>CM035627.1:100427709-102927709 GCA_020496765.1 Gossypium stocksii | reverse complement strand
TTGTTTGCATGCTTCTAAATTGAATATGTAGGTGAAGTGCTTTTTAACCTTGTCACGGATTTTTATCGTTTTAAATTTATTTTATACTTTCAATTGATTTCATGAATAAGGCAATGTGTCGATTCAACATTAAGTTGTCAATCTCACCGCTATGTTGGGTGAATATTGTCGACTCACGTTGAAAACGGAACATCCTTCCCAAGAACTAAAAATTTTCAAAATTCTTGTGTTTGAACGGATCACGATTAAATCTCAAATTGAACTCGTATTTTTAAAAATCAAAACAACACGTGTTTATTAAGATACCAATTTTGGGCGTCGCGGGGGTGCTAATACCTTCCCCGCGCGTAACCGACTCCCGAACCCTAGTTTTTCTCTGGATTTTCACGTAGACCTAAACTCAGCCTTCTTTTACCTGAAAATAAATTTTGTTAAAAGTGGTTTTATTAGGTGTCCGATCACACCTAGAAAACAAGATCGGTGGCAACTCCCTTTTTTCGATAAAATCCAAACTTTCAAAATTTTCGCAAAATCGCCACAATTAGCGACCTGAAACAAATTTTACGTCGCTACAATTTATATTTTATAAGCCCATTAAAAAATAAATATCAGTTACAAATTTTAAAAATACTTCATACTTAAAATAATAATTAAACCCTCAACTACATTATAACATTTCGTAATGTGCCTAAAACTAAAATTCGACCTATACTTCTTTAACTTAAAGAATAATAATCAATCAAAATACTATTTTTATATTTTTATGTATAAATAAAAAAAACAATATTCAATAACAGAAGCATATTCTTGCATCATGAAGAAAAGTTTGCTAACCCAAAAAAAAAGTAAAAAAAAGAAGAACATGTGATTAATGAAATGAATGAACAGTATAAATAACCAAAGAAAGAAATGAATGAATTGTATAAAAGCTAAAGGTTTTATGAATCATGAATGAATGAAAAAAGTAATTATTTGGGGAAAAATTCCATTCTTCACATGGATTTTGCTTTTTACACCTCTTTTTCCGGTTTTGTTTTATTATGAGTCAAATAAATTTCCATATTTAAAATTGGTTAATGAATCGTGAATGCCGTTTACTTTAAGGGCTAAAATGAGTTCCATCCACCATGTTAAAAAGCATCTACTTCTCTATTATTTTTTATAAAAGAATCCATCACCCTTCAACTTTTATATTACAATAAATGAGATTGGATAAAAATTTGGCAAAAATATCCCACTCATTTCTTTTCTTTTAAAAAAGTCTTTCAACACATTTTTTAACCCCTATTAATTTCTCAATAATGAATTACTCCAACCATAATCAAAATTTGACCAAAGTTTAGCACATTCCTCTATTCATTACTTGAAATTTCAACTATTTTATGAGACGCACGCATCCTGAATAACTAATAGTAACAGTAACAGTAACATGTACAACAAATCTCAATCTTTCATTATTATTATTTTTTTTTTTCAAATACTTTATTATTTATTATTGTTGAGGAGAACTTGGTTTCAAGCCCTCAATGGTTTGTCTCTTGCACTCCGATGAAAGCCCAACTATGTTCTTTTGCCTCCCGTATGCTAAGGTAAGCCATTTAAGACTTGGTTAATGGTTTGATCTCACACATAATTAATATTCCTAACAATACTAGTATCTCTCTCATGAGTTTGCATGTCGTATCAATATCAACCAAGATGCTTCCTACGGGAGACAAAATCCCTGAATGGGACAATACCCTTATGTTGAGGGTCCAAGACCAACCTCCCCTCTACAATTATTGATGCTATACAATTAGAGAAAGATTAAGGTTTCTTTTAGATACTCTGTAACACCCTCAACCCGGCCTAAGAGTTTCAGCTAAGTCAAAGGCATTACATTCGATCAACGAAGAGATCCTGTAAGCCTTTCTTTATATTTGAAAAAATAATTTATCAAAATCTTTAGTTATTAAAAATAGAACAGCGAAAGTCATTTATTAAAATTGATAGTTTTTTTTTAAATCGAAATAGCACGCAAGATATCAGAGTATTAATTTATTATCATGGTTTTTTTTTTAAAATAACTAACTTAAACTACTTTTAACCTAAAATAAAAACATGCAATAATAATAATTACAACCCGAAAAGAAATTGTTTTAAGGAAACTTAAATAAAACTTCATAATAGAAAAAAAAGAAAAAGAAAACAACTTGCTAATTTGAGGGTCCTTCGATGTCATCCCATGTTCTAGTTTTCTGTACTATTTGAGAGGTAAAGTAAGGAGGAGTGAGTTTACAACGTCTAGTATGAGTCTAAATTATAAATCACTGTATATAATCGCAAAAAAAAAAAAAAAGACAAGGCATATACTTTATAGCATAGTAATGTACTAAGCATTCTTCATGGTTCATAAAATAAATCAAAGAGTAATCAATTTATATATGATGCAACGCAATTTCAGGATTAAATTCCCACTTGTTCATCCTATCCGCCTTCGAGCATTGCTCGACACTCCAAATCACATAACAAATATTGACCATCTTGGATTTGATCTCTGCTGATGATGGTCACTCACTTGTCATCTATGGCAATGACTTTTACTACAATAACTTATCATCTCGGTTGCCCATTTTTGATGGCTTTTTAAACTATCATATCGGTTTATTCGATTTTGATGATATTATCACCACTTCATGTAGTATGGAATTTTGGTGTCGACTTAAATTGCCACAGTCTTCTACGGAACTCTTGTGTCCTCCATACCCATTTTTCATGTAATTATGCACATATACTTAGCATGTAATGCTTTTTATCATCTATTAATGCTACATTCAATATTTCGTACTAGCATTTAATGGCATGTGTTCATGCATTCATTCATATCAAATTCACATATACACATATAATTTGTGTGAGTTGCAAAAAATGTTACATGTACATGATTTTCATGTGATTTAACAAGCTTAATTATCTAGCATACCTATAGGTTCACAGGTAATGCTTGCAAATGTAGAGTTAGCACATAGGGTTCACATCTTGTAGGTTTGTATACTGTTAACATAGGGGTTCGTATAAAAACATTTAGGGTTTGCATAACATGGCTCGTATATTAACATACGCAGGGTTCGTATATTTACTAGGGTTCGCATAATATATAGGCTCATATAGTACCTAGGGTTCACATTATATATAGGCTCGCATAGTACCTAGGGTTCACGAAACATTTAGGCTCACATGTAGCACAAACAAGGTTCACATATTACACATGTTATAGGGTTTGCATTGTAATACCCCCTAACCCTAAATCGTCGTCGGAACAGGGTTATCGAGCATTACCAATCGTTTCCGATCAAATATGAATATTTTACAAACAATTAACAGATATATAGTAAACAAATTCATATCATCCCTTTTATGGGCTACCAAGGCCCAAAATATACGTTAAAAACCAATCGGGACTTATTCGAGCACACTAGAAATTTTTCGTGAATTTTTAAAATTTTTCCTAAGTGCAAGGTCACATGCCCGTGTGACTAAGGGACACGCCCATGTGACTATATGACACACCTGTGTGGTCAGGCCGTGTGGCTCACACGGCCAAGTGACATACCCATGTCCCAGGCCGTGTGATAGCACATGCCTGTGCCCCTTACTCGTGTAACTCTCTGACTTGTAACTCTATTTATTGCATGGGTCACATGGCCAAGCCACATGCCCGTGTGCTAGGCCGTGTACCTCACACGATTGAGATACACGCCCGTGTCTCTGCCTGTGTGCCTAAACATGGGCATTCTGTTTCTTAAATTTAAGGTGTAGGGGACATAAGGCCAAAACCACACACCTATATGTTAGTCGTGTGTCTCGCACGGTCTGGACACACGCCTGTGTGCCAGCCCGTGTGAACTCAAAATAGCCTTTTTCATCAAGCTAACCAACCCTGCAATTCTTAAACATCAAGCAACTAAAAATGCAATCGTTCAACCAATTTAAAATACATTTAAAATAACCACATATATTCGTAATTCAATTAAGTTTCATTCAATTCAATATCAATACTCACCTTAATTTTACTTACCATTCTTATTAATTAAAATTCAATAATTGATAATAACAAATTCGAATAATAGTAATACAAATTGTAAGTTTTCCCCGAGTTACTCCTCGTCAACATTTTCTTTTCCTTTCTTGGCCGATGTCTCCTGCACGATATTAGCTACAAAAATTAAAATAATTTAAAATTATCAATACAATATCAATTTATATCAGATATTTAAATTTCCTATTCAATTTTTACATTAATTTCAATTTAATCATTAACTAACATTATTTTCATTTTTATTACAATTCATACTTTATTTTCACTTAATTCTACTCAAAACTAAATTTTAACTATCTAAATTTCACAAAAAAAACTCTAATTTTGAAATTCTTTCAATTTAGTCCTTATTACACAAAACTTATAACTTATTCTATAATTTAATCATTTTCCCAATTCTAACTTGAATTCCTATCAATTCAACCCCTAATTCATCAATTAATTCAACATAAACTATATCCAAAAATCTACTAACTTTCAAATTTTCAACATATACCTAGTAGTATTTTGTTCTAGGATCATAAAAACTCAAAAATTACAAGAAAATTAGTTAAATTGACTTACCAAATTGAATTTGAACCTTTAAAACCCTAATTTCTCCCTTTCTTTTTCTTTCTTTCTTTTTCTTCTTTCTGTCCCTACTCTATTTCGATTTTTTTCTTTCCATTTTATTTTATTTTTTAATGTTTTATTTTATGTTTTATTTAATTATAATAATAATATAATACAATAGTAATTATGAAACATCTTTTACTTAAATAATAAGAAAATGTATAAGTATATTACAAGTGTATGCATGTATTAATTACATATGTATATTACTATTACCACACAAGTGTTACAATTTGGTTTATTTACTAATTTAGTCCCTACACTTTTCTCTATTCTATAATTCAACTTTTATCTTTATTGTAATTTATTTTTTTTCCTAATTACTCCTAATTCAAGCTATTTATCTGTTCAAACCCTAATTGACAGCACAATTAACTTCATAAATATTTTTAGTAAATATTTACGAATCCATTTTACTAAAACGGGGACCTAACAAGACACTTTTATGATGCTCGTAAATTAAGTCATTACATTTCTCCCCCTTAATAAATTTCGTCCTTGAAATTTACCTGAAAAGAGGTGGGGGTACTATGATCTCATTGTTTCTTCCGGTTTCCAAGTTGCTTCTTTTACACAATGTCTTCTCCACAACACTTTCACTAAAGGAACCCATTTATTCCGTAACTCTTTTACCTCCTGGGCTAATATCTCCATCGGCTCTTCTTCATAAGACAAGTCAGGTTAGACTTTTATATCTTCTGTTGAAATGATATGAGAAGGGTCTAATTGAAATCTCCGTAACATGGAAACATGAAAAACATCATGGATTTTCTGTAATTCCGGAGGCAATGGACCAAATTTACGAACTCAGTGGTTCTGTGAGATACCAGTTGTACTCTCAATTCATCTAGTAAACCCCGTAGAAATCGTTTAAAGCTATCAGTTCTAGTCGGTACAAATTCAGCTGCATATCTACTGAGTCTTGAGAACTCTCGCTCATAGTCCACAACTGACATCTCAACTTGTTTTAGCATAAAAAATTCATGTTTCTTGTCTTCTATATATAGTTCTCCCACATGCTTTTTTCGAAATTCTTTCTGAAATAAATCCCAACTTACTCGCTATGTTGGTATATGCCGGATCACTGATTCCCACCATACATAAGCTTCCTCTTGTAATAATGAAACATCACATAATAAACTCTCCCTGAAAGTACATTCAAGTTGTTGTAGAATTCTTTTCGTTAATTCTATCCAGTTTTCAGCAGTTGATGGATCAACTCCCTTTAAACTCAAGAATTCAGTAGCACCATACTTACGTAATTCTTTGATCGAAGCTTGTCGGGTAGTAGGAACAAATGTTGTGGTAGATGCAGTACCTGCCACTCTCTGAAAGGCATCAACTATGACTCTAAGTAATTGGGAATCATCTCTTTCTCTAACATTTTCCCTTCCTACATTGGGGGTTGATTACTTATCAGATTTACACTAGGGGTAACCGACTCGGTGTAATCTATTTCACGATATTCTTTATCTCCGGTATACATTTCTTAATCTATATCATCTATACATTCATCTGACATCTTTAACAATAAAATAAAAATAAACAGATGTATCAACATCCAAATCCCGACTCAGATTTGACTTAATTATGGCATTTATCTCTAGACTCAATTCCAAACTTGATTTAGTCCGAGAATCGACTAAACCTGAATAGCTCTGATACCAACAAATGTAATACCCCTTAACCCTAAACTGTCGTCAGAACAGGGTTACAAAGCATTACTAGTCGTTTTTGATCAAATATGAATATTTTACAAACAATTAACAAATATATAGTAAACAAATTCATATCGTCCCTTTTATGGGCTACCGAGGCCCAAAATATACGTTAGAAACCAATCGAGACTTATTCGAGCACTACGAAAATTTTTCGTGAATTTCTAAAATTTTTCCTAAATGTAAGGCTCACATGCCCGTCTGACTAAGGGGCACGTTCATGTGACTATATGACACACCTATGTGGTCAGGCTATATGGTAGCACATGTTCGTGTCCCTTACCTGTGTAACTCTCTGACTTGTAACTCTATTTATTGCATGGGTCACACGGCTAAGTTACATGCCTGTGTGCTATGCCGTGTGAGTTACACGGCTGAGACACAGGCCCGTGTCTGTACCCGTGTGCCTAAACCTGTGTATTTTTTTCTTAAATTTAAGGTCCAGGGGACAAATGGCCAAAATCACACGCTCATGTGTTAGCCGTGTGTCTCACACGGTCTGTACACACACCCATGTTCCAGCCCGTGTAGACTCAAAATGAGTCTTTTTTATCATGCTAACCAACCCTGCAATTCTTAAACATCAAACAATTAAAAATGCAAACATTCATCCAATTCAAAATGTATTTAAAATGACCACATATATTCATAATTCAATTCAATTTCATTCAATTCAATATTAATACTCACCTTAGTTTTACTTACCATGCTTATTAATTAAAATTCAACAATTGATAATAGAAAATTTTGAATTATAGTAATACAAACCATAATTTTTCCCTGAGTTACTCGTCGTCAACCTTTTCTTTTCCTTTCTTGGTCGATGTCTCTGGCACGATATTTGTAATGGCCTAAAAAAAGAAAACTTATTTTCATATTATTGCATGAATATTAATACGATAGGAAAGTCGTACAAAAATATCAATAGAAAAATTTTACCGATTTAGTGGTTAATTAAAAAACAAAATTATTGGAGGAATTGAGTAAAAACAAGGTATCGGGACCTCGATATTGTAAAACCGAGTAAAAAATAATTTTATAAATATTTATGAAATGTTAGTAATGTGGTATTAAAATTTCATTAAAAAATTTCAACGTTTAGGTAGTTAATTAAATGAAAAGGACTAAATTGAAAAAGGTGTAAAAGTTGTTAGAAGGATTAAATAGCTCAATTTTCAAACAAGAAAGGACTTATAGCACAAATTAGCCCAAAGAAGATATTTTGGGCGGCATAAGCTGAGAAAAATCAAGTGAATTGCTTAAATAAGGGCAAAATGGGAAAAATAACAAAATTTACTAAATAAAAATGGGATTAGATTGGAATATCTAGAATTCTCTTCATATTTTCTTCATTTTTATCAGCCGAAACGCCATAGAAGGGGTTCTCTAAGCTGGTACTTCATAGTTTTTGCATCAAATGAGTTAATCCTTTCCTTTTTCTTGTAATTTTTGTGTTTTTAAGACTTTTACAACTAGGTCTTACTATTAAATTCATTAGTTTATGATTTCATGGATGAAACTAAAAGTCACCATCGTTGAGTTCTATAATTTTATGATAAAATAGTATGAAATTGAAGCTTTAATTTGGTTATGAGATGATTTTATTAGGTAATTTCAATAGAAATTGATTTTTAGGACCTAATTGTGAAAAAGGTTTGGAATTAAAGTCTAATGCTGAAATTCTGGTTTCCAAAGGCTATAAAGTCGTTTAAAGTGATAGAATAAAGTGTTAATTGAGAAAACTCAGCTCAATTGAGAGGATATTTGAGTAGGGACGAAATTGTCATTTATTAAGAGCTTATGGGCAAAATGATAAGCAACATATTGAACTAAAACAATTTTTGGACAGTAGCAGTAGGCTAATTTTGAAAAATCATCAAAAATTTTGGAAATTGAATTAGAGGATGAAAAAAAAATGAAATTAAAGCTTATTGAGTCTAGTTTCTCATAGAAGAAACGGTGTAAGCAATGGAATTGTAAATAATGAGATATAATAAATTTTGTGAGATAATGTTAGAATGATTTTGGGTTCCCCTATTCTGAATTTAGAAAATCATCAAAAATTGGAGAAAAATAATTAAGGGCTTAAATTTATATGTTTAAATTCTTAACGAGTCTATTTTCAATAGAAATAAACAGAAACATCATCCAAATTCTGTACTAAGAGATAATTAATTTTTAGTAAAGAAAGGTCGAAGCTGTCAGACAACAAAACATGGGTAATTTTAAAGATTTTACTGTACTTAGTGGTTGAACCAAAAATTCTAAAAATTTTATAGTAGAAAGATATTTGAGTCTAGTTTCAGAAACATCAAGCAGTTTTTAATTTAGAATTCTGTAGCTCAAGATATAAATAATTTAGTGATTATGACTCAAGTAGACAGCTTTGAATGAACTATAAATAATAGTGGAATTATAGAGAATGTTACATATAAACAAGAAACGTATTAAATTGATGATTAAATTTATTTATTTAAATCCAGAAAATTCAAATACGAAGCTAGATCAAGGAAAGGAAAAAGTTCGGGATTAATCATTTTTGTATACGAACAAGTATCGAGGTAAGTTCGTGTAACTTGAATTATATTCTTAAATGCTTGAAATGTATGTTATTGATGTGAATATGATTTGAATGTTCATTGTATGATAATTGAAGAAACATTGATATATTTAACAAAAAGGGGAAGGAATTCTGATTGAATAAAAGGAAAATTCGATGGATCTCTAAAAAGGAATTAACGATAAAAAGGATCTAGCCCGAACGGGTGATCCTATCCTGATATAGCCCTCTCGAAGAATATGTGTAAAATGGATTTAGCCCTGATGGCTAATCCGAATTAGGACCTGAATTTAGTCTGGACTGGTAATTCAGACCCAAGATCATTAGAGTAATTGTTGTTGCAAGGGATGTAGCCTAGACTAGTAATCCCGACAATACTCTATGAGTTTACATTATAAGGGATTTAGTCTGGACTGGTAATCCCAATGTAAGAATGAGGTTCGCGGGAGTGTGCTCTCTAAAATAGAAATGTGCACACATGAATATAAATTGACGGACCCGAAATTGTACACAAAAAGTGTACCTCTAAAAATCCATCGAAATTCTAAGAAATTCAACAGAATAAATACGGAAATGGTTAACACATGGAAATTATGGAATTGATGAGCTCATCAATCATTTATCTTTGTATGGAAAATAAATTATGAAATGATACTTGACTAATGCTTGGTTTGAGTTGTATGTGATAGGTAAATGTTTGTTTGAATTGGATGTGTATTTGTAATGTTAAATGATGGATGTGTAAACATGGTGGTAAGTATAATTCTTGTTGCATGAACTTATTAAGCACCAAGTGCTTACCCCGTTTTCTTTTCCCCTATTTTATAGTGCTCGGGAGCTCGACGGTCGAAAATCGGTCAGAGTCACATCACACTATCAACTTCCTCATTTTGGTATATAAAGATATTTTATTTTGGTATATAAAGATATTTTAATTTGATATAATGGCATGTATAGGCTACTAGTACCTATGTTGATGTTGAATTGGATGAATGTAATCTAGCCATTGAAATGGCTAGTAATGACTTGATTCTAGTATGTTTATAAAGTAAATTATAATTATACATCTACGTTTAGTAGGAATGCTATTGGTTGGATTAATTATGCATATATTTGGTACAATTAGAAATAAATATGTATGTGATAATATAATATATTGTATAGTAATTGAATTGGTTTATTTGAATATGTTATGTAAACTTCGGGAGCGCCTCGTAACCCTATTCTGGCGACGGGTATGGGTTAGGGGTGTTACAATATTAGCTACAAAAATAAAAATAATTTAAAATTATCAATACAATATCAATTTACATCAAATATTTAATTTCCTATTCAATTTTTACATTAATTTCAATTTAATCCTTAACTAACATTATTTTTATTTTTATCACAATTCATACTTTATTTTCACTTAATTCTACTCAAAAATAAAATTTAACCATCTAAATTTCACAAAAAAACTCTAATTTCGAAATTCTTTCAATTTAGTCCCTCTTACACAAAACTTATAACTTATTCTATAATTTAATCATTTTCCCAATTCTAACTTGAATATCTATCAATTCAACCCCTAATTCATCAATTAATTCAACATAAACTATATCCAAAAAGCTACTAACTTTCAAAATTTTAACACATACCTAGTAATATTTTATTCTAGGATCATAAAAACTCAAAAATTACAAGAAAATGAGTTAAATTGACTTATTAAATTGAATTTGAACCTTTAAAACCCTAATTTCTCCCTTTCTTTTTCTTTCTTTCTTTTCCTTCTTTCTTTCCTTGCTCTATTTCGATTTCTTTCTTTCCCTTTTTTTTATGTTCTGTTTTATGTTTTATTTAATTATAATAATATAATATAATAGTAATTCTGAAATACCTTTTACTTAAATAATAAGAAAATATATAAATATATTACAAGTGTATGCATGTATTTATTACACATGTATATTACTATTACCACACAAGTGTCACAATTTGATTTATTTACTAATTTAGTCCCTATACTTTTCTCTATTCTATAATTCAACTTTTATCTTTATTGCAATTTAATCATTTTTCCTAATTACTCCTAATTCAAGCTAATTTATCTATTCAAAACCTAATTGACCGCACAATTAACTTCGTAAATATTTTTCCATTTTACTAAAACAGAGACCTGACAACATATTTTTCTATTGCTCGTAAATTTTGGGCCATTACATGCATAATAAACAAGTATGGTTCGCATAACTAATCTTGTACGATTTGCGTTCTTCAGTAAGTAGAGTCGTATAAGCATGGCTTACATATTAACATACACAGGGTTCGTATAGCATGACTCATATAGTCCCTAGGGTTCACATGTAATGCCAAATTAGGGGTTCACATGTAATATTTTGGCTCGCATAGGTCGACTCGCATGTAATAATATGACTCATATAGATAGTGGTTCGCATGTATTATTTTGACTCTCATGTAACAATAAGTGACTCGCATGAATTGACTCACATGGCATAACCTAGGGTTCACACTAATAAAGACCAATGTAGAGTAAACTCTGGAGATTGATGCTTCAATGGTATCTTCAATGCAATCTCTATCAATTCTTCACAATTCAAGGGATTCAATTGCTTGACCTAGCCCAATTCAACCTTCAAGGGTAATTACTTTAAATGGATTAATCTTCAAAGTTAGGCTTGCATATATCCAAAATATCAACATAATTCAAAACCTCAAGATTTTGTTTCAATAAATTATCAACTCTATATATGACAAATAACATATTCTCATAATGATGATGGAAGTAACTACTTTCTATTGGCACTTGATAGGTCACTTCAAAAATTTACCTCAACATAATGATTGAAATTTTAATATTTTGTTTTTGTATAATAAAAACAATATTAATTTTTATGTTTTAGAGCACTAGGTATACAGTTTTAAAAGATTGATTTGTTTATGTAGAAATTCAATTTATTAAAATAATTTAAGTTTAAATTGTAAATAATAACTAATAGTAATTGTAATAATTAAAGATATCAAATTATTTAATACATTCAAATGTATTAAAAGTTTGAGTAAACTATAATAATAGTGACCTAACTATTAGCATATTTTTGTTTTGGTCACTCATGTTTAAAATTTTCTATTTTAATTATTAATGTTATCGAAATTTAATATTTTGGTCACTCATCCATTAAATAACTAGTAAGAGCCTTTTCCTATTGACATAATAGAAAATTTAGCTTTCCAATGTTTACAACTTCTATCAATTTGGTCCAAATTCTAAAAAGTTCAACAAATTTAACCACCAATTTTACAAATTTTGTCAATTTAATATTGATTCTTAAAAATTAAAACAATTAATAACTGTAAAAACTAAAAAAAAAATTAAAAATTCATTTTTCAATAAAAGATACATAAAATTTTATAAAATTACATACAAAATTATAAATGAATGAATACCCATTTTTTTAACATGAAATTTATTTATTAAATATTATTTTATAAATAAAATAATTAAAAATCCACAAACAAGATTTCAACCATATTAAAACTTTTTTTTAATTTTATTTTATAAATAATAATTTATTTATTATACGCAGGGCTTTATTTCTTAGCCCTTGCCAAATTTGTTGAGCATTGGACACCATTGGCACCAATATTTGTTACTCTGAATTCCTCGATTTTCACATCATGCTTTGTCATGCTATTCAACTAAGAATCAGTTACGAAGCATGGCCATCCACCTGTTGGGTCCAAAACTTCATCTTCACTCGTATATCCTCAATTGTGTCCACCCTCTAACTATAGTTTTTGACCTAACCTAAACATGATAGTTGTTAATGTTGAAAAAAGGAAAAGCTGAATTTACTTAGGTCTTCTTCATAGTTTTTTCTTTAAATTATTTTATTTATAATATTATTATTTTAATAAATAAATTTTATGTTAAAAAATAAAAAATAAATATTTCTTTACAAAATTTTATAATTTTATATGTATTTTTTTTATGAAATCTTATGAATTTTCATTTAAAAATATATATATATTTTTAACAAAAGAGAATTAGTACAAACTAGTTAATAAACTAACAATACTCAGCAGCAGAATCCATTTCCTTCCTTAACAGCTCACGTATCTCATCCATAGGCAGAGGATACTCCTTCATGCCAGGCTCGATGTTCCTTGCTGCTTTGGCCAAGTAGTCTGCTAGTAAATTTTACTCCTCAAAACATGCACGATCCTGATGTAGACTTGTAGTCTATGGAAGCCAGAAGGTTTTGTATTCGACGTGCTCACGCAACACTCCCAGCTCCATTCTTCTTCTTCAATAGCATATTAACCACCTGAAGACTATCAAACTTAATTACCAGCCAATTAAAACCATACTTTTTAGCAAGCTTTATTCCATCAAAAACGGCCCAAAGTTCAGCTTGAACAGCAGTGCAACATCCAATATTCCTCCCAAAGCCTAGTAACGATTGCCCATTTGCATCTCTAAAAACACCAGCCGCAGAATCATGAGCAGAACCAGAGGACTATATTTCTCATTATGATAATAAAAAGGGTTTTTATTAGTGATTTAATAGATGCGATGATATTAGTAATTAAAATAAAAATTTTAAATTTAAGTGATCAAAACAGAAATATTACCCTAAATTTTTATATTTAAAACGGTAACTGTTGTATCTTTTATCATGTTACAACACTGGGAAGAAGGAAATGACGAAGGAAGGAATGTAAATTCTTTAAAAAATTGTACTTCTATTTTGTGTGCAAAAAATTGCCCTAATAAAAAGTGTTGCACAATAAGTAGAATGGAAAGTGTTGGTAGTTTTAGTCGGTCATTAATCAATATTTGGTTAATAAGTATTTGTTTTTGGTAGGATTAAGTTATTCGGAATAATTTCTATTTTTTGTATTTTTACAAATCTCAATTTCACTTTTTTTAATATTTTCAATAGAAAATATTATAGTTCTACATTTAACCGAAGTGCATTATTAAATTAAATGGTTTTTTTTGGGCATAATAACTACTTTCAATTTTATAAAAAGTCATTTTTAGCACTTTATTTAAGTTTTAATTTTTTTTAGTCATTAAATTTACGTTATTTATCAAATTAATCCAAAATGAATGAAAAAATTAACGTTTGTTAACCTTGCTGACGTGGCATGCATGTGGATTGCCACATTGATACAACATCAGCAATTAATTAATTTTTTAAAGTTTAAAAAATTCAAAAATGTATAAAATGTATTCTTTTAAAATTAAAATTATTTAAAAAGTATAAAATTATAAAAAAAGTATTTCTAATTTTAAAAAATAATTAATTGTTGACGTGGCATATATGTGAACTGTCACTAGACCTGATCATGGGTCAGGCCACCCGACCCGGCCAGAAGGCCCGCCTAGAATGTGAGAGGGTTTGGGTAAAAATATAGGCCCGAAAAATGAGTTTGGACCAAAAAACCCGTTTAAAACCGGGTCGGCCCTCGGGTAAGGCCTTTTTGGCCCAGGCCCAGCCCGACCGGCCCAAATTCACTAAAGGATAAAAAAAAATCTGCTCTTTATTTTCTTGTTGTTTTCTCCTTATTTTGCTACCATTTTACTATTATGTTATTACTATTTTGTTGTTATTGTTTGATATTGTACAAAACTTATTTTATTGTTAATTTTGTTATTATTTTTAAGACATTTGTTAATTTTGTTATTATTTTAGAGGCATTTGCTTGTTAAGTTGCGTTTATTTTAATGTTATTTAAGTCTAAATATTTTTTAAAATTTATTTTCAATTTGTTGAGAAATATTTATTTTGATGTTTTTAGTATTTTTGATATATTATATAAATTTAAAAATTATATAAAAATAATATAAAAATTAATATGGGCTAGCCAGGTCGGGCCTGGGTTTTAGCATTTTTATCTGGGTCAGACTTGGGCAAAATTTTAGGCCCATTTTTAGGGCCAGGCCCAGGCCTAGTAAATGGGCCTAAATTTTTAGCTGAGCCCAACCCGAACTCGGCCCGGCCCACCCATGAGCACCTCTAACTGTCATATCAACAAAGTTAATAAATGTTAACTTTTCCATCTATTTTTTGAGTGATTTGACAAACAATACAAGTTCAATGTCCTGAAAGAGACGAAAATTAAAATGGAGAGCTGAAATGACTTTTCTTTTTTAAAACTAGATGGCCAAATAAGTTATTATGCCAATTTTAAAAATATTTTCAAGAAAAATATTATAGTTCTATATATTTAATAAAAGTACATGATTAAATTAAAGGTAGGATTTTTGATGAACTATCAACGCATAAGTTTCATGCACCATTGATGAATAGTAACATGACATTTCATCATTAAATAAAATAAAGAATAATGGAGGGCTTATAAATAAATACTAAGAATTTTATTTGAATATAAATAATAATTCATTATAAATAAATGCTAAAACCCTAAACTCTAACATTAAGACCCTAGATCCTTAAACTCAATATCTTAAACCTTAAACTTAAAATCTTAAATTCGAGAATTATTAATAGTTATTTATAATAGTTATAAATAATATTTAAATAAAAATATTAGTATTTATTTTTAAATCCCCTTATTTTTTGTTTAATTTAATGAGGAGCTGCCATACTAATATTTATTGTTATTCCTAATAAATTAAATGGGATTTGCTTTTTTATTATTCTTTTTCATATGCACATCAATTGGAATGATATGAAACATTAAGGATTTGTTTTTTTTAATGTAAAATATTTTACTTTTTTTGTGATTTTTTAAAAATAAAATGGGTCAAGCTAAAAGCTTTTTTAAGTTAATGGAAAATAGTTTCTTTGTTTTTTTTTTTTAAATGTAAAATGTCTTACTTTTTCAGAAGAATTTTTTAGGGAAACCTCTTTTAACTCTTTAATATAAATCTCTAAGCTATTCTCACCGGCACCTATTAGGATATTAGTCTTCCAAATCTAAGATTATCATTTACCAGAGCTTGCAACACCAATATATATGCAATATCCAAGCTTTCTGCTCACAGATCAAGTTTGTTCCTTCCAAATTTTCTGTTGTTTTTATAGTGAAATCTTGGATATTCAACCTTCTACGATTTTCCTCATCTAAATTTATCTTTAAACTTTAAATTATTTTAATTATATCCCCAAATTATCTATTTAGATTAATTAGGTTTTTCTGTTAATTTAACAATTAAATAACACATTAAATCTTATGTGACATAAATTAAAATGGAAAATTTAAGAATAAAATTAATATTGTAAAAATAGATTGAGGTTTTCAAAATTTTTACAAAAGTTTTATTTATTGTTCACTCTTTATTTATTTACTTTATTTTTAATTTCTGCTTTTAGAAGTTATGCGACAACATTTTATTTTTCTTTAAAACTTTCATTTTAAACTTAGCTATATAAGATTTAATGTGATATTTAACGATTTTAATAACAAAAGACATTGATTGATATAACATTAATAGTTTAAGGAGGTAATTAAAACATTTTAAAGTTAGGACCAATTTTAAAAAAATCATAATTTGAGAATATCTACCACAATTAACTCAATTAAAAAATAAAAAACGACAATCATTTTACTTTAATAGTTAACCATTAAAATGACCCGTTCAAAAACTTGATTGATAGAAATTCTAACGTCCAAGAGCTCAAATGAATGGTTTTTTTTTTTTTTTTTTTAAAGTTAAGCATAAAAGAAATAATAGGTAAGATATATAAATCATATTTTGAGAATTACAAAATTGAAAGAAAAAGATGAATAGTAGTAAAATTGGATTGAAAAGCCGCATATGGTGATATAAGATGAAGATTTAGGGAATAAGAAAAGAAATATAAGAATGAAACTCATGCCACCATTGATGTAAGCAGTAACATCCTACAGGCTGAATTGCCATTATTTTAATTAAAACAAAGAAAAATAATCATCAGTTTGCTACCAACTGAATCTCATATCTGACAAATACTCTATCTATGCAAATTGACAATAATGATAATAATATTACATCATACAATAAAATAATATTTTTTTAAATACGTAAATAACCAAAACTCAGAAAGAAGAGCAGTTTAAAAGTTTTTTTTGTAATATTGGGATTTAATTATAATTTTATATTACATGATTTTAATCTTCAATTTCTTTCAAAGTTTTGATTTTAGAGCACATGAATGAAAATCTTGTACACAAACTCAAACCATGGTGTTTTTTTTTTTTTGGCAGACAATAATAGTAACATAAACTCTAATTTTGCAGACAATAATGGGATTTTTTTCAGTAATGCCAGAAACAATCGAAATCCAGAGGTCCAGTTGAAGCAGAAGGGTGTTGCTGATCATCAAATGGCCTCTTTCGAATCTCCAGATTGGACACAACAGAAGAGATTTCATTGTTGATATCAGTGGTTAAACCAGTTTCTTGTGAAACAGTAACCATTGTTTCCCTCTCTGATTTCATGTTTGATCCATGGTTTTCAAGTAAATCCCTGAGGATGGATTGGTCTTGCATTAAAACAGAGCCAGGGAGGTGAAGATTAGGTGGGAAAGTGACGGGTTGAGCCGAGAAGAAAGGGTTTGGAGCCTGGAATCTCGGGAAAATATTTGTTGGATTCGATGAAACAGGGAGGAGGAGAGGATTCTCGGGAAAATGATCGATTGTGTCGAATTGAATGCGTTGAACTTCGACGGGATTGGAGAAGCAGGGCACGTAAACCGATTCAGAAACAGGGTTTTTCTTGGCATTGAAACTTGAAGAAGAATCCATTAATGGTGGAAGAACAGAAGGACCCAATTCATTTCCAAATGAACCCATATTAACCAGACCTGAAATATGAGTTTTCTTCCCACCAGAATTCTTTTGAAACACCCTGCAAATAACCCATTCATTCTACAAACAAGCAAAAAGATCCATCAAAAACTCCATTCATTTAATTTGCTTTTAAGACAGAAGGAAAACAGAGGAAAAGAAAATTGATGGTTTTACCTTGGCAGTTTTAGGGAGATTATGGACTGAATACTTGCCTTCCAGTCTGTATTCATGCATGACCCAGTTGGTTTTTTCACCTTTTGGAGCTCTACCTTTGTAAAAAACAAGTGTTTTCTTCATCCCAACCAATGATTTCCCTCTATAAATCTCTTTGTCTTTCCCCGTTGCTTTCCAGTACCCTGAATCAGTCGCCCTATTTGTCCTCAACCCCGTAGGGTATTTCCTGTCCCTCACACAGAAAAAATACCATTCTTTCTCACCCATTTTCGCTTTCCCTGCAACCAAACAACACATAAGAAATTTTTTTCAAGAAAACAGTCACATGTTTGACAAAAAAGGTTAAATTAACAACTCGTACAAGGTAATTCCCAAGGCTCAGACTTGTTCAAATCCACCTCTCCAATGGCTTTAGCACTGAAGTTAACGTCAAGAACTTTCTTGTATAAGTAGTGAGAAATAAGCTCTTCATCTGTTGGATGGAACCTGAAACCTGGGGGCAAATCCATTTGATCATTTTCTTGACCAATTGCACCAATGTTTGCCATTCCTGGAACAACCTTAAACCCTAAAGCTTGTGTTCCAAAATCTGCAAAAAAAAAGAACCCCCACAAATTTCAGTTGAAAGTCCTTAGAAAACACACCCTTTTAATCTCTGTCTAAATATATGTATCTGTGTATACATATGTATGAACTGACCAGACAGGTGAAGTTCTTAATGTCCAAAGCAAGCAACAGAGAAAACAAAATCAAATTGAAATGGAAAGTGATGAAGAAAAAGAGATAGGAAGAAAGGTTATATAAAGCTAAGGGAAGTTGGGGGAAAGGATAATAAAGTTAAGGATTGAGAGAGAAAAGGGAGAAGCCATGGAAGTAAAAAAGTAGTAAACCTGAAAGATAAAGAGAGGGTGTTTAAGAGAAAAAAAGGCAGCATGAGATACAAAGCCCCCCTAAATACTGGTGTATGGGGAGAAAGAAACGTGGTTCCTAAGGCAACTTCCTTGGTTGTTTTAGGCATTTCCAATATTATTACACACACAATTAAAATACTTACACAAAAAATAAATAAGATATGATTTCAATTTTAAAATTATATGATGACACTACAACATTAAGATGTAAAGATCGATTATTAGAAATTCAAATTCTATATAATAAATAATAAAATTTAAGGTTTTAAATTAATATTTATAATATGTGTAATATGTACATAATTTAAATAAAAAAACTGTTTAAGTTATCAGTAAAAAAAAATTTAAATAGGTAAATGCATCAGATTAATAATACTAAATACACTCCAATTGTTTATCAAGTCATTGTCATTTTTCTTGACTTGTATCGAGTTGGCTTGAGACATTAACTCAATTAATGATATTATTAACACTAGAAATTTTATCACATATATATGTGTGGAAATCATGTATTTAAAATACAAATGTGCGTTTAAAAATAACACAATAAAAAATATGGGTGAAACAATTTGGATAATAACACTAAAATATGTATAAAAATATCAAATAGGGTTTTGATTAAAGTGATAAATTTTTTTATAAATGTTGGTGATATGGGTTCAAATTGGATATATATATGCAAGATTTTTACTACTATTATTTTAAAAGTATGATAAAATAAAAATATCTTCATAAAGAAAAAAGATATTTATTTAGTTGATAATGGTTAACTACCGTTTAAATAATAATATAGAGTCTTAAAAAATAAAAATTATTAATATATCAGCCAATTAATTAAAGATTCATTAACACACTGATTAAAAAAACCTCATTTAACTTTTAAGATTGAACATTTCAAAATATAATTCCATCGTGAAAGAAAACAACTTATAATGAATTGGTCCCACTCTCACTTTTGTATATGTATTAGTTACTTTTAATAATAATTACAATTCTATTATATTTTACCAAAGCTAATCTTGAAAAAGCATTTTGAAATTTTCATATCATAATTAATCCCAGATTTTGTCATTCTCATCGCAGGGATAAAAGAAAATATTTTATAATATAAATATATTCTTTTAAAACTTATTTAATAATGCATACGGCTTGTATTTTAATATTATTAAATATATTTATATTTTTAGTTTTTATTATTTTTTTAAAAAATTGATATAAATTTATGAAAACACAAAAGTATTCTCATCCTGATTAAGTTTTAGCTCAATTGGTATGCGTATTGTTATCAATGTAGCATTGAAGTACATTATCCTCTTATTTATGGGTTAGAGGCTATGAGTAGTTTTAGGCATTGTGTCAAACATAAAAAAAAAAAGTGTCTCTCTAATATTAATTATAATTTAAAAGAAAAAAAATATTTTTATACTTTTATAAGCCCAATTAAAAGTAACACAAATCCAATAAAATGCTTAAATATGATTTTTTTTTCTTCACATTCTTACCTAATCTGTCATTTTATTATATGTTTTAGTTTTAGAAAATATATATTTCAATTAATTTTATTTTTTATTCCATATAGATGATTGAGATGGATTAAGATGTTACATAATCTATAGTCCACATGAATCTTTATTATATTGCCAATTAAGGCATAGTTAATTAAAAAAAATCAATATAGGATTAAAATTAATAAAATAGTAGCGTAATTATATTTTTATTGTAAAAGATGAGGTTAGTGAATAATTTTCACCAATCGGGAGTCAATTCTAATTATATTGTAATTGAAAGGTAATAATTGTGAAGAGGATATATATATAGGTCCAATGAGGTTAGAGTTGGGATTTTGTTGGTTGTTTCATCTGGAATCCAAAAACACCCTGCATGTAATTATATTAAAAATGAGTGAGAAAAAGATATAAAACTATTCTATTTTTCAATGTGAAAAAGGAGCAGAGCTTTTTCCATTCAAATACTTATCATTTCTAATTTCAGATAAATTTCAGTGTGAATGCATGGAAAGATAACAGAAACTGAAGTTTTCAGCTTCCAAAAATTAGATAAAATTGTTTATTCAACTTAAATTGACTAATTAGCGTGATCTTAATTTTCATCATTTTAATTACACCATCATGGTATTCATGTTTAATTTTTTTAACTGCATCCATATTATTATAAAAATTCTTAATTAAATTCAATGTCACGAGTGATATAATATTTACTCAAAGAAAAAATTGAAGTTAAACAAAAAAAAACTCTAAATTGAAAATCTCGTGTATTGACTTGATAGTTAGGATGTTCACTGCTATTGTAATTCAATGACCTTGGTTCGAGCCGGACTAAGCATGTATTGTTAGGGTTTTACCCTCCTATTGTAATTCACCAAAACAACACCCTAAATTAAACTAGTTTTACTTAAAATAATAATTAACTAGTTTTTGTCTGAGACGCACTCACTTAAATGGAAAACTACCAACTTTTTACTTTACACAATTGCTTAAATTTTTTATACACTCATTATTCCTAAAAATATAATTAAAACATTTCACCCAAATTCTTTGTATTTAACAATCTAAATTATATGTATATGATTAGTATGAGAAGAAACGATATGTATATATTAAATCTGCCCATGGGTTGAATGGTTTTCGGGTGGATAAGCTCAATTTAAATAAAAAAAATTTATTATTAAGAGATATTTTATATTCTAAATTTTTAATTAAAACAGCATTCTAAATGTAAAAATAAGAAAGCGAGATCAAATTATGAAATTTTGGAAAATGGGTAGTAGGAGCATAGGAGTAAGAAGACTGTAATACAAGAATCAACATAATTTAAGATTGCAGTTTTAGAAATAAAATTTTAAAGATTTAAAAGTAAATTGTTATAACAGAAGTTGTAGTATAAAAATTAATCTCAATTGCATTAAATTATATTGTTGATACCAAAATAAGATGAAGATAATCCAAGTAGATGTAAACATATTATTTGTGATTTGTTAATAATTTGGTGAGTAATTAGGGTATCTAATCATATGGGGCAAAATAGAATTGCTTATCTAGTAGTATAATTTTTTAATTATTTTGTAATTATTTCAAGAATATATCCATTCTACTTATGTTAGTATAGTAGGGACAGATACATTTCCTTTCAAAGAAGAATCCAATAATTGGAAGACACGTGTAAAGTTGGCCTCTTTTATGGAATTATCTTCGCACATAAAATCAAAGGTCCATACTGCCACGTATGCCATCATTAAGAAATTTTGAAAACTTGATACTCTCTGCCCCAGCTGCTGCCACTTGGCACCTTCTTATCGGTTTTTCTGAACCACACTTGTTTAATAAACTCTAAGTAGGGATTAAGAAAGAAAGTAAAAGAAATGTCCTACTGTTTGATTGATTTAAATCAACTTTTAGTTTGATTCCAATCGAATTAACGAGTTAGTTTGTGAAATATATTTTTGGTTAAAATATCTTATAAGTCTTTATACTTTTTTGTAAATTACAATTTAGTTTCTATATTTTTTTTCCAATACTTTTATCTTTCAACTTTTTCATATTTTAAAATTTAGGTCTAACTGTTAACTCTATTAAAATTATATTTTTAATTTATTGTTTATTACAACGCATTTTTTAGTTACATGGCTATCAAGTTAGTATATTTTTTATTGTAAAATGGTATACCAACAAATTTAACAAAAATAATTAACACTATTAACAATTGGACTTGAGTTTTGAAATCCGAAGAGTAGAGGGATTAATTACTAAAAATGAAATTGTAAAGACTAAATTCTAAATTTTTGAAGAGTGCAAAGGCCTATGGCACATTTTAACCTAGATTTTTTTTTATTACTCTTGTTAAACATATCTTGTTAGGGTCACCCTTGCTATTAGAGACACCTTTGTCGAGGTACTTGCAACACTTGACTCTGTTGGATTACCACCTCTATCATCTAGCCTAGTTTTCCAGGGGAACTATTTTAAAAGATTGTTAGGAGTATGTAAGTTAACTACCCTTACCACCTAGTCACTCTCACAAGACACTTATCACTTGCCACTGACCCTGCATCTCGATCCCTTCCCATGACATTACTAACCTATAAGAGACTAATGAATTATAGATAGGCCAATTAAGAACTTCCAAGTGGCATGGATAGGGGAGGCAACCCATCTATATACCTCTCATACTACTTGATAAAGCAAAAAATTTATTGTGCGATACGTTTACCAAAATTTCTAACGTTATACCAATTACGCTAGAAATTTTGGTAAACGTTAAAGATTTTAGTATGTGCTTTTTTTCCCAAGCATACTATAGAAGTCCTCTTAACAAATGGATCTCTCTTTTCTCATTATTTCCTTCAAACAAAACCATCTGTCTTCTTCTCCCTTTCTTCCTCTTTCCTCTTTATCTAACTCTACTATCTCCACCTCACAGCTAACTTTCACTCCACTTTCTTGTATCAATAAATGGTGCGATGAGAGTAGATAGATAGAATTCATTCTGGTCAAGGCATTCCTGCTAATGAAAAAGAATGAGTGCCCATAAGCTCAGTTTCAACCCAAACAACTCAAACTCAACCACAAACCATTACAAGCAAGTAATACACTTAACAATAGTCATCATCAAGTTGTCATCGTTATTACTCGTATCATGCAAGTTAGGCACAATACCCCCAGTTAAATACTACACTCAACATCTAAACCAAAAAAGCCTAACTACCACCCCTTCAAGGCCACCTAATGCCCTCTAATGGTGAGAAAACCTCATAAAATTTGAACTCTATCTCACAACAATTCATATAGATGTAAGAAAGATTAAGGATACTTGATGAACAAATTTCTATGCAGCAACAAATTTATCAACAACAAGAAAACATGAACATTAAAAAAATGAAAAAATCATATAATAACTCAGAACAAACAAAAACCCTCAGCAACATAACCCCCAACCTAAAGTACAATAGGAGGAGAAAACTTAATCCTTCCTCATTAGAAGGAGGAGCCCAATACCCAATAGAAATCCAGAGGTTGACCTCCCATATTAGTTGTAAATACAACATCCTCAAAGATAAAGCCCTTAGGAAATAAAGGCAAACTTTTTACAAAGATAGATCTACTGAATTCTAGTGGGGCTATTCTAATGAGTCATTGGCTCTAAAAATATTAGGAGAATATATGTCCTTAACCTTCAAATTGCCCAAACAAATGTATAATGACCAAGGAATCCCCCGCAACCAGTCAACATATTACAACAATCATATGAACATATTGGGCACTATGTATGTAGTTAAATGTCGCACTTTCTCAATGGCTCTAAAAGATAATGCAAGGGCTTGGTACTTATCTTTGCCAAATGACTCCATACACTCCTTCAGTGAGTTAGTGAACTCGTTCATGAGTAGATTTCTCCCTAATAAAACATTGTAGTAAAGCCTAGCTTACCTCAATTCATTAAGCAAAAAGACCATGAAAATTTAGGTGTTGACAAATAAATGCATGATTTAATCATTTTTTGTGAGGGTAGCACTTGAGCATTTTAAGTAAGCTATAATAAATAACCAACTAGAAAAACTATCAACTTTATTTAAGAAGGCCCATAGGGATGTAAAAATTGAAAATCTTTAAGAAGCCAACACACAACCATCAAAATCTTATTTGAAGCCTTTGTCATGAAGTTACAATAAAAATTAAAAAACTATCAACTTTATTTGAGAAAGCCCATAAGCATGTAGAAATTGAAAAACTTCAAGGAGCCAACACACACATCAAAGTCTTATTTGAAGCTTTTTTCATAAAGTTACAATAGCCTACACAAGGGTCGTCTTGTTGGATCTAGTGCCTTAAGTGTAATACATTCGTTTTGTATACTTGTAGTTTTCAAACAAATTGGTTTAATAAAATATCTGTTGATTATATTAAAATTCTTCATATATTGTCTTCAACAGTTTATGCATACAAAATAAAATAGAAACAAATATTGACTCACTAATTATCTAACGTTTAACTAATAATACTAAATAATATTACATGGTCAGATCGTAATATAGAAAGATAACTTGCACTAGATAATATAAACATGTCCTTAGTCTAATTGGAAATAAGTAAATTGATTGAAAGTCTTGTAACACCCTCAACCTGGCCCAGACGCTATAGCCGAATCCGGCGATGTCACATCAAAAAGATTGTTTCCAAAATGATTTTATGAAATTGAGAATATGTTCGATAGGGAGTTTACTTGGTTAAATTTTAAGTTTGAGATTTAAAGATTCAAGTTAAAACGGAAGCCCATGTTTAAACAAAAACACCTAAATAGTAATGTTATTTAAAATCCACGTTAAATTTGAGAAAGTTATCTAAGTAAAAATAAAACTAGGCAGTCAAAACATTGATAAACCCTAAATACAGTCACATCGGAGACACTAGGCCTTATTACATCAAATGAAAACAAAATAACAAAACTAAAGTAATTGAGAGAAATAGTTTGTTTAAAATCCCAAAAAAAACTTGCAGTGTGGCCACCTCCGAGTCCTCTCCCACGTCGAGCCGCCTATTGAGAGTTACCTAAAACATTTAATTTAAGGGTGTGAGTTTCGCAACTCAGTGTGTACGACCCTTGGCAATCAAATCACTTCAATATACACATATCACATTGGGCCTAAGCCCTAACAGTATCGATGGTCTGGGCCTTAGCCCACATTGACCTTATATCATATCAGAGTCACATGTATGCAATGCTCCCACCCCAAATCCAACCCTGCACTCCACCCGTACCAACCCTACACTCCTGTGGGGATATAAATATCAACCCACCCATCCCTACACTCCAAAAGTAGCACCAGTTATGGCACTACTCAAACATTACAGTGAGGCTGCTATATAATGGGCTAAAAGCCACCGGTGGATCCACGGTCGTCAAGCGGCTATGCGATCCTCATATCTTCCTCCGTTCAATTTATCCCCCCCAAATGCAACATACATATTATGAATGCACATACAAGATTTTTCACACTTTAAGCATTTAGGGGTATTTTAGTCATTTCACTACCCAGGGGTATTTCAGTAATTTTTACCCTACAATGGTGTTTCAGTACTTCTTCCCTATGAGGGTGTTTTAGCAGTTCTACCCAACAGGGCATTATAATATTTCTACCTTAAAGGGTATTTTCGTAATTCCATCCTAGAGAGGTATTTTCGTAATTTCCTAAAGGTACATATTTTTATTATGGGTTTTGGCCCATCAACAAGTCCTCGCGACTAAGGTGAACGGACATTATGCACCAGGTAGGATTCAAGAGAAGAGGAGGTGGGTCACTCGGACCGCTTAAGTACTAAGCTCTTCCTAGATCCAATCCTAGACATTCACAAATCCATTGCCACACCTTAGTCTAGCGACTTGCCCACAGACATGTTTAATTATTTAATTAAGTCTTATGTAAAATTTGAGAGATCAAAACTAGGCCTAAAGTCCATAAAAACCCTAGCGTGCATTTCTACAGTCCCATAAGCCCACTAGGCCCAATCATATTCATTAAATTCACCAAGTCCCAAACATGTTTATGTAGCCCATTAGGCCCGATTACAATCCAATCATGTGACATACTATCATGCATGTCAATCCATCATACAGTTTCATATCACAAATTTGCCACTTTGGGCCCACAAATTTGTCAGGCCCATTCGGGATTTTAGGATTTCGATTTTTGTCGATTTTTGTGTGTGTAGTGTATGTGCACACCTGATTGATGACTGGCACTACTCTATTCTCAGCCTCGACCTATAACCAAAACTATTTTTGAATCAATTCTATACCTTAACTACAACTTTATCAAATCCCGAAGCCTTACCGTAACCTTACCGTGTACCACCGATTTAAATAGCCTTTCCTTCGCTATTACTTATGAATATCCTTAAATCTGCACCAATACACATATATTATCAACATCAAGTGACTCGTATTCCACACGAGTCACCCCTATCAACCATATTAACATTCGGCCACCTATGAACCCAAAATTGAAAATGAGTTCACTTACCACTTGCTATAGATCCTTTCCATGCTTGGAATCCTAGAACCTACCTCTTGTTAAAACAGGGTTAACGACAAGAAAAAGAAAAGATTAGATAGCCCCTTCGGCTTTACCAAACATACTAAAAATGATTAACTAGGCACTTACCGAAACTGATTTCCAACCTTACGGCCTAGATCCCTATTGAATGTAAAATCGGCTTTTATTCACTTGATCAAGGGTTGCAAGTAACCGAATAGGTTTGTGATGCAACAAAACAAAAGAAATTAGCAAGAGAAGATGAATATTTAGCTTTTAGCATATTTAAAAGAAGAAGTCGGCAAGAAGGTATAGGTATTCGGCTTTTAAGGAAACAAAGGTGACTTTCAACTTTTAAGAATTTAGGAATGGTATTCGGCTTTGAGAGATAAAAATCTTAAGTGAAGCTTCGGTAACAATGGAAGGGAGAAGAAAAGAAAATAAGAAAGGTTTAGCTAGCAAGTGAATTCGGCAAAAGAAACCAAAAACCCTCATGCATATTCGGCATTCCTTTAAATAGACACAAGCCGATTCAAGCCTCCCTTACAGTCTCATTCGGCACCAGCTCTCTCTCTCTCTCTCTCAATATCCTATTTTCTCTCCATTATCTCCACCTTAAAATTCTCTCCTGAACACTCCCCTCTAGAGTCCCCTTTTGCGCCACCACCTTCTTTCCATGAGTAAAAATAAAGTTCTAAAACTACCACACTTGAACCTCGAACCTTGGACCTTATTTCCTACATGAAACGCCACCTCGTAGCTCTCATGTAACGTCACCTTGCCACTAGGCCACAGGCCCTACTATGTCTTATTTTCCTTAAATTTGTTTAAGAGGCCTATTACCAAAGACTAGGGTTCCACTAAGGCAAAAACTAAAATTTTCCTATGGTCATCCCTATCCCTAGAACTTCAAATAATCCTTGTGACATCTTAAAATTAATACTCTAATAGTGCCAAACATGTAATCTAAGTCATTATCTTACTCTCTAAAATTTTAAACACACCCACGCCCGGGGCCCAATTCTTCTAGGCTCAAAATTTGGGGCGTTACAAGTCTAATATGTCATTTATCAAGTTCAATTGGGGAAATATTTTATCTTGAGCATCAAAGCGAATGACTCCTAAATGAGAGAGACATAGATGTGACTAATTGGACTGAAAATGTATCAGATATAAACGAAGTAGAATAAATCCTATATCCATTTCTGGGTTTATTCATTTATGATGTCCATAGTTTGGCATAGCTTAATCTTGAGTGGATAATGAATTATGCATGCATGGGTCATACACTTTGATGTAAATAAAAGTCTGAGTTCAAATAGATAAGGAACCAAAAGCTGATACATTGGGTATACCAACTTCTGTAGTATATAACATGGTTCGTGATAGTAGAATTCATAGCCCAACTAAAGGATAAATGATATCTTCTCATTGACATTACATGTAACACCCCAAATTCTTATTTTTATTTTTGTGATTTTGTTACAACAAATGTGTATCTGCTTCAGTGGTTAAGTGTTCTGGGTGTTTGTGAGAGGTTCCAAGTTCAAGCCTTACCTTTGGTATTTTTATGAATAAAGATATCCTTGGTTAGTAGGCTTTTATTTAATTGTTTGTAAAACAATATCAAAATGGGTCTGCTGGTCTGGTGGTTAAGTGGAGTGTTGGTGTGCTGAAGGTCCTGTGTTTATCCTTTGGGACGGCAATGGTTAGTATTTTTACTCCTAAATTAGGCTGGAGTTGTGTCAAACTGAGTTTCTTAGTAGTTGGGTCAAAGTGGACTAGTGGGGGGAGTGAAATTAGGGATTTGGGGAGTATTTGTTTGATTTTAGTTTTACTTCTTGTTTTCTTTTTTCAAAATTTTCAGCTATTCATCTTTTTCCCAAAAAAGAAAATTCTGACGCCAATTTCCTATCTTCTTCTCTAGTCTATCGTTTGTTCATCATTTCTTTTCCCCTGCCGAATTTCCTTTCGATTCTTCCCTTTTGCAAACGTAAATCGCCCATGTAGTAAGTGGTAAGTTGTTAGGCATCATTCTGAGATATTGTTTTATTTTTAATAGTCTAATTTTAGGGTTTTGGCAGCAGCATATTGCGAGAATTAAGGCTCTCTTCGTACTGTTTCATAAACAAATCGATTCGAAGTGCTGGGGGTAAGTTCTAATCGCTTAAATGATGAATATTTTGTTTCGAGTTCGATTTTAGTTCGATTGTTAAGTGATTAATTGAGTGAAAATTGGTCCATTATAGGTTCTAAAGTGCTTAGAAATCGTTTTAGTATCAATTGATATCAGGTGTGTACCCGAGAAAGTAAAAAATAGGGTTTTGGCAAAAGTAAAAAACCCATTGTCGACACTATATTAACGTGTGGTCACCCGTGTGGTAGGCCGTGTGCCATAATACGGGCGTGTGAACAACGAGACCAGGCTATGTGCGCAAGACACAGATGTTTGATGGCCGGGTAGACCGTGTGTGACACATAGGCTAGACTGATTTTGGCCGTGTGGGCCATATGGGCGTGTGGGTTCACACGGGTAGTCCACACAGGCGTGTGGATTCTGGGCCAAGTCGTGTGATCCATACAGCTAAGGCCAAATTAAGTCGTATGGGCTACACAGGCGTGTGGGCCCACACGGGCAAGCCACATGGGCTATGAGCCCATTTAACTGAAATGTTTTCTAATGTTGCACGGGTCACCCAAGTCAACTGTGAACCTACTGGAGGGTCGGTAAGCACTATTTAGACCCTTAAATATGTGAACTAAACGTATGATGTATGTACTGAGTATGATAATTATATACATGTATACTGAATTACATGTGTAACTGATAACCATGAAATAACATGTCTTATACTGTATGTTGCATTGCATTAGGTTGGGATGACGCTATTTGGAGGAAGTATACTAAAAGGCTCTTAAGCCTATTATCTGGCAGCATATCTGCAATTTACTATTATGTGCCACATTCGATGCAACTTGGAGTGTAGGGATGGGTGGGTGTTTTAAAACCCACATATAGTGTAGGGATGGACGGAGATGGTGTGTAGAGCTGGTGGGTAAAACTCTGTTTACTGATTACTGTATGTATGACTGTTACTGTGATGGGATAAGGCCCTAATTTATATCTGATACTGTAACTGAAATGGGCTAAGGCCCAAACTGCTACTGAAACTGTAATGGGCTTAGACCCTAGATTGCATTGACTACTTACTGTGTCTGACTGTATGCTTGTTATCTATGGGGATTAAACACTTAGTTTACGTAAACTCACCCTTCTATTTATTGTGTACAGTTAATCCCCAGTCTTAGTCAGATCGGTGCGGCGGAGGACTCAGCGGTGGCCACATGGTTATTAGACTTGTTTATCCACATTTATGGTTTTTTAAATTTTTATTTGGTTGGTTTTTTATGTAATTTTAGGGCTTTTGGACTATTTACTTAATTGTGGGTTTTTATTGGTTTTTATGAATTTTATAATTACGCAAACTCAACGAACAAACAGTTTTCACTAAAACAAAATGATTTTCCTAAAATGAATGGATTTACTTAATTATCTCAGTTTTTTTTTAAAATAAATGGTTTCTAAAGCTTCCGCAACGAATTATGTTTTAAACAATCGATTAAACAAGTAAGCAATTTTGGAATTTATAAGAGATATAGAAGAGCAATTAAATGAAAATGATATTATCGTAACAACTTCGTTTTCAAACACTCTATCTTGTGACATTGCTGGATTCGTCCATAACGTTTAGGCCGAGTTTGGGGTGTTACATTACATGATAAATGAAAAGTAAACGCGACCACGAGTTGTTTATCTTTGCGATAAATGACTTGATTGCTATTTGATAATAATTGATTTTTCATGAAAGAAGATATAATAGTTACCATGTGATAAAATAGAATCATATTAGGAGAGCAAATTTACCCCGAAGAGATTAAAGATATCTTATGAGGGTAACACATTTATGACAAGGCTATTGAATGACACTTATTAAGTAGCTTTCATAATGATATATAATTAGAGAGAGCTCAACCATAATACTATTGTGGAATGACTTTATGACTAAATAAATTTATAATTAATAGACAAAAAGTTATAACTTAATTATGAATCATTTGAGCCTAATTATATATGTCCAATCAGTCCATCTTCTAACTCGTTAAAACTAGAAATAAATTGCATAAATAATCAAATGATAAACTAATTTGATTGAAAAATTAATTTAGTTAATTATTTAATTGGGTTGTGTAACCTCCCAAACCTGGTCTAAACATTACGGCCGAATACGAAAGATTACATAGGTCACCGAAATGGCCTAGTAATCGATCAAAGTTTATTAAACAATCGTTTTAAAATATTTGCTTACTTTGGTAGACTAACTTAGTGAGATTCCAAAAGGTACAAATTCTTTCAAAAATCAATTTATTTTTTAATGACCGCTTTTGCAAAAGTTGAATTCCAAACTTTATATATATTCAAAAACTTTTCACATAGTAATGCAACGGAAAAGTGATATTTAACCTAGTTTTAATGAAAATCAAATTCATGCAAAATTAAATCAAGTTCTATGTTTCAATAATCTAAATCGATTAAAACGTTATGCATGCCAAATAAACCCAAAATAAAGTAAAACAGTTCAAAAATAACATAAATTATGAAAAATTTGTCTAAAATACTTTTAGCTAAAATAAATAGAGCCAAGCCTTCTGTATGCCAAGTCCGCACCCTAACCTTGTGGGTTATCTTTAAATAAAGAAATTAAGGGGGGTGAGCTTAAAAAGCTCAATGTGCGTCAATCGCAAGAAAATAAGTGCAAAACAATAGATAAAACATACATAATAACTGTTCTGAAAACAATCACATTTGTATAGTAAAGCAAAATTTTACAGTTCATTTGAGTATGCTTATAAATGTCAATGCAATGCAAGTATAATAGGAAAGTTCCTACTCATAATCCATTACGCTTCACAGTAAGAGTTCCCCGACACTCTATTTTATAGATGAACTACCAATATTTTCAAATAAAAAGTTTACAGATAAACTGTCAGTATGTTGTGGATAAACCACCGATGTTTGTAAATTATTAAACTGCCAGTACTTCCTCGTTTCAGTCGTCTTACCCCAAGCAATTCAATATGATAGTACAATACAAAAACAATAGACATGCTTAACATGTATTCAGTTCAACAGTAGCAGTAATAACAATATCAATTTATCAAAATTATAGTGATAGTAGACATGTAATATTCATATATCATATATTATAACAGTAGCAATTCAATCATTAAATCACATATTTTAGCAAATTCATAATATCATTGGCTCAATTGAGTTAGTAAAACCTCTAAAAACATTTCGAGGACTACATAGGGGCTAAATTGAATAATTCACAAAATTTTGGGCAAAGCTATATAATAGAGGTCACACGGCCCTGTGGCCAGGCTGTGTAAGAGTCTTGAAGCTGTGTAGAAGGGTTGCACAGTCGTGTAACCAGGCTATGTAATATCTTGATAACGTGTGAAAATTGATAAATTACGCTATAGTGGAGACACGACCGTGGGACAGGTCGTGTAATGGGATGAGATCATATGGTTCACGAAGTCTTTAAAATCTTTAGGTGTACATGGTCATGTGGCCCACCTGTGTGGCCTTAAACCTATACATGGTTTGCCCTGATTCACTTAGTAAAGAACACACACATTTCACTGCAGGCCCAATGTAACACCCCAAATCTGGCCTAGAAGTTAGGCCCGAATCTGGCATGACACATTGAAGTGTTTTTACAAAAAACCTTGTTTTTCATTGAAAACCCTTCTTAAGAAATTTGAGTAAAATTTTAGTTTAAAGTTATTTTTCAAACGACTTGTGTTAAAAAAATCAATCTGTCTCTCTATAAGTTAAAAATTATTTTTAGAAAGATCTTTTTATACGCGGAAGCTTAATTTTGAATAAAACCCAAAAAAAATTGAGATAAACTTAGGAGAAATAAAATAAAGCGTTTAATGTAACAAATAGCAGAGGTAAAGCCTTATTACATTTTGAAATTAAAATATTTAATAAATATAAAGAAAAATGAATAAAATAAAGCGTCTTGCTAGCTGGCCACCTCCGAATCCCTCCGTTTGTCGAACCGCCTACTAAGGATTTCCTGAGAAAATAAAATAAGGGGTGAGTTTCGAAACTCAGTGTGTACAACCCTCAACAATCATTAACATGCAAGCAATCAATTGGGCCTAAGCCCTAATCACAGTATCATCGTAATATATCACATATGCAATGCAATAAAAACCCTCCCCAATAATTCATCCGCTACACAACATTTCTCGACCAACTTTATACACCTGTAGGTATTTCTAAATCGACCCACCCATCCACTACACAGCAATGGTAGCCCGGTTGCGGTACTACCTAACGTTGCAGCAAAGCTGCTAATCACATATTGGGCTTTAACAGCCAACGGTGGATCCACAGTCGTCAAGCAACTATGTGATCCTCAAATTATTCCTCCGTACCATAATTCCCACCCATATGCAACCTAAACAGAATATCATATGAATGCTGCAATCATACATGTAACATAAATCCTACATTTAACATATAGGGGCATTTTAGTCATTTTTGTTCTTAGGGCATTTCAACTATTTTTAAGTTTTATGGATTCAGTACCTACCTGGCCCGTTAACAAGTTCCCATTGGCCAAAGTGAACAAGTACTATGTACCAGGTAGGATTCTAAAGAAGGGGAGGTGGGTCATTGAGACCGCTTAAGTACCAAGCTCTCCCTAGATCCAATCCTAGACATGCATATACCCATTACTACACTTCAAACTTATGACTTGTCCATGATTGCATCTGGGTTTTTAAGTTTTATGAATGTTTGGAAGTTAATAGATACTAAGCCCAAACCCATATACAAAGCCCATTCTCAACCATATGGCCCATTAGGCCCGAATCACAATCGTATGGCCCATTAGGCCCAAATCCAATTCAAATCATGTAATATGCATGACTAACTCAATTCATATAACCAAATCAATAAATTTCACAAAACTTAGCCTCAGGGCCCACCGGGCCCATTTAGCCACTTTTGGCATTTCAGCTTTTCGGCATTGCCGATATCGTGTGTATAGTGTTTGTACACACCTGATTGACGACCCGCACTACACTATCCTCAGCCTTGACCTACAATCAAAACTACTTTCGAATCAATTCCAAACCCTACTATAACTTTATCAAATCCCGAACCCTTACCGTAGCCTTACTGTGTACCTTCGGCTTTTCTAGCCTTTCCCTTAGCAATTAATCCTGAATATTCTTAGATCTGCATCAACACACATATTCTATCAATATCAGATGACTCGTCTTCCACACGAGTCACCCTTATAGGCTACACATATATTCGGCCACCCCTTTAAGAAACTGAAATTGAGAATGAGACACTTACCGAAACTCATATTGAATCTTGCGGCCTAAATATCCACTGAATATGCAATCGACTCCTAACCCCCTTGATTGAGGGTAGCAAAATAGATTGTAATAGAGAACAAGAGAAATCGGTAAAGGGTATGGTTCTTCAGCTTTTGAGAGAGAAAAGAATAATGGGACCACTAAGGGTTTCGACAAAACAATAGATGGCTTAATTGGTAAGGGAAAGATTCAGCTATGGATGAAACAAAAGGGAGAGGAAGAATTCGGCAAGAAAAAGAAGAAAGAAGAGAAGAAGAAAGAAAAAAAAATACAAATTGGCACTTGAGAAAAAGATGAGAAATTTGGCATTAGCCTAGGATCCCAAATTCGGCACATATTTATAGCCCATAACCTCAATTCCCAATTCAGCTCCATCACTTCCCCCTTCTCATCTCCTCGTTTTTCTCCCTGATAACTCCCTAATCTTTTTCCTAAATTTTCTCTTCTGATTACCTCTCTGAGAGTCCAGCTTCACGCCACTACCAATCTTCTAGAAGTCTAAAATTAAACTCCAAAACAAATTTAATATTTTCCCTTTTAAACTTGGACCCAAACTCTATTATGGGCCTTCTAACACCCAAAAAATATTTGCCTAAGACTACTGAGCACATATTCACATAAAAAACCACACAAAAAAAAAAGTTGAGGATTTTTGGGGCGTTACACCCAATCGATGATTCTCACACTTAATTTTGGTTTGATTTACCTAGATCCAGTCCTTCAAATGACATTTACACATAAATTAACAGTTGGTATCAAGATTTTGGCAAAATTATCAAAATTTTGGCAAGATTCATAAAATATTGATTACTCAAACCTAAAGATTAACATCGTACATTAATATTACAGATATACGAGATTTAATCCTTGAAATGGAACACACTTACTGATTCTTGGCAAATGTAGCAGATGCTATTTGAAGATAACTCTAACACTGTTAAGAAAACGAAGAAACGGGGATTGATTCGATTCGAGAAAAAAATTAACAACACAAAGGTGAAAAATGTGGTAGAAAGATGAGAGAAAAGAAAAGGAAGATGAATAGCACTTTTACTAGAGTTTTGAGAAGAGGCAACCCCATCAAATAGGAAAAGAATAACTAAATAGCTACGGTTGTAAACCTTAGGGGCAACAATGGTGATTTAGCCATGCTTGCCGAAATTGAAAAAAAACCAAATGGGAGAAATGAAGCTCAAACTTAGGACCTCTAGGGAGGGCACTAGACACTTAACCGTTAGGCCTAAAGCCCATTTCTTGTTTAGTCATTTCAACTAACCCTATTTATTTTAGGGTATGACAAGTTGAAAAAATTATTTAATTGAGAAATTAATATAGTTAATTTAATTAATTGAATAAATAATATTTAATTTGGGAAATAAAAATAGGTATTGGGTTTAATTAAAATATAAAGTGTTGGGTTAAAAGTCTAAGAAGCACTTATAATTAGATCCCAATACATGAGAAACCCAATCTGCCTCACATAGCATGTGAGGGGCGGCAACCTTAAGAGAAGTTAAGAGGGTGTACCACCCTATTCTCTTAGTTAGACTATGAGAGTGTTTTCATTTAAATAATATTATTTTACAAGGGCTTGTTCAACTACGATTCTTGTACCTCTCCCTATAAATAGATGACATTGGTTGACCTCAAATCATAAGTTTGATACATCGTTGTTCTGCCAAAAAATAGTGAAATTTTATTATTTAAGAATAAATTCTATTTTTCGGGAATTACGATATTTGTCTACTTCTATTGAGAGAAATTATTTTCCTACTAAAAGTAAATACATTGTTTCTTTTTTGTGTTTGGTTCGTGTTGCTCAAGCCCACACTCAATGCAATTTGAGGTACGAGGATAGCGGAGAAGGTCATTTGGTTGAAAGCTAGGATCGACTCAAATCTGTCTCATACAAAGCATAGGTACCTTTCAATTAAGGTTTATTACTATAAATACCACAAAGTGGCTCAATTTTTAAAATTTTAGATCTTTTGTTGTAATTGTAAAATCGTTTTTTAACTGATTTTTCCAACACGTCCACCATTATATGATCACCAAAGGCGAAATCCCAATGCAAGGGTATGCTTAGGAACAACATTTCCTTAGTCTCACTGACTCTCTGTAACTTCAAATAACAGAGGGAGACAATGAATAATGACATCAATAGTGAAGGTAGACTAAAAGAGCTCCTTAAAACAAGTTTGAAATTCATACCTCTCTCACTATTTTTCCTGTTTATATTCTTAATCAGATAGGATATCAAAGAATTTTATAAACACTTTTGCCGATCAAACCTAGTCAATTTAGATTTGGTCATAAAACCGAATCTTTGGTTATGATATCTACAGTAATAAATCCCACCAATTTTAGTATCTATGTTTCTAAGCTAAGGATCTTGTTGAATTTTGGATCTAACGACTAAACCCTTTTAGCTTTCAATTGAATGATCTTCTTCACTATTATCAAACTCTTGGATGCTAAAAGAGTAGGCTCTTATCAAAGATTAAACACAGAATAAAAACCGTAACTTTTAAGTGGAGCAAGTTAACTTTCTCTATGGCAACTAAAACTAAAAATTTATAGTCACAGATATGAATTATAATTGCCAAGGATGTTGCAATTATAATCTCACAAATATGTATCTCGAATACTTATAAAAAATAAAATTTATTTGAACCTAAATAAATACTAAATTTTTGTAGAGTATCCTCATCTAAGTGTTGTCTAGTTTCGATTACCCCATAGTCTTCATATGTATATATATAAATAACAAGTGTTATTCTAGAACATGAAGAGAGGAAAAAATAAGATTTTAATAAAATAAAAACCTAGAGTCCTACTAAAACTTCATATGGTGGCCGACACACATTGAGACTCTCCTAGTGTGCCACCCACCCCTTTTACATATAGGTTCATTGGGCTTTTTATGTATTAAGTATAATTATATGTGCAGTCCAATTTAAAACAAGGTCATATAACTTATCCAACCTAAATTCTAGTTTTTAATTACCCAAAATATTTTTTAATTAATTAAAAGCAATTAATTAATTAATTAATTCAATTATCTTCTGAACCCAACTCTAATTCTCTTAAAGTCGTAGTGACTTTACCGTATTAAAACCTTAGTAAAATTGTGATGACTAATTTATTTAATTTTTATTTTGAACTCAATTATTTAATTACATCCAATTAAATAAAAATCTAAAGAAATTAAATTAATTCCTAAATCATCTCTTGTTCCTTTTGAAAAAATACATTTATTGCGGATAGTAATCTTATGAGAAAATAATCTTACTTGATTGAATCTCTTTTCCAATGATAAACATAAAATTGGCTGCACAAAATCCTCAAAAAATGCAAGCAAAATAAAAAAATATTTTGATCAAACATGCTAACAAATAAGACAAATTATATGCTTAGCGCATTGACAGCCGAAGTGAACTAAGACACATAAATAACTATTTCAAAAACTTTTTCCTATTCCACTGTAGATGTATTGTTCATGTTTAGCCTTTGTTAATGCAAGTTCTATGATGTTATAAATAAATATGAAGAAAAAAGATGTCTTTCAGTATAAATGAGTCATTGTTTGATCACCATTAACAAACACTTGAAAGCTTACGAGATACAATTCATGATTAAACTAATCTATTTAGGAGAGAACCTTGTTGCTTCCACGACTATTTGTAAGAATCTCTGCTAACTTAATTAGTCATATGCCATATTCATGTCATGTTTAATGTTGTTAGAATTCCTTCTGTTTTTGGTCTTGCTCTGTATGGTTCGAATACTTTTAAACTTAAGAGATAGGAGAAGAATTTGTAGATTTTGAAATCCAAATCCTAAAATAATTGAGGGCTACTTAGAAAAAACCGTATGAACAATTGAACTACTGTCGAGTTTTGAAGGGTTCACAAAGCTTGCTTTTCAACATGGTGATAAGTTGTGGCTTGAGAAAGAAAAGCATATTCCCTATTATATGCATGAAGGGGGAAAAAATACAAGAAAAAGAAAGCAATGGACCCCTTATCGAGCTAATTTCGACAATAACAATTTAGCAAATTTTTTTATAATCAACATTAGTTTATACATCTCTTTTTCAAAGAAGATTTGATTCCCCTATTAAAAAAAAAAAACCCTCAAATATTTCAATTAAAATTATAATATGTTATAAGGGACAAATTAACGAGATCTTGGTGATCCATGTTTCCCATTCTTTATTTATTTTGCAAATATATTAATTTAAAAAGAACGAAATATCTCGAAACCACATATCAGCTGATAGTCAATTCAATTGTATTAGTTCTTGAGGAAATATTTTTTATTTGTATCATATAATATACTTCTCATTCAATTTAAAAATCATAATATTTGTCCACATTGAGAATTACTAAAAAAAGGTACCATTGAGAATATTAGTTTTTTGTTATCATATATATTTTTTTTATTTTTAGAAATGAATCATGTTTTTTACAATTATATTTTTTTTATACAATTCTTATTATCCATAAGCTTTCAAAGAAGGCAATACACGCTTAACAATTAATGCTTCAACTCATATGTTCCAACAATAATAATATTAATTGAAATAAAACTTAATCGACTTTTACAAATATTTAATATTTATGAATGTTTATCATGTCAACTTCTATGAATATAAATGAATAGTTTTTTTTAGAACTTTTTACCATTACACATCATTACAGTTACAAAAAATATGATCAATTATAAAATAGAATTAAACTAAAACAAAGCATGATGGATAAAGAATTAGAAAGAACCGAACAAAATTCATCGATGAAAAACATATATATTAAATTTGGAGATCCACACATCGAAAATGCCCATAACAAAACTTAAACTTTGATACTAACCAACAATGTAAATTCTTCATTAACATGTATGTACATAGTTAATGTTATATTCAGCTTTATTTGTTTGTCATTTAAAAATAATATAAAGATTACAATTACTCTTATTTACTTTCGAATAATAGATGTTTATTTTTGAAATAAGTGAAATTGCCCTTCACTATAATCATCTCCTAAATATTTATTTCCATTCAAAGTTATTAAATCTAACCACACCTATCGGAAAAGTAAGGTCTTCTCTTGGGACCTTCATGAAGAAAATGAGGGAAAAAATAATGAAAGTTACTAGGGACGTGTCTTTGAATGCTTGCAGAAATGAAACAAATACAACGTCATTCTCTCCCTTTCCAATGCTTCTCATTTGTTTTTCTATAAACTACATCATTAGTCACTAAATTATATCAAAATTTTTATTTTGGTAACTTACTAAAATAATTAAAATTTAATTATTAATTATTCAAAAGTTTTTATTTAAGTGATTGAGCTGTTAAAATCGGTACTGTATGATTTTCTATTCTTCCTTCTCTTCTATAGTACAATTTCTTTCACAAAATAACTTTGGAGTCATGAATATACGAATTAAAATTCAAACAACTTTTTCTCCAATATCTAACATTTACCATCATATCCATCATACCGATAGCCAAATCGTCGCTTGGAGCTCAATGGTGGGATGTTTTTTTTTTTAAAAAAAAAAACTAACCTAATGATTTAAATACAAACTTATGAATAGTTTAGTGACTTAAATGAAAATTTTCGAATAATTCAGTGACCAAATTGTAACTTTTTTAAGTTAAGTGACCAAAACAAAAAGTTACTCATAGTTTAGTGACTAGTGACGTAGTTTACCCTTTTGAATATTATATATAGAAATAAATTAAAGAGTATTATTTTATATACGTACAGTACTCAAAATTATATTCATAATATATGGGTATATTTTTAATTCTCCAATACTTAAAATTAATTTGACTCCATATATACGATGATATAGACAAATATCAATCTAATATAAACCAAAATAGTATAAATTAAGATAGGAAGATACCACAAATTCCTCATTTACCCATTATAGCTAGAATCATGGGTCAGATTTTGAATTGAAAATCGAATTGTTTATTTACTGTATTTTATTATAATTTTATAAGTATAAAATAAATTTGTCATGCTCTAAAAAGTTATTAAATTAATGAACAAGACAACATAAATTGGAGAAATCTAATATAAAATTGAAGCAAACCTACCTATAATAAAACATGAACATGTGATTCTCTTCTACATACATCTACACTTTTTCTTAAATTAAAATTAAATAAAGGTAATCATATTTTCTAACACACCCATCATATAGTGAAGTGGATAAATTGTTAAGGTAAAAACAGGAAAGAGATGGTTGCTTAATTTTCCATGAAACTTGACATGTGCAAGATTAACTTATATGTATTTCTGTTTGAGTAAATTTTTGTTTAAGTAAAGTGAAATTTTGAGTTTTTACTTCATGGATTACAAGCAATAAATTAGATTGGTAATTGCAGTCCTTTTTCAGTTTTGGGTTTGGGTTTTCCCAAGTATGTATTTAAAGAAACAAATTCCACAAGTGGCAGAGAAGGTTGACATTTTTATTCTTTTTACTTTAAATATGAGAAAATATTTGATATTAAAGTTGAAAAGTGAATATAAAGTGAAGTAAAAAACTTTAAATATATAAAAGAAATGAGAAAAATGACAATATTTTAAGTTGATTTGTGGAATTGAAAAAAATACTCTATTAACGTATCAAGTACTAGCCTTTTGGAAATATTAAAGATAATTATTCTATACACAACAAAAACTCAAAAATATATATTTTTACTCTTTACCAACGATTTAATAATTATTCTATACGCATATTACCAACTATTTAAAGAGTAAACATATATAAAGTTGTTGAGTTTTTATTTGTGTGCGAGGATCTCGTCAAGTTAAATATTGTGAATGGTAAAATTTGTTCACTGAAAACGAATATCTGGCCTTCCATAAATAACAATATTTGTCTCTCAAATATTCTACACATTAGAAAATAATATACGAAGACAAGATGTTCTAAAACCCTCAACCACAGGTGTATGAGATCCCCACTCCTCGAGGATCACAGCCAAAAACCTATTACATCATAGTCAAGTCATTAGGTTTACTATTAGTCTCGATCCGAAATGACAAAGTGCTCGAATCAATATTTGAAACACACAAAAATTCTGAGATTCTAAAGTAAGTAAAGCTGCTGGTTTAGATGCGTAGATGAAAGAGATGGTGAGATTAAAGAAATAAATGGAAGGTGATGTATTGTATAAATGACCTGGTAACCCTACTCACCAATGAACTTTGAATCTCAAATACCTAACCATGATGCCACTCTATTTATTTAATCCAATCTAATTTCGATTTGTCAGCTTTAGCAGCCATTTGCCCTTTCTTGGTGACCTTTGTAGGGTGTTTTGCCATTCCATTAGTTAGAGGCTGAATAGATTTTGGATGAATATTTTGATGACATTGGTGTTGAAGCTTAAAGGTGGCTTAATAGTTAATTCCCTCAAATGAGCAACAAACTGGGCTGGTTTAATGGCAGTATTGTATATTTTGTTGATCAGCTGGCGTAATTGTGTCGCTATGCCCACTAAAATACACTTGCCACTTTTAATATCTGAGAATGTCGAGGAAAGGTGATGACGCGACATTGATGACTTTGGGCTTTGTGATAGCAAAGCATGTGGTGTGAATGAGAAAAGAGGCCTAGTTGTGTCCCCCAACCAATATAATAATTATGGTTTGGCCTTATACACAACACATGTAATTTGAGCTAACTCTCATTTGGTCCAAACCCAAAGCCTCGTTAGAATTAGAAACATTATTCATACATGATTTATTTAATTAACACGTAAGAAAGTAAACATGAGGTTGGTAAGATAATATAATATAAATAAACTCAAAATTTTAACTAAGTTGTCCCTTCAACTTTGTCCTTATTTTTAGAAGTTTAAATACTCGTTAAATTTTAAAATTTTAACTAAATAAAATTTTAAAACTCATTAAAGTTAAATTTTAATATTTAATATGTAAATTATCCAAACTGTTTTAGTATCATTTTTACCTATTTTGAATTTTTTTTTAAATCCTTAAATTTTTTTTCAAATCTTATTTTAATTTTCTCAATTAGATCTTAATTTATAATTTTTTAAGATAAATTTCATAATTGGTATATGTATATATCATGCAACTATAAATATAATAAAAAAAATTAACTATAACATAATCTAAATACAAAAATAACAGATATAAAAGGTATTCATCTTTTAATACCTTCACATTTTTCGCCTTTTATTTCAATTTTATATAATTTTAATAAAATAATATACATGAATTTTTATTTAGAACCATAAATTTAAATATCTTTGAGATGGAGGTGTTTAGCTTCATTTATAATTTTTATTATTCAAAGGAGTTTTATATTTATCTATTAGATATATATTTGTAAATAAAATTGCTTGATTAGATTGATTGATTATGATAGTTCATTTAAGAGTTCTATTTTCATTAGTAGTTTAAAAATTGAATTTTGCTTTAGCCTTTTTATTTTACTCAGAATTAGGTTATCATTGTAAAGCATAGAGATTTGAGTTTAATGTACTTTGGACGTGAGCTTTTCTTTCCAAAGTTGAATGATTCAACTTTTTTATTTCTTTATTATTCGTATTACTAGCTACAGGTACCAGATATTTACAAATGTGATAGAAAATTGTTTAGTTATTGCTAGTCATAAAATGATTAAATACGAATTAAAATAAATTATCTTTTTATTTTATATCAAAAATATATTATGTTATTTTTAATTGGGTCACCAACTCATTTACGAAATTAAAAAAAGCACTTATTCTTTTAAATTATAATTAATATTATTATGATGACACATATCTTTTCATACTTTTATATTATCTTTAAATAGAAGAATTACAAATTATAAATTCAAGAATCGAATATGTGTTTAATAGTATTATAATAAAAGTTTATTACCACTTCACCTATATTCATTATTAAATAAATTTAAAAGAAATATTTTTTGTGTGGAAAACATATTGACTATATTAAACAAACATGATTGAAAATTGACAATTTTATCAATTTCAAGAACAAGTGGTAGATCTTCAAGAATGTCTTCAAACACTAGCATATTTGTACTTCTTGTCGTGGCCATTTTTGCAATACAATCTGCGATTTGGTTCCTCTCCCCGGGAATGTGCCTTATCCTTTAATGTTGTATAAATTGTAATCTCATATGCATCCCTCGTAACAAAGCTGAAGAAGAAACTGCCAAATGAACATCTTGAATGACTTTGACTACCTCTAAATTGTTTGTGTGGATCACAACCTTCTGATATTCCTTCTCTTGGATGAGGGCCAAACCATCTAGAATGTCCCATAGTTCAACATAAAAAATGAAACAAACCCCCATATATCAATTGAATCCAAGAATCGACCCCCGCACTGATCTTAACAGTTACATTAGTGTATAGTTGAATCCAGTTACCTGTCATGGAAGAATCATAAGCAGTTCCAACATGTTCTGTCAAATTGCTTGTACGAGCTAAGAAATATAGTTTTGCCCAACTTACAAAGGAATTAATAGTTTGAATGGAGTTCTAAGTTTTTCCTTGAAAGATAAAAAGGTTATTGTTCTTCCATATGCACTAAGCGATTATACCAAAAAGACTTGCCTAAAGACTACCCACATCTGATAACCAGATCAAGGAAAATAAATTCATCTCCATCCACCTTATTAGATCCCTTGCAAAAAAATGCTTTGTAGTTCCACTGGTACGCAATGACACCACACTTCGCTAGACGCCGGACAATGCTTGAAGACATGAATTCAGTCTTCATCACCATGCCGACATAACAAACACAAGCCATGTTGAGCGATACCCCTCATTAATCGTTCCATATTCATTAAAAGGCTTTGTTTGAAGACTAACAATAAAAATAGTTGAATACGTTGAGGTTCCGAAGACTTCTAAATAACCTTCCATCGTCTATATTTTCTTGGACAAGCAATTTTTCTCCAAGATTCAGGCAATTCCTTTTCTTGTTTTTTCGTTCGTCTGTCTGCCTATTATTCTTTAAATTTATGGCAATTTTGGGGTGTTAAGTGTTTCCATGTTTTGTGGTTGTTTCTCTTTTAATTTTGAGGCGTTCTTCGGTGGTGAGCGGTGCCTACAGTTCGACGTGACAGGTTTCTGTCAAAGGATGTCATTGGGCTATGGATTTTTGAAGGATTCAATGTTTTGTGATGATCGTATCTCTGCATGCACAAAGATTTCTTGCATTTCACATGATTTGCGGTGGCGGGCTATTCAAGTTGGTACGGGTGACTTATACGTGGTTCGTCACCTTTTTCTTTTAGTAAAGTCAGACCCTATTTTGAAGAGATTGCAGTATCGAAATTAATAAGGTTTTGTCATTTTCTTTTGTTCTTTTCATTTTTTTTTATCTTCATTTTCGTTCGACTGGAAGTATGGGTCTTGCACGTCTCCTGCATGGTTTTTGAATTTTATTACATGCATGCCATTAATGGTAGTTTTTTTTTTTTTACTTTTCAACGATATTTTCTCTTAGGGTTTAATTATGTTTAACTAGCTCAAAATACATGCAAATTATAAGTCTTAATGATATTTTCTATATTTTAGTTTTCTATTGTTTTATTTTTCCAGTAGCAATTAGTTTTTTGGGTTTCTTATGATTGTTGTATCCTGCTGTTTTTTCTTGGTGTTTTCTTGCTTGTAATCTGTTTCTTGATGCACGGGATTGGGGTTTGTTAGTGGGTGTTGTTCGTAGTGTGATACGGTGTTCTATCGGTTGTTTTGGTTTACTACTAGGCTTCGCTTCTCTCTTGTTGCTGTGTTTTGTATCGCAGTTTCTCTGGCTGGTTATTTACTCTCATCCTGGTGGCGTGGATCAAGTTATTCCCTCATTTCTCTTGTTGCTTATCTTAATGTAGTTGCTTGAAGCGACAAAGGCAATAGTGATCATTAATCCCCTGATATTTTTAAACATATCAAAAGAAGAAACCTGGTAACTCACATTCAATTAATGAAGCTCATGTACTGGAATTGTCGCGGCATGGGGAACCCCACAAAACTAAGAGAGTTAAATTAACTTCTCGTTGCGAACAACCTTGATCTTATTTTTCTTAGCGAAACTAAAATTCTTACCAATGACTTTCGGAGGGTTTAAAAAAAATATAGGTTGCAGAATGGCTTAGCTATTAATTCAGAGGGTCGGAGTGGGGGACTTACGCTAATGTGAAGAGATGGGATGAATTTCTCTATTCAAAGCTACTTAAAGCATCACATAGATTCAATGGTCAAACTAGAAAATAATAAAAACATACGTGTAATGGGATTCTATAGGCATGCGAACCCGAATCTTAGAAGCAGCTCATGAGATATATTGCGTAGGGTTAGGGATTTGGTTAGAGAAGATTGGGTTGTTGGGGGAGATATTAATGCAACTCTGAATGACGCTGAGAAAGAAGGTGGACGCAGGGGACTGAGGGCGCAGATGAATGAATTCAAAGAAGTCATAGACGAATTGGCTCTAGTGGATATTAAACCTAATAGTGGATGGTTTACCTGGGTCAACAATAGGAGCGGGAGGAGTTTGATAAAGGAAATAATTAACAGATTCCTTACCTCGGTTTCAATGGTTGAAAGCTTTCCTTTTATAGTTTCCAAAGTGGTGAGACAAACCCAGTTCGATCATGACGCAGTTATCTTAGATTTTGTGGGGTCAAAAACTGAAATTTTATCCTAAAGACAATAGATTGTGTTTCAAGTTCGATATTTGCTGGGCTAGTGATGAAGAAGCAAAAAATGTTATCAAAAGAGTTTGGAACAGGGATGTTACTGATTATGGGGTGAAGATCGAAAGGGTTAGGTCGGCCCTTGGTCCTTGGTAGTGTAAGAAATATGGAAAAATGAAGAGTGACATGTGAAAATTAGAGAAAAATATTGACTTGGTTATTGATTCTGTCAGTAGAGAGGATAATAGGAAGATGTTGAAGGAAACTCGTAGAAGGCTTAACTTCCTCTATGCTAGGGAAGAAAGCTACTACTAGGCACAAAGATCTTGGTCAAAATGGCTTAGGGAGGGAGATCGAAATACTAGGTATTTCCATGCTAAAACTACTTGTCGACTAAAGAAGAATAATATTGAGAAGCTTAAAGACGTAGAAGGAAACTGGGTGACTAATTGTAAGGACAGATGTCAAATGGCTAAAGATTATTTTGTAAGATTGTTTCAATCAAATGGTCAAAATGCTACTATCCAAGAGATGGGGTATATTAAGGAGTGTGTGACTAGAGAAACCAATGAGTGGCTTAATATGGACAATACAGATAATGAAGTTCTTTAGGCTATTAGGCAGATGGACCCTAATAAGGCCTTCGATATTGACGGATTATCAGGAAATTTTGTTAAGTATAACTGGGAGATCGTGGGAAATGATACAATTAACTTCTGTTTGAACGTTCTTAATGGGAACAAAAATATCTTTAGTCTCAATGAAACTATGATCATTTTAATTCCTAAAATTAGAGATCCATGTGAGATTACTAATTTTCGCCTTATTAGCTTGTGTAGATTTTTCTACAAAATCATCTCAACCGCGTATGTGAATCGTCTAAAAGCTGTCATTCCTAGTTGCATAAGCCAAAATCAAAGCGCTTTCCTGCCAGGAAGGATGATACATGATAATATGCTGATTGCGCATGAGCTTCTCTATTATTTTAAAAGTTCTAAAAACGGTCCTAATAAAGGATATGGTCAAGCTCGATATGAGCAAAGCATACGACCGCGTGGAGTGGAAATTCATTAAAACAATTATGAAGAAAATGAGATTTGATAGGAAATGGATTGACAAAATTATGGAATGTGTCCGTCTAGTTAAATATACGGTTAAATGTAATAATATTTTATCGAATTTTTTTATCCCAGAGAGGGGTTTCCGTCAAGGGGATCCCCTCTCCCTTTATTTGTTCTTATTTTGTATAGAAGCTTTCTCGAGAATGCCTATCCATGCTTAGGAAAATAATATTTTAAGAGGTATTCGGGCTAGTAGGGAAGGCCCTAGGATTAGTCACTTGTTCTTTGTTGATAATGTGCTTCTGTTCGTCATAAATAAAAAGAGTGATGTTGAAAGTCTAGTAAACATACATAATACCTTCTCTAACTTTTCAGGTCAAGAGATTAATTTTGAAAAGTCAATGGTCATGTTTAGTCCCAACAATTCAAGAGCTTAAAGAATAATTCTTAGTGATCTTCTAGGCATGACAGTGGTGGAAAAGTTAAACAACTACCTAAGCCTTCCTATTCCAATTGGTAAGAAGAAAACAACGGCTTTCAAAGAGATTACTAATAAACTGTCTTGCAAGATCAACAATTGGACAAAGAGACTGCTCTCTTTTGGAGGTAAAGAAGTTTTCATCAAAGTGGTTCTCCAATCTATTACTACATATGCTATGTCGTTTTTTTGGCTCCCAAAGGGGTGATCGATGACATTCAGGCCAAGCTAAGTAGAACATGGTGGTCGAGAAAAGACAAAGGTAGATTCTGGACAATGATCCCATGGAAAGCTTTGTGCAAACCAAAGGGTATAGGAGGCCTCTGAATTAAAGACATTTGACTCTTCAACCTTGCTCTATTAGGGTGTCAAGTATGGAGATTTATAAACAACACAGACTCTCTTTGTTACCAAGTGATGTCTTCGAAATATTTCTTGATGGTAACATTTTTCATGCAAAAAATATGGATAAAGCTTCTTTCACTTGGTTAAGTATTGTGGCCATGACGGAAGCTTTTAAAGATGGATTTGGGTGGCAGATTAGGAATGGCGAGAAGATAAATATTTGGGCTGATAATTAGGGAATGGAAGGACTTAACGGGGACGTTATTATAAGAAACACTCTAAACTCAAATGTGTTGCGTGTGAAAGACTTGTGGTATCTGAATAGGAGAAGCTGGAATGCTAACAAAGTTAAGGATGTGTACGGGCAAAACTAGGAAGACAAGATTTGTAACATCGCTATAGATAACGAGGGCCAAGAAGATAAATAATATAGTTTCACAACCTACATGGGTGCTTTACTTAGAAGTCTGCCTACTTATGGCTACTGTTAAAAGAGATGGGATATGGCTCTCATAGATTCTTTTAGAAATCTTTATAGAAGCTCGACACTTTATCGAATATCCGTGTATTTACTTGGCATGTGGAGCATGAAATTCTCCTGATGAATGGTAAAATAGTGTCCATTAAACAGGGCTTTGACAAGGGATGCCCAAGATATGGAGCCAATACTGAAACACTATTACATGCGCTAAAAGACTGCCCAACATCGAGTGCAGTTCTGTCGTTAGGAGGATGATCCAGGAGCTTTATTTTGAAGAACTATGATCATTGTATTGATTGGTTGGAAGACTTAATGCGTATCCTTGACAAGAGAGCCATGACAGACCTAATGACAACATTATGGAACTGTTGGAATAATAGAAATAATTTCATCTACAGGGGAAAAAAAGAAGAGGCTCAGCTAATATGGGAAAGAGCAAGCAACCTAAATAAGGAATTTCGAATATATAACATGTTGAATGAACCATTACTTTCGCAAAATATCATGGAGAAAAAGTGGGAAAAACCTTTAAAAGCTTCATAAAAGTTAATTTTGATGCTACAGTTGGTGAAAACAGAATTGCGTATGGGACGATTATAAGAGATGAAGAAGGTTTTGTTTTAGGAGGCAGTGGGAGCTTTAAAAAAGTAAGGCTGTCGGTGGAAGAGGCTGAATACGTTGCCTTTGAAGAAAGTATAAAAGTTACACGTCAATTAAAAATAAATGAACATGTTCTTTTTTAGACAGATAACGTTGGGCTGGTCAACAGGCTAAGAAATATAGTCAATGACGTCACCATAATAGGCGTGTGGAGTAAGGAATATACAGCAGCTTTCAACAATTTTAAATCAGCCAAGTTAATTTGGACCGAATAGTCTTGTAATAATGTAGCCCATTTAATATGTAAAAAAATGTACAGTGAGGCCAAAACTTGTTTTTTTTGAAATGGATTATTCGTCAGAAATCCATGATGCTATAATTTGTGATGTTACTTAATAAATTAAGTTGACCCTTGTGGTCGTTTTTTGTTCAAAAAAAACCTTCCACCATCTATCTTTAGTATGTCAATAACTCTCTCGAAGTGATCTATACACGCTTTTTACTAAAAAAGCCCCAGTAGAATTGCTAATTCAATTAATTCTATCTTTCCTTACAAGAGAATGCGAATGGGGAATACTAACAATTCTTTTAATAATATTCTTCGACAATCATACTTTAAACAAGTCCATATTCCAAGCCCCATCTCTAGTTACCATGTCATGCAACAAATTATTCGATATGAGGTTATTATGAGTAGGTACATAGTTTATCAAAAGACCTAAATTAGGTATCCAAGGGTCCTTCCAACAACGTATAGAGTTCCCAGTTCCCACAGACCAAACTAAGTTTTCGCGCAATAAAAGCCATACCTTAACAATGGCTCTCCAGACAACAAAATAGTTACCTTGCGCTATATTTTTAGGTACCTTCTTCATCATATTGTATTTTTCTCGGAGAACTTGAACCCATAGTCTATCGTCTTTGGATACAAGATTAAATGCCAACTTTAATAAAAATGAGGAATTATGATCTTTTAGATAATGATACCCGAGGCTACTACAAGAACATGGTTGGCAAGTAGAATTCCAATCAACCAGTGATATCTTCCTTACATCATTAGAAGAACTCTATACGAACTATCTTCCCAAGTGTTCAATTTCGTCACATATACCTTTAGGAATTTGCATAGACTAAATAAAATAGTTAGGGATAGAAAGAAAACCAGTTTGAGCAAGAGTAATTCTACCTGCTAATGACAACTGCTTAGCGTCCCATTGATTTAGTTTACTTCACACCTTCTCCACCACAAACTTTAAAGTAGAGCAAGTAACTCTGTCATGGAATAATGACACCTCCGAATAGATACTAAGATTATGCCTTTTGAAACCTAAAAAGGTTGCTCAATCTATCTCTAAGATTAATGTCCACTCCTCTAGAAAAAAAGATAATAGTTTTTCGAGCATTAACCTGATGATCAAATATACCATAAAAAATTTCAAGGATATCCCTAAGGGCTAAAGCATGCTTCAAATCTACCTTAGAAACAATAACCAAGTTGTCTGCAAAGAACAAGTGAGATAAATCAAGTTCCGAACAAAATAATCTAATAGGACTCCACTTACTGCTAGAAATGGCTAACTGAATACCATGTCCTAACCATTTCATAAATAGCATAAACAAATAGGGGGATAATAGGCAACCCTATCTAATGTCTCTCAAAGGCTTAAACTTTGGAGTTTGAATTTCGTTCCACAAAATCTGCATTGTAGAGTTCAAAACCGCTGACATGGTCACTTTCTTAAGGAACTTCGTTATGCCAGCAACTTGAAGGGAAGCATCAATAATATCCCACTATAACCTATCATAAGCATTTTCAAGATCTATTTTAACAGCCATCTACCTTTTATTCTTAACCTTCATAAAGTGTATGACCTCCTGGGCAATAAGAATATTATCTGAAATATTTCTTCTTGCAATAAAATCAGTCTGCTCATGAGAAATAATTTTTAGGAAGATTATCCGGAAGTGATTGGTTATTTCCTTCATAACAAGTTTGTATAAAACGGAATAGAGGCTAATTGGTCAAAATTTTGAAAACTCCTCAAAATTAGGAACTTTAGGCACAAGAACAATGAAAGTATTATTAAGCTCTTAATCAATAAAGTCTTTATTAAAGATAGCTTTAACCCAATCATAAATAGCTTCCCCAATAATATCCTACTGATTTTGAAAGAAGCAGGCATGAAAACCATCACTACCAAAAGCATTTAAAGGGGCCATATCAAATAGAGCAGGCTTAATTTCCTAGTTAGAAATTGCTCTCCCTAAAAAATCTTTATCACATTGTTTAATTTAAGGAAATGAACTAGAAGGTGAAACTTCCCTAGGATTTGACTGTTCTCCACACAATTTTTGGAAAAAATTTACTATCTCTTGTTGAATATCTAGATCATAAATCCAATCCCCTAATTTGTTCCACAAGGTGATGATACGATTAGCCTTGACGATGATACGATTAGCCTTTCTCCTTTAAATTGTGTGACGATGAAAAAACTTAGTATTCTAATTTCCCAAATTAAACCACTCACATCGAGATTTCTACTTATAAAGTAATTATTTGTGATAAAGAACAATTTCAAGCTCTTCCCTAATCTCCATCTCCTTACGAGTCAAATCATATGAACCCGAACATTCCAAAGCCACAAACTGAAAGGCTGAGTTGGCTTTCACAAAGCATAGATTTTGTTTCGATACGTTGCATACCTAATATTCCTGCCTAAGAGCTTCACCACCATCGTGAAAACCATATCCTTGATTAACAACTAATTAATTCTTTCAGAGAAATTAATTGATGGGATATCATTCACAAAGTATCTCATAATGTCTCCTTTCATGAAAGTAAAATCATCTTCTTCTTCAATGCCTGATGAACCATTCGTCCCTTTCAAAACACAAGAATTTTCCCCTAACAACCCCTCATTCCATGATAATAGCGAGTTTAAGTCCAAATCTACTGCCATCACCACATCTGAATATGCTTTCTTATTCTGACAATCCTTTCCCTTGCCATCTTCGTTGAAAGAACTGCTAGAAGTCGCCATTTTCTAAAATTTTTCCAAAAAATAAAATATTTTTAACATCCACATTATGGATGTGACAAAATCTAGTACTATTGTAATGTGTTCGGCTGAGTTAGTGTCACATATTATCATAGTTGTAAATTTATCAAAATCTCATTCCGTTTACAAAGCCTCGAATATTATTTTGTCTTTATATTTTGATAAATCTAGAAAAATACATACACGTGATTGGAATCGTGATATTTGAAATTAAAATAACTTGGTTGTCACTATCTCAACTTTACCATTTTAATACAAACCACGTTTAGTTTTCATACTTTTTTTTTTTATAAATTTGTTCCACCTACATTATGGATATGCCATAATCTAGTTTTTATTATTATTATGATAAACTGCACCCAAAGTCACTAAACTATTAGTAAGTTTACGTTTTGGCCACTTAGCTTCAAAAAGTTACAAAATAGTCACTGAACTATTCAAAAGTTTTTATTTAAGTCATTGGGCTATTAATTTTTTTTAAAGTCCAGCTAGCAAGCTCCAAGAGACTATTCGATGATCGGTATGGTGAATCAATACCCATCAATGATTGAAAGGACATGCCTTAGATCCAAATCGATTTAACAGTCATTATTAAAGATTGGAGAAGAAAGTTGTTTAGATTTTGGTTTGTAGATTTGTGATGTTCAAAGATGTTTCATTATAGAAGAGAATTGGGGAATGAGAATTTTTAGTTGGTACAGGTGGTGTGAACAAAAAAGCTATACAACATCGATTTTAACAGCCTAGGGACTTAAATGAAAACTTTTAAATAGTTCAGTGACCATTTGATAACTTTTAAAAGTTGAGTGATAAAAATATAAATTTACTAATAGCTTAGTGACTTTAGGCATAGTTTACCCTTTTTATTAAGATGACAAATTAAATAAATTAACATAATATAAAATTTTTGGTACTTTTCATGTTCGTATTATGGTAAATGTTCAGGGTTCATGGTTATCCCTCTTAACAATGTTGTTTTCAAGATTTAAATCTTATTCTCCTTTAGAAAATATAATATATTTTACTATTGTACACAATACTTGTTAGTAAATATAATTTTAAAATTATAAAACAAACAAATATTGCAAGAACTGGTTTAAAAATTCCAAGTCAATGTTAGCCTTGGTTTTAGCAAAACTAGGGTTCCAAAACAATGGGTATAATACGTATGTGAAGAAAATCCCAAAATCCGTGGGCAATACTTTAAAAGCTACCCCACATTTATTTATCCAAAAATCCCTTGGTGGTCAAGGCATGGGTTTCAACCTCAATATCTTTTTATCCAACGTGGATAAAGGATTGCTGTTTTCGGCTTTCAGAAACAAAAGCTGAACTACAATCCTCTTTCTATTGTTCTTCAACTGTTTCAATCTAGTCCCATGTGAAGACATGGCAGCAGCATCCCTATCCTAATCTCAATTGCTTCTATCCATTGCAAATTCTGAAATTATAAAAGAAGATATTTTTAATTAAAATTTTATTAATTTCACTTGTAAAATCAAATACCATTGATTATCGAATTGATATTTTTATCAAGTCATCATTGTTAATTTAATAATGTATGATGGCAGTGAATGAAGTTTTAGGATCGTTGAATAATCAAGTTTGATAATTGTATTTATTATGTATAAATGCATAATTGTTTTTAATTATATTATGATTCTTTTTATTTTTTTATACTCTACATTAATTTGATTTTACTTTATAGTTATTTAGACATAAATTTGTAATTACATTATATTATATTTGTACTTATAATTTTCTTCTAAAAAAATAATGTATAATGTTGACAATTATCTACGTAGATATATTACTAAAATGACATGAAAATAAATACAATAAAACTTAAATTGAAAGATTAAAATAAAGTTAATTATCAAGTAAATATCAATTTAAAAAAAAAAAGTAAATGAATGCCAAAATGTATGAAATTATTAAATTAATGGACCAAAATAAATAAAATCTTTAAAAAAAAAAGCTAAACTTATAAAATAATCTTACATTACTAAAAGTATAATCAAATCTCACATTGTTTCGGAAAATGTAACTTTTATTTAACCAAACACATTCCAAAATTTTTTAGAATTAAAAATTATTTTTTAAAATTTTATTATAATTTTTGATCGTATTTTCTTTTTTGATATAATATCTAGAATCTATAGTCCTTCCTCAACCCATAAATAGAAGGATAATGCGCTTCAACGCACTTGAATCTACATCCTCTTGCATTAATGACGATACACATACCAATCGAGTTAAGAATCAATCAACTTAAAATTAATTTTAATTGTAATTAATATTCAACAAATTTGATTGGATAAATTTAAAGATGGTTTCACAAGTACAATGTATTTTCTATTTAAATTGTTAGATTCCATCCACATTACTTTTTGTTAAAATTAATATTTTTATTATTATGATGTAAAATATTTTACTTCTTTTTTTTTTTTTAAATCAATCCTAGTCACGAACAACTATGATACAGACAAACAGACTTTCTGAACATTAATTTTTTTGTTCATCCAATGCTAATTACAATCATGTGGTTGTGAGATGCTATGACTCGTTAGAGTTTTGTGATAAACGAAGATCAGATAAAGAAATTAGAAATGTTATTAAAATACTAATAAACCTGACATTATCTTCATCTTTGGCAAAAGAGTGTTTCTTTTTTCACAGAGAATGCCATATAATTTCCTCTGTCTCATTGGATGTGGCTGATTTGGGACTTTTAGTTCCCAATCAAGATTTTATTTATTTATATATAATATTTGTTCGAGAGGTTTGGCCTATCTTATAATATGATACCCAAAAAAAGATTAAAAATTAATCAAAACACATTAATATATATTGTACTATTTATATAATATGAATTATTAATATATATAATTCTTTTTAAAATTTATCACTAGCCTAGACAAGAAAATCATTTTCTGATTAAAAAAATGCTCAATTTGAAGGTTTTTCTTTCTTTCTTTCCATAATTTGTCCCTTGAATTGTCTCCATTCAGATCCCCACGAAAATATTTTTTTTAGATTGTCAGTGTTTTTTCTTTAAGAATATTTTAACATTTACTATATGTGCCAACGATGCTTTGGGAGTCCCGCTACGTGTATTTTCCTAATCCAAATTGGATTAAGAGTGTACCCCATTCATTATTTTAAGTTCAAATATCTCTAAATTTTTATTTTCTTTAGTTAAGCTAAGTTAGAAAGATATATGTTTTCTTTACTTCGCTTTTTCGATTTTTTTTAAATTGAAGAAATAAGTTATTTTAAGAGAAAGTGTGTAAAACTGTGTTAAGCCCTAACGAACATTTTCCCAATAAATTTTTAAATGTTAGCAAAGATAAAACTTTTTTTTCTATAAATATCAAACCATTTTTCTTCCTTTTCATTCAAATTAAACTCTCTAAACTCTCAACTCTTTCCATTTTCTCAAGTTTTGTTTTAAATTTTTCGATACGATTGTTTTAAAATGTTATAGTTTTATTTAATTATTTCGTATATTATTCGTTTCGATTAAATTTTCACGAATGGCACCAATAGTCAATCTTATGATGACATATGACAACCTATACCACGTGATGGATAATCATATGTCTAGATTCATTTTTTATATGAAAAATATATTCCTTTTATTAATTTATATATTTTTAACATTTTAACATTTTTAACTCATGTCCATCACATGGCACATTGAGAGGCTGCCACGTATCACTATTGGATTGGCTATTAGTGCCAAGTCAACACAAATTAACAATGCTAGTGAGGAGACACCCACTTGGGTGACTAAATACAAATTTAGTTACCAATTAGGTCAAAAAAAAATTTTAGGTACCAGTTAGGAACTTTTGGACAAGTTCAATGGGGCAAACTACATATTAACCCATATAAAATATAGTTGTTTGGCTACAATTATAAATTAATATCTATATTTCATGGTTTAATCTACAAATTGTTACCTAAATTATACTATTTTTTCTCATCTTAGTACCTAGCTTTTTTTTTAGTCAATACCTAAACTACTTTTTTTCCCGTCCATTGGTCCAATCGTTTATCAAACCGTTAAACACAAATTAGTACCTAAACTACATCTTTCTTTCCAAGTTGGTACCTAAACTGTTTTTTAATCACAAGTGGTACTTAAACTATTCTTTTGGTACCCATTTTACACCAAAATGTTATATCTGTTAAAAAAAATCCAACCAATAATAAATAACCATGTAATATAAACTTAGAAAATATTTTTAAAATTTATTTTATTTTCCTTTTACATTAGTTCTCTTTTTTCCTTTCTTATTCCTTTATAATGTCTAGCAATACCAGCAATACTCGAAATTTGCCATCCTGAGGTCTAGACGCTGGCAATTAATTTTGTTTTCAACTTCACTACCTATTTGCTTAACTTGACGAGGTTAAAAAAATTATTTCACCGATCAAAACTAGTGTTTTTAAAACCGAATCAACTAGACCAAGAGCCAATTAAGGTATTTGTTTGGAGATAAGGGTTGAACCCAATTGACCCACAAATTGATACAAACTAACTGAAGCAAGCTATAAAACCCATTTGAACTAAGTTCATCTGTTTTTTTTTTCAATTTTTATTTTATAAAATTTAAAAAATTTATTTGATCAAACGAAGAATTGGCGGTTTAACTAGTTCAACCATCATTTTGATTACAGGAAGAAAAAAAAAAGAAAAAAAAAACATGTAAGAAAAAATAACGCCTTTTGCCCTTTTCTACCACATGTCAATTTTTAATTTTTTTATATAGACTTAACGATTTAACTAATTATTGAACTAATAAAGGTACCACCTTGGGAAAAAAACAATTTAGGTACATTTGAAAAAAAAAATTAGGTACGAAAATGATAAAAATACATAGTTTAAATACTAATTTGTGAGTTAAGTTCTTTTAAATAGATTTCAGAGTCATAGTTTAAATACTAATTTGTGGGTTAAAATTTTTTTAAATAGATTTCAGAGTTTGACTAATGAAGATACTAACTTGAGAAAAAAATAATTTAAATACCACTGAAGATAAAAAAATTAAGTACTAAGTTAGAAAAATAAGATAATTTAATTACGAATTAAGCTATATTTAAATAAGTACAAAAAATAAAAATAAAAATTGTTTGAAGTAACTGAGCTATGATTTTGTTTTTGGGATATAATCCAATGGTTAAACTATCATCTAAAAAACGGATAAGATTTACCGCTGTTATGTCTCATAACCAAACAAAAAATATTTTAATAATAGATAAAATGAGGTGAAATAGTCGGCTAATTATAAAAAAAAAATTATTTTAAGCACTTAAAATAAAAAGTTTACAATTTAAGCATCCATGATACATAGTTCAGTCTTTGGTCACTCTCAGTAAAATCACAAACGACAAATTGATGTGGCAATTAAAATAATTGATATAGTAACAAATTTAGCCCTCAACTTCTACATATTATATCAATTTAGTCATAAGTTTAAAAAATTAACTTTCAAAATTTATAAACGGACTCAATTTAGTCATAATTCTAAAAAATTCAAAAAAATATATAATAATATGTAAATATTTTTTTTAAAATATAATAATACAAAGTTATTTTAAGTGGGGGATTTTTATTTTATTTAATGCTAATATAATTATTTTTATTTAATATTAATATTAATATAAAATTTAAATTTATTATTATATTTTTGAAAATATCTATGTATTTTTATATATTCCTTTAATTCTTTTAGAATTAAGATCACTATTTGTAAATTTTGTTTTTTTTTTAATTTATAACTAAAATTGGGAATTCTTGTGTAAATGGATAGTTATTTTTCCTATCCAAAATTTGAAATTAAACATTAAAAAGAAGTAGTTCTCATTATCCTAAAAACTTCAGAACTAGTTAGTTGATTATCATGAAATTCGGTGGCAATCATACACCAAAATATTTGGTTTATATATTTCTCTCTCAATCAATACAAAACAAATTGGATTATGATTTTTTTTTACATAAAAAAGAAAAGGAAAACAAATTGGATAACCTTAAATCCAAATCATTTTGACCCCACTCGACTCACTTCCGTTTCATATCCACATCAACACCCAGTCCTCCTTTTCAACCTTCTTTCTTTCTCTCTCTTCAACCATCCCAACTTTCAGAGGGTAAAACACAGAGCCCACTATTTTGTTCAAAATCTTCACTTTTGGTTCATTTTGAGAACTGCGTAATGGCTTCTTCTTCATTGAAGTATGGTTCATATTTTTGTGGGTTCAATGAGACTCTGTTGAGCTTCCATTCCAAGAAAGCTTCCTGGTTTTCGACATCATCCACTTCTTTAGATTCCAAGGTTTCTTCATCATCAAAAAAGTTTCCTGTTTTAACCTTTGATTTTTGGGGGAAACCACTTGTTGTCCCAGATCAGAATGGTTCAAGAAACTGCACCACCAAACCTGAAAACAAATTCTCTGTTCAAGTATGTCAAAAAACCTTGCTTTACATTTGGATTTCAAAGCTTTTTCTTTTCTGGGTTCATTTTGTTTTAATAGGTTGGGCTGGAAGCTGATGTTTAAAGCAATTGATTTTTTTTCCCAGGCTGAAACAACCTGTGTGAGCCGATGTATGAGATGGTGGGAAAAGAATCTTAAACCCAACATGGTGAAGATCCACTCTGCTCAAGAACTTGTATGTTCCTTACAAAATGCTGGTGATCGATTGGTCATTATCGACTTCTATTCACCCGGTTGTGGTGGTTGCAAAGCCCTCCATCCTAAGGTATTTGTGTAAGATTTTTAACAAAAAAAAAAGTGTCTTGGTTTGTTTTCCGTGTGTGTAAGGTTTGTTGGTGGTTGGGTTATGTTTGTATCAGATCTGTCAACTGGCTGAACAGAATCCAAATGCGATTTTCCTTGAAGTTAACTATGAAGAACTGAAGAAGATGTGTCAATGTCTCAATATTCATGTCTTACCCTTCTTTAGGTTCTATAAAGGTGCTGAAGGGCGAGTCAGCAGCTTCAGCTGCACCAATGCTACGGTAAGCTTTTCGGTATAGCATTCTTTCATTTCGTATTAGTAAGTGTTTGACATATATTATTTTTGCAGATCAAGAAATTCAAAGCTGCATTGGCAAAGCACGGATCGGATGAATGCCGCCTTGGCCCTGCCAAAGGTTTGGATGAGTCTGAGGTGATGAAACTAGTATCAGCTGGTGAATTATCATTAAGTAGTTTACAATCACCTTCCTTGAACGATTCCATGTTCATCAGAACCATGGAACTGTCTGGTATCTTGAACAAAGCAGATAATAATCGGATAATGCTCCAAAAAGAGGGTGCTCTGCTATAGGTTTTGATATGAAGCTAATCTAAGAGTTTTGTTACGGAAGTGGATAAAAATGGATCCACCCTCCAATTTTGATGTTGGAAGATCTCAATTTCCCCATCTTTATACATCCTTATCATTATTAGCTGGGTTATTCATAAGCAGGCTTCTGGGTGTTTTTTTTTTAATTGAATCCTGCAAATGTTACAATGATTGCTATTGATGTATCCTGTATTTTTGTTTTCAATGTGTACATGATAATAATTTATATATATTAAAATGTAATCATATTGATTGAACGTGTTAGATAGTGTAATCGGCGGTGGTTGAGGCCAACCAAGAGCATTATTGTGCTGTTCCTCCAAGGAAAGAAAATTAAACCATTTCTTGGGTTCCATTGAGAGGCCACTTTGGAGACGATTTACTATTTTTACTACATTTTTTTTTGGCTTATTTAAAACTAGATAAGTGTAGAGGTAACAGATATGAGTATTTGAATTTATAATTCTACCTTGATTTTATTATTTTTTTAAATCTTTGATTTAACTGCTTCAAAAATTTTATTTTTATTTTCGAAAATTCAATTTCATTTTATAAATCTGAATTTAATTGTAATTTTAAATAAAAAACTAAATTCATTAAACACAAACTTATTTTAAATACAATTAGAAGTACATTCAATAAATTTAAAAAATTAGAAACAAAATCAACCACCACAAATTTGTGGAATGGATGTGAAGCAAGAAAACATTAATTTGGGATCTGTTTTTTGTCGGCCGGCTGTGGTTCTTTCCTTTTTTCAAATTCCATAATCAGTACTTCAATTTTGTTTTTGTATTTTTTTAATCAATAATTGTTATAAATTTATTTTGATATACTCATATACAATTATTTTAATGAATTCATCTCAAGATTAATATATAATTGAATTAAATATAAGTTTAAAATACTTAATTTTACTTAAAATTAAACATAATCTAATTTTTTAGCACTTTAATATAATTTTTGAATACTTAAATATTCTTTAATTTTAAGTAAAAATGAGAGGAAAATGAATAAAAATAATAACTATGCTATTATTATTATAATTTAAAGGTTTTCATGACTTATTTCAAACCTCTAGTGTATTTCGTACCAAAACAAATATTTTTTACTCAAATCATTAATAAACACTAGTAGTCTGTGTATTGAGTGTACAAACTTCAAAAATAATATCTATATGCTTTTACCATTAAATCACTTTTTAATTTAATGGCAAATTTTTTTTATAGACATAAGAGTTTGTGTTGAATCTTATACTCATTATTAAATAATTATTTGAATTGAGTCTGAATTTTTTGTAGATTTCTTAAGGTTGCAAGTGCACTTGAGCACGTAATATCTTTCATTATCAAGAATAAATTTTTATTTCTCATGTTTAAAAAAATAGTTACCGAACATGTTTTTATTTTGAAAAATAAATTTTTATTTTTATTTATTAAATGTTTTTTTTTAATTTTTAAAGAAAAAGATAAAAAAATATTTTTAAAATGAAAATAGATTAAATTTCTTAAATTTAACTAAAGAAACTTTTAATAACAATAACAATAAATAAGAACATAGATTTGCTTAATTGATTACCATAGAAGCTAAGGAACAAAAGAGGCAGGTCCCAGATGCCGTGGCAGTGAGTAGATGTAGTGGGATCCTAGTCTTTGTTTGAGCCCACTTGGGTTTCATGTGGATGTGAATGTACATACCACAAATTTACACAAAACCAATATCTTTTGTCTCACGTAAATTTCAACTGTTCTTTTAAGTACTTCAAACAACATAAAATTTTTGTAATTGAAACTGAAATTTTACTTCAAATGTATCCAACCTTTTATGAGTGAATCCCAAAAAAATTATAATAAAATATTAAATATAACATTAAAAGAAAATACGATTTAATGTATCAAAATTTGTAATAAATATAACATACTTCATGGCCTAGAAATGGCACAGAGCATGTGTGACGGCAATGGAGATGATTAAGGAAGGGTTGAGGAGTACAACTTTAATGACTATAATCAGGAAAATAAAGATGATGCAACGACAATTTGCTGATGTCAAATTCCAATTTATGCATAGAGAAGGGAATATGGTTGCAGATTGGTTAGCAATGAATTGTTCCTCAAATGCAGAGAATTTAGTTAAGATAGAATTTCCTTCATTTCATATTAAGAAATTACTTCTAGAAGATAAACTAGGAGATGACATTGTAAGAACAAATTGAAATAAGGCATTATGATGGTTTCTTTTCTTCTATCAAAAAAAAAAAAAAAGAAGAAGAAGATAAAACCAAAAAAATTAATACATTAATAATAAGTTTCTTTTTAATGTTCCATTCACATCGGATGAAATCAAAATATTATTATGTTTTTAACTTTTTTTTCATTTGCATTTGTTAAAATAAACTCTTGGAACTCGCAAGAGTGTAGTTTATTTTATCCAAGTATAATGTTTTTTAATATTATTTATGCAAATAACCACTTTCAAAAGTTATTTGTTAGAATGTGTTGCTTTAAGGTTATTTTGATATTTATTGGTATCAAATTAAGGGGTTGTCAAATCATCATATGGGTTTAGCACCATCAATGTGAAGTATGAGTGTTATCGAATTTTGGTTGTCACCCCTTTTAAAGATAACAACAAAAACGAATTAGATGAAAATTATGTGAAATATACATAGTCACAAAGGCTTTTCAAACTGGCCCTTTAATCACATGCAACAATGAAAGAGATGGATTGATATGCTAGAGCTTTAATGTTTTGGATGGTAGGAGGAATACAATGTATATTTCTCTATTGGAGTTTTTCAAGACAGTCGATAGATACAATTGGGGTTTTGCGACTTTGACATATCGGGCATTTTGCTGGACAACATGAGAACCAGTCGTTAAGATTAACAGTTGCTACCTGCACCTACAAACATGGGTATGGATATGGATGTCATGGTTAGTGTCCTTCCATTCCCAATCATGGGAGTTCCCTCTTAATAGAAGGTAAAGATATAATCATGTATATTATCTTAAATTATATTCAATTAACAATATATATAATCTTTCTTGCATTAAATATTTGAACTAATAACATAAATATATAAAATTATCTACTTCAACTAATACATCATAATATTAAAAACATCATTGCTTATCTAGTTGGTACATTGAATCTTTATCCATGATCTCAACAAATCCAGCATCGACTTTTATATTTGAAAAGTTAAAACCTTTGTCAGCTTCACACGTATAATAGTCAAGGCATCTTCAATATGAATGCTTTTTGTCATGATCTAAACCTCTGTCTTAATTGCAATCATTTTTACTAACTTCATTGATAGGTATTCCTATGGCGCAATACAGTCATAGATTCCTCCCTCCTCCCTATTAGCCTAAAGCAACAGGTTGAGTTTGCACTTTCATGTTCCTCCTTCAACATTGCAAAATAGATGTTTAATCCATATGTACATGAGCCTATTCTTATGAATACATATAAGGTTTATCGTTCACTATAGCCCATTCCATATAAAATCTAAGATGCAGCAAAATTACCATCATTGATAAAAAAAAATGCAGTTTGTGGCCTATGCTGAGATAATTGGTCCAATGTGTGATGTGCTTGACAAATCTAATCGGCCAATTATGCTCCTTCCCAAATTCAAATCTATGGGATGCTAGTTATCTATGTTTTTTGGATCTGCCAAAATTTGTTGGACTATCTCAAACTATCAGAATGCTTGATTATAGTAACGTAGCTCAATGCAAAAAGCATATAAACAACATGCACAGGTTAAAAACTTGAATGTTTGCAACTGCCTCCGATGGTAATATGGTTATAATTTGTTCTACTTGGTATGATATCCACATAAATTGAAAAAATAAAAAAATATTGCATCTAAATTCCATTATGATGTAATATTAATTAAAGCAAAATAAACTCAACAATATTAAACACAAATTATTGAATCATTCGATTGTGCATCAATTGCTGCTTGTATCGTTAACAAATTGCTTTTCTAGTAAGTTATATAGTTCGATGCCTAGACCATCTATAAAATATAAAATGTTAAAATAAATTTTACCTATAAAATAACACATTTAGAAAGTTTTAGATTTTATGATTTTGGGTTCTACTCTTACCTTCTAGCAAGAAAGAAATCAAGAGCTTGAAGAGGTATAAACACAATCTAGGAAAGTCGATACCCCCTCCTACAATTGTAAAATTGAAAGGAAATTGTTTACTTCCTTGCTTGACACTCTACGCACCTTGCATAATGCCTTGTATAGTCATGCCAAAATGGAAAATTACCAACTATATGTATGAACCATTTGAAATTTTGATAGCAATGGGAGGTAAATGGTATGAACTAAGTTGTCATACTTTTCAGAAAACAACAGACATTGGTCAATAAAAAAATGTACGCTCTAGCATGATGATCAATATCATCTACTATTAGATTTTGTGAGAGATGCTCGAAGCACATCTTCAACCATCTTAACTTATTTTAAAGCCTTTGAAAATAAGACTTAAGGTTGATACCTGTTCCAAATGCTCGATAAATGACCTACCCTAGATACTGCTCAGAACTTCTCATTATAAAATATCTATCCATTAGAAGTCTCGTCAGTAACACTACATCTTCTAGTGTTATTGTCACTCTACCACATAGGAGATGAAACATATGGGTTTTGGGGTCTTTATTGCTTAATAAGAGTGGATGTGAATAACAAAACAAAAGTAACTTTCTCAATTTGGCTAGCATGATAGAAATCGAATTGCATTAACTGGGGAATAATTTTGACAAGGCATGATTTAATTGAACCATTAAGCCTATTTATTTATCATCTCCTTGTAAGCCTTTTCAATACTACCAAAAGAATCATCACAATCACATTAGAATCGTCCTTACTAGAAAATATGATGTTGCAACATGAGATCCATAGTAGTTGTAAAAGCTACATAGTTACTAATTTCATCATCATCTTCAGAGTCTTTACTCCCTGCTTCTTCATCACTCGAAGTCATTGTGAAAGATTTCTTTAGGGCGTTAGCACACTCATGTTCAATGTGATTAAATCCCTCCTATCATAACAATGGATGTCTTTCTTTTTATTACAAGTTTCTTCATCTTTAACCATTGCCTTCCCTTTTGTTCTTTGGGAAGTTTATCCAACTATCAACATTGTTATTTTTCATAGATAGCCTTTTGAGTGCTCGGGTAAAGTTCTTTGACAAGAGTCCACTTTTTCTTCCAAGTCTTCTTAAGTGGTAGCAAACGAAACTATTGTTGCAACAACAGGTTAAATAATGAATGTAATATTTTTTTCAAGTGTTATTATTTCTTCTTTAGCCTTTTATGGATTAATTCAATGGTTCTGAGAGAACCCATAAGCTCATTTAGCCACGTGGAGGTAATAACCTTGGCTTCTTCGATTCCAATCACCTTTACAGAAAAACTTTCAAGTAATGTTCGAAGCGTTTTCTACACCAGTTTCTCCTTGGAAAAGCACTTACCAAGATAAAAAGCTCCATCAGAAATCTCACACAAACGAGTATAAAATTCATAAATATTTTCATCTTCATTCATTTTTAAAATTTCAAACCTGATATTAAGTATTTGAAGCTTTGATAGTTTTACAGAGGTTGTTCTTTCATGTTGCTTTTCCAAGATAGTCCATGCTTCTTTTGTTGAATCATACATCAATATTATTCTTAATTTCTTAATATCAAAAAAAAAATAAAAATGACTTTGAATTCCAATTACAACTCTTTCTTTTTCAGTAGTGTAACTACTCATTACCTTCAGTGACACAACCCCATTTTTGTTAGTGGTTGTAGGCTTTCTCTAGCCATCCTCTGTATCTATCCAAGTTCCCTCATCAATGGATTTCACAATTGCCATTATTTGAGCTTTCCAATAGGTATAATTTGAAACATTGATCAATAAAAATGGACTAAGGGTAGAACTTCTTTCTCTTATGGCCTCCATAGCTCTCCGAATTTTATGTTCAATGTGTGGCTCTGATACCAATTGAAAGTTTGATTAAGTCTAGTAAATAACCTATTTTAGTTGGCAAACGCAATTAGTGCTGTAATGAAAGTTTTGTTTGACAGTAGCAATAAGAAAAAAAAAGAAGATAAATAAAAAATGGAGGACAATGATTTATGTATGCGGTTCAATTCAACAGCCCTCCTTTGGAGGGCCTTGCTTAGAGAACGAATCCACTATATAAACTTTCCATAGTACAAACTTTGCTAATCAACTCAATCTACCCAAGCTCACCAAAAGATAATTGTAACAACAAAGATCGTATTGTCTGTGGGCACTCACTCTCCACCCAAACCTCCCTATACAAGGCTAATAAACACATTCAAAGATGTGTATAATAAGCTCTCGCAAAAGGCGCAAAGAAAGCCTTTTAAAATAGACAGAATAGTGCCTTCCAATATTAGCTCCAATTGACACCACTCTAGAGGAACAAACTTCTTTCCAAATAACCTCTTACGTAATCTCACTTTCAATATCTTTCTAAATAATCCTCTATAATCTAATCAAGATCTCTTTCCAAATAACCTCCTACAAAGTCTCATATTCAAGTCAAAGGATAATCACAAAAAAAAAAAAAAGACATAAAATCCTATAATTCAAATACTCTCAAAACTACATAATTATTCTAGTTTCCTCTTATAAAAATTCCTAATTCGTTGAATAAAAATTGTGATAAAAATCACTCAATAAATATCTTACACATAAAGAGTAAGCAACACTCAAAATATGAAAATTGGTTTAGGCCAGACGCAAGCAACAAATAGAAAGTCTATTGCAACATACTTGCATCTTAGAAGTATGACTAAAAATGTTCTAACAAATACATATATTTTAATACATGATAATATAAAGGTTAAATTCTGCTATTAGTCGTTGTATTTTTCAAAAGTTGTGGATTTAGTTTCTGTACTTTAATTTGATCGAATTTAATTCATGTACTTTTCGAATTGGTTAAATTTAGTCCATGTACATTTCGAATTTCGAAATTTTAGTCCTAACTCAAACAGTAGTAGTTAAATTTGTTTGGTTAAGTTTAAATAATAATCTTGTACAATGTGTCAAGTTGTGGACTTAGTCCATATTCTCCAATTATTGTTTGAGTTTCGAAATTTCAATCTTGACATAAATGATAATCATTAATTTATTAACTAAGATTGTAATAAGTAATGTATGAAAATAACAAGCTGACATAGTATTACATATATAATAATATGTTTGTTGCATTAGATTTTGAAAATAAAAAAAAATTAATAAATTTAACAGTTATTGTTTGGTGAAGACTGAAGTTTTAAAATTCGAAAAGTGCATATATTAAAATTTATCAATTTAAAGTACATAATTAAATTCATAACTTTCATAAATTACAAGGACTAATAATAAAATTTAACCTAATATTTTGAATTTTACAAATGAAAATAAAAAAAATTATATGTATTATATAATTTAAAATTTTTTAAAAGATATTTATACGAGATAAAATTGTACTTGAAAACAGTGTGGGATCTGAATGGAGAATATGTATGATCTAGCAAGCAATCAATATCCGAAATTATGAAAGTGAACGTGGAGTCAAATAAGCGTGGAACTGACGTGGATTACTGGGTTTCCTAATCAAAGTTTGACCCCACTTGCCAAATTATCCATGTGGATGGGAATCGGCAACTTGACATTGCCTTTGCCCCCTTTCTTTTCCTTTTTGGATAATAATTATCTAATTGTATCATCAATAATTTCAGACTTTGTATTTTGGTACAATAATTTTTTTACTCTATAAGTAAATTTTAGATTTTGTCTTATGTTATTTATTTAATATTTTACTATATTTTTATAGAGTTCTTGTCAACCTCTTAACTCTATTTTTGAAGTCTAAAAACTCCACTAACAGTGTATCTAATATTTTCCCATAATTTCATCTCAATTCTCAAGATTGAATAAATTTTTCACCACTTTAGAATTTTGATTTACAATAAATTTTTCACCACTTTAGAATTTTGATTTACTATATTTGGATAGAGTAAGAAAATAATAGTAATTTGGTGAGAATGAGGTAAAAGATATCATATGTATTATCTATTATTTAAGTTGGGGTCACTCTCAATTGGGTCATCAATTCAATTGTTAAATTACGAAAATATTCTTTTTTAATTAAACTAAATTATAGTATTTGAGGGTATTCTAATTTTTTTCTCTAAAAAACCAATAAAAATATTCATACAATAAGATTTGAACAAAAACCAATTGCATTAATAATACCTTTTATTTACCACTCAACTAAAGCCCTAATTTAATATATTTATACATTTTAATTTTAATTACGCACACTTTATTACTTTCTTAAATTAAATATATTTTTTTAAATTTAGTATCATATATATTTCATGTGTAATTATTAATAATTAGTTTCAAGCCATGTATTTCGTTATTTATTGTTTGCTATTTTTAAATACACATTTATGTTCTATATTTATAGTTTTCACACGTATACGTGTGTGATAAGATTTTGAGTATGCGTGGTTTGATTAATTAAATGGAATAGAGTAATAATGTTTCAATATTGTTTGTTTGGTTAAAATATTATTAAAGAATAATAATTTTACTTTTTAATTAAATAATAATTTTTTCTTTTATATTTAAAAGTTTAAAATTTTTTATTTCAGTATATTAAATTAATATAAAATTGAAATTAAAATAATAATATTTAAAAATATTAAACATGATATATTTACCAACATAGTTTAATATTTTAAACAAACTTTTAAATAAAATATACTTATAAATAACATAAAATCATTTTTAAAATATATTTTTTTAAATACAATCTCTTTTTCATTTTTTTATCTTCACTTTCTCCCTTTAAGTGTTCTTTTTCCTCTTTTATCTCTCTCTTTCTTTTTTTTTAGATGATGAATCAATATCATTGTATATAAAAAAGTAAAAGCAAATGGGTCTCTAAACTAAAATGAAAAAACCAAACATAAAGTACAAGGGCTTAATCAAGCCTAATCCCATCCTAAAGGAATATAAACCCTAGCCACCCAAGCTACCAACGATTGCTGCAAACAGCAAGGGATGAAAAGATCAAAATTGGAGAAGCTTAAGCGAGTAGGGCTTCGGTTGTCACATCCTAAAAGTAGAGTTAGAAGAAATAAAGATAAAAATGTAATTTTGTTTAAAGCATAGGGTAAGAAAATTAGAAGATCTTAAAAATAAGTTTTAGTAAAAATTGGTAAGAAATAACCCATTGGTTTAATGGTAAGGCCTTAACTTATTCTTAGGTCTCAAGTTTGAAACTACTTGTGTGCATTTAACCAAAATATTTTATTTTCTCATTTTTACCCCCATAAAAGTGTCAAATTTTCAAATAACCCAGCCAAAAATTGTTTTCTTAATTTAGTCATTATTTTAAAATAGTCCTAATTCTACATGAATTCCTAAAACTTATTTCAACTAGGTAAAGAAAGCTTTATAAGTAGCCAATTTTATTCAAACCCTAGAGTTTTTAACATAGTAAATTTTCAAGAAAAACACTCTAAGTTTTTCTCTTTCTCCACCATTACCAAATCAATTTTCAAAGAAAAATGATTCAAGCTTTTCAAAATCGTCCCTTTCCAAGTAGATCGTCAATCTCTTCTCCCAAATTAAGGTTTTTTTGTCTTCAAATTAGGTGTGGGATCTAAACTTAAATCATTCTGTATAACTGAAGTAAGAAATCAATATAGGCGAACTCCTTGTATATGCGAACCTTTAGTGCATAAACCCCTAGTATGTAAAACCCTCTGTGTGCGAAAACCATTTGAGGACAATAATACAAAGTATTTTAATTGTAATCAATTAGTTTATTTTATTAATTAATCTGTTCGAAAAATTACAAGTGTATTTGGACAAAAATACTACACTTAGGACCCCAGATCCAATAGAACACCCCTCTTGATTGAAGCAAGACTTGAAATTAAATAAAATCAAAGGTTAGATTCAAAGTAATAATAATAGAACAGAAAAACAAAGAAAGGAAAGAAGAGAGATGGAAAAAATGAGAGTGGCGTGTAGAAATCTTGGAGAGCCTTGGAAACAAGACGAATCCACAACCCCTTTCAAACGACTCAAATTTCCCCTCCAAGCAAGACTTATTGGCAAGACAAAACTTGAAGATGATTCCCACAATCTAAAAAAATTGTTTAAACTCTTCTAAAAGAAAACTCAAGAGAAATTCTTCAAATGAAAACTTAAAGAGAATTTCATTAACTTAAAAGTGAATGATCAATGAATGAATAGGGGGCAACACACCCTATATATAGCTTCCCAATCCCTAACTAGTCTCCTAATCCTAATAGGATTCAATGTATGCTAACTAAGCATGACAACTTATTAAATAACTAACTTAACAAACTATTAGGCCTTTGTAACGAAGCCTTGTATGGTCCCGTTCAATTTTGCTTTGTCTTTGACCTTGCTATTGGGCCTTGAGGTAATGTAAGCCTTACACGTCTATGGGCCTAAAATTGAGCCTTAAGCCTCTAATTACTTGATGAGTAAACGTGCTGTCATTTTCTTGTAGCAAAGCCTCATAGGTAAATTTATTTTAAAGACCTTCTCTTTTGTTTTTGTCCCTTTTTATTTTTCTTTAGCTATTTTTCTTGTTTTCTCTCTTAATCTCTTTAATATTTGTTTTTTTCTAGCAAAGAAATTCTGGGTTTCCTTTGGTTTTTCATTTATTCTTAAAGATTGAATATATTTTCCTTCCTTGGATCCTATACTAAATCCAGGAAGAACTCAATTGCTACTCAATCATTTCCCAAGCTTTTTACCATTTATGCCTCTTTGCTACTTCTCTTTGACATTGTCCTAGATGTTGACTATGTCCCAATTGAGAAGATTCTCTTAAATTGTGATGAAAAATCCAAGCTATTCAATAAGGATGATCGAAAAAAGATTATGGATATTGGGTTTAAGTTATTCGCTGGAACTGAAAAATTTGTCACCTCCTCAACTACTAGGCAAGATCTAACAACACCCTAAGTTCTTTACATTACGACTTGTGTTTTTTAGTCCAACTTCACCTACAACTTACCAGTAGTAACAGGCCTAAAGTTTGTCCGATTGTAATTTGTACGATGGTCAAAATGCAACCAATGCTTTTTGTACACCCTTGTAATGAAATATTATGCTTTTTGCATAGAGGATAGTTGATGAGAAAGATTGGTGGTTCTTATGTTGCAAATAAACCAAACAAAATGTTTTGAATTAATTATCAAAAGGCCCTTTAACTTTAGTCAAAAGTCAAAAAATGCCACATTAATAATATTGGCCAATTCAAATAATTATCTTAATTAGAGTGATTAAATTGATAATAAAAATTTAAAATGACCAAAATAGAAACAATATTATTTTAATTTGACCTATGATGTAAGTTACCCAAATAAAAAAGAGAAAGGAGAGTTTGAGAATAGAAGTGACCGCGGAGAGTTATGTTAATGTTGTAAAGATAATTCATTAGGTCTTTTTAGGTGATTAATGACTTTAAGCTTTTAGATTTTGATTTGAGATCAAGTTAATAGGGTTTTAAATATGGGTTTCAACCGAAGCAATTGGTTTTGTAATTTTTAAATATAAATTTGTTTTATTATAAATATAATATTAGATTAAGCCAAGTTGGGATCAATAAATTTGTCCAAATTCATTTTTAGAATCTTACCATTTTTTTCTTGTTTTAATGCTCTCATATCTGTTGAATAATAATATTCGGAATTAACCAAACGATTGAACGGATCAAATTTCCAGCAACTTCCGCTGCTTCTATTGCATGTCATAACCTATAACCAGGAAGTTACCTTAAAACCCCTCTTTCATTTTATTTAAGTAATCTTTTAATTTCTTAAAATATACATGTCAAAGAAAACGTATTAGTGAAAAATTAAATAAAAAATTAAATAATTTTATTACGTACAAATATATAATTTATTATCTAATAGAAAGTGGCCACACAAGCACGCAGCAATAAAATTATTAATTACTCTTTACTTTTAAAAAAAAAAATAATATTTCATACAATTGTAGAGCCCAATTTCTGCCCGGGCCCACTAGGACCCAAGTTAATTCAGACCCAAACACAAAACCAAACAAAAACAAGAAAAAATAAAACTAAATTACAAGCCCAAACTATATTAACCCAAAATTAAAAACCCTAATGGCCCAAAAGCTAAACAAGTTTCAGCAAAAGAAGAAACCTTAGTCGTTGCCCTCCACGCGCTGCACGTCAGTAGGCCAACGTGCGCACCACCTCACGTTCACCACGCACCACGCCACCCACATTCGCTTGTACCTGCAAATAGAAACAGTAGAGGCGGTTGTATTTTTAGGATATAAAAAAAGCCACAAATTGATTTGTAAAGGTTTGAATTTTTTATATACAATCAAAAACAGATTCAAACACATTGAAAAGATACAATGCAATAGGAAAAGGTAGCCAATAGTTGAGAAAAACACAAGATTCAAGAACGTACCTAGGGTATTTTCATTTAAAATTTTTTCCCTTCCTTTTTTTATTTTCTTTTTCCCTCAAATATGTTTTATATATATAGAAAATGTTGTAAAACAGGGAAAACGTACCTTTTTTTTTGGATTTCGCCAGAAACTTGCGACTTTCGGCCTTCCCACCGCCGCAGACGACGGTGCCGGCGCCATCAATCGACTGTCGGCATGGCGGACTATGGCCGGACTATTGGCCTGATTTCGGGAAAGAAGAGAGAGGGTTGGGAGGTTTTGTTTTGTGTTTTTTTTTTTTAAAGAAAGGGCTGAAAATGAAGGTTTTTTTTTTAAAAAACTTGGCTTTTATAATAAGGTGAAACGACGTCGTTTCACTTTGGTCATTTAACTGTCAAAACAGCGTCATTTTGCCATGGCTCAACTTGATTCGACTAGCTCCAGATTAAGATCCGCGTGTTTTTAAACGGAAGGGCTAATTGCACATTTAGCCCTTTCGCTTTTTTATTGGTTTGCAATCGCATTTTTTTATTTTAATTTATGCCCTACAATTTATTTTGATTTTCAATTTAATCCCCTTAGTGTTGCGTGTTTTGGAGGAGAGGGAAAAATCTTCTTTTAAGCCCTTCCATGATGTTCGCGTGTTTCAAATTGGTCCTCCACTTTTGTTTTTATTTCAGATTGACCCTAAGTTTTTATTTTCAGTTTAATTTTAGTCTTTTTTTACTATTTTAGTTTTTATTATTAAATTAATTATTTTAAAATTATTATCATTATTATTATATTTATTATATTATTTTTATTACTATTATTAATTATTATCACGGTTTTTATTTATTATTTTTATTAGTAACATAATAGTATTTTTATTATTATTATTTCATTATTATTGTTGTCACTATTATTCTTAACATATTATTATTTTTACTAACGTATTATTATTATTTATTATTATTATTATTAACATTACTATTATTATTAATGTATTATCATTATTATTTTCTATATTGTTTTTATCATTGCTATTATTCTATACATATTATTATTACCGTTTATTATTATTATTATCATTAATAACATGTTATTATAATAATAATAATAATAATAATAATAATAATAATTATTATTATTATTATTATTATTATTATTATTATTATTATTATGATATTTCTACTTGTATTTATTTACCTAATTTTTTTATACATTCATTTTATTATATTGTTTATTTATTTATTTATCCTTTTCTATAACATTATTTTTTTTTCTTTTTTTTCTCTCTTATATTATTATTAATACTACTATCAATATTACTAATATTATTTTTAAACCGTTTTACATAATAATTTTTTTATTTATTTGATTACTATAAGCTTTTTTTTTTAATTTTTAATTTTTAGTTTACTTATTGTTTTTTTTTTATGTTAACTTGTTTATTTTATTCGTCCATTCTTGTCCTTTTTGCTATCATTCACATCGTTGCATTCGTTCTATTATACCTATTAATGTTGTAATTTATTGTTACATTTTTTCTACAAATCATGTTGCATTTTACTCGATGCATTGAAAATTTTATTTCTAAAATAAGCATTATTTCATATTTCTGGATTCTAAAGGTCGTATCCAAACTTACGGGGTTTCGATTTTCTCGTTAAATCCGAATAAACAAATATTTTTATGTGATTTTAAATAATCTCGATAATTAAAAAGAAATTGTATTCTAACTTATAGAATATGATTTCTTTCTAAAAATCGAGATAATCGAATGTCTCTTTCAAAAAATAAATCTTTTCGGTGTTTATTCTCATTTTCGGGAATTTAAGGCATTATGTCCTAACTGACGGAACGTGATCCTTTCCCTCGATTAGCGCAAAATACATCGTCTCCTCAAATTTTTCGATTAAACAATATTTTAATAAAGGATCGTATTATTAAAATCTTTTCAAAATTTTAATTTTAGACATTAAGACAACTAATTAATCAATTAGGTACCAATTTTGGGTGTTACGAGGGTGCTAATCTTTCCTCGTGCGTAATCGACTCCTGAACCTATTTTTCTGAACTTCGTAGACTAAAATTGTTTTTTTAAATAAATCAAAGTGCTTATTAAAAACAATCACTTTTCGAGGTGACCCGATCACACATTGTTAAAAAAAGATTGGTGGCGACTCTTTTTTTTCGTTTTATTTTCAAAAATTGAAGTTGACTCCGTTTTCAAAAAAAATGGTTTCGACAACCATATAAAATTTTTTTATCACTCCCATATATTTTTATAAATATAAATATTTTGAGTTTTGGTGTGATAAATTTTTCCGCAAAAATACAAATATATAAAAAGCGGAATAGTGTGAGCTGTTACCAAAATCTATACTCCACAGTTGAAACTTCAATTCAAAACAAATCGATGTGAAACCATTTTTAGATAATATATATATAAAAAACCCATCTTCGTAACTATGAAACAAAGCAAGTTTAAATTTTACTGGACAAAACTAGCAAAAAGAGTAGAGTAACTGAAAAGAAATTAGATAAAGCATCAGAGAGATTTCCATTTAAGACTAAGTCATCAATCACCCAAAGAAAGGAGTGCAGATGTCCCTGTCTATTCTTATCATCGTCTGCCTATCACTTCCATATGTATATATAGATAGATAAAACCCCCTTTTTTATGATAATCAAAACTAAACAACAAAGTACAATGTAATGTCAAGAATTAAAAAGTATCTTTTTTTTTCCTCAGATTTGATTTTTTTCAATGAGGAAAAAGAATCTCTTAAAGTATATTTAATATCATCATAGGCAAACAGAGAAAAGCATAAAACAAGATAAAAAGAAATGGAGGTTAGGATTTTGTAAGAAATGCACGAAGAGGATGTAAGAGTATGCCCAAAGATCAATCATGAGATGGTTGTAATAACATACTTGATTTACTATGTTTATTAATATAAGGCGTTGCCATTATTATTTCAGTTTCTTTTTTATATGTATAAATAAACTGTTTTATAATAATGTCTTGAGAATAATATGATTATTCTTAAAAGGTCCTTAGTCAAGTATTATTGTTGACTAGGACAACAATAATGCATTAAGACTAACATGTAGTTGATTGATGATAAAGAGTTGTCATTGATATGGAGTGTCAGAATCAATGCATGAATATGTGTATTAGAGAACAACATATTGGACTGACCCGCTATGAGTATGTTTCTTGGATTATTATGTAATTGTCACAACATTACTCATAGTGATTAATATGTATATGATCCTCAGACTTGAGATCATCATTATCCCAACATCGTGAGTTGTATATTTTGATACAGTCAAACATACACCGTAATTGGTTGTTCTATAAAAGCTGATGTTGGATATACCACAATCTATGTAGAGGGATATGGTTGATCAATATAGGATAAGTCCCTCCTACATAATTGGAGTAATATCTTAGGCCACTTGATTAAGTGAGACTAGAAATGCATGGCCATGCTCAAATAAGTTGATATGAGATGTCATACTTATTTGTGTATCATAGTCTACTCAAGGTATCAAGAAACATGGGATGGACTATGCAAGTGTGACTATTCCATGACTTGTGTCCAATCCAGAGATAAAGGACTTAAGGATTAATGCATGAAAGGTTAATCACAAAAAAGGTTATGTCGAATCATGACTTCTTGTAACTTAGGTAGCAATGACGCATTGCTAGATGCCACTCATTATTTGTAACATTAGAATCGTTCTAGTATTACTGCTAACATTACAAGAACCTACAGGGTCACACCCTATGGTTGAAATGAACGGAATAAAACATAGTTGGTATTGTGTTTGGTTGTCACATGAATTAAATTAATTATAGAATTAATTTAATTAGGCAATCAAATATCGAACATATTATATGTACAAGGATGTTGTACACATAAGGAGAACATAATTCTATTAATATATGAATTTGGTTCGTATATAAATTTAAATAAATATAGTTTACCGAAATCTTTATTATAATTAATGTAATTATAATTTTCAGTTAAAACATTATTATATTTATTTATTTTAATTATGATTATTATGTTCGGATTAAATATAGTTTATCAAAATCTTTATTATAATTAATGTAATTATAATTTTCGGTTAAAAAATTATTATATTTATTTATTTTAATTATGATTATTATGTTCGAAAGCAAAACAATATTCTCATTGTTGAGACATCACTGTCTACTCAGATTGAAGTTTCGGTAATTTCGAAACCTTTTTCACCCCGATTCGTTCCTCGCACATGGATCCATGGTTTGGATCGCCAGAATATTTCTTTTCCACTGTGCCTTGGGGGTACCGGTGTTCCAACAAAAGAAGTGGTAGAGTAGGATGTGGTACAACCCAAAGTACTTAAGGTTTATTTTCAAGGCAAGATTCTGGGTTTATATGGGTTATTTATATAGAGGTGAGAAGGGAAGGGTACCAGTTTAGGGTTAAGGGTTATGTTTGACGACTAATAGGCTAATGTACATAATGCAGCCCATATAGTTTGCACACTGATTTGAGCTCTTCGGCCCAGAAAGGTGCAGGTACAAATCAGGTTGTTTGTTTCAAGTTGGAGCCTTGTCTTAGGGAATCGGAAGTTTTCCTTTTTTATGTTTAAGATATTATGTTTTCTGTCCATCATCCATCGGTGTAAAAAATGTTGATTGCAACTTTCAGTCCCTCATTATTCACCACTTATCATATCGTAATGTTATAAAGATGTCATTATCCGCAAAATTTTAAAAATTTTAAAATTTACAAAAAAAAATAGTGAAATAATTATAAAAGAAATTTTTAAAAAAATATGGACACAACAACAATGTGTTAAAGTCATTGTCTTCTTTCTCGATCGATCTGCCTTCATCAATCATTATCTTTATCTAATCATAAGTTTATTTATAACTAAATTAAAATAATAATATTTGTAGATATCTAAGCTTAAATCGATTTAGAGAAGCTTATATATAGGTTATGAATTTCTTCATATGTATATGTGAGTTAGAAAGCAATAAAAGTCGAGTATAATGCTTTCTTAAGTCTCCTTTAGTGTTATTGCTCCTTGAAGCATCCAAGTTTGTTTTGTCCAAGTTTGTTTTGTTTTCTTTTCAATTCTGTCCCTCCCTTTTATTATCTTAGTTTATATTTGCTCCTTCAATTGCTGCAATAAATGATCTGGGACCTAGTTAAATAAAGATCTGGAACCATTGCTTATATGAACTAGCTTGATCAAGGATCACTCATAAGAGGAGGTGCTACTAATTTTACAGTTCAGGGCTGGAATTAATTTATGGTTTGGTACTAAACATAGCTAAGGTAGCACAAGAGTTAATAAATCCTTAATGACATATTTTGCTGCGCAAGATAACACAATTTAGAAGATCAACGAGAGCAATTACAACACGTGGAGCCTTTAGATGAAGTTTTATCTGAAAAAGAAAGAGTTGTGGAGTGTAGTTGGTGGGAATGAGGTTGAAGCATCAACTGAAGCTAATGACATGGAAAAGTGGGAGGTTAAGTCTACGAAGACGATGTTCAGTCTAATCTTTGCGGTAGATGATGAATATTTATAGCACATACAGGATGTCGAGACACTAAATAAATTGGGACACTCTGGCAACGAATGACTTTGAACCAATGAAGCATGAGTACTTTACCAAAGTTAGTTTATTAGTAGTGGAATTGCAAAGTTGGCTCTGGATGAAATGCCCAATGAGGCCAGATTACGAAGAATAATAGTTCATGGCTTAAATCAAAAGTATAATGGTCTTGTAACGGCTATTAGAGGTTAGTCTAAAGAGTTGATGATTACCAAGTAGGAAATCATACTAGCTAATTGGGAGGCTTTAGATAATCAAATGTCTAAAAGTTTTGATTAAAAAGGAGGACAAGCGACGTTTAGTAAAAGACGAGATGTTCGAGAACAAAGTCAACAAAGTAAGACAAGTTTGAGGAAAGTACAAGTACCTCAAGGCCATAAACAAAGATAGCAAAATAGATAAAGAGACAAAAGTAGGAAGAGCTAGGCAAAGCAAGATAATCGAAATGATAAAAATACCCGCAGGAGGTAAGCTAATTGTTATAATTGCGGTTAAGTCCGAACACTTTGCTCGAGATTGTAAGATAAGAAAAGTTCAAGGAAACATCGCAACTTCCAACAATGAAAGTGCCGCTACTCTTAAAAAAGATGATAGTGAGGAAGAGTGGGATTTTCAGGCCTTATGTGCAATAGTAGATGATGTTGGAAAACAAATTGCAGCATCGTAGATTTAGGAGCCATGGGCATAACATGCTCAAGCAATGGTAAAGAATAGTTCGATCAACTATCAAGATGACTGGATAATTGATTCTCGTTGCTCTAATCGTATGACTAGAGATAAAAAGAAGCTATAGAGCGCAATAGAGTACAAAAAAAGAATAATTGTGGTTACTGCCAATGATTCCAAGTTACCAATATCCCACATTGGTCATACCATGAATATTCTATTGGAACAATCCCATCTAGAAAATGATAGTCAGTCACAATGAAAAATTATAATTTTGAAAATTAAATTGGTTTGTGATATTTATAGTAATAAATTTTTCTTGAAAAGTATCTTTCCTTTGTGCGCGATGAATATGGATCGTTCTCAACTTTCAACTGAATGACTTTCTCTACTATCCTCTTACCCTGAATTGTGTCGACTATAAGCTCGAGCAACACGAGCCAAACACAGAACAAGAAACGATTTAATTATTTTTAGTAGGAAATTAGTTCTCTTAATATAATCGGTAGAAATTATAATTCCCAAAAAATAGAATTTATTCTTAGAAAATAAATTTCCACTACTTTCTAACAGAATAATTATATATGAAACTTGTGTGTACATAGCTCTTCCATTGTTATCTATTTATAGGGAGAGATAGGAGAATCCTAATTGAATATGTTTTAAACAAATAATATATTTAAACAGAAAACACTCTCCCAACCTAACTGAGAGGGGTGGGCAGCAACCCTAGTAATTTACTAGCGTGTGTTGCCGCTTCATATTCATGAACGATAATTTTGGACCTCTTATTTATTTGGCCCAATTATATGTGTTTCATTGACTTTTGACCCAACACTATATAATTTAATCCAACCCAATATTTATTTTTTTATTTCCCAAAATAAATATTAATTAATTAAATTAACTAAATAAAATTTCTAATTAAATAATTTTCTCAACCCAATTCTAATTCCATTAAAGTCATTGACAACTTTACCGCAAAAGAACCTATGAAGAAATATATTTAATTTCCACATTCAACTTATACATAATGACTAATTAATTTAAGTCCATTTTTGAACTTCAATTGTTTAGTTATAATTAATTAAACAATATAATAATTTTAAAACTTTAAATTAATTTCCAGTCAAACAAATTTATTTTTTATTGCGACTCATTTCACTAACTTCATCATTTTCATTCATTTTTATTTATTTAGTTCAACATGCAATTCATTTTTTGTTTCAACGAGTTAGTAAAGGAACCAATTAAACATATATAATTAGGCTTATATAATTTATAATTAACTTTCAGATTTTTTCCTATTAATTATAAACTTATTTAGTCACGAAGTCATTCCACTATAGTATTGTGACTGAGCTCTCCCTAATTATATATCATTACGAAAGCAACTTAATCTGTGCTCATCCAATTACATTTTCATAAGTGTGTTACCCTCATAGGATATCTTTAATCTCTTAGGGATAAATTTGTTCTCCCACTATAATCCTATTTTATCTCATAGTAACTATTATATATTCCTTCATGAAAAGTCAATTACCATCAAATAGTAATTAAGTCATTTATCACAAAGACAAACAACTCGTGGCCACGTTTACATTTCATCTATCAAGTAATATCGATGAGAGGATATCATTTACCTATTAGTTGGGATATGAATTCCTTTATTGTGAATGTTGCTACATACTATAGAAGTCGAATACCCAACCCACCAGCTTTCAGTTCTTTATTTATTTGAACTCAGACTTTTGCTTACATCAAAGTGTACGAGTCACACATATATTGTTCATCATCAACTCAAGATCAAGGTATGTCACACTATAAACGTCACAAGTGAATAAATTCATAAATGAATCTAGGATCTATTCTACTTGGATCCTATCTGATTTACTGTCAATCCAATTAATCACATTTACGTCTCTATCTTCTAGGAATCATCAACTCTGATGTTCAAGACAAATCATCTCTTTGATTGGACTTGATAGACGACATATTAATCTTTTAATCAGTTTACTCATTTCCGATTAGACTAAGGACATGTTTAGGTTCATCTACTAATACAAGTTGTCTTTCCATATTATGATTTGACCATATAATACCTTTTAGTATTAGTTAAGCCTTAGACAACCAATAAGCCAATATTTGTTTCTATTTTGCTTTGCGTGCAAAACATCGAGGACAATATAAAAATGATATTAATGTAATTAATAAATATTTTTATTAAACCAATTTGTTCGAAAAATACAAGTATACAAAACAAATATACTATACTTAGGGCACCAGATGCAACACATTCCTCATTACAGTCCACACAATGTGAAATTATGAAACGTGCATCATGTGCTCGACATAAAGAAGAATTTGTTATTAATGTCACAACTTACATCAAATGGAAATTATGTAGTATTTTCGTTTAAGTACACTTGTAATATTTCAAAAAGATTGGTCAATAAAATTATTTTTGAATTACATTAATACTTTGTATATTTTCTTCACATGTTTTTTGCACCCAAAGCAAAATGGAAGCAAATGTTGCTCATTGGTTGTTTAATGTTTAACTAATACTAAGTAGTATCATGTGGTCAGATCGTAATACAAAAAGACAACTTATATTAGTAGGTGAACCTAAACATGTGCTTAGTCTAATTGGGAATGAACAAACTGATTAAAATACTAATATGTCGTCTATCAAGTCTAATCGAGGAGATGTTTTATCTTGGGCATTAGAGCGGATGACTCCTAGAAGATAGAGACATATATGTGACTGACTGGAATTACAATACATCGGACAAGACCCAAGTAGAATAGATCCTGAATCCGTGTATGGATTTATTCACTTGTGACATTCATAGTGTGACATACCTAAATCCTGAGTGGATGACGAAATATGTATGCGTGACTCATACACTTTGATGCAAGTAAAAGCCTGAGTTTGAATAGATAAAGAAATGAAAGCTGGAGCGTTAGGTGTGTAACACCCCGTACCTGTGTCCGACACTGGGATAGGGTACGAGGCATTACCTTACTAATACTCATGCAATCATTCGAATTTGAGCCAACGAAATGCATCCCAATTAAAAAAAATTTCAAACATTGTTCCATGGACCTTCCTATGGGTCTACGAGGCCTAAAACATGATTTGGAAACAAACCGGGACCATTTCAGACACTTAAGAAAATTCTTTCAAAAACTACTAAAAACAGGGACACGCCCGTGCCTCTCATCAGTGTGGATTTATATTCCAACATCGAACCTACAGGGGTTTTCACACGGCCTGGCACACGCTTGTGTGCTCAGCCCGTGTCTCTCACATGGCCATGAGATGCCCGTGTCACGGTCCGTGTGCAACAACCTTAACATTCTGTTTCTGACGTCAATAGACACACGGCTGTGGCACACGTCCGTGTGCTGAGCCGTGTCCCCCACACGGTTGAGACACACGACCACGGCTCACCCGTGTGTTTTCTACTGGGCATTTAATTCAACAAATTCAAGGTTCAAGGGACGCATTGTAACACCCTATACCCGAGACCATCGCCGGAATCAAGTACAGAGCGTTACCGGACCTAACGGACCTTTTACAGAATTTATTCGGCAACAATTAAGAAATTTCATGTCAATTATCACATAAACGTTCTTATGAGATGTTTTCGGATTAAAAACATACATCTCGGATGGTTAGGATTCGAATCCCAACAAGTCGTGACTTAGAAAATATTTCATGAAAAAGCATTATCACACACGCCCATGTAACTTTTAGCACGGCCGTGTTGTTAAACCGTGTGGCTTTCACACGCCGGTGTTAAGCAACCGTGGAACATTCTGACTTACTTGACACGGCCACAAGTTATTTCACACGCCCGTGTAACCAGCCAGCCAGGCCGTGTGAGGCTATATACCGAGCCTTGGCCTCCCTGAAATACTAAAATACAAATTTGCATCTAGTACTAATATTCAACCAATTAAATCTACAAGCCATTAATCAAGTGAGCTATATCTTATAGCCAAAACAATTGCTAAATACACAAAACACCAAATCCCTATACATGCCATAGACTTACAAAATTTATTATTATCTTTACCTCTCATAAAAGTATGATAGTGTGATGACATCTCCAACGATTTCCAACTCGAGCTAACATTCAACCCTAAGGAGATGGAAAGAAAGGAGAGTAAGCTTCAAAGCTTAGTAAATTTATATGCAAATAATAATAAGCAAGTAATAACTCATTTTAATTAATTCTTAAAATTTTGTTTTCAAAGTGATATAATCACCATTTTGCTTAAATACACTTTTTATCTATGTTCCCATTGAGCTGTCTTTTGGAGTCACTGTCACTAGATTATTTATTTCTTGAGCTACAGAGCTCCGAATTAAGTTCCGTAAATTTTCACTGAAACTAGACTCATATATCTTATTACCATAAAATTTCCAGAATTTTTGGCCCATCCAATTAGTACAGTTTATTTGTTAAAGATTCCCCTATTACTCAACTTGACAGTTCTGACCTTTCACTACTAAAAATCAATTATCTCAGTGTGCAGAACTCGGATAAGGTTTTTGTTTATCTCTTTTGAAACTAGATTCACTAAGGAATTCATCCATATAAACTACACTCCATAATAATTTTTATACAATTTTTAGTGATTTTCCAAATTCGGAACAGGGGATCTCGAAGTTCATTCTGACCCTGTCACAGAAAACTTTAAATATATTCTACTCTATAATTATTTCACCTACACCATTTCTTTCATGTGAAAATAGACTCAATAAGCTTTAATTACACATATCATTCAGCTTCTAATTCAATTTACACCATTTTTAATGATTTTTCAAAGTCACATGTCTGCTGTTGCTCAAAACTGTTTTATAGCTAATTTTTACTCTTTCACGTTTGCTATGCAATATTTTCATTTATACTCATATAATACCCAACATGTCCATAGCCAACCATTTCAATGTATACTTAATATCAAATATTTACAAATATTAATAATAGCACTTACTCCATATCATCCTTACCACAAATTCAATCATACATTGATCAAGAGCATATTATTCGCAAACATACACACATATATACCTGCACTCATTTATCACGTAAGAAAACTCATCCAATAAAGTTTCACATATATGCTTGTGCTCAATTGTACACTTAATCACATGCTTTCTCATCTTATTTATTCACCTATTTACCCGTTGAACCATTTAGAATACTAAAGGATACACAGAAATTTGCACATAAGTGCCACACTGAATTATAGCCGAAGCCACCACTGATATGTAGCCGAAGCTACCACTGATATGTAGCCGAAGCTACCACTGAAATTTAGTCGAAGCTACCACTGATCATGATCACTAAAGTATTCCTAAGGTTCAACGGGATTTTACTTATATATTCAATATCACTTTCTCATTTCATTTGTTTACTTATTTAACCAAAATTCATTCAATTTCCTCATTTCTTCTATTTACCCCTATTAACATGACTCGGACCAAGGTGGATACACGGATCCAACCAAACACACCAGAGTGGCGACCAACGCCTCATCGGATAGTTCGAAGTAAATCAGATCTATGGCACACCAAGTACCTCATCGGCCAAGCCGAAGCAATGTGGCTACCAAAGCCTCATCGAAACTATCCGAAGTAAATCTATGGCACACCTAGTGCCTCATCGACTCGAGGTCGAAGAATCCCTGAACACTTCCAATCCTATGGCATGCCAACTATATCCACTAAGCCCGACTAGTTAATAGGGTATTAAAATCACTTAATAATTTCACTTCTACTTTAAAATTCACTTGTCAATTAACACTTTGGTCACATTTATCACATCTTTCTCATTTCAAACATAAATTGCTTCCAATTCACATAGTCATACATTTCCACATATATATAAATAAACATATTCAACAATTAAATCTCGATCATATTCAATTCAATTCATATACCATTATTTTCTAAATTTCATTTCCAAATAGGTAAATCTTTTCTATCACACTTTCGGTTCAAACCAAATATACTTTCTCATTTTCATATCAATAAATATCACGTAAAATAATTTAACAATACATAAATTTACTTAAGCATAAGTGCATTATTTACATATAAACTTACCTGGTCAATTTACAGGAGTTGTAGGAAATTTGGGAATTTATTAGCTATTTTCTCTTTTCCACGGCTTCCTTGAGCTCTTAATCTATAATATAGAATTCCATTCATTAGTTTTTAATTTAATTATAATTTATGCCTTTCAATTTTTTGAAATTACACTTTTACCCTAAACTTTATAGTTTTTACAATTTAGTCCCTGATCAATTAGCCCATCAATTGAACTTGTTTCCCTCAATTAACACATTATTCTATCATTATAAACTAATATGTACTCTTTAGTATTCATAATTTCAGCAACAACCTTTAATTCTAAACATTTTTCACAATTAGGTCCTAAAATCAATTTCTATTAAAAATCTCTTAATAACTCCATCATATAATGAATTTGAAGCTTCAAACCTATAATAATTTACCATAAACATGCAACACTCATCCATGGCAACTTTCAATATTACCCATAAGATCAAAAACTAATGAATTCAATAGGTGGACCTAGTTGTAAAAGACACAAAAACATAAAAATTACAAAGAAAAAGCAAAGATTGAACTCACATGGTGCAAAATGTGAAAAACCAGCTTATAACATTCTTTTCTGGCGTTTTTGGCTGGAAAGAATGAAGAATCCACTAGAAAACTTAATTAGGAAAGATATTTATTCATTAACTTTACAAAATTTCCAATTTTGCCCTTAGTTCACACTATCTCTTTACTAATTTTTATAACTCTACCGTCCAGCCTTTTGCCCATATGCCAATTTGCCCATTTGGTCCTCCTTTAATTATTACTTAAGCAATTTAATCACATTTCACAATTTTACACTTAATTCAATTTAGTCCTTTTTACCCAATTGACTACCGAAACCTTAAAATTTCTTAACGAAACTTTAATACTAACTTATTAACACTCCATAAATATTTATAAAAATATTTATGACTCGGTTTATAATTTCAAGGTATCAATTCTCTATTTTCAAAACTAATTATTCTAATAATTCTTCTAAAACACAAAATTCACTAGTTCAAAAATATTTCTAAATTCATACTTAGCTCATAAATTCTAATTAATAAGTTTTTCAAACTTAATTGTCGGATTTAATGATCTTAAATCACTATTTTCGACACTATTGAAAATTGGGCTGTTACACGCATGGCCAAACTACATGCCCGTGGGGCGGATCGTGTATCACGCACGGGGCGTGTGTCTACCCGATGGACAAAAATAAGTTATTTACCAAGCCTCTTTGCCACCTTGAAACAAGACCAAATGCATAATCAACCATACCAAGACTTTCATACTCAACTAATGTAACGCTGATACCCGCGATATTAAGTAATAAAATTTATAAAAACTTATCACACCAAAAACTAACTAATATCACGATTTTAAAGGCAAGCGCACCTACCGAACAGTAGTATAGTTTAGCGGCAAGATCGAGTTATCGTACCCAAGGGAACCAAAAGTACTAATACTTACTTCCTTTCTATTATCTAGCCTAAAAATAAAAGAGGATTGTTTGAAACTAATTCTAAAACTAACTAAAAGTGCACAAAAAGTAAAGTGGGGAAATACTTACTTCCTTTCTATTATCTAGCCTGATTCGAGTATCTTATGAGCAGTTCTAGCTCCACTGTGATGTCTTCCTGTGGGTCCTGAATGACAGTGATTTAAAATCTGGTATGCTTCTGTTTTAGTAACGCATCTTTGAATAACCTGATCTGCACAAATTCGAAAAAGAAAAGGATCCTCCCAAAAGTAGTTTTTCACATCAGCGAAGAATCGCTTCTTTTGCTGATGGGTCAGCCCTTTTGGAGTTATGTTAGCTGCTAAATAATTTGCAAAATCAGCAAACCAAGGAATTGTTGCATCTGCTAAAGATAGGAGTTGTTCTTCAGGAAATAAGTCGTTTATTTTATCGAGGTATTTGGGTTGCGTGTTTTCTAATCTCGAAAGGTGATCTGCTGCCAAGTTTTCAGCTCCATTCTTGTCCTTTATTTCTAAATCGAATTCCTCTAACAATAGAATCGATCTTATTAATCGAGATTTTGCATCAGGTTTAGTTAAAAGGTAGCGAAGAGCAGAATGGTCAGTATAAACAATGACTTTTGATAAAATCAAATAAGATATTAATTTGTCAAATGTAAAGATAACGGCTAGCAATTCTTTTTCTGTGGTAGTATAATTTGCTTGAGCAGCTGTCAGAGTTCTGCTAGCATAATAGATCGATTGAAAGTGCTTATCTCTTCGCTGTCCCAAAACTGCACCTACTGCAAAATCACTTGCATCACACATTAGTTCAAAAAGTAGATTCCAATCAGGTGAAATCATAATCGGGGAATTGACTAACTTTTCCTTAAGAGCATTAAAAGATTCTAAACATTCTTGGTCAAAGTTGAAAAGCACATCTTTTTCTAGCAACTTTGTTAAAGGCTTAGCTATTTTAGAAAAATCTTTAATAAATCTGCGATAAAAACCGACATGTATTAAAAAGCTTCTTATAGCCTTAACTGAATTAGGGGGAGGTAATTTTTCAATGGTTTCGATGTTTGCTTTATCTACCTCTATCCCTTTACTAGAAATTTTATGTCCTAATACAATACCCTCTTGAATCATAAAGTGGCATTTTTCCCAATTTAGCAATAAATTTGTCTCTTCACATCTTATCAAAACACGTTTTACATTATTATGACAAAGTTGGAAAGAATTACCGAAAACTAAAAAATCAACCATAAATACCTCCATGATGTCTTCCACGAATTTATTGAAGATAGCTAGCATGCATCGCTGAAAAGTAGCAGGAGCGTTACATAAACCAAAAGGCATTCTACGATAAGTAAACGTACTGTATGGACATGTGAATGTCGTTTTCTCCTGATCTTCTGGAGCTATCGGGATTTGAAAGTAACCAGAGAGGCCATCTAGGAAACAATAGTACATGTGACCTGATAATCTTTCCAACATCTGATCAATAAAAGGGAAGGGAAAATGATCTTTTCGATTGGCGTCATTCAGCTTTCTATAATCAATGCAAACTCTTCATCCAGTGACTGTTCTTGTAGGTATTGACTCTTTTTTGTCATTAGACACTACAGTCATGCCTCCCTTTTTAGGAACAACCTGCACAGGACTTACCCAAGAACTATCAGAAATAGGATAAATAATGCCTGCATCTAGAAGTTTAATTACCTCGACTTTTGCGACTTCCTTCATGTTGGGATTCAATCGTCTCTGAGCTTGCACTGATGGTTTATATTCATCTTCTATTAAAATTTTGTGGGTGCAAAAAGAATGATTAATTCCCTTAATATCTGAAATTTTCCAAGCTATAGCATGCTTGTGTTCTCTTAACACATGGAGTAGTTCTTCTTTTTCTGCAATGCTTAAATCCGATGTGATAATAACTGGTAAAGTTGAATCTCCCCCTAAGAAGGCATATTCTAAATGATCTGGCAGTTGTTTTAACTCTAATTTAGGGGGTTCATCAATGGAAGGTTTCTGTCTCAATTCATCATTCATATTTATACTTTCATAACTTATGTGTCTCGTGATAATTTCATTAGAATCTAACTCCTTTCTTACTTCCTCAATTTCAGTGGTGAATTCATCTTCTCCCCCACCTTGAACAAGACACAGTTCTAACTGTCCACGAGAGAAAGTTCCTAAAAATTATCTTGAACAAAGTAATCAATAATATCAACAAAATAACAGGAATCACCTTGTTCTTTAGAAAATTTCATAGCATCATAGATTTTAAAAACGACTTCTTCCTCACCAACTCTAAGTACTAATTTACCATCCCCTACATCAATAACAGCTCTAGCAGTGGCTAAGAATGGACATCCCAAAATTAAAGGTACCTCAATATCCTCATCCATATCAAGCACAACAAAATCAACAGGGAATATAAATTTATCTACCTTTACTAGCACATCTTCTATGATTCCCCTAGGATATTTAACAGATCTATCAGCTAGTTGAATACTCATCCTAGCGGGCTTTGGCTCCCATAGACCCAGTTCATTGAACATTTTGTAAGGCATGAGATTAATGCTAGCACCTAAATCAGCTAAGGCTTTATCAATAAGTAAACTACCAATTAAATAAGGAATAGTAAAACTCACTGGATCTTTTAATTTTACCAGCAGTTTATTCTAAAGAATAGCTGAGCATTCCTCATTGAGTTCCACTGTGGCTAATTCTTCCAACTTCCTTTTATTTCTCAGAAATTCTTTAAGGAACTTCGCGTACTTTGGCATTTGCGAAATTGCTTCAACAAAAGGTAAGTTAATGTGTAATTGTTTAAAAAGTTCAAGAAATTTACCGAATTGAGCGTCTGTACAATCTTTCTTCAACTTTGCCGGATATGGAATAGGCAGTTTGTATTCCTTAAGTGTTGGTGGAGTGTTTTCCTTGGGTTCCTCTGCCTTGTCTCCTGAAGATTCTGGAGCAGACTTCTTTTCTGGTTCAGCTAGTACTTTCCCATCTCTTAGAGTAATTGCTTTGACATGTTTTCTGGGATTTGGCTCAGTATTACTTGGTAGTCCACCTTGTGGTCTTTCTGAAATTAATTTTGCAAGCTGACCGATTTGATTCTCAAGCCATTGAATTGATGCTTGCTGTTTTTTTAGTGCCGTTTCAGTGTTTTGGAAACGGGTTTTCGATGCAGCCATAAATTTGGTGAACATCTCTTCAAGATTCGGCTTTTTCTCTTGTTGTGCTGGTGGCTGCTGAAATCCCAAAGGCGGCTGTTGTCTTTGATTTCCTTGTCCTCCCAATGAAAAATTGGGGTGATTTCTCCAACCTGCATTGTAAGTATTACTATAAGGGTTATTTTGAGGTCTAGAATTGTTACTCATATAGTTGGCTTGCTCAGTTTCTATGCCGTGTCCGTAAGATGAATAGTCCAGATTGAACATATTTCCTGGGGTTGCGTCGCACTGCATCACTGGCTGTGCTTGCGTAGAACCCACAAAATTATCAAACTTTTTATTTAAAAGTTTTACTTGGTTAGTAAGCATAGTGACAACATCAATATTATAAACTCCTGCGCTTTTGTTGGCTTTGTTCTCATGACTTGTCATCGATAGTTATTCAGTAAAATCTCCTCAATAAATTCATAAGCTACTTCGGGAGTTCTATTGTTGACTGTTCCTCCTGCGGCTGCATCGATCATTTGCCTTGTTGAAGGGTTCAAATCGTTGTGAAAAGTTTGAACTTGTAACCACAAAGGTAACCCATAATTAGGGCATCTTCTCAAAAGATCTTTGTATCTCTCCCAGGCATCGTAAAGTGTTTCTAAATCCATCTACATAAAATAAGAGATATCGTTTCGTAATTTAGCTGTTTTAGCTAGAGGAAAATATTTAAGTAAAAATTTTTCGATCATCTGTTCCCAGGTAGTGATTGAGCCTCGTGGTAAAGAGTTTAACCACTGTTTGGCTTTATTTCTCAAAGAGAATAGAAATAGCCGTAGACGAATGGCATCATTAGAAACACTATTAATTTTAAAAGTATCACAAAGTTCAAAAATTAGCTATGTGTGAATTTGGATCTTCATCCTGTAAACCATCAAACTGCACCAATTGCTGTATCATTTGAATAGTGTTAGGTTTTAATTCAAAATTATTAACAGCAATGGCAGGTCTAATAATACTAGTTTGGGTACCAGCCAAACTAGGTTTAGCATAATCATACATAGTGCGAGAAGCTTCTTCTTGATTTGCTGATTGCGCGGCTATTGCTAGAGGTGGTGGAATGTTTTGATTTGCTTCCATCTCTTCTGTAGGTTCTGGCCTTTGTTCTTGTCCTTGTTCTGGATAATGTAGGCTTCTTCTGATCTCTCTATGATTTCTGCGAACTGTCGCTTCTAAATCTTCGTCAAAAAACAATGGTCCTGCTGGGTTGTTTTTAGTCATAAACTAGAAATACCTAGAAGGAAAAAACAAAGAAAATTAAAATAGAGTAGAAGAAAAATAAAAAATAAAGGAAAAATAAAAATAAAAATAAATAAAAACTGAGAATAAATAAACATAGTAATGGCTATAGTAATAGAAATCGAGTTTTCTTAATATTTTAGTTCCCCGGCAACGGCGCCAAAAACTTGATACCCGCGATATTAAGTAATATAATTTATAAAAACTGATCACACTAAAAACTAACTAATATTATGATTTTAAAGGCAAGCGTACCTATCGAACAGTAGTATAGTTTAGCGGTAAGACCGAGTTATCGTACCCAAAGGAACTAAAAGTACTAATACTTACTTCCTTTCTATTATCTAGCCTAAAAATAAAAAGGATTGTTTGAAACTAATTCTAAAACTAACTAAAAGTGCACAAAAAGTAAAGTGGGGAAAGATTCTTTGGGAAAACTGATTGATATAAGCAATACTCAAGGGAGAATCCCCCTAGACTTTACTTGTTATTAACTTCTTGAACTAGACGATTTTTTCACTTGACTTGATCCGTAGAGATCCCTAACCTATGTTAATACCTCCGTCGAGGATAAGAACAATTAATCCTAGGTGGTTAAGTAAAGTTTCTTTATTAATTAACACCCCTAGGTTGCATTAATTCGATCTATGGATCCCCCTATTAGGTTTAACCCTAATCTGGCAGATTTATGCCGCCTTATGTTTGGGGTTGCATGCAACTCCGCTTAATTATGGTAGATCTACTCTTAAAACAGGGACTTTTGCCCCTCTGCCTAAGCACATCAGTTTCTTGAAGTAATACCTAGGATTATTAAATCAAGAATGAAGAACACATAATTAAGAACAATTCAAATATTTATCATATAATTCAAGAGTAAATAATAACAAGATCTGTCTTAGGTTTCATCCCTCTCAAGTTTTTGAGAGGTTTAGTTCATAATTAATAAAGAAAATATCTCAGAAGAAATAAGAAAACAAAACATAAAGAACCCAAAAACCCCTGAAGGAATTAGGGAGATCCTCTGTCTTGATGTAGAATTCTGGCTTCTAGGATGAATCAATCGGCTTCCCCTGGAGTAATTCCTTGCTTTCACTCCTTGTGTTAGCAGAAATATGGTGCTTCTTTTTTGGGAGAAAAGAGTACACCCCTAGAGTTGCATCCTAGGGTCTTTATATAGAGCTTTGGGATGCCTTTCTTAGCCTCTAAGTATCCAAATCTGAGTGAAATTACACTTCCTCACAACAGGGACACACCTGTGTGGTTTCGAAAAGGGCCGTGTTCGGGCCTGTTGAGGTGGCATGGCCGTGTAGCCTGGCCGTGCTTGTCGGGGCTAGGCCGTGTTGGACCTTGTGTGGCACGGCCGTGTGCCATGGCCGTGTGGTGATTCCTTGGGCCGTGTCATTTTCACAATTTGGCCCATTTTCTTCATTCTCTTCCCTATGCTCTTCTGAGTATACAACATGAAATAGAAGGGTTAAGAGCATCAATTCTCACAAAATTAATAATAATTCATCCAGAAATTAGGCTAAACATGAGGTAAAAATATGTATAATTTATCGTTTATCAAATGCCCCAAAAATCTCGAACCTTCATTTTTGCGATTTTGGATGTGGAATGTGTGAATGATTTTCTAGTTAGGTAAATTTTTCTTTAGCGTTGGATAGCTTCCATGAAGTTCTAAATCTGAACTCAGAAGTAGGGAAAATTTAGTTTAAGTACTAAAAGAACCCTGACATCGAGTTGCATGGCTTTTAAATAAATAGAGTGGAAATTAGACACAAGCTCACTTGTGGTATAATGGCAAAGTAATGCCACATAGGGAGCTTAGAGGTGGCGTCACAATGAGGCAATGAGATCCTAGGTTCGAGGCTTAGAATGGCGTTATTTAAGACTTTATTTTTGCACTTTGGAGGGCTAGCAGTGGCATGAGAGTGGACTCTGAAGGGAGTGATTAGAAGAGAATTTTAACGAGGGGATCAAGGAGCTTATCGTAGAGAAAAATTAGGAGATTGGTGAGGGGAAAGAAGTGGTGCCGATTGAGACTTTGAGAGTAGGCAAGTTTCGGCTTTGGGCATAAATAGTAGGTGCCGAATTTCCTTTGTGCTTTTTAGGGAAAAGGTTCTCTCTTTTTGATTCATCATTCTTTTCTCTTAAGAGCTCAAAAGCCGAAACCCTTTTTCCTTTTTTGTGTGTGCCTACTTCTTCATTCTCCCTCTCTTCAAAATTTTCCTTGGATCAACATTGGTCTTAGCTGACTACTTCTTCTTCTTATTTTGTACCGAAAATCTCTTTTCATCATTCTAGCCCCTAAGGCTGAATACCCTTGGCTGAATCCCTCTTGTGCCGCCTTCATTGTCTTCAACTTTGGCCAGCAATTCTTGGTAAGGACTTTACCTTTCAATCAAGTTTTTCTAAGAACCGACTTTCTATCTCCCTTACCATCTCTCAATCGGTTTGTAGGGAATCAATATTGAATCGCTACTCTCTAGATCTTTACCGAATCACTCTTTGTGTTTCAGGATTTGGGTAAGTGTCTATTACTTTGGTTTTAGGGGTTGGCCGATTGGTCACATATGATATAATGGTGACTCATGTTGGATGCAAGTCACCTATTACTTAGGCTTTAATGGTTACGTTGGTGTCGATCTAGGAGAAATCGCAGTTAGTGATTAAAGGAGAAGCTATTAGGACTTGTCGCACACGGTAATGTTATGGTAAGACTTCGGTTCTTAGTGAAGATTGTGGTTAAGCATATGATTAATTGAAGGGTGGTGTTAATTGTAGGTTCGTGGCTAAGGAGATTATAGCACGATTCATTACCAGGTGTGTACATACACTACACACACATGATAGATCGACAAATCCCGAAATGTCGAAAAGCTAAAAGTTTGGCTATGGCAGTCTCGCGAGTGCGCGAACACTCGTATGAGGATAACTGATATGATAGCAGAGACCCCATGAGTGATCTCATGGACTTGGGCCACGTTTTGGCCAACTGGCCAGAATAGACCAAATGTTCCTGACGGGCCTGTGAGCCCAAATAAGTAAAAATTGATAATTTGGTAAAATGTGATGAACTAATTAAGTTTGTTGAATAGTTGGAATGGATTCGGGCCTGATGGGCCACATAAGTGTGATTGAGCCTAATGGGCTGTATAAATGTGATTGGGTCTAATGGGCCATATGAATGTGATTAGGCCTAATGGGCCATATAAGAGTGATTGGGCCAGATGGTCTATATGAATGAATGAAAGCATGCAGACTTACTAGGGTTTTATAATGGACTTTTAGGTCTAGTTTCTAATGAATTCTCAAGCGCATAAAACTTAATTAATTTATCAAGCACGTCTGTGGACAAGTCGTAAGGTTAGAGTGTGGCAATGGGCATATGTATGTCTAGAATTGGATCTAGGGAGAGCTTGATATTTAAGCGGTCTTAATGACCCACATCTTCCTCTCTAGAATCCTACCTGGTGCATAGTGTCTGTTCACTTTAGCCAACGAGGACTTGGTTACGGGCCAAAGTTCGTAATTAATACCCATACGTTAGTAAATTACTGAAATACCCCTGTAGGGTAGAATTACTGAAATACCCCTGTAGGGTTGAATTACTGAAATACCCCTGTGTGTTATAAGTATGACTTATGTATACTGTATGTTATATGTTGCACTCATGTGTTATGATGTTGCATGTGGGTGGGAATTGCATTGGAGGAAGTGTTACATGAGTATTGCATAGTCGTTTGACGACCATGGATCCAACGAAGGCTTTTAAGCCCAATATATAATCAGCAGCTTTGCTGCAACGTTAGGTAGTACCGCAACCGGGGCTACCCTTGGAGTGTATGGAATAGGTGGGTCGATATAGTTATCCCTACAGGATGTGTTTCGGTTGGACAAAGATGATGTGTATCAGTTGGATGGGTTGGGCATTGCATCATTACTTTATTGCATACATGATTGCTCTAGATTTTGTGCTATTATTGTATTGGGCTCAAGCCCAAGATGACTTGAGTTTCAAAACTCACTCCCTCTTTTATTTTTCTCAGGTGAACTTTAGTAGGTGGTTCGGCGGATGGAGGGACTCAAAGTGGCCAACTAGCAAGACGTTTTAGACATGTTTTTCTTATGAATTTCTAGTTTTTTAAATATTTCAATCCGGATTGTAATAAGGCCTTTTCTCTGGTTATTATTATTCATTATGATGCTTTAAGACTGGAACATGGATTTATTCGTTTTAAACACATTTAAAGTTTTTTTTGAAACCACTTGTTGTTTTTTTTTTTAAATTAAGCTTCCGCAGTTAAAGAAAATTTTCCAAAGTGACTTTTAAGATGAAATAAAAAAAATGACTTTTGAATATACCTTGTTATAAAAGAAAATACAAGTTGGGTTTTACTTGGAATTTCTTAGAAGTGTTTTCAATGAAAACAAGGTTTTCGATAAAACACTTCAATGTGACACGCTGGATTCGGCCATAATGTCCGGGCCGAGTTTGGGGTGTTACAACCAATAGTCATAAATTGACATTCCAACATATTCATATATACCAATCATGCATGGCAACCAAACATAATCACATCATAAAAACTAGGCATAGCGTGAATAGCTAGATTTACAAACTATAATTAATATGAGCCCATCTCATGGCCATACACATATAAGTTAATATAAGCCAATACATTTGGCCAAAATCATAATAACACATGCCATAAAACTAGATACCTTTACATGCCACTCACTTGAAAATTTCTAACATATGCTTCGTTATTCCAAAGGTAATGATTTGATAGCGTGATGCTGCCTCTGACAATCTCCAACCCCGAGCTAACTTGACAAAACTAAAAGAAATGGAAAGGAGGGAGTAAGCTTCACACTTGGTAAGTCCATATGAAAATGATAAGCAATTTATCAATATGCTTTCACCAATTCTTACAACATGATCTCAAGGAAATTCTATCATAATTGCATTTTTACCTATGATCAAGTCAAGCTGCTTTCTCAAGTCACAACCACTAAATTATTTTTATCTAGAGCTACAAAGCTCCAAATTTAGATCTACTAATTTTTCCTAAAACTAGACCCAAACCTCTTCTTACCATAAAATTTCCAAAATTTTTGGTTCAGCCAATTAGTACAATTTATTCCTTAAAGTCGCCCCTATTTCGCAGTTCAACAGTTTCGACCCCTCTTCACTAAAAATCAATTATCTCTTTGTACAGATTCAAATAAGGTTCTAATTTGTTTCATCTGAAAATAAACTTATTAAGGAATCTAAACATATAAAATTTGTCCCATAATTATTTTTTTACAATTTCTAGTAATTTTCCCAAGTCAGAACAGGGGACTTCGTAATCTATCTGACCCTGTCCCACTAAATTTCAAATATCTCATCTTGTGAGATTCTTTTGCATGCACCGTTTCTTTTATGTAAAAATAGACTTGTTGAACTTTAATTTCATATCTCATCCAATCTCTAATTCAATTCCCACCATTTTTGGTGATTTTCAAAATCATGTAACTGCTGCTGTTTCGAAACTGTTTGATCGCAAATTTACTTTCTCATGCTTTCTTTGTTTTAGCTTCTATTTTAAGCATATAAGTCACCAATCATACATCGTAAATATAGACCTATAATCACCAGGTCATCATAAAATCATCCTCACATGTGTAACCTACTCATTTGCAACCTTACCATATTTCTCAATACACACCTTAATATAATAATTCATGCTCAATAGTTCGCACATAGCCATTCATATTAGCAATTATAAGGTGGTTTCGCACATAGCCTACCAATATTGGTATTTCACAATGATTTGCACTTAGCTTATTGGTATTACAAATCAATAAGATGGATAATTCACACTGAGCTCATCAATTTCAATAATTATTCGGTGGTTTCGCATATAGCCCATCATTATCAATAATTTCTGGTGATAACGCACTTAGCTCACCTTTATTTATGATTTTTTGATGGTATCGCACTTAGCCGATCTTTATCAATAACTTTCGATGGTATCGCACTTAGCTCATCTTTATTAATAATTTTCGATGGTGTCGCACATAGCCCATCTTTTCAATATTTCATAGAATTTTATTCATAACTTCACTTCTCACATTTTCACCAAAGTTCAATAATGTTCAATCACAAATCGTCTAAAGCATTCATGAATAAAAACATTAATAGACGAGGTATCATTTACATATAAATTTACTCATTTTAAGCCTTACCCATTTAGGCTTTAAACAATAACAACAACAACAACAATAATACATCATTATTATCACACCAACTTACTTGTTTCAATGGAATGTCATATTCCATCAAACTTCCAATGTATTCAACCCTCACAAAAATATTATTAACATTTGGCATCACTTCCTCATACATAACCTCATCAACATGTAATTTAGTACAATCATAGCAAAATAGATTTCAAGTATATTAACAATAACATGTTTATTTAGTCACATGGACTTACCTTGAATGCAATTTCGGCTAATTTCTCCAATTTAATCCATAATCTCGTACTTTCCGATTCAAGCCCAAATCTCGATTTTCTTGGTCTAACATGATGAAATTCACTCATTTAATCACTACATTAATTGAAATATTATATAATTCATAATTTGGGAAAATGACCGTTTTGCCCTTGAACTTTACAAAAATTACGATTTTGCCCTTAGACTCGTAAATTGATTTTTATCGAATTTCCTCCTTTACCAAGCCTAGCCAAATTCTTTATAACTATAGTTACTCACAATTTCAATTATTTCACACATTTACAACTTATTTTACAAACTTTACAAATATCCTTTTTTAGGTGTTTTCATGAAAACCGATTTTCACAAAAATTGTTTATCTCATAATCATATTTCATTCTCTTCCATAAAAATCCAGCAAACAACACAATCACTCACATGAAAAAACCCTAGGCTTTCCTCAATTATGCAAAATAGTCCCCCCAATAGGTAGCTCATGCTACAAGTGTTTCAAAAGTACTAAAATTATTAAGAAATGGCCTTAAAATCACTTATAAAGGTGGCTGAAAATTTCAAGCTCCCATAGGGGTTTTCTTCTTCTATTTTCGGCAGAGAATGAGAAATGAGAGAGAAGATAGCCACTTATTTTATTTTATTAGCTTTTGCTTATGTTATCAAATACCAACCCATACCAAAATTTTGACTTTTTATGATTTTTGTCTCCTATGGCCGACAACCTTTCAGAATAAGGGTCTATTTGCCCTTTAAAGCCCTCACATTTTAGTTCTCTAGCTATTTGACTTAACTGGCTAATAAAATAGAATTTTCGCACTTTATGTGATTTAGTCCTTTTTCAAAATTAAGCATGCAATCACTAAAATTAATTTACCATAATATTCGTGCTCTCATATAATCATGCTATAACTCAAATAATAACATTAAAAATTATTTTCTCTGACCTCGGATTAGTGATTCTGAAACCACTGTTCCGATTAGCCTCTAAATCGGGCTGTTACAAGGTATATGACTTCTGCTGTCATTTACAACAATGAAATTCATAGCCCGAAATATGGGTAAATGATATTATTTTATTGGCATTACTTGGTTGATGAAAAGTAAACGTAGTCACAGGTTATTCATCTTTGTGATGGATGACTTGATCACTATTTAATAGTAATTGACTTTTCATGAAAGAAGATGTAACGATTACCATTGGATAAAATAGGATCATATATTCATTCTCTCAAGGAGATTAAAGATATCTTATGAGGATAACACACTTATGCCAAGGTCATTGGACGAGCATTAATCAATTTCGTTTCATAATGGCATGCTGTTGGGGAGAGCTTAGTCACGATACTATAGTGGAATGACTTAATGACTAAATGAGTTTATAATTAATAGGTGAAAAAGTATAACTTAGCTATAAATCATTTGGGCCTCAATTGCATATGTTCAATTGGTCCCTTCGCTAGCTCATTGAAACCAGAAATGAATTGCATGATGAATCAAATGAATAGAAATTGTAAGATAGAGAAATGAAAAACATTCAAAAATGATTATAGATTTCTTCGAAATGGAGAAATAAAATCATTTGGAAATGAATGTGGTTTTCTCAAAATGGAATGGAATCATTTGGAAATGAATGTGGTTTTCTCAAAATGGAAATAAAAATGAAAATGAGAAATGATTCATTTGCAAATGAACATGGATTACTCAGAAATAATCAGAATAATGAGTTTATGTTTTTGAGTTATTTTAAAGTTTGAAAATGAAAATAAATCATTCGATCATAATGAACAAGTTGAATAGTAAAATATTAAATATATTTTCTCAAAAATTTTACCAGTGATAAAATCATCATAATTTTAGTGTGGTAAAATTGGGATGAGAAAATTATTTAACTAAATATAAATATTAAAGTTTATTGGGAAATTGAAAAACAGAATCTGGTTAGATCAGATTACAAAGTATTGGGTGGAAAAGTTTGGGAAGTATTCGAAATTTGACCCAATGTGAAAGAGATCCAAAATCCCCACATGGAATATGGAGGGGCAGCAACCCTAGTAGGAATACTAGGGGATGTTGTCCTACTTCTAATTTAAGTAAGAAGTTGTTTTTCTAGTGAAAATAAACTTCTACAATTCAATAAGGGTTCTACTTTCTCTTTATATAAATAGATGGCACCGATAAGGCTATTTAGACACAACTTTAAGATGTTATTACTCTGTAAAAAAATAGAGAGAATTTATTCTCAATTATTAAATATATTTTTCTGGAATAACAATTCTATCAGTTTCTATTTTGAGAAGAGAACTTTCGTTTTGATCCTAAAAGAAAAGAAAACTATTTCTAGTTTCTGTGTTTGATTCAATTTGATCGAGCCTACACTTAGGTAATTCATGTTACGAGAATAGTGAAGTAAATTGTTTGGTTGAAAGCCGGGAATGACAAGGATCCTTCTATCAGAAAACATAAGAATGATTTTGGTCTAGGATTTATTACTATAAATATCACAAATCGGGTTGATTTTCAAAATTTTGATTTTTGTTGCACAAGACAACCGTTTTCAAACCATATTTTTTTCAACAGTTTACAAGCCTAACGATGTGAAGGTGTACCGGAAATTAAAACTTACCAATAGACCAATCATGGAAGGAAGGCTATTAGAGTCAGTCTATGTAATATTAACAATTAACTTTCATCAAATCATCCCTAAACTTGTATAGGATTATGTACTAAGTATTTTTTAGAGCACTTATCAATTCATTGAGGAACACTATTGTAAGGGTGCATTTGAGATTGTAAAACCTTTTGTTGTTGGTTTTACAAAGTAAGATCTCAAGGGAAAATAGTGGTGAGAGGTCTAGTCGCTAAAGTACAAAAGTGAAGACTCTTCACTAAGGTGTGCTAGAATTAGGATTATTTGTTGTATTAAGTTCAAGGATAATGAATTCATCTCACTGAACTAGGCTCCACAGATGTAGGAAAATCAAATTGTGTAAAAAAAATTGTTGTCCTGCATTTTTCTATTATTTATCACAATGTCATCAGAAATGCCCACTTCTACTATCACTTTCGCTTATGCTTTATTTCTTTCATTTGAAAACTAGTACAAGTTAACCATAGTCTATAGAATACAAATGTATCTTATTTTTTGCTTCTTTATTTGGGAAATATGATTGTCTTCTATAGTATTTAGGAGTAACCAAAGGTAGTTTAACATAATTAATAAAGTTATGAGCAAAACAAGAGAATTTTTTGCTTTGTTTGGTAGGTTGCTATCTAAATCTTTGCCTAAGATGGTCCAAGTCAAGTGGTGTGCACCAGTAGTGAGCTTATTCAAACTCAACACCGGTGAATCATTAATGGGAAACCTCAAAAAAGGTGGAGGTGATGCCATCATCAGAAATGAGAAAGGAAATTAAGTGTCGTATAGACACATTCCATCGGCTACCAGTGTTGAAACTAAGTTGTGGGCACCCAAAGATGGACTTTCCTTAGCACTACAACTGAATATTTCTAATTTAGAGATTGAGCTTGAAGGTGAAACAATGATTAAATTTATGAAAAATGATTGGACTAACAATATTTTTCTTGTTGCACATGTAAATGATTGTAGGTTGGCTATATCTAAATTTGAGAAAGCCTCGCTTTTACATATCTATCGCGAGGGAAATCAATGTGCAAATATGATTACTGAATTAGAGAGCAGTTTTCAACAACAACAAAAATTCTAACACATTTTATTCCAGTGTTGAAAGTAGATAACTATAGTCCTATTTTGTATCTAGAATAATTTATGATAATCTCTGTTTGGATCATAATATACATGGTAGAGGTTGAAATAAAAGGAATTTGAGGAAATGGCAAGTGGATGATGGAGCACTGACCAACAAAGCTAATAATGACGCATTGAGTTAAACCAAACTCAATCTTTTGTATCTTTATGCATATGCTGAATCATCTTCTAAATTTGGCCTATTCCAATTCTATGATGTGACCTACATTTCTTACCTTTTCACAACTTTATTGAAATCAATTTAATCCATTCTCTATTTGTGTTGCCTTATACCTCTTTAAGTCTAGACAAAATTTTTGAACTCAAAAAAATAAATTTATATAATTAATGTTTCTTTTATGAAAAGTATAGATAGTTTTTATTTTAACATTTAAGAATATCTTTATGTAATATTTTTACTTCTATTTGTACATATTATTTTATTTATGATTTATAACATATAATAGTTAAATATTAAAAAGATGTTGAGTAGTTGAAATTTAAGAACTTGACAAGAGGAAAATTATAAATTATCAATGGTTAAAAGAAGTGCTTTCAGAAAATTATATGAGTAGGGTAAACAAGTTTTATGTATGAATTTTGGTGAACTAAATTTGAGGTTTATATATCAAGCCCAGCTTAATTAAATATATAAGATATGATTTTTATTTGATGGATGAACAATTAAACCCTAAATTGCATCCCTATCTAATATTTCTGTAAAAACAAGCAAACCAAGGAGAAAAGTAATTCCTAAAACTCTTGTCAAATGCATATAAAAAAAGAGTTAATGGTTCATGTTCATGCAACGTTAATTTCTTTCATTTCAGTTTACGGCTGCAATTTGGAAATGGTAAAGCAAAAAGGCATTGAGTCCATCACCATCAAGTTGGGGACAGGAACAGATTCACATTATTTCACCACCAAAATCAAAAGGAGCTTCAGCTATTCGACCCCCCCGGCCCCATCTAAAGGTGTTCACCTGGTCGATTCCAGTTACAAGATGGGGGCTTTTGATAGGTATAGGCCCCATCCCATGGGACATATTGTGTAATATTACAAAATGAGGAAAGGTTAGGGCCCGATTGTGTAGTTCCTTTTGAAAGCGAAATCTTTTATGTCATCTTTCAAACATAATCCTTAAGATATCATGATAACAACTAATAGGAAGAAGCAATGGATGTTATGTTTTGGCTTCTTACTCACGGCACTGTCTTATTCATGTTACACTGGTTGCTGATTTGTGATTAGGTCTAATCCGAGTTCAGATTATAAATATGGTTTCTTTTTCTATACAATTTTGATTCATTTCAATTATTATCTAATAGTAAAATCATTTTATTTTATTGACATGAGTTTTTATCTAATATTTAAATGACACGGGTTCAAATTTTGTATTTACTGGAGTGAGTTCAGTGACTTTGGCTATAAATTTTAAAGTTATTCCATACCTAAAATGAGGATCAAACTCTCGACTACTGGTTAAAGTAAAAAAGACCCATACAATCTCACCTAACTCTCATAATTTCCTGTTTTTATTTTTGTTAATAAAAACTCTATATAATAAAAATATTAAAATAAAATATGTGATAGAATAAAATAGATGAATTGTTGGGTCTAAATTAGTGATAAAAGTTTGCTGAAGCCTCACTTCAGTTTGTGATGATAAAAGTAAAACTAGTAAAAGATGAATGGGACAAAAGATTTTTGGTTCATCATGTTTTCTTTATATCAAACAAAAATGGGGGAAATGACTGATTTGGGTCAAATTTTGTCATTAGTCCCTGTAGGTTAATGGATTTAGTGTTTATATTATATGTTATTTACCATAAATGTGCTAATACTTTATGTTATATAATTTTTATATTATTTTTCATGAATATAATGGTTTTATATTGTTTTAGTTATTTAAGCTATCAAACAAATATTTATTGGGGACAAAAATTAGGGAGGTTGTTTAATCAATTTTCCTCATTCAGCTTAATTGCTTGCAATAAATGAATAAAGGCTAGAACGAAGCTACTGAGTTGTTCTGAATAAAACAGCAAATGGAAGAGTGGAATATGATAATGCATTCTATTTATTCAACCTCTGAGTAGAATGAAACACTAATTTTTTTTTAATTTAAATAATAATAGTAATAAGATAGAATTATAGTTGTAGAAAGTTAAAATACAATGGTTATTGTTTTATGTCTACATAACGATTTGGACGGATTGATATCAACAAAATAAAAAAAATATCACATTTATGTTAATCAATTTGTAACTTTCAAGTACATGAAATTTTAAATTAAATATGAATTTAAATGAATAATGCATTTATTTGTTATTAATATAAAAATAAAAATAACAATAAAATTAAATACCTTCAACATATCAAGTATATATCATAGTTCCTAATAACATTAACCCTCGATTCTTCAATTTGATATATCAAGTCATTCAACAGATTTAGTCGGTCCCTGTGAGCAATAACTTTTTTTTTATACTTAATTTATATTAGTTAACTCTTTGTATTTTTAAAATAATGTAAGCCAGTAAAATTGTTAACCACACTAATGAAAATCATTCAAAATAATGTGAAATTTGGTTTTAGAGTTGTTTATAGGCTAGGTAGGATCAAGTTTTAACAAAATTTAGGCTTAATTATTAAGTTTATGTTTGGCTCGATCCAAAAAAATGGTTCTAGTTTTTTTCAAACTCGATCTAAATAAAAATGCTAAAATTCAGATTTGGCCTTATATGTATTAATTTTTTTAATTTAATTTTTATTTAAAAATTTAAAAATATAATACACTAAAAATATTAAAATAAATGTTTCCCAACAAATTGAAAATAAATTAAAAAAAGTCTTTATACTTAAATAACACTAAGACAAGTGTAACTTAATAAGCAAATGCTTCTAAAATAATAGCAAAATTAATAATAAAATAAGTGTTATACAATATCCAAAATTAGCAACAAAATATTAGCAACATAATAATGAAATAGGAGCAAAATAGTGGCAAAAAGTGGGAAAACAACAAGGAATTTTTTAATTAAAAATTCAGGTTGGGTTGAACCTCGACCAAAAAATCTTACCTAAAGCCCGACCCAGCCCATTTTCTAAATGGGTCTTATTTTTTTTACTCAAAAAAATCTATATTTTTTTTCCAATCCCTCTCATTTTAGCCTATCCACCTAATATGACCACCATGTTATGAACAAAGATACAATAAAATCATTAAGGTAAAAATAAATGTAATAAATAAAGTAAACAATGATGGTTAGCATTCGTTTCAATTGATTTAACTTCCTCAATTCAAGGGATTAAAAAGACATGATTTGATCCTTTAACATGTTTTCAAAGTGATATGGTATTCATTAATGATTAGATACAATACATAATGTCACCACGGCCCAAAAAATCCAATTCAACAAATTATCGATCACATAAATATGGAGACAGGCCAGTTTATCGTCATGTTTTAAGAAGTGAGCACTTCTTCAGACACATTTGAGTCATTTCATATTTTTCAACAATTTACTTAAATTTGATCATTCATTCTCATAGGGATCACTTTAATATGCTAACTTGTTCTAATTATTAGAATAAACAAACAATTAAGAATCAATTTACTCTAATTAACTGTATATTATTCTAAATATCAAACAAATCCTACTTGAAACAATACTAAGCATAATTGTTGAAGACTTTGACTACTCTAATATTTCATAGCATGTTAGAACAAAGTTCGTTGGTTGGTATGTTTGACATCTATGGGCTATGACTGTAGCTTGATAAACCAGATATTGATACGTTTCAAGCTAACACTCTAAACTCATCAGCATCATCTTTTATTACTTGAAGAAGTAGAAATATCTAAGTTGCTAAGTTTATCATGATCTTATCAAATAAAGACATTTGAAACAGGAGAAATTATTTTATAACCCATTCCCATCACATCATACATCATCTTTTTTTAATTATTTAACAACATTTTACTAACTTTTTCATGTTATTGATATATAATATTAGTAATTTTTTATCTTAAACCCCAAATCTAGAACCTCAAATATTAAAATCTAACCCCAAACCCCAAACCTAACACTAAACCTCAAGCTTAAATCTTGAACTTGAACCTTAAACCCTAAATATTGAACCCCAAATTAGAGTCTTAAATCTCAAACTTGAATCGTAAACCCTAAATAAATAATGCAACTCGTTCTCCATGTATCAACATTGGTAGTAGATCAATGGCGTGAAATTAAACAAATAGGATTGCAAGGTCGCCTATTTTGGAGTTAATAAAGTATCCTATTTTGGTGCCATGAAACTGGGTTCCCTTAACAACATAATTAATTTGAACTTGTCACCACTTAATCACTTTCAATTGGGAGCCTTATTTTTATTTGAATCGGTGATTGCATAACTGTCGACTGGGAACCCAAGTTGTAATGCGACATATTCTAAGGTGATGATGCACTCCTCAAATGGCATATGAAATTTGTTCGTGTTTAAGCGCCACCAGATTACTGTAAAATCAAACATATATTAAAACTATCACAATTTCTCCTAAAACACAAACACAAAGAAAAAAAAATTCTTCACCCCTTATTCTGAACATTGATATATATATATATATTGTTCTATCTCCTACTATTAATCACAAAAATTTACTTCAACATATACATATTTTGCACCGAAGATGAGGTATATATAGCTTTTGGTGTTGCCTAACAACTTTGAGGGACCATCAGTGCGGCTTGACACACCGTCAATACTAAAAAAATTTTGATTTTTTTTACTGTTTAACAAAATTGATTTTTTCAAAAATTTCCTTGGTGCCGCCTGACACATCGGTGGCACCCATTAAAATTTTTTTCCCTCTGAATACTTTTTTTTTAATAGATATTTTAAAAAATACATATTAGTAACGTCTAATACAATGACAATACCTAATATATAAATATATATATTTTTTTTAAAAAGACGATAATTGGGTTATCACTGAGGAATGATGTTGCGGGTATGTTGGGTTACACCAACTATCACTGTAAAATTAAATAGTTTCGTAATTAATGAATTAAATTAAGTTATTTAAAAAAAATCCCGAAAGCTGAGAGAAGTAAGTTAGCATTTGAAGATTGAATAAATTTAAGAATAAAAAATAATAAATGAGAAAGAGGTTATTTTGGTCCTCCCGATGTAACCACCTTTTAATTTCCCCGAAACCAGCACCACCCATGTGCAGCCTCACCCTTGCCCCTGCCTGTCAGCTTCATCCGTTACAGATTTTGTTGGCATTCAATTAAATGATGAGAATTCAATTAAAACTTGAATCGTCTTCCATTTCGATTGTCAGTTTTCTTCAAAGCCAAAATTAAAGCATGAGGGCAAATGCTAAAATTGTTCTATTTTATGTATTTTTTTTAAAAAAAAATTTAGTATATTAAAATGATTTAGATATATGCGGGTAAAATGAGTTATGTATGTAACTAGAGACGGATTCATATGAAATGAAAGTGAGACACTCCTTTCTGATGCTTAATTGTTTTCCTCACATTTTGCGCACCACTCCAATCGTAACCTATATTTATACTCACCATTTCATTATCCTTTAATAATTATAACATACATACATATTATTTTTAACTATTTTATCACATTTTTATCTTATACATATCTCCTCCTAAGACTAATTAAAACAACGAAAAATTAAAAATTGATCCGAACTGGTAATATTTGGACAACTTTTGATTCATAAGTTAAAATTCATAATTATTTAAATTGAATTTATTTTTTATAATGTAAAAATAAATATTTTAACAGTGAAAATAACTTAAAATATTATATGAAATTTAAATTTTTTTTAAAAATATAATATAAAAATGATTGATATTTACTTGAAAATTTATATATTTTAGATATATTTGTGAAAAAAAATTTGAAAACCTTACAAAATAATCTTAAAAAACCATAAGGCAAAACCATTTTGGTGAAAATAAAATTGAAAAGCCCACGATCCCAAATTAGTTTGAAAAAAATAAATAGCGATAAAATCGACCATTCATCATAATGTTTTTTTATTATTAATGCATTTATTTTATAAAGATTAATGGTAGGGTTGAAATATGAGTAAAATTCATTTATTTGATACCGGAGTTCAAAGTCTAAATCCCAATATCACCTCATATTTTCATATTTCTCAGTCCTAATTAACGGCTGTAACTAAAGGAGTCAAGAATAGAACAAATTTGGTGTCGTCTACCGAATCATACAAATAAATGTTCTTCTTCTAATATTCGTTTTTAAATATCGATTAAGTTGTTACTAGTAAAAAAAAAAAAATTATAACATCATTCCTTATTTTGCATTGCACTACTCTCTTTCTTAAATTTGTTTACCCTCCATAAGGAATTCAGCAACGCCTTTGAAAACAGTGGGATTCCACGTGCAGCGCACCTCCTTATCCTCGCCTACCTTTTCTTACTTTTTATTTACACACCAATTCTTCTCTTTTATCATCTACCAAGTGAGACTCTAATTTTAGCCTTTATTCCTCTACTTTTTTAATATTTATAGCTTCCTTCATTGTTTACTTTTATAAATGAATACTTTGTTTTCATTGATATTTGCTATTATATTTTGAAAAATATGAGTACTCTTATGTGATTGAAATTTATTACAAAACTTAAAATTTTATTAAATTTTGCTATCAACTTTATTTTTTTAATTCAATTTTTACAACTCAATATTAATTTTGATGACTTGAAACAATTTTATTTTAATAATTTAACTTATAAATATTAAAACTTAATAAATTAAATTAAAATTCCTATTCAACGAAATAAAACTTGAAAAATTTAAAAAAAATAAGTTTATTTTTATAAAATAACCATTTTATTTAATTTCAGTATATTGATTAGCTTATTGTTGGTAAATATTAAAGTAAAACATAAAAATTATTATTAAGTTTTGTTTTCAAATTAGTTTAAATTAAAATTGAATAGAAAATTTCAATACAAATACTTTAATGGTAAAATTTAACTAAATAAAAGTAAAACAACAAAATTAAAAATGAAATTAAAGTATAATGATAAATTTATCTTTAATTTATAAGAATAATGACAAATAGGAATTAAAATGAAGTAAAGTGGATTTTCACTTAAAGTATAGTGACAAAATTGTATATTCACCCCAAAACTTTAGATAATATTTCATAATCATTTTAATTTTTATAACATCAAATTTTATCAAAACTAAAATCAGATATGACAATAGATAATATAGATATGGATATTTGTATAAATCTGAATTTTTTTAAAAATAATAATAATTTTGGATAGTTATAGAGCCGAATGAGATTTATATTTAAATATTTTAATTACAATTTATATTGGATTTGAAGCAAATACATATATTAATTATAGGACATTATCTAAATTCACTTGATTTTGCAGATAACATATTTAAATGTTGAAATTCATTGTTTGAATTAAATTTGGGCTGGATATTTTAAAATTCTTTTTACTTATATTTAGTAGATGTAAAAATTCCATAAATAAATTTATTTAAATTGAATTTAAATGATAATACAACGAAGACAATAAATAATTTTAAATTATAAAGTAATTATATAAACCCAAATTCGAATATGACAAAAACTACAAATATCATAATTTGTCGTCATTACTATCCTCCTCTCAATCGATCATAAGGCTGCCGAAACATATCCCCTTGTCTTAGAGGGAAAAATGTCACACCCACTAAGCAATCTTTACTTACTAAATGTGTCTTTTTACGGATGAGGTTGGCTCTACTTCAATTAAAACCAAGGGATGATGTGATATTTGCCTTCACTAATTTATCTTTTTTTTTTAATGTGATATTTTAACTTTTTCACTGTTTATCTATGATAAAATCCTTTAAAAGTGTTAATATTTGAAATGATAAAACCTGTAGATCATGTATTGTTAAGTTTTTTTATTCAAATAATTCAAAAGATCTCATAAGTTATACCGACAATATTTATGAAAAAAAAAAAAAGTAAAAGAATTTAAAATGAGAGAATCAAGAAAAATAGAGATTAAAACAAAAAAAATAACTTTTTAAATTTTACACTTTCCTTTTCTTTTAATTTTACACTTTTAATAGTTTATATTCTATAACTTTTAATAAATTAAATTAATTTTTTTATTTTTAGAGTTAAATATAATTTTACCATATATTAATTTAAAACTTCATAAATTTTAAATCTCTAATTTTAAGAGACTAAAACCTCCTCCAATCTTCCACTGTTACTCCTGACTCCAACAATACCCACCCATGAAATAAACAACTCAATGATTAAAGTACACACCCAACCATCTTCTCCTCAACAAGAAGAGATCATAAATATAATCAACACACTGTCAAGATTCACTCCAACTTCTTTAAACCCTTAATTTTAATAATTTTAATTCTCCACACCATTCACGATGTGAACCGTTGTTTCACACTCTTCACTGTGTAAATTACGTCCTATTATACGGTCAAACATCCCGAATAACAACTTTGGTGTTATGACAACGTCAAATATAAAACCTTATAACAATGAACTCCATCTCACCCAAATCGAATGCATCAACCGTCGAGAGTAATGAAAGAGCCAAGGGAAGCAGAAAAGAACGTGGTTTGAATGGAAAGCTGAGTTCGGGTCCACAGGGTGGAAGAAACCGCTTGCACCTGGCGGTTTGAAAGGTCCCACCCCCACACCTCATTAGCCAAGATGGTGTGACGTTCCCACTCGTCGCCTTTCTATATATCCCCCCACCTCCTCCTTCTTCCCTCACTACTCAAAACAACACTTGCCTTTAATTTGTACCACTGCTTCATTTCTTCCTCCCTAAGCTACCTAAAGCCTAAAGGATACCCAATCTTTCAAGTTTCATTTCTTAAATTCACCACGAAAATGGCACTTTTTCCTCTACTTTTCATGGTTTTTCTTCATTTTTTCTCCTATGCTTATGGATATGGTGGGGGATGGGTTGATGCTCATGCCACATTTTACGGCGGTGGTGATGCCTCTGGCACAATGGGTACGTTTCAGATATGATTTTTTTCTTAATTATAAACGTGAAATTTTGATGTTGATTTTATCATATGATAAAATTTTATTTTGGCTTACTTGTCCACATTAAAGTAAGGATGTCGGATGTATCACATTAAAGCAATTGTTTTGATAATTTTGAAGGCGGGGCGTGTGGATATGGGAACCTATACACCCAAGGGTATGGGACTAATACAGCGGCTTTAAGCACTGCGCTGTTTAATAATGGCATGAGTTGTGGAGCTTGTTTCGAGATAAAGTGCGTGAATGACCCACGGTGGTGCCTGCCCGGCTCGATTGTGGTCACTGCCACCAACTTCTGCCCACCAAATAGTGCACTCCCAAACAATGCTGGCGGCTGGTGCAACCCTCCTCTGCATCATTTTGATCTCTCTCAACCTGTTTTCCAACGAATCGCCCATTACAAAGCCGGGATTGTTCCTGTTGCTTATAGAAGGTATTATCACCCTTTACTGACGTTCCCAATCACAATAATAATAATGATAATTTATTTATTTCAAAAAAGATAAAACTTCAATTGATTTGGTCGACAGAAAAACTAAGAAATCGACTAGAACTGTTAAAAGACTAAGAACCGAAAAAAATGATGAATTTTGGAATTTAATAATAAATGAGTTTTTTCATTATATTTTTGTCCTTTTTACCTGAATTGGGTTAACTTGTATAATAATAATGAGGAGAGAGGAGATAGATTAACTTTTTATATAAGAGTTTGGTATTGTGTGGAGTTTTTGTAGGGTAGCGTGCAGGAAGAGAGGAGGCATAAGATTCACAATCAATGGACATTCATACTTCAACCTAGTCCTAATCACCAACGTAGGAGGTGCCGGCGATGTTGTATCGGTTTCCATAAAAGGTTCAAGAACCGGTTGGCAACCCCTGTCGAGGAACTGGGGCCAAAACTGGCAGAGCAACACTTACCTTAATGGACAAAGTCTGTCCTTTAAGGTCACCACCAGTGATGGTCGAACTCTTGTCTCTAATAATGTTGTCCCTCCTAATTGGTCCTTTGGCCAAACCTTCACCGGCTCACAGTTCCCCTAAACTCTCCAGAATCCGTAATATAATAGTGATGACAATCGTAACATTGCATTGCAGTCCTATTACTGTTTAAATTAAGCCGGGGTGTAAAAGATTAGTGTTTTTAGGAGAAGAGTGGTCGAAATGAATAGATATAATCATAATATGAGGTTATAACTCTATACTCAAGTAAAAAAAAAAAAAAAAACCTTTAAATTCGTAGAGTAGTTGAATTGGTGAGAAGGCTTTTAATTTTAAGATGGGCCCTCGTCATTGAAATTAAATTTAAAGGAGGTGGTGGTCGTTGCTGTTTTATTTCTGTTCTGCTCTCTTTTGACAAAGGCGGAGACAGAGAAATTGGCAGCGGTGGCGGTGGGTATTTGATTTAAAAACCTGCCGGCGGCCACTTCTTTTTGGTTTGCTACAATTTTTGCTTTTATGTGAAGCAATCTGTAATCAGCATTCGACGGATAATAAAATTTGTACGAGTTTTATATAAATTTGTTTTATTTTCATAAGATGTACTTTCAAAAAAGAATAGTAACTCTCCGTTTTTTTACCGTTAGATGGGAGCCCTCTCTACAGTAGTCATCGTTATAACCACATTTCATTATAGTAATAATTGTTATTGGTTTTTATAACAATTTTTCACTTATAACAATAATATTCATAATTATGAACAACATTATTTATTAAATTAATACTTTATTAAAATTTTAAGTAAATAATTATTTCATATAAACAAGTCTATTTATTATAATTAAAGTTATTTTGATTAAAATATTATTTCAATAAAATGTTAAATTTGATGTGAATAAATTTATGATCATATTTTATTAAATAAAAATAATTTTCGATGAGTAAAATTTAAGATATCATTTCAATAAATTATTAAGTTTCGTAATTAAATATTTTATTATGAATTTGAAATATTATAAATATATAAATTGATTACTTAAATTTTTTAACTCATGATAAAAAGATGAGCAAAAATGGTTGCACCTGTTATATGTCTTTTAATTTTGTTGATTTGATCCTAACTTTCTTTTTTAAACATAATTCTCACATTTTTATTGATAAAAAATCACGATATGAATTATATGTTAAGTTTATAATGATTATTTCTTTATAATAGCATGTTGCTATAGGTGTATAACAACCACCTCTCTATAACAAGTAAAAATAGAACAAACAAATAGGACTACTTTAGATAGGGTTGACTATATTATATTTTCATCTTGCAAGTATCTCATGTTTAGAATTAAGGATAATATATCGATTGAGTCTTAGCTCAGTTGGTATTGATATTGTTGCCAGTGTAAGAGGATATGAATTTGAATATACTAAATCACATTTTTCTCCCACTTAAAAGTTCCGCAAATAGCCTTGAAATTTGCCTTGTATTTTTTTACATTATTTTTAAATAACAATTGTTAATTTTTGACTCTGCGTATGAAGTCTAAAAACTTCACTAACAGTATACTAAATATTTTCTCAATATAATATATATAATATTATAAATTTATAATTAAAAATTAAAAATAATATCAATTTTTAAAATTTTAATAAAAATAAAAAATAACATTTTTTTATTAAATATATTGGATAGACTCAAATAACTTAACCTATCTATTTAAAAATATAAATGATTTAAAAAATTTTAAAATTAGGGATCAAATATTAAACAAATAATGTTAATATTAATATAAATTTGATTTGATTAAAGGAGAGTTTTAGAGGGGTAAAAGAGGTAGGGTAGAGATGACAATAGAGGAGGGTGACAGACGACTATTATCTAATCTATCACTACTCTATGTTTGGTATGCTTTACCCCATGCTAAATAATTTAATGTATAATTTTAAAAATTATTACTACTTTTATGGATATTGAATGCATCCATCCCGTTTCACAATACTCGCTTCAATTTAATTTTTGCTATTAACTATAATATTTCTAATATTTTCAAAGGTAAATAAGTATTTAATGTGGAAGTACCTGGTAGGTTCACCTATTAGAGGATTAGATCAAATTAGTTTCTCTACCATTAAATGGATTAATTTAGTCTCTGTACTATTAAAAAAATAAAATAATGTCACATATTAGCGGAGTTAACATTTACTATTTAAAAAATATCATTTACTAATTAATAAAGTTTAAACTTATCTTTTGTTTAGAGTTGAACTACAATTGAATAAAAAAATTTTATGTCAATTTTAACCAATAAAAGTTAAGTCTATTACAAATTCACCTTATTTAATTTTTTTTTAATAGTATAGGGATTAAATTTATTCATTTAATAATAATACTAATTAATTTGGTCTTTATAATAGAGGGGCTTAGTAGGTACTTTCACTAAATATTTACACATAATTCTTCAGAAGTATATATATATATATATATATAAACACGAAACATATAAGTTATTTCTAAAACACATTTTTACATCTTCACCCTTTTAATAGTTGTATATACAAGGAATGGAATTTTATATGGTAAGTAGAGCAAGACATGACAACACAAGTAATCATCATAACTGTTTCTTATCATTCGTTAAAAAAAAAAAAAAATTAATCTTGCTTGCCCTTGGATCCACTTAAAAGAAAACATTTGATTTACAGTAAATCAATTCAAAATCTATTAAGCAGTTTAAGTTTTGGCCCTCTCTAGATAAGGGCCTTGATCCTAAAAAATAGAAAAAGTTCTCCTTAGTCTTGTTATATTATTGTTAGGACCGTAAAATTATTATACAAAATTGAATAATTAGGATATGTCATGTCAACATCAAGAATAAAACTAAATGTGGAAATATACATGAATTTATCGATTTCTTGAAATTTTCGGATCTTATGGTTTTGATTTTCTAAATTAGCACACAAGTAACCCAAAGAAGGTGACTCTCTTTTCTAAAGATGAGATATTAGAAAAGTTACGTTATGTGTAATTTGAGGACCATAACACTAATATATAACTTTTGCACATTAACTTAATTTTTAATCAACCCATCGTTAATTAAAAATTAGTTACTAAATCATCTACACATATTTAATTCATCATTATAACTTGATATATGGTGAAACTACTTTTTGATCCCTCTGAAAAAAGGGAAAAAATGCTTAATATCTTTAAAAATGATAAAATTGTAAATTAATTGTAATTTAATCTTTCACATTTTGAAAATAAAATTTAATAATAAATTAATAACTAAGTCAAATAGTAAATGATTAAAGAATAAGTTTAGTAATAAATAATAAACAAGTCAAGCGGATTGATTCTTAACTCAATTGGTATAAATATTATTGTCAGTGCAGTAACTATGTGTAGTTCTAGACATTGTATCAAAAAGAGCATATATTATAAGAATTTAACATAACAAATTTTTTGTTTATTCAAATTTGGGTTAATTTGTTGAATCCTAATAAATAAATTTTAATTATATAATAATTTGAACATAATTTTTAAGTTATAATTAATTATATCCCTAATTTTAATCATTATAAATATTAATCTGTCTAATTTAATTTAAGTTAATATTTAATATATTAGTAATATATATTTATATTCAATAAGCAACCTTATAGCTTAATATTACTAAAAAAATTCAAGGGTTATTTTTTTATTTTATTTGGTGTTGGATAAAGTATAGTAAATGTTGATCCTACATTAAATTTTATTTTATTAATTAAAATTTAATTTTAAAAGTAATAAAACTAGTTTCATTTATTTCAATTATAAATATAATTAAAATATTAGTATAATAATATTATTTTAATACTTTTAATTTATTATTATTAGTAGTAGTAGTAGTAGATTTATACATCTCCATGTGTCCATTTGTACGCTATTTAGTAAAGCTTGGCTCATACAACACACAAGTCGAGTTGGGAGGTAACTTTTTTTTTAATTTGAATGGATCGAAATTGCTATTTAATAATTTAAATTTTTTATTTAATTTATAATAAAAATATATAAATATAATTGTAAAATATTTTGTTATTTTTTGAAAAATGAATCGGGTGTTTTAAAAACAAAAAGAATACCGACCCGGCCCAAGCTATGCAATCCTCTGGTTTAGATTTCGTTAGACATTTTATCGAACATTTCACCGTCCATTTGGCTGGCTCTCTCCACCGTCTCTAAGCTCTCCTCTTCTTCGTGAAGAAACGAAATTTCAGTGTGTTTTTATCCACCGAAATCATAGCCTGACCCCTCCTCCTCCTCCTCCTTTCTAAATTGTAAGCTGTCGTTGTTTTTTCTTTTATTTTTTTCCTCTTTAGCTTCACTGTATGATTGATTTCTTTTTCTATCTCAATGAATTCTTCACATCTATTGTTGTTTTCTTATTCCTCTACGATTTTCTCTTCTGGGTATACTCCATTTCTGTAAATTGGGTTTTCCTTTTGGGACAAGGACAAAATATTTGTTTTTTATTTTTTTTTATTTTCAATAAGAGAAAATATTTGTTCTCTCTATTGGGGTTAAAATTTTTGGGGTTAAAATTTTTCTTTCTTTTTTATTTTATTTTATTTTCTATTTTTTGATATTTCCTTTGTGGGTTTTCGAAAATTTAATCATATTCAACTTAAAACCTTTTTTTTCCGCTTTGATAAGATATGCTCTGTTTGTGTGGAAAAGGGAACATGATGATGGGTGTCAACAAATGCTTTTTCTTTTTTATGTTTCAACATTTTTCTATTAAATTTTCAGATAATTTTCCAGTTTTGAGTATCTGTGTTTGAAATTCTATTGAAGATCACATGGTTGTTTAAGGTTGGTGCCTGGAATGAGAGCTCCACTTGCACAGCTTTATTTTGCTTAGTTAAAGTGAGTAAATGTTGAGATTTTTTACTTAGAATGAAAATATGGTTTAAGAAAAGGACCTAAGATTTTCTTGTGAATTTGCAGAATGGGAAGGGTTAAACTAAAAATTAAAAGGTTAGAGAGCTATAGCAACAGACAAGTTACATATTCCAAACGAAGAACTGGAATCTTGAAGAAAGCTAAGGAATTATCAATACTATGTGACATTCATATTATCCTTCTCATGTTTTCTCCAACCGGAAAGCCTACTCTATTCCATGGAGAGCGCAGGTATTGGAAGAATGGAATCATGTTTTAATTTCTTGGAGGGCCTAAGTTTATGTTTCAGAAGAGATTGCTGAATTAATGCTATTGCTTTTTGTGCATTCCCTGAATTAATGATATCTATTTATTTTCCTTTGATAGAGAAATCAATTTCATATCAACACAACTTATAACATGAGTGTAAGAAGTAGAACATATATATTGAGAATTTGTGTATGTTTTATATTAACAGATAAAGATATCCTTTCATTTTTTTTCTTAGACAGTTGTGATGATCAGTTGGATTAGTTAGAAAACATGGTGGACTAAGATGTTTTCATTTTTTTGGCTAGAGTGGACTAGGATATTAATAAAGTATATTCTTTGCCTTCTTTATCTCTGAATTTGTGTTGTATTTTGATTTTTCTTATTTAATTAGAACCATTATTACTGTGATTCTTCGCTTTCCTCATAACACAGCGTCAGGCACATAACAAGCTATTCTGAAATAGGCATAGATATATTGTTGTCTAAATAATCATATATTTATGCATTATTGTGTATATAAAAGAAGATACCATGTTTGTAGAAGAAAATAGAGTAAGGTAATGGGGTTCATATTTTGTGCTTGTTTTCTTTTCTTTTTCTTTTTTTCTCCCAGCACTATTGAAGAGGTTATTGCGAAGTTTGCACAATTAACACCACAAGAAAGGGCAAAAAGGTGTGCACTCTGAATTTTGACTTCTTGAATAATCTGTTTGTATTCAAATGGCATTTTAGCTAACTGGTTTTCATTGGTCTTCAACAGGAAGCTGGAGAGCCTTGAAGTAAGACTCCTTGAAACTCATTTTCTTCGATATCTTCTGCTTCAACTTAAGAGTAAAGCATTATCGCACTTTTATCATTCTAATTTTTGAGTCGTGTTATTGAGAATATAGGCACTGAAGAAAACCTTCAAGAAATTGGATCATGATTTAAACATACAAGACTTTCTAGGTGCAACGTACGTGACCATTATTTCATTTTCTTCTAGATAATGTGTTTCTATTTAAGCAAGAGATTGGGAAGAATCTAATTTCTTTTCTTTTTATTTTTCCATTCGTTTTTTACTGGTGCTGCAGTCAGTCTGTTGAGGTATGAAGTTTGCCTGCATTACATGTGTCCCATTTGATCTTAGATTTTCTGGTTATTCCTTTTTTTTTTTTTTTAAAGTTTCTTGGATATTTGCTACTTTCAGGAAATGACTAATGAAGTATCAATGTTGCAAGCTCGGCTTAACGAAGTACATAAGAGACTGAGGTGCACCTTTGGAGCTTTTGGTTGTTAAAGTATTGCTTTTTCTTTTTGGTCTTGTTTATAAAATGTTTGCATGAGATAAGAAGAGGTCTTACTGTTTACAGTTATCGTGTTACAGTAAATTATGTTCTTAAACTCTAATGTATACTGCAAGACATGCGATCTTTGTCCGTTGTAACATCTTTTATACAAATCTTTTAGGCCCTAATTAACCACTTTTTCAGAGTTTCGTGTTTTAGGTTAATGTTTTACCGGGTATAGAAAATACAAGATGCATTTGAGGCCACTATGGAAGTTCCAGCATCTACTGCATTAGGATTTTACGAGGCATGTTTGTTGCCAATTTGAATAGAATAAAGATATAGTGGGAAGGAACTTGATTAATATATTTAATGTTACTATATATTATCGTTGGGATATTATAATGAGAAAAATATAATTCAAGGGATTTGCTTGTCATTTAAGGTTACATCATGCAGAAAAATATAAACCTGGATTTAAAAATTTTGATTTTCACATCACTCTGTCAAAAATAAGTGTCTCTGATGCTAAAAGCCTTATTCAGCTCAAATCTTTGCTTTAACTCAAACCCTGTAACTGCTCTCAATCTATAGCTCACCTCTAACCTTCGGATGGTGGCAATTATGTTGATTTTTGGTTGTTCTGTACCCTGTCTATCTCTTATTTTGGTTGTGTTCCTTCTTAACCGTTTGTGTTTTCCGATACAGTTTGGACAGTAACATGTGCATATTATCACTGCAAAAACATGATTAATTTCTTTATGGAGTCATTCGGGTAATTCTTATGTTATCATGCAATGATTTCAGCTACTGGAATAATCCGGATAAAATTGACAACATAGAACATCTTAGGCAGATGGAAGATTCACTTAGAGAATCCATTGAGCGTATCCGGATACACAAGGTATGTTGTTTTCTTTCAGTAATAGTGATCGGCATGCACTTTTATACATTCCTTTCAACTTCAGAGACACAGAAACAAATATGCTCATTGGCATGCATATATATGTTTATCATATATATATGTCCATATGTAAAGTATGATCAAGATATTGCATGTATTTACTTGATTCAAATGATAGGGTTGTTTAACTCTATATTTGCTCTGACTCTTCATTTCTTATGAAGTATCTGTGTCCAATACTCATGCCTAGCAGATGAATATGGGGATATAACCTCCAAGGATCTTTCAAATACATGAAAAAACTTATAAAAATCTGACCATGCTCATGTGTAACATATACTCGTATCCAACACTCACACCTGAGTTTGATTAACATAAGTTTAACTACAATAAAGGTTAGCAAGGCCGGATCCTGCTGAAAACTACCTTGTTCTTTAGCCTCTTTGCACTGATAAAGTTACCAAGTTAATACCAAGCCATGTTTACTGTAAATTACTTATGCACGGTACTTCTTTGGCAGGAAAACTATGGAAAGCACCATCTTCTGCCACTAGAATCCACTAGCCAGGTAGTAAAAGTATTTACTCTCTGTCTTTCTTTGGTTTAGGGGAAGTATCTTAAACTTACTCTGGCTTACAGTTTCAGAACGCAATGCCTTTGCCTGTGATGATTGGTGGGGTGCAAGAAGCCCAACCTGTTACATGGCTTCCGAACAATGACAATCAACAAATGTTATTGCATAATGAATCGAACTTTCTCCCTAATCTGTAAGACCATTATGGATACGGAACTTAAAATTGAATTCCTCTTAGTCTGCTTGGATATTCAATTTTATGAATATAAAATGTCTCTCAAGGCCAACCAGCAGATTCGTGGTTGTTTTTAATCTCAAATGATTTATTGCGGAGTGGCATATAAATTGCATTCTTATTTTTTGGTGTTTATTTGATCCAGAGATACGGAGTGCCCTACAGATGGCTCCCTTGCAGGCTATTCTGGTTTCTTTGTCCCTGGTAAACAAACCGATATTGGCAATTCAGTACAAGTTGATAATACAATACAGGAAAGCAATGTCCTGAATGAGTTAGGGAATAATGCATTCTTAAATTCCCAACTCGGTAAGCAATACTTATACCCACAATTTAGTGCCTCAAATTTGCAAGATGACGAGAAGTTGAAGTCTGAGATGGTAGGGAACTTACAAGGCGATCCTGGAGTTTACCAAGTTATTACTGACTTTGAAGCCCCGAGGCCTATGTCTAATGGTGGTCATGAAGCTTGGATATCTTCTTCAGGTCCTTGTGGCATTGCCATGTTTGATGGGAATTCTTACCATCAGGTGAGGAACATCATTTGCCTTGTTCCATCCTTAACTGTAGGATATAAGTTATTGGATTGTCTTATATTCAGATTTGTTTTATTTACTTAGATATAGTTTAGTGTGTTCTAGGAATTGAATATGCCTGCAAAGCCATTGATTCAGATTGTTGTTTATCGCAGCAAACAAAATCAACTTTTATGAATCAAACACCTCCATCTGGTCAATGTCATAATTTGTAGCTGAAGTGACTCACAGATATGAATCAGAATCCAAACATTTCCTGCTTGTGCCTTTTATTGTGATAGAATTGACCCAGCAATGGAGATTTTCTGATGGAATCTGATATCTGGCCAGTGTTTCCTGCTTAACTTGATAAATGGCTCCTGTATATGAACTTCCTTTTCTTTTCTTTTTAATTTGTTTTAAGCATAGTTTTAATGGGGATGGGTTTGAAAGTTACTCCCAAATCCCCCAAAATGTACACTAAAATACTCTTTTGTAGAAAATTAAGATGAACATTTACTATCATTAGTTTGAAAATATGAATAAGATTAGATGCTGTCTGAAATTTTACTTTTAAATTGGAGCTACTTTGTTTGCAATGAGAAGATGATTGAAATCTTGAATGAATAAACAAAAAAGGAAACCCAAAAACTGGGAAATTGAATTTAATAACCCCTGATTGTGTTGATAATGGTGTTGTGCCATGGATCAGAGAGGTGCTGCAACAGGTTGTCAAATGGTCCTTTCCCAGTCACATTGTGTTGAGTTATGAATCCCAAGAAGGCCAACATTGCCAATCTCCCGTTAGCAAGCTCCTTTTCCTTGGCCTCAAGTGTAGGAGCAAAGTTGAGGGGGTTGAAAATGCCACCAGGGTATCCACACTCGTGTGGGGGCAGGCTGTATTGCTTGAAGATGGGATCTTGGTTCACACATCCTGGGTTCTTGATGTCTTGCCACCGTCTGATCTCCACGTAGTGGAACAATATGAACTCGATCACAAATAGGGTGGAGGAGGATGCGAAGTATTCGGATTTTCCAGCATCGTACCATTGGGGAGCATTGATCAGCCCAATCTTGGTGAATACTTCAGGCAAAAGCATCCCCGCAACACCCAACATTGCCCAGCGGCCATTCACCAGCTCTGCTTGCACGAACCATCTCAAGTTCTCCGGATCCTCCGCCAATCCAAGAGGGTCGAATCCATTGTCACCTGGAAGACTGCATTTCCATATTGTTATAAACAATGTTAAGAATCAAACTGAACTAGCTAAATCATTGGTTGTCAGATGGATTCACAATAATTGATTCTATTTTCGCTTATACTGGTCAAAGTTTAATTCCTAATTCAACTCTAACAACCACGTCCTTTGGTTTAATCTACTGCTGATGGCTGATTATGTATATTTCGTTTAAATACCAATGAATCAAATAATCAGTGTGACCCACCAAATAGCTAATTGAAATATTAAATATTGCTTCAAAACTAGAGTTTTCATATGTTAAAAAAATAATCTATATTTTGGTGTAAATGCCATTGTTTGAGATATTGAATTAGTCTCTTCAGTTTATTTTGTATCAAATAGTATAACTTAAAGAATGTACCTTCCAGTGAGGTAAGCCGGTGAAGGTAAACCAGGCAACCACTCCCCTTTCTTGGCTTCAACTTTGAATGAGCTGATTGATGAAGATGACATTGGTTTGAAGCAAACTTGCCGGTTTAACTTACCGGAATTCCCGGTAAGAAACCTAGTTTTCGACGTGCATGGGCGGAAAACGGCAGCCGAGGGTTGTGTAGTGACGGCAGACATGATTCCCGGGAGAAAGAAAGGATGGGTAAGGGAAAGTAAATGTTCTAGTGCATGGCCTAAGCCTTAGCTTTGTACTATGATATTGCCATTCATGTGTGGTTGTCAGTAAAGCTTGGATTTGATTGTTTGATTTCGTTGAATCCAACGGTTGAGATGAATTAAGATTTATCCCTTTTATCTATAATCTCTTTCTTTGTTGTTATTGGCTGAGAAATGATAATCTGGGACCAGTTTTACATTATTTACATATCTGCCACGTTCATCTTTTACATCCAATCGTTGCTTGACGTGTGTTTAATGAGTCGCAAAAGATGTTATCCATGGATCCATTCTGTTTTTAAATGTAAATTGTATTTATAATTCATCTTATGTATTGTAAGTAGACCTGCTCATGGGTTAGGCGGCTTGATCCGGTCCGAAAGTTCACTCGAAATGTAGGAGGGTTTGGGTAAAAATATAGGCTCAAAAAATAGGCTTGGACAAAAAAAGACCCGTTTAAAAATTGGCCGGGCCTCGGGTAAGATATTTTCTGCCCAGGCCCGGCCCGGCCCGAATTCACTAAATGACAAAAAAATCTGCTATTTTTTTAGTTTTTTAATGTTATTTTCTTGATGTTTTCTCCTTATTTTGCTACCATATTACTATTATGTTGCTTCTATTTTGTTGTTATTGTTTGGATATTGTATAAAACTTATTTTATTGTTAATTTTGTTATTATTTTAAAGGCATTTGTTAATTTTGTTATTATTTTAGAGGTATTTGCTTGTTAAGTTGCACCTATCTTAGTGTTATTTAAGTCTACATATTTTTTAAAATTAATTTTTAATTTGTTGGGAAATATTTATTTTGATTTTTTTAGTATTTTTGATGTATTATATATATTTAAAAATTATATAAAATAATATAAAAAATTAATACGGCCGGGCCGGGCCCTGGTTTAAGCATTTTTATATGGGTCGGGCTTGGGCAAAATTTTAGGCCCATTTTTTGGGCCCGGCCCAACCCAAGCCCGATGAATGGACCTAAATTTTTAGTTGAGCCTGGCCCAAACCCAACCCGGCCCATGAGCACCTCTAATTGTAAGCTTCTACATGACGTATAGGCTTCAAATACAATGAATTAAAGAATTATATCTTTCAATATAATAAGATTATAAGAATGTAATATTACAGGCTACAACATTCAGTATATTATTTAGATTTTTTTCAGTTCCCTTTATATTTATTTTTTTATGAGAAATTATATATTGATAAGTAATATACAATGTTAAAATAAATTTATGAATTATAATTATAATAATTTATTAAATATATAACATACTAATAATAAATCATTAGAGTAAATATAATAATTTTAATTTTAAATTATGACATCTACTATTTCACCATTTTTATTTTTATTTAGACTTAAATTTTATTTGAAAAAATGATTAAATTAATTAAAATAATAAAAATAAAGGGTATATTAATCCAAATTTTAATATTACACTTGTGATCTAAGATTACCTCCAGAATAAGTCGACATCCTGATTGTAACATCCCTAATACAAATTCGTTGCCGAAATAGGGTTACGGAGTATTACCGAAATTTACAGATCGAATAACAGACATTTCATATCATATAGCATTCATATCATAAACCAGTCAAGATCAAGCATAATGTCCCTTATAGGAGCCCTCGAGGCCCAAAAAATACATTAGAAATAAATCGGGACTAAACCGAGTACTCAGAAAATTTTTCGAAAAATATTAAAATTTTTCAAAGGTGCAGGGGACACACGCCCGTGTAGCCAGGCCATGTGGATCACACGGTCAAGAGACACGCCCATGTCTCAGGCCGTGTGAGCGTTCGAAATAGGGGCACACAGCCGTGTCCCAGCCCATGTCCACACTTAGGAGCTCTCTGACTTAGGTCACACGGCCAAGCTACACATCCATGTGCTAGGCTGGGTGAGCATTCAGTTTTGTGCAAATTTAAGATACAGGGGACACACGGCAGTGTCACCTGGCCATGTGTCACACACGGTTGAGACACACGCCCATGTCTCTGCCCGTGTGGACAAAAATAGGCAGGCTATATTTCTCACCCAATTTGTTACTAACCTAGCCCCAATATTTCACACATCTACAAACTATATCATGATATTCAACACAAGCTAAAATAAGTGGCTAATCTCAACAATTTATATATAGACCAACATTAAACAAAATACCTATACATGTCATTATGACCAAAATCAAACATTCGAAAGTACCGATAAAACTGATGGATGTGTGATATATCTTTGACAAGCTTCCAACCCAATCGAGCTTCCAATAATCTAAAAAGTAAAGGAAAACAACTATGTAAGTAAAGAATGCTTAGTAGGCTCGTATAAACTTTAATCATATCAATTCATTTTAAATAAAGAATTTATACATATCCAAAATAATCCAATGTTGGTACCACAATATTCATGAAGTATATTCAACAACTTTAACTCTTCTAAATTTCTAAATTTTCATTTGCATTTCTTTACTATCCACACTCATTCCATATACATAGCACACCAATCATAAACATACCATACCTCCATAACCACAAGTTAGTGCATTTGAACATAGCCCTTTTCATATTAATCACATGATAAGCCAATTCTTAAGAAATTGCATAACTTAAAACTTACCGCTCTTTTATGAGCACAAGTATATTTTCATTTGTGCGCTTACCTTTCCAACGCATCATATAAATAAACATATTACCATTTAACTAATAGCTTGACACTTGTCTAAGCATCAACAACAACACTTGTTAGCATAGTTGAACATATTTCATTTAAATTCAACATTGATAAACTTATTTTATCAACATATCACACTTGAGTTTATTACTAATCACAACTTACATAATTTTCATGTATCAACATATTAAAGTATTGATATATACATTTATATCATGATACATATCATTCTCTTACTGTTTCTTCATATACATATATCATCCAAAAACAACTCATGTTATCTTACCATTCGAAGAATGACTTACGAATATAAGTGCATCGTTAACAGAAGCTCATAAGCTGAACAGAAATTCTTAAGAGTTCAACAGAAGCTCATAAGAGCTAAACAAAAACTCATAAGAGTTGAACAGGAGCTCATAAGAGCTAAACAGAAACTCGTATGAGTTAAACAAAAGCTCGTAAAAGTTGAACGAAAACTTATAAGAGTTGAACAGACGCTCGCAAGAGCTAAACAGAAAGTAAAACAAGAGAGTTCGCAACAAATACTGAACCCCGGTTTACTTGGGTAATTCGCCGTTATTTTCCTCCAATACCGTCATGCACCATATAACGAATGTACTCAAATCCCGCGTTCAATCCAAACTGAATATTAATTTCAATAATATTTTTCTAATAATAATTCAATTCTAACAATAGAACATATATATTACCAATCACCAATTAACATTCATTTTAATCAAAATTATGCAGAATACAGTTCATACGAACTTACCTGAATTGAATTGTAATATTTGCAAGAGTTTAGGGACTATTATGTTATTTTTCCTTTTTCACGAGTATCTATGGGATCTTGATCTAAAATATAAAATTACTCGTTCACTAGCATATATTTCAGTTCCAATTCATTTCACAATTTATACCCTTCAATTTTTTGAATTTACACAATTACCCCAACTTTTATAACTTTTGCAATTTAGTCCCTTAACTAGTTAATCTATCAAATCAACTAATTTTTCCCAATTAATAATTTATCCAAATATTCCAGTCTGTCATACATCCCTTAATAAAATAAAAAATTTAATACCAAACCCTAATATTTTTAACATTTTCATAATTTGATCCTAAAATCAAATATTTAACAAATCACTTTATATAGTCATCATAGAACAAAATTAAAGCTGTAAACCCCACTTGATATAAATTCATAATTTCTTTAAATATATTAATTTAGACAATAAAATAATTCCTTTCAGCAATTTGGTCATTTTTAACATTTTTACAAAACTGCCCCTAAAATTTACTTTTATTCAATTTAGTCAGTGAGCCTAAAACATGCAAATTAACCATTTCTAAAGCAAATCCATGCTAGCTGAATATTCATGGCATTCAATACAACCTATTTTTGTGCTTTTCTATCACTACTAAACTTAGAAATAACATAAAACCTTAACATTCATACCTTATTTTCTTGAAACCAAACTTTAACTTAACTTTCTCTCTCCTCCAGCTTCTATTTCTTGAATCTAACTTGATATTCTAGCTCCCCATAGTCTCCTTATTATCTTTCTCTCTTGGTAGCCATGAAAATTCTTTTAATTTCTAAGTGAAAATGGTGAATTTTTGGTAAAAGGACCAAATTGTAAAGAAAAAAATTTTCTTTCTTTCTTCTTCTTCTCACGTTGAGAACATGGAAAGATGAAGAGAATTCTTCATCTTTCTTTCCTTATATACTAAATAAAAAATTAATAAAATATAAATAAATGTCAAATTAAATATTAATAAACTAATATTTATTTAATTAATTTAAAATATCACCAACATCATTATTACTCTTCAAAATTATCTTTCTTGCCAAATGACCATTTTGCCCCTCATGATCCTTCAAAATTACTCCATTAACTCATCGCTCATTTTAGTAAAATTATGATTTAACCCCTCATACTTTTTTCACTTATTCAATTTGGTCCTAATTCATCCATTTTCCTTAGTTTCTAGATCCTTCCACCCTTAAAATATTTACACTTTAACCCCTCAAATTTTGAGTATTTACTCTTGGGCCACAAAACTTTTCTCACTTTTGCGATTTAGTCCTTTCTTGAATTAATATATCATAATATACTTCCCAAACAGATTTTGTTGACATAACTCAAAATTCTCCTTTTTGTCACTTTATTTCCTTATTTTATTATATCAATGACAATATTTCAGTTTTTTACTGTAGTAACTTTCAGAGTATTACATTGACACTATTTGGGAATGTGAGATTATAAGATGTTCAAAATATTAAGAATCCAAATAACTTAATGTTATTCTAGAATGTAATATTACAGACCATAATGTATTATTCAATCGACTAAATGCACCCTATATTCCATGAGAGTTTTAGGGGTTGGAAAGTGATTTATATTTTTATTTAGGTTATAAGAGTTGAAAGGAGATCCACTTCTAAAAATATTTATAACCCTCCATTTGGGTATTCATCAGTGAAAATGTCTTGTCAAAATCTTCTTAGGAAAAACTTTATGAGACAAAAACCTAACAAAGAATGAAGAGCTTACAAATTTTCATTATAATTTGTCTCATTAAAAACCTTTTCCAAGAAAATCTATTAGGCCAAAATTTTGATTAAAAGAAAAGAATACGTGTTTTAGACTCCTCCTAAAGGCATCATCACATTACATCACATATTTGAGTCGATGCATTCCAATCATATATACTAGCCTTTCAAATGTTGTAGTTGACAATGCTTGGTAAAAAAATCTGTCAAATTTTCACTAAAACGAATTTATTAAACTTCTCAAAATCATGAATAGGGAATAATTTTAATAAAATATGTTTTGTTCATTCTCTTTTGAAGTAACTGCCATTTAATTGGCTATACATATTGAATTATTTTTGTATAAGATAATTGGCGTCTTTTGTCTAAGATAAATTACATATTTTCTAAATATGTTAAGTCATATAACTTTAATGAAATACACATATAACTTGTGTTATAGGCCAATTTTGGCCTGGTTACAAAAACCAAACCCAAGCCAACAGCCCACTAACCCTAGCCCAATATCCTAAACCCTTCCAAGAAACCCTAGCCACTTGCCTCTGCCACCACCTGCTGCCACTATGGCCCTCTGACTCCACCAACCGTGCCTGCAACACGCCACCGTCCCACCAGGCCACTTGCACCTGCAAAAAGAAGAAAAGACAGCAAGTAATAGTATATTTAATTTCAATGGCTATAAAAGCCGAATCAAGAATCATGTAAAAGGATTTTTTTTTTATCAATACAAGCAATAGATTCGGCCATTTTTGAAGGAAATAAAGAAGCATTCAATTTCAAAACAAAAGGAGAGAAAGCAAATATCCTGAAATCAGAGAATCAAAACATAAAGAAATCAAAATAGAAAGAACAAAGGTGATATTTTTTATTTTCGAATAGGTTTCTTTCTGTTTTTCATTTTTTCTTTTCTTTCTTTTTTCTACTCATATATATATATATATATGTACATTTAAAAAAATATAAAAAACAAAAAAAATATACCTTTTTCACGATTTCCGGCCACCGTACACGGTGGCCGGCGGCGACCGGCAACGGCAGACCACGACGGCACCCGGGGCCGGAGTAGGGGCTCCATTCAGAGAGAATTCTCCCTTTTCTCTCTCTTTTTTTTTTCTTTCAAGGCTTCAAATGATTTTTTTTCAAAGGAATCCAACTTATATACCCTGTTAAAACGACGTCATTTTGGGGTTGGCCATTAACACCCAAAACGACGTCGTTTTGAGCCGACCCGTGCACGGACCCGACCCGCTCCAGAGGATCCGCGTGTTTTTGCTTGATGGTCTAATTGCCCTCCAGGCCCTTCCGCTTTTCAGTGATTTTACAATTGAAGTTTTTAATATTTTTAAATTGGCTCTAAAAATTTATCGAGTTTGCGATTTGATCCCCACTGATGCACTGTGTTTCACAGACTCGGGTAAATTTCTATTTCAGCCCTCCTACGTTTTACGCGTGTTCAGACTCGTCCCTTCCTGTCTTTCTTTTATTCTAAATTTACCCTATAATTTCGTTCTTCATTCAATTTGATCTCCTCTTGTTTATTTTCATCTTTCGTTATTAAATTAATCATTTATGGCATTATTTGATATTATTATGTTTACTATTATTATAACATTATCAGCATTATTATTAGCCTTAGTATATACGCATATATATATATATATATATATATCTTTTATACACTGTTTTATTTTCATACATTATTATCTTACTATTATATTATACTATTACTTTATATTATCATATTATATTTAACGTTTTATATATATTTTCTTATTATATTTGTTTTTTACTTACTGTTTACTACTTATTTCTATCATTATATTTTTATTGTTAATTACTTTTACCATTATTATTTCCTGTATATATTTTATGTAGGTATATACATTGTATTTTTTATATACTGTTATTATATGTATATGTATATATTAACCTTATTAGTTATATATTGTTTTGATATTTTATATAGTTTTTATATATTTCCTCAACATTAAATTTTTATATACTATGCTCGTTATATATTTATATATTATACGTATTTTTCATGCTACTTTTTATATATTTATATTATCATCATTACTGACACTTTTATTATATATTGTTTCATTTAAACTATGTATATGCGTATATACTAATATTGTTATATGTATTCCCCCATGTTATTTTATGTATGCTTGCTATACCGTTATAATATATATTTCATATATACATACTGTCTTAGGTATATAATACTAAAATATTATCATCACCAATATACTATATTATAGTTACTATATATTTTATATTTTATTACTTGCATGTTATATATACGCATATTTATATTTATATGTCTATTAATAATAATTGTTTTATTACTATTATTCTAAAATATATGCACTGTATTTCGACATTATTACGTATATATCTTAGCCTTACGTCGTGTATATTTTAATATCATATTACTCACATGTTTTTTATCTCACGTATATATTTTGTTATAACCACATGCTCTTTTCTTTCACCGTAAATACTATTACCGTTATCGTTTTTTTAACATCGTGTTTTAATAGTTCTATCAATCGCGCTATCATCTCAAAGATATTATTTAAAAAGATTTTTAAAACGAGGCAATGTTTTTGTGTCTAGAGATTCGAGAAATAGTGCCCTAACGTGCTGGTTGCGATCTCTCGTTCGTCTAAATACCTAAAACACCCTTTTAAGCAAAATTTTGCAACTTGCGAGATAACTTTAGTCTTGAAGAATTTAAGAACTTCGTGTCCAACCGTGCTGGATGTGATGTTCGTATTCTATCAAGGCAAAGGAATCTCAATTTTTCAACTCAAACCATTCCAGCTTCAAAAAAGGAATCTTATTTTAAATCTTTCCAAATTTCGACTTAAGACAGAAAATTGCTCAATTTGGTACCAATTTTGGGCGTCGCGGGGGTGCTAATCCTTCCCCGCGCGTAACCGACTCCCAAATCCATTTTCTCTAATTCTTCGTAGGCCAAAGTGTTTTATAAGGTGATCCAATCACATTTAAAAAGGTTGGTGGCGACTCCTCATTTTTCATTTTTTAAGTCGACATCCGTTTTTTTTTCAAAAAAAATGGTTTCGACAGCTTGGCGACTCTACTGGGGATGTTAAGTGAGTCAAGCTGAAAATTGATCATTTTCTGTCTTAATGTTAGAAATTTCAAAAAAAAATTTTAAATACGATATTTTACATGTATTTGTTGTATATGTTTGTTATTTTTCCTCACACACATTGCATCTGCATGACCGTTGTGGTTACACCTTTAAGTGGGAGTAAGAAGCTATGCTTTCGTGAGGTCTTCACCTCCGCATGGGCTAGTGGATTGCTTCCGGGATACATCCGTACCAATGTCTTCGTGAGATTTTTATCTCCGCATGGCCATAGGGAAATGTGTCCCCCTGAACCGAACTTGGTCCATATGAGCCTATAATGGGTGAAGACCGAGGAATCTGCTCGTTCAGGTACCCTTTTTTCTAGAACCAAAATGCATATAGCGAGCCTTAAGTGCCTGCCCTAGGTAGTACGGATGTGACCTTTAGTGACTACCCATGTAGGTGCTTGTTTATTTTCTTTGAATTATATCTGTTATATGTGACACTGACTCCTTCTATTTTGTCATCATTGCATGTCACTCAACATTTAAAGGTATCGATTCACGGTTCGATTTCTAAGTTAGAAAGTTTTGTAATGGGGAATGAATATCTTGATAAAGTGGAAGACAACGCTAACATCCGCGCATGGTCCGAGAAAGCCCAGTTAGAAAAAGGAGATAGTGTCGCCGAGGAGTGTACATCGGAGTTGTGGGACTTCATTTGCGTCAGCTCGTCATTGAATGAGCTTCAGAAATTGAGATCATTTAGACCCAATGGGATAATGAAGCCTAGTAATGGTTCCACAAACAACAAGTTTGAGTTTACTGTTGTACTTTAAGATGTTGCACTCATCAGAAACAATGGAAATGCAAGCCCTGATGACTCGGATAGCCCAGATGAGGGTAAAAGAAAGTGATTAAAGAAGACCGTATCATTCAAAGACCTTTAGAGATTAGCTATGCTACGAAGATACCCGTGCAGTCAATTCAAGATGCTTTGCGTGGGCAGAAATCTGAAAATTCTCGAGAAGTGCCGAAGGTGTAGGATATCATTTTAAGACGGCGTACTACGGAACAAGGATGCCTACTTGTTCGCTAATCTCTCTCAAGAAGTCAGAACAACTTTATAGACATTGGAGGAAATATCCTTGACTATAGGGATTACCTCACGGGTGAGGTCATAGCTAAAATTCAAAAGGTAGCTGATTATTTACAGACCCTGGCGGTATAGGCCGACACATTGAGCACTAATGTGGGCTACAGTCCAATTGTGGTTAAGAGTTTGCTTTGTTGTTAAGACTTTGAGCGTAAGGGCGAAAGTGTCTGTAATCCGTTTTGTGTAAGGATTTTTGTTCCTTAAACAACGTTTTCTAAATTGAAACTGAATCGGAATCGATATCTTTTGCATTCATGCATTTGCATTGCATCAAAGAAAAGAAGGGGTTGATTCGAACTTCGATTCCTAAATAGAATAGTTTTTCATAAGGAAACGAATTTCTTGATAAAAGTGGATTATGGTACGGTCGTCTGGATATAGTCCAAGTAAGTACGACGAGAAAAAGCCGGTAGTCCACAAAGGAATACATGACTTGATTTTATTACCGAAGATTCAAGCCAATGAAGATTATCCAAGAGCCGTCATTTTTTGATAAGTATCCTAGAGACAAGCGAGCAAGAAGTCGTGGCCTAGAGCAAACAATAAGGAGCTAGCAAAGGCATCTTTTGGAAATCTTACAAGATTGGAACACGAAGAGAAGATCAGCATTTCCACTTGGACCATAAAAGAGCAAATGCCATGCATGTAATCCGTTTTTATGTAAAGAAATCTGTTTTCTAGAAAAGTTATTCTAATGGAACTGAATTCATCATCGACGTCTTCTTTTCTTTTGCATTCATGCATTTGCACTGCATTGCATCATATGCATTTGAGCCCGTAGGAAGACTCTAATTAGTGGAAATTATCACAGAAAAGGAAAGAATCTGGAAACTCCACATCCCTATAGTACACGAGCTAAAATAAAGAATATGGATCAGAGATTCGAACAACTCCAAAAGGAGATGCAGGAGCAATTGCAAGAACAACTGGCAAAAATACAACAGGATATGCATGAACAAATGATGGAAGCCTAGAGAAGTATGGTGGCTGAAATGGCCCAACTGCTGAAAGGGGCAATGGATAAAGGAAAGGCCCCTATGGCTACCACCGGAGAAGACAATGATGATTATCCTCCGGGTTTCACCCCACCCCGTACACAAACACAAACTGAGCCACCCCTGCGAAGGCCGTCTGTTACCGTTAGGCCTCAACAGGGGCAAATTGATATTAGAAGGCCTGTGAACTTACAAGACGGTTCGGGGTCCAACCCGTTAGATAATCCTATCAATTCACTCACCCTTGATTTGGACTTGGCTGAAAAGGAGAGGGAAAGAATCGAATCCTCGAGACAATTAGAGGAGCGTTGCAGGTGGTTGGAGGAAAAGTTCAGAGCTTTAGAAGGTGCTGATGGTCGATATGGAATGGACGCCAAAGAATTTAGCTTGGTCCCAGACTTAGTCCTCCTCCATAAATTTAAAATGCCAGAATTTGAAAAATACAATGGGACTAGCTGTCCTGAAGCCCACCTTACTATGTTTTGTAGGCGAATGACCGGGTACATAAACAATGATCAACTTTTGATTCATTGTTTCCAAGATAGTTTGGTCGGGGCCGCGGCTAAGTGGTACAATCAATTAAGTCGCGACAGGATCGGCTCCTGGAGAGACTTAGCACGTGCCTTCATGCAGCAATATAGCCATGTGGCTGACTTGACGCCCGATCGAATCACTCTGCAAAACATGGAAAAGAAGTATAATGAAAGCTTCAGACAATACGTACAGAGATGGAGGGAGGTTGCCATGCAAGTTCAACCACCGCTCTTAGAAAAGGAAACCACCATGCTATTCATTAATACCTTAAAAGCCCCATTCCTTACTCACATGATTGGAAGCACCACGAAGAGCTTTGTTGACATAGTTATGGCAGGCGAGATGATTGAAAATGCCATAAGAGATGGTAAGATAGAAGGGGAAACTACCAAAAGATCAACCTCGAAAAATAGGGACAATGAAGTGAATAATTTGAACCTGCACCAAGGGCATCAGGGCTCGTTGAGACAAGAACCCAGTGCAAGACAAAAGGAGAAACTCCAGTTTACTCCAATCCCAATGTCGTATAGGGATTTATATCAGAAATTATTTAATACACATGTGGTGGCCCCATTCCATGTGAAGCTACTGCAACCTCCGTACCCTAAATGGTATGATGCAAATGCTCGATGTGAGTATCATGCAGGGATTACGGGGCATTCAATTGAAAATTGCACCTCCTTTAATAAGTTGGTTGAGAGGTTCATACAAATGGGTATTGTGAAGTTCGATGATCCGTTAGAGCCTAACCAAACAGCAAAATGTGATAATTGAAAGAAGGGGCAGGAGAATCGCGTTTTCTTAAAGAAATCTTCAGAAGTCTAGAAATCAGGGAATCAGAGCACCAATGGTGTATCCAAAGAGAAAATTGAGGAATAAAAGTTTTCCAAGCATCTGCCTTTATAAACTTGAGAGTGTTTTAAACAGTGGGACTGTGGAAGAGACCCATATTTTAGAACTTACTTGGAGTAATATCCAAAACACGCTTGTTGCTTTCAGCCTAGAAGCAATAAGAGTCCTTTTGTGAAATAGGCTTGTGTCCAAAATTTTTATTTCAATAAAATGCGTCTTTTTGAGCAATCATTCTTTCATTCTTTATAGATTATTTGGTTCTTGGACTTTCATTCATATTCTTTCATTCGTATTCATGATCATACCAATGCAAATATTCTTCTTAGAATCATTTATTCTTCAAAATTTGCCTTCGTACCTACAATAGGTGCCCAAATATCAATGTCATGAGCAACGCTGTTACTAACTCCCTTTTAAGTAAGAGATGTGTCCAGAGGGATCTCAGGACTTCGAAGATGACGGAGATTGTACCTAACTTCTGATTCGTTAAGGATGGCAGAACGAGATGAAAGACAGATCCTAACTTACGAAGGATTAGTTGACATTACGAGCTTGAGAAAGAAATGAAGATCGAAACCTAGCTCGCCGCAAAATAAGGCAAGACGTATATGTCTCCTTTATTTCTTCACGGACTCTCTGTGTGGGGTACGAATGTTATGGGGCCAATATCATCGACATCAATTCGTGGTTGTTAATTACATTACTAAGGGGGTAAGGCCGCTTCATATGCCAAAGTTACAAGGTAAACAGTCATCAAATTCAAATGCAAATCCAAATTCAAATGCGAATACAGATCCAAATCCAAATTCAAATTCAAAGCCAGATCCAAATTCAAAACCAAATCCAAGTTCAAATTTGAAATCCAAATTCAGAATTTAAAATTCAAAATTCAAATTCAAAGTCAAATCTAAAAATGGCAATTTACGATCTATTCGAAGATCAGACACAATATCCGTGCAACAAAGGCAACCAAAACCATCCAAAAGGATTTTGAAAGATGACTGAGACCTGTAATGGTTGGCATAGAGAAGTTACCATTTACCCTATTTGCTTATCAAATGTTAGCCAGAATCTTCGCCGGGAAAACACATTTCTAATTGGTCTGGCGTATTCAAGTTGAGATTCTTTCCTCCGAATTTTATCAGAACTGAAGCAGAATGAAGCAGAATAAACCTAATTCTGATGTGATCAGTCAGATCTGAAGAAGAAAAATAGCAATCCGCCACGGTCAAATAATGCGAGTTTACAACGAAAAGGTTCGCCTAAAAGAATTTCATGATGGGACCTGATATTGGAGAAGATCCTTCAGATACAAAAGGAACTTTAGAGGAAAAAGGGCGCCTTGAGATCAAGAGTCAAAAGTAAAAAAAAAAAAACAAAGAAAATTAATCAGAAAAGGAAAGGAAAAGGAGAGGCCAATGTGAAAACCCGCAAAGGGCGCTTTGAGACCAAAGGGGATTTGAGTTGAAAACCCAGAAAGGGCGGCTCAAATTTTGATTAAAAGTGGGGCATACAGTAGTCTTGCTATGCCTAAATTAACACTGAAGAAGTATGCTACATCTTGGGGCATCGACAAAGTACTCCGGATCCCCTAGACACATATTGAGCTTAGAATGGTTCTCAAGAAGTTGGAACAGAGAAGCTCAGGCTGCGATATCTGGGGCACCTAGTTTTCATCTTACCCCTTCTAAATCTGTTTTCTTTGATTATTTTACGCGTTTCAACATACGCACCTAATAAACTCCCTTCTTGATTGCATTTGCTTAACTTGTTTGTTTTGAGCTATGTTCCAATCAATTCCCTTCTTGTCCAATGTTAAGATCTTTTTTAAGCATTTTGCATTGAAATAACGATTAGTGGACTAATATCACTTTCATAAAAGGAGTTTCGCATATTACTTTGGGAGCTCCTGGATGGTGCAGGAACCTGAAACAGGACTGTTGTTTAAAAGCTCACCAAATGTAAAGGTTGAGCTTAAGTTGAGTTTATCTTTTCGGATCTTCTGTCAAAGATACTAGTTGAACAGAAACAAGATATCACGTCTGTGATAAAATCTCGATGAAAACGAGCAATGTCAACCTAAGTATAAAAGGGGGTCACTCTTGAAAAATGATATTCTGCATCCATGCAGATATCATACATACACATCTGGTCAGATCACCCGAGAAGTGATCAGTTGATGGAAGAAGTTACGGATCCTGTACCTCCGAGTTACAGTGGGACGGATGAAAGTTGATACGAAACCTATAGCTAAGAATTGTAGTAGGATGTATCTTATGTCTCTAAGTTACAATGGATAGACCCCGAAGTTACAGTGGGGCAAGCTATTTGAGGGTTTTAGGCCAAAATGCCAGCCGAATAAGAGGGCAGCGTACTACGATAGAGCCTTGAGGGGCAACAAGTGATGACGCCCTAGACATAAAAAAGAATTATTCTCATGACGTTCTACATTCACATCTTTCATAATACATTAGGATTAGGAGCATTTGATTCATTCTGATCATAACATCCTAATCATTTGTCATAAACATAGGCATATAAAATCAAGTCTACAGGACATGTCCCCTAGGGGACGATGTAGCAACATTGGTAAAAACACCAGATATTGCCTTCCTGAGCGAAGCAGATCAAAGATTAGAGTCTGGCAATCCCTGTATTGGCAGGGAGCAAATCGAAGATAGCAGATTTGGCATCTATATATTGGCAGAGAGCAAATCGAAGACAGTATATTTGGCAATCCCTGTATTGGTAGGAACTAGATTGAAGAAACAGATCTTATCTTCGTTGAACGGGAGCGGAGCAGATCACATTCCAGCAGATCTTAACTCTCTAAGCAGTAGGGTAACAGATCAAATTTGGCAAATCTTATCTCCATGTATCGGCAATGGAGCAGATTTCGGCCACTCGCCTTAACTCCCTAAGCAGTAGGGTAATAGGCAAAATATAGCAGATCTTATCTTCACTGAGCAGGAGCGGAGCAGATCACATTCCAGCAGATCTTAACTCCCTAAGCAGTAGGGTAACAGATCAAATTTTGGCAAATCTTATCACCATGTATCGGCAATGGAGTAGATTTCAGCCACTCGCCTTAACTCCCTAAGCAGTAGGGTAACGGGAAAAATACAGCAGATCTTATCTTCGCTGAGCAGGAGCAGAGCAGATCACATTCCAACAGGTCTTAACCCCCTAAGCAGTAGGGTAACAGACCAAATTTGGCAAATCTTATCTCCATGTATCGGCAATAGAGCAGATTTCAGCTACTCGCCTTGACTCCCTAAGCAGTAGGGTAATAGGCAAAGTTCCAGCAGATCTTAACCCCCTAAGCAGTAGGGTAACAGATCAAATTTTGGCGGATCTTATCTCCATACAGCAGTGTTGGAGCAGATTTCAGCTATTCGCCTTGACTCCCTAAGCAGTAGGGTAATAGGCAACGTTCCAGCAGATCTTAACCCTCTAAGCAGTAGGGTAACGATCAAATTTTGGCAGATCTTATCTCCATACAGCAGTGTTGGAGCAGATTTCAGCTACTCGCCTTGACTCCCTAAGCAGTAGGGTAATAGGCAAAGTTCCAGCAGATCTTAACCCCCTAAGCAGTAGGGTAACAGATCAAATTTTGGCAGATCTTATCTCCATACAGCAGTGTTGGAGCAGATTTCAGCTACTCGCCTTGACTCCCTAAGCAGTAGGGTAATAAGCAAAATGCCAGCAGATCTTAACCCCCTAAGCAGTAGGGTAACAGATCAAGTTTTGGCAGATCTTATCTCTCGGTACTGGCAGATAGCAGATCGGAAAAGCAGATTTGACAATCTTTGTATTGTTTAGCAAAAAGATTGAAGTTACAGATCTCTTCTCTCTGAATTATTATATCTCTGAAGATGCAAGCAGATTGAAGCCACAAGACATACCCATGAAGTTGCAGTGGATTGAACCAAAGCTACAAGAGGCAGTGGGCTGGGAAGAGACCACATGAACGAAAGAGCACCAAAGAAGTCAAAACCCAGCAGGCCCAGGCCAAATTGGCCCTTTTGAAGTCTTTGCTCCATTCCCGTTACACGACAATGAGCAAAGAGGGGTAGCTGTTATAGGCCAATTTTGGCCTGGTTACAAAAACCAAACCCAAGCCAACAGCCCACTAACCCTAGCCCACTATCCTAAACTCTTCCAAGAAACCCTAGCCACTTGCCTCTGCCACCAGCTGCTGCCACTATGGCCCTCTAACTCCACCAACCGTGCCTGCAACACGCCACCGTCCCACCAGGCCACTTGCACCTGCAAAAAGAAGAAAAGACAGCAAGTAATAGTATATTTAATTTCAATGGCTATAAAAGCCGAATTAAGAATCATGTAAAAGGATTTTTTTTTATCAATACAAGCAATAGATTCGGCCATTTTTGAAGGAAATAAAGAAGCATTCGATTTCAAAACAAAAGGAGAGAAAGCAAATATCCTGAAATCAGAGAATCAAAACATAAAGAAATCAAAATAGAAAGAACAAAGGTGATATTTTTTATTTTCGAATAGGTTTCTTTCTGTTTTTCATTTTTTCTTTTCTTTCTTTTTTCTACTCATATATATATACGTACATTTAAAAAAATAAAAAAACAAAAAAATATACCTTTTTCACGATTTTCGGCCACCGTACACGGTGGCCGGCGGCGACTGGCAACGGCAGACCACGACGGCGCCCGGGGCCGGAGTAGGGGCTCCATTCAGAGAGAATTCTCCCTTTTCTCTCTCTCTTTTTTTTTTCTTTCAAGGCTTCAAATGATTTTTTTTCAAAGGAATCCAACTTATATACCCTGTTAAAACGACGTCGTTTTGGGGTTGGCCATTAACACCCAAAACGACGTCGTTTTGAGCCGACCCGTGCACGGACCCGACCCGCTCCAGAGGATCCGCGTGTTTTTGCTTGATGGTCTAATTGCCCTCCAGGCCCTTCCGCTTTTCAGTGATTTTACAATTGAAGTTTTTAATATTTTTAAATTGGCTCTAAAAATTTATCGAGTTTGCGATTTGATCCCCACTGATGCACTGTGTTTCACAGACTCGGGTAAATTTCTATTTCAGCCCTCCTACGTTTTACGCGTGTTCAGACTCGTCCCTTCCTGTCTTTCTTTTATTCTAAATTTACCCTATAATTTCGTTCTTCATTCAATTTGATCCCCTCTTGTTTATTTTCATCTTTAGTTATTAAATTAATCATTTATGGCATTATTTGATATTATTATGTTTACTATTATTATAACATTATCAGCATTATTATTAGCCTTAGTATATACGCGCATATATATATATATATATATATCTTTTATACACTGTTTTATTTTCATACATTATTATCTTACTATTATATTATACTATTACTTTATATTATCATATTATATTTAACGTTTTATATATATTTTCTTATTATATTTGTTTTTTACTTACTGTTTACTACTTATTTCTATCATTATATTTTTATTGTTAATTACTTTTACCATTATTATTTCCTGTATATATTTTATGTAGGTATATACATTGTATTTTTTATATACTGTTATTATATGTATATGTATATATTAACCTTATTAGTTATATATTGTTTTGATATTTTGTATAGTTTTTATATATTTCCTCAACATTAAATTTTTATATACTATGCTCGTTATATATTTATATATTATACGTATTTTTCATGCTACTTTTTATATATTTATATTATCATCATTACTGACACTTTTATTATATATTGTTTCATTTAAACTATGTATATGCGTATATACTAATATTGTTATATGTATTCCCCCATGTTATTTTATGTATGCTTGCTATACTGTTATAATATATATTTCATATATACATACTGTCTTAGGTATATAATACTAAAATATTATCATCACCAATATACTATATTATAGTTACTATATATTTTATATTTTATTACTTGCATGTTATATATACGCATATTTATATTTATATGTCTATTAATAATAATTGTTTTATTACTATTATTCTAAAATATATGCACTGTATTTCGACATTATTACGTATATATCTTAGCCTTACGTCGTGTATATTTTAATATCATATTACTCACATGTTTTTTATCTCACGTATATATTTTGTTATAACCACATGCTCTTTTCTTTCACCGTAAATACTATTACCGTTATCGTTTTTTTAACATCGTGTTTTAATAGTTCTATCAATCGCGCTATCATCTCAAAAATATTATTTAAAAAGATTTTTAAAACGAGGAATACAAATAGATTGGGAATTTAATCTAAATATTAGATAATTTTAATTTGAAGTAATACAACTAAATCTACAACAGTGAATGAAGGTTCAGAAGCAAAAACTTGTCTCCAAAACTTTGACAAATTCGTTAAAATCAATTCGGTCATCACAATTATCATCAAACCCTTTAATCATTGTTTTGCAGTCGTCTTCCGAAGCTCCCTCCATCAAACCTAACGAAATCAATGCATTCCTTAACTCCTTTGCATCGATGAACCCATCCTTATTTTCATCCAGTACATCGAATGCTTCTTTCACTTCCATTAAACTCGGTTCTTCTTCCTCGAACAGTCCACCTATTTCACTCATCCCCGCTTTCTCCATCACCCTTTTCAATTCTGAAAACGAGAGATCTCGGCCATCATTGGTTTCTGCACTTTGATCTTTGGCAGCTACATTCAAAATTTCATTGCCGTTTCTGCAAATTTTCTGGGTTGTAGGTGGTTTAGGATTGGAAGGAGCCCAGATATAAGAAATGACTCCCAGGAAAGATTTGAGTATACTAACAATGAAACGAAAGCTTGAATAGAAATCATGCAGTATTATTACTAAGTTCAGAAAGACAAGAGATAGGATGATTCCCCACAGAGGAATCATCTCGCTTGTTGACCACGATGATTTCTGCATTTTGTTTTATGAAGTTGAACAAGGGTCGATCCAAAAACAACGAAAGATCGATGTATATGCATTCAAATTGCAAAGGAATGGATGGTGTTGGAGTGTGGATGCCACACTGCCCTCACATATATAATATATGTTGAAGAGTCGAATTAATCAAGAAGCTATATGAATGCCAAGGAAAAACAAGTGCATTATTCATCTGTAATTTCCTCGCATTGACGTTGTTTCTTACCTGCATTTTATAATGTTCGATACCATGAAAAAAATCTTATATAACTTTTTTTTTTATATATATGATACGATAAAAATATCTTATATAATATGAAGTAGTGATGTATTAAAACTTATATAAATATAAAATATTTTAAATAAAATTATGATAGACATACACAAATTAAAATGTTAGATTATTATTACACACACACACACAAAAAATGAAGGTTAGATTATGGCTTACCTTTTCCGTTTCCTTAAGGGCAAAGGGTGCAACCATTGTAACTTCTTAGCACTTTCTTGGTGGGTAAGACTAAATGTATGGAAAATGTAAATGGTTTATAGAATAAGTTGATGGAAGTTTCTACGAACAATCTCTTCACTACTTTTCGTCGATGGTTTATAACGTGTTGGGATCATTAGGAGAAAGTTTCCCCATTATTTATATTCTTTATTCCTAAGATTGGAAATCATAATTTTATTACAAAATTCTTAATATAATTTTTTAAAATCAATGTGAACACATCCCAACAATTTTCTAACTAAACTTCCTGCTTTTCAGGAGCTTAATTCAACCAGAATATAATATAAAATTATTTAAAATATTCTATAATATATCTATATATATAAATACGTTAAAATTTATATGAAACAAATATACTAAAGTTTTTATCAATATAAAATATATTTTAAATAAAATAATATCATAAAAATAATCCAGCATGCAAATAATACATCTAATTATGGATGAGGTAAAAATGTCAACAAAAAAAAAGGTCTTTATTTAGGTGAGCCATGTTTAATCTAGCATAGTGATAGTTTTGACTCTCCAATTTCACATAAAAAGTCATTTTAGTCTTTTATTTAATTTTTATTTTTTAATTTTTAAACTTGTATTTTTATCAAATCATCCCAAAATGAATGAAAAATTAACATTTGGTAACTTTCTTGACATGCCATATACATGGATTACCACGTAGATGACATATTATCATTTAATTAATATTTTAAATTTTTTAAAATATTTTTAATGATTTTTTAACTTTACCATATATAGATGAACACAATCAAGATTAATAATGACGTGGAGAACATGGAAAATGACAAAAAGGTGATACCCTATGAAATCCTTTGAAGAACCTTCAGCAAGCTTTACAAATAGTTCTAACCAACCCTTATGGTCGAACCCTAATAAATTATGGGATGAATAGTATATTCTCATGGTTATTGAAGAAAACAAATTCTAAAAACACAATAGAGAGGTCTTGCACAAAAGCAAACTCAAAATATTGTATTGAATCAAATAATCAAAAACATCATACATAATAATAATGATGTTGCTTTGGTTATTTAATTACATCAAAATAAAACTCCAAAATATAACGAAACTCTAATTAATCGAAACAAAAAATAGTTCAATTGAACTAAATTGCTTATTAATTAAGAAACATAAAACAACTTAAATATTTTAAATTATCCTAAAATTTGGAATAAATAAATAATATAAAATCTAATAAATACAATATTAAGCTCGCATATAATCAAAATTAAGCCTTAAAATCAAATTAAAACCTGAATTAATGTCCGAAAGTCATAATAATCCCATCCAAAAATTTTATTCGTGCAATCTTCATTAAAACAACCATAACTTGAGCTCCCAAACTCGAAATCGAGTGATTCAAAGTATATTTTGAAGCTAACAGATAACTCTTCGATCGATATAAAAACATTTCAACTTAGAAATGTTTGGATCCCATCCAAAAACTTGTTGCAAATCAATTGATCTTTTGAACTTGAAAAACAACATCGATGAATTTAAGTCAATAAAATTTACCCCATCCATACATGTATCATATGGGCTTCAATTTTTGTGATCTTTTGGGCTTCTCAAATGGCCTTGTAAAAGGTTAAGCCTAACATGTTATTGGGTTAGAATTTGGAGCCCATACTCTATTAAATGGTGTTTTTTGTTTTTTCATTTTTCAATAAAATAATATTATAATGCCTCACTTGGTCTTAATATAAAATTTTGATAAAATAAGACCTCTCAATTCTCTCTTAAATTTGATATTAAACAAATTGGTTCCTCTAAAAAAATCGGAGTAATTTAATCTCTTTTAATTTTGAATGTGAGCAACTAAAGACAATTAATCACAGTGCTAATGTTTTACATCAATTTACATAAATTAATTGGTATACTAACAAATTTAACTCTCATAATTTATACATTCTATCAATTTGGTCACAATTTAACAAATTTAGCCTGCAATATTTTTGTAAATGTTGAGGCTAAATTTGTTGAATGTTTTAGAATCAAAGGCCAAATTAAAAAAAATATGTAAACATTGAGGGTGTTTATAATCTAATATATGATTTTGACTGAGTTGGTATCATCTATCAACCAAGTTCCAATTTAGTCGTAAAATTACTAAAAGCCCATTATTTTTACAAAGTAATAAATAACATTTTGGGGGAACTTTTGTCTTTTCATATAAAATATAGAAAAATACTTACATATGATGGGATTTGAACTCAAAACATTAAATTTTTTAACATCTTAAATTTATTGTTTCAACCAAAGTCATATTTGATTGTGAGCACCATAATCTAGTATGTGCGTGTGCGCACGCGCATCAAGCACTTAATTGATATGGTGTCTCAAGTCAATCAAGCATAAAATCAATTAAGTAATGCCAAAAATACCCTTTACAAAATAAATTGTATTAGTTTGAAGGTGCTTTTATTATCTATATATTTTATATAGAAAATAAAAAAGAAAAATATACACACCAAAAATAAAAATTTGAACTTAAGCCTCTATATAATAGTTTTCAACATTTATACTCTACCATTTCATCCAAAGCCTAATTTATTGTTTATATTAATTTTTTTTATAAATATATTTGTTACATAATTTTATTTTTTACCACATCGGGGGTGTGCCAAAATCTAGTATCTATATTAAGCATTGAATTGGTGTCACGAGCCAATTAAACACCAACTCAATTGGAAAATTATTAAAATATCCTTTTATATGCAAAGTAACAAATATTAATACGAGTGTATTTTGTCTTTCATGTTCTTTTTAATAATAAAATACTATAATAAGATTTGAACTTAGGATGCATGAGTTTTAAACTTGTAATTTAACCATTTTAACCAAAACCTCAATTGATTTTTATATAAAATTTTTATAAATAGATTTTTTGGATAAACTATACAAATAGTCATCCAACTATGCTTGTGTCATATTTTGGTCACCAAACTTAAATTTTTTTAACTTAGGCACTAACGTTTGTATTCGTTCCTGTTTTAGTCACCTATCGTTAAATTAACAACGAAAAATGATGTGGCCTTCTTCTAATTGGTATAATAACACATTTAGTCCTCAATACTTACATATTATATCAATTTGATCCTATTTCTAAATAATTCAATAAATTTAACTCGTCACGTTTACAAATTTTATCAATTTGATTCTCAAACTTCTTTTTAAAAGTTTGAAGAAAGAAAAGGAAAAATCAACTTACGTTTTTCAAGTTTCAAAGAACACCCAACAATCAAATACCAAGAGTATGACTAAATGTTTTTTACACTTAACAAACCCTTATTGAAAATACCTTTGTTTTGAGAACCATTTCTTTTATTTATTTTTTGGATTAAGGGTTCGTTTAGTGGAAAAAAGTAAGATGATTCTTCCTTTTCTTTCTTTAAAGAGGATCAAATTGATAGAATTTATAAATTTAAAAGGTTAAATTTATCGAATTATTTAGAATTAGGACCAAATTGATAGAATATGTAAGCATTGAGGACTAAATGCGTTATCATACCAGTTATAAAAAGGCCACATCATTATTTATGTTATCAATTTAATAACAGGCGACCAAAATAAGAACGAATACAAATGTTAGTGCCTAAATTAAAAGAAAATTAAAGTTGAGTAACCAAAACAAAAGCACAAGCATAATTGGGTGACCATTTATATAGTTTACTCTAAATTTTTACATAGAGTTTTTTTCACCCACATTGTGGGTGTTCCATAATCTAATATATATGCATGATAAACTTCTTGTTGATATTCAAAGTTTTTTTTATGTGTTTTTTAAATAATTTTTAAATTTTTTTGAAATTAGTATTTTTTATTTCTTTTAAAGCATGGCCAAATTGATATAATATGTAAACATGAAAGGTTAATTTTTTTTTATAACTAGGGCCAAATTGATATAACTTGTAAACACTAAAACTAAAATTCTTATTATGCCAAATAAAATAGGCATAATGATAAATTTAGCCCCTAATTTTTACTTCTTTTGTCACTTTGGCCCCTAATTCTATTTTTTGAGGTCACATTAGCCCTTCAACTCAACCTTTAAAATTTAGCCAAATTGCTTTCTTTTAGATGAAAAAAGTTGAATGGACCACTAAATTTTTAATGACATTGAGGCGGCTACTCGCGTGGCAATCCACTTATACTTAAGAAAACATTAAAATAATTAATAAAAATATTTAAAAATTCAAAAAAATTTAAAAAAAGTTCACAAAAATTTTTAAAAAAATTATCCATGCTACTAGTCAATAACACATAGACAGTCATACAGGCTTCCATGTAATTCTAATTAGCTTTCTTATCCAAAAGAAAGTAATTTGACTAAATTTTGAAAATTGAGGACTAAGGTATTTTAGGCCAAAAAATATCAAGAGGGATGACTTAGTATTTAAAAATTTCTCTACAAACTTTTCTAAACTAAAAGGACAAGAAAGAAAAGCTTAGACATTTCAATTTTTAATGGTTCGGCTCTAATTGCCTACCTCTACTACATTAGTATACCTCAACTAAAGATTTTCCCAATCCACTATAAGAATTGCTGTCTTTTAAGCAAAAAGGTCTAACATTTACCATCTTTATCTTTTTAACAAGGTTAAGATAAAAACATTCTTCCTAGTTTTTATAGTTTAAGTAAAGTCCTCTAACTTTTACAAGACTCAATTAGAAACCTTTTAAATTCCTCTAAAGTTTTCTACCCAACGACCTTAAGTACACTCTTTAATTATAAAAAGAAAAAATGTAAACAATGATAATCTCTCAATGGAGCGTATTTACAAGTACTAGTTCACTCAAACAATGAGAATGATAAAAGATATTACAATAAATACTTAAAAGATTATGTACAAAAAAATATGAAAAAAGGAATATTTGAAGTGAATTTTCTGATTTCAATTTTTGGATGTGTCTCTCTTAAGTCTTGATGTGTCTTTAACTTGTATTTAGACCAATAAAAAATTTTGTGGATGTTTAGAGTTGCTGGAGATGTTTTGGAGTCATTAAAAACATTAATCTCGAACTCAAAGAGTGGATCTGCAACTCATGTATCAATACTTCTCATAAACATAGCCATTAGTGACCATTCTGATAGCCACATGTTGATACATCTAAAGCATGTATCGGTAGTTTTGAAGGATGTATTGATACATGACCTTCTAGTTTCGTTATCTAGCTATTTGCTTGCAACGTATCAAAACCTACCCCATTAGTATTGATACTTAATTATCAAAATAATTTTAAAACATTTTAGACACATTAGAATATTTTGGTGGCTCAAAAAATATTTGAATAAGTTCAAACACATTTAAAAACATGTTTTTAAGTATTTTCAAAGTCTTTAAAATACTTTGAAAATATTTGATTACTAAATGATTTAGATAAATAAAATCTGTCTTAAATGTTATTATATGTACCACCAAAGTGACAAAATGGATAAAAATTATAGGCTAAGTTTATCTTAAAAAAAAAAGGTCATGTTATATTTCTACTAGACATTTAATGGTTAAGCGATAAAAAAAAACATAATTAATTGTCTAGGATCCATTATAATTTTTGAAGTAGGTTGATCTTAAACCTGTTCATGGGCTGAGTTATTTGTCCAAGCCCAAAGGCCCGTTCAAAAATTGAGATGGTTTGAACAAAAATATTAGGCCTGAAAAATGGGGCTGGGCAAAAAAATTGGACTCGTTTAAAATATGAGTCGAGTTCGGGCTTGAACATTTAAGGCCCAAGCCCAACTTGACCTGACCTATTTTTAAGTTTATAATATTTTATATTATTTTTATATATTATATAATTTAAAATACATTACAAAAATAAAATATACTAAATATATAATAATATTGTATGTTAAAATGATTATATAAAAATTTTCAATAAATAAAAATTTATATAAAATTATTAAATATTAAAATAAAATAAAATAAAATAATATTTTTAAAAAATTAAATAATAATACAAATGAACCTAAAAAGGGCTTAAATTAATCTTTTATAAATATAGATAATTTTGAGTAAAATTTTAACTCATATTTCAGACTAAATCAAGTTTAGACAAACATCAAATTTATTAATATCACAAGCATCCGACGCGTATCCCACCCGACTCGAACACCCGTAGCTGAGTTTATCCGAATGATTTATACACAGTATTATCCGGATTGGGAGAAGTTAAATAACGTTCCCTCCCAAACGAAGGCAAGGCAACACCAACCAAAAAGAGAAAAAATGATAATAGATGGCAAAGATTCCAAAACCAAGAGACAATCAAAGTCTCGGCCATCCTCTCCACGTCGTTCACGCCCATCAAAGCTTACGCCGCCCTCAGCCTCTTTGGTCGACGGTGAACTGTCCGTGACTGAGCAAGAACCGAGCTCCGCAGTTACCAGTCTCTTTGAAGGTCTCCAAATTTCACAAGATTCAAACTCTAATCCCCGGAGCTTTCCTTACGGCGTCAAGCAACAATGCTGGGAAAAGGCCGAGAAGGTCAAGGGACGAGACCCAGATCGCTGGCGCCGCGACGCTGTTGGTAACATTGTTTTCAGGAAGCTCGTCGGTTGTCCCGGATGCTTGTGCCATGACTACGACCATATCATCCCTTACTCCAAGGTAGTTTTTCTCTTTTCCCCCTTAGTTCTAACATTTGCTATATTTGTTAAGATGAATTTGAATATTTGGATTTATTTATTTTTCTATCAATTGTGGATTGAAATTCATTTAATTATGCATTCAATACTATTATAAAATTGAACAAAAACATGAAAATTTGAAATCCAAGTTTGAATATTTTGTTGTATCTTTTAATAGAGATGTTTTCTGAATAGGGTTTGGCTTGGTTTGAGTGTTGTATATTTGTTCTGGGTTCATTATGTAATTCCTAATTTTATGTTTTGTGAGTATTTTTGTTGTAAGAATTCTGTAATTCCTCTATGATCAGAAGCAGATATTAGCAGAAAAGAGAGGAAACAAGATTGCTGTTTGATTTATTGCTCCATTTCATATGTGAAAATATACCTCTGCTAAATTCGTTATATTAGAATGGCATTTGTGATTGTGATTACTCAGTTGCAAAGAATTCCATAACTATATTCCGCAGACTATGATGTTAAGACTTTGAATCCACAAGGACCAAAACTGATCGGATCCCTGAGTGAAGGAATAATTCTAGTTCGGCACCGGTCATGACTTAGCCATTTTTTAATGGAATGATTTCATAGAACTATAGAAAAATTTCTTTCGAGCTGAATATTTTATTCTGAATCACTCTTAATGAAGAAAAGCTTGAAATGCTAGTCTCTTTTGGGTGAGAATCATTTGGTAGAAAGAATCAGGCATGATGATTAGCAGTATTAGAAATTTCTAACGGGGAAAAATACGTGAAGATCAGAAATTGGCGACAAGGTTGTAGAAGCCATAGTAGTTGATGTGTCTTGAGGCAGCTTGTGAAATGTTCCTGCTTAAGCTGGACTATTTGTTCAATTAATGTTCAACATATTTTTCACATACAAGATGATATAAGTTGCAATGGAGGACCTTGAGGCTAATCTCACGGTGTTAGGTCATAATCTCAAAAGGTTTAATATTTGCTGAGGGTGAAAGCATCATGTATTCACAGGACACCGTCTAGCTAATATAGACAAAGTTGTGGTTAATCCTGAATATTTTAAAGTCAATGCTGCGCTGCTGTAGTGTGTCACTATTCACTAGAGAATCCACCAACCTGTGTTTTTCTTTTTTCAGCATTCATTGTTCCTTACATATAGCTTGCTTTTGTACAATGACCTTCATTTGAAATTATTTACTCAGATATTCAATTACCACGTATTTAACAAAAAGTTGTTTTCTCTTTCTAATCATACTCTCTTCGTTATTAAATCTCTCAAAGACTGTCCCTGAACTTTCTCTCTCTCTTGAATTTCTTGTGTAGTATTGTTATATGCATGAATTCCATGTATCTCTGTTCTGGATCTACTGAGTCTTGCTCCTGATTTGATTTCTTTTCATGAATTTCAGGGAGGAAAAAGCACTTTAGAAAACTGTCAGGTTTTACAGGTATGAGATTTTCCCTCCTATAGCATCTTCAACTTCTTTCTTTTTTTTCTAAATTTTGTAACATGCTTCTGGTTTAAAAATATTTTTAACCTGCCAAAATAGAATTTTTATTTATTTTTGCAATGCTATAAAAGATGGAAGAGACTGATAGTCATAGGGTACAGCTGATATCAGTCTACAAAATGTAGTTGATCTTTTCATTTATTTGGACAGGTAATTACTATATGCTTGCACTCTGGTTTATCTGGATTGGCAGCTACTTGCCTATTGAGCCTTGAATACACTTCGTTGACGTGAATCATAGGAATGTTGCAATTTGAGGCCCAAGAATCATCTCGGGGCTGCCCATCTTCCTCTCATTAAACTGAGTTTAATGTTCTATTGGCTTGCGACTAGCCACCTTGATTTGCCATACCATAGTACCATAAGAAAAAGGATGGAAAATGAAAAGAACCAAGTACAAAGATAACTTTAACCAAGTATTAAGCATAGTAATGGTTAGAACCAAAAAATAAAAAAGCATGGCAATGGAACTTTTTAATTAAATGCATTGAATTGAAGAATCCTTATCAGTCTTTGGTATTCTGAAATGAATATACAAAATAACGTTTTTTAATATAATCTTTCCCCTGGAAACTATTTTAATCAAGTTTGCATGGTATGAGTAGCCATAGCACAGTTGAAATTGCCTTGTTCAGGCCTGATACCAGTCAGTGACTCAGTGGTGAAACCAAAAGTTTAAGTTAGTGGGGGGGCAAAGAATATTCCTTATAATATTTTTATTAGTTTTGGTTAACTAAGAATTTTATAAAGATCGAGATGGTCTTGATGAATTTTCAAATAATGAAGGATTGGATTATTATTATTATTATTATTTCCATTGTTATTTATGATGCATATATCTGGCTTAACATACAAAGACCAGGCAATCATTTATCCACTTCTCATTCACAATTTATTGGTTTTCTCAAGAATCTTCATTGCTGAAAATCTCATAACTGTATACCTACTACTAAAATTGAGTCAAATATCATCCACCTAAGGTAGATTTTCTTTTAGCGAGTAATGAACAAATTAAAAGTTGTATGTGAAAGTACAATAAGATGAAAAAGTGAGTCATTATTCTTTCTAATTAGGTGGAAAAAGCTTGCCTTGTATGGAAAATGCAATCATTTAGAGAGCTGCTTGCTCTGGTCAATCTTTTCCTTGGTTAGAATTGATGTCTTTGATATGACTTTTAGAAATCTTAGGTTCAAACCCTGGAAGTACATAATTTAGAGAATGACAGAGTTAAATCGATTTCCAATTTAGAGATATTAGGTTCAGACCCTGGGAAGTTCATGGGTTAGAGTATGACAGAGTTAAATCGATTTCCAATTTAGAGATATTAGGTTTAGACCCTGGGAAGTTCATGGATTAGAGGATGACAGAGAGTTAAACTGATTTCCAGGATAGAGATCTTAGGTTCTAACCTTGTGAAGTACATGGATTAGGAATGAGAGAGAATTACCTCCCAATGTGTTGTTGAAGGATTTTAGTGGGAACCATAACATAACAAAGTGATCCAATATTTAGTGTGAATATTTTCCGTATCTATAAGTGGTAACAAACTCTTTCTATTAATGCTGTCGATCTTTCTGTAGAATAAAACTATTTAGAAATAAGGATACAAATAAAACTTAGCCTGTCCATTCTTATATGTGGGTCTGCCTATGATAGCAATTCAAAGTGGGGACTAACTCTTCGAGTAGAGTTCAATACAACGAGTTTTTTCCTCATCCAAACATGGGTTTTAGAAGATATTGGTCTATATTCGAAACATGCTAGTCCATATTTGAGTGCTTAATCTTTTGCAACTGTATTAGTTCCATATAGTTGTTAAACAATTTTGAATCACTTGGAATGTTTTTCTTTTCTCGACTAATTATTACTCCATAGTTGTAATTTACCTGAAGAATCAGGAATCTGATGTTTGGAATTTCGTTTTGATAACATTAGGCAACTGTTAATCGATCAAAGGGAAATCGGACTGAGTTGTCTAGAGCTGATCTTATTCAGAAAAGTTCTTATTGTCGGGTTTCAGGTACTGCTAATTTTGTATGATCTTTTTTCTTCTGATAAGATGTCAACCAGGATTTGGTAATCCTTGACTTTCAATTGTGCGATTGAACTTTTAGGTCGAGACATGGATCTAATTGAACTTTCAGCATATGGCAATGTTCATCATGCGGAGGATTCAGGTGGGTGTAGAATTCAATAATATTAATATCTGCCGTAGGAACTTGTCATAGTGTTTATCCAAGGATAATTAATATTTATATAGTTGTAGTATTGGAATGATGATTAAGGTAAAGAAAATTTTCATAGTAGTATATAATAATATAACTCTTATCAGAGTATTTTGGAGGGTAAGCTTCACCCATAATACCAAACTCTTTTCTGGCTTCCTCCGTATCAGTTCTTGACCAGCCCCTTCTTGACATGGACTTGAGTCCCCTCCAAATTTGTATGTTGAAGTTTTCAATTTTGCCATGTAAAAGCATGACATGCAAGTAGATGTTATGTGGTGTGTCCCATCCAGAATAATGGTGGCATCCAAGGTGGGATCTTATTATAATGAGATTCTTTTTAAATCCACAGCTGTGGTTAAAAAATAGAAAAGGAGGAGTTTGAAGCTGTTGGATGAAGTCATATAAAAAAACTTAGAAACTGTGCTAGTAATCTTTAACCTGTTCAACAGATTACAAAAAGAGAGAACATGTGTTTTCTCTTTGACAACCATAACTAGTTTCTCTCTCCTTATTTAGTGTTGCAGTTTATTGAATTGGTTAAAGGGAAACAAACATTTTTCAAAGAAAATATTACGTAGCATGATCAATGGTGGCTTGATGTTGTTTTTTCATCCTTTAATTTCAACCATTAATTTGGAATGGATCTCACAGGATCCTACTATAATAGATCTTTCTATAAGCCCCATTCGAAATTGTACATAAAATTGGATAAATTTGTTTATACATAAAAGTGATGAGGATTGAAACATTAGCCTCCTAATTTTATGTTTACTAGTATAATACCTTGCTTACACTTGGATGTATTAAAAAATTAAATTATTTAATTAATACTAAAAACAATATATTTATGAATTAATTTTTATTTTAAATTATTAAATAATAAATATATAATAATTCAAACAAAGAAGAGAAAAGGAAGAAAGTGAAAAAAGAAAAGAGTTAATTTCAACCGCAAGTATATTGTTTTAATAGTTTTTTTTTTTTTTTATAGATGGTACTTTTTAAGTTAAATATAAGATTATTAGATCAATTGATAGATATGACCGCTTCAACCTCCAATTTAGTTTTTCTTTTTAGATGTGCCATCATATGTTTTAACGTGCTTTTTTAGCTTGGGTAAGCCATATAAGTAGTTGTCCGTAAGTTTTTTATTGTCACTCAATTATAAAAAGTTACAAAATGGTTGATTAACTATTTGATTTTATCTTTTTTTATCATCATTTGTTAAATGGTTGAAGGAAAGATGATATAATAGCTTTTAAAATTGACATAATAGCATCTTTAACCAACAATATTTATACATTGTGCCAATTTAGTTTTGATTCTAAAAAATTAAACTTGTAAAATTTACACATGGTGTATTTTTTTTAGTTTAGTTTTTTTTTTTTGTGACAGTTTCAATCAAAAATCTATGATAATAATTTTCATCTATTCTTATTTCTTTTTAAAATTAACTCTTCATGCCACAAAGAAAAACAAAATTGCAAAAAAGATAAAATTGCACAATGTGTAAACATTAATGGTTAATTTTTTTAGAACCAAAACTAAATTAACATAATGTATAATTAACCATTAATGTATAAATGTTGATGATTAAAATTAATATTATGTTGATTTTAAAAGCTACCACATCATTTCATTAATTATTTATCGGTTGATAACTAAAAAGATAATTAAATAATTAAGTGACAAAAAAAACTTATCAATAATTAGATTAATATCCATGTAGCTTATTTTTAATTTTTTTTTTAAATCTATTTTTTAGGTGCTTGTGAATTTGACTGCCGCCGTTTGGAATTGCTAAACAATTGATATTGCTTTCAACTATGTGTTTACAGTTTTTCACAAATATGATTTTTAAAGCTTTATGCTTAAAATTAAATTTATTTATTTGTGTATTTTATCTTATCATAATTGTTTTAAATATATTATTTTTAATCGATTGAGTTTTAATTTTATTGGTATTGGCATTGTTATCGATATAAAAGGTCATAAGTTCAAATATGTTGATACGTATTATCTTATTTAAGACTTGGGGAGGGACTATAAGTGATTTTAAATATTGTATCAAAAATAATATATATGATAGAAACTTATAATAGAAATTAATGTTAAAAAAATATTACTTTTATTTATATTAATTTTGATAAACATTATATATTATATTATAATAAAATTTTCAGAAGGTGGGATCTACTTTTGCTTTTCATGGATCTAACTAATATATATATATATATATATATATTATATAATTCAAAAGCAGGGCTCAAACTTGGAGGGTGGAGCAAGTAACATGATTACCTTAAAACATGCCCGTCTCTCAAAACTTAAATTTAACAAGATCATATATTTTTACCAACTTGACTCTGTAAATATATAATATTTTAAACAAAGTGATACAAAAATACAGGGTCTTTTTTTAGTTTTTAAAAGGATAGGTTGACATGCATGTATACCTTCTTCAACAATGTTTTCTTTTTTTTCTTTTTTTCGATTAATAATTATTAGAGTTTAAAATATTAATAATTTGTGTATTTTCTTTTACTTCCGTCAGGAACATCAATAGAGTGACATACACGTGTCCCATAAAAGTCATGGTTATGGAGAACATGATTTTGCATTTCTTGGTTGGAAATAAGTGGATTAAAATTTCATTTGGAAAATTACTTTATTCAAAAAGGGCGGGGGGGGGGGGGAGTTAGCTTTTTTGACTTGATGGAATCAAAGTGTGGTGCATTTTGGTTTTTAATTGGACCAATCAGCCATCTTTTCAAGTTCCAACTCCAAATCAAGGGCTTTATTTATTTCTTCTTTGTTTTAGATGTTGGGTCTTTTCTCATGAGACATGTTGGGTTTATTTGTTTAAATGTTAAAATGTTTCAATATTTATAAAACAATTTGAAAAGCGAATTTAAGTAAAAATAATGAGATTTATTTTAAAAAAAATAACAACAACAACATCTAGAATGGGTTCCCCTCCTTTTGTTTTTATCCATCTATTTCACAATTCATATTATGTTTTTTTTTTCAATAATATTATCTTTAAAGTTAGATAGAAAAATTAATTTTTAAAATTAATTATAAAGTGATGTGGTTTAGGCATAAAATTCTGTCTGTACTTTTTTTTTTTTTTTTGAGTTAAAAGGAAGTTGAAATAATTATGAAAATCCCCTAAAAACAAACTATTTTAGCAAAAAAGAAAAAAGGATTTCAACAAAGCTTAGGAGTGCATATCTCCAGTCCACTTAAAAGTTTAAACAAATAATAAAAGTCACTAAGAGTGTAAGAGATAAGTTGTAGTGGGAGGTTGACTCTGAGTGCCAATTATTTTATGTTTTACTTTTGAATTTAAAGTCAACCTTAAAGTAATTGAGTGCCAAAAAGCATCAATGCAAGATTAACATTGGCTTACCATTAAGAAGTGGAAATTTACTGATTAAATCATTAATATTAGACATTCTTCTAAACATGCCAATAATTAGTTTCAGAAATTAGGATCATGTGCATGGTTGAAACACACGCTTTACTTATACTAATTCAGGGTTTCAAATGAAGGTCTTCATAAACTCTCTATTTAGCTCAACTTCAATGTTATTCTCCTTCTTTTTTCTTTTTCCTTTTTCCATTTTTTTATTTTTTAAGAGAAGGATTAAGTAGTTTCTTATAATCTTATTTTTTTTAAACAATTTCATTATAAATTCTGATCATATCTACTATTTTTAATATAATGCCTAGTGCGCTTCAATACACTCGAACTCATGTCCTCTTACATTGACAATAATACCCATATCAATCCACAATTTCATATTTTTTTTACTATTAAGTATTTTAATAATCTAACATATATATATATATTTCATGTTATTTCTCTAATCATTCATAAACTAAAAATATTTAGTTATCTGTTTAATTAAAAAAAGAAAAAACACTTTCAATTGGGAAAATAAACCTACGTGGATGGTCTATGGATAGGTAGAACTAATTATTATTATTAAGATATCTAATATAATATATTTATTTATTTACTTTTGAATTTTTAATTAATGTACCTTCAACATTATTCCCATATATTTATTTATTTTCACATTTATATAAAATATTTTATTCTTTTAATTTATGAGATAGTATTTAATACACCGTCGGGTGTATAGGTTTCATGCATCATTAGTTGATAATAAGATGACATATCATCTCTTATGTAAAACAACAAATATTGAAGGATTTAAAAATAAATATAAGTAAATTTATATTTTAAAAAATAAATATTAATTATGATTGTTCAACTTAAAAAAATATGAAACTTGAAACCCGAAATTCAAAACCCAAAAACTAACCTAAAATTTGAAAGAAAACAATAATTATAACTAATATTTAATTATGTTTGAAAAAGTTAATATTATTTATTTTCAAGTCTTTCAGTGTTTTTTTTATTTTAAACCAATAGTAATATGTCATTTTATTATTAATCGATGGTGCATGAGAGCTATACACTGACGATGCATCAAATATTAATTCATAATTAATTTACATTTTTTAAAAATTATTTTATTTATATATTTAATGTTTTCTAATAGCTTAAGCAATTAATTAGTTTCATTGAATGTTTTATAATAATTTTAAAAAATAATGATGAAATTTTTAATATAAAATGTTAATTGTATTTGAATTTAACATTATTTAATTATTTTTAATAATACAAGGATTATATTTAATTTATTTTGTAATAAAAAGAAGAATTTAGTCAAATCCTATAATAGAGAAACATCTCATGTGCATTCACTTAAATATTTATGATTCCACTGTAGCTGAGGCTCACTACGAATAGTGCTGGAGAGGTCATGATGGAGGTTTGGATCTCCTCGTACAATTTACATGTTAATCATTGTAAACAAAATTTTAATTCCTTAACCTAAATTCTTTAAATACCATTTAATTTTTTTATTTAGTTTTCAGATGTTGTTAATTTTAAGTTTATACAAATAAAATTTAATTTTTGTCTCTACACATTAAAAAAACCTATGACTCACCTAATTAACCTTCGTTCTACTATATTTTTTCTTTATGATATACGATACATGTTATCATATCACACATAAAATAGTGTATATATGTAAATTACTAAAAATTTATATCTCATCAACTGAGTTTTGAAAGAAAGAATAAGATAAATATTAAAAGTAAACATGAATTTTGATTTAATATGTAATGTCATACATTAATTTTGATTTTATGTAAATTTATTCATGAAATTTTGATTTGAATGAATTTTTAGAAATCATTAACAATATTGTCAAATTAGCACAATTTTACGTTGATAATGTATATATTCATTTCTTTAAAATTTATACGATTTAATTAAAATTAAAATTTTATGTATACATATGAACTACAATTCAAGTTTCATGTGTATAATTGCACTAAATCAAAATTCATTTATCAATTTGTACATTAAAACAAAGTTCATGTATAAATTTAATATTTATCTCGAAAAAAATAAATTAATGAATAACTTCTTCTGATTAAATAAATTACGTAGTTAGAATCAATTTGAATGTCCATTCAAATAAAATTATTTGTAAAGTAAGTGCACAATGAATTTGGACACTCATTTGTCTAAATTCATTCTAAAATATAAAAAAACATAAAACATGATTAAAATTGATAAAAAATAGAAATTAATTAAAAACCATAAATATTTTAAAAAATATAAAAAATAAAGTTATTAAAAACCATTAAAATAATTTATTAAAAAAATATTTTTCTCATTTTGATTAAATTATTTGAGTAATATAACTTGCACAAATTGAAAAATGAGAGGCAAAAATATAACAAAAAAATATCAATTGTGATTTTATGATATAAATTGTTCATGATAATATTTTGATTTATCTTAAAATAAATATAATTTTAATGTTCATATACATTGTGTACTTATTTTTAAAATATATATATTTTTATGGAATTTTACATTTAGTGCCACATCAGTCTTGCTAGTTCAAGGACTCTATTGGGTGCAAAAAATCGGAGGAACTTAATTGATTTGTTATTTGAAAAAATTTGAGAGCTTATAATATCAACAAGCTTTTTTTTATATTGACAGAAATATATATTATTAATTATATTAATTTTCTTTTAATTGTATTTAAAATTGATTATTTTTCCAATATTAGTCTTTGATTTGATTAAGGATTAATTTATAATATTTGACTTAATAAAATTTTAAAATATACATTATGATAGCAATAATATATATATATATATATATGTAGCGCAGGGGTAAATATTGGTTCTCAATTCAAAACTACAATTATATTTATAAATTGATAAAAGATCAAATTAATAAAAGAGTTATTGAACAGGAACTTAAAAAGGACGTATGGATGAAAAGCAACGGGCAATAGCTTTCCTATAAAAAGTAAAAAAGGAAAGCAAAAGTAGAAAGAAGAGAAAAGGATATCATGGAATAGTGTTTCATAACTCAACTCATTATGTGGCTTCTGTTTCCTACTTTCCTTCTAAAATATCTATTAGCCCCATCCACCCCACTTTGTTGTTACCATTAAGTAATCTATCTGTCTGCTTTCTTCTTACTTTTATAACTATGGGGGCATTATTCATTTTTGTAAAAATTAGGGTTCTTAAATCTTCAACTAAAAGTGGCACACTGCATTCTGCAAAACTTTAAGATTCTTAAGTAAAGATTTTGAGGTTGGTTTTACTTTTATTATTAAAAGTGGATTTTGAAAAAAAAAAAAAAAAAGGAAATGCATCATAATAATAATTTTATATGAGGGAACTTCAGCTCAGCAGGTATTTGCCTTTTCTGTGCAAGTTGTTTGGATTCCATTGGCCAGTGAAAAGGAAAGTCACTTGGCTTGTTTTCGAATAAAATATTCAAGCTTATCTTCAACATAAAGGTGGTCCTTGGAATGAAATTCCATCTTTTGCTTGACAATACTACTGTTCCTTACATGGCTGCTTTTGCTCCTTCACTTAAATGAATTTCATCTGATATGGGTATATTCAACTTTTGGCTTAGAGAAAATGCAAGTGTCCAAGGCGAAAAGAGTGAAGTATAAAAAGCAATATGGATAATGAGGAAAATGACTTCCACTCTTGAGTTTCAGTATGAAAATTTAGTTCAATACATCTAAAGATATAGTTCTCCAATACTGTCATGGTATTTTACATATATAGAGATATATACATGAATACAAACTGAGCAAGCGCTAAGTAAAAAATCTAAACCCGTATCTTTACTGTTTATTGTACTGTTACAACAGGAGAAATCAGTTTTCCCTGAGCTTTTCTCATCATCCTAGTGGGGAAAAATTGGCCTAAACCCTCCTTTTTCCTTCCCTTTCCCATGCCCACCTCCGGTCTTTGTCCTGGGCAGCAGCTGTCTAGCTCCCGAATGAGACGATCCCGGTAAGTGCTTCACAAGTATTTATGGCCTATATATCAAGAACCTAGCTTTCAAGAACTCTCATGGAAGTTGAGGGATCTAGACAAGGCTGCAGGGTTTGCTCTCAACACTGGTGATGCTTCAGCTACACGATTCTTTTCATCACTCTTTGGATGGAAAGCCTTGAAAAGCCCTCCCCCACTAAGTGATTCGTTCTTAATCCCAAGTGTCGCCCATATGGAACTTTTTGCAGCTTCACTCGGATCGTCGATCCTTAAAGTCTTCGGAACCAGAACGCATCCGTTCTTCTGTTTAGTTGCCTTTTGTTTTTCTGAATCATCTAGTTTGGCCATGTCCCCTTCCCTAGAATGTTTGCCCAACGTCGGGGAATTTGGACCTGAAGTTGGAGCCTTGTGGTTTGAAGAAGTGGATGATGACTGAGGAGACAACCAAGGCACGTTCCAAGTTCCGGGAATCCCACAGTTCCAATAGGCTGCAGCAGGATAGAATGACATGGGAAATCCGGATGGGCAAAATGCCGGTGGAGGCACCGCGGAATTCCATGGATAAGGCCAAGGAACACCAGGTAAACAAGGAATTGGTGAAGGGAAGCCATTAATGTTGCCCATCCTATTTTCCTGAATGCAACTTCTACCACCTTCCTCCATTGAGTTTGAAACCGTGATAGAAGATCCACTAGAGCAATCATCACCGTTTTCCCTTCTGTTTGGAACCGAAACTCTTTGTTCTTCAAGACCATGAAATCCATTTCGGGCACCATTCAAAACCTTTTTCTCCCCAAGGTTTAAGACAGAGGCCATGGAATCACAAATGGGTGCATCTAGGCCAAAGCTAAGGACCCTTCCATTGCTTTTCAAGGCAGGGTGATGTGCTGCATTAGGAGCATCGATTCGAGCTGCTTGAAGAGCCTCCGAAATGGAGATGTGTCGGTAATGCGAGGCAGAGTTCTTATTCTTACGACGACCAGCTCCTACCGGTACATTTCTCATTGTACCACCTGCAGTCCAGTATCTTTGACAGGCTTTGCAGAAATGACGAGGTTGATTGATGTTGTAATTATTGTAGTAGCAAAACTTTGTATCCATGCTATTGCAGCGGGGGCATGGAAGTATTTGATCTGGCTTTTTAAGTGTTTTCTCCTGTGATTTGCTACCATCACTTTGTTCTTTATCAGTCTTTCCGGTCTTCGATTTTCCGGTTTCTTCGTCAATAGAGGGAGTTTTCGGGTTTACATTAGGCTCCGGCGAAGCCTCTGGATTAGTTGATTCCTCTCTATTTGACGGCTGGATGTTGTCATCTTCTTGTCCAGTATCAGCAATCTGTTCTGCTAAAGAATCCTGAAATTTAATATGCTTCCCTAATAAGAAACTTTAAGTAGACCAAAAAATTTTCTACATGATCCTATCTCAGTTCTCAGCCAGAATCAAGAAAATTTTCTCGAGAAACAAACAAGTAAAAATATGATAAGGGTCCTAAAGAACATCCCCCCACCTTTTTATGTTGTTTTATATGAAAATTGTTTAAAGTTTTATTGATATAATCAAGGGGGCATAAACATAATAAAAATAAGATATTCCATGAAATTTCTTGAAAATTTTGGGAATTCAGTTAATAGGCTAAAACTTATCGAGATATTCAACAAAAACAAAGCTAACAAAGATTTTAATACTGCAAATAAGAAGGAACCGAACAGAAATATTGAAAAACCTAGAAGGAAAGTCTTTCCCAGTTAAAAGGATCTATGGGATGTGGAATCTGAAAAATATTGATTGGCTAAAATCAATAAAGAAGGTAAAAAATAGACATTTGGCAGAAGGAGGACTTCAAATTTCTTGTACAATAATCACCCCCAAAAAAAAAATCTGATTTTTTAGAACTAATTATTTTCTGCTCTAAATCATCAAAGCCCAGATAAGGTAAAAACACACACACACACACACACACACACACAATCCGGAAGCTAAATAAATATTTTTCAGTTTCATATTTTAAAATTGTATAGTAATTCAAAATTTTATTTTTTTTGGGGGTGGGGGTGGGGGGTTTAAGAATCCAAACGATTAGCAAGAAAAAGAAAAAGCTAGTTCTAGCAAAAGAAGTAGGATCCAAAAATGGAAAATTGAAGAAAAAGTAAAATTGACCCATTGGTTTTTCACCATTTCAAGAAATGGGTAATCCTTAAAATCCCCAAGAAGATTAAAAAGAAACATTGTTTTATTGAATTTGCCAACCTGCTCTGTTTTGTCTTTCTGTTCATCTTCTTCTTCATCACCATCACCACCACCATCATCATCATCATCAAATTCTTCATAGTCTTCATCATCTACTACTCTGTTCCCACACTGAGCCTTGTCGAATTCATCAACAGAGAGAGTTGAAATCTCTCCATCAGCAGGTAAATGAATTTTCTTACCAAACAACTTGATCCCAGGGTCTTTACTTTCTTGCATTTTCTCAACAACCAAACAAGAACCAGCTAAGACAATTCGCAGGTATTGATATTTTTTTAGGGGGAGGGGGGTTGGTAAATTGGTGTGAAGTGATATGAAGTTAAGAGTGAGGGTTAATGGATGGGTTTAAAAGAGAGGTGGATGCCACGACATCACCATGGTTTGATTCTCAGCCACAAGTTCTTGTGGCCTTGAGATTTTCTTTTTCTTTGGCTTTTTCTTTTGATTCGGTAGTAGGGTTGGATGGAGAGTTTGTGCAACCGGGGGACTGTTTGGCTGCTTTTACGATGTGGATTTCTGGTATTCGTTGAATCCTGCATAAAAGTCTCCCTGTGATTTGATGCTACTGCTATACTACTAATATTTTTTTTCCTTTTTCTTATATAACTTTTAGCTACTGATTGGAGGTGAGATTTTTAAAGTCGGATTTTATAATTATCTTTTATTATTATTAATTTTAGATATATATATATATTTATTTATTTATAAAAAGAAAAAAAAGACAAGAGATATCTGCCGGAGAAGTAGAAAGGAGCATACATGCTTTTATCGACCAATACAGGAAATAGGGTCATTCTCCATGAAGATACACAAATTTAATTTTATCGTAAAATTATCCGTTTGAAATATTATAAAAACCTTGCTCCCAAAATTTTCATCCATATATTTTATCTTTCATTTCTTAATTAAGTTTTTTTTGATAAAAATATCATAAAAATTTTTATATTATAAGTTGGATTACGTTTTATTATTTCTATTCAACAATAGATAAATTAGTCATTATATATTAAATTCAAGAGTAAATTAATTTTTTTGTTAAAAATTTCATCTATTTTTATGTTTAAAAATTAGTTCATGTACGTCAGCATGCGGTACTGTCAAGTTATTCTATTAATCACGTCAGTTTTTAATAATGAAAATAAATGAAATTTTTAACATAAATGGCCAATTTGCTCTTTATCTAATATACAAGAACTAATTTACTCATTTTTTAAATAAAAATGACAAATTATAATTTAACTCCCTACATTGCTTTTTAGTCTCTACTACTTTTTTAAAAAAAAAAAAGTAATTTTAATCCATTTTAAGCTAGTTTGATATGTACCTTTATTATTTGAATTTGTATTTCGTGCATCATTTGCGATGTAGAATTTATACAACATAATCAATTTTTAAAATATCATTATAAAAGTTAAAATATATTCCAAATCCTTTTGCTCTTTGTAAATTTGAAAGATAGTTATTGTACTTTTCTTTTAATGGAATTTAAGATTTTTACTTTTCAAATTTTAAAATTCAAGTCAAATTATTAACGTCACCTTAAAATTCATCTATTAAAATCGCTAGCGTGACATTTATAAATTAAAAAACCATTAATAAAAAGATAATGTTGTAACAAACCTAAATTTAACAACTTTAACGATGTTAATAATTGAATTTGTATTTTAAATTTTGAAAAGCAAAAGGACTAAATCCCTTAAAATAAAAATAGGACTAAATTCTAAATGTAAAAAAAAAATTTAAATCGCATTTTAACGTTATAAATATAAAGCATATGATAATTTTTGAGGACCAAAGTGATTAAAAAAATAAAGGCAAAAGTAACAAAATGAATAAACATTACCGATAAAAACAATTTACTGAATAATGTATAACAAAAATATTAATTTCTTTAAATAACTCCTACAGTAATTTTTTTATAACACAATTTATGAAAACTAGAAGATTAAGAGAACAAAATGAGACTTTGTTTTGAAGTTTTTTTTATGTGATATACCAAGTGAAATATTTATCCTATTTGTAGGAAATTCCACTAATGATAATATAAAGACGCAACTACATAACCATCTTAATACTTGTCTATTTGGATAGTCACAATTTTTGGTAATAATCATAACTATCCGAATAAGTATTTAATTGAATTGTCACACTTATTGTAACAGTTAGTTTTTTAGTGGTGTCGAAAATAATGGTTTCAGAATTATAAATCTGGCGAGTAAGTTTTTATAATTAGTATTTAAATTATACGAGTCAATAATAATTTTATATTAAATTTTAATTTGATAAATTTTAACTAATTGAATTAATGGTTAGTATGAGTGATTGTTCCGAAAGTCAAGTAGTTTCAAGAAATAAGGTATCGGGACCCCGTTTTTGTAAACCGGGCTTGTGAATATTTTTATTAAATATTTACAGAGTCGTATTATAGGTGAATTAAAGTTTGGTCTGGTAATTTTGACGATTTGTTGCTTAATTAAGGTAAAAGGATTAAATTATAAAAGAGGTAAAAGTTAATTGCTATAGATTTAAAATAGTAAAAGGACTAAAATGGTGATTAAACCATAGTCAAAAAGTCCAAGCGATGGTGGATATGATTGATCCACTAGCTTTTGGGCTATTTGCTTAGTCCTAATTAATTTAGGGTTAAATTGAAATAAAGTTTAATTAACTAATAATTTAAAATAATTGAAGGACTAATTGTGCAATTAAACACTCCTTAAATGGTAATTAGACCATATACTTATATTATGGACATATATGGACATGATTTGGTAATTTTATAAGTTGTAATAATGGTAATTTAGTAAATAGTTAAAATTTAAGAAATTAAATGATAATATGAACATTTTCTTTTCTTCTTCATGGAAGAAAACCCAAATAACCATTTTTAGGGTTGGGAAAGCTTCCGTCAAGCTTTAATCTCCTTTTGGTAAGTGAAATTTTGCCTGTTTTTAGTAATTTTTATGTTTTTGAGCTCATATTAACTTAATTTAGCTAACTCGATGACCAATTCGTAAAACCATCAAACGCTATAACTTTTGTGATTGAAGAGTTGAGTTGTTTCTTGAATGTTTGTTGAAGATTATTAAGCTTTGATATTAGATTGGACTATTTTGTAAAGTAATTTTTGATGATTTTAACGTTAAAGGACTAATTTGTTAAAGGTATTTAATTACAAGGATTTATTTTGAAACAAAAGCAAATAGGAGCTGTAGAGAGGCCCTAAGAGATTCGGTCAAAGTGGGTTTAAAATAAAAATGGTTAATTTGCATGTTTAGGGCCTAGGGACTAAATTGAATAAAAGTAAAATGTTGAGGGTAATTTTGTAAAATGTCAAAAAGGACTTAATTGCATGAAATGATTTAATATTTCTGTTAATATAGTTAATTGAATGAAATTATTATTCTAGATGAAGAACGCGTTGAGAGCCGCGAATAAGAGAAAACAGTGGAATAGTCTAGTACCTTCGTTGTCATTGTGGATTAGTCTTATAAGTTTGCTCAGTTTAAATTTAATACTTTTAATTGCATTTTTTGATGAATTAATTTGCTGTGACTTGGATATTACTGTTATGTACGCATATGAGATTTGGATAACAAATCATTATAGCATTGAATATCGTTAAAATCTCCTGAGCCAATGAACGTAGGATAAAATACGATTGGCATGCCAATAGGTTATTTTGCGTGTAGTACAGGATTGATATGAGGTGTGATGATTACTCTACATATTCTGTTTATTGAATATACTGAAATCCTGCATTTGTTGCGGACTATCATGTTATATTTCAGTGTTTTTTTGGCGTGTTACATGGGACAGATGTTAGCCTACAAGCTAGGCACTTGGTGTCAAGGCGTGTTATCAGTTGGATTAGCTCATATAAGTGTTTGGCTTATTCCCGGGTGATTAACCGTGTACCTATATCCGTGTATCATTCATCGGGCATTGATTATTAATTCATTTTAACGCTTGAGTATTTATTACCTGTTGTGAACTGTGATTGGTAGAATACTGTTATTAATCTTGTGACTGGAACTCTATTCATTAATCTATTATTTGAATTATTGTGTTTAAATTTGGTAAGTTATATTGTTTTATTGATGAACTTACTAAGCTTTACGTAAGTTTACTTGTATTCTTGTTTTTTTTTTTTTGTAGACTACGTTTTGTGGAATTGGGAAATCGAGTCAACTTGAGAAATTACATTATCTGAAAACTCTTTTGGTAGACTTCATACACATTTTGGCTTATATGGCATGTGATAGGAGTTTTAGTTGTGTGTAGTGATGATTTAATGGCTTGTTTGTGTAGATAGCTTGCTTATACATTGTTGTAGTTTAAACTTTGATGCATCCTTTGATGGTGTCTATCTAAGTTCAAGTGATGGCAAATGGTAAGTGTTAACTTATGTAGGCTAAGAGTAGTCAAATGTAATAGTATGGAAGTAACTAAGTAATAATTTGTTGATTGCTTGAGTTGAAATAAGTTGGACTTGGTTTGAATGTTAATGATTTGGTAATTAACTTGTAGTGTCAATGAGCACACATTGGTTAGATATTACGTGTTTGAATGTGTGTTATTAATGTCTTTTATAGCAGATGAGTTTGATGCGAATTGAATATTGATAAGGTGAGATTTTACCATTTCTAAGAAAATTATCGACACCATGGCATTTGGTATCGATATTTGACCAAATGAACAGTTTTATAAAAATAAACAAAATGTCAAAACGGTATCAATTTTTACTTAAGTATCGATACTATTTCATAAATACTGATACCATTAAATATTTACCGAAACCCATTTTTTACAACAAAACATAATTGAACTTTAGTATCGATTTCCAGATATGTATCGATTGGGTATCGATACCTACTATAGTTTTGGTGTAGCACCCTTAACCCGTATCCGTCGCTGGAACATTATTACAGAGCATTACCAGAACTTACAGAATGAATACAGATATTTTATATTATTTTATCATACGTGTCAGAAGATTTATCGTAAAGTCTATTATTAGGGCCCTCGAGGCCCAAAACATATATTAGAAACAAGTCGGGACTCAATCGGGAGCTCAGAGAATTTTTTGCGAAATTTTAAAATTTTACCTAGGTGTAGGGGCCACACGCCCGTGTAGTCAGGCCTTGTGACACACTCATGTTTTAGGCCGTATGGTATATGAAGTAGGTCACACGGCCGTGTCCTCAACCCGTGTAATTCTTTAACTTGCAAAACATTAAGATGCAGGGGTCACACGACCAAGCCACACGCCCGTGTGCCAGGCCGTGTGAAAAATATTGAGCATTCTGTTTTGAATTTTAAGATGCAGGGGACACACGGCCAGAACACATCCATGTGCTAGGCCGTTTGTCACACACGGCTGAGGCACACGCCCCTGTCTTTGCCCGTGTAGACAAAATGAGGCTATTTCCAAGCCTTATTTCTCACCCTTTTGATCATCCACCTACACAAACATTTTAACACAACCAAAAACTAATAAAAAACATTTAAATTATGCAAAACTCAAGTATCATACATACTATATCACTTCGTAAATCCATGTTTGTGAATTTATCTATTAGACCATATTTAATTAATATAAAACGTGAAATTAATTCATATGTTAATATATCAAAACACATTCATCACAAGCCATTCCAATTGCTAATTACAACCAACATTTAAGTGCCAACAATGACCAAAATAGCCTATACATGTCATTATACCAAAGTCAAGTTAACATTTATACCAAAAAGGAGAGCAATTGATAGTGTGATGTAGCTCTGACCAGCTTTCAACCTTTACAAGCCTCTGAGTACTATAAAACAGAGAAAATGAAACAGAGTAAGCACTTAGTGCTTAATAAGTTCGTATAACGGGAAATAAACTTACCATATACTTGTACATTAAAAAAACATACACATACATTCCAAACAACTTGGCCATAGCCTAAGCACACAACACTTCAACCGACATATTAGTTTAGTCACATATATCTCATGTGAATATCAATAACAAGGATGAGCTCATCAAATACCAAGTTTCATGAATTTCATGTATTTTCAAATATTAATTTCACTTGTCTTCATGTCAGAATCTCACATGTTGAATCATTTGAAATCTCGATGGATACGAGGGTAGTACACATAAAGTGTACAAATCAGAAATCTGTCAATTCATATTCGGGAGTACTCATTAGAGCACTAAATTAGAAAACTCTCTCTCAAGTACTATCACGAGATGCTCATTGAGCTATGTAACTAAAAGCTTATCCGGGCTTGGTAACTCAAAGCTCACAAAGAGCCTATATCGGTTAACTCCGGAGAGCACTTAACTGGAAGTTCCGAAAAACACTTAACGGGAAGCTCTAAAGAGCACTTTAATATAAAGCACCGGATAGCCTTATAATGTGAAGTTCAAGCGAGCACTAACGGGAAGCTCCGAAGAGCCTTTAACAGGAGTTTCATAAAAACCTATAAACAGAACGCTCATAAGAGCGTGGGTATGTCTACAACATATGTAGATCACAACCAATCAGGATACTTTGAAGAGTATTCAATAGGAAGCTCGCAAGAACACTATAACGGGAAGCTTAAGAGGGCTTGTAACAGGATGCTCTTTCGAGCTACAGTACATCTGCAACATATGCAAGAACATTACCATTTCGAGGAAACAGAACCCTGTATCTAATCGAATTTCATTCATTCAAACGGGATTTAACATTTATCAGGTGTTTTCTGGATATGTAACCAAATTTGATATACATGGCCAATACACAATTTACATACCAATTACTCAAATTAATTTAAACATAAAATATCACAATTAAGTTACACGAACTTACCTTGGCAAACGTTCATGAATTGAAATCTACTAATTTGATACTTTTTCTTTTCCACGATCTAACTCTGCTTTTGACCTATCCGGATCTATACGAGTAAATTTATCATCAATTTAATACAATTTACATTCAATTCTATTCAAGTCATATCTTAGGCAAAATTACCGTTTTGCCCCTATATTTTTGCTTAATTATGATTTTGTCCTTAGTCTCGGAAAATGAAATTTATGCAATTTAATCCTTGTTCCAAGCCTAATTATTCTCATACATAACAATAACAGCTCATGAATTCCATGAATTTTCAAAATTATCCATAAATTCAACATATTCCAATTTAATCCCTAAAACATGATCTTACCCAAAATTCTTTGATAAAACACCTTTAAATACTCATCAACATCTCAATTCATCATCCAATAACTAAAATCATATTCAATTATCAATAGTATTTTCCAAAACTTTCAAATAAATCAAAAACTAATGAAATAGTAAGTCGGACCTAGTTGTAAAAGTCCCAAAACATAGAAATTTCAAGGAAAAAGCAAGAATTAAACTTACATGAAGCTAAAACATGAAAAACCAGCTTGAATTCTCTCCAATGGTTATTTTTCAGCTGAAAATGATGAAGAATTGCCTAGAAACCCTTAGGTTTTCTATTTTGTAAGCTTAATTTTACTTTATTTACAATTTTGCCATTAATCACATAAAATCTTTGATTTTTTTTTCACGTTATGCAGCCTCAGCCATTTAAAATGGGTCTGTTTTCCCTTTTAGTCTTCCTCTATTTAATTATTAAACTATTTAATCATTTTAGTAAGTTTTACACCTTTTTTAATTTAGTCCCTTTTAATTAATTGACTACTGAAACGTTAAAATTTTCTAACGAAATTTTAATACTACCTTAATGAAACTTCGTAAATATTTATAAAAATATTTACAACTCGAGTTATAACATCGAGGTCTCAATACCTCTTTTTCTCAATTTCTTGACCTAATAAATCTTTATAAAACACAAATTACTATTTTAAAAATCTTTTAAAAACTACATTTGACTCATAAATATTAAATAATAAAATTTACGGAATTATTTGTCAGATTTAGTGGCCTCGAACCATAGTTCCTGACTTATAAACCATAATATATACACATTTTTACCCCATATTTAGCATATTTATGGATGATTTATCATTAAATTTATGGAATTCGAGGGCAACACGGCCTGGACCTCCACACACGGGATATCCACATGCCCGTGTCAATTTAACAGTGTTGAACACGGCCCGAGCCCGAGTCACACGGGCGTGTCCCTGTCGTGGCTTGTTTTAATTTTACGCGGAAAAAGCTACTTAGGGGCTAAAAAAGGTATTCTAGAGTCTATATAAATACTCTAGGAGAGAGCTAAGGGGATACACAGAGTAGAAAGTGAGGAATTACTCAAAGAATGCCGATTAATCCATCTCAGAAGCAGGATTTCCATCAAGGCTGAAGATCTCCCTTCAATTTCCTTCAAGGGTTTTTAGGTTTTTTTTTTATGTTTTGTTGTTTTTCCAATTTTGAGATGTTTTCCTTTATAATCATGAACTAAATCCCCTATATACCTGAAGGGGATGAAACTTAAGACGGATCTTGTTATTAATATCTGAATTATATGATAAATACTTGATTTGTTCTTAATTGTGTTATTAATTCTTGTGTTAATATTTCAGGATATTAATATAAGTTGAATGTGCTTATTTAGTGGAGAAAAAGTCCCTGTTTAAGAGTAGATCCAACACAATTAAGTGGAGTTGATCGCAATCCTAGACATAGGATGGCGAAAATCTGTCGGATTAGAGTCAAATCTAACAAGGGATCCATAGATCGAGTTAATGCAACACTAGGGGTTTTAATTAGAAAGAAATTTTAATTAATCAACCTAGGGTTAGTTGTTCTTAGTCTTGAAAGAGATATTAACATAATTTAGGGATTTCTACGGATCAAGTCAAGTGAATAAATCGTCTAGTTCAGAGTCTAATAACAAGTGAAGTCTAGGTGGATTCTTTCTTGTGTATTGTCTTAATCAATCAGTTTTCCCAAAAATAATTTTCCCACTTTACTTTTTGTCGTGTTCTTAGTTAATTTGTTTAATTTAATTAGTTAAAACAAATTTCCTTTATTTCTAAGCTAGATAATAGAAAGAAAGTTATTACTAGTACTTTTAGTTCCTGTGGGTTCGACATTCCAATCTTGCCACTAAACTATACTATTGCTCGATAGGTGCGTTTGCCTTTATCGTGATAATAGTTAGTTTTTAGGTACGATCATATTATTACTTGACCATCATAAATATCACGCAATCAAGTTTTTGGCACCGTTGCTAGGGAACTAAGATATTAGGAACACTCAATTTCTATTACTTTAGCCATTTTTACTTTTATTGCAAATTACTTTTTATTTTATTTTTATTTTTACTTGCTAATTTTCTTTTCTTTTATTTGTCTCTAACAGGTGTCTCTAGTTTATGACTAGAAGAAACCCGTCAGGACCTTTACTTTTTGATAGCGATATAGAAGCAACAGCTCGCAGAAACCGAAGAGAAATAAGGCGAAGATTATAGTACATAGAAGAAGGGCAAGAGGACAAAACTGAGTCTACCGAAGAGATGAAGGCAAATCCGAACAATCCACTACCTTCTGTGGTGGCCGCAGATCCTGTGAATCAAAATCCTGCTCCTCGTACTATGTATGATTATGCTAAGCCTAATTTAGCTGATACTGAATCTAGTATTGTTAGGCCTGATATTGCTGCAAATAATTTTGAACTGAAACTTAACACTATACAGATGATTCAACAGTTTGTTCAGTTTGATGGTTTGTAGGATGAAGATCCTAACACACATTTAGTAAAATTTTTGGAATTCTACGACACTTTTAAGATTAATGGCGTTTCTGATGATGCCACTCACTTTCAGTTATTTCCCTTTTCTTTGAGGAATAAGGATAAACAGTGGTTGAACTCTCTACTGCGGGGGTCTATCATTACTTGGGAACAGATGACCAAAAAATTTCTTTTAAAATATTTTCCGCCGGTTAAAATGGCAAAGTTGAGGAATGATATTTCTTCTTTTGTACAGATGGATCTAGAAACATTTTATTATGCATGGGAGAGATACAAGGACTTATTGAGAAAGTGCCCTCACCATGGGTTACCCTTATGGCTACAGATTCAAACTTTCCACTATGATTTGAACTCCTCAACTAGGCAAATGATTGATGCAGCTGCCGGTGGCACCATAAATAACAAAACACCTGAGGAGGCTTATGAGTTTATAGAGGAGATGTCACTGAATAACTATCAGTGGCAACTCATGAGGACAAAGCCACAAAAAGACACCGGTGTTTTCAATATTGATGCAGTCGCTATGCTTTCTAGCCAGGTAGAACTTTTGAATAAAAAGATTGACGGTTTAATTGGTTTTACGCAGGAACATCTAGTTATGCAGTGTGATGCAAATCCTGAGTACCCACCCTATGGACATAGCATGGACAACGAGCAATTGAATTATATGGGTAATAATTCTCGACTTCAAAATAATCCTTATAGTAGCACTTACAATGCAGGTTGGAGAAATCACCCAAGTTTTTCATGGGGAAGTCAAGGGAATCAAGGAAATCAAAGGCCACCACCCCCTCTGGGATTTCAGCAACCACCTTATCGGCAGGAAAAGAAATTAAACCTTGAGGAGATGTTGGAGAAATTTATATCGATATCAGAAATTCGTTTTCAAAATACCGAAATAGCATTTAAGAACCAGCAAGCTTCAATTCAAGGACTTGAAAATTAGATAGGATAACTTGCTAAGCTGATCTCTGAAATACCACAAGGCAGCTTGCCAAGTAACACAAAAACTAACCCAAGGGAGCAAATCCATGCTATTACTATGCTTGACGAAGGAGAGTTAGTTCAGAACGAATCAGAACTGAGGCAAGAAGCTGTGGTAAGTAAAGGTAAGGTTGAGGTAAGTTACAAAGAGCCAATCAGTAAAGAATATAAGCCTCATGTCCCATACTCGAATGTAACAAGGAAAGACCGCATAGATGAACAATTCGGTAAATTCCTTAAAATCTTAAAAAAATTACATATTAACATACCGTTTATTGAAGCACTTTCACAGATGCCAAACGCCGTTAAATTCTTAAAAGAGCTTTTAGCAAACAAACGGAAGTTGGATGAGTCGTCGCAAGTGGAGCTAATGTAGTTTGCTCAGCTATCCTGCAAAATAAGCTACCTAACAAACTAAAAGATCCAGAGAGTTTTACGATTCCTTGTTTAATTGGTAGTTTGAATGTTAAAAATGCCTTAGCTGATTTAGGGGCTAGTATAAACATAATGCCTTATAAAATGTTTAAACAACTAGGTCTTGGGAAACCCAAACAAACTAGGATGAGCATTCAATTGGCTGATAAAATGATTAGATTTCCTAGGGGTATAATTGAAGATGTGCTTGTTAAAATTTACAAATTTATACTCCCAGTAGACTTTGTTGTTTTAGACATAGATGAGGATAGCGATGTGCCTTTAATTTTAGGACAACCCTTTTTAGCAATAGCTAGGACTATCATTGATGTGGGCACAGGTGAACTCATACTTCGTATCGGCAATGACACGATTACTCTTCAAGCTCATAATTCTGTTAAGATGTCTAATGCTAGAGATGACATTACGAATCCTCTTAATCACACTATCCAACCTTCTTTGTAGGACACTCCTAGCGAACACTTAATTGAGCCACTTTCAAGTTCATACAAAGACAAAAGAGCAAACCATGAATAGCGAATGCTACAGATTGAAGAACTAGATGAATGGCAGAATTATAGCAAAGAGGAATCTAGGACACGTCAAGTAGAACCAAAACAAATCCATAACGAGCCTACAGATAAGCTGAGTCAATTTAAGGTAGGGGATAAGGTGTTATTAGAGAAGGAAGTCAAGCTTAGACTTTAAATAAGTGTTTCTCGAAAGGCAACCCGACCACTAACATTGTTGATTTCTTTAAATGCAGGTTTTATAGAGCTATACGGCCAGGCACACGGGCGTGCCTGAGGCCGTGGATGCACCACGAGTGGAGACACGGCTGTGGGATACGGCCATGTGAAAGTAGAGCAAAATTTCCCCAAAGCTAATAATGAGACACGGGATTCGACAAATCACCACAGCCGTGCGATATGGCCGTTGGCGAACCTGCTAATTGAACATGGGCGTGGGAAAGACAAAACACATGTGTGCCATAGACCATGGGCGAACCTGTTAAAACAACACGGGCGCGCGACACACCTATGACCTTTAACCGGGGTCGACACTGATTACCTACACACAGGCGTGCAAGGGCGAACACGGGCATGTGAGAAGCGAACAAAACAAGACACGGCTGTGCGACACGACCGTGTGAACCAACACCCCTAAAAAACATGGGCGTGGGCCACGAATCAGGCGCGCTAAAATCCTAAATTCACGAAACACTGGGGTTGAACACGAGACACACGGGCGTTTGCCACACCCGTGTGCCCCAATCCTTATTTAAACCCTTCACTATTCATCTTCTCCCTTAATCCCCTCCCTCAAACCCTAGCCCCGTCGCCGACCCTAGCTCCGGCTGCCACACAAAAAACCAACCTTTCCTCCTTCCTTTTCCTCTCCTCCTCCTATTTCACCCTTTCCCCACTCAAAACCCATCTCACTACCACCTAATAATGGCCGCGTTAACCCTTTCACCCCCACCGCTACCGCCGCCACCCACACCACCAACCACCAGTCTTCCATCCTCGGTTTCAATTTTTCTTCCTATCTCTTAACTCATAATCTTGTATTTGATTATTATTTCCTTTATTATTTTTACTTTGTTTTCATTACTGGACTATCCGCTTTATGTATTGTTCTTGTTTTAGTTTTTTGTTTTTCAAAATTGCTCTAGTTAGGATTCTATAATTCGTCTTTGATGATTCATTTCTCGCTAATGTTAATTATTCATGCTTACTATGATAATTAGCTTCTCATATTCAAAACTTGATGAGTAGTCTGCTAAACACTTTGTTCTTTTGGTTCATGTCTATTTGAATTTTCATTTAGCACACATTTAGTATGTTTATGAGTTAAATTTCTCTTGGTTGCTTTCTTTTAGGTATACGATTCTTGTCATAAAAACTATTAGGGACTTGATAAACTATAATATATACATATTTTTATCCTACATTTAGCACATTTATGGATGAATTATCGTTGGATTTATGGAATTTGATGCTCCTAAACCTTTAATTTCATGTTTTATACTTAGGTGAGCATAGGAGAGTGAAAATAACGAGAAACAGGCCAAAAACGAAAAAAATGGGCCAAAGTTAGAAATCAACACGGCTTGGAGTTCCTCACACGGGTAACCCACACGGTCGTGCCACATTAGCAGGCTTAAACACGGCCTAGGCTCGATTCACACGGGCGTGCCACATGGGCGTGTCCCTGTCGTGATGAATTTTAATTTTACGCAGAAAAAGTTACTTAGGGGCTAAGAAAGGTATTCCAAAGTCTATATAAACACCCTAGGAGCAGACTTAAAGGGAGAGCCGACACGAAGGGTAGAAAGCAAGGAATTACTCGAAGAAAGCCGATCGATCCATCTCAGAAGTAATGATCTACATCAAGACTGAAGATCTCCCTTCAATCCTTTCAGGAGTTTTGGGTTTTCTTTATATTTTGTTGTTTTCTTTACTCTAAGATGTATTCTTTTATAGAGATGAACTAAATCCCCAAATACCTAAGGAGGATGAAAGCTAAGACGAATCTTGTTATTGTTATTTAAATTATATGATAAATATTAGATTTGTTCTTAATTGTGTTTTTTAATTCTTGAGTTGATATTTTAGGATATTAATTCAAGTCGAATGTGTTTATTCAGAGGAGAAAAAGTCCCTGTTTAATAGTAGATCCAACACAATTAAGCGGAGTTGATCGTAATCCTAGACATAGGACAATGAAAATCTGCTGAATTAGAGTCAAATCTAATAGGGGGATCCATAGATCGAGTTAATGCAAAACTAGGGGTTTTAATTAGAAAGAGATTTCAATTAATCAAAATAGGGTTAGTTGTTTTTATTCTCGACGGAGATATTACCATAATTTAGGGATCTCTACGGATCAAGTCGAATGAAGAAATCATCTAGCTCAGAGTTAAATAACAAGTGAAGTCTAGGTAGATTCTTCCTTGAGTATTATCTTTATCATTAAGATTTCCCAAAGTAATTCCCCAATTTACTCTTTGCCGCGTCCTTAGTTTAGTTTAGAATTAATTAGTTTAAACAAAACCTCCCTTTATTTCTAGGCTAGATAATAGGAAAAAAGTTATTACTAGTACTTTTAGTTCCTTGGATTCGACATTCCGGTCTTGCCACTAACTATACTGCTATTCGATAGGTGCACTTGTCTTTCATCATGATAATAGTTAGTTCTAGGTACGATAGGTCCATTAGCCTCATTCATTTGTCTTTCATGATTGGTTTTGTTATTCAGCATGCATTTAGGACTTTTGAATTCTTAAACATTATTTGCGGATTTTTATGATCTTTGTCACTTAGTAATCGTAATCTTTCAACTTATCCTGTAAGCACACCATGTCAAATCCTTATGGAAAATCTAAAATAGCCGTCCCCACTTCAAAAAAGCGAAAGGGACCCGGAGCTACCTCTAGTGCAACTACGAAAATACGACACATATTCCTTCAGTTTCCACAGGGATCCTAAGAAGAACTCTTTCAAATTCTTAGGGCCAGGCCCCTCGACGTGGGACGTTACATTGATTGGGCTGCTTTAAAATAGGTCCAATTGGCTGACGCGGTTCAAGCCCTACTGACTATTGATCCATGAGGACGGTTCTTCGATATTGTCGAGCCAACGTATTTAGAGCTCACACTAGAGCTTTGTTCCACATTCCATCTCTAGACGGTTATGTCACAGTTTGACGATCCCGGCACAGTCCAGTTCCGTCTCGGTGGCTTGGTTCGCCAACTTAGTGTGCCTAAGTTCGATGTAGCTTTGGGCCTCTATATCGAAGAATTCATGGATGAAGAAGACTTATCTGAACTCCATCGACATACTCATTATTCCCCTGCTACCTGTTGGAGGGCATTGGTCCCTACTTCAACCTTTTACGTCTTTAGTCGCTCCAAGGCGACAGCTATCTCCCCATCATTGAGGTACCTCCACGCCATCACACACATTGATGGGCTAACGAGAGAGCACCGATATCGTTAACACCTATAACGCATACTTCCTATGGAGCATGGTGCACGGGCACGTCTTCGACCTTACTTACTTCATCGCCTTAGCCATTTGACACCAAACGGAGCGACATAGGAGAGGAGCTATCTGCATCAGTCCTTATGTGACTTGACTAGCTCGCCACTTCGGCCTTCTTAATACAGTGGCGCAATCAGCCTCACTTATTCTCATAGGTCAGATATCCCACAGGACATCTCGAGCATGCTACACATGAGGATGATCGAATGACGTCGTGGGTATGATCCTCCTCAGTACCGTCTAGTTCAATTCACTGAGCATGAGGACCCAAATGACATTACTGATGATGTTCCTCCCACTCACGAAGAGCCACCATCTCAGCCACCACCGATCCATCTCGCAGTTCATGCGGCTGCTTCATTGTTTGACATATCTGAGCGCCTTATCGATTCGAGCAGCAGTGCTTCCAGCGATTTGATCATATTGACACTACTCTACAGCAGATATGTCAGCATCTCCACATCTCATTACCGCCCCCACCTCGCGAACCATCTGAGGATTAGGACTTTTGAAGTCCTCTTATCTTTGTCTTTATTTTTGTTTTTATCTTTATTTTTATTTTCATGCTTATTTTTCTTTTTCTTAGAACTTTTAGTTTACTTTCGCTTTATTTTTCTCTGTATTTCAATTTCAATTTTTATGCTCTAAAATTTAGCATAGTCTTTAATGAACATTTTATATCGGCTATTTCTTCATGAGTAACCGTGCTAATTTATATTTCCTAAAGATTTATTTATACTATCGCAGTTACAAATAACTCCAAAGCAAACTATTACTTAGGAATATGCAACTCTGATGGGAAAACTACTCCACGACTGCCATGTCCTGCTCAACCACGACTATAGCCACCGCAACACCAAGTATAATATTCTTTTGGCGCAGGAATTATGGATTAGCACCCTCTATCACCACCGGAGTATCCTCACTTTTGCCCTAGCTACAAATACACTTCAGAATCAAGTTTCCACACTTCCAACTCAAGGATTCCATTTAATATTCAAGACGTTTCACTTCTCTCCCTATCTTATGATTCTTTGCCTTTTTTTTTTAAGATCTATCTTTGTACATTGAGGGCAATGTACATACTAAGTGTAGGGGGTTAAATTATATCATTATCAGAAAATCCCTGAATTTTGTATTATTCTCAAATCCCTGAATCTTGGCTTTCACTATTAGAATGAATTTGAATTGATTTATGATTTTTATTGATATGTGTTGGATTAAAACATAGGGAGTTATGCTTTAATTGTTTAAACTTTAAGTCATTAGAGAATCAAGCATGATAAGTTGAGTTTTGAGAATTAAAATTTTTTCTAGGTTGTCCCCCTAAGTTTAGGTATTATCCTGAAGTTTGAAATTCACAGGATTGACATCAAAAGCCATAATTTCCATGAGATTTTGAGTCTTTAGAGCATATATTCTTTCTTGCTCACTTTTATTGTTGCTATGAGTGTGTCAATATTGATTTGTTATTCTAGAACTTGCTTCGATTATGCATGTCGAGATCACACCATTCATTTGATACACCAAGATGATAAAGGCACCTAGGTTTTAACCCACTCACTCCATAAAAGCCTACCATCATAATTAACCATTAATGAACCCCATTGAGCCTAATAACCCATTTATTGATTTACCCTCAATATTAACCATCAGCCCATTATTGTTAAAATCCCCTTAATTAATTTGATCCCCATTTTTGTCGAGACTTAATTTGAATAAATTGCTTAGCTATGTTTTCCGTTCTCTAGTAAAGTTTCATATTTGATTTGTTCAGAAAAAAACGAAGTTGCTCAGTTGGTTGATTTGTCGTTAGCATTACAAAGCTATACTTGAAGATGAACGATGTTATTTACGAGGAAAAGTTCGATTCTAGGATCATTTATTCAGGAATGTAATTTCTCAGTTTAAGTATTTTTCTAGTTAGATAATTTTTCAATTCAATCATGATTCTAACCTTCTTTTTCAGCTTGTGACCAAGCCACGTTACAACCCTCTAAAGACCTTTTGATTGATGTATCATCTTAATTTATAGTGGTGGAGATTTGATTTTCGTGCAAGCTTATGGTAATAACTCTTCATGATTAACTAATGAGTGCTTAAATTCTAAATCATAAACACTTTAAGTGAATAGAGTGAACATTTAGTAAGGATGTCAACTCTGTGTGATTTTGAATTAAGGATAATTACTTAGATAAGGGAAGATACCTATGTTTTCGTGATAAAATGTTCAACTTGGATTGTTTGAAACTTTGATGGTCTTTTAGTTGAACTCTCAATGTATGATTACTTATGGATTATTTCGAAACATTATTGATAGGAATTATAAGTGAAGAAAAATGAATTCTTAATTGTGAATTGAGTATTTTGCTTGAGGACAAGCAAATGCTTAAGTGTGGGGGTATTTGATAAACCATAATATATACACATTTTTACCCCATGCTCAGCATATTTATGGATGATTTATCATTAGATTTATGGAATTCGATGCTCCTAATTCTTTAATTTCATGTTTTATACTTACGTGAGCATAGGAAAGTGAAAAGAACGAGAAACGAGCCAAAAATGGACCAAATGGGCCAAAATTAGAGTGCAATACGGTCTGGACCTCTACATACGAGATATCTACACGCCCATGTCAATTTAACAGTGTTGAACACGACCTGAGCCCGAGTCACATGGGTGTATTACACGAGCGTGCCCCTATCGTGACTTGTTTTAATTTCACGCGAAAAAGGCTACTTAGGGGCTAAGAAAGGTATTCCATAGTCTATATAAACACCCCAATAGAGGGCTAAGAGGACACACAGAGTAGAAAGCGAGGAATTACTCGAAGAATGCCGATTGATCCATCTCAGAAGTAGGATTTCCATCAAGGCTGAAGATCTCCCTTCAATTTCCTTCAGGGTTTTTTCTTTATGTTTTGTTGTTTTTCCAACTTTGAGATGTTTTCCTTTATAATCATAACTAAATCCCCTAAATACCTGAGGGGGATGAAACTTAAGACAGATCTTGTTATTAATATCTAAATTATATGATAGATACTTGATTTGTTCTTAATTATGTTATTAATTCTTGTGTTAATATTTTAGGATATTAATATAAGTTGAATGTGCTTATTCAGTGGAGCAAAAGTCCCTGTTTAATAGTAGATCCAACACAATTAAGCGGAGTTGATCGCAATCCTAGACATAGGACGATGAAGATCTGCCAGATTAGAGTAAAATTTAATAAGGGAATCTATAGATCGAGTTAATGCAACACTAGGGGTTTTAATTAGAAAGAAATTTCAATTAATCAACCTAGGGTTAGTTGTTCTTAGTCTTGAAAGAGATATTAACATAATTTAGGGATTTTTACGGATCAACTCAAGTGAATAAATCATCTAGTTCAGAGTCTAATAACAAGGGAAGTCTAGGTGGATTCTTTCTTGGGTATTGTCTTAATCAATCAGTTTTCTCAAAAGTAATTTTCCCAATTTACTCTCTATCGTGTTCTTAGTTAATTAGTTTAATTTAATTAGTTAAACAAATTTCCTTCATTTCTAGGCTAGATAATAGAAAAAAAGTTATTACTAGTACTTTTAGTTCCTATGGGTTCGACATTCCTGTTTTGCCACTAAACTATACTACTGTTCGATAGGTGTGCTTGCCTTTATCGTGATAATAGTTAGTTTTTAGGTACGATCATATTATTACTTAACCATCATAAATATCACGCAATCACTGACATTATTGAAAATCGGGCTATTACAACTCTCCCCCTTAAGATTTTTTGTCCTCGAAAATCTTACCAGTAAAGAGGTTTGGATATTGTTTCCTTATTGGTTCCTCCGGTTCCCAGGTAGCCTCTTCTATTTCATGCCGTTGTCAGAGAACTTTCACTAGTGTTATCTTTTTATTTCTCAGTTCTTTTATTTCTCGTGTCAGAATTCTGATCGGTTTCTCACTGTAAGTTAAGTCAGGCTGAATCTCAACCTCTGTCGGGAAGATAACATGGGAAGAATCTGACCGATATCGCCATAGCATAGACACGTGAAATACATTGTTAATATTTTCCAATTCTGGTGGTAAAGCCAATCGGTATGCAATAGGTCCAATTCTTTCAGTAATTTTATATGGCCCGATAAATCGTGGACCCTGTTTGCCTTTACGGCCAAACTGAAGTACCTTATTCCAAGATGAAACTTTCAAGAATACTTTTTTGCCCACTTAAAATTCTATTTCTTTTCTTTTAAGATCCGTGTAGGATTTCTGGCGATTAGAAGCTACTTTCAGACTATCACGGATTAATTTCACTTTTTCTTCGATTTCACGAATCAAATCGACTTCATATAGCTTTTTCACACTAAGCTCAGTCCAATACAATGGAGTTCTATATTTACGACCATACAGAGCCTCGTACGGTGTCATTTTAATGCTGGACTGATAACTATTATTATATGCAAATTCAACTAAAGGCAGATACTTTTCCCAATTACCCTCAAATTTTAGTACACAATACCGAATCATACCCCCAAGAATCTAAATCACACGTTCTGATTGACCATCGGTCTAAGGATGAAATGCTGTATTGAAATATAACCGTGTACCCAGAGCTTCTTGTAGCTTTTCTCAAAATCGCGATGTAAATCGTTGATCTTTATAAAAAATAATGGAGATTGGCACTCCATGTAATCTGATAATCTCAGAAATATACAAATCTGCTAATCTATCTAGGAAGAAATCTATACGTACTGGAATAAAGTGTGCAGACTTTGTTAATCTATCAACGATTACCCAAATGACATCTTTCTTTTTCGAAGATAGAGGCAATGCTGATACAAAATCCATTGTAACCCTTTACCATTTCCATTCTGGTATTGTAACTGGCTATAATAATCCCAAAAGCACCTGATGTTCAGCTTTAACTTGCTAACATATCAAACATCTCGATACAAATTCAGAAATATTACGTTTCATTCCAAGCTATCAGTACATCTTCTTCAAATCATTATACATTTTGTTACTCCCCGGATGTACAAACATAGTGCCATTGTGAGCTTCATGTAAAATCTTTTGTATAATTTCTGAATTCCTTGGTACACATACTCTACCTCTATACAACAGACAATCATCAGATCCAATTTGAAATTCTGGGTTAGAAGTCGTTTCACACTGTGCCCATTTAGCTTACAACTCATTATCACTTTTTTGAGCTTTACAAATCTTTTGCAAAAATGTCGACTTAGCTCTTAACTTAGCTATAATTGAACCATTTTCAGAAAATGACAATCGAGTACTCGTTGCTCGTAAAGTAAATAGGGACTTCCTGCTCAGAGTATCTGGAACTACATTTGCCTTTTCTGGATGATAATTAATAACTAAATCATAGTCCTTTAATAGTTTAATCCACCTGCGCTGTCTCAAATTCAAATCTTTCTACGACATCAAGTATTTTAAACTTTTATGATTAATAAATATATGACACTTTTCACCAAACAAGTAATGCCACCAAAATTTCAATGCAAACACAATAGCTGCCAACTCAAGATCATGTATTGGGTAATTATTTTCATGTGGTTTAAACTGTCTAGAGGCATAAGCTATTACTTTGCCTTCTTGTATTAAAACACAACCTAAACCATTTAATAACGCATCATTGTAAATCACAAATTCTTTAGCCGATTCAGGCTGAATCAGAATTGATGCTTCAGTCAACAAGGCTTTCAATCTGTTAAAACTTCGCTGGCATTTATCAGACTATTCGAATTTCACATCCTTTTGTAACAACCGTGTCATCGGAGAAGCTATCATCGAAAATCCTTGTACAAATCTCTGATAATAACCGACTAATCCTAAAAAACTTCTAACTTCAACTATATTTGTTGGTGATTTCCAATTAACTATTCTAAAATTTTATTCGGATCCACTCTGATGCCTTCAACTGATACTATATGTCCCAGAAAACCAACTTCTTAAAGCCAGAATTCACATTTACTGAATTTAGCTATAGTTGTTTTTCAGGCAAAGTTTGCAGAACAATTCTCAAATGATTAATATGCTCATTTTCAACTTGGGAATATACTAAAGTATCATCAATGAATACCACCACAAATCTATCCAGATACGGTCTGAAAATTCTATTCATTAGATCCATAAACACTGCAGGTGCATTAGCAAAGCCAAACGGCATTACAAGAAATTCATAGTTTTTGTACCTGGTTCTGAAGGCTGTTTGCGAGACATCTGATTCTTTTACCCATAGCTGATAGTAACCAAAATGAAGTTCAATCTTTGAAAACACTGTAGCACCTTTCAATTGGTCAACAGATCATCAATGCGAGACAACGGATATTTATTCTTAATTGTAACCTTGAATTTGAATGCTTGAAATGGTTCGATGGTATTTGTAAAGTTTGGTGCAGGTGTTGGATGAAAAAGGGTGAGGAATAAGACTTGGAAAATAGCTTTATTTTGTCCATACAGGTAGACAACGAGCATGTGTCTAAGCTGTGTGTGACACACGGTCTGGTATATGAGAGTGTAGCCTGGCTTTGTGTCCCCTACATCCTAAGAATTGAGAAATAGAATGCTCAAAATTAAGCACACGGGTAGAGACACGAGCGTGTGTCTTATCCGTGTGAAGTGTATAGCCTAGAAGACGGACATGTCTCTTGGCCTTGTGAAACCTGCACCTAATTCTTAAAAATTAAATTAACCACACGGCCTAGCACACGGGCGTGTGACTAGGCCATGTGACTTCAATTTCTTTATTGGTTGCAAGTTAGAGAGTTACACGAGTAGGGAACATGGGCGTGTGACATCACACGACCTAAGACCTGGGCATGTCATATGGCTGTGTAAGCCACACGACCTAACTATATAGGTGTGTCTTTCACCATACAGGCGTGTGACTCCTAAATGTGAGAAAAATTTTAGAATTTTGCGAAAAATTCCCTAAGCTCTCGATTAGTCCCAACTCAATTCTATTGCATGTATTGGGCATTGAGGGTCCAATCAAGGGACGTGTTGATGAAACTCAGAAAATGAATAGTACTTGACTCGATTTAGTTGTACATGTTTTATAAAAATTCGATAATGTCTCGTAACTCTATTTTGGCGACGGATACAAGTTAGAGTGTTACAATTATAATGTCTGCATCAGGGTTTGGGATTTCCAACACTATCTGTACTTGCTACAGATATGGCCCGGGATCTCGGATTAAAACGTTGAATATTTTTGTCTTTCTCAGAATATCCCGCAGAAGTAACAGATCGGTCATGATCTTTATTTGACTTCTTTGAAGCCGACGGTTGTAACTTTACCGAAAATCTTTTACTCAAAGTTCTAACTTCCATTTCAGTCTGTCTTTTCTCTTTACTCTATTCTTTCTCTTTGTGAGCTCGACCAACAAGTACAACAATTTTTTTCAATTCGAAAATCCCGACCAATAATTTTATATATTCATTCAGGCCCTCTTTGAACCGTTTGCAAATTGCAACCTCAGTCTGAGCACATTCTTGGGCATATTTGCTTAATCGAATAAATTTCTGTTCATACTCAAATACAATCATACGACCCTGTTTAAGTTCCAAAAATTCCTTTCTTTGCTGGTCAAGGAATCTCTCACTGATATATTTCTTTCGGAACTCAATTTGGAAGAATTCCCATATAACCTATTCTTTTGGCACAACAGAAATTAAGGTATTCCACCATTGGTAAGCTGAATCCTTTAATAAGGTACATCACATTTCAAACGTTCAACTGGTATGCAAGATTCATCTAAAACCTGGATAGTATTTTCTAGCCAAAATTCAGCCTCCAATAGTAGCTCGGAATTCTTCTGCCTCATATTTACGGATTTTATCTACCGGAGGCTTACCAGCCCTGACAAGTTTTATACCTTGTGGCATATCGGGAACAGGTTGAAAAACAGAAGGGGGAGGTTGTTGTACTACCGGATTTATTCTTACAAATTTTGTAAACCGTTCATTCATCATCTGGAAGAAGGCTTCTTTAGCCTCTCAGGCTCAGCCCTCAAATACAGGCCTTCTACTATTAGATACTTCTGTTTGAACAGAAACTTGAGCATGGCTCTCAGCTTCCTCGGACTCAACTCGGTTGAATGACATTACTATATGAAAAACATGTTTAAAATGGTCAAAAGATATCACACTATCACAAGTTATATAATGGCTTATATAGCTAGACCCATACATGCTACGTTTAGTTTGAGAACCGACTAAACCCTAGCTCTGATACCAATAAATATAGCACCCTAACCCGTACCCGTCGCCAGAATAGGGTTATAAAGCATTACCAAAACTTACAGAATAAATACAGATATTTTATATTATTTTATCATACATGTCAGAATATTTATCGTAAAGTCCCTTATTAAGGCCCTTGAGGCCCAAAACATACATTAAAAATAAGTCGGGACTCAACCGAGAACTCAGAGAATTTTTCGCGAAATTTCAAAATTTTTCCTAAGTGCAAGGGTCAAACGGCCAAGTGAAGGGACACACGACCAGAACACAAGCCTGTATGCTAGACCGTGTGTCACACACGGCTGAGACACGCTCGTGTGGACAAAATGAGGTCATTTCTAAGCCTTATTTCTCACCCATTTGATCATCCACCTACACAAACATTTTAACACAACCAAAAGTCAATCCAAAACATTTAAATCATGCAAAACTCAAGTCTCATACATATTATATCACTTCATAAATCCATGTTTGTGAATTTATCTATTAGACCCTATTTAATTAATATCAAACATGAAATTAACTCATATGTTAATATATCAAAACACATTCATCACAAGTCGTTCCAACGGCTAATTACAACTGACATTTAAGTGCCAACAATGACCAAAATAGCCTATACATGCCATTATACCAAAGTCAAGTTAATATTTATACCAAAAAGGAGAGCAGTTGATAGTGTGATGTAGCTCCAACCAGCTTCCAACCTTTACAAGCCTCCAAGTACTATAAAATAAAGAAAATGAAACAGAGTAAGCATTTAGTGCTTAGTAAGTTCGTATAACGGGAAATAAACTTATCATACACTTGTACATTAAAAAAAATATACACATACATTCTAAGCAACTTAGCCATAGCCTACCAACATATTAGTTTAGTCACATATATCTCATGTGAATATCAATAACAAGGATGATCTCATCAAATACCAAGTTTCATGCATTTCATGTATTTTCAAATATTAATTTCACTTGTTTTCATGTCAGAATCTCACCCGTTGAATCATTTGAAATCTCGATGGATACGAGGGTAGTACACATAAAGTATACAAATAAAAAATCAGTCAATTCATATTCGAGAGTACTCATTAGAGCACTAAATTAGAAAGCTCTCTCTCAAGCACTATCACGAGATACTCATTGAGCCATGTAACAAGAAGTTATCCGGGCTTGGTAACGGGAAGCTCACAAAGAGTTTATATCGAGTTGCTCCGGAAAACACTTAACAGGAAGCTCCGAAGAGTATTTTAACAGAAAGTACCGGATAGCCTTATAACGAAAAGTTCAAGAGCGCACTAACGGGAAGCTCTGGAAAGCCTTTAACGGGAGGTTCACAAAGAACCTATAAACAGACCACTCATAAGAGCGTGGGTGTGTCTACAACATATGCAGATCACAACCAATCGGGATGCTCTAAAGAGCATTTAACGGGAAGCTCGCAAGAACATTATAACGGAAAGCTTGAGAGGGCTTGTAACGGGACGCTCTTTCAAGCTGCAGTACGTCCGCAATATATGCAGGAACATTACCATTTTGGGGAAACAGAACCCTGTATCCAATCGAATTTCATTCATTCAAACGGGATTTAACATTTATCGGGTATTTTCTGGATATGTAACCAAATTTCATATACATGGCCAATACACAATTTACATACCAATTACTCAAATTAACTCAAACATTTAATTACACAGTTAAGTTACACGAACTTACCTTGGCAAATGTTCATAAACTGAAATCTACTAATCCGATATTTTTTCTTTTCCACGATCTAACTCCCTTTTTGATCTATCCGGATCTATAAGAGTAAATTTATCATCAATTTAATACAATTTATGTTCAATTCTATCCAAGACACATCTTAGGCAAAATTACCATTTTGCCCCTATACTTTTACTTAATTACGATTTTGTCCCTAGTATCGGATAATGAAATTCATGCAATTTAATCCTTATTCCAAGCCTAATTATTCTCATACATAACAATATCAGCCCATGAATTCCATGAAATTTTAGAATTTTCCATAAATTCAACACTTTTCAATTTAATCCCTAAAACATGATCTCACCCAAAATTCTTTGATAAAGTACCTTTAAATACTCATCAACATCTCAACTTCATCATCCAATAACTAAAAATATATGAAATTATCAATGGTATTTTCCAAAGCTTTCAAATAAATTAAAAACTAATGAAATAGTAAGTTGGACCTAATTGTAAAAGTCCCAAAACATAGAAATTTTAAGGAAAAAGTAAGAATTAAACTTACATGAAGCTAAAATATTAAAAACCAGCTTGAACGCTCTTCAATGGCTGTTTTTCAGCTGAAAATGATGAAGAATTGCCTAGAAACCCTTAGGTTTTCTAATTTGTAAGCTTAACTTTACTTTATTTACAATTTTACCCTTAATCACATAAAATCTTTGATTTTTTTCACGTTATGCCACCTTAGCCATTTAAAATGGGTCCATTTTCCATTTTATTCTCCCTTATTTAATTATTAAGCTATTTGATCATTTTAGCAAGTTTTGCACCTTTTTCAATTTAGTCCTTTTTAATTAATTGACTACTGAAACGTTAAAATTTTCTAACAAAATTTTAATACTACCTTAATGACACTATAAATATTTATAAAAATATTTATGACTCGGGTTATAAAAATCAAGGTCTCGATACCTCTTTTTCTCAATTTCTTGACCTAATAATTCTTTATAAAACACAAATTACTATTTCAAAAATCTTTTAAAACTACATTTGACTCATAAATATTAAATAATAAAATTTACGAAATTATTTTTCGGATTTAGTGGCCTTGAACCGCTATTCCCGACATTACTGAAAATCGAGCTATTACATTTGGAAAATTTACAGTTTCTCCCTGAATTCTTTGAGGTTTCAAATTGGTCCCTAATAGTTTCTAAAATAATTTTTAGAGCATCATAAGCTCGATTTAAGGTCTATAGATGCATAATTTGTCGTAGACTTAATTATTTAGGAATCTATGTTAAAATTTTTTTATTATAAATCATAATGCTATCTATAATGAAATGTTTTGATTTGTACGGTAATACATTAATGTAACCCTAGCCCGGCAACGAGTATGGGTTATGGGTGTTACACCTCTTGATTAAAATGACACAATTTTTTATAATAAAGTGACATAATTCACCACTCTAACTAGTTATAGCTTTTAGATTTCTTATAATTATAACCTTTCACTTGTAACTATTGGAACATTATAAATATTTTGAAAATATTCCAACAATCTCCTCCCATTTTCAATATATTTTAGATTTTGATAATATTAAAAATTAATTGCACAAATGAAGATGCATTACAATGGAACCTTCACTTAATGATTGAAAACATGTTGACCCAAATTGCATAGTAGACTATGCTTTGAATCAATGTTTCTGGAATCGAATTGGTTGGACTAGGAACTGATATATCAGTTTAGACAAGGGGATTGAATTGGCCTCTAAGCAAACCACTCAAAACTAGTAAAAAGTGAAAGCTGGGACAAAAAAACTAACAATTGAACCAATTGGACCAGTTTATGAATTATTTAATATATTTTAATCTTTGATGAATTTTTAAATTATTTATTTAATTATTATTGGACCAATGGTTAAATTGGTGTAACTGATAATCAATGGTTTGATTGGTTAAATCATCAGCCTGATTTTTAAAACATTGTTTTATACTAGTTATTGTATTTGATTAACTGAACTAATCTCACATAACGATTTCAACACCAATCGATTAAGCTCCTAGTGGCAGCCAGCCTCACATTCATTTAGGTAAATCTAATCAAGAGTATTTACACAATTATATCATTCTAACATATTTATACTTTGAATCCATTAAGAGTAAATTACTCATTCTTTCCTCATCATTATAGGTATCCAACATTTTTACCTTGAGGTGGTTTTGTCTCATTGAACTTAAAATTTGACATTGTATCAAACATCAAGTTGACTTTTTGTTATGGGTGAGTCGAACTAATGGGCTCTAGTCCCATCCCTCTTGAGGTTTTATTTATTATATCTCTAACAATAATTTTGGCCAAATGATCCACTAAATTTTTACTTAACCTCATAAAATTAATAGTGATGCTCCATTGTACGTTAATTATTGGACATAACTACATCTTAGCCTAAGGTGCTTTTACTTTTCATTATATACTTGGTTATATGTCGTTGCTAAAATAATCTCACTTAAAAATTAGTGAAATTGGCTTTAGCCATAAAAGTACATTATAAAACAATTTTTTTAACCATTCAACTTCGAGTGGAATCAATAATACGTGGTTATTTCTTGAAATCTCAAAAAATAACATCTTTACTAAGAATAAAGGTTCATCCCATTGTATAAGCATGGTCTTCTAAATTTATTTTTTAATTTGACAAAGTATGAAACGTGTATCAAGTCACCATCTTTAAGGTTTTATTTGTCATTATCATATGTTTTAATATGCAAATGAGTTACAATTAAATAAATCTCGAGAATACAATGAAAGCCATAAATAATATGTGTTTTCCATAAACAAAAACAATCAAGTGAGCATAGATTAATTTATAACATGAATGTCAAATCCTATAAACAACTTCTATAGTAAGTAATTATATAACAATTTATATATGTACACTAAACAATTGAGGGAGTATAGAACGAAAATTAATTTCAAAGTATTTTATAGGACGTTTCAAATGAAATCATTGTATTATTTATAGGAAATTTCATGTTTATTCATAAAGTCATTATGAGAAGTACATCTTTTAATAAATTTATACTCAATAGCCATACATTTTGATTAATAAATAAAAGATACAATTTTTTATAACTAAGAGATATAACTCATCATTCATAATCTTTCTATTATGATTCTTAGATTAATTATATATGGCTATTAAAATATTATAACTATTTAAAAAATATGGATTTAGGTAATAATTTTGTTGAATACATCTGATATTTCAAACCGCATTCTTCTCCCTTTTTAGTCTTTAAATATGTTTCACTAGTTGGGATTATGATATTAAGCTTATTTTATCTTCCATTATTTATAAAATGAGAATTCAAGAGCTCTCCTTGGTTTTGACTCACCTTTTTCTTTTGTTACGAATACAATAAATATATTAGTGATGGTAACTGATAGGTTTTAGTAATAGTATTGACGCTATATATTATTTAAGCTTCACATTCATCTTTATTTCTAAATGGGTAATTCAATTGAATTTATCTTTATTTTTATTTTTAATTAAAAATGAAGTTTAATTTTTAATATAGTTAAAATTCTTTTGTTAAATTCAAGTTCATTATAATATATTCTTTTAATTACATGGTTTTTTTTTAATTTTAAAATATCACACTATCAAATTTAACAAAAAAAATTTAATTGTATTAACAATTGAACCTATTTTTTGGAATTTGAAAAGTAGATAAATATATAAAAACTCAATTCCAAATTTACTAAGAGTAAAAGGACTTGTAATATTTTAACCTTTTTAATATATATAAGATCTCATTCAGACCAACAATGTTTGTGGAACTAGATTGATGGCCGAATCGGTCAAGCTAACAATCTAGTTTCAATTAATTAAATTATACAAATCATAAAAATGATATATATCAACCAATTCAACCATCAATGCAATTAGTTTTTTCCCTCCAATTCAATTAATTCATACCGATTTAAGAATAATCGATACTTTGCTTCTTCGAACTGATATACCAACTGATTTTCAATCTAGCCAATTGGCCTGGTCTGATTGCAACAACCTTAGACATTGATGGAGTAGGAAAATGTTTGGCCTCTACCAAAACGATATAATTTTATTTTAGTCTCTTACAATTGCACTTTGTCCCTCTCAAGATAATAAAATTTTAGTTTAATTCTTTTAAAAATTTAAAAATAGTAAGATAATACAATAATAAAATTATACTTTAACCCTTTTAAAATGTATAGTTCTGAAATAAATTTCCTAACTTTATCATTATATATTTTGCATATTTAGTCTTTAGTCTCAATATTATTTAAACGATACCATATATAAGTATAAAACAATTTGTTTTATAATTGAAAAATAAGTTAAAAGTGATGTTTTAAATGTTAAAATCAAATTAGATTATTTTTGAAAAGGTTTTTTTCTGATCTAATTTCTCCCAAATATGAATTAATAATATTCTACAATCGTAAAAAAATCACACAAAGGCAAAGATTTCATATAATAAAACTAAAATCTAAAAGGTGATTATAAAAAAAAAAAAAAAACAAAAAACCAAATAAATAAATAAGAAAAGGGCAAAATGGTCGAGGTAGATAAAGGTTGCGCTTAATCAATAGAATTACTTCTTTGACTTGTAATATTTAGAGATTGAAAATACTTCTCTTTCTCTTTTAGAGGAAACCATGTTTTTTTCCCCATAAATTTAATTAATGCCATTATTTATTTGACTAGCAATTAATTTTTTAACATTATAAATCCATAAAAATGGTTCCATTCATTCTTAATCAATTTAGATTCTGATTTGACTTTAAAATGAATTTAGGTTTATTTTTAATTAATTGAATTAGCATTTTAAACTTTTTTTAAATACGGGCAGAAGGAGTATTTTATGTGAAAATAATTAATATAAGTGGAGTGATAAAAAAATTGTATATAAATATTATCAGCGCATGACTCATCCGTAAATATATAATTTTGTCATTAATTCATTTAAAAATTATATAAATATATGAAAAGATAAAAAGTATTATTATAATATAAGTTATCATCTAAAAGGAAAAAAATAATTATTTTTTCAGTTAGCACGTGGCAATAACAATAAGTATATATAACACAACTAAAATACTAAAACAAACTACTTGTACTTGTACTCCATACACCAACATTTGGAACTAAAACATAATAAAGCTAGCAAAAGAGTGATGGCAATGTTGGGAGTTGGAACTATGAAACCTTAATGTGTATTATATTCTGATTATAATTCGATTAAGAAATCAATTGAGCTTAATCGAATTTCTCTTAAAATAAGAGATAACAGCCCAAGTGATAAGTTTGACCCGAAGCTTGTATGATTATAAATAATCCTCTTACCTTTTTTGGGGTTCCATGACTATGATTCAATTCTTTGTATAACACTAAAATCAAATATAATAAAAATCCAAAAAAGCAAGCATACATTAATTTCTAAAAGTGCCCCGACTGATTAGGTTTGTAGTCATTTTCTTACGTGGCCTGCTCCTATTGGACTAATCCCTTTTTAAAACACGCTACAATCGTTCCAGCTCAGCTTCACAAAATCTAAAAATTAAGCCTCGCTTAATTTAAAACGCGTCGTCTATCCACGTCAGCTCCATAAAAAAATAAAAAATAAAAAAGTGGGTCCTCACCACCCCACTAAAAAGGGCCTTTCCTTTGTGTTCGACTAAGTTGAAAACAATGCAATGGATTTTCGACACTTGTGAGACATTGAGGCGATAGACACGTTTTGTTTTTGGCCTTTCTGATGGTGTGTACAGATCAAGGCACGTGTCGTGTTGAGTGGAGGAATTCTTGCTTTATTTGATTATAAAAAGGGTACACGTATAGAAGAGATAAAAAGGCAGTGAATGCAACTTTTGTATCTTTCGGTGCAAAAAGAGTCAACCGATAGTAGCAGTAGTATTAATTTAATGGGGTTTTAAAAATATTAGATTAATTTTGGTCGGCCGCGTGGGCGGTTTAACAGTCTAACAAGCATGCTACTGTTTATTATTAAAATAAGCTAAGCCTTTTGATTTGGATATTTGCACAAATAGTTGGGGTAGAGCAGAGCTTTGGTGATTATAATATTGTACAAGGATTCCATATTGTTTGGTTTAAGATATTTTACTGATGTTCTTTAAAAATTAGGATTAAATTCAGGTAACAAGTCATTTCAACACTTGCTTTACTCTTCAAAAATCTTACTTATAATTAATCAATAATTGTTTAAATAATTCAATGACTAAAAAAAGTTAAATGTATGTATTCTTAATTTGAATTTGAAATAGTTATGATTCAAATTTGTAACTTATCTTTATAAAGTATTACAAGATTCGCATCATATTTTTTCAAATTTTCATTCTAATCAAAACATCAATTATTTTTTAAATAAATTACTACTATATTTTAATTATATTTATATGTATTATGATGAATTTCTAGAATGTTCGTTGCATGTTTTGTTAATGAAGACGAAGAAAACTTGAACTTCTTAGGTCAAATTTCACAATTTTCTTTCTTTGGGGAGTTTCCACAAAAATGAAAAAGTTACTAACCCTTTTAAGTCGAGAGATATCAAAAAGTGTTTAATTTTCTTTTTTTTTTTTTAAGTGATATGAAAGTAAGTTGTAAAATGTACCCTAAAAACAAGGGAAAAGAAAAAGGTTAAAACAGTATTGGAATTAGAATTTAATAAAAAGAAGGAATGGTTAAACTTATAGAGAACAACCCATATGGGACTACAATTGAAGTGGGCCTATTATGAAAAATATTGGAGTGCTCCTCAGCCTTGTGACACATATATTTTGTTACCTCTTACAGCTTTGGGCCTTTCGCCAATTTATGTATACAAGTCCCACTTATTTTGGATTTGAACTATATGCTATACAAATACAATGAATACATTTTCACTTAAACCTAAACTATACCTTCTTTTCTTTTCATCTTCTTGGGATTTTTTTTTATTACAAGTCCTACTCAAATTATTTTTTTAAAGTTGGTATCTCTGTTTATTACATTGTTAGTTAAACTGCTGAGTTTATTTGAAAAAAGCTTAACTTATAAATTAGTACCAAAATTATATTTTTTTTCTTATTTTGGCATCTAAACATTTTTTGATCACATATGGTACTTAAACTATTATTCTATTATCAATTTTACACCAAAATATTATATATGTAATAGCCTGATTTTCAGTGGTAATGAAAACGGTGATTTGAGGTCACCAATTTCGATGAGTAAGCTCATAAATTTTATTATTTAGTATTTATGAGTCAAATGTGGTTTTAGGAAGATTTTTGAATTAGTAATTTGTATTTTATAAGGATTTATAAAGTCAAGTGGTTTAGAAAATGAGGTATCGAGACCTTGATTCTATAAATCGAGCCATAACTATTTTTATAAATATTTATGGAGTGTCATTAAAGTAGCATTAAACTTTCATTAAAAAATTTTAACGTTTTTATAGTTAATTAATTAAAAAGGACTAAATTTAAAAGATGCAAAACTTACTAATTAAAGAAATAGTGATTAAATGGCTTAATTAGTGAACATGGGAGGACTTAAAGAGTAAATAGACATAAATGGGATAGCTGAGGCGCCATAAGAAAGAAAAAATAATAAAATAAAGCCATTAATGTCAAAATTGTAAATAAAGTGAAATTCTTCTTCTTCAATTTTACTATCCAAAAACGCCATAGGAGAGCTTCTAAGCTGGTTTTGTATATTTTAGCTTCATTTAAGTTTAATTCTTACCTTTCTCTTGTAATTTTTGTGTTTTTAAGACTTTTACAGTTAGGTCCAACTAGCTATTTCATTAGTTTTTGATTTTATTGAGAATTTTAAAAGTTACCATTGGTGAATACTGGATATTTTTTTATGAAATAACATGAATTTAGAGCTTTAATTTTGTTGTATGATGATTTTAATAAGTGATTTTGTTAGATATTGATTTTGGGACTAGATTGTGAAGAATTAAAGAATTAGGGTTTGGGATTAAATTTTCATGTATTAAGGGCTGTAAGATAGCCTAGAATATTTAGAAAAATAATCAATTGAGAAAGATTAGTTCATTTGATAGACTAATTAGAAAGAGGACTAAATTGCAAAAGTTGTAAAAATTAGGGTATTGTGTAATTTCAAAAATTGAGGGGTATTAATTGTGAATTAAATTAGAACTGAAATATATACTAATGAATGAATAATTTTATATCTTAGATTAAGAGCTCGTAAATACTCGTAAAAAAGGGAAATTAACAAAATAGTCCTTGAATTTCCACAAATCTTGCAATTTGAGCATTCGGTATAAATGGAATGCGGGATTAAGTACATTCATTGTGTGGAGAAAGATAACAAAGGAAGAATTGATGGCAAATTACCTAAGTAAATCGAGGTTCTGCATTTCTTGCGAACTTTCATGTTTACTTTTCGTTTAGCTCTCACGAGCTTCTGTTTAACTCATATGAGTTTCTGTTCAATCCTAATGGGTTTCCGTTCAGCTCTTTTGAGCTTCTGTTTAACCCTTACGAGTTTTTGTTCAGCTCTTATGAGCTTCCATTCAACCCTTATGTGTTTCTGTTTAGCTCTCATGAGCTTCAGTTCAACCTTTATGGGTTTCTATTTAGCTCTTATGAGTTTTTGTTCAGCCTTCGGGCTTCTGAAAATGATGTACTCATATCCGTAAGCCATTCTTTGATTCGATCATATTTGGTAAGTGACATATGAAATTGATTTTGGAAGATTTATTGATATTTTTGGTATTGATCTGAAATAAATGTATTTATCGATTGAAGTTGTGATTGACAGGGAAATTACATTGAATAAAATTATTTAAATTGATGTATTGTAGTAGATTCGGTAAGGTTTATGTTTAAGCTATCAAACTTACTAAGCTTCATTAAGCTTACTTGTGCTGTTTAATGTTTTTGTAGATTAAACTGAGGTCGGGAGATCAGATCAACACCTTAAGTCACACTATCCAGCTTATTCTAGTAGCTTTTGAAACGTATATTATGGTTTATATAGCATGTATAGGGTTGGAATGATTTTGAGTGAAGTTGGTTTGTGTAAATATTATGAATTATATTTTGTTATATTTTTCCAATCAACTTATATATGTGTGTGTAATCTTATCATGCTTGATATATGTTTGGGTATGGCTAATTAATGGATAGTTTATAGGCATGTTGGTGAATGAGATAATATAGTATAAATGGTATAAATATGCAAATATGTGTTTTGATTAATGTGGTAAATTAGAATGTTAGGATATATGTGAGAATATGACAATTTTGAGCTAAGAGTTTGTTGTATTGAAGGTCTTGTTATAGCCTATAAGTATGAAATTTGAAGTGTTTAGGTTGAAATCGAAAATGGGTGAGAAATTTGGCCTTAAAATGGCCTATTTTCGTCTATACGGGCAGAGACATGGACGTGTGTCTCAGCCGTATGTAACACACAGCCTAGCACATGAGCGTGTGGTTCGGCTGTGTGTCCCCTGCATCTTTAAAATTTTAAAACAGAATGCCCAGGTTTTCTCACATGGCTTGGCACACGGACATGTGGCTTAGCCGTGTGACCCCTACACCTTAATTTTCAAGTTAGTATGTTTACACGACCTAGCACACGGGTGTGTAGCATGGCCGCGTGACCCAAGTCAGAGAGTTACACAGGTATGGACACGGGCTGGGACACGGTCATGTGCCCTACATCGAATGCCCACACGGCCTAAGACATGGGTGTGTCTCTTGGCCGTGTGAACCACATGGCCGTGTGTCCCCTGCAGTTAAGGAAAATTTTGAAGTTTTGTGAAAAATTTCTTAAGTTTTCAGTTTAGTCCCGATTCATTTTTAATGTGCATTTTGGGCCTCAAGGGCTCATATAAGGGACAATATGAGTTATTATGATTAGTTTCCGATATGTATGTTAAATAATATGGAATGTTCGTATATGATCCAAAAAGTCCGGTAATACTCTGTAACCTTATTTCAACAACGGATAAGGGTTAGGGGTGTTACAATATATGTTTAATAAAATTAAGTCAATAAACTTAAAAAAATATTTTTAATTCTTTTATTTTCCTTTCTTTATATTATTTCTCCCTTTATTTTTTTATATTTTATTCTTTCTTCCTTATAATTTCAGGTAATACCAACAATGTTTGAAATTCGCCCTCTCGAGGTCGAGATGTCGATGGTTAATTCTGTTTTAGAACTTTACCGCTTACTTGCTCGACCTGACATGATTGAAAAAGTTATTTCATCTATCAAAACCATTATTTTCAGAATTAGACTTAATTGACCGATCAAACTAGGAACCAATCGGGGTATAATGTCACAGGCTACAAATTAAAACCCGTGACCATTACACACAAAACGTCCCATAGAGATCAACTTATTAAATGTGGCTCATTTGACTTTCTTGAATTGACCCAACGTATGGAACATATGGAGAAGCTCATCTACTTGAAATGTTGGTGATCCAGTGAAACACTCCAGTAAAACTAGAGTTACCAGAGTAATTAATGTAAATCTTAAGGGATAAAGATGTATAGAGTTTAAATCCCTTAGAACTCTCATATTGTAGATAGAAACAAATCCCGACCGTCAATGTAACTCAATCTATATCGTTAGTTTTAGGGGAACTCAACTATAAATAAAGGTCTTCCTCCTCATTTGTCTAGATTCAATTGGAAACCTTCAAAGTAATAGATTACTTTTAAGAGCATTTACTCAAATACTTGGTGTGCACTATTTTTCTATGGCTTTTTATTCATTCATAACTTCTTTTGTTTTTCGAGTTAGCTTCCACTTCGCTTTGACGCCTTAGAGAATTTCTGCAAGAATTCTCAATTTTCGAGAGTAAGCTGACTTAGGCAGAATTTAAATCGAAGAAATTGTCTGAGGCCACGCGGTTTGTCAAACTAAAGTTCTAGCTCTGCGACACTAGTTCAAAGATGAGGGTTGAACCAATTTTATCTATTTTTAAATATTTTATTTTTATAAATTTTTTAATAATTTATTTGATCAAATTGGGAACTGATGGCTTAAGCAATTCAACAATTGGTCTAGTTTTGAAGAAAAAACTAAAAAAAGTAAAAGAATATATATGATACAAGCACGGATTGGGTGAAATTTATTAAATTTCATTCATCGAAGCTATCAATCTTCAAGTTTGGAAAATTACTCAACTTGAGACGACTTTTTGGTTGGGATTCAAACATTTCTAGATTGAGATGTCTTCATAACATTCAAAGATTTATCTATTAGCTTCGAAATGTAGTTTGAATAACTCAATTTTGAGTTCGGGAGATCAAGTTATGACAGTTTTAGTGAAGGTTGTGCATGTAGAATTTCTAGACTGGATTACGACGAGAAATTAGTGTTTCGAGTTTAAATCATATGGGGTTCGAGTTTAAAGCGTAATTTTGATTATACATGAGCCAAATATTGTATTTTAGGATGTTTTTAAGTATTTTAAATTGTTTAGGAGTTTTATATTTATTAGTGAACAAGAGAGTTTAGTTTAAAGCTACTTGTTTAGATTATTTAGAGTTTCATTATACTTGAGAGTTTTATTTAGATGTAAGTAGCTAGCTTATATAAATAACTCTTCATTATTCATTAAAGGCAATTAAATTGTTTTTCATTAATAAAATCTTGAACTCTGAGAGTTAATTTCTTTCGTGCAAGATTACTTTCTTATGAATTTTAGAAGTAGTTTTCTTCTCGATTTTCTTCAATGAGTCATGAGAATTCATTCTTCATCCTTCAATTTGTCAAGGATTATTTATTGGAGGATTGGTTAGAGTCATTAATAGAATTTATTGGGTTTATGTCTCAAATGATTCAATTGGACACTTATCCATCTATCCATCAATCTATTCGATCTATCTTCCACTTTTTAATTTTTGTTTTATTTATTTATTTGAATCTTTATTCTTTGTTCTCCATTTTTTTCTTTATTATTTTTTAAAAATCTGTTTGGTTTCTTTGTAATAGCCCAAATTTTAGTAATGTCGGGAATTGTGGTTCGAGACCACCGAATTTGATAAATGAACTCGTATATAATATTATTTAATATTTACGAGCCAAATGTAGTTTTTAAAATATTTTTGAAATAGTAAATTATGTTTTATAAAGATTTATTTGGTCAAGATATCAGGAAAAAGAGGTATCAAGATCTCGGTGTTATAAACCGAGCTATATATATTTTTATGATTATTTATGGAGTGTCAATAATGTAATATTAAAATTTCGTTAGAAAATTTTGACGTTTGGGTGGTTAATTAAATAAAAAGGACTAAATTGAAAAATGTGTGAAAGTTGCTAGAAGGATTAAATAGCTCAATTGTCAAATGAGGAAGGACCAAAAGTGCAAATAAGCCCAAAGGAGATATTTTGGGTGGCAATAGCTGAGAAAAATCAGAAAATGGGTGAAATAAGAGCAAAATTGGAAAATTGCCAAAAGTAGTTAAATAAAAATGGGACCAATTTGGAATATCTAGAATTCTCTTCATTTTTCTTCATTCTCATCAGCTGAGAAATAGCCATGGAAGAGGGTTCAAGCTGATTTTTCATACTCTAGCTTCATGTAAGTTTAATTCTTGCTCTCTCTCCTTGAAATTTTTATGTTTTTGGACTTTTACAATTGGGTCCAACTTATTACTTCATTAGTTTTTGATTTTATGGCTAATTTTTAAAGTTGATGTGGATTAGTGCTGGAAGAACATGATGAATAAATATTGAATTGAAGCTTTAATGTTGTTATATGATGATTTTATCAAGTAAAATTTATGGAAATTGGTTTTAGGACTTAATTGTGAAAGAGTTGAGATTAAGGCCTAGTGTTAAAATTCTGATTTTCAAAGGTTATGAAGTAGTTTAAAATGATAGAGAAAAGTATTAAAGGATAAAATTAGTTCAATTGAGGGGTTAATTGAGCAAGGACTAAATTGTATGAATTGTGGAATTTGGGACAAAATAGAAATCAACATGTTACACTAAACCAGGTTTGGACAGCAACAGTTGTCTAACTTTGAAAAATCATCAAAAATAGTAACAATTGAATTTGAAGTTGAATGAGATATAGAATTAAAGCTTGTTGAGTCTATTTTCATATAAAAGAAACAGAGAAAGCAAAGAAAGTCTATATATTGAGATATTTAAATTTTTGTAAGGCTGGTTCAGGTTGATTTCGTGATCCCCTGTTCTGAATTGTAAAAATCATTAAAATTTGTACAAAAATAGTTATGGAACATAATTTGTATGGTTGGAATCCTTATTGGGTATATTTTTAGAAGAAATAAACATAAACATCTTTTGAATTCTGTATAAAGAGAAATTGAAGTTTTAGTGAAGAGTGGTCAGGGTTGTTGAGTAGCGAAATAGGGGAAACTTTAACTAATAAACTGTACTAATTGGCCATACCAAAAATTTTGGAAAAATTATGGTAAGAATATATGTGAGTCTAGTTTCAATAAAAATTAACGGATCATAATTTGGAGTTCTGTAGCTCAAGATAAAAATGATTTAGTGACTATAACACGGATGGACAGCTTGAAAATGCATATAAGTAAATAGTAAAAATTATAGATAGTGTTCCTTACAAGTGTGTTATTTATACTAAGGATGTGGAATGGAGTGGAGGAGGAGGAAAATATATGAATGATTTGTATTTAAATTAATCACATGTCTGATTTTAGTGATCATTTGTTAGTCTTGTGAATTTCATGATGTGTTATTTCATATGTATTGTTGATAAAATTGTGACCAATGTAAAAGTATGAAAATTTAATAAATGCTCAAATTGAGTACTTCTACCTTGTGATAATCGACGAATTGACGGAAAAAGACCATGGTTGGACCATGGCAACAAGTGACAAGTGGTAGCTTCGGCTACAAGTGAAAAGTGGTAGCTTCGGCTACAAGTGATAAGTGATTTTCCGTGTAAGACCATAGCCGGGCTATGACATCGGAATAAAGTGATAAGTGACTTCCATGTAAGACCATAGCTGGGCTATGGCATTGGGATAAAGTGAAAAGTGATTTTTCTGTGTAAGACCATATCTAGGATATGGCATCGGAGTGATATGGCATCGGAGTGATATGTGCTTTTGTGTAAGACCATATCTGGGATATGGCATCAGTGATATATGTGATCCGTGTAAGACCATATCTGGGATATGGCATCGGAGTGATATGGCATCGGAGTGATATGTGCTTTTGTGTAAGACCATATCTGGGATATGGCATCAGTGATATATGTGATTCGTGTAAGACCATATCTGGGATATGGCATCGGTGTGATACGTGCTTAAGATGTAAGACCATAGCTGGGCTATGGCATTCTAATGAAAAATGATGAATTGACGGATAAGTCTATGGTTTCACCATGGCATAGTGATAGTGAAGATGTAAGACCATAGCTGGGCTATGGCATTCTATCAAAAAGTGATGAATTGACGGATAAGTGAAAAGACCATAGCTATGCTATGGCATCAGTGATTATCAGTGAAATTCAATGCGTATCGGCGCACATCAAAGAACGCGAGACCATGATTATACCGTGCAGTAAGTGAATAAGTGAAAGACCATAGTTGGATGAGACTATGGCACCAGTGAAAAATGACGATTTCCAAATTGATGAAGTTTTGGTAAGTATCATTTGAATTTACGTGATAGCAATTTTAATTGAGCATTGAAATTTGGTTCAATAAGTGATTTGTCATTTTAAATTGTGATTGGAATAATAGTTAGTGAATTACATGTTTATGAATTGATATTTAAAGTTGTTAAGTGATATGTGATTATTATTGGTATTGATTCTGATGTATGTGTACTCTTCGATGTTGAAATGATTCAACGTATAAGTCTAGCATATGAATGAGTATGAGACTAATACGAATTAGTACAGACATGTACATGAGCCTTACTAGCATTGAATTGATAAGACTTGTGAATTGTGTAGTAAATTATGTGAAAGAACATGGGATGGATTAGTGAATCCTTACAAGTTACAATGTGAAATGAAAAACTGTTTTCATTATGTTATATTAAGTTATAAAATGTATAATGAATGTAAAATGTAATGGAAATGGTTTAATTACATGTGTGGCACTTAATGTGCGAGATGATGAGTATTCAATATATTTGTATTGGTTCAATAGAAGAAAATATGATAATACAAGGGTACATAATAATACGGATTAATATGAGCTCGACAAGTAAGTGATTTTCAGTACTATGATTCTATGGCATGAATGTGGTAAAGACGTGAGTAATTTCTATGATATCTATTGCATGAGAAATTGACATAACCATAACATGTCTTAAAGGTCAAATTGCTTGTTGACATTTCAACATTCTAGTATGAACAATGAGATTTTGATAGTTCACCAGAAGTTGGACCAAATTTGTTTAACAAATTACAATTGCTAAAAGATGATTATATCTTTAAAATATGTTAAGTGTCTACGTATGCCTTGTTGTATGCTATTGTATAAATATGTGTGCGTATGATGTGAAGGTGATAAAAGGGCTTGGTAAATAGCCCGACATTGTCTACACGGCTGAGCACACGGGCGTGTGCCTTAGCCGTGTGATTTTGACAGGATGCTCCACGAGATGTAGGCACGGGCGTGTCTAGGCCGTGTGATGGAACACGGGCTGTGGACACGACCTTGTTAGTAGTTCACACAGGCGTATAGAGCCTTAAAGCATGAATTTTCCAATGTTTTACTAAAGTTCTCGGTTTGGTTCTGAACCACCCCGAATGCATGTTTTGGGTTTCATAAGCCCGTCTAAGAGACAGTATGCATGTGAAATGAAAAGTTTTAAATTTGAACAAAATTTCATGGTCGGTTTAGTATGAATGTGTTGGCTTAAGTCCGGTAGCACCTTGAACCCTATCCCGGCGTTGGATATGGGTGAAGGGTGTTACATTCTTGTTTTTCAAGTCAAACCAAATCCCCTCATGTTAAACAACTTAAACACGATCTTGGTTCGTTGCCTCCTATTATTTGCTATCAATATATGTAAGAAAAAATATTATTTGTCTTTTTTGCTACATGTCAATTTTTAATTAATTACCTTTTTTTAAATAGACTTAAATGTTTAACTAACGATTAAACTAATAGAGGTACCAACTTAGGGAAAAAAAGTATTTTAGGTATTAGTTGTGACAAAAAAAATTTAGGTACCAAAATGAGAAAAAGAGTATAGTTTAGGTATTAATTTGTGGATTAATCCTTTCTTTGAATGGATTTAATGGTTTAACTAACGAAAAAGTGCCACTTGTGACAAAAAAAATTAGATACCATGAGATATATAGGGAGTGAGAGTTTAACTACCAATTTGTGGGTTAAACCATTGGGAAATGGGTAAAAACAATTAAAACTTGAAAAGTATACACTCATACCATACAAATGAAGTATCTTAATTATTAAGTTGTGAATTTGTTTCTTGTCGTTTTTAAATTTTATTATGAAAGGAAAAAAAAAGAATATTTTTAATACATATGATTTATTTTGTAACACCCCAAACCCAGCCTAGAAGTTAGGCTTGAATCTGGCGATGTCACATTGAAGAGTTGCTTTTAAAACGGTTTAGTTAAAACTTAGTTCGAACGAAATATGCTTAAAAAGAATTTACTTAGTTAAAAATCGAAGAATTTAATTAAACACGAAATAAATCCCTAAGTAAATAGTGAAATCGGAGTATATAACCTTATTACATCACAAAAGGAAAAAAAATAATTATCATAAAACACTTAATAAATCTATATTTAAAATTCCTAAGTAACTTGTAGTGTGGCTATCTCCGAGTTCTCTCCCGCGTCAAGGCATCTATTGTGGATCACCTGAAATATTAATAATAAGGGTGTAAGTTTCGCAATTCAGTGTGTATGACCCTTGGCAATCAAATCAATTCAGTATGCACATATCACATTGGGCCTAAGCCTTAATCACAGTATCATCATAAATATATCACATATGCGATGTAGTAAAAACCCTCCCCAATAATCCATCCGCTACACAACAGTTCCCGACCAACCTTATACACCGTGGGGATTTCTAAATCAACCCACCTATCCGCTACACAGTAATGGTAGCCCGGTTGCGGTACTACCTAACGTTGCAGCAAAGTTACTAATCACATATTGGGCTTTAAAAGCCAACGGTGGATCCACGGTCGTCAAGCAACCATGCGATCCTCAAATTCTTCCTCCGTACCATAATCCCCACCCATATGCAACCTAAACAGAATATCATATGAATGCTACAATCATACATGTAACACAAAGCCTACATTTAACACATAGGGGTATTTCAGTCATTTCACTACCCAGGGGTGTTTTGGTAATTCTACCCTACAAGGGTGTCTCGGTAACTCTACCCTTCGAGCTGTTATAATAATTCTACTCTACAGGGGCATTTTAGTAATTCTACCCTAGAGGGTATTTTCATAATTCTACCCTAGAGGGGTATTTTTGTAATTTCCTAATGATACAGATTTTAGTTATGAATTTTGGTCCATTAACAAGTCCTCGCGGCTAAAATGAACGGACACTATGCACCAGGTAGGATTCAAGAGAAGAGAAGGTGGGTCACTAAGACCGCGTAAGTACCAAACTCTTCCTAGATCCAATCCTTGACATGCATATGTTGGTTGCCACACCTTAGTCTATTGACTTGTTCACAGACATGTTTATTACTTAATTAAGTCTTATGTAAAATTTGAGAGATCAGAACTAGGCTTATAGTATATTAAAAACTCTAGCATGCATTCCTACAATCCCATAAGGCCCACTAGGCTCAATCATATTCATTAAATCCACTAAGTCCCAAACATGCTTATGTAGTCCATTAGGCCCGATACAATCCAATCATACAATCATGCATGTCGATTCATCATACAATTTCATATCACAATTTTTCCACCTTGGGCCCACAAGTTCGTCAAGCCCATTCGGGATTTTGGGATTTTGGCTTTTGCCTATTTTCGTGTGTGTAGTGTATGTACACAATTGATTGTCGACCCGCACTATCCTCAGCCTCAACCTATAACCAAAACCATCTTCGAATCAATTCTATACTTTAAACTACAACTTTATCAAATCCCGAAGCCTTACCGTAGCCTTACCGTGAACCTTCAGCTTTTCTAGCCTTTCCTTAGCGAATAGTCTTGAATACTCCTAGATCTGCATCAACACACATATTTTATCAACATCAGGTGACTCGTCTTCCACACGATCTACCCTTATGGCTACACATATATTTGGCCACCCCCCTAAGAAACTGAAATTGAGAATGAGATACTTACCGAAATTCGCCTTCAAACTAACGGCCTAGATATCTGCTGAGTGTGATCGGCTTTTAAAATCTTGATTAAATGTTGTAAATAACAAAAACAAATTTGTGATGTAGGAAAGCAAAAGAAATCGGTAAATGAAATATGAGTATTCAGCTTTTAAGAGATTAGAGAAAGAAATCGACAAAGGGGATATAGGTATTCGGTTTTTGCAAAAGAGGAAAAAGAACTAGAAAGAAGGAGAAGAATGAAGCATTCGGTTTGGCAAAGTAAGGGAAACTCTTCAAAAAGAATTCGGCACCCCCTATAAATACCCTAAGTCGAACCCCTAAAGTCCTAATTGGCTCCACTTCATCCACATCTCATCTCCTAATTTTTCTCCACGATAAGCTCTCCTAACATCTTCTTATATTTTCTCTTCTGATCACTCTCCTTAGAGTCCACCTTCATGCCACTTCCAACCTTCTAGAAGGCTAAAATTAAACTCCTAAAAATACTAAACTAGGATCCAAAACTTAACCAAGGCCCAATACTTTTAGGCCCAAAATTCGGGGTGTTACAATTCACCCCTCCTAAAAAAAATTTCGTCCTCGAAATTTCTAAATAACACAGTAGTCTTGTATCCACTACGCTACCGCTGCGCACTCTGATCTAAATAATTTTAATACACACCCAAGATATCCACCTATCGCAAACACTCTCAAACACACACAGAATAGGTACCAAATTTCGATTCAAATGTTTACAAAGCCCTAACACTTCCACGCCTCTGTCGCGGCCTTTCGCACCCCTTCAAGCGCTCTTCGTTGCGTACGTATTTCTAGATTAGAATTTTTATGAGATTAGTTCATAGTTCCACTGTTTAAAGCATATGTCTTATGCAATTAGTGATTTAAAAGTCGTTTCACTGATGCGATTTCACTACAGGCTCAAGTTTCCTATGGGCTTTAGTTTCTAAAACCTATTGTTTAAAGTAGCCCACTATCATAGTATAATTCAGAAATTTAAACAATATAATGACAGAAGAACTTACTTGGCTCGACGTCGAGGGCTCGGTGAACCACACTTCAAGAATCCTGCAAAAACTTTTTAATCTAATTGTTTTAAAAACCCAAAATCTAATATCCATTTCACAGTCTGAGTTTTGCAACCGAAGCTTTGATACCACTAAATGTAACACCCCAAACCTGGCCTAGAAGTTAGGCCCGAATCTAGCGATGTCACATTGAAGAGTTGCTTTTAAAATGGTTTAGTTAAAACTTAGTTCGAACGAAATATGCTTGAAAAAAATTTACTTAGTTAAAAATCAAAGAATTTAATTAAACAAATATTTAGGAAAAACCATGTTTATTAAATATAACAGTAACGAAATAAATCCCTAAGTAAATAGTGAAATCGGAGTTATATAACCTTATTACATCACAGTGGGAAAAAAATAATTATCATAAAACATTTAATAAATCTATATTTAAAATTCCTAAGTAACTTGTAGTGTGGCAATCTCCGAGTCCTCTCCCGCGTCGAGCCGTCTATTGTGGATCACCTGAAATATTAATAATAAGGGTGTGAGTTTCGCAACTCAGTGTGTATGACCCTTGGCAATCAAATCAATTCAGTATGCACATATCACATTGGGCCTAAGCCCTAATCACAGTATCATCATAAATATATCACATATGCAATGTAGTAAAAACCCTCCCCAATAATCCATCCGCTATACAACAGTTCCTGACCAACCTTATACACCTGTGGGGATTTCTAAATCAACCCACCCATCCGCTACATAGCAATGGTAGCCCGGTTGCGGTACTACCTAACGTTGCAGCAAAGCTGTTAATCACATATTGGGTTTTAAAAGCCAACGGTGGATCCACGGTCGTCAAGCAACCATGCGATCCTCAAATTCTTCCTCCGTACCATAATTCCCACCCATGTGTAACCTAAACAGAATATCATATGAATGCTGCAACCATACATGTAACATAAATCCTACATTTAACACATAGGGGTATTTTAGTCATTTCACTACCCAGGGGTATTTTGGTAATTTCTACCCTACAAGGGTGTCTCGGTAACTTTACCCTTCGAGGTGTTATAATAATTCTACTCTACAGGGGCATTTTAGTAATTCTACCCTAGAGGGTATTTTCATAATTCTACCCTAGAGGGGTATTTTCGTAATTTCCTAATGATACAGATTTTAGTTATGAATTTTGGCCCATCAACAAGTCCTCGCGGCTAAGATGAATGGACACTATGCACCAGGTAGGATTCAAGAGAAGAGGAGGTGGGTCACTCGGACCGTTTAAGTACCAAGCTCTTCCTAGATCTAATATTAGACATGCATATGTCGGTTGCCACACCTTAGTCTATTGACTTGTTCACAGACATGTTTATTACTTAATTAAGTCTTATGTAAAATTTGAGAGATCAGAACTAGGCTTATAGTCCATTAAAAACCCTAGCATGCATTCCTACAATCCCATAAGGCCCACTAGGTTCAATCATAACATCAAATCCACTAAGTCCCAAACATGCTTATGTAGTCCATTAGGCCCGATCACAATCCAATCATACAATCATGCATGTCAATTCATCATACAATTTCATATCACAAATTTGCCACCTTGGGCCAACAAGTTCGTCAGGCCCATTTTGGATTTCGAGATTTCAGCTTTTGCCGATTTTCATGTGTGTAGTGTATGTATACACCTGATTGTCGACCCGAACTACACTATCCTCAGCCTCAACCTACAACCAAAACCATCTTTGAATCAATTCTATACCTTAAACTACAATTTATCAAATCCCAAAGCCTTACCGTAGCCTTATCGTGAACCTTCGGCTTTTCTAGCCTTTCCTTAGCGAATAGTCTTGAATACTCCTAGATCTGCATCAACACACATATTTTATCAACATCAGGTGACTCGTCTTCCACACGAGACACCCTTATGGCTACACATATATTCGGCCACCCTCCTAAGAAATCGAAATTGAGAATGAGATACTTACCAAAACTCGCCTTCAAACTAACGGCCTAGATATCTGCTGAGTGTGATCGGCTTTTAAAATCTTGATTAAAGGTTGTAAATAACAAAAACAAATTTGTGATGTAGAAAGCAAAAGAAATCGTCAAATGAGATATGAGTATTCGGCTTTTAAGAGATTAGGGAAAGAAATCGACAAAGGGGATATAGGTATTCGGCTTTTGCAAAAGAGGAAAAAAAAACTAGAAAGAAGAAGAAGAATGAAGCATTCGGTTTGGCAAAGCAAGGGAAACTCTTCAAAAAGAATTGGGCACCCCCTATAAATACCTAAAGCCAAACCCCTAAAGTCTCAATTGGCTCCACTTCATCCACATCTCATCTCTTAATTTTTCTCCACGATAAGCTCTCCTAACATCTTCCTATATTTTCTCTTCTGATCACTCTCCTTAAAGTCCATCTTCACGCCACTTCCAACCTTCTAAAAGACCAAAATTAAACTCCTAAAAATACTAAGCTAGGATCCAAAACTTAACCAAGGCCCAATACTTCTAGGCCCAAAATTCGGGGTGTTACATATTTCTTTTCTAGTCAAAACCACTTCTAGTCTAAACTTTATAACATAGAATAAAATATGTGCAATAATATATAAAACACATAACAATCAAAATTATTTATATTATATGATCATCTACAGACTTTCATTTTTAGTAGTTGAAAATGTTGTCTCATCAATATAATCTAAATGCTAGTTAGTAATATCATGATTTAAATAAAGAAAAAATTTCATATATCAAATTAAATATATATCATAAAAAAGAAAGAATACTTTTGTACTAAAAATTTCACTTACAAATTGGATGGAATGAATTAAATTTCAAATTTCTAAATTTATTGTTTATTTTATAATGCTATGATAGATGCAAAAGTGACTCTTTAAAAACATTACTTTTTAAGTTGCACTTTTTTGTTTTAAAAATCCATTTCAACTCAACCTTTTAAAAGTAACTGTTAGATTGTAATGCCTCAAGTTTTAATTTATATTCTGAATAAATATGACGCAACTATTTGTCTGTTTAAGTGGTTAAGTGTTTTGGGTATGTGTGGGAGGTTCCAAGTTCAAGCCACAACTTGGGTAAATTTTGAAACTTTTATGATTAAAGCCCTAACCCTAGTCAGTAGGCTTAAAATTAAAGGCTGGTAAGCTCATGTCAAAATGGGCTTGCTAGTCTGGTGGTTAAGTGGTGTGTTATTAAGTTGGGGGTCTTGTGTTTGAATCTCTATAGTAGCAAAGGGGATTATTTTGCTGCAAATTTCCGCTAAGAGTTTGTGTTTTACTGAAAATCTGAGTTGAGGGGTTAGTGGAGAGAATTAAGGGATGTGTATTAGGGGGTTATGAGTTTGATGAGCATTCTATTTTTCTTTTTGGAAAAATTCGGCTACCCTCCTCCATTTTCTTTCTTTTGCTGCCAATTTCCTTTTTCCCCTACTTTAGTTACTGCCGAAATTTCCCTTGCCTCCCTCTGGTATGTTTTAGTTTCAAAATAGCGAGATTTTGCGACTCTTAGCCGTGGTTCAATCATTCGGTAAATGCTTTTTGTACATCTTTACTTTGGAATGTGGAACCGTTGATTAAATGATATGTTTTGTGTTTAGGTGATCTTTAGGCGGTTGTAGGATCTCGACTGGTACATTAGTAGTGTGAATCCTCCAGTGCTTGTTCAAGGTAAGGGATTTAACGGTTTTAGGTTGAAATATCTCATAATAATGTTTAAGTAACTTATTTTGTGTATTAATGGGCAATAATAGGTTCGGGAGTGCTTGTAGTGGCCTTAGCTACGAAATGATACTAGGTGTGTACCCGAAAACACAGAAAACAGGAATCGACGAAAGTCAAAAAATGAAACTATCGACGCCACATGGGTGTGTGGTCGCCCGTGTGGTAGGTCGTATGGCAGTACACAGTCGTATAAACGACAAACCAGGCCATGCGCGAATGACATGGGCACGTGATTGCTGGTGAGACCGTGTGGGAGACACGGGCTCGACCAATTGGACAGTGTGGGCCACACGGGTGTGTAGGCCCATACGGGTGAACCATACAGGCGTGTGGAATTCAGAGCCAGGCTGTGTGATCCACACGACCAAGGCCAATTTGGGCCGTGTGGGCCTATACAGGCAGGCCACATGGGCGTGTGAGCCCATTTTTCTGAAATGATCTGTAAGGTTGCACGAATCGCCCAAGTCGACTGTGACCTGTTATAGGATCGGTAAGCACTACTTAGACCTCTGATCCTGTGATCTGAATATGTGATGTATGTATTAGGCATGATATTCTGAGCATGTGTATCTGATTGATTGATAATCTAATTGACTAATTTAAGCATGACATTTATGTATGCTGCATCTCATTGAGATTGGGTTGTTGAAGATGAAGGAAGTATCTGAAAGGCATTTTAAGTCTGTTATCTGACAGCCAAGCTGCATGACTACGATATGTGTCGTAATTCGATACTGTATAGTGTGTAGGAATGAATGGGTACTATATACCCTATTTGGTGTGCAAGGATGGGTGGGTCGATTATATCCCCACATGGTGTGTTGGGTTGGACGGAGTTGGTGTGCAGGGTTGGTGGGTTGGGTTTCTGTTATTTTGTTCTGTTATGCATGTTATATCTAAGATGGGCTAAGGCCCTATGTCACATCTGATTCTGTATCTGAGTGGGCTAAGGTCTACACTGATTCTGTATAGGGCTCAAGCCTGATTTGTACATAGATATTTGACTGTATTTTGATAAATGTTTGTATGCATGCTGTCTGTGGAGGATTACACACTGAGTTTTCAAAAACTCACCCCTTTTCTGTTTAATCTGTTTCAGGTAATTCCCAACAGTAGACAGATCGGTGCAGCGAAGGACTCAACGGTGACCACTGCTACATATACATTGGTTCCATAGTTTTTTTAACTGCTTTAATTATTATTTTTGGGAATTTTTGATGTAATTATTGGGACTTGGACTTTTGGTTTTAATTTGGGTTTTTGAACTGTTGTTTATGTGTTTATAAATTGCAACGCAATAAAGTATTATTTTCCTAAAATAAACTACGTTTTTCATAAGCAGAAACGATTGTGACAAGTATTTGGTTTTCAAAGCTTCCGCGTAAAAGAAATGGTTTTAAGCAAATTAATTAGTTCACGTTTTTCTGAATTTAGTAAAGATAATAACTGGAACAATTTTTAATGTATCGATGCATTTTCAAAAACACTCTCATGTGACATTACCAGATTCGGTCATAATGTCTAGGTCAGGTTTAGGGTGTTACATAGATTCAATAACATAATTTTTTGGTTTAGTAAAGTTTTCCCAAATAGTCATAATGCTTCTATTGGTTAGAAGTCTATTCAACTACTATTTGAACAATGTCATCACCATTCAAAATAAAAATATTGCTTCAATCCATTAATAGATCATTTTCTAACTGTGCATTTTTATTTCATCCATCTTTTTTCTTTTTTTCTTTTTTGTATGATATATAATATATATATTAATAATTCTATATCAATTATAATCATGCATCTTAAAATGCCATGTATACAATGAACTAACATTTTATTTTTGTTAAGTAAATGATGCATAAGACACCTACATCTTTTGCATAATGCAATTCAATAAACACATAACAATTGAGCTAATTCAAGCAATAAGAGTAAAACAATAATTATGATTTACATTTCCTTGTAATAAAGATGTCTTCTAAATCAATTTTTGACAAGATCATTGACATTGATGCAATCACATTTGTAATATCCATCCTCATAGTACCATGCTTGTAGTGGCAAGTGAATACGCGAGGAACAGATAAGCCTTCTTAAATTCTCATAAATTGCAAAAATATAATACCTTAAAATTGTTAGTGTGTAGGGATAAAAATAAATTTACTATAAATTAGTGAAGACTTCAAGGTGTGTATCAATGCCACTTTGTTCAAGGTTTTATTCGCCCCCACTTATATTATGGTGTATAAAAGAGTTACTAGCAAATGAAACTCGATGATACAATAAAGTCTAATGACTGTTTACATTTTGCACTAATAGAAATATTCCATTGAGCATTGAGCGGAGCATAACAATGATATCAATTTTTATAAAGAATTTTAGCACTAATTCTTTATAGAATAATCGAGAAATATAAAAAAATAGTGGGAGAATAAAAAGAAACTTTATTTCTATGTGTTCTTTTTTGTGTGTCATACAAATGAAATTTCTCTCCTATTTATAAGAAGACTCATATCTCTTCATAGGGACATAACTACCCAAGTGGATAGTCATATCTTTAATTATTCAATAGATTTCTACTTGAATAATTATAACTATTTATTAATGATCAAGTAACATAACTTTTGAATTTAAAAGGCATAACTCATCACTATAAATTGTAACAACTTTTCATTTGCAACTATAAAAACACTATATATATTTTGAAAATGTTCACAAATAAATTTAGAGTATTATCAATATATATATATATATATAACAATTATTTTATGTAACAATAAACAAACTTCACAAATAGGTTTGAAGTAATATCAAAAGTTTTAAAAAAAATATTATTATACTATTACATCATAAATATAAATAATATTTCATTTGTAAATTTTTTTATTGTAATGTTCAAAATAATAATTCATACTAGTATGGTTCTCAATTACAGTGGTGAATTTGAGGGGTGCAGACAGGAGGTCAAGGCCACCTTTTCAAAAAAATAAAAAATTTCAATTGAGTTTTCGTATAAATAAGGAAACTATAAATTAATATATAGTGAAATTACACTTTGAGCTCCTAATTTTTTTAATTCAATCTTCTTATAAATAAAGAAATTATAAATTAATATATGGTAGAATTATATTTTAACCTCTTAAAAAAAAATTTTAGTCCCTTAAAAAATGATAAAATTATAAATTAATACATATAAATTTATATTTTGATCAATGATAAAATTATAATTAAATTTGGCCCCTACTAAAAAAATTTCTGGATTCATCCTTGGTTGATTTTTTTTTGTGTCAAATTACAAATTAAAAATTCGAAGGTTAAAATATGCTATAAGCACATATATATTTCGCACATTTGGAATTTAATTCTCCTACTTTTATTTTGAGGAATTTAGTCCCTCCATTTTTCGGATTTGAAAATCCAAGCCCAGTTGTTACCGCCATTAAATTTATTCTATTAGGATTCTTTGGTGTGACATTTTGAAATTTAAAAAAAAAAAACTACTTGGTAGTCATGTAACAATAAAAACACACATTTGAATTCGTTATGATAAAAAAAATATTGAATTAGTGTTCTTAAGAAAATTTGGCATCAACATTTTGATTGAAATGGTTTACAATATCAATTATTTAGACTAACTAATGACATTATAAAAGTAGAGAGACCGAATTATGTTAAAAATTAAAATAAAATATTTAAGCTCAAGATTCAACATAGTCTAAGGACCAAAATTGAAATTTATAATGCCAAAAAACACACACAAACCTAAAAGGAATTTGAAGTCACATGTTAATCTCCAAGGAATTCAAATTATATATAACCACGTAATTTTTTAATCGAAAAGTTAAAGATACTAAATATTTGGATAAATTAATAAAATTAAAAAATATAGATACTAAATTATGTTAATTAAAGTATTAAAATTAAATCATAATTTTAGGTATAGTAGAGGGACTAAAACTAAAATTTAACCATTTTTGTAAAATGTAAAGAAAAAAAACGCATTGGTGCCCATGTGTCAAAAGGAAGACCATTTGAAAATTATTAAATATAAATATAGGAGAATAAAAAGTAAAATAATAATTTATTACCAAAAACTAAAATAATAATTAATAAAGAATAAAATGTTATATATATATATATATATATATATATAAATGATGCCTAGAACTAGCTATAGGTCTTTTCAAAACCTTAAATATGAAGATAAAATATTTTGATTTGCTCGAATTTAGATCTTTTTATATTAACAACAATATCAATATTAATCGAAATAAGATTCAATCAACAAAAATTATTTTTTCATTTAAAGTTCATCTAACAAATAAATGTTTAGTATATAGGTTCGGTAGGTAAATTTTTTTTAAAGCTCGAAAGATTTAAATACGGTATAAAATTACATAATTTTGAATTTACGTTTATAAAATAAATTAATATTTACGAATAAAAAAAGTAAACTGATATAAGATGTACATTCTATGTTTAAAATTTATAATTATTTCTCTTACTAATATTGTCTTTGAATTTAATAATGCTATAGTTATTTGTCATTGGAACTTAGGCTTTATTTCGCATTACTTCTCAAAAGTGTTTTTACAGTCAAAAGCATTTTTGAAGTCAAAAGTAATGTTAAACAAACAACTTTTTAAGTCAAAAATGCTTTTGAAGAGTGTTTTTCAACCGGGAAGTAAAAGTAGTTTTTTTAGCTTTTGCTTTTGGCAAAAGTGCTTTTAAGAATACATGACAATTTTAACCCTTATAATGTATTTTATATAATATTTATATGGTATATGTAATTATTTTCTTATTAAATTTTATTTTATGTATAATATTTTATATTTAAATTTTTATTGATCATATTTTATTATTTAAAATATAGTTTATATATTCGAATTAAATTTTATTAATAATTAATATTAATTACTTAAAAAATATTAAAATTTATATTTTATATATTAAAATATTAACAACAAATTATAATAAATTATTTTTTATATTCTTACTAATGTATTATAATATTAACTAATCTGGATATTATTTAAATGTATATTTATTACTTTATAACACAATGCTTAAAATAGGCATTTTATTTATCAAAAATAGTTTTTAACAGTAATATTAAAGACTTAAATCTTAAACTAAATTTTTTAAAAATACTTTTTAAATTCATTTTTCCACAACACTTTTAAAACTATTTCTCAAAAGTAATATTAAACTGACATTTATATAGGTTACGCAAGCCACAATGCCATGCTAGTTATTACTTTCAAGGAGAGGACATGATTGAGAAAGTTTAAATGTAGAATTTCCTCTTTAGATCACTTAATTAGGTAGTGGTTATGAGATTAAAGGATAGATTACGTTGGGTTAACCAAATTCATATTTTGCTCATATTTTATGATGTACAAGCATTTTCAAATTTCACATAAAGCAATTTGTGGTACAACTAATCATACCATGTTGGGACCTAAGGATAACCCACATTTTGAAATTTTAAATTTTATTTAAAAATAATGGTAAGATTATACATTTTTGGATTGAATTTTTCTTAAAATGCCAATTTTTTAAAAAAAATTATCAGATTAGATTTTTTTTTTGAAAAATTATGAAATTAAATTGATTTTACGAAAATACTTTCAATTGATTTGTAAAAAAAATTTTCTATTTAGAATAAATTTTAACGTATTTGGAAAAAACAGTTTCAATTTTCTTGTGACAGATCTTTAATTCTTTATATATACCCCAAATATTATTTTATTTATTTTCTTAAATGATATGGATATAAGTCTATATAAACTCTTGTTCAATTTGTAGTTTGTGCATAAACAATAAGACTTGATTTATATATAGACTTGTTTTATAAATTTTATTTTCACAATAACCACACAAAAAAATAAAAAAAAAATATTGGGGGTACAATTAATATTTGAAAAAAAAAAAAAGGCGATAACATTCTAAAAGGTGTTTGTTTCTGCAGTGAAAGTAGCGCCACGGTTTGTTTCATTTGAAGCAATTAATTTGATTGTTCAGGTTTTCTAGGCCTTAAAATGGCACCCCTCACAACAAGTCCGCTTTTCCAATGGCCCCCATGTTGATAGAAGTCAAAGCAAACTTCTCCAGTTTCATCATCTTCATTATCTGGTGTATGAAAACTGCCTACATTGAGCTCCATCCATTGCCCTCTAGGCTTCTGCAAGAGGCTAACTTGCCTTTCTTGGACTCTTCCATTAGGGAGGGATAGTCTGAGCTTCACTGGGAGTTCCCAACCAGATGCCCCTTTTGTCAACTTTACTTCATACACAACTTCGTATAAAGTTGCAGGGGAAAGCTCTGATATTTTCAACTTCCCTCTCACATCCAGCCAACATACATGGCTTAATTTCGCTACTTCGATGTTTTCATCACTGCAAATCATGAATCAATGGATCACTGAAACCAAAAAAAATAATCCATGAAAAGAAGAAGAGAGAAAAAAAAATCCAACCTTGTGTCTTTAAAACTGTTCCAGATCCAGTACTCACGGCCACCCCATGTCACGTAGAGTGACCTTGCGTACAACATGAAGCATTTTTTACCAGTCTCTGCATCTTCCCAGGTTTTCTGCATGATATCAAAATATTTTTTTTGTGAATTTCTTGTTAGATGGATAAGTTAAAGATTTGAAACATACCTTTGTCTTGTGATCCAGGAAGGCCTCCTCGTTCTTGTTCTTCTTCTTGTTCTTAAACATGTTCGTTGATTATGTTATGTACCCAGACAAAACCAAAGAGTTTACACACTCGTATAAGCTTTAATTTCCTGTATTGACTTCAATCCATTCCTTTTATCTTTTTATAGTGAAACCTGAAGAAAAATGTACAGGAAATGAAAAGGATGAGAGAGGAACCATACTTGCAATTTCCACGAACATCAGATGAAATTTGCTGTAAGTTTCTTTTTCCATGGAACCGCGTCAAAACAATAAATTTTGAGCCAGAAATAATAAGTTTTTCACTTTAAGACTATTTTTCTCTTGACTTTTTCACTTTAAGACTATTTCTCTTTTTCTTTCCTTCTTCTAGACAGAGGAACACGTATAGTGGAAGGCCAGTTCCAAGTCCTTTTTTGCCCTGTATATGGAAAACCAGTTCAATCCGTGTCGAAGAAACTAAGAAGAAGCTTCGGAGGTATCTCTACTGTCTGAACTGGATCTATATATAGACAGAATCAGGAAACAAAGGAAATCAAATCAATTAATTCATCCTGTTTCAAGTTCCAAATAAGTTGTCAATTTTAAGGTTTTTGTTGTTGTGTAATCTTCCTGTCGTGTCATTCAATTCCAACAGAGTTTCTCTTGCTGGTGAGTTTCTGTGTAATTCTTCCATGCAGCACAGCAAATAATTAATATGAACGAAATGAAAATAACTTTTTTGTTCATTCTTGCAGGAGTTGTGATCAATAAGACTTAATTTCAACTAGTTATGGCTGAGATAGCTTCTATTTTTGTTAGTCCTATCGTGTCCAAGCTCACTGAAACTGTTGCAACCTTGATCAACGAAGAATTTGCTGCAATCAAGGGTGCTAAGAAGGAGCTGGAAAAGCTTTCAAGCAATCTTATCACCATTGCAGCTGTGCTTGAGGATGCAGAGAAGAAGCAGATGGATGCAGCCTGTGGTCGATCTTTGAAGGCGTGGCTCTCAAAGCTCAAAGATATTGCTTTTGATGTAGAGGACATATTAGACAGTTTTGCAACGGAAGCTCACCTCTCCAAGGTACGCAGAATCCCATTTCGAATCCGTATGGCACCTGAAATCAAACAAATTTTAACAAAATTTGACTTGATTGCTAAAGAGAAGAGCAATTTCGGTCTCAGTGTAAGTAGTGATGCTGCAAGGTCTGATTCCGAAAGTCAAAACCACTTTCCACTCACCAATTCCTTCGTAGACACAACCGATGTGTTAGGTAGGGATTCTGATAAAGATAAACTAATAGATCAGATGCTATCAAATGAAAGTGATAGTAGGGAAGGTGGTGTTTCTGTCATTCCCATCACTGGGATGGGAGGCCTAGGCAAAACAACTCTTGCTCAACTCATCTTCAATGATGAACGAGTTAAGAAGCACTTTGAGTATAGGATGTGGGTCTGTGTTACTATTGATTTCAATCTCCAAAGGATACTCAGGGGAATCATAGAATTTCACACTCAAATGGAGGTCTCCAAGAACTTATCCATGGACAGCCTACTGACACGCTTTAAAGACATCTTAGCAGGAAAAGACTTTCTGCTGGTTTTAGATGATGTTTGGGTTGACAATTACCAAGATTGGGAGCCACTTGGAAACATTTTGAAGCTAGGAGGTAAGGGCACTAGAGTTTTAGTCACTTCTCGATCCACCAAAGTGTCTGACAGTATGGCGACCCAAACTCCCTATACCTTACAAGATCTGCCCCAGCAGGAATGTTGGTCCTTGTTCAAAAAAATTGCTTTCAAAGACATTAAGAACATGTCGAGCGAATTGGAAAGCATCGGTAGGGAAGTTGTAGGCAAGTGCAACGGCTTGCCTTTGGCGGTGAAGGCAATGGGGGGTCTCCTGCGTGGTAATGTTGATGTAGACAAATGGAAAGGAATCTTGAGAGACAGCATATGGGAGCTAGAAGACGAGAAAAGCCTCAACAAGCCCAAAATTTTGCCAGCCTTGAAACTGAGTTATGACCACCTGCCTTCCTATTTAAAACAGTGTTATTCGTATTGCTCTATATTTCCAAAGGCCTATGTTTTTGATAGGAAGGAGCTGGTCAAGCTTTGGATGGCTCAAGCATTTATTCAACCTAGAGGGCAAAAAAGTGCAGAGGAGACTGGACGTGAATACTTTGATGAGTTGTTAACCAGGTCCTTCTTCCAAACTCTAGACATTGATAACAAAGAGAGATATAGAATGCACGATCTTATCCATGAGTTGGCAGTATCAGTTTCAAGTCCCCAGTGCTGCCAAGTGATGGACCACAAGTCGTGTGTTTTCGCTCAACAATGTCGTCATGTTTCATTGCTCTGTCAGGATTTAGAGAGTCCTACCTGCAAGCAGGTTTTTAAGACGTGTAATAAGCTGCGCACACTCCTGCTGCCTAGCGAGTACTTGAAAAGCTTAGGAGGGCAAACTCTGGACCAGATGTTTCGTTCTCTAAAATACATTCGTGCCTTGGATCTAAGTTCGAGTTTGCTCACGGAATTACCAGACTCTGTTGGAGAGTTGAAGCTATTACGCTACTTGGATCTCTCTAGGACAGAGATCAAAAAGCTTCCCAACTCAGTATGTAAGCTCTGGAATTTGCAGACACTTAAGCTTCTAGGGTGCCTTTGGCTTTTTGAATTGCCCAAGGACCTTGGTAAAATGGTTAACCTGATTTATCTTGAGCTAGATGACATGTTTTGGTTCAAGTGTAGGGAGTTGCCACCAAGGATGGGAAACTTAACCAGGCTACAGAATTTGCATGCATTTCGAGTACTCAGCAGTACACCGGGACGTGGCATTGGAGAACTGAAGGACATGGCGGATCTTACGGGAAAGCTGCATATCTCCAACCTGGAGAATGCAGTGAATGCAGCTGAGGCAAAGCTAAACCAGAAGGAGAGCCTTCAGATGCTGCTTTTGGAATGGACTGACAAAGACTTCAACCAAGAAGATGAAATCAGAGCAGAGAGGGACCTCAATCACCTCCAGCCTCATTCAAATCTCAAAGGCCTGGCCCTTCATCACTTCAAGGGCTCTAATTTTCCTTCCTGGATGACAAGTGGTTTGCTTCAAAATTTGAGAACACTTACCTTAAGTCATTGCATTAAATGTACTACAATCTCTGTTGGTCAATTACCTCGCCTTAGAGAGCTCTGCATCAAAGGGATGCTGGAACTGGAAGAATGGCCAGAGGATCAATGTCCTACTTTGAATAGACTACAAATCAGTACCTGCCCCAAGCTAAGGAAGGTACCAAACTTGATGCTAAATTTAACAGTTCTGAAGATAAAGAAGTGTGATTCACTCAAGGCTCTTCCAATGGCTCCTTATCTGATGTTTTTAATACTTATTGACAATCTTGTTCTGGAGGATTGGCATGAAGGCACGCTCACTGCCGTAGATGAGCAACGCAACCCAGTAGGCCAACCTAGGCCTTCTCTTATTGGTGTTTTGGAACTGAAACTGCAAAACTGCCCCAACATACAAGCACTTCCTCGGATATTTTTTCCACAGAAGCTGGAAATAAGAGGATGTGTACAAGTAGCTGCCCTTCCGGTCTCGCAACGTCTTCAACATTTAGCTCTTGAAATGTGTTCTAGTGATGCACTCCTAAGGGAAATACCGAGCACCAACTCTCTCTACTCCCTGGTCATCTCGAAAATCTCAAACCTTAACTCCTTCCCCAAATTGCCACATCTTCCGGGGCTTAAGAGTCTGTATATCAGTGAATGCGAAGATCTGTCTTCATTGTCTGAAGAAGAAGGGTCGTTGAAAAGCTTGTCATCTCTCCAACTTCTCTCTATTCGAGGGTGTCCAAAGCTTGAAGCACTTCCTGATGAAGGGTTACCGACAGCACTTGAAGGTCTAATGATTGGCTCATGTTCCAGTCTAAGCTCTCTAGGTTCTAAACAGACCTTAAAGAGCCTTCACTCACTCACGGACATGTATTTAGAGGATTGTCCCTTAATTCAGTCCTTTCCCGAGGATGGACTACCTTCCTCTCTGAAACATTTGGAGATTCGTGGATGTCCCCTGCTAATAGAACAATGCCAAGAAGAGGGTGGAGAACGGCCAAAGATCAGTCATGTTACGGACCTGAAAATTGGTTCCATCTGATTGGCTGTTGGCTATCTCATATTTCGATTCATGTTATTTTAGGTAAACAAACATTTTTCAAACTTACTCTGCCTGTGAATTGTTCTTGTTCATTAATTGCTTTAACCTTAAATGGGATCCAACATATGCTTCTATGTGTTGTGCAGGACCGTAAAATGGTGAGTGATTGATCAAATTACTGCTGTTTGCGGCCATCAAGAATTAAGCGGCTACAAGTGACGAGAATAAATAATAGCTTGCTAGCTTAAAATTATGATTGTTATTGCTAATATGTGTCCTCGTAAATATATATGTATAAGAAGCCTAGAGAGAGACAATGGCTTAAATCATTGCAATATTGGTGTCCGATTCTGTTCATGTTCTGCTGTGCTTTTTGTTTCTACATTATAAGTAAAGAGTGCCAATTTTCATACTAGTGTTGGATCGTTGGTTTTCTTTTCATTTTTTTTGTCCAACATTGATGCCACTTTATCCGATAAAAGCTCATATCTTTCTAATTACCATACAAATGGTAGGTTGCCGCCATACATGCATTCATAAAAATAGAAAGAACCATTTCTCTACAAGTCAAAGCAAGCCAGCAGTTTAGATGCTGGGTCTACATGAACCCACACTACTTGTTTCAACGGTCATAGGTTAATCGTTTTGAGAAATAGCCCAACTAATAGGAATAAGTAAATGGAAATTTCCGGCCCATTCCAGTTTGCTATTTAGTTTCCCACGTATGGGATCTTTCCTTCTCATTGCAAAAAAGAATATATAATATAAATTATGTTATACCGTACTCACCGATATCTTGAATCGATACCTAATTTTCTCTTTTTTGGATTTATTTTCCAAAAGAAGCAGAAAAACTGCTACAAAAGAAACATTAGTTGTTAATACAGCAACATCAAGACTACAGCTCTATTTGTACTTTGTATTCCCCGGTTGGCAATTCACTCTTTCACTTCTATCTATACACTTCCCTAAAAGTCCTAACTGTACAAATTCTTTAATGCTAATTAAAATTTCTTAATCTCTTTGTTGTTTCTCTGCAAACTGTCCTTCCAAATCAAGTAGATAAATGCAATCTTCAAAACCAATGTAAGCAATGACTTTCCTTTTAACCTTGTAACAACCCAATGAAGTTCTTGAATTCAAGACATAGCCCTTGTATGAATAAGACATAGTTTTAGTACATTTTACAAATCTGTCTACAGAATTCACATTCAAAAAATAGATGATTTCGAGTTTCCATCCCATCATGACAAAGATTGCAACATCCCCCCATGAAATGAGTCTGTCTTTTGTAGGAAGTCAGTCAAGGATAGCCATCCAAGCAACAAAAGACAACTTTGGAATATGTAAAGGAAACCAAAGGAGTTTGTTCCAAGCAACCTCTGATTTCTTTCCATATTTTGGATACAGATACCTTTCTAGTTACTCTCGTATTATTAAAAACTTGAGAAGCGATATCCCTCGACTTCAATAATTTCTTCCAATTGCAACTGCAATTAAACTTTGGAGCAACCTGCCAATGTGTTTCCATCATCCCTATTTCTTCACAAACTCCACTTATTCCTTTACCGGACATTTTCATGACCAAAAGTATAATTAAGCGGAGCTTAATTTCGAGTTCAGACTTGAAATTAGGTTGGAGCTTAAAATGTTTTCCTTTTAAAAGCTAATTTAAGGTAAAACCTCACCTAAGTCAGAGTTCATAATATGATTGGTAAATTTGACCCAATTAAACTTGTGCTAATTTTACTATTGTAAAATAGAATTCTAAACATCTTAATTATCACTTGATTAATATTACAGTTAATGGTGCTAATTAGTTATTGTTTTGAATAATATTACTTTGCATTAATTACATAAACTAAAACTATATATATTGTATGTTGAATATGTTAAAATTTTCTATATAATATTTGAATTGACAAATTAATATATTTTAATTATATTCAATAATTCAAATAAAAAAATATTATTTTAAGTTCATTGCTGCAATTAGAAATACAATATTTTAAAAAAACCAAGTAAATATTAAACACATATGACATAAGAAGCCGAATGTGAATAAATAAAAAATCTATCAAAAAACAATAAGCAAACAAAACTAAACAACTAGAAATAAACGTATGCATAAATATTAGTATATTATTATAAATAAAAACACAAATAATATTATTAATAGTTATTTTACCAGAATATTAAAGGTAGGCTGTTAATAACTTTTTACAAATTCAAACTCATTTTGTATGGTGTGTCAAGTTTATTTTTAAATTTAATATTTTTTTTATACTGACTTTCGAGTTTAAATAAATAATCTTAGTAGTAGAATTCAGCGTGATCATAACCGTACTTCTCTTCTTGTTTTATCCATTGCGATGGGCACGTATGACCCCTTTATTTCTGAGCTGCAGGCTGTGAAGGAGGCTTTGAATATTTATGCTCCTTCTAAGTGGGCAAATGTTAGTAATCTTGCCTTAATGTGGTTAATTTGTTAAAAACTCTTGTTACAGCACCAGTTTCTTTCTCTGATCTTCTGCAGAGATGTGTTAAGTTATATGGTAATGTTAGCTGGGATATAGTCTTTGTTAATAATCGACTTTTTTTTTTTATTGTTTACCTCTATTATTACGATAATTATATCATTAATAATTTGATAATTTTGCTCCTACCACTAATAATTACATTTTATTATTGGTCATCATCCTGCTATAATTATTGATAAATTCACTTATAATTAGATGATAAAAATTTTGCCACAGAAAATATCATCTTTTATTTATATTATTCTGTTGATAATACGTCAAATTGTCACTAAATTAAAATTTCATATTATTTTAAGTGATGATATATTATATTGTTAACTTTGTTGCAATAAATTGAATGTTATGGTAACGATTCCTACCACCGATGATGACTTTACTTCTTTTATTAATAATTCATGATGAAGTTATTTATAACTAGACCTTTAAATGATTGTCATGAATATTGATTATTAACTTACTTTATCCTCTTTTATTTCAAATTAATACAAAATAATACTTTCATCACATTATTTTAGCATGATATATTATGTCATTAAATATGAAACATTTTTATAATCTATAGTGACGAAACTATCTTTCACTATTTTGATAATAAGGTGAAGTTATGTATTATTTTCTTTAGTTACAATATAGTATCATATTAACAATGTCACCATTTCTTTTTAAGAATATTATTTTATTATTGATGATGTATATATAAATTGGTGATCAAATTATCAACCATTAAATATTTACTAAAATGAGATTCATCAACTATATGTTTAAAGTTATTTAAGCATTGGTAACGATAGTAGTGGAGAAATCTTATAATTTAGTGATGCGACTAGTTGCTACCAAATATTAAATACATTTTCAGCGTCATATTCCGGTGATGAAAATAATGAATTTTCACTTTCAATCTTTATAGTAACACATCTGCCGTTGAAGACAATGTAAATAAAATTTTCAATTTTAAACATCATAATACACAAATAGAAGCCCTGCAAATGTTTTCCGTGATTAATTTAAAGTCTTATGTAATGTCCCTTTGAGTTGCTTTAAGCATTTTGTCTGTTTAAATGGGGTTTACCACATTAGATGTTGTGAGAGCTAATACATTCATCACTCAGTAGATGTTCCGTTCTGACTGATCTTCCATTCTTTGCATCTATCATCTAACTTGAAAGGATTTCTTTGATTTGGTCTTTATCTTCAAGGGTTATCTGATTATGAAAACAAGGCTTCAAGAACTGCTAAGCCAGCATTGAGAAGGAAATTGCATATAGAGTACCAAATTTAAAGGGGGTTTTTGTTTTGTAGATGACAATAATGTAACTCTTCAGGGTTTGAATTGATTTCGACAGTTATGGAATAACGTGGCTGCTGCCATGCAGTTTTTTGTAAAAGATATAACCATTCTACAATCTTTATATATTAAATTTCCTCATTCTTTATATATTTGTGTAGTTATCATCGGTTTTTAAGAATAAGCAGGCATTTCAAAACAAGCAATATATATATTTGTTAGAGATTTGAAATAAATTGTTTAGACTTAGATCATGGTGATGGTTGATGAAAAAGAGTCTGACAAACCCCTGTGACAATTAGCTCTAGTAATTAAGTCCAAATCACTTGCTCGGCTACTAACAGCACCGGTGGAAGATGGTGACTGATTCATAATCGACGGCGGCACGAGCTTTCTCTTCTTGTAATTAGCCTTGAAACAGGCTTGTCTAAGTCTTTTGGTCTTGTCTTCCAAATCCATGTCCGGCATCTCTTCCAACATTTTCCTCTCCCTTTCCAATACCTCTATTGCTTCCCTCACTTTGCTTTCCCTTTCTTCTCCTTCCTCCAACTCCTGCCATTTTTCATAATGTCAAGACCAATCATATAAAACAATTTTCATATTCTTAGTCATTAATAAATTTATGTTACAAATTATAAGCTTTTTTAAGCCGTCCCATCAATTATAAATAAACTGCAACCAACGTCGAGTTTCAGCCTCGATAATTAATTAGTGAAAACGGTACCTGAACGTTGTTGATAAGGGTTCGGAGGCTCGTAAGCTTGCGGTGAGGCCACCTCCTGATTCCGAGTTCCCTACACCTTTTTTTCAACAGTGTCAGCCCCACGTTAAGCTCTTTCGCCGCTTGAATTATGGGCATATAAAAGTACTGTGAGATGACTTTCCTTGACAGCAATTTAGCCCTAATATTGCGTTGATCTTCCTTGCACCTTTTACTTGAAACCCTCTCTTTCTTCATCACTTCTTCCCCATTTATATCTTCATCTTTAAGCATTGGTTGTTTGTTGCAGGGTTCAAACAACAAACCCAGTTCATCCCAAAACCCATTCCCGTTTTCATCATAACCATCTGCAATGATAAATATATACTATTAATTTAAGATGGGTGATTGAAGATGCTTTAATAATAATGAAAGCAAATAATAAGAAGAAGATGACCTTGAGTTGGAGTTGAAGTTTGTTCAATGTCCAACGAAGCATATAAAGGATCAGTAGAGAAGGTGCTCATCAAAGGAACTTCATCGTAAAAGCCTTGTTCGATGGGAAACTGCCAATCCATTGGATTACAATACACAGTACTACTTGCACCGAAGAAAAATTCATTTTAAGCAGAATATTCGTAAGAAAGAAAAAAAATGCAGAAGATTTATAACAAGTGCCACACAATCATTAATGAATGCCACCTTGAATCAAGAGGAAGACGGGGTGGGAAAGGAGATGAGTAGTGTTCCTCTTCTTCTTTGGCGATCATTTCAGAAGACTTGAACCAACCACCATTAAGCGAGCACTGATTTGCCATTTCTTGATTTGGAGAAAGAAAAGTAAAGCAATTGAGGATGTGATTCTGAATAGTAAGGTTGGGGTTTAGGGTTTGGAAATGCGAAGAGGCGATAATGGTGGTATATATATATATAGAGAGAGAGAGAGGGGTAAAGTAATTAATTAATTGCATTGGAATATGGTGCGCCGTCAATGGATAAAACTCGCCATGCATGAATCATCATCATCATGGCCTTGCTTATTTATTACTTGTCCTGTGTATGTCTCTGAGATTCAATAGGTTTATCATTTGATTCTAGAATCTATCTATAGTATTGAGAAAGAAAGATAAAAGGAATTCAGTTTCAATCTTTAAAAATCGTAGATTTTGCAGTGCATATGTCACATAAACCCAGATCAATGATGATGATCATATGGAGCAGCAGTTAATGATCATAATTAAGAGAAAAATAATATGTTATGGAACGTAACTGATAATCAATAACAAATTATTTGATCTCCGTTTCTATTCCACATATATATGGATAATAATGAAGTGAACTAATAATCTAATTTTCATGCGTACGTTAAATGCAGTCCCATAGTTCCAATCTACAGTTACAAAAGTTGAGTGGAAACCAAAAAAAAAGAACAGGTTATCACTTGTCAGTGTATGCATAATTCATTTACTTCGTATCTATTATAGTTACTGATAAAATGGAATATATGAATCTCACTTTTTATTAAATAAAATTTATTAACATACGACTGTAAATCATTGAACTAAATCTCTTCACGATATCTAAAAACTAACAGTGGGGGATTACTAAATAACCCAATTCCCAAGTGCAATATCATGATTAAAGGAGTGGGTTTTGGGGGTTTGGATATAAACAAATGATCCCACGCTTGCTTGGGATCTTGATGTTGCTGGAGTAGGCCCCTAAACCTTAGGTAATCCACGTAGCAGCCATGCATGCAAACTTGCGCTGTCTAAAGCAACTTCTATACTCATAATTATATATATCTTCCTCTCAACCAAAGCAGGATTACAGTTTTCTTATTCATAATCTCCTTCACTTACCCATTTATCATAATTATGACTCTTGATTAATATAGCCTTTATTGGATTTGTATATTTGAAATGGATATAACTTCAAGCACCTCCTTAAAATGATAAATAGGGTAGTTTTGTGGTGTTTACATATTTTTTGTTACAGTGAGTTATATAAGTTTTGATATAGATTTAATTGTCTATTTTATATGCGAATAGAGCATTAGCTTAATTAGTACTTGTTATACAAAACTCTTTTACAACAACCTTTGTCAACCAGTCACCTTCGTTAACCTTAGTCAAGTTCGACGATGCACCTCTGCCAATGATGGTAACTGTAAAATTAGGAGACATCTGAACCACCCCTGTAGTAAGACCATCATATTGACAAAACATCGATTACGTATCTCTTACACCCACCCTTAAAAGACATTGAGAAGATTTAATGGGAGGCCGCCATGTCACCTCTCAGGCCCTCAATATAAAAAACTCAGAGTTCATTCAATAAACATACAAAAAGCGCTCACTCTCTCTCCTTACTGGGCGACCTCCGCCACACCTCTTCCCCTTGCTCATCTTAGTCATCAACGGTACGGTTCCTATTGCAGCAAGTTGAAAGTCATGGATTTCAACATATTTTTAAGTACATAATATTATTTGATTTCAGTTTGGCACCTGAATTTTCTTTTTCTTTTTTTTCCAATTTAAGCATCTAACATTGGGTTCTATCACTCAATTCCGTACCCAAAACTATTTTTTAACTTCTTTTAAATTGAGCCAATGAAGCTGCGACATATGCCACTTTCTTATACGGTTAATTAATTTTAAAAAGGTTGAAATATGCTATAATCTTGTATGTTTTGTATTAACAGTTAGAGCTAAATTTTGAAATATAAAAAAGTAGGAACTAAATTTCATGAAATAAAAGTATAGAGACTAAATTCTTATTTCTTAAAAAAATTCAAAGACTTGTGGCACATTTTAACCTTCTAACAAATTTAATTAAAATTTTAGAAAAATAAAATATTATATATATATATATAAATTCTGTACAGTTACTTCAAATTTTAAATATACATATAAAATTGAAAAGGCAAAATTGAGGGAAGTTGAGCGGTACTGGTTGGCTTCTGGAATCTATTGCCACTTAACATTGATGAATGCTAATGAATTTTTGTATTTTTGAGTTTTTAATTTAAAAACAAAAAATTAAACTAGATATTTGTTGAATTAGAAAACAGGTGACTATTTTTTAAAATTTATATATAATTTTTCTAATTTCTTAAAATATTAGCTATTTTTAATTTTAAATATAATTTTTATAATTTTCCAAATGTTTAATACATATTTAAAATTTTGGATTTTTAATAAATTCTTTTAAAATTTAAAGTTGAAGCTAATTAAAAGAGAGTAATGGAAGCCAAACAAAAAGACACTACATCAGTTTTAATTCTTTTAATCATGTTATGTCTTCTGTTTCGTCCCTTTTCCCTTTTAGCGCCCAAGACCCGATAATTTATGGGCGTAATAGCCTCACGTGCAAAGGTTCTTTTTTTTGTTTTCTCCCATATCGACTCTTAAGATTGATACCTTAATTCTTAGGGATACTTAGACATTATTTAATGATTATTTAATTTATTAATATATTGTATTTAATACAAGGTAACTGATGAGTAATTTAAAGAAAGTTGAGCAGTAAGGCTCTCACTACGAATGTAGAAATCCCTATTCTATACTTGAGTAATGTCAGATCAACATGAAAATAATGTAATAGAACAAAGGTCTTACTACTTTAACCATTTATCATGCCACAGCGACTTTATACAATTGAAAAAACACAACCTAGTGCCTAAAAGCCACAACGCAACTAATACTAGACTGCGAAACAATGCATAAAACATTTTGACCTAAACGACCCTCCCGTTTCATATGAATGGAGATCTTATCTACATGACCAAAAATAAAAACATAGGTGAATGAAGCTTATAGGTACAAGAGCCATTCATGCTACCATGCATGAGAGCTCATAACAGCAGGACAACCTGATAGATCAACCACTTGGATCCTACAAAAAAGCTAACATCTTAATTTGAACATAATTACATCCATCCCTTTGATGGGATATCAAATTTAATATCCATTTACACTTGTATTCAGTGATTCATGTTAATTTATCATTGTTCGTACCGCCAACCTAACATGTATGTCCTATGAGGAACACAGGCATCGTAATATAGTTCAAACAATAACAATTCATGCATGTCAGGCAACCAAGAAAACATCCCAAACATGCCACATACCACACTACAATAATTAAAATGACAGAAAGGAACCGGAGCAGCTAAGAATTGAAGACACCAACAAACCACAACCCATAAAGTCTGAACTCTGAAGAAAGCTGACCCTAAGAACCAAAAAAGGACCTTGGAAATCACCAACTTAAGCTGAATCCAACTATATCTTGACCACTTCCTGAGCTTTTAGCCAAAAGGTTCAAAAACTAGAGCTCAGTTTACAACAAGGCACGGAGAACGGCGATCTATACCCAAGGCAACAGTTTATAGGCTCATGGGAAGGAAGAACTGCGGTTGATGAACTCATCAAAGAGCTTCCAAACAACCTACCATTGGTTTAGAGGAAATGGAACTCTTCCATCAGTGCACCATGAAGAACATGGGGTGTGCTTATATATTCAATTAGTATGCAGATCCCTTGTTGCGCCAAAAAAAACTCGCAATGTTTTAAGTTTATAAAACCATGTCCAATTAGCAACAAAGAAACCCAATCAAGTATCCATAAAGGGCACAAAGTACAAACGTCCAACCATCCTGCCAAAAGGTCAATAACATTAATACCGCACATACTATTTAAATTTTTTTTTAAAAAAGAATAGAAAACTAGCGCGGATCAAAGCAATATGTAAGAAATAAATTACCCGCTTGACCCCTGTTTATTTAGTAAGATACTGAAAACAGGGCCAGCCAATATGGGCATTTACTTCTAGAGCAAGATTCTACTCCTCAAAGTGAGAAGAAGCAAAACCCAAATGATGGATTCTTCCATATAACCAACGTTACCAACCAAAGACCAAACCATCTTCCATGTTGGGCATTCAAAAAAAGTCAACAGAACTTGGACAGAAGGAAGGGCAATTGCTGTTGATAATGCATGAATCACAAAAAATGGAGCATTCAGAGAGCATAAGACCATATGTGAAGAGCATGTCAAGAAAGCAAAAGACTCCATCGAACACAGCATTTAGGAACACATATATAGTTGAAGATTTGTGCCAAGTTCACACTTCAAAGGTGAAAGGACTGAACTACTATATTGTTCCACCCCACAAAACAACGAAGAGAGAACATCCTGTAAAAAAGATAATAAAAAAAATAAAAATAAATAAAACTTCATGCTTTGCCATAAAAGCAGCAACCCTGGTTCATCAGCTGCAATCAAAGTATGCTTCCATCAGCACAACGATAATTAGAAATAGAATCCAAAATTGGAAAAGAAGAAATTAGCAAGCAAAAAGGACAAGTAGATCTGCATACCACAAAAAGTCATCTTATCCAAAACGAGGACCTCCAGCTCCACGGCGCTCATACGGTCCAGAACGATCACGATTATATCTGTCACTACCAGACCCCCCTCGACTACCTGCATCTCTGCTGCGCCCACCAAACCGGTCTCCATTTCGATCAGGACCATAACGGCCACCATCACTACCACCACCATAACGATCCCCCCTACCACCATACTTGCCCCCCTAGCCCCATCACTAGGACACTCCCTAGCAAAGTGTCCAGGTTTCCCACACTTAAAACACTCCCCACCATTAGATCCACGACTGCCATCATAGCCCCGGCTACGATCGTGGTCACGATCACGTCCACGATCACGGCTACGGTCACCATCATAATCTCTCCCTGACCCTTGTTGAGGTTTAGCTCTATCAACAGTTATATTCCGACCGTCCAAATCCATTCCATTCATTGCTTCAATAGCTTCTTCCATTGCTGCTTTCTCATCAAAAGTGACAAATCCAAATCCACGAGAACGGCCAGAAAACTTGTCAGTAGCTACCTGAATCAAATGAAAGTTTCCTCAGTCAAATCAGGTTGATGATTGATTAAAATGCCAAAATAATAGTCAGAAGTGCAGACCAAAACCAAGGAAATTAATACCAAAATGTATTCAGAAAATAATGAAGTTCCATTGCATTTTATCAGTTATCACGCTTTATGCAAATAATGCTATTATTATTACTAGTTTTGCTGCATAAAACATATTAGGGCAATCTGTAAGTACTTAAGCTTTCAGCTTTTGAATCGCCTTCAATCTGAATTGGAGAATAAACTGACATCCAGAGGTAGAAAGTATAGTTTTCAAAAGGGAGAAGGATCGACATTCTGAAACAGAAAACACAAGTATGGAGGGTAAACAGAGAACAGAAGGTGGAAGCATGAAGGTGCAAACAAAGACGCTCAAAAAAGCTTATTAATTAACGAAAACTATTACCTTGTCTAAATGCAACAACAAATAAAAAATAGTGTTTGACCAGGATCAAATTTGATGATGATAATCAGTAACTCAAGCATTTAATAAATTAAAAAATAATAATAGGAGACGAGATGTCCTGAAGAGAGAGAGTATCATGACTCATTACCTTAGCCTCAAGAAGATTTCCAAACTTTTCAAATGCATCTTTTAGGCCCCTATCAGATGTTGACCATGAAAGGTTACCAATAAAACAGCGGTACTCTGTGTCTTCCGGCATACTGTAAGCTGCATTTTTTTTAGCAAAGGAATACCAAAAAGAAAAGATTATCTAACAGCTCATGAGTGTTAAATCAGTTTGAGACATCTTCTTGGGAACAGCAAGCCATCACCGGATAAGCATTGAGCGCAAGGAATCAAAAAACAAAAAGCTACGTATGACTGTCAAAACTTATATGACCGCAAGGAATCAGAACTTAAATGACCACAAGGAATATTCTCCACAATAGTAAATGCCACATCACACTTTCCAAAATAACCACTTATGAGAAATAGAAACGGTCAAGGGAACCAAAGGTAACAAAAAACTAAATGAATCACTTGTAACAAAACCAGTCGTTGCATTCACTTAAACAACTTCAATAAAGAAAAGAGTAGGAACTCCTAGGTGTTGGAATTTTGCTTCCACAATTGTCGCTATAAAGGAATAGAGCAATATTAAAATGCAACAAATGTTCATTTAAGATCGATAGATATTAGAGTAAGGATTTTGTAACGATGTTCCTTGAAGTTACCATCCGATGTAATATCTCTACTCAATGCATCAGAGATCAAGAACAGAGTTGTTGACTATTGCATTTGTTACAATAAATAGAATATTAATTAACTGTGCCCTAAGCACTCATTAGCAAACCCTTAAAAGTAAAAATGACGCTTTTAGGCTGTTTTAGAAATTTTAATTTTCAATTTTCAACTGTGGTAAAGGTTTTTTTTTCCGACTATAGACAAACGCATTTGTTGCCCTTTGCTTCATAGCAGACACAACACCCAAAATTACAATTGCCAGAAAACTCCACTCACAGTAATCATGGTAATTAACATTCCACATACAAATTATTTACTACATGTGTCTTCAAAAAAAAAAAAAAAGGAGAAAACTTCCCCTTCCTTAATCATCACCACTACCAATGTGCACCATCTTAATTAAACCCTATGTTAGCAAACAGCACACAATCAAATTCAAATTTTGCCTCCGAAACTCCAGCTTCCAGACAAAACCCTAGAAATAGTCCACGATAAATAAGTTTATATAGCGTATAAATTATAAACAATCAAATATAATTCCAGAAATTACCTAAAAATCCGATAACCTACTAAAAGCAAGAGATTGCATTTAAAATCATTGTGAAACAAAATCAATAATTGAGATCTAAAGCCAACAAGAAATCAAACAGAAGCTAATCGACAGAAAATAAGCAGATTTAGTGGAAAATTTAGGAATTAATGGCAGAGAGAAATGGAGAGAGAATTAGCGTACCAAAAAAGTAGAGGCGAAGGAGAAGTAAAATCGAGAAGATTTGTTAATTTGGCTTTGCTTCGAAGGAAACTTACCAAGAAAATTCAAAATATATAGAGAGAGAATCAGCAGTGGAATCGATAAGGATCAGTTACTGAAATCGACTAAAAATAAATTAATTCTGTTATTAATTAGTAAAATAAATAATTTATTTGATTAATTCAATTGAGTTATTGATTTTTTAAAGGTAAAAATTACAATTGAGTAGTATTTTAGAATTGAATTGTATTTTGTCGTTTAATTAAAAATATTAAATTAATTTCTCTACTAACTTATCTTTTTTTTCAAAAAAATTTATTTATTTTTATTGTTAAGTATTAATCTAATTTAATAAATAATCAAAACATATAACATGCAGTGTCACATATGTTTCATGTTAACATGATCATATTTAAAAGACTAAAATTTAAAAATATATATAATTATTAAAAATTAACTCTGGGATAAATTTGGAGAAATTAAAATTTAGTCATCATAGGCATGAATTTTCAAAGAATTATAAAAATTATAAAAAAATTATTAAGAGTATGTTTAAATGAAAATTTTTAAAATTTTTGAGATTTTTAAAATATTAACATTTTAGAATTCATCTATTTAGATAACATTAGGTAAATGAAATTTTACAAATTAAAAATAATTATAAAAGAAGAAGAATTATATTAAAATTAAATAATATAAAAATATCATTATTTTGTAAAAAATTATAAATAATTTTAATAAATAAAAATTAAAAATATGTATTATAATCAAATAAAAATATTTAAAGTTTAAGTTTTTATCTTATAATGAGATCATTAATTTTAACTTCGTGTGATGAATTGGTCAATTGTATATATTAATTTTATATTTTTTTGTGAATTATAATTATAGTGTAATGTACGAATAACAAATGCGACTCAAACTCAAGTCACACTTGAAATGATTAACACTGTTGACCATCAGGCCATTACATGAGGTTCAATTTTATAATATTTTTATAACATTAGTTTTTGTTCAACATCATTAATGAATTTCTTAAAAAAATCGAAAAAAAATAAAAGAATGTAAGCAAAATGTTTTTTAAAATGTATAATGAATTTGGAATTGGTTATGTTAATATTATTTAATCTTAAAAATAGTTAATATTGAAACAATTTAAAAATCATCATATTTGAATATTAATATTAATATTAATTTATTATAATTAAAATTCTTTACCTACCCTCTATCGCTAAACACAAATTTCTCCTTAATATATATAATATCATAAAATCAAATCTTTACGTACTCATGTGGTTGTTACTATATGCTCTCGCTAATACGCCAAAATAATCATTTGGATGAATAACACTTCGCTAGTCAAACTGTTTACTATTATACATCAAAATTTTAGACTCGTCGGACCTGGGTGTTACAGGTTTATTTGTGATTGGACTCATACTGAGCTTTTAAGTTCACTCCCCCTTTAATTTCCATCTTTATAGATAACCCACCAGGTGAGAACGCAGACTTAGCACCCAAAAAGTCTCGATTCGAATCTTTTTTTTTAATATTTTAGATATATTATTAAAAATTTTCCATTATTCAAAAACTGTATTGTTTTATTTTTGAACTGTGGCGTGAGACTTAAGTTTTGGGATTTATATAGCATGCATGTCATTTATTTTAATTATAAGATGTAGGAATACGAGTTTTAATTAATTAAGCATGAGATATGATTTTTATTAAAACTATGTTCGATATCATTTTTTTCGCTGCGTGACAAATAAATGAGGTTTGAGAAAAATATATACATTTATAATTCTAGAATTCAACTTTTGTAAAATAATCATTAAGATCAACTAATTTTTGAAACTAAATTGTAACCCTTTTAAAACATACTAAGTTTTCTACTAAAATAAACAAATGTTTTAAAGAGATTGTGATAAACGATAAATTATACATATTTTTACCTCATGTTTAGCCTATATTTTAGATGAATTATCATTAGATTTGTGAGAATTGGTGCTCTTAATCCTTCTATTCATGTCTTATACTCAGGAGAGCATAGGGAAGAGAAAAGAACGAGAAACGGGCCAAAAACAGAGAAAATGGGCCAAAATGAGAAAACGACACGGCCCAGGGATTCACCACACTGCCGTGCCACACAAGGTCCAACACGGCCTAGCCCCGACAAGCACGGCCAGGCTACACGACCGTGCCACCCTCAACAGGCCCACACGGCCTCTTGTTGAAACCACACGAGCGTGGCACACGGGCGTGTCCCTATCGTGAGGAAGTTTAATTCTACTCGAAAAAGGATACTTAGGGGCTAAGAAAGCCATTCTAAACTCTATATAAAGACCCTAGGAGGCAACTTCAAGGGTGTGCTTATTTCCCGCTAAGGGAATATGTAATACCCCGAAAATTTCTATTCTTGATATAGTAAAAGAAGGAAATAAAGAAATAAAAAGAGAAATTTTGAACTGTGTCAACAAAATCTATGTAGGAAGTATATTATGATGTATTAATCCAAGAAAGGATTAAATCGTAAAAGTGAGAAAAGTCTTGTGGCCCAAGAGTAAATACTTAAAATTTAAGGGGTTAAAGTGTAAATATTGAAAAGTTGAAGGACCAATAGTGCAAATATTTTAAGGATGGAATAATCTAGAAACTAGGAAAAATGGATGAATTAGGACCAAATTGAATAGGTGAAGAATTATGAGGGACTAAATTGTAATTTTACCAAATTAAGTGATGACTCAAGAATGGAATTTTGAAAGATCACAAAGGGCAAAATGGTCAGTTGGAGGAGAGAGAAATCTAGAAAGTAATGATGATGTTGGTGATATTTTATAATTATTTAATTAGATAATTATTATTTATATGATATTTTATTATTTTATTATTTTATTTAGTCTATATATATGTATGTGTGTGGAAAAAAAAAAAAAGGAGAGAGAACATACCATCCATTCCATGCACTCAACGTATGGAGAAAAAAAGGAAGAAAGAAACTTTCATTTCTTTACAATTTGGTCCTTCTACTAAAAATTCACCATTTTCACCTAGAAATCAAAAGAATTTCCATAGCTACCGAAGGAGAAAAATGTTAAGGAGGCTATGAGGAGTTAGAATATCAAGTTGGATTCAAGAAATAGAAGTTGGAGGAGAGAGAAAGTGAAGTTAAAGTTTGGAAACAATAAAACAAGGTAAAAACATCAAGATTTCCATGTATTTTTAAGTTTAATATTATTGAAAAAGCATGTAAATGATGTTAATGTAGAGTTTCCTTATATATGATTCTATGTTCTTGATGTGGTAGTGAAGAGAAAATAAGATAAAGTGATGGGAAATGGTGTAGAGAAAGAAAATAAGAGTGATATAAACTTAATAATTAATATCTTGCACTAAAACAGTTTTAGACAGCAGCAGTAAGCTAAATTTGAAAAATCACCAAAAATGGTAGAAACTGAATTAGAAGTTGAGTAAGATATGGAATTAAAGCTTGTTGAGTCTATTTTATATAAAAGAAACAGAACAAGTAAATGAATTCTGTATTCTGAGATATTTATATATTTGTGAGACTGGTTCAGAATGATTTCGGGATCCTCTGTTTTGACTTTGGAAAATCACCAAAAATTTTATAATAATAATTAGGGACTTAAATTTATGTGTTTGAAATCTTTAATGAGTCTATTTTCAAGAGAAATAAGCGGGAACATCATCCGAGTCCCGTACAAGGAGATAATTAAATTTTAATGAAGAAAGGTCGGAACAGTTATACAGCAGAACAAGGGTAAATTTAAAGAATAAACTGTACTTATTGGCTAAGCCAAAAATTCTGAAATTTTTATGGTAAGAAGATATGTGAGTCTAGTTTTAGGGAAAATTAGTGGATCTTAATTTGGAGTTCTGTAGCTCAATATATAAATAATTTAGGGACTCTGACTCAAATGGACAGTTTTGAAAATACATATAAGTAAATAGTGAAAGTTTTGATAATGTTACTTATAAGCATGTTATATAAATTAAGGATGTGGAATGGAGTGGAGGAGGATGAAAATATGTATGAATATTCAGTTAGCATGGCTAATTTGTATGTTTTAGGCTTAGGGACTAAATTGAATAAAGTAAAACTTTATGGGCAATTTTGTAAAAAATGTTAGAAATGACCAAATTGCATGAAATGGATTATTTCATTATTTAAATTGGAAAAAATTTAAATGAAATTATTAATTTAGTTCAAGATCGGGAAAAAACATGTTTTAAGGATTAAATTAAAAAGTGTTGAAATTATGGAAAAATTCTGAGAATTATAGAATTTATGGGCTGTGATGAAAATATATGATGATAACGGTTGGAAATAAGGATTAAATTGCAAGAATTTTATTTTCTGAGCCTAAGGATGAAATCGTCATTAATTAAAAGTTTAAGGGTAAAATGGTAATTTTGCCTAGAGAATTAATTGAATGTATTAGAATATGGAATGAATGGAAACAATGGTCAAATTTATTTATAAAGTTCCGAACGACTCAAATACAAGACTTGAACGTGGAAAAGAAAAGATATCGGATTAATGAATTTATAAACACGAACAAGCAACGAGGTAAGTTCGTGTAACTTGAATTATATTCTTAAATGCTTGAAATGTGTGTTATTGATGTGAATATGAATTGAATGTTCATTATATGAAAATTGATGAAACATTGATATATTTGATAAAAATGGGAAGAAATCCCGGTTGAATGAAAGGAAAATTCGATGGATCTCTGAAAAGGAATTGAAGGTAAAAAGGGATCTAACCCGGACGGGTGATCCTATTATTAGCCCTCCCGAAGAATATAGGAAAAAGGATTAAGCCCAGAAGGGTAATCCTAATATTAGCCCTCCCGAAGAATATATGGTAAATGAGGTTCGCGGGAGTGTGCTGGTGGCTCTCCCGAAGAATACATGTGTATAGGCCCTTCCGAAGAATACATGGGAGCTGAGGTTCGCGGAAGTGTGCCAAGAATTGAGGTTCGCGGGAGAGTGAGGTTCGCGGGAGTGTGCTTACTGAAATGAAATGTGTAAGACCATGGTTGAAAGATACCATGGCAATGAATAAGACCATGGTTGAAAGATACCATGGCAACTAATTGAGAAAATGAATAAGACCATGGTTGAAAGATACCATGGCAATGAATAAGACCATGGTTGAAAGATACCATGGCAACACATGTATATGAATTGACGGACCCGGAATTGTACACTAAAAGTGTACCCCTGTATGAATTGACGGTTAATGAGATTGTACACCAAGAGTATACTATTGGGAATCCATCGAAATTCCGAGAAATTCAACGGGATAAATATAGAAGATGGTAAACACATAGCTAAAAAGGGTAAATGTGAATTAATGGATTATGGATTTGCATATATTAAGTAACTATATGATCTTAACTATTGATATTCCGATAAATTCAGTAGGTAAAAGTCCTAACCAGAAAAGGGAATACGTATATAAAAAGATTCGTACATATATATTCCTCAAGTACATGAAAAGTGATAGTGATACTGGAAATATGGAAATATAAAATGATGATATTTGTACATGGAATTTATTGATGAATATATGGATCCATGATTATAGATTCTTATACCTTAAAAACATTAATTGTATGACGATGATATTTCGAATGACTTGATGAATAAAGTCCCGACATGGAATAATTCGAGCACGAAACAATAACCATGAAATTGAACTTGAAATATACGAAAATAATATTTATTCGATATTTTAAAATATGACATGGAAAATACATGTATATGAAACTTACTTGATAATTATGCATATTCAATATTAAGAATTGTCCTGAAATAAATATATACAAAATTCATGAAAACAATGATACATGAACATGTGACTATCTTTAATATGCTGATACATGGAAACTAGGTAAGCCATGATGAGTGATAATATCGAGTATGGTATGTTGATAAAATGAGTTTATCGATTCTAAAATTATATGAAATATGTTCAAGTATGCTAACAACTGTTATTGTTAAAGCTTATACAAGTGCCCAGTTATTGGTTAAATGGTAATACGATTATTATATGATATGTCGAAAGGGTAAATGATCAAATGAAAATATACTTGTGCTTATGGAAGAGTGGTAAAATTTAAGTTATACAATTTCTTATAAAATGAGTTATTATGTGATTAATTGAAAAAAAAAATTCTATAAACTCCGGTAATACCTCGTGACCCTCTTCCGACGATGGATACGGGTTGGGGTGTTACAGAATACTCTTTTTTCTCTAAAGAAGGAGCGCCGTATTTCTGCCAACACAAGGAGTGAAAGCAAGGGATTACTCCAAGGAAAGCCGATTGATTCATCCCAAAAGCTAGAATTCTACATCAAGACAGAGGATCTCCCTAAATTCCTTCAGGGGTTTTTGGGTTCTTTATGTTTTGTTATCTTATTTCTTCTGAGATGTTTTCTTTATTAATTATGAACTAAACCCCTCAAATACTTGAGGGGGATGAAACCTAAGATAGATCTTGTTATTATTTATTCTTGAATTATATGATAAATACTTGAATTGTTTTTAATTATGTGTTCTTCATTCTTGATTTAATAATCCTAGGTATTACTTCAAAAACTTGATGTACTTAGGCAGAGAAGCAAAAGTCCCTGTTTTAAGAGTAGATCTACCATAATTAAGTGGAGTTGCATACAACCCTAGACATAGGGCGACATAAATCTGCCGGATTAGAGTCAAACCTAATAGGGGGATCCATAGATCGAATTAATGCAACCTAGGGGTGTTAAACTTTAATTAACCACCTAGGATTAGTTGTTCTTATCCTCAACGGAGGTATTAACATAGGTTAGGGATCTCTACAGATCAAGTCAAGTGAATAAATCGTCTAGTTCAAGAAGTTAATAACAAGTGAAGTCTAGGTGGATTCTCCCTTAAGTATTGTTCATATCAATTAGCTTTTCCCGAAAGTTTTCCCCAATTTACTTTTTGTGCACTTTTAGTTAGTTTTAGAATTAGTTTCAACCAATCCTATTTTATTTTTAAGCTAGATAATAGAAAGGAAGTAAGTATTAGTACTTTTGATTCCTTTGGGTACGATAACTCGGTCTTACCGTTAAATTATACTATTGTTCGATAGGTGCGCTTGCCTTTAAAATCGTGATATTAGTTAGTTTTTGGTATGATCAGTTTTTATAAATTTTATTACTTAATATCGCGAGTATCAGATTGTTTTATAACTCTTGATAGTTTTACTGGGCCATTTCGGTGGCCAATGTAATCTTCTGAATTCAATCTTAACGTTTAGATCGAGTTAAAGAGGTTACACCCTCCTTGTAACACCCCTCACCTAACTTGAGTAAGAGATGATATATTTAAACACTAAACGCTTAAACATATTCTTGTTTCATTATAATGAGCTAACTTATAGTACAAAATATTATTATAACACCCCAAACCCAGCCTAGACATTATGGCCGAATCTAGCGATGTCACATGGAATGGAATTTGAAAGTAAGATGTCGAGTTTAAAATCGCTCTCCTTTAATGAAATCTTAGTTTACTTATTTAAAAAAAAAGAATTTTGTTGTGATCAACGTTGTAAAACCATAAAAGTAATTAAAATCCCAAAATTTAAAAACAAACAGTCCTTAAAGTCTAAATTACATAAAAATCCCCAAATAAGTATTAATTCCGAAAACTAACGGGAAACGGTCTAAAATTCACGTATGGCCACCGTCGAGTCCTCCGCTGCACCGACCCGTCAAGTCTGGGGATTACCTGTACAGATTAAATAGAAAAGGGTAAGTTTTCACAAACTCAATATGTAATCCCCACAGAAAACATGCACAGAGACTAATGTCAGAAATCAATCATATATAGTATGGGGCCTGAGCCCATCACAGATTCAGTTCGGGCCTTAGCCTATTTAGAAGTAGTCTCAGATATATCATGCAGTAACAGAATCAGAGTTTTACCTACCAGCATTCACATCATCTCCGACCATCTTTACACACCATGTGGGGTTTATAACACCCCCCATCCCTGCATACCATATGGGGTGTAGAACACCCGTCCATCCATACACACCATGTTGTACCAAAATGCGACATATAATCAGAAATATGCAGCTTAGCTGCAGGATAACAGGTTGTAAAAGCCTTTCAGATACTTCCTTCGAACTTCATCAACCCACCTCGATGCAATGCAACATACCATAAATGTCATGCCAATATGCAGATAACAGTCCATACATACAGATCATTATCCATGCTCAGTACAAAAATCAGACAGACAGATCATACATATAGGGGTCTAGGTAATGCTTATCGACCCTACCATAGGTCCACGGTCGACTTGGGCGACCAGTGCAACCCTATAAAAATTTCCAAAAAAATGGGCTCACATGCCCATGTGGCCTGCCCGTGTGGGTCGTATGGCCCATATGGCCCAAATTGACCCTGGCCGTAGGGGTGAGCATTCGATCGAATCGAATCGAATTGAATGAAAAAATTTCGAGTTAATCGAGTTGACGAATCATACTTTATCATCCTAATTTGATTTGAAATTTTCTCGAATCGAGTCGAGTGAGATGGAATTCGAATCGAGTTGAATCGAATATATTTGTTCGAGTTAAATTTTAAAAAATAATTTTGGGTCCTTATAACCACTGTCACCCATCGTAATAAAATTTGTCCACCTTAATCAATTTTTTATTAACTTTCATTACCTTATAATTTATTTATTAATCTTTTATGTACGAGTTATCTTCTTTGCTTGATTGGTTGTTTCAATTATATTTAGATTTTTGTCACTGTATATTTTGAAATTAAAAAAGATACTAAATGTAAAAATGAGATTTTTAATAAAATTTATTTTAAAGATAAAATGTGGAAATGATACCAATATAAAATTTTAACACGAATATTTTATGGCATAATTAATAATTCAATTTTAATATAAATATTCAATATGACTAAACAATTCAATAATATAAATAATATAAATGTGAAATTTAATTTAATAATATAATTAGTAGATATAAATAAAATCATTACTATTTATGTTTAGTGATTTTTTTGGATAATTTTGATTTTTTATTTGGGAGTAAAGGGTGAGAAGTAAAAATTTAGGGAGAAAATAAAAAGCTTTGGGAAATAAAAGTTTGAGGGAAAGTAAATAGAGAGAGTAAAATTTTGGAGGGAAAATATTAAAAAAAAAATTGGGGGGTGGGCTTGGGGTAGATGGGAGGTGGGATGGGAAGGGAGTAAATGTTTTAGGAGGAAAATGGGAGGGAATAAAAATTTTGGGGTAAAATAAAAAGTTTTGAGGGTTTTGGGAGTAAAATTTTGAGAAAAGTAAATAAGAGAGTAAAATTTTGATGGGAAATGGATTTTGAGTAGATTGGGGGGCTTGGATGGGAGGGAGTAAAAGTTTTGGGGGAAAAATGGGAAGGAGTAAAAGTTTTGAGGAAAAAGTAAAAAGGTTTGGGAGTTTGGGGTAAAAATGTAAAATATTATAGTTTGATATTCGAATTATTCGAATTATTCGAGTTATTCGAATTCGAAAACTCAACTCGATTCGAACTCGAAATTCGAAAAAAATTCGAGTTGACTCGAATAACCCGATTAAATCGAACAATTCGATTCGTTTAACTCGAAATTCGAATTTTTTTCGATTTTTTCGAGTCGAATCGAATTTTGCTCACCCCTACCTGGTCGTGTGGATCACATGGCCTGGCCCAGAATTCCACATGCCCGTGTGGAGTACCTGTGTGGATCAACACGTTTATGTGGCCTACACAGCCCAATTCAGCCTAACCCGTGTCTTGCATACGGCTGTGTCATGCACGTACGGCCTGGCCTCATCGATCACACAGCCAACATGGGCGACCATACGCCGGTGTAACGTCGACAGTAAAGTTTTTTACTTTTGTCGAAACCTCGTTTCCTGTGCAATCGAGTACACACTTAGTTTGTTTCCGCTGCGTAAGCACTCCTAAGCCTCCAGAACCTAAAAATTGACCATTGTAACACCTAATTAAACACTTATTCCGCTATTCAATCAAAAACCTATCGAAATCAATAGCCACTAATCTATTGAAATCCTTACCACTGTCAACAATTGAAATCACAACGCTTAATTCTCTACAGCAACACCGATCAGTTATTGACCTTCGCCTAATCCAAAAGAATCACAACCAACCTCCATTAAGAACCTATACACGAAACCATTAAAAGAGAAAGGCAGGGTCAATATTTACCAAGCAACCGCAAACCTAAGCTGACCCAAAAGGAAACGAAAATAGAGGCTGACGAAGAGAGGAAGAAAATTTGGTGAAATAAAAAGAAAAGAAGGTTCAAGGAAATATTTTCAGTAAAGAGAGAGGAACCAAAAGATGGAGAAGAGGGATTTTCGAAAAGAAACAGAAGCTATCAGGAAACTGACCCTCTAATCACTTCCCCTAAAAATCTCCTCAAAACTGTCACCACTATCCCACTACTCAAATTCTAAAATAATTCAAACTCCTGCCGAAACCGATAGCAAAAATTATCCCCCTTGCACACGTAAGAATTTGAACATAAGACCTTAAGCATACCAACACTCCTCTTAACCACTAGACCAGCAGGCCTATTCTATTAGCATTTTACAAACAAGCAAATATAAGCCTATTGAACCTAGTTAAGGATTTATTTATAAAAAGACAAAAATTTTCCCAAGACAAGGCTTGAACTTGGGACCTCCCCAACACACCCAGAACACTTAACCACTAAAGCAGACAGATATTTGTGTAACAATTTAACATAAATAGAAATATAAAATTCGGGGAGTTACAATTATCATTCACACATAATTCATATTTTTTTACTAATAAACCTAAATACATGCCAAACTAAAGCCCAATATGTATGTGTACACCAAAGGGAACGGACTTGAAGCTTGAGGGGTGATGTGATCCGAACTGAAGTAGCAATCCTCAATTATTTTTAAAACTTATTTATCACCTATGCATTTAAAACAAACGAGTTAAACTACGTGACTAGATTAGTAATTACTCAATTGAATTCAATATTACCATTTATATATAATTTAAATAAAAATTTAATAACATTTATTCACACCGTTTCTTTCAATAATATACTTAAAATTTTAATCTATTTTTCAACACATAAAATAATTTAAATCAACTTTATAACTTATAGTTTTTACTTTAACACATAAAGTTTCACAATCACATATTAAAATCTTTTTCTCGTATCACAAACATAACATAAACAGTTAATTTACATATTTCATTTAACACTTAATTCATATGTATTACTAAAACACATTTATCACCATAACACTTTTACTTTCACATATCACTTTTTGCAATCAGTAGTGAATTTCAGAGGAGTTGAATAATTTCTATACATTGCCAAACCAAACATGAACCCTCAACCTATAATGGAATTCTGATAATGGGAACTCTAATAAACACATATCATAACCCATTTATCATCTCTTATTCCCCTTCAAACCCTCCCAAAACTAGCCTAGTTCCCATCTAAACTCCTAGCCCCTTTCAGCTCCAAAATTATTTTATTATCACATATCATATATCATTTGAGCTCGTTAAGGCATTTATTCATATAACACTTTATTCATTCATTTTAAATCACATAAGCATATACATAATATTTTCATTTCACACATTCACTTTTATATAACATACTTGACATATATAACTTTATATCACATTACTTATTCACTTTGAATTATATAACCACATGTACTACATCTCCACTTCTTACATTAATTCACAAGAACACTAACGCATCACATATTTTCAACACTTTAGACTTTAGATTTTAATTCACTTTTATATAACATTTTACTTTCAGAAAACAATTCACTTAAATATTTATTTCACTAATTTAATACACTTAGTAATTTTTAAACATTTTATAATTTAATCTCTAAATTCATAAAAATTCAATGTATACTTTTATAGCACTTCAATATCACTTTTCACTTCATTTACTAACACTTAACATTTTATTTAAACCATTCATTATAATATTTATTCATATATCAAATTTTACATTCTATTCAATTTAGTCCTCTCTACAACAATTTCACTAAGCTAATACATCTATTCACTTGTCAATTAATAACAAATAAATAACTTTTCATTCTTTATAATTTAATCCATAGTTTTATGGAATTCATTAATCACTAAATTATCACTTTATTATTTCTTACATTACTAACATACCTTTAATTACATATTCACTACTAAATTCAATATACATATTCAATGATCTTCATCACATCTTATTTAATTATTTCATATTAAAATTTAAATACTCAAATATTCAAATTAAAATGAACTAATTTAATGGATTCTAAAATGTCTTCTCTCAGTAAGAACTCTAGTTCTGATAAATCCATTGTGGAGGAGCTGATACCTAAAAAGGTTAGATTTAGAAGAAAAGATGTTGATACGAGTAGTGATATGATGGTTGATTTGTCTTCAGAACAACATGTTTCGTGGAAAGAAAAACTCGTTGGACAACATCCGAAGGACTCTCTTAACAGATTAGAAGAAAGAGAAGATCTTGAGATATTGGAGGGAGATGTCCAGAAATCATTGGTGAACAGAGTGCCTGCCATAACTTTTCCAGATAGGATTCACCAAATCCTCATTCAAGGTATGGAGAACACTGTTATTTTAAAACTTCTTGGTCGTAACATTGGATTTTTGGTATTGCAGAACAAAATCTATAACTTGTGAAGACCCGTTAAGCCTTTGCATTTGATGGATATTGAAAATGGTTACTTACTAGTCAAATTTCAAAATAAGTTGGATTGTGAAAAAAATCATTTCTAAAGCCCTTGGACTATTTTTGGTCAATATTTGACCGTTCAATCTTGGATGCTAGCCTTTGATCCTTCACAAGCTTTTCCAAGTGTTGTAATGGCGTGGATTAGATTTCCTGGCCTACCTGGTTATAGGTACAATCACAAAATCATCACTGAGATAAGGGGAATGGTCGGGAAGGTAGTTAAGTTGGATATGAATACTGATAACAGGGCAAGAGGTCGTTTTGCTAGAATGGTTATTTATGCTGACTTAGATAAACCTTTGGTGTCACAAATCCTGATTAATGTTCGAAAACAAACTGTGGAATATGAATCGCTACTTACAATTTGTTTCCATTGCAGGAGATATGGGCATATGGAGAATTTTTATACTTTTAGAAACCATATTTCCACTGAGGGAAAGAATATGGACTCACCAGAAGTGTCATAAAAAAATCAGAATAGGGATGTGGACGGGTCAGAGAAGACTAACAAAATGCACGGGCCGTGGATGATTGTGGAAAGAAAATCAAGGTGGAAGTTTAGAGAGAATGGGCAAAATTCTACAGGAAATCTGGAAGGGGGAAAGGAAGGATCCTGATTTAGGATCCTTAACAATAGTGATTTGTTTAAAGAAAATAATGAGAAGTTTTCACCAAATTCCTGAAGATCTAGAGGGAAAGATTTAGCTATTGGAAAATCTTATAAGATAGACTCTGGTTTCCAACACAACGGACAATCAGGTTTAAACAAAAAAAATTAGCCTTAAAGATAAATTAAAAGAAATAGGCCTTAATTCTAGTGGTGGCCCGTCTTCCAAAAAGAACATAGATTCAGAAGTGGGGTCCAATTCGAAAATGAATAGTAACAACTTATATTGGTCTAAAGAAATACCTAAGCATTTGGGCCATGTGGTTGCAGCAGATTTACAAGCCTGCCTACTGTTGGAATAGAATGGCTCGGATTTACTGGCCTAATGTGATCCTAGAATGGTTGGAAGTTGCAGTAGGGTTCAAGCGGCGGTCGTTTCGTAAATGAATACTCCTACTGAGAGTGTTCTTCATCTTGAAAGCCAAGATTTAGCCTCTTGAAAGGATATTACTTCTGCTACACAAGAACAAAATGAAATCATGGTGGAAGTTGGAGGGCTAGACTCTGGCAAACATTCGGTTGTCGTTTTCCCTAAAAATATAAATCAGAAAGTTGTCAACAATGATCACTCTCTTAAAAGCACCGTGGGTAGTTCTAAAATGGCTCTCTCGGGCATGAGAAAGGGAGTGAGAAATTGGGGAAGGGGTATTACCAAAAAACATAGCAGAATCTTGCAAGGTAATAGTACCCGATTCAAAAATTCTGGCTCACATCGGATTTTGCTAAAGGAGTCCATGGTGCAAGCGGTTGAGAATCTTTCGGCCTTGGGCAGAGGAGAATTAGCTTTTGAAGTGTTACCGATTTTTAATCAACAACAAGTGGGAGCTGATATCCCTAAACAGTAACATTTGGTTTTCTAATTTTTTGCTATTGCGTGCTTTTCTGGTCATGGAGGTTTATTTATTTTAAAGTTTTCAGTCTTTTAAATAAGTTTTTTCAGTTTTATTTTTTTATATTTACTTATTTTTTATTATTATGAGGTTAAATTTAAACATTTTTACATGGAATTGCTAAGGATATGTTCGCAGGAACTTTATTCGTGCTTTTCTGAAATATAATGTGGAGCATCCACTTGATATTATTTTTTTGGTTGAACCAAGAATGAGTGGTGTTAATGCTAATTCTATTATTGAAAAATTGGGTTTTAATCACTCAAATCAGGTTGAAGCTGTTGGTTTTTCAGGCTGTATCTGGGTCGAGTAGAAGGAGTCTATCCAAGTTCAAATTATACGAAATCATCCTCAATTTATTTTTTTACGTATTGATAATTTTATCCCTAATAAATTTATCTTTGTTTCTTTTGTTTATGGCAGCCCCGATAGGTCAAAGTGTAAACTTCTTTGGGAGGGGTTCAAATCTGTAATCCCTGATAATTCCATCCCTTGGCTTATTATGGGGGACTTCAATGCCATTCTATCACCTGAGGATAAGAAAAGCCCATTCACTGTCAGTAAGCGCTGCCAGTTATTTTGACAATTTGTCGATTCTTGTGAGTTACAGGACTTAAGGTATAGTGGGCCTTCCTATACTTGGCAACGATGTGACATTTTTGTTAGACTTGATCGGGCATTAGCTAATGACGCATGGATGACTATGTTCCCTCAGTGCTTAGTGCTTCATCTCACTCGGATTAAGTCAGATCATCAGCCTCTTTTACTTTCTACTAGACCTGATTTTGGCACAAACAAAGGAAGACCTTTCAGATTCTTAGCCAGATGGATGAAACACAATGACTTTCCTAATTTTGTCAGAGATAAGTGGAATTTTAAAGGTAATATGATTGATGCTTTAATAAATTTTACTTACTCTATCAAAGATTGGAACAGGGATGTGTATGGATTTTTGGGGTCTCGCAAGTGGAAACTCAAGAGGTCGCTTAATAGTGGAAAATATTCTGGACCATGAAGATTTACTCTGGAAACAAAAAGCTCGGTGTGATTGGCTTCAATTGGGTAATCACAATACCAAGTTCTTCCATAGTTATACGATAAGGAAAATGAATTTTAACCGAATCACCTCATTATATATTGATAATGAAGATTGGTACTTTTATCAAAATATTTTGCAATCTAAGGCGATAGAATTTTTTGAAAGACTTTACGGCGAGGTACCTTCTGATTTAAGAGATATGCCTAATTTTGGCGTCCTTTCTCAGTTCTGTGAGATTTCGGGTCATAGAGTCAGTGTGAGTAAAATCAATATTTTCTTTTCTAAGAGTACTGGGGATGATGATCGTTGCCAAATTAACCAACTCTTCGGGTTTCAGGAGGTTCGGAATCTAGGCACTTACTTAAAGGTACCTCTTTTACATGATAGGGTAACCAAAAGTACCCTCAGTTTTGTTGTTAATAAGGTAAGGCGGAAACTACAAAATTGGGACGCGAGGAAGCTTTCTATTGTAGGAAGAATAACTTTGGCTCAATTGGTACTTCTCTCTATTTCTAATTATTTTATGTAGTCACTGATGATCCCAAAAGTGGTCTGTGAAAAAATTAAAAGAATTGCTAGACAATTCATTTGAAGGAGTGCTAGTGGTCACCTTAAAATGTCCTTGGTTGGATGGGATTATATATGTCAACTACGGGCTCAGGGTGGTCTTGGTTTCAGACATCTGAGCGACCAAAATTTGTCCTTTCTTATAAAGATTAGTTTTAACATTGTATCTAAAAGTAATGCACTTTAGGTTTGTGTTCTTCGCTCTAAGTATGGATGGAAAGAGTAGCTTCTTAAATCTATTGGTAGGAATCAGTGCTCTCACTTATGGCGATCTCTTTCTAGGATTTGGCAATTTCTTCGGGAAAATTTAATTTGGTCCATCGGAGATGGTACCAGTGTCTACTACTGGAATGATTCTTGGATTCCAGGTATGGGTCCCTTGATCTCTAAAATTCCTTCTGATGCTAACCTTAGTATGGATTACTGTGTTAAGGACATGGTTAATTCAGATAAAAGTTGGAACTAGGAGATGTTTCGTATCTGGTTACTTGAGGATATATTTTGCAGGATTACTAGCATTCCCCCTCCTCATTTTGATACTGGTACGGATAGAATAATCTAGGCTCATTCAGCTTCAGGCATCTTTTCCATTCGCAGTGCTTATTGGGCTTTAAAAGAGAATTCTTGGAATCCTCAAGAAGAGTTCTGGAAGACTACTTGGAAATATTCGGGTCCACAAAGAGTTAGAGCTTTTATTTGGTTAACTTTTAAACAAAGACTTCTAACCAACTCAGAACGTACTAGACGGGGTATTGGTCACAGCAACACGAGCACCTTGCGTGGACATGATTTTAAAGATTTAGCGTATGTGCTTAGAGATTGTCTTATAGTGAAAGATGTGTAGATGTTTGTGATTCCGGACCAACTAAAACAAAGGTTTTTTCTGTCTCTTTTCAAGACTGGCTTATTCTTAACCTTTGTTTTCATGAAAGATTGTAGGATAGCGGGATCACTTGGTCTTGCCTTTTTGGTCTAATCGCTTGGCGTATATGGAAGAATAAGAATTTGTTCATTTTTCAGAACATTTTCTGGGATGCAATGGAAGTGGTTAAAGTCTCTAGCTGTTGGGCTCGTCAATACAAAGCTCATCTTGGTAGACATACAAGCAACATCCCCAGATTGAATCCCACTAATAACCCAGATGAAAATTGGGCTTTTTATCCACATATGGGGTTGTGGCAGGGGATTCTGGTTTTGTGGCATCTGGAGGAGTAGTTTGGGACCATGATGGAAAGCGGATTATAGGTTTCACACATTTTTTAGGTGTTTGGTCCCCGTTTAAGGCTGAACTATGGGGCATCTTGGATGGGATCCTTATTTTGCTCAATAAGGGTTGTAGATGGGCCATTATCATAACTGACAACCTTAAAGTCGTCCAGAATTTGGAGGATTTAGATTTGGAAGATTCTGGGATTGCAGTGCTGTGCAGAACTCAACAACTCCTACGATCAGAAGGGGAATGGAAGATTAAGCATATCCCATTAGACCAAAATTTGGTAGCAGATCGCCTTGCAAAATTTGGATTGAACTAGAAATCAAGCTTACAAGTCATTAACGAAACTCTTAAGGAAGTATTAGATCTGCTTCAAGCTAATAGTGTTAATAATTGGTTTATGAATTTGATGTAATTTATTTATGTTTTTCACAAAAAAAAAAGAAAGAACTAATTTAAATTCAATTAAGTACTTACTAATTTCCTCACTTGAAATTAACTTTTCTCTTTGCTTTCTCTTCACTTTCATTGCTAGCTAAGTTGTTTCCATAATTGATATATTTTCATAGCACTCTAGAATATGGAATTAAGCTATGGTTTTAAGGAAATATCAAGAAAATGGATGGGAGATTTTCCTCTCTTTTTTCTTGTTCCTTTTTTTTTAATTTTCTCCCTTTCTTTCCCTTTTATTTTTGTTGCCCCAAGATGCTATTATTCAACCTTCTAATTGTGTAGAAAATTATACACTTTTCCCTTCTTTTTTCCAATTTAGTCTTTTTTTCCCATCATCTAATCAAATTTTAACACTTGTCAACTTTAATTTCCATAAATTTTCAAAACTTTCCACCTCATCAACTATGAGATTTCAATCCCATTCTTATGCCTCTAAATATCGGGCGATTTACCTAAAAATGCCTATTTTTAAGTATATTTACGGAAATGGGTCGATTTCTAAATTATTTATTGGAAATGGCTGGTTTTTACAAAATGCGTCCACGTAGGAGCATTTTAGGGGGAAAATACCAGTAAAACACGCCCCTGGAGGAGCGTTTTGTTCCTTTTTTTTTCTAGGTTAGGGATTTTGCATGTTTAGTCCCTAAGGTTTTTGAGGGTTTTTAGGGTTAGAGTTTTGCTAAAATAATTTAGGTTTAGGTTTTAGGTTGTTGTTAAAATAATTTAGAGTTTAGGGTTTTAATGGATTTTAAGGTTAAATCAAGATTTAGTGTTATTTTATAAAAATTAATTAAATTAGGGTTTATGTTTTTAAATAAATTAAGTAAATTAAGGTTTAAAGGCTTTAAATAAATCAATTAAATTATGGTTTAGGGTTAAAATTAATTAAATTAGGGTTTAGTTTTTTAAAAATAATATTGTGTTTTTTTTTTAACAAAATTGACTATTTTTACCCTGTAAAAATAATTTTATGAAGAAGTTTCTGAACAAATAGTATCAAAAACGCTTCAAGCAGAACGCACTATCATCAAAATTACTGAAAAAAGCTCCCCCGTAGACACTCTTTTTCTATAGTAGTTACTGAAAAATAATTGCGAAAAGACGTTTTTGAACAAATGTGTCAAAAACGCTTCAAGCAGGATGCACTATCAGCAAAATTACTGAAAAAAGCTCTCACATGGACGCTCTTTTTCTATAATAGTTACTGAAAAATAATTTTGAGAAAACGTTTTTGTATAAATAGTGCCAAAAACGCTTAAAGTAGGATGCACTGTTAGCAAAATTACTGAAAAAAGTTCTCACGTGGATGCTCTTTTTCTGCAGTAGTTACTGAAAAAATAATTTTGAGAAGACGTTTCTGAACAAATAGTGTCAAAAATGCTTAAAGTAGAATGCAATGTTAGCAAAATTTCTGAAAAAATCTCTTTTTCTACAATAGTTCATGTTTGGCCTTAGGGTATAAATGAGTCAAATTTCATTCTCAAATTGCATAAGTTACAGTAAGAAAAAATAGAGGGCTAAGCAAAATAGAAATTGAAGATAAGTGAACATATTAGTACTATTATTTACTATGATGGTAAGGTCTATGGCACCGAGAATGGCGTTGTTTTTTTTATCAGAAAACACAACATGAATGGTTTTTAACCAGCATATAGATTTTACAGAATTTTGGAAAAGAATTAGGAGCAAAATCTTCGGAACGATGCCAAGTAGGGTTTCTTCTATTAAGTATTGATTTTGTGCTTCAATTGATCCTGTGACATATGACTCATTTGATATCAAATGTGGTCGTAGCTTTGAGGCGATGGTGCAAACTCATCTCGCTAGTGGATCACCCAATCTTGAGTTATATGTACAATTTTCATCGCCAAATGAAACATTTGCGACTTTAACATCAACTGTTGTTCGAGAGGAATACATGACCCCCACTCGACACTCTGTTAGTGGGAGACAAAACACGGAAGTAGGGGTGAGCATTTGATCGAATCGAATCGAATGAAAAATTTTCGAGTTAATAGAGTTGACGAATCATATTTTATCATCCTAATTTAATTTGAAATTTTCTCGAATCGAGTCGAGTGAGATGGAATTTGAATCGAACCGAATCGAATATATTTATTCGAGTTAAATTTTAAAAAATAATTTTGGGTCCTTGTAACCACTATCACCCACCGTAATAAAATTTGTCTACCGTAATCAAATTTTTTATTAACTTTCATCATCTCATAATTTATTTATTAATCATTTATAAACGGATTAGCTTCTTAGTTATTTCAATTATCTTCAGATTCTTGTCACTATTTATTTTGGAATTAAAAAATATATTAAATGTAAAATGTGATTTTTTGATAAAAATTATTTTAAAGATAAAATGTGAAATTGATACCAATATAAAATTTTAACACAAATATTTTATGACATTATTAATAATGCAATTTTAATATAAATATTCAATATGACTAAACAATTCAATAATATAAATAATATAAAATGTGAAATTTAATTTAATAATAAATAGTAGATATAAATAAAATTATTACTATTTATATTTAGGGATTTTTTATGGATAATTTTGATTTTTTATTTGGGAATAAAAGGTAAGAAGTAAAAGTTTAAGGATAAAATAAAAAGTTTTAGGGAGTAAAAGTTTGAGGGAAAGTAAATAAAGAAGAGTAAAATTTTGGATGGAAAATATTAATAAAAATTTGGGGGGGATGGGGGGATGGGTTTGGAGTAGATGGGAGGTTGGGATGGAAAGAGAGTACAAGTTTTAGGAGAAAATAGGAGGGAGTAAAAAATTTGGGGGAAAATAAAAAGTTTTGAGGGTTTTTGAGAATAAAATTTTGAGGAAAAGTAAATGGGAGAGTAAAATTTTGGTGAGAAATGGATTTTGGGTAGATGGAAGGTTGGGATGGGAGGGGAGTAAAAGTTTTGGGAAGAAAGTGGGAAGGAGTAAAAGTTTTGAGGGAAAAGTAAAAATGTTTGGAAGATTGGGGTAAATATGTAAAATAGTATAGTTTGATATTCGAATTATTCGAGTTATTCGAATTTGAAAACTCAACTCAATTTGAACTTGAAATTCAAAAAAAATATTCGAGTTGACTCGAATAACTCGATTAATTGGAATAACTCTATTCGTTTAACTCGAAATTTAAATTTTTTTGATTTTTCGAATGAAATCGAGTTTTGCTCACCCCTACACGGAAGCGTCCATGTTTGGTGGCAATATAGAAAACACAACTCCTGCATGACACTCGGTTAGTGGATGGGACATGTACATTAGTGGGTTGATGTTCGATGCTGGAAATACGTATTGGGGAATGACATCAACTTTTAGTGGTTGACAATCCACATCTGATTGGGGACGTTATGAAACGTCCACAAGAAGGGATGATGTACTCCCTACGACATCCACCAGCGAGGGGACTTCGTACGTTGCAGATGATGGTAGATTGATGATGAGTCTGATGTGGATCCACCTCGAGAGCTCGACCCTAATGGTGTAGAAGTTGCATTATTTTCTGAACCGGAACCTGTTCCATTCGAACCTGAAGACGTTGAAGGGGGTTTAGATGAAGATGAAGAAAATCCGGGATTTAGGGCGTACTCGCCTCCAGCCCACATGCATAATGTCGATATATCAGAAGATGATGCGTTGGAGTTTCCAGATCTACCACACAGAATGTGCGACTGTACAGGTTCGTTATTAGATTCGGGTGAATTAGAAGTTGGTAAAGAGTTTTCCAGTAATGATAGTTTTCTTGGTGCTTTGAAACAACATAACATTAATCACGGGGTTAACAACAACATGGTTAAATCCAAATTCAAGAAGTTCGAGGCCAAGTGTACAATGCAATACGATACATATTTATGGAAAATCATAGCTTAATACTACCGATATTTAAGGCGAATCTTGGGACTTTTGTGTCATGCATAATTGCCAGTATTCGTAGCCAATTAAGATACACGCCCTCTTACCGCAAGGCCTGGATAGCTAAGTAAAAGGCGTTGAAAAAGATGTATAATGTGTGGGACGCTTCATATAATGAGATTTGGCAGTGGTGTCAAGTGCTAGAGAGGTATGTTTCAGGTTACATAACAGACCTTGAAACGGTTCCTGCGTACTACGACGACCGATTGCTTCGTAGATGCCAAGTGTTCAAGCGCTGTTCTGGAGCTTTAGCAATGCCGAGACATATTTGTGTACTGCAAGCCATTAGTACAATTGACGGTACCTTTATGTATGGCAGATATACCCATCGGCTATTACTTATTGTGGCACATGATGGTGCTGGGAGAATCCTTCCAATTGTGTTTGCAATAAAATCGAGGGAGTCAGCTGATGACTGAAATTTCTTTCTTTCTAGGTTAAGGAGACATGTATGCCCCTAACCTGATATCTACGTTATATCAAATCGGGGCATTGGAATACTAGCCGCAATTGAGTGACATGGAAGCCTATGGGATCGCACACACCAATGGTATTGTCTAAGGCATGTTACGTCCAACTACTACGGGCAATATCAGTCTAGGCTGAACGACAGCAAGTGACCAACATGGGTATTTAATCTCTATTAATATACTTTCGTTTGTAATATTCAATTTATTCTCAATGAAATATTAGTATGTAATTTTTGCTATCAAATTATATTGGTAGGGTACGAGATCAATAAAAACCATTTTCATGAGATGTTGGGGATTTTGCGTTCAGTTAACGATCAAGGCGCAAACTACATTTGTAACATACCTTTCGAACAGTGGATACAAGCATACGACGGCGGCCTATGATATCATCATATGACCACAAACCTGGCTGAATGCATAAATTCTGTTCTAAAAAGAACGCGTCATTTGCCGATAACTTCAGTTGTGTGAGAGACATATTTTTGTTTGGCGACACTATTTCCAAAGCGAGGAGCGAATTGTAAAGGCCAAATGCAGAGAGGCCATGTATGGTTCCAGAAGCTATTGCAAGAAATTAACAAGGCAAAGGCGCAGAACAATACCATGCACACAGTGTGTCATAATCGCGACAACCTATAGTTTCGTGTGACAAAGTTTGACAGACCGAGCCAATGTATTATCGACGGGTAATATCGTGTACACCTGATAAATAGGACTTGCGACTGTGAGACATTTGACGCACTTCATTATCCATGCGCTCATGTAATTGCAACTTGTTAGAATTTCCGTTTGGATTCCATAAGATATGTTGAAGAAGTGTACAAAATAGAATACATGTACAATGCTTAGAGACACGTATTTCCACCGGTCCCAGATGAACATAAGTGGCCGTCTGTATCACTTGCTTCGTTTAAGTTGTTACCGGATAGAGAATTACGTCACAAACTAGAAGGTCGACCTTGCTCGAGTAGAATACGTAATAATATAGATATCTAGTAGAGAACGAACCAACAGAAGTTGTGTGAATAGTATAGGAACCCAGGTCATACAATTCGATCATATCTAAACCAAAATAGTTGATAATTCCTGCAATGAAACTATGTTGCATTATTTCTATTCCATCTTATTAAAAAGTTTCTATTTTATTAAAATATAAAATCAATTTACTATCAAAATATTAAAACAAATTTTATTTTATTAAATAAAATAATATAGAAAAAGTTTGCACAAATATATTAAAAAATAATATATATGTCGGTCGAAATCAGTACCACATGAGGGTGGTCGACGATTACGCGTTGGATTCCTCCTTGGTTATGCTTCTGGTGGGGGTTGTGGTTACTCCAGTTGTGGGTGTTGGGAGGATAACCCACCTTGGTAGAATAAAGAATGTGGAGGTGTTTGCATCACCCACGGCGGAAGTGTTTAAATCCCATAAGGCGATGGAGATTGGTAATGAGATGAGCTCGCCGATAGTGCCTCATGCGATCCCTCCGATGACGATGGCCTATATATCATCGGTTAAGTCGGAGTCATCGAGAAAGGAGATGCACCGGGCCATGCATTCCAACCTGGCATAGGATTGGAAAAAGTAAACATATAATGACTAGGATACGCGCTTAGCATAATCTGAAGAGGCTGTGCTGTGCTGTGGGTGTCGTCTGTTGAAGCGTTGGGCCTGGTGATTGTGTGGCCACTGTTGATGTACCCGTGCCATTATCTTTTCTCTTTGGATTTAAAGGGCCCTGTCGTTCCTTTTTGACACAGATTTGCCGACGCCTCTGCTCTTCCGACAGCAAATATTGATTGTCATAGATCCTAAACCGTGGCATGTACTCCGGCATGCACGTTAATTCTGAGACGATGATCTGTTCGCGATCAGGTATATGATCATACCGATTTTCCCAAATTTCGATATATTTCGAGAAGAATACAGGCCAATTCGTATTCGTTTGTTGTAATTCAATTTTGTGTTGGTTATCAAACACCTCAGGTTCTTCAGAAATCGATTGTCGAAATCCAAAATACCACAACACTCTATCTGTCTGGTGCATCTCGACAGTAGCATAGTTGACCAATGGGACCTTAATATGCTAAATGTTCGGATTTTGAAAGAATTCTTCCGGAATTACTGCCCGTATTGCTGGATCCTCGTATGGTGTCCATTGAAACTATATGAACGTGATAAAAATATTAGTTATATACATAATACTAAATACTAAATACTAAATATGAAACGACTATTTTATGTATATATACTTTATTTAATATTTATTTGCGCTTCTGACCGTTGGTCTAATAGAAGCGGTATATCTTCAAGAGCGATAGGTATTCCAACATAACTCGCCGGATGATTCCACCTAATTAAATAAATTTTCAGCATACAGTTTTATTTTAAATCTATGGAATAATTGTAAAATCAAATAAAAAATTTACCTCGTTATGAGTGGGAATGTATATGGGTGGTTCACTCGAGGACGTAAAAATAGAAAGCAAAATCGAGCCCATGATTGTAGTAGTGATAGTCAACCTCCGATTTTTACTTTATTTGGTGGCATCGTCCCGCACATCTCCTGATACAATGTTGCCAACACGGCAGACCCCCAACTTAATTCGCCAGCTACTCTAAAATCAACAAGTTTCAATAGTCACCTCAGATGTACAAGGTTTCGTGACAAGTCTGGCATCAAATAACCTCCAATCATCTCAAGGATGTATGCCCGAGCATATCGTATTCTTTCTACTTCAGTCAAATCATTCTCCAGCTCTGGAAATGTGTCTCGTAACTAACCCATCTCGATCCAACCTCCGTAAATATTATCCGAAATCGCACCCAAAAGATTGTAGCATATGGCTCCCCAATCAGTAGATTGAACGGATCCGGTGAGTGCGAATCCATCCACTGACAATCCTAATTGTAACTGAACGTCCTCCAAAGTGATAATACACTCTTCGCATGGAAGATGGAATGTGTGCATCTCGGGTCTCCACCTCTCTATTAACGCGCTGATGAGTTTCGGGTCTAACTTGCACCCCTGCCTATGGTGGCCGCGTGCCAAAAACCCGTTTCCCTCAAGTAATTTTCTATTAACGGTGATAGAGGACCAGGCATATTACGAATATAACATTGTAACACCTGATCTACAGACTGTTATAAATAATTATAAAATACAAATTAATTAAAATTATATAAATGAAAAAAATATTAAATAATATTTAAAATTACAATTAATTAAAATTACATAAATGAAAAAAATATTAAATAATATTCAAAAATTAAAATTAACCCTTATCATTTTCATTTGTTCGATGGAGATATGTTTATCATCGAGATGAATTAATTCCCCAGCCATTGCTAACACGATCAAATATTTTTGAAATTCTAAAAAAAATAATACTAATTTAGAAAAAAATTAAAGTAAATAACTAATTAAAGAGAGCTTTGAGAAATTTAATGAGAAATTTGAGAGCTTTAGGGAGAATTTTTAGAGTTTTTTTTTTTGCTAAAATTTAAAGAAATATTATGTGAGATAATATGAGGGGTTTTATACTTTTTTTTGATCGTTGGACCCTCCAACGGTAAAAAAATAGTCGTTGAGAGTCAAAAACACGGAGCAAAACGTGCCCCTAGAAGAGCGTTTTTGCCACGTTAGCAAAACGTGCCCACGTTAGCCCATTTTTTGCTGACATTTTTCCCATAAAACGCTGCTACGTGGACGCGTTTTGCCAAAATTGGCCCTTTCTGGTAAATAATTTAAAAATTGACCCATTTCCGTAAATATATTTGGAAATAGGCCTTTTTAGGTAAATCGCCCTTAAATATCAATTAAAAATTAAAAAAATACATTTAAGTCCTTTATCCATAAAATGGAAAAAGTGCACTTTTGTCCTTGTACTTTTCCACTCTATTCAATTGAATCCCTATTCCAACTTTTTAACTCCACATATCTATACATATCCTTATCTCATTCATAAAAAAATATTTATTCAATTTCACCTCCTTTCAAAAGGGTGAATTTGTACTTTTATTCCTTTAATTTTAAAAAAATTGCAAATTAGTCCTTACTAAATTTCATTCTTCATACTTCTTTCCAAATAATTAATTCACCTTTAAAATGTTTATCCTTTCTCAAAGACTAAAATTTCAGGGTACTACACTCCCAACAATATCGTATCCAAAATTCGAACTTGCAATAATTAATAATTTAATACTATAATGAACAATAAAAAATGTATTCTCCTTCATTCTTTTTTTTAGATTCATGTTTTTTTATCTATACTATTAATAAAACCCCTGATTGAGTTGGTGTCACGGGGTAACCGGGTACCAACTTGGTTAGAAAATGATTAATATATCCTTTTATTAGATGACTATGCTATTATTTTGATGGCCTTTTGTCTTTTTATACTTTTATCTAGTTTTAAAAATAAAAATAACTAAAATTAACATGCTTAGGAATTAAACCCATGTTTAATGAATTTATAATCAAATTATTTATCACTATACCAATAATAATTGTTGAGTGAACTTTAAAAAAATTAACTTTTAACATAAATATTTTCTCTCATCAAAATTTAAAAATATTTAGTATTCTTAATATGATGCATTTACCTATTTTAATTTCTTTTACTTACAAGTTAAATTATTTTTTATTTTAATTTTGTACAAATTGTATATGTGTTGTTATTATTATTAATTTTAAACCTTGCGTTTTATTATTTATTGTATGCTATTTTTAAACACATCTATATTCTGATATAATGATTTTCACATGCTTACATGTACAAAAAGTTTCTAATATTTATTATAGATGACATATATTTGAAGGTATAAATTAAAATTAAGGACTTAGGGCCAATTAAACATAAATTGCATTAGGTTAACTACCCACCGCACAACAAAATATCTTAACAGATTAGCCCTTTTATGACGAAAAGAATCCAGATTCTTAATCTTATGACAATTACATTAAACCACCTACTTCATCTTTATGAATTAAACTACAAACCTTTTCATTTTCTTTTGCATAAAGTTGTCATTATGAAATATCAATTTGTCAACAACACAAGGTTTTTTTTTTTTTTTGTCTACATACAACATAACCTTTAAAGTATACAGACATATCTAAACGTTTAATCAAAATCAAACTCGGGGATAAACACTTGATCCTAAAGCAGGGGCAGCGCTAGAGGAGCAGAGCCTGCCTGGCTCATCTGAAGCGGAAATTTTTTATTTTAGAACTTTTAAAATTCCAAAAAATTATAAATTTATACATAATAATAAAAACTGCATTTTACCTCCTAAAATAATAAAATTGTAATTTAATATTTTTAAAACTATAAATCTTTAAGCTTAGAATAAAAATTATATTTTAATTCTCGCCCCTCCAGAAAAAATTTCTTGATTAAAGCATTGTTACGAAGAAAAAAAAAATGTCAATAAGGTTATTAACATAAGAAATCGAATCACGTTCTATAATGTCAACCACCAAATGGAAAACAACACAAATTGGTACATTGATTTCGTCGATAATGATGAGGGAAGGATTTTCCCTGTATAATTCACATAGTTTCTATTTCTTGCTACAAAGGGATAATATTTAATATATTGATAATGTATTTTCATAAATAGATTTAAGAACATGAAATTTCCATCTCTTTCTTTTTAAATAAAAAGTAAAGTTTGCATTTTAATTTAATTTCTTTTTGTGTTTTTAAATGAAAGTTTCTTACATACATCATTGAAAATAAATAAGGATGTGATGGGTAGATAGGCGCAAAAATATTTCATAGTTTCACTGGGGAGGAAAAGAAAAACATAGTCAAAGTCAAGAAATAGAAAAATGTCTTACTCCTGGTAAGAGAAATTATTTTATATATATATATATATATATTAGTAAAGGTTTTAGATTTTTTATTAGTAGGATGAGAATTTTTTAATATTTATAATTAAAAATAAAATGATAAATTTTAAATGGCCTCAAAAATAGCTTGAAAGACGGAGTCAATTAGATGTTTCCAATGTTTGTCTATCTAAATTTATAAGTAAAAGTCATTTATATTAAAAAGTTTATTTTTTTATTAAAAAAATAAATTAGTTCTTACATATTAGATTAAATAATAAATTGATTTTTTTGTTAAAAATATCGTCCATTTGCATTGGTTAATAGAATAACTATATAATGACATGTGACGTGTTATGTATATATCATGATGACGTATAGAGATAAATTTTTAACAACATAAATAGAAAAAATTTTAAACAAATGAATTAATTTACTGTTTGATCTAATGTATAATAGCTAATGTATATATTTTAGTACAAGGGCTTACTCCTAATATTTATATTTAATTTGTAACAAATTTAAATCATGAAGGGATAAATGAAGCGTAAATTCAATGTTGGCGACCATGAAAGCAAGAGCGGGTCTAACACTCTAATTCCTTTTTATATTTTATAATAAAAAAAAGTCTTATGTCTTTTTAAATATTATATTAATTCATGGAAAGAAACTAATGATTCAAGATTCTGAAATAAATATAAATATTGTCGATATTTACGATACGATGCATTTTAATATTAAATCGTACACGCTTTGGCTTATTTTATTTAATATAATAAGGTTTAATTACAAAAGAATCCTTCAACTTTATTTCAAACAATTGTAGTACCTACTTCAAAACAATTAGGTGAAGATCAAAAGGGAATTTCTATAAAATAAATGGATTTAGTTTTTTTATTATCAAATCAAAATTGAAGAAATTTAACTTAAATAGTGTGTAAGATTAATTAAGGTTTTTTTGAGATTTTTTCCCCTTAAATTAGTAGTAAACAATCTCAATTCCAACTCAACATCTCAAACATTTTGATTTTTATCTTACAATATTTTAATTGGAGATAGGAAATATTGTTTGAATTCTTGAAAAAAAATATAATCACTATTCTATATAAATCAGGATAGTTTTTATCTTAAATTTAATTTATAATTTAAAAGTAGAATTAAAAAAAATTAAAATGTGTTATAACCCCCTTTACTCAATTTTGCATTCTAATTTTATTTCAAAAAGTTTAAATTTTTTATTTTTAATTTAAAAATATAAAATTAATTATTGATATTATTTATATTTTTCATTAAATTCATGTTCATAATAACATTGTGTTTTTTTGTTAGTACCTTTTTTATTTCAAAAATATTATATTAACACATTTAACAAAGTTAAACTTATCAAATTAAACAATTAAACCTAAAGTTTAAAATTTAAAATTTAAAATTTAAATTCTTAAAAATACAAATATTAAACTTTAAATTTACAAAAATACTAAACATATTATAACAAAATTTAACAAAAATAATAATAAATCCTTCGATGGTTTCGCCGGCATATATTTATATCGTTTTTGTCTGAAATACAATGGTCTACAAAGGAATTTCCGATCATACCCATTGACGTCCGTTATACGAAAATGTTAAAAAATCAAACGGGAAGAGACTTCTTGAGATAACGTTGGACGGACGTTAAGCAGCCTAATCCACAAAGCTTCATTTCTTTGTTTTAGACCAATTCACCAAACTACAAATCTTCGTTGAAACCGAGCTTCCATGTCTCAATCACAATCCCTTTTTTTTACTAAAATTATATATTTTTAACATAAAAGATTTAAAAAAAAAAAAAAAGGAAGAAAATCTCTATTGCCCAATTGTTTCACCTCCAAGCAAAGGGAAGGAAAGACTTTAGACTTTTCATTAAAGCGTTATAAAGATAAGCAAAAGAACATTTCAGACTCCAAGATCAAAGCGGTATTTACGGGTAATTGTTCATACTATGTTTTGTTTTTTATTAATGGATTTGTTCTATTCTGATCATTGTTGTGGTATTTTCGTTTTGGTTTTGATTTGATTTTCTTCCGAGTTTGGGAATTTTGGTTTGGTTTCAGTTGGATTGGGTTGTTTGGTTGCCCAGAAAATGGAAATAATTTGTTTTTTTCTTTTCTCATTTTCAGCGGAAAGTTAAAAAAAAAAAAAGACCATGAAAATTTTGAGTAAAAGCTGGATTTTCTTTTTTTTATGGATAGCTAAAGCTGAAAATTTTGGGTTTGTTAATTTGGATATTTATTGTGGGTGTAGCCTATAGGAAGAAACTTTTAAGAAATAAATAAAGTGAAAATTTGAATTTCATATGAAGATAAATAATAAAACAAGAGAGTTAATGAGAAATAGAATGTCAAAGCATCCGATAAACACATGCTAGGAGTTTCAGTAATTACACAAAGTAAAAAAGAAAAAGAAAAGGTTTTGGTCTATTATATTACGAACGGTTGAATCCTTCACTTAGTTTTAAAGTCAAAGCCTGGAATGTTAGTTTTGGAAGTGCATTTTGCAGTTAAAGCCTCAATTGTTATCCTTACTAACTGAAACGTCTTCTGCATGGCTGTGTGTTATAAGGACCTTTCATTTTGGATAAAAATGGGTGATCATCTGGTTTTATGTGTGGACCGTCTTATAACGCCTGAAAGTTTGCAATCAATGCAAGAAACTGAGGCTGCAGGATCTTCCGGTGAAGGTTCTTCTCAAGCCTCTGACCCAAATGCTTGTGCTATTGGTGTTAAGGAAGTGGAAGAACATGGTTGCTGTGATGAAGAAGAACCACTTATACAGACAGCTGAATGCCGTATCTGCCAGGAGGAGGACTGCATTAAGAATTTGGAGACTCCTTGTGCTTGTAATGGTAGCCTGAAGGTATTCATTGTCTTGGCATATTTTTAGACTTACTCCGTGAAGCTTCCTATTTCAATTTATTCAGTAAAATGGTCTGGCCTGCTGACAAAATTTTGTTATCCAGTTTGCTCACAGGAAATGTGTTCAGCATTGGTGTAATGAGAAAGGTGATATAACTTGTGAGATCTGTCATCAGGTAAACCTCAGTTCTTGAAATGGTTCCACCTTCATTATTAACTAATCTAGGAGGAATAAATCTGCTACCTTTTGCATTTTCATTCACCAACATCAATTTGCATATTCGTGAAAATAAACAAGTATCTGGTTTTAAAGGGCAACAATTTTAATTTAGTTTCATTTTGTTGATGAATCAATTTAATAACAATGGTGTAAAGTTGCACATCTTTGATCTTCCTGGTTGAATGATGCTTTTTCTCATGCACTTAAACGGGAAAAGACCTTTCAATTCTGGCAACTTTTAATTTCAAACAAGAACAGACCTACTAGTCATATGGTTATGGTCACTTTATCTTAATTTTGATCTCCCTTATCTTAGCGGAAGCCGTTTGTTTTTACCTTTTTGTTTCCCGTTTGTTTATGTTTACATGTTATGGTGGTTCATGGTTTTGAATTGTTCATTGTAATCTTTAGACTAACAACTTCACGGATGTTTCGCTCTTTTCTTTGGTATCCTAGGGAATATTTTTGGTGGATTTTACTTCCACAAAAGAATTGGTCTTTTGACCTTGTTGCATTTTCTTTTCTTGACTTGTTCTACACTCATTGTTTAACCCCAAATATAAAATCCTTTATCACTAAAGTGTTTTAGGTGTGAAAGCATTGACTTTTACGTTTGAAATATCTATAATCTATCTGTTTCAAGGTGTCCGGATGAAACTATTCAAGTACATGGAACAGTAGTTCAGTTGTTTATTGCATTAATGACAGCTTATATAGTCTATGAATAAACTAACATTTTATATTGTTCACTTGGTCTTTCCCATATAACATCATCTACCTGGTTGTTATTTGTAAATTAGCAAATTATATGCTCATTGTGAGTCACGTTTTCCTGCCACAAATGATACTTAATTTACTGAATATGATGTGGCAATATTCATGGCATATTTGCTCTCTAAATTAAAATTTTCCCGCAAGTGGAACATGAGATGAACATCAGCAGCTACCTTTTAAGCACTGAGTTCTGAAAACCATCATTTGATCTAAAATCACGTAACAGATTCCAACAATTATTTATATATCTTGTTTATCACATTTTTTGGGGGTGTACTTCATGCTCGAGGTTGGATGCTGTGGATCTGCCTCTTCTATGTTCAACATGACATAAGTTTTGCTTTATGTGTTGGGAACTACGTGTCAGATTTATGAAATGGAGTTCTGTCAAGGTCTTATGCACCAGATTTTGATAAATTTTCTTATTTTGGTGTCGCTTGTCTTCAAATGAAAAAGTGTACTCATAACTATTTGAGCCATAATCCTCTGTTCTCAAGGTGGGCGTTGCCTATCAACTTATATTTTCAGCATGAAATAAGTTTTGCGATTTATGTTGGGGACTTAAAATTGAGTGTCTGGTTCAGGGTGAAGTTTAGCCTGCTGATAAATATGGTCTTATGCATTAATCTTTTGTAAAATTGCTTATCTTGCTGTTGCATATTTTCAAATCACCAACCAGGATATTTTTATTTTGCAGCCTTACCAACCAGGATATACTGCACCACCACCACCCCCTCAGTCAGAGGATGCTACAATTGATATCAGGTAAGTCTCACAAGTGCACTCACTTACGCAGAAGATAGACATGATAAAGATCAGTCATCAGTGTGGCTCTAACTTTGGTCTCTTTCAGTCTTGGTTTTCATTGTCGATGGTGGTCTTGTAAGTAAGAGCCTTTTATGTTTTTGAGGTTCTATGTCATAAGTTTTAGAAATCCGTAGGAGGGAATGCTACTGTATGCTCATAACTGTTGACCTCTTATTTTTCCACCTTTATATGTTGATACAGTGAGGGTTGGACAATTTCTGGTGCACCTTTGGATTTGCGTGATCCTCGGATTTTAGCCATGGCAGCTGCAGAACGCCATCTTTTGGAGGCAGATTATGATGAATATGCTGAGTCCAATGCTAGTGGAGCTGCATTTTGCCGGTCTGCGGTCCTAATTGTAAGCTATAATTTCTCTATAGAAATAAAACAATTCATTACCCTTTCCTACTTATAGGCTTTATGTTAATAATAAAATCTTTGCGGTTCCTTTTATTTCTTTTATGAGCTTTCTGCTCTCAATGGATTGAGTTTCAATATTCAAGGCATCTTGTCTGTAATGCAATATTGGAATGCAGTATTCTTTTATCTGATTTGCCCTTGCCTTTTTGAACTGGCACGGCACTAGTCATGATTCATGATCCCCATCTGGACCTTTGATTTAGGTTATCAAGTTAGGTCTCAAATCCTGAATTACTATTTCTTATTTTTGGAGGCAAACATAATCACGGTTCTGGTTTTCTGTTTGATGAAAGATTTTTCCTCCATACCCAATAAATAACATGAATTGCTGTTAATTTTCTCTTCTACATCTGTTTGTATCTTATTTTCTCTGTTTATTTGCAGTTAATGGCTCTTCTACTCTTAAGGCATGCTCTGTACCTAACTGCTGGAGATGGGGATGATGATGCATCTGCATTTTTCTCTGTAAGCATAAGATGAATTTGCATCTATCCTTTAGTAATTCACATTGTTTTGCAGTTTAGTGAAATTCTTTTTTTGTGCTATGCAGCTTTTCATGCTTCGCGCTGCTGGCTTTCTTCTCCCATGTTACATCATGGCCTGGGCCATCAGCATATTGCAGCGCCGAAGGCAGAGACAGGTAATGTCGCTTGGTTCCATTAAATATTTTTTTTTGAAAGAGTAGTACTTTACTTAAGCATGTTGAGGTTGATCCACATCACAGAAGAATACTGAAAACTTAGATTCTTTTCTTCCTTCCAAGATCTGTTCCGCACATATGCTTGTCTGGTTTGAGACTTGGGAAAAAATATTGCTTAAAAACTGTTTAGGAATAGGTAGTTACACGTTCAAAGGTTTCCATTTATGACATCCTCTTTCACTTGTATTAGTTGCCGTGTTCATGTAGTTTCTTAAACAAAATACGGATTATCCTCCTACTGTTTTAGCTGGGTCAAGTTATTTTAAATTCTATATTACTTGTGGCAATTAATATATTTTTCCCGTTGAAACAGGAAGCAGCAGCTCTTGCGGCAACTGAAGTTGCATTTATGATACAAGCCGGACAACGTCGTGGTCTGTTCACTGTAGCACCGGGACCTGCAACAGCTGCTCACCAGGAGCCACTTCAATAATGTGACGGCCCTTTTCTCCGGTAAGTGGCTATGGTGGTCTAGTAGGTTAGTAATCAAACTATGGGTAACTGTTTTACTCATTCTACTAGCATTGTAAGAAAACGAGTTGATTCATGTTGCTCGCATTTATTATGTTGTAGTTGAATTGTTTATTCAGAAGTCCCTAAAGATAATTTTTCCCCCCTACTTATTTCAAGGCATCAATTTCAGTGTTAATGTTTGTACATAAAACTTGAATCTGTTTGCCTCAATTTCATTGCATAAGGAACTTGGATTGTGACAACGCTCACAGAAATGTAATCCTTTAGTAGATTTTCTCCAGTTTTTCCTTTATTATGTCGTAATGCTGGTATAAAAAATAATATAAATGTTGAAGCAGTTAAAAACCAGTTGAAGCGAAAAAGCTATGATCTGTAAAACCAGTTCAGCATCGTTGTTGATATGTTGTCCTAATCATTTTAGTTGCTATTGTTATTTTACTTGTGTTCAGATGTGAGGGTCAAATGCTGCTGGTATATGTTGGATATTGGTTGTTTATATGCATGTTCTAAGTTCTAACATATATTGAATATGTAGGTAACAAACCCGAATATTAAAAAAAAAAAAAAGAACAGTTTAAATTTGTAGTTGTTAAATCTTTGGAAAATAAGAAGAAAAACAGTTTTAAACTTGGCCATAATCAGAAGCTTATGCTAGCTTTCATCTCACCTTGTTAGAAGCATGACCATTGGTTCAGCTTCATTACCCTCACTGTTACAACCTTCGCTCCCTCCTATACTTTACCCTCATAGACCTAGCCTCCGTTATCGAAACCCAACACCACCATCTATCCTGAAAAAAAACAAGAAAAATCATAAATCCAACTTCTTAGCAATCTCTCGGCAACCAAAGACAATAAGAAGAAAAGAAGAAAAAAAAAAAAATCCTGTCTCTAATCCTAGTGAGAAACCTGTAGTAAGAAAACAAAAGAAGGGGAGAAAAACAAATAACCAACACGAATTTCTGACACAGTCAGGTCAATGAAATATAGGGAGTTGGATAGGTGTGTGCCTCTCATCTTTACTTTTGTGTCACTATCATTTATGTGTGAGAGGTTGATAATTTATGGATTTGCCTTACGCATGTGGAGGGTGATGATTAATTAGTAGTCTTGGATGAGATTTTAAGTTTAAATTTTCATAGATCATAATGGAGTCATCCTATATAGGTTTAAGCGTCCCTTAAATTTAAAAGAATTTCTCAAAACTTAAAAATTTGATCAATGGTAGTAGGTGGTAATCCAAAGTACTCTTTTAAGGTTTATTAATTCAGTTTTTTTGAAGGATAGTTTATTAATCCATATTCTTTGGCAGTTTAAAAGTAATAAAAAAACCCCCCAAGAAATTACTAGTTTTATTTGATACTGGTAAACCATGATCTTACAGTCCATCTCCATTTTTGCTATCTTATTTCCTCCATGTCCCACCTGGAAAAAGTTTAATCTTAATAATGTAAAATAGTTTAAGAAAAACAGAGAATTTTAACCATTGCAAACAAAGAAAAAAAAAATGAAAATTCAACAGGAAATTTTGTTTATTTTTTAAGCGAAAAATATCAAAATCATATATGAAATTTGGTCTAATTTGTAATTTAATATATAAATTTTAATCTGGTGTAATTATACATATGAAACTTTGATTGCAGTTTAAATATGTAAATGAAACTTAAATTTTAATTTAATTATACACATTTAAAGAAATAGATATATCAATTTATTTTTATGTTGGATAAGCATAATTATTTAATATGTATACATAAAAATGATTTTATTGCTAATTGTGTTACTAGTTTGTGAGGATTGAATCAAATCAATATTTCATGTAAAAAACTACACAAATCAAAATTTTGTTTAACATTATAGATTGAATCAAAATTTATGTGTAGAGTTTTTTTATACAATATTAGAGGTTGGGTATGGGGTCATACAGTTTGAACCTGAGTCAAATGAGTGTTCGACAAGAGTTTTAACCACTGCTCTATACAAGTCAAGATAGTTCATGTATAAGTTTAAACTTTTATCTTTTTTTTTTTTAAAATAATTAGTTTTATTGTTTAATTACATTTAATACTTTAATTAATAATTTCTTTAAAAATTTTTATCCAATTCTTATGTCATTAAGTTTACACGTCATATGTCACTTTGAATTGCCATTTGAAATAAATAGATGATCTGGCAATTGGTAACTATCACATAAATAACAATTAATGAAATTAACAGTTATCGGTGGATTTCGTCAATCAAATAACTTAATTAATGTAATTTTTGAAAGCTTAATTAGGTACAAACTTAACTAATTGTTTTTTTTTTTTTTGAAAAGTTTAAAGATTTATTTTCTACCTTAAACCTTATTTTTAAATATGTGAGGGCATTTAATAATAATATTTGTATATTTTTAAACTTTATTAAAACCAAACTAATAATAATAGACAATAGATTTGTAAGCAACACACTTGTTTTTAACTATAGATTTAAAGAACGAAGAATATTAACAGTGTTGTCAAGGATTAATTCCTTTGTCATTAAGACGAAATTGTTTGTTAGTTGGTGTACATAATTTTGATGCAATTGCCTCCCAAGACTTTAACAACATCACCTTAAAAAATTGTATATATAAATTTATAGAATTTAACTAAATTTTCTCTTTACAATAAACATTAAAGTGGTGACTTGAAGAGTAGGAACTCACTAATATTAAAAAAAAATGGATAAATTATATTAATAGTCATTCAATTATTAGTAATTTTTTTTTGGTTATCAAACTATTAATACATTTTTTTATAGTCAATCAAATATTTAACTTTGTCCTTTTTTATCACCATCTGGCTAATAGTGGTAGCTTTTAAAATTGGCAAAATAGTAACTTTAACATACAACATTTATACATTGTGTCAATTTAATATTGATTCTAAAAAAATTGACTCTCAACATTTACACATTGTGTAATTTGATTTTTTTTTGGATAATTTTGCTCTTCTTTGTGACCTATTCACCTAAAAAGCTAAAAAAAAGTAAGTTTATTAACTAATTCGATTGAAATTATACAAAAAACGGAAACACCCAAAAATCCAAGATAATAGTTTCCATCTTTCTCGTTCTTTTAAAGTTAACCTTCAATGTCACAAAGAAAACCAAATTTGCAAAAAAAAAAAAAAAGAGACCAAATTACACAATGCGTAAATGTTGAGGGTTAAAGTTACTATTATACAAATTTTAAAAGTTGCTACCATTAGCCAGCTGGTGACTAAAAAAGATAAAATATACATAGTTGGGTGACCATTTTGTAACTTTTCATAGTTAGGTTACAAAAAAAAATTGAGTGAGTATTAGTATAGTTTACCTTATATCTAAACATAACATCAATTTAATCTAAAAAGAACGTAGTTAATTCCTTATTGTATACACTAGATAATGGTACATCCAAAAAATGGGTGAAATAAAAAAAATAAAAATACATTTTAAAAATAAATGATAATTTTATTATAAAAAACTGATTATTTTTACCTATACGATGCACGAGTTTATTTAGTATATAATTTAGTTATAATCCTAAAAGCTATAAAAATCTATAAAACTTTAAACTTAATAATAAATTATTAAATAAGTAAATTTAAATAATTTAATATATGCTGATGGTAATATTGATTATAATTATAAAATGCACCTTTTATTAATAATAGTGTAAATCAGTACTTATATATAGATGTATGAGTTTATTTTATTTAAATTAAAAAATATATTTAATTAATTCATATGATATATAATATTTACACATACTATAATTTAGTGCGTGTATAAAGATTTAATTATTTCATATATTTAAATATAATATTTATACATACAGTGCATATACTAATATTTATTTAAATTTAAAATTATCTTTTTAATAAAAAAAATGAAGAAATTGACACTTATTTATAGTGTAAGTATGAGCATGAGTGCTGTAGCGACGTAAAAATTTTGCTTCGGGTCGTTAATTGTGGCGATTTATTGGAAACTTTGAAAAATATCGAATTTTGATTTTATTATGAAAAGGGAGTCGCCACCGATCCTTTTTCCTAGGTGTGATCGGACACCTATAAAATTCATTTTAAAAGGAAAATCAGGCTTAGGTCTACATTTGAAATCCAGAGAAAAATAGTAGGGTTCGGGAGTCGGTTACGCGCGGGGAAGGTATTAGCACCCCCGCGACGCCCAAAATTGGTATCTTAATAAACACGTGTTGTCTTGATTTTCAAAAACGCGAGTTCAATTTGAGATTTAATCGTGATCCGTTCAAAACACGAGAGTCTTCAAAATTTCAGCTCTTGAGAAGGATATTCCGTTTTTAACACGAGCCAACGAATTTCATCCAACATAGCGATGAAATTGATGACTTAATGCTAAATCGGTACATTGCCTCATTTTGAAAGTTAATTGAAAGTATGAAAAATTTAAAAACGATAAAAATTTAAGACAATGTCAAAGTTAAATACAATTTAAACATATATTGAATTCAAAATCGTGCAAACAATGAAAACGCGAGTACGTGGCACATAATAACATATAATTATTACCAAACATTAACAAAAATAAACGATATTAAACAATTAATAAGGGTATTAAGAAAAAACATAAAATAATATAGAATGTATATACGTAACATACAAAAAATATTTTTAATGCAATATTGAGAAATATATGTAATATGTGCATGTTTAGAACTAATAACAATATATAAAAAAAACAATTAATGATAATATGTAAAAATATATACATGGATATTAATAATATAATAATAAAAAACACATATTGGAATAGTGTTTAAAAATAGTATTTGGAAATGCCTAAGTAATAACATTGAAAATATAAATACATAGCAAAATGCGAAAGATATGTACATCCTATGGTATTACAAAAATGTATAAGCTAAAATGTATATATAAAAAAACATGTAAATAACGTATATATATAAAAAAACTTAATGGTATTAAAGATATGTATACAATGAGCAAGACATACACATATTGTAATATTAAAATACTTGTAAATATGGTAGTATAAAAAATATGTACCAAATAATGTGATAACAAAATTATATTTACAACGCTAATACAAAAATAATGATAGGTACAAATAAAAGATATACGTATATATAGCATATTAATGACAAACAATAATAATGCTGATGATAGTAACGGTGAAACTAATCTGTTGAAATGTTGGTATTAGTAAAATAAACAATAATAGATATAATAACATAAAAAACTATACATAATATGAAAGAGAGAAAAGATAACATAAATAGTAATAATAATGAAGAAAATAATAAAAAGGATACTGATTAATATAATAGGAATAATACAAATAAATACTAAATACATATAAACGTATAAGATAGAAAATGATAGTAAATATATAATAAAAATTTAGTATTACAGAAAATATTTAAAAATAAAAATGGCAAAGGACGAAATCCGAATCAAAACAGAATTCATGGGGCAAATTTGAAAGGAATAACGAGAAAGGGACCCATTTGGATGCGCGTAAAACAGCCGAGGACCAAAAGCGCGATATTCCCAGGTCTTAAAACGCACAGCAGTACGAAGGATTGAGATGTAACAAAGATAAAGATAACGGGCAAAAATAAAAAAAAACAAAAGAAAGGACTAGACCTAAATAAAATAACACAAAATGGGGAAGGACCGAAACAGAAATATGCCCATTCGGGCTGTGGAAGGGCGCGGGTCAGCGCTGGAAGGGTCGGGTCGCGCAGACCCAACCTCCCTCAAATGGCGTCGTTTTGTTTTCTGTTTAAAATAACAAAAAATTACTTAGCAGCCTCCTGCTGCATTTAGTTTCAGCCCTCCTTTCCCCATTTCCCTTTTCTGCTGTTGGGTAGGGTTTAGAACCCCTTTATCACCGATCCGTCACCATACCACCACCGAACTCGGTGGCCGGTGACGCGTGGAATGGGAGCCTTTCGACCCGTTCGAAGCCCTTTTGACGGCCAAGCACTCGGCGTCCGTGAGAACTCGGGTAAGGCTCCTTTATTTCTTCTTTCTTTTTTTTTTTTAAATATTTAAATGTAGATTTGAAATAGAGATAGAAGAGGAAGACAGTAAATCGAAGAAGAAAACCAAAAAAAAAAAATCCCAACCTTTTTGCTTCTCTTTTTATTATTCCCGAATTCCCTTCTTTATTTGTTTTATTTCTATATATGTGAAAACAAACAACAACAAAAACTTCGAAATAATAGACGAAAATCAAGAAATCGTACAAAACCTTTTGATCTTTGCTCTTATCTGTATGTACAGGGATGAGATCTCCCTTTTTCCCTTTTTTACAACAGTCTTCGGTCTCTGATTAAAACCGAATGAGATCCAAAAACTTTCAGCCTCTCCCTTTTTCGTCCCCTGAGACCCCCCCTGTGTCTTGTTTTTATTTCACTTTTTATATCCGAATTTATATTTGATTTTTTTATTTACGCTACTGTTTCTGTTACTGCTTCTCTGTTGCTTGGTCTGCTGTTGTCCTCTCTTGCGTGTGTGCAGGTGCTGACAGTAGCGGTGGATGGAGGCTATGGGTGATGGGACGAGGGCCGGTAGCAGCGGAGAAGGCGCTGACACCACGTGGGTAGGCAAACGGCGCCTAGGGACAGAGAGGAACCCTAGGGTTCCAAAAAATTTTAATCTTTGGGTCGGGTTACTGTTTGGGCTACCGGGTATTGGGTTTCAGAAGTGGGTTGCTGACATTGGACTGTTAATGGGTCCCGGGTTTAGTATTTTGGGTAGGTTTAGTTGGGTTTATTTAAGTGGGCTGCTGGGTTTGGTTATGTATTGGGTGTTAAGGCCCTAAAATTTGTAAAAGGACACTGGACTTTTGATTTGGTTTTTTTTGGTTTTATTATTGTTTGATTTGGGTATTTATTGGGCCCGGGTATGGTTTTGAAATGGGCAAAATTGGGCTATAACAAGTGCGTTTTCTAACTAATATAGGATTAAAATTAACGTTTTAATGAAAATGGTGAAGAAGAGAGCAATGAGAGTTTTCTCTAGTTAATATGGGATTAAAATTAAATTTTTTAATGAAAATAGTGAAGAAATTGTCACTTATTTATAAGGTCAATATGAGATATGAGAATGTTCTCTAGTTAATGTGAGATTAAAATGAACTTTTTAATGAAAATAGTTAAGAAATTGACACTTATTTATAGTGTAAGTGTGAGCATGAGAGTGTTCTCTAACCAATATGGGATTAAAATTAACGTTTTAATGAAAATAGTGAAGAAGTGAGCTATGAGAGTCTTCTTTTGTTGACGTGTGATTAGAATTAATTTTTTTAATGAAAATAGTGAAATTGTCACTTATTTATAAGGTCAATGTGAGATATGAGAATGTTCTCTAGTCAATGTGAGATTAAAATGAACTTTTTAATGAAAATAGTTAAGAAATTGACACTTATTTATGTCAAGTGCGAGTATGGGAGTGTTCTTAACTTTTTAAGTTAATTTTAACTTTTAATAAAAATAGTGAAGAAGTAAGCTATGGAAGTATTCTCTAGTTAACGTGGGATTAAGATTAATTTTTTTTAATAAAAATAGTGAAGAAGTGAGCTATGAGAATATTCTCTAAACAATGTATTTATTTATAAGGCAAATGTGAGATATGTGAGTGTTCTTGTAACAACCAATTTTCAGCGGTGTCAGGAATTGTAGTTTTGGAACCCCGTTTTTTGATGACCTAGTTCATGAATTTTTATTATTTAATATTTATATGTCTATTAAAGTATTATATTGAACTTTGGTCTAGAAATCTTATCGAATGAATAGTTAATTAAAGTGTAAGGACTAAATCATAAAAGTGACAAAAGTTCAATCATTATGGATTTTTAATCAGTTTAGGGACCAATTGAACAGTTGGTCCCATTTATACATTTATGTTTAATTAAGTAAAATTTTAGTTAATTAATTAAGATTTATTAGTTATAATTAAAATATATAAGACAAATAAATTAGAAGGAAAAGAATCATTTTCTTCCATCTTCTCCAACTGTCCAAGGGAAGAAAGTTTAGGGTTTAATGTGTTCAAGCTAAAGTCCTTGATTTGGTAAGCCGTTTTTAGTCCGTTTCTTGCATTTTTTATGTTTTTGAGATTTCAGGAGCTTGATTTAGCTAACCCAAGTACTATTTCATGAAACTATTAAAAGTTTATAAAAGTTACCATTTATGTATTATTGAAGTTTTTGTGGTTATTTGGTTAGATTTGAAGCTTAGATATGAAAAATGACTAATTTGTAAAGTAAAAATTGTTGGTTTCAACTTAGGGGCTAAAATATAATAAATTTGAAATTGGCATGAAAATTCTATAAATATAGGTTTTAATGGATTATAGAAGGATGGAATTGAGATCGATTTTGAAATCGAATATCAAATTTGAAAGTTATGACATTTTTTGTTTTAGGGACTAAATTGAAAGAAATGAAAATTTTGAGGAATTATTCCATAGATAAAATGGAACTACTACATGATTTTTTTTTATGCTGTTAAATGATATTTGGAATAGATAATTGAGTTAAATTATGGTTTAGATCGAAATTTACAACAATCAGAGGATATACGCGGAAAAAAGGGAAAACTGTTGAATAGTCCTCGACATCTAAACCGTTGTTGTTTTCTAGGTAAGTTAATACGATATAAACAAGTTTAAGTTCCTGTTAAGTTATGTCTAAATGCTTATATATGTTTTATTGAAAGTTTGGATGGTTTATGAATTAGTATACAAGATGGAATTGGACTTAAACGTAATGAAATCGTACTGAATTGAAGTGTTGAGATAATCCCAATGAACTTAGTAAAAGTCTCATACATGAGGTTACAGGTTGATTTTCGATGATACTGAGCTCTAACATTTGTTGTAGATTCGAAGATACATGTGACACAGTTTAGCTCGGATGAGTAACCTGATGTCATTTTATGGATTTAGTCCAGACAGGTAACCTTATATGTATATACAAACCCTATCCAGACTATTTATTGTGTCGACAAATGTTTAGCCCAGATGGGTAACCTCATACTGATGTACATGATTAGCTCGGATGAGTATTAGATGTTATTTGCATATACGCATTGAGTTTTTTACGAGGTTTCATCAGGTAAAATAAATATAAGAAATGTGGAATTATGATCCCAATGTTGACAAAGGATGAATATGAAATGCATATGTGAAGTTGTTGATTTGAATTAGGCCTATTGTTATATGAGGCTTATAAGTATGATCATAAACCAAAATCTTACCTATTTGATGTTGTTGTATTATGCCATGATAGGGGAATTGTTTTGCATAATGTATTGTATATATTAAATGATTAAGGCAAGTAAATTGTTATATTGTATGAGCTTACTAAGTATTCGTAATACTTACTCAATGTTACTACTTTTTTTTTTTATAAATTTTGGATGTTCGGAATGTATTAATTAGATCAATGAGAAGCTCACATCCTTCGTCTCCCGATTTGGTAGACTTTTGATTGTTTCAAACTTGGTTATATGTGGCATGTACTTAGGATAGTCAAGTACTTGTAATGTAATGTATGTGTTTTTGGTATTGTTGAGTTTTGAATATATATATATATATATATATATATATATATGGTAGCTTAAAGAAATCATGAATGATTGTTTGCAAAGTTTTGGTATATAGTAATGCAAAAGTGAATGGCAAAGCTTAGAAGATGATGTGCGTATGATCTAGCTTATGGTTTGAAATGATTAATGGTTATGGTATAATTTGTGATGACTTATGTTTGAGGTTTGTGTTGGTGCCATATGGCATATTGGTTGTATACTTTGGGAGTTGTTGTAATTCATATTTTGGCTTGGAAATGTGCAAGTTTTGGATAGGTTTATGTTGGTTGAAAGATGCATTTTAGGTCATTTTTAGAAGTTGAATTGTACCATGCATCAAATGGCATATTTTTGCATTTCACTGGTTAACATACATTCGTGTACTCAATGGACTTCAGGGGGAATATGTACACACCATTTCTGTTTGCCACATGGGCTGACCACATGCCTCTGTGAGTATTATAGTTTTGATAACTTAACTTTTCACACAGCCCTAGTTAGTTACACGGCCTAGCTACACAACTGTGTGACTTTTATTGAATTTTTGTGCTTTGATCCACACAATTACAGTTAGGTAGACGGTCTGGATAAACGGCTGTGTGACTCCAATGCTATACGGTTTCAACTTGTTAAACAGTTGTGTGTCCCTTGTTTGCAAAAATTAGCATACTTTTTGTTAAGTTTTCAATTAAGTCCTTATTTTTTTCAGGGTTGACTTTAGAATTTTTGTAAGCTCGATTTAAACCTGATTTTGTTTGGAAAGCATGATTTGTATCAATGTATGAGAATTATTAAATGTTTTAAATGGATTCTTGATTTAAAATCGCAAGTAACTATTTTGCTATTTACTATAGCATCCCGTAACTTGACTCTGGTGACAGGGATGAGTGAGGGGTGTTACAGTTCTCTAGTCAATTTAAGATTAAAATTAAAATTTTAATGAAAGCAGTGAAGAAATTAACATTTATTTATAGGGTAAGTGTGAGTATGTAAGTGTTTTTTAGCTAATGTTAGATTAAACTTAACTTGTTAAGAGATTAAAATTAATTTTTAATGAAATAGTGAAGAAGTGAACTATGGAAATATTCTCTAGTCAATGTTGAATTAAAATTAAATTTTTAATAAAAATAGTGAATAAATTATTATTTATTTATAAGTTAAGCGTGAGACAGTGCGTGTTCTTTAATTTATATTGAATTAAAATTAACTTTGAACATTTTAATTTCTTAAATTATATCTAAAATTATGTATCTTTTTTTCTAGGTTATTTTCGAACCAATAGAACTCTTTCATATAAATATATTATTATATATAAAAAATATATAAATAATTTTAAACTATAAGCCCTTCTCATAAGTTAAAAAAAAAAAAAAAAACTCTAGAAAACTTATAAAAATAGTGAAGAATTTTATACTTATTTTATAGTGTAATTGCGAGCTACAAAAGCGTTCCTCTATTTAATGTGAAATTAAAAATTAATCGTATAAATAATTACCACATATCAATAAAATGAATATTACATAGTGTTAAAAAAAAAATAGATTGTTATAAGTTGGAAACTTAAAATCTTGTAATATGATTTATATGCTGTGGTAGTTAAAAAATAATAGTTTATTTATCATGTCATCATTTTGGAGCCCTATTTATTTGAAAAAAAATATTAAATATAGAGGATAGTTTCTAAAATAAATAAAATTTTTTGTAGGGTAGTTTTTTTAAATAAATATTATAAAATGATAAACTGAAATGAGAAGATTAGTTAAAATAATGATTAGTAAAGAGATGGCATAAGAAGTAAAGATGGGAAGAGAAAAGCATGAGTCTAATATATCTTAAATTATGAAATACATGGTGGAGCTTGAGTTTGATGAATACAGCCATTGCCCATTGTTGTTGAACAGCTAATGTGGGGTCTTTCAACAAAAAAAGGTTGATAAATCGTATCCTAATTTAGGACCAACCTTGGGAATCTGCAATCCTCTTTCTCTTGCAATCTCTTGCCTTGTAATATTTTGTAATCTACCAATCTATTTATGCCAAATTATCTCATATGCTTTACCCGGAATAAAATAGTCGCAAGACCTGATGATTTTAGTTGGAATTCACAATTATTACCACCATTGAATTGAGTAGCTAATTCAACCAATTATTTCAATTTTCGGCGCTCCTTACATAACATTAACTTTATACCTGATTCGCATTTTGATACTGATAGATATCATAATTTCTATATTTATATCACTTTTCTTAATTTCTGTTTTTTTTTTAATTTTAAACATCCTGTTTTGTATTAAAGTAATTTAAATTTTAATTGATTAGGCATTTATTATTTATAATGTGTATTTATACTTTTTTAAAATTCAAATCTGCTTAAGGATAGATGGTGTGGTCAAAGTGGATAACGGATTTATTGTAACTGGAGGAGTCTTGCGGGATCAAAGTGAAAGGTGGATCCTTGGTCATAATAGGTATTCAGGATTTTATTTTGTTACTGAGGCTGAGCTATGGGGCATCAAAGATGGTTTAGAGCTTCTTCTGGAACGGAGTTATGATAGTGTTCTAATTCAGACCGATAGCATAGACGCAATCAATGCAATTCAAGGCCAGGCTCCTAATAGTTAAGATTCGATATTGGTTAAGAGAATTTACCAACTCTTATCTAGAATAGAACATTGGATCATTCGACATATTCCTAGGAAAGATAACAAAAAAGCTGATGGCCTCGCTTAATTAGTACAAGAAAAAAAGAGAAGGATTACAAGTATTTGAGGCTTCCCCTTTGGGAAATTAGTTTTATATTAATGTAATTTTTTCGGTTTTTTATCTTTTCACCAATTTTTTTTTTTCAAATCTCAGTCTTAATGGTTGGGCTTATTAATTAGAATGATAACCAATTCCATAGGTAAAAAATTTAGAATTGAATCGTATTTTTTATTTCATTCAAAATTTTATTCATAGTTAATAAGATTTTTTTAACATAATTAATCTCATTATAAGATTTTATTATATTTGGCTCTTTTTGATACATTGCCTAGAACTACTCATAGTCCCTCCCCAAGCCTTGAATACGAGGATAATGTGTTTCAGCGCATTCAAACTCATGACTTCTTACACAGGCAACAATATTGATGCTATTTAACTCTTTGATTGAATTATTTTTTATTGTTGAGAGTATTACAATACAATCATAAGAATAATACAACTACAAATATATATGACCAATTATAATATAAAATCAAATTAATACAAAGCACAACAAATAAAGAATTAAACAACCAGACGAAATATATATATAACACATATGTGACACACAGAAGGTGGGATACAGGGTCACACATCATTATCCACGTATTTTGTTAAAATGGTAAAAAAAATATAAATATAAAAAGTACCTAAAGCAAAGGGTGGAATATATTAAATTAAAAATGAGGAGTGATGGGACTTTCTTGGAGGGGATGTGGTTGTATTGGGCAAAACCAAAGGAAAGAAAAGCATAAAGAGAAAGTATGAGTTTTGTTGAATGGAGAGAAGAGGTTGGAATTCTAAAGTCTGATTTATTTGTTAAATAAAGCTACTTATTTGTTATTCTCTTTATTTTGAGATATTACTGTTCTTCACCCTTCCATTCAACATCTCTACTTTTAATGGCTTTCTTCTTACTGTACCAATATCACTTTATTTATCATGCCAATTAAAGCTATTAACTACATTTCTTTTTATGTTATTTGCATCCTTCCATATTCTTTTTTTAAACATTTGTATTCCACATATTCGAATCCAAATAATATAAATTTTCCTATTTCATAATTCCCAATATGATACTTGATGGTTCAATACTATTTTATGTAGTTTCATGAATTTAAGGGATTAACTTGCAAAAACTGCACATATCTAAGCACTTACCCAAGAATTTATTGCATTAATGTTGCAATCATGGTTATATATATATATATATATATATATTAGAACATAGTTTGCGTTGTTCTTAGTTTAAAGTATAGAAAGAAAAAAAAAAGGAATGAAGCAGCCACGAACATATGCCGAGCATAATTCCAGACAAGGAGCAAGTTCATGTCAGCATGGTCGGATGATGTGGCAAGTCGGCAGAGACTTGGTCTTTGTTGGTAAAAAAAGAACATTGGCAGGATGTTGGCGGAAATCGAATAATCCTATTGGTAAAAAAAATTAATATTTTTGTAAATAAAAGAAATAATACTAAACCTATCCATTTAATGATCTACTCCGATGGAATCTATCACAATAAATCCAAAATCCTAGAACAAAACAAAATATTGATGTATCTTGGAATTCAAATTATGGTAAAAATGGAAAAGATACTTGTCTTCCCAAGGATAGTGTTCTAACTATAACTTTTTGTTCAAACCTGTCAGAGTCTTGTAATGAAAGTGAAACCTTTTATATTGCTTCCATGGCAGGCTTATGATTGGGGTGAATCTGAAACTTCCCTACATGGGCCCCCCCAACATTGCTTTGTGCTTTTTTAGTCTTTCCGAATCCCATAAAAGATAAACTTCAGGCTCCATTCCCGCAGATCATATAAGCCCCTTCAACATAACCTGGTGGCTGCCTGTCTCAGACAGACAACAAAGTTTAATTTTTGCACATCATTGTCTTCCACCAACAGATACCTCTTGTCTTCTGTCTCTCGTTCAACATTTTAAAGAAAACCACGCAATGGGTTTTTCAGTTAATACCAGAGGGTTCATTCTTGTTTCTTGTATTGCTCTATTGGTATTTCAGACACAGATTGTTTCCGCCATGAGAGGCATTGATCTTGCTCTCAAATGGGATAAAGGGTTGTCTCCCTTGGTTGAAAACTCACGCATTCTCGGGGCTGTTGGTTCAGTGGATTCTTTGCAAACCCCACCAAGTTTGGCGCCGGCACCTTCAATCATGTTTGATCCAAATCGATCAAACAAAAGAAGTGTTAAGAAAGGATCCGACCCAATTCACAACAGATGTTGAGACATTCGAATCTGTTTTTGTTTTTGTTATTTATGGCGAGGCTGCTTGTCAGCAAAAGGATATTTGTAGTTTCTACTATACGCAAAAGTGTAGCAAGCTTCCTAGTTTTTTTACTTGGTAGATTTTAGTTTTGCAGGGGGGGCTGTGATGTTTGAGTATTGAATTTAGCTGATGTTTTTTTGTTTGTGCGAAGAATCAAATGATGAAATTTGTGTAATTAGAAACACTAGAGTAGTGAGAGGAAGGCGTTTATACTATAGATGTTCAACAAAACCATGTTTGTTTGTTTTGCATGAAATTTAAACATAAAACCCACACCCAAATTGGTTTTCTTTTGATGTCTACCTTGGTTGAAAGAAACCAGACCAATTTGATTCAACTGGGGAGACAGGATTATATGAAAAACCTGCGCTGTATTACCAATTTACCATACTATACACAGACAGCTTATTTTCCTGATTTGAGGCTTCAATGTTAAGCCCAACTCAAAAGGTTAGGCTAGCCCTGCATTTGCAAAGGGTCCCAAGCCCTATGTACCCATTTATGCAGCTCTTTCTTATATCATATATGTTAATGTAACCGTATGATTAAAATGCCCCCCACATTTCGCATTGCTTATTTATTTTTTATATATACATATACATCAAATTATATAATAAAATTTTGAATAAAACATACTTCAAATCTCTGTTCTATTACTTATTTTTATTTTTCATATTTAAAAATTTAAATCTAATTTTAAATGATTAAATCAAATAAAAAATTATTGTGTCAAGCACATATGGTTTCAGGTCAAGATATGGTTATTGTCTCAACACTATGATGATTATTTAGGATAGTTTTTATACTTTAATTTTGACATAATTTGTTTCATGTATTTTTATAATATCATTAATTGGTTTAAATAGTTGACACTCTTAATTATTTCGATTAAATTGTAAAGATCAATTTTCTTAATACACATTTCAATTTATCATGTTGAAATAGATTTTCATTTTGTTAAGAAGGTACTTTTTAAAAAAAAATCAAGTTAGCATTTTAATAAAAAAATAAAAAAAAATGTTAACAATTTGGTTACCAAAAAAATGTAATTGAAAAAAATAAATAACCAAATAATATCAAATTAAAATATAAAAATTAAATCTCAAATATGAGCATAAATAAAAGATTAAAATTATAATTTAACCATTAATTTATAAAGGCTAAAAGTTTGAAATAAAAGAGTTATATACCTGTCATGGAAAAACGCCCTCAGGCATTCCTTTACATAGATACATAATTTTTCTTAAATACATTTAAAAAATAAATAAATCTATCTCTACATAATAAGTTAAAATGTGTATTTTAAGGGAGAAAATTTTCCACTTTAGTATTTTAATCGTAATAATTGATGATAATAATTATTTGACTGGACTAATTTACAAAAATAGAGAAACAAATTTTATCAAATTAAAATAAAAATTAGATTTTAAATATGATTATAATAAAGAGACTAGAATTGAAATTTGATCGATATCAAATATATCCAAAGAAGAAAAATAGCATTACTTGTGACAAGTAGGAAGGCCACTTAAATTATGATTCGCAAGTTTTTTATTTTTATAATATTATATATTTTAATTATTTTTAATAATAATTATTTGTATTAATTACCTAAATTTTTTTATTAAATAATAAAAAAATAAATGTATATATTCACGTATAATGGGCATGTTGCACATGACAAAAAAAAAAATCGAAATATTCGTTTATAAAAACTAAACCAACTTATGTACATTTTTAATTAATTATAGGATTAAAAATTAGATTATTGAATTTTGCAATATAACCACACTCAATTTACATATAAAATTTCAAAACCATTTAAATTTATATTCATGAAATATTGACAAGTTTGAATAATGATCAAACAAAAATCCTCTTGGTGTAAATCATGATATTGATTATAGTTAGGATAATGTACAGTCAAACTTAATATATATATATCCCTACAGATAAATCATATTATACCATGATAAGAACAACCCAAACTAGATTATTAATATAAAACTCAAATAAAATTTAATAAGAAGAGTAGAAATAGACCCTACCAAAACAACTCACGACAATTTTGCAACATATCGGGGGACCAATTAGCTTATCTTTAAGATTAGTCATGGTATATATGAATCTAATCCCCATTTTGTGAAAAAAAGAAGAGGGAAATGGGTTGCTATTTGTCATAATGAGAATGGAAGATGGGCCTTCATCACATTTTGTTCCTTTAATCCCCATTACTTTCACATGCATATGAATCTAAAGCTGTGTTTCTTTCAATTTAAAGCAAACTTCCTAACCCATTATTGGTAAAAGTATACTGCAGGTTATTTTACCCATTTTATTTAAAAAATAAATAAATTAGACTTTGTTATATTGAAAAGTAAAATTTTTATTAGTTTGTATTGTTAAAAATTAGTGTGAATGACATAATAACTAATAACATGTGACATACCATGTTACTTAATAGTGATGTACAAGAATTTATTTTTAACTGTAAAAATGAATAGAACTTTTAACAGAAAAACTAATTTATTCCTTAATCTAAAGCATAGACATTAATTTACTAAAATTTTTAAATTAAAAAATAAAATACAATTTAATTTTTAGTACATTATTCATAGCATTATAAAATGATATTTTATAAAGTAATTTAATTCAGCCCGGAACTGAAAATGTGACTAGTACAATATCTTTAACATTGATTGTTGCTATTAATACTTGAGTGTTGGTTCTTGGGAATAAATAGAAAAGTAAAAATGTTTTTAACAAAATAATTTCTAATGTTTAGACAATTTAAGAAGGTAAGATAGATATAGATTGTATGCGTGTAATAAATATTCATGTGGAATACTTCATGTTCTTCAACTCTTCTACAGTCCTTCGGGTTACAGTCAGTCTTACAAATAGAATTATAGGTATCCAATGAATTGAGAGAGACAGAGAAGTCAAACCGTTCACCTGTTTTACATTAAAGAGGTACACTTTCTTGCTTATTTCCAATGAAATTTTGGGATTTTCTTATTTACTATAAATATATATATATATATATATATTATTTTATTGTATTGTGAGCAAAGCCCACCAATGTTTTTTTTCTTTCATATTAAAAATTGAGAGGTAATTATAAGAAATCAAAATCGCATGTAATTTTGAATTTTGTTAATAATATTACTAAGAAAAATAATCATCAATCTCAAACATAAATTATAAAAAAATTAAAGTAATATAAATAAAATTAAAATAAGAACGACCTATCATATATCGTTTAATTTAATTGGTAACAATCATAGAAACCCTTAAAACTAAGTTATTTACAAATCTAATGGTGACTTATCTTTGGTGGCATTAATTATATTCAACAACCTCCATTACTTTCAAGTGAGGTTTCAACATCATACTTAAAAGGATGATTTTCTCAATGAAAATAAACAACAGTATTTCCTTCATATAGATGATATATATTAAAATATCTTAATGAAGGTGTGTCTGCCTGATATAATCACCAGCAATTAGAGTGCTTTTATTGAAGGGAGGAATTTGGTTTATAATGTGTTACTTGCTTAAGAAATTGTATTTAGTTATTAGAGAAAGCATTTATCTTTTAGGTGTGCCTTAAAGATTGATCTTAGGAAGGTTTTCGATTCTCTCGATTGGGACTTCATTTTGCAGGTATTGCAAGTGTTAGACTTTCCTCAGTTATTCTGTGGTTGGATTAAAAGTTATACACTGGGCCCAAATTTTTAGTTGCTATTAATGGAGGGCTTGAAGGTTATTTTTCAGGTGCCAAGGGTGTTAGACAAGGGGACTGCTTGTCCCCTTATCTATTCATATTGGGGATGAATGCCTTATCTGTTTGTTGAATTGTGCAGGTAAACATTGTGTCTTCAAATTTCATCCTAAATGCAAACGAATTCAGTTAATTGTGTTTTGTTGATGACCTTTTGGTCTTTACCAAAGGGATAGTGGAATCAATTGTTGCTATAAAAGGAATTCTTGATTATTTCTACTATATTTTTGGTTTGCAAGTTAACAGATCCAAGAGTGAGATGTTCAATCAGGGATGAGTCAACTTGATCTTCAACGAATTATGGAGCTAATTATTACAAGCTCAGATCCTTACCGGTTACATATTTACGGGTTCCCTTGCTGGCCAGAAATTTGAAAGAAAATGGTTGCAAAATTCTCATTGATAAGATTACTATTAGAATTCGAACTTCAAAATATCTTTCTTTTTTAGGGAGATTGCTGTTGGATCTAGTGCCTTAAATGTAATATTTTCGTTAATATACACTTGCTATTTTTTTGAATAGATTGTTTAATAAAAAAATTCATTGATTACATTGATATACTTTGTATAGTTTTCCTCGTATGATTTTTACACGCAAAGCAAAATGGAAGCAAATATTGCTCATTGGTTGTCTAAATGTTTAACTAATACTAAGCGGTATTACGTGGTCGAATTGTAGTACGAAAAAATAGCTTGTATTAGTAGACGAATCTAAACATATCCTTAGTCTAATCAGAAATGAGTAAATTGATTAAAAGATTAATATGTCGTCTATCAAGTCCAACTGGGGAGATGCCTTATATTGGGCATCGGAGCGGATGACTCCTAGAAGATAGAGACATAGATGTCACTGGGTGGACTGATAGTGGACAAGACCCAAGCATAATAGATTTTGAATTCGTTTATTGATTTATTCACTTGTGACATTCATGATGGTGGACTATGTATGTATGACTCGTACACTTTGATATAAGTAAAAGCATGAGTTCAAATAGATAAGGAATCGAAAGCTGGTATGTTGGGTGTTCGACTTCTGTAGTATGCAGTGTCATTCACAACAGTGAAATTCTTAACCCAAAACATGGGTAAATGATATCCTATCATTGACATTACATGGTTGATTAAAAGTAAACTTGGCTACAAGTCATCTGTCTTTGTGATGGATGATTTGATCACTATTTGATAGTGATTAACTTTTCATGAAGAAAGATGTAATGGTTACTATGATATGAAATAGGATTAAATTGGGATAACGAATATTATCTCAAAGATATCAAGGATATCCTTTGAGGGTAACACACTTATGGCAAGGTCATTTGACGAGCACTAAGTAGTTGGTTTCATAATAGTATGTCGTTGGGGAGAGCTTAGTCACGATACTATAGTGGAATGACTTCGTAACTAAATGAGTTTGTAATTAATAGGCGAAAAGCTGAAACTTAATTATCATTTGAGTCTCAACTACATATGTTCAATTAATCCATTCGCTAACTTGTTGAAACAAGAAATGGATTGTTTGTTTTGAATAGAAATGAACGAAATGAATAGAAAAAAATATTAATATTAATAGTCTCAGTCCATTTTTACAAGCCCAAATTACATTAAACCCTAGCCCAAAAAAATATTACAAGCCCATAACCCAAAAACATTTCAGAAACCATGAAACTTTAATGCCTTAGGCGCGCCGCACCACTTCCCTTTGCTCATGCCACGTCAGCGAGCCTAGTCCCGAGGCCTAACACCTCTCCTCTGCCGACCTTGCACCAAAATGGCAAGAGTTTGCCTTCCAAATGCCTGTTGATCTTGCCTGCAAAAACAAAGAAGCAGAAACGAAAGCAAGCGAAACAGAGGCAATACAGATAGCAGAGAAGCAACAAAAACAGTAGCCAAAAAAAGCATAAAATATTATATCTCTTTGGCTATAAAAACCATAACATATCAGTGTACTTTTTACATAAAAAATCGAATACAAAAAACACGAGATTAAAAAAAAAACTCAAAATTCTAAAGGTGATTTTTTTTTACTTTTACGAATTTATTTTATGAATAAAATAAACTAAAAAAGAAAGGTTAAAAAAAGAAATGAACCTTCGCATCCCGTCGCCATGGGCAGCCGAGGTAGCCACCTCCGATGAAAGGTGGCCAGAAACCGAAAGGTCCCTTCTTTTTTTCTTCTTTTTCGATTTTTAGAGGGCTTTTTGCGTATTTTGATCTCAAATCCGGGCTGAGGGAGGAAAAAGGCTGAAACAAGCTTTTTTCTGGTGAACTCCAGCCACCGTGGACGGCGGCGCTGTTGCTGACTACCGGTAGTTGGTGCGGCGGCCCGATGGCCGAACATGGGAGGGTTGAGAGAAAATTGAGAGAGCTTCTCAAATTTATTTTTTTTTAAATGAAGGTAGAATGAATTTTTGTCAAAAAAAAATTAAGTTATATAGCTTATGCGAAACGACGTCGTTTTGGGATTCAAGTTCAGACGCCAAAACAGCGTTGTTTTGATACGACCCGACTCGATTCGACCCGAACCGCCTAGGATCCTCCTATTTTTGGACAAAGGGGCTATTTGTGCCCTTAGTCCTTCCGCTTTTGAGGTTGGTTTCAATGTGGTCCTATCCTATTTTCTTTTTTTTGTTTTTCGTCACAAACTTTCATTTTTGTTTCAATTTGGTCCTTAGACCGTTTTAATGGGCAGACACCTAAAACAACACCTTTTTGGCCAACCCCTGGTTCGATCCGACCCATTCAAGGATCCGCGTGTTTTCATGATGAAAGCTCTATTTGCTTTATGGGTTCACCAATTTTTGGACTTTCTTTCAATTTGGTCCTATTTATTTTATGTATTTTAAATTTTGCCGCATAATTTTATTTTTGCTTCATTCTGGTCCATGTTGAAACAGTGCACTCCGAGGACTGGGAATAATTTCCCATCTAGTCCATGTGCCTTTGCACACGTTTCATTTTGGCCCCTCATTCTGCCCTTTTCTTTTATTTATTTAAAATTTATCCCTTCAATTTCATTTTAATTTCGATTTAATCCTGTATTTAATCAATTTCAACCCTTTTAGATTTTATATGATTTTATCCCATTTTCATTCATTTTATTTGTTTATCCATGCGTTTCGTTATTATCTACCTTTCGTTATATTAATTTTTTTATTTTTTGACATAACATTTATTTATTTATTTTCATTATTTGTTATCATTGTTTTACTATTATTTATTTATTACTTCATTTTATGCATATTCAAAGAATTAAATTATATTTAGTTTTTTTTGGGTGCATTTTGTTTACTATTTGTCTTTTATTATTTTATTATTTTTTCCTTTTTGATGTTTTTATTATTTTTTGCAATTTTCGTCTCACGTGCATTTATTATTTTCATGTTTTTTTCATTCTTTATTTTCAATTTAGACTACCTTATTTATTTCATGACCATTAATTCGATTATGGACATTATTACTATAACTACATTAGTATTATCTTAACATTTTATTATTCATCGTATCATTTTAATATTCTATTCCATACACTATGTTTAAATAAGTTAAATACCCGTTGTTTTAAATTTTATAATTTTTATTATTAAAAAGGGGAAATTTAAAAAAATGGGCAATGTTTCAGGTTTGGAGATTCGAGGAATCGTGCTCTAACTTACGAGGTTTCGATTTTCTCATTGAATTTAAATAACCGAATATCCTTTTAAAATCAAAATACATGAGTTTTAAATAAAAAAAAGCTTATTCTTAAGGATTCGAGGTGTTGTGTCCTAACTTACTAAATATGACATTTAGTTACCTCGAGATGAGAAAATTTTAAAAAATAGGCATATTTCGTATTTGGAGATTCGAGAAGTCATACCCTAACTTACTGGGTTTCGATTTTTCTCTTTGAACCTAAATAACCGAATATCCTTTTAAAATTAAAATTCATGAGTTTTGAATAAAAAAAATACAAAAATCTTATTCTCAAGGATTTGAGGTGTTGTGTTCTTAACTTACTGGATATGAAATTTTGTTACCTCGAGATGAGAAAATCTTAAAAAATAGGCATTTTTCGTATTTGGAGATTCGAGAAGTCGTACCCTAACCTATTGGGTTTCGATTTTTCTCGTTGAACCTAAATAACCAAATATCCTTTTAAAATTAAAATACATGAGTTTTGAATAAAAAATAAAAGAAAAGCTTATTCTCAAGGATTCGAGGTGTTGTGTCCTAACTTACTGGATGTAACATTTTGTTACCTTGAGATGAGAGGGTCTTTAACATACGTTTCGATTTACTCAAGCATTTTTTAGTAAAAAATAACATTAATAAAAAGAGGAATCGTATTTTAAACTCTTTCCAAGTTTTCGACTTTCGAAACTAAGACATTAATTAATCAATTAGGTACCAATTTTGGGCGTTACGATGGTGTTAATCCTTCCTCGTATGTAACCGACTCTCGAACCCATTTTCCTGAATTTTGTAGACCAAAATTGTTGTTTTAGTAAATCAAAACTATTTATTAAAATGATCAAATTGCGAAGTGATCCGAACACACCTCATAAAAAAGATTGGTGGTGACTCCCATTTTCGTTTTCAAAATAAAAGTCGACCTTTCAAAAAAATTATTTCGACAACTACAACTCAAAGATTTGACTTTCTCTTCCTATAAATAGATGGCACTGGTAGAGCTATTTACACAATTTTTGAGATATTGTTATTCTACCGAAAAATAAAGAGAATTAATTCTCAACTATTAAATATATTTTTCCTAAATAACAATTCTACCAATTTCTATAAAGAAGGGAGAATTTCAGTTTTCACCCTAAAATGAGAGAAAACTTTTTCTAGTTATGTGATTTGATTCAATTGGTTCAAGCTTACACTTGAAGTAATTCGTGGTAAGGGAATAGAGGAGAAGATCGTTTGGTTGAAAGCCGAAAAACATCAAGGATCCGCTTGTCCGAAAACACATGTATGATTTCGGTCTAAGGTTTATTGCTATAAATATCACAAACTAGCTCGGTGACTCCACTGGGGACCAAAACAAGAGAGTCAAGCCACAAGTTGATTACTTTTTGTCTTTTTGTCGAAAACTAAAAATTTGGTTTAAATCCACGATCTTTTTGGTTGCATTTCATTTTTGTGGTTTTCATCATTTTGATATGTTTGCTTTATTGGTTCGAGCCTTTGGATATATTTCCGCATATTGGATTACATGACTGCTCGATTACATCCTTTTGAGTGGGAGTGAAAAACTATTCCTTCGTGAGGTCTTCACCTCTGTGTAGGATAGTAGATCGCTTTTGGGATATATCTGTACCTATGTCTTCGTGAGATTTTCATCTCCGTAGCCATAGGGAAATGTATTTCCCTGAACTGAACTCAGTCCATATAAGCCTATAATGGGTGATGATTGAGGAATCTGTCGGTTCGGGTACCCTTATTTAGAACCAAACCGCATATAATGAACCCTAAAACCCTACCCTAGGTAGAGCCATACCAAACCCTAGTGGTCACCCGAATAGGTACTTTATTTATTATTGTTTGTTTTAAATTCTAGCTTTGTATGAAATATACTGACTTTTTTTGTCTTACTTCGACTGTACTTACATGGCATGTTCATCATAAAAAAGGTGTTGATTCACATTCAGTTGCTAAATAGAAAGCTTGTCATCGAAAAAAGGGTTTATTGATAAGGTGAGAGATAATGCGGATGTCTGAATATGGTCCGAGAAAACGCAACAAAAGAAATGTGATAGTCTGATGGAGCGGTATGTATTAGAATTATGGGATTTCACTCACATTAGTATGACTCAGAATAATCACCAAGAGTTGAAAAAAATATGCGGTCAATGGGATGACGAAATCAAGCAGTTATTTTATAGTAATTATGGTGATTTGCCCTATCTACTCGATATCAAAGTGGAGAAGCACTTATTCTGAGCTTTCGCCAGTATTGAGATCTCGCCTATAGTTGCTTTACTTTCAGGAATGTAGATTTGGTACCTACCATAGAAGAGTACACGACCTTGCTTCGTTGCCTGAAGATTCACGTTAACAAAGTTCATTCTAGAACCGCCCACATCCCGACTTTTCTAAAAAAGTTGATGAACATCACGCGCATGAGTGAGGAAATGGGCCGCGACCCGAATTAAGCAAAAGGGAGATAGTAAATGCATTCCTTGAAAAAGTCTGCGAGATTTGATCTTGACATATCCAGATATGAAGAAAACGGTTGACATCTTTGCTTTGAGCATTTACGGGTTGGTCAACTTCCCCAAAGTATTTGGGTATATAGATGAGGCAGTTTCAGATTTATTTGACAGACTTGACAAAAGGGTCATACCCGTCCCAGCAATTTGGCCGAAACTTTCATATATTTGAATATATACCGTAGAGTAGGTGAAGAAAGATTCATTGGATGTGCTTGGTTTCATAGTCACTTTTGGAAGGTAGAAAATGTCTCTTATCGAGTATTCTCTAAGAATTATTCTGTATTGAAGGAATTTGTGGTTACGTCGAGACGAAATGATATTTCGGAAGAAAAGTGGATGGCAATTCTCTAGAGTCTCCGATATGAAAAGGTGAAATGAAGAGCCCCTTGGATGATTCCTGACAAGATCCTGTACCGGTGTGGTGTGATATCCCTAATTTAACCTTAGTCTGGAAGTGGTTTCGGGACCACAAAACCGAGTCACAAAAATATTTAAATACCTTATTCTATGCCTAATATATGTGAAAATGCATGTGTGAATTTTTTTTAATTCTTTGATTTAGTTAATTTGAATGTGAATTGAAATAAAAAGGACTCATGTGAAAAGATTTAAATATATGTGTGGCTAATTTTAAGAGATTAATAAAAGAATGAAGTAAAATAAATGGAGTTGCATGTCAAATATCCATTTTCTAAGGTTAGTGGCCGGCCATGCTTTGAATGGAATGATTGTTTTTGTATTTTAATTGTAAATGAAGCTTAGTGGAATGTTATCATAATGGTGAATTAAATAATAAAAGAATTTGCTAAAAAGAACTATGTGACAGCCCTAATTCGACCCTAATCGGAGGAGTGGTTTTGGAACCACTAAACCAAGTTAGAAAATTTGCTGAATGTTATAATTTGTGAGTTTTACATGTGAATTATTATGTGTTAAAAGTTGATGTGGAAATTTGATCATCTAAGATGCTAATTAATTAAAGAGGACTTAGTTGTTAATTTTTAAAAGGGTGGTAGATAGATTTTAAAGTGACCGAACCTTAAGGTTTATTATTGTGGAGGATTTGCATGCTTATTTGACCATTTTCTATCCATGTTCACGGTAGTGGGGGTTGTTATGATGCATTATGTGTTTTAAATTAATAAATTATATATTTATAATATGTTATAATTAAAATTTGATAAAATAAAAGTGAATATGGTGATAAAAACAAGGTGAGCTTCATAGCCTTCATTTGAGCCGAAACTAAAGAAAACAAATAGGAGAAGAAGCTTTTGGATATTCGGTCTATAGAAGGGCTAAAATTCAAGGTGAATACTTGTTAAATTGATATTAAATTTGATGTTTTGAGTTCCTAGCTTGATGCTACCTTAAACCCATGGATTTATTCTCTTGAATTGGTTATGTGGCATGTTCGGTATTGGATAAGAAATGTCAACTTTGATAGCTGAAAATAGAATTGGAATAAGGAGTGTTTGATAGACTTAGAAGATGAAATTGTAAGTGATTATGAGCTTATAATCTTAATTAGGGAAAATTTATGTTTAATATGACTTAATTGCTTAGGATGTCATTCGGCCATGGAAATTGAGCATGGAAAAATCTGGTGTGGGATGTTCTTACTGAAATATGAAGCTGAAAATTTAGTTTGAAGTGTGGTAATTGTGTTAAAGATGAACATTAAACCTTTATGTTTTATGGTCTTGTAAGTTAGGTGTAAAACCAATGGCCTTTTTATGCTTGGCATGGAATTAGTTGTTAAATGAGTTATGAACCTATTATAATTTGAAAATTTGATGGTTTTATGGATAAGGGGCATTCGGAAATAGAGGTTAAATTATAATAACCTCACATTAGTGAATTGAAGTAAAATTTGACTCTTTATAGGATTAAATCACCTATGACCGAATGTGATGAAATTGTCAAGAAATAAATTTGATTAAATGAGATTCGGTTAATGGTGGGTGTATAGAATAATTGAATGCTAATTTGATTAACTCTCTAATGGCCAAATGTGTTAAACCTTAAAGCATGATTTAGTTTAACCAAGGGAGAACAGGATCGTGTTATATGAGCTTGAATTTTTTTATGCAAGAGCTCGTTGAATTAAATGGTAATGCCGAATGTGAATTATGTATATTTGTATCCTTGTGTATTCGGCCATTTAGGTATTGTAACCATGATGAGATGTTAACTTTGTAAATGAAGTATGAAATACTTACAGTAGTTATGAACATTCGGCCAAGGTGAAATTTTGAGTAAAAAAAATTATGGAAGTGTGAATGTCGAGTGTGTAATAAGGGTTATAGATATATAAATATATTCGGTTGTGTATAAATTTTGGTTAAATAATGATTTTGTAATATTGAGAGTAGATTATTAAATAATAAACTTTGTTTAATTGAGCTCAAGAACAAGGGACACCGAATTCAGATAAGGGAAAAGCGAAAGAACTTGAATAGCTATTGAAATTGTTCATCAACTATTGAGGTAAGTTTTAAGTATTAAAGCCTATAATATGATTGAGTATGATATGTTAAGCACATATTAAAAGAATCGTAACTCTATTGTATTTTTATGCATATAGCCTAATGGCTATTATGAAGTATAGGTAAGTCATTGATATGATATGTTGCCAAATGGATATGATAATATGAAGTGCTAATAGGATATGTCGGAAGAGTAAATTTGTAATAAATCTGCTTAGGACAGCAGCAGTAATGTGAATTTAGAAAATCACCATAAATTGTTAGAGTTGAATTAGAGGCTGAATAAATTATGTAATTAAAGCTTAATGAGTCTAGTTTCTTATAAAAGAAACTGTATAAGCAAAGGAATTGCCGATAATGAGATATTTAAAGTTGTGTGAGACAGTGTTAGAATGACTCTGAAATCCCCTGTTCTATTTTTAGAAAATCATTATAAATTGTACAAAAACTTTTATAAGACAAAATTTATATTCTTAGACTCCTTAATGGTTCTAGTTTCAAATGAAATAAACAAGAACATATTTTGAATTCTGTACAATGAGGAATTTGATTCGTAGTGAAGAGTGGTCAGTATAGTCAAACAGTGAAATAGGGGAAATTTTAAGAAAAATCTGGTATTGATTGGGTAAACTAAAAATTCTTAAAATTTTATGGATAAAATATATATGAGTCTATTTTTAGGGAAAATTAACGACACTTCATTTGGAGTTTCGTAGCTCTAGTTACGAATAATTTAATAACTGTTGCTCAGGAAAACAGCTTGTAGTGAATTTGTGATTAAGTAGTAAACATTGATAAAACTGTTTGAGTTGCTTATAAACTATCGATTAAATATTGTAATCAAAGTAACGAATCCATATTAAAGTGAGGCTATAAGCCGTAAATGACTAGTATACCTAGTCAATTTTGTATGATGAAATTGATGTACAAGATATGTATGTGTGGTGAGGCCGAAATGGCTAATATCAAATGTGTGTAAGTTATCTGAATGGCCTTTATGAAATGTGTGCTATCTTTATTGTATAGTGAGGCCGAATAGTTATTTAGAAGTGTAATATGTCTGAGTGGCTATTTAAATGAAAGCAAAATATGTGATGTATTAGCAAGTGATGATAAAAATATCATCTTATATATGTGCTTGTGTATGTGGTAAAGCCAAATGGCTAATGTAAAATATGTATGAGATATATATATGTGGTAAAGCCGAATGGCTAAGGTGAAATATGTATGAGATATGTATATGTGGTAAAGCCGAATGGCTAATGCGAAATGTGTATGAGATATGTATATGTGGTAAAGCCGAATGGCTAATGCGAAATGTGTATGAGATATGTATATGTGGTAAAGCCGAATGGCTAATGCGAAATGTGTATGAGATATGTATATGTGGTAAAGCCGAATGGCTAATGTGAAATATGTATGAGACATGCATATGTGGTAAAGCCAAATGGCTAATGTGAAATATGTATGAGATGTGTATATATATATTGTGGCCGAATGACAAATTGTAAAAGGTGTGTATTATTAGATATTTGATGAGGCAAATGAAGTACAAATATGATAGTCGATGTGAATGTTGTAACATGTGGTTAAATATACATGAAACTTGGAAATATATTCCTGGTAAGACCCGATGACTACGTATAGAGATTATGTCCGGGTAAGACCTAATGACTACGTGTGGGGATTATCCAAGCTAAAGGTCTCGCTAATGATTCGAGTAAAGCATAAGATTATATGATTTCACAGTAACAAATGTTAATAAACACGTTCAATGCGTTAAGTTGGACAGGTATGTATTCTGAGCTTATATTTAAGCTTGATTTGGATTAAATCACAAGGTTGTTATGGGATGCATATGTGAGTAAAACAATAAGACTGTTTCTATGATTATTGTGCATTTGGTCAATGTGAAAAGTTAGATGAAAATATGTAATGTACCTATGTTTATAAGAGATCACTATCAAGTGAGAATTTATCTGCTTATTGTGTATCACTATGATAAATACTTGTACATGTTAGACCCATCAGAATTAAATCATGATTGTAAAGTGGAAAGCAAATATGAAAATGCCATATGAATATGTGGGTATACGGTTATGGAGAAATATTATAGGATATTGGGAGATATATATTTTGACTTGACTGATGAGGGTAACTATAGATATGAAATGAAATGTTATATATGAATCAAATAAACAAATTGGTTATATTTGAGTTCAAGGGAATTTTTTTTAAATTGCTTAAGACTTACTAAGCTTACAAAAGCTTACTCTGTTGTTATGTTTCTCTGTTTTATAGATTGTTGAATTTGGCCTTTTGCTCGGGGATCGTCAACAACTTGTCACACTATCACTATCCACTGCTTGGTACTGCTATGTTTTGGATTATCTTATGGCATGTATAGAATAGACTAGTAGCGGAAGAATATTTTGGTTAATGTATATAAGCCATGCGAAAATGGCATCTTTTGAATGTTTACTTATAGAAGTTTAAATTTTATCCCTGGCTGTGCTTAGTACTTATTTAAATGAATGATCTTTATTTCAAGAAAAAGTTCAAAATTTTACTGTTTTGATATGAGTTACAAGTCTGGTAATGCCCCTTACCTATTCCGGCGATGGTTACGGGATAGGGGTGTTACATGTGGAGACTTCGACTGGGTCCCTCTACTCGGGGTATGTGGAGCTGTTGGATATGCTTCCCTACTTGTGTTAAGGCAGTATAGATCAAGGTAGTTTATACCAGCGACATGAGGGTTGGCTCAGTGCGAGCTTGCATACAAGGACGATAATTACAAGAAGAAAGTTCGTGAAATATCGAATGCTTAGAACCAAACCTGCAGAATGAAAATATTTGCCAAGTTAATGACAAGTCAACCCTGTGACAAGTCAAGAAAATACTCAGTCAATAGAAGAGCACCTACGAGTGAACCCGTCTGAGTTAGAGATCAAAAAGCAAGACTTCAAAAAAAGAGTTTGGCGTGAGGAAAAAAAGATAGAACGATTGGAGGAAGAAAAGATGCAACTAGGATTAGATGTTAACGTCTAGAAGTTAGAGGCCGAGAAATTAAGAAAAGGAAAGAATAAGGCCGAAGAGGATTTAGATAGTCTAAAAACGGATTATAAGAAGCTGTGTTTGTCGATAAGAACTGCTGTTTGGGAAAAAATCAGAACAACAGTGGCAAGAAATCAAAGAGGAAAAGATTACAGCTGAGCAATAGGAAAAAAAATTCTGAGATGCTCAATCTCGAGAAGATGCTCTAGAAAGAAGTTTGCTAGAAAGTCGAAATGAGAAAGTGAGATTAAGAGCTCAGGTGGCAGAATTAGAAAAGTCCCTACATCAGTATCGTAGTCGCAACTTCGCAATTGAGTTAAAGCTAGCCTAAACAAGATTGAAGAGCTAAAGGGAAAGATAGAAGAGCTCGAGACCGCACAACAAAACTGTGAACTTCGAGTTGAACTCATTGAAGTGAATAATAAACATTAGAAAAAGCAACTTCACCGTTCTCAAGATCAGGTCAGAGATAGGGATCACATCATGGGTGAAGCTTTAACTCAAGTACGAGAGGTGGCCGATCATTTGCCAACCTTAGCAGTTCAAGCTGATGTACTAAGTTTGAGATACGAGTCAGAATCAGATCGAGGCCAAGAGTTAGCTTGGCTTCTTAGGAAAGTCAAGGCCTTAAGTATTCGGGCAATGCCATATATGTAAAATATTTGTTTTATGTAAAGAAATTTGTTTTCTAGAAAAGTTATTCTAATAGAATTGAATCCGAATCAATGCCTTTTTCTTGCATTCATTCATCAGCATTACATTACATTACATTACATCATATACATTAAATTTCACAAAAAGGCCCTAATTAATTGAAATTATGACAGTTAACTTGGAAACCAACAAGAATCTACCCACTGAACATCGTTACGATACTTGTGGCAAAACCAAAGCAATAGATCAAATATTAGAACAGATTCAAAAGGATATGCAAGATCAGTTGCAAGCATAGCTGCAAGAACAATTAGCCAAATTTCAACAAGACATGAGGAATTAAATACAAGAATCCCAAAAAAGTATAATAAACCAGTTAACCCAGTTGTAGACTAGAGGAATCGAAAAAGGAAGGGCACTATGGTTAATTCGGGGATGACAACGCTTATCCACGAAGGGTACCCATCACTATCAGACCCCAACAATATCAGGCCGGTACCTCGGCACCGATGAACTACCTGATAAGCTTAAGGTCCAATCCGGAGGATAATCCAACCAACCCGTTGTCCCTAATCTAGATGATATAGCGGAAATGGAAAAGTAAAGGCGGGGCTGCCAAAACAACTTAAAGATTGGTGCAGATGGTTAGAAGAAAAATTCAAAGTAATGGAAAATGCTGATTACCATTGCAGGATAGATGCTAAGGATTTGAGTTTGGTTCCAGACCTACTGCTCCTACTAAAATTCAAAATTCTAGAATTTGAAAAGTATAATGGGATTAGCTGCCCTGAAACTCATATCACAATGTTTTGTCGAAAGATGACAAGATACGTTAATAATGACCAATTATTAATCCATTACTTTCAAGATAGCTTAATCGGGTCTGCAGCCAAATGGTACAACCAATTGAGCCGTGCCAAAATCAATTCATGGAAAGACTTGGCATAGATTTTTATGAAACAATATAGTCATGTGATAGACATGACACCCTACAGAATCACGTTGCAAGATATGGAAAAGAAGCAAAGTGAGGACTTCAGACAATATGCCCAAAGATGGAGAGAGGTGGCAACGCAAGTCCAGCCACCTCTTCTGGAGAAAGAAACCACAATACTTTTCATTAATACTTTAAAAGCCCCGTTCATTAACCATATGTTGGGAAGCGCTGCTAAAAGCTTATCTGATATAGTAATGTCAGGCGAAATAATTGAAAATACAGTGAGAAGTGATAAGATAGATGCGGGGTTATAACGCGAGAAAATATAATAAAAGATATACCAAACCGGTCATGGTAGGCCAATCGGGGCTCGTGACTACCAACCTTCAAGGCCCTCGAGGGAAGAATCTAACCCGAGGCTAAACACAGAAAGACTCTAGTTCACACCCATCCCCATGACATATAGGGAGTTATATCAGAATCTGTTTGATATGTATGTGGTATCCCCATTCTACTTGAAACCTATGCAACCTTCATTCCTAAAATGGTATGATGCGAATGCTCAATGCAAGTATCATGCGAGAATAGCAGGACATTAATTGAGAACTGCACCACATTTAAAAAGTTAATTGAAAGGTTCATCAAGATGGGCATCGTGAAGTTCGACGATCCATCAGGACCTAATGTGGCAGGAAATTCGTTACCTTATCATTCAGACCCAACGGTAAACACGATAGTTAAGAATAGAGGTAAGAAAACCAAAATTGATGTGGTGGAAGTAAAAACCCCATTGAGATGGGTTTAGAAAAGAATGGTAGATGGAGGATTAATCACACAAAATTCAGAGAAAAGACCTAGAGGAGAGATGAATTACTGTGAGTTCTATACTGATAAGGGTCATGAGATCCAAGAATGCATTGAGTTTAAGGCCCTAGTGTAAAATTTGATGAACAATAAAGAAATTGAATTTTATGAAAATGTCAAGGGTTTGAAAGGAGATGTTTATACTTCAGATGAAGGATCAATAGAGAAGATCCATAAAGTTAATCAACCGGTAGTGATTATTTTACGACCAAGAAGTAATGAAGTGAGAGACAAATGCCACAAATGGTCATAATTTAGAAATTCGTAGTTTTTCCTATAATGATAGTAAAAGGGTTCCATGGAACTATGATTGCAATATGATGATCCCGAGAGAGGAGAACCTGGTTAGCACTCCCGAAGAAGGCCAAGATTTAGGTTTTTACACGCGCAGTGAAATGCGCTATGATTTATCAATATAAGAGCTGAACCCGTTAAAGGAAAAGCCTTGGCGTTTGAACAGAAGAAGGAAAAGATGGCTAGACTTGAATCGCCTGTTAATGAGCAGCTAACTGAAAAATAGGCTAAAGAATTCTTAAAATTCTTAAAATTCTTAAAGCATAGCGAGTATAGCGTTGTAGAGTAGCTACACAATCAACTAGCTCACATATCAGTGCTAGCTTTACTTTTGAGTTCAGAGACGCATCATAGCGCATTAATGAAAGTGTGAAATCTTAGATATATCTCTGATGATATATTTGTAAACAAGCTAAATCGTCTGGTTAATAACATAAGTACCGATAATTTTATTTTTTTAATAATGATAAAATACCGCCAGGGGGTATGGGATTTATAAAGGCTCTACACATCACCACCCGCTGCAAGGGGTATACATTACCAGGGGCATTGATTAACAATGGATTTGCATTGAATGTCCTACCCTTATTCGCACTGAATAAGTTACCAATGGACAGCTTTTGTATGAAGACATGCCAAAACATAATGACGGCATTCGATGGCATCGAAAGAAGGGTAATGGGAAGGATTGAGATACCCCTTTTGATCAGTCCAAACATATACGAGGTAGATTTCTTGATAATAGACATCTAGCCTTCTTATAATTTCTTATTATGGAGGCCTTGGATTCAATCACCAGGGGCAGTACCGTCATCATTGCACCAAAAGATAAAGTTGGTAACAAAGGGTCGACTGGTAACGATAAACGCAGAAGAAGATATTATTGCATCCGTTACTAGTGATGCGCCATATATATAGAGGCAGACGATAAAGCGATAGAATGTTCCTTTCAATCTCTAGAATTTGTGAATGAAACCTTTATCATCTAAGGGAACAAGATCCCAATGCCCAAAATATCTAAAACTACGAGGATGAGCCTGCAACTGACAGTTGGAAAAAGGGCATTGCCTGGAAGGGGACTCGAGAAATACCTCTAAGGAAGAGTTGAGGTACCAATTTTGATGGACAAAAGAGATCGATTTGGTTTGGACTATAAGCTAGATGTGAAGCAAAAAAAGGAGCTAGAGAAGAAGCAAGAAAGGAGAAGAGCGCGATTAAGAGGGGAAGAGGTCAAATGGGAACAAATGACCTTTCCCCATATATCCAAAACATTCGTTTCAAGAGGAACTATTTACCTTGAAAATGAGATTACAAGAAAAGAGTCTGCTGAAGAAATAATGGGTAGTCTGAATATCAACGCCATATCCGAAGAAGGAATTAGGGAGGAAAACTTATCAGGCATTTGCCCTTATATACCCGGGAGTGTTTTGAACAATTGAACTACGGAAGAAATTCCTATAGTTTTTAGAGCTAATTCAGAGTAATGTTCAAAACACACTTATTGCTATAAGCCTAGGAGCAATAAGAATCCTTTTATAAAATAGGCATATGTCCAACATCTTTATTTTAATAAAATGCATCTTTACGTATCATCTTGAACAGATATTATTTTATTCTTTCCATTTCATTCATAATCATATCATACAAATAGTTATTCTTAGATTCTTTTGTTCTTTGGGTCTTCTCTCGTCTCTACAACAAGTCTCTAGATATCAATGATATGAGTGACACTGCTATTGACTCAGAACTGCCTTTTGAGTGAGATATGTGTCCAGATCGAGACTGTAGCTTATCTCCTGATTTGTTAAGGATGGTAGAACAATCCTGCCTTATAAAGAGTCAGTGAAAATTAGAAGAATAAGAAGTGAAGATTAGAGCTTGCATCATCGAAAAGACAAAGCGAGACCTCATTGAGTTACTTCAAGAATTCAAAGATGTCTTCGCATGGTGGTATCAAGAGATGCCCGAGTTAAGTACTGATATCGTGGTACACAGACTCCCTATAAAGGAAGAGTGCAAATAGTCCAACACAAGCTCCGAAGAATGGGGCCCGACGTTTTGCTAAAAATAAAAGAGGAGGTTAAGAAGCAATTTGATGTTGGTTTCTTACAAGTGGTCAAATACTCAGAATGGGTAGCCAATATTGTCCTCTTCCCTAAAAAAGATGGGAAAGTACAAATGTACATAGATTACAGGGATCTGAATAAAGCCAGCCTGAATGATAATTTCCCATTGCCTTACATCGACACCTTAGTGGACAACACGGCAGGTTACTCACTATTCTCCTTCATGGATGGCTTCTCAAGATACAACCAGATACAGATGCATCCTGAAGACATGGATAAGACTATATTCGTAACCATGTGGGGAACATTTTACTACAAGGTGATGCCATTTGGACTGAAAAACGCGAGAGCAACATATCAGGGAGCCATGGTAACCCTGTTCCATGATATAATGCACTAAGAAATTGAAGTTTATGTCAACGATATGATTGCCAAATCTCGAATAGAAAAGGAGTATGTGTAAGTCTTGAGGAAATTATTCTTCAGGTTGAGAAAATTCCAGCTAAAGCTCAATCCAGTGAAATGTACCTTCGGGGCCAAGTTCGGGAAACTGCTAGGATTCGTAGTTAGTGAAAAGGGGATTGAGATCGACCCAGACAAATTCAAGGCTTTACAATAGCTGCCTCTACCGCATATTAAAAAAGAAGTGCGAGGGTTTCTGGGAAAACTAAATTACATTGTTCGGTTCATTTCACAACTAACTGAGAAATGTGACACAATATTCCATCTCCTTAAGAAACATAACCCAGGTGTGTGGGATGAGGAGTGCCAAAAAACTTTTGATAAGGTCAAACATTATTTGTCCAATGCTCTAGTATTAATGCCACCTAGTCCAGATAAACCACTGATACTGTACTTGGTAGTATTTAAGAATTACATGGGATGCATGCTAGGCCAACATGATGAGTCAGGTAGGAAAGAAAGAGCAATATACTACCTCAATAAGAAGTTCACCGAATGTGAGGTAAGGTACTCACCGATTGAGAAATTGTGTTGTGCCTTAATCTAGACGACTCAGAGATTGAGACAGTACATGCTGTACCATACAACTTGGCTAATCTCAAAATTGGACCCTCTAAAGTACATGATAGAGTTGACTGCTTTGAATGGAAGAATGGCCTGATGACAAATTCTACTTTTTGAATTTGATATAGTCTGTGTGAATCAAAAAGCTGTAAAAGGGAGTACGATAGCAGATTTTCTAGCTAACAGAGCTCTCAAAGATTACGAGCCTTTAAACTTTGATTTCCTGAATGAAGATCTAACGTATGTTGCAACCACTAAAGAAGATTCTCAAGACGGCCATCTTTAAAAACTAAACTTCGACGGAGCCTCAAACGCTATGGGTAACGGAATTGGGATAGTCTTAGTATCCCTAAATAGAGATCATTATCCATTCATCATGGGTATTTGTACAGCCATAGAATGCAAAATCAAAGTGCTAAAGGTATATTGGGATTTTGCACTAGTGATCTATCAACTCAATGGTGAATGAGAGACAGGAGATCTCAATTTGGTTGATTATAGAAGGCTGGTACTTGAATTAATTAAGGAGTTTGATGATATCACCTTCTGCTACCTCTTGCGAGATGGAAATCAGATAGCTGATGCCCTACCTACCTTAGCTTCTATGGTCAAGATAAACAAACAAGAGGATGTGAAGTCTATCCAGATCAGTATTTATGAGGCACCGACTCGTTTTTACAACATCGAGGAAGAAGAAAAAGATTACCATCCTTGGTACCATGATATTTTACAATATGTGAAGAATCGTACATATACTTACCAAGCAACTGAGAATGATAAAAGGACATTTAGAAGACTGGCCAGTGACTATGTCTTGGATGGGGAAATCCTATATAAAAAAGAAAGGATCAGGTACTACTAAAATGTGTGGGCGCTGTTGAGGCTAAGAAAATTTTGGAAAAATTCCATAACGGCGTTTGTGGAGCATATGTTAATGGTTTCACAATAGCCAGGTAAATCATGAAATTTGGGTATTATTGGTCTACTATGGAAGGAGACTGCATCAATTATGCTAAGAAATGCCATAAGTGTCAAATTTATGGAGATAAAATTCATGTACCTCATTCACCTCTTCATGTTATGACTTCTCCATGGCCCTTTTCAATATGGGGCATGGACGTCATCGGGCCGATCTCGCCAAAAGCATCTAACGGATATCAATTCATCTTTGTAGTTATCGATTACTTCACCAAGTGGGTAGAAGCCGCTTCATATGCTAATGTCACAAAGTCGACAGTCAGTAAGTTCTTAAAGAAAGAGATCATATGTCGATATGGAATGTCAGAAAGGATCATATATGATAATGCATTGAATTTAAACAATAGCACGATATCATAAGTCTGCAGTCAATTCAAGATCAAACACCACAAGTCGTCACTGTATTGTCCAAAAATAAATGTTGCAGTTGAGGCAGCCAATAAGAACATTAAGAAGATAGTGGGAAAAATAACTTAGACTTATAAAAATTGGCATGAGAAGTTACGATTTGCCCTTTACGCTTATCGAACGTCGGTCAGAACCTCTACTAGGGCAACGCCTTTCTCATTAGTTTATGGAATGAAAGCGGTTTTTCCCATTGAAGTCGAGATTCAGTCTCTCTGAATATTGGCAGAATTGAAGTTGGATGAATCAGAATGGATCCAATCTTGATATGATCAGCTGAACTTAATTGAAGAAGAGACTAAGAGCTATCTGTTATGGTCAAATGCACCAAAACGAATGATGTGAGCTTATAACAAAAAAGTTCGCCTCAGAGAATTCCATGAGTGGGACTTGGTATTGAAAAAGATCCTTCCTATATAAAAGGACTTTAGAGGAAAATGGATTTCAAAATTGGAGGGACCTTATGCAATAAAGAAGGCATTTTCTGGAGGAGCTCTGATTTTGACCGAGATGGATGGCAAAAACTTGCCTAATCTTGTGAATTCGGATTCAGTTAAGAAGTATTTCACCTAAAAAAAGGAGAGGCCAAAGCAAAAACCCGCAAAGGGCACCTTGAGACCAAAGGGGTTTTGAATTGAAAACCCAGGAAAAGGGCAATTCAAATTTTGATCAAAGGTGGGGCATGCGGTAGTCTTGTTATTCTCCAACTAATAAGAAGGAGGAATGCTACATCGTGGGCCATCAACAAAGTATTCTCGATCTTATAAACACATATCAAGTTCAAAAGGTCCTCGAATGAGTTTGCGTGGGGAAGATCATGCTACGATATTTGGGGCACCTATTTTTATCTTATTCATTTTGTATTTTAGCAAATTTGTTATTTTGATTAATTTATTCGTTTCAAGCTTTGCTCCTAATAAATTTCAACCTTGTCCACCAAGATCTTTTTCAAGCATTTTTCATTGAAATAACGATTAATGTACTAATAATATTCAAAAGTTTTTTGCATATTGCTCTGAAAGGCTTCTAAATAGTACAAGGACCTGAAACAAGATCACTAGTTAGAACTAACCAAACCTAAGGGTTGGAGACATTTGAGAAAGAATGGTTTAAATTGAGACTATTTCTTCGGATCTTCTGTCAAAGATACTAGCTAAACAAGAAGGCATGGTAACACATCAGTGATAGAACCTCGATGAGCAACGAGTGATAACAACCTAAGTATTAAAAGTGGATCATTTTTGAAAAATAAACATTTTGCATTTATGCAAATATCATTCATATATATCTAGTTAGGAGCACTGATTTATTCTGATCATGACATCCTAATCACTTGCATAAATAGGCCTATGAAATGGATTCTAAAGGTCATGTTCCCCAAGAAATGGTGTAACAGATGGAAGAAATCATAAATCCAATACCCCTGAAGTTGTAGTGGGACGAACAGAAGTTATTATGGCGAATCTTATCTTCCTTAAATTACAGTGGAGCAGATTGAAGCCACTAACCTTATCTCCTTGAAGTTGCAGTGGAGCAGGTTTAAAATAGCGAATCTTATTTCCCTGAAGTTGTAGTGGAACAGATTAAAGCTATAAATTACAAACCTTATCTCCCTGAAGTTGTAGTGGAGAAAATTGAAGTTATAGATCTTATCTCCCTGAAGTTGTAGTGGAGTAGATCAAAGATAGCAAATGTTATCTCTTTGAAGTTGCAGTAGAGCAGATTAAAGCTATAAACTTTATCTTCATAAAGTTGCAGTGGAGTAGGTTGAAGTTACAAGTCTTATCTCCCTAAAGTTGTAGTGGAGCAGACTGAAGATAGCAAATCTTATCTTTCTGAAGTTATAGTGGAGCAGATTAAAGCCATAAACCTTATCTCCCTGAAGTTGTAATGGAGTAGGTTGAAGTTACAAGTCTTATCTCCCTGAAGTTGCAGTAGAGCAGACTGAAGATAACAAATCTTATCTCTCTGAAGTTGCAGTAAAGTAGATTAAAGCTATAAACCTTATCTCCTTGAAGTTGCAGTGGAGCAGGTTAAAAAATAAACAAATCTTATTTCCTTAAAGTTGCAGTGGAGTAGATTGAAGATAGGCTATGAATCTTATCTCCTTAAAGTTGTAGTGGAGCTGATTAAAGCCACAAACCTTATCTCCCTAAAGTTACAGTGGAGCAGGTTAAAGTTACAAGCTTTATCTCCCTGAAATTGCAGTGGAGCAGACTAAAGATAGCAAATCTTATTTTCCTGAAGTTGTAGTGGAACAGATTAAAGCTACAAATTACAAATCTTATCTCCCTGAAGTTACAGTGGAGTAGACCGAAGATTGAAGTCATAAATCTCATCTCTCTGAAGTTGCAGTAGAGTAGATTAAAGATTGAAGCAACAAATCTTATACCTCTAAAGTTACAGTGGGTTAGAATGGAGCTGCTTGAAAAAGAGACTCTACAAGACCAGGCAAATTTAGCCTTTTTAAAAGTCTTTGCTCCATTTCCGTTTCAAGTCAACAAGAAAAAAAGGGCAACCGTAACTGGCCAAATTTACCTAGTCCCAAGACTAAAAAATAAAACCAAAACCAAAAATAATATTAATAGTCCCAGTCCATTTTTACAAGCCCAAATTACATTAAACCCTAGCCAAAAAAAATATTACAAGTCCATAACCCAAAAAAATTTTAGAAACCATGAAACCCTAATGCCCTAGGCGCGCCACACCACTTCCCTTTGCTTATGCCACGTCAGCGAGCCTCGTCTCGAGGCTTGACACCTCTCCTCAACATGGCAAGAGTTTGCCTTCCAAATACCCATTGACCTCGCTTGCAAAAACAAAGAAGCAGAAACAAAAGAAAGTGAAATAAAGGCAATACAGATAGTGGAGAAGCAGTAAAAATAGTAGCGAAAAAAGCATAAAATATTGTATCTCTTCGGTTATAAAAGCCATGAACATATCAATGTAATTTTTACACAGAAAATCAAATACAAAAACTCGAGATTAATAACAAAAACTCAAAATTCCAAAGGTGATTTTTTCTTTTGTTTTACTTTTACGAATTTATTTTATGAATAAAATAAAATAAAAAAAGAAAGGTAAAAAAAAAGAAATGAACCTTCACATCCTGTCGCCATGGGCAGCCGAGGTAGCCACCTCCGATGAAAGGTGGCCAGAAACCGGAAGTCCCTTCTTTCTTCTTTTTTTTCTTCTTTTTGTATTTTCAGAGGTTTTTTTGGGTATTTTGATCTCAAATTCGGGCTGAGAGAGGAAAAAGGCTGAAACTGGCTATTTTCTAGTGAACTCCGATGACCGTGGATAACGACGCCTTTGCCGGCGATTGGTAGTTAGTGCGGCGGCTCGATGGCCGGACATGGAAGGGTTGAGAGAAAATGGAGAGAAATTCTAAATTTTTTTAAATGAAGGCAGAATGAATTTTTATCAAAAAAAATTAACTTATATAGCTTATGCCAAACGGCGTCGTTTTGGGATTCAAGTTCATACGCCCAAACGACGTCATTTTGATACGACCCGACTCGATCCGACTTGAACCGCGTAGGATCCGCGTGTTTTTGGACAAAGGGGCTATTTGTGCCCTTTGTCCTTCCGCTTTTGAGGCTGGTTTCAATGTGGTCCTATCCTATTTTCTTTATTTTTATTTTTTGCCACAAACTTTTATTTTTGTTTCAATTTGGTCCATAGACTGTTTTAATGGGCAAACACCTAAAACGGCGTCGTTTTGGCCGACCCATTCAAGGATTCGTGTGTTTTCATGATGAAAAGTCTATTTGATTTATGGGTTCACCAGTTTTTGGACTTTCTTTCAATCTGGTCCTATTTATTTTATGTATTTTAAATTTTACCAAATAATTTTATTTTCGCTTCATTCTGGTTCATGTTGAAACGGTGCCCTTAGTCCCTATGCCTTTGCGCGCGTTTATTTTAGCCCCTCATTCTGCCCTTTTCTTTTATTTATTTACAATTTATCCCTTGAATTTCATTTTAATTTCAATTTAATCCTATATTTAATCAATTTCAACCTTTTTAGATTTTATATGATATTATCCCATTTTCATTCATTTTATTTGTTTATCCATACGTTTTGCTATTTATCTACCTTTTCGTTATACTATTTTTTTATTTTTTGACATAACATTTATTTATTTATTTCATTATTTGTTATCATTATTTTACTATTATTTATTTATTACTTCATTTTATGCATACTCAAGAATTAAATTACATTTGGATTTATTTGGTGCGTTTTGTTTACTATTTGTCTGTTATTATTTCATTATTTTATCCTTTTTGATGTTTTTATTATTTTTAGCAATTTTCATGTCACGTGCATTTATTATTTTCATGTATTTTTCATTCTTTATTTTCACTTTAGACTACCTTATTTATTTCATTATCATTGATTCGATTATTGACATTATTGCTATAACTACATTAGTATTATCTTAACATTTTCTTATTCATCATATCATTTTAATATTCTATCCCATACACTATGTTTAAATAAGTTTAATGCCCATTATTTTAAATTTTACAATTTTTATTATTAGAAAAGGGAAATTTCAAAAATGAGCAATGTTTCGGGTTTGGAGATTCGAGGAATCGTGTTCTAACTTACGGGGTTTTCGATTTTCTCATTGAATCTAAATAACCGAATATCATTTTAAAATTAAAATAGATGAGTTTTAAATTAAAAAAAAAAAAGCTTATTCTCAAGGATTCGAGGTATTGTGTCCTAACTTACTGGATGTGACATTTCGTTATCTCGAGATGAGAAAATATTAAAAAAATAGGCATATTTCGTATTTGAAGATTCGAGAAGTCGTACCCTAACTTACTGGGTTTCGATTTTTCTCGTTGAACCTAAATAACTGAATATCCTTTTAAAATTAAAATACATGATTTTTGAATAAAAAAATAAAAAAATTTCATTTTCAAGGATTCGAGGTGTTGTGTCCTAACTTACTGGATGCGACATTTTGTTATCTCGAGATGAGAAAATCTTAAAAAATAGGCATATTTCGTATTTGGAGATTTGAGAAGTCGTACACTAACTTACTAGGTTTCGATTTTTCTCGTTGAACCTAAATAACCGAATATCCTTTTAAAATTAAAATACATGAGTTTTGAATAAAAAAATAAAAGAAAAGCTTATTCTCAAGGATTCGAGGTGTTGTATCTTAACTTATTGGATGTAACATTTTGTTATCTCGAGATGAGAGGGTCTTTAACATATGTTTCAATTTACTCAAGCATTTTTTAGTAAAAAAATAGCATTAATAAAAAGAGGAATCGTATTTTAAACTCTTTCCAAGTTTTTGACTTTCGAAACTAAGACATTAATCAATCAATTAGGTGCCAATTTTGGGCGTTACGATGGTGCTAATCCTTCCTCGTATGTAACCAACTCCCGAACGCATTTTCCTGAATTTTGTAGACCAAAATCGTTGTTTTAGTAAATCAAAATTGTTTATTAAAACGGTCAAATTGCGAGGTGATCCAAATACACCTCATAAAAAGGATTGGTGGCGACTCCCATTTTTGATTTCAAAATAAAAGTCGACCTTTCAGAAAAATAGTTTTAACAACTACAACACAACAAGGGTTTTACTTTCTCCTCCTATAAATAGATGGCACCGGTAGAGCTATTTACACAATTTTTGAGATATTGTTATTCTACTGAAAAATAGAGAGAATTGATTCTCAACTATTAAATATATTTTTCCTAAATAACAATTCTACCAATTTCTATAAAGAAGAGAGAATTTCCGTTTTCACCCTAAAATGACAGAAAATTTTTTCTAGTTATGTGATTCGATTCAATTGGTTCAAGCTTACACTTGAAGTAATTCGTGGTAAGGGAATAGAGGAGAAGATCATTTGGTTGAAAGCAGGAAAACATCAAGGATCCGCTTATCCGAAAACACAGGTATGATTTTGGTCTAAGGTTTATTGCTATAAATATCACAAACCAGGTTGGTATTCAAAATTTAATTTTTCATTGTGCAAGAAAACAAATTTCAAACCAAATTTTTTCAACAGTTGCGACTACTGCAATTTATTATTTTCAACATCCATATTTTTTGCTATCTTTATTCTACCAAAGAAAATTATTAAGAAACTCTTTCAAATTTTTAGTGTTTTTCAAAGGGGAAAGAATGTTCTGTTAGATTTGATCGATACTCCACACGATCAATTCTGACACGATTCACCTAGGTCTGAACCTTCAACGACAAATACATATGAATTAACAATTGGTATTAAGATTTTGAAAAGATTTGAAAAGATTGGCTGATCGAACCGAAAGATTAACGTGGGATAATGATATTACAGAAATACGAGATCTAATCATTGAAATTAAGTGTACCATTGACCTTTGGCAAATATTACGGATGCTATTGATGACAATCTAACCTCTGACAGAAAATGATTGAATGAGGGATGATTCGATACAAGAAAGAAAAAGAATCAACAACCCAATGGTGAAAATATGGTACAAAGAAGAGAGGAAAAAAAGAAAAAGTTGGTGAAAATGTAATTCTATTGGAATTTTGAGAAGGGGCAATATGAACAATCAAAATAGGAAAAAATTTGATTGTATACCTAGAGTTTCTAAACCCAGGGGCAACATTTAGGCAATTTTACCCAAGCTTTGCCAAAATTGAAAAAAATAAAGAGGGAAGAAAGGGGCTGGAACCTAGGATCTTTAGGAAGGATTTATTAACTCTTAACCATTAAGCTTATTTCTTGCTTAATTTAGACACTAAATCGTACATATATTTCGGGGTGTGACAAGTTGATCAGAAATTGGTTAAATGTTATGTTTTGGCATGTGTTTGGCATGTTTTTGTACAAGTAAATGTTGTGCAAAACGCACCAAACTTTATATATAACAAGATGACATGAAATAGGCACCAAATGACTTAATTTTTACCAAAAGCAAGGTTCTCATCAGGATGACCAACTTTCCTTATCGCAATGTCAGCCAACAGCTTGTAACGTCGTGACGTGACATACTGCGTTGGCAACGTCACGACATGGAGGAGATAGTGACAAAATAGTTTTGGAAGGGATAAATGAAGCTAAGCAAGATTTAAACAAGTGCTCATATTTATATAATTAAAATAACCATATTTTATGCTATAAAATATTTATTATTAAATATTATAAATTTTAATATATATTTATTACTAAAATATTAATATAGTTATTTTTTAGTAATATATTAAGAATATCATTTAAAATTTAAAATTATTATTGTTAAAATTTATTACTAAAATAAAATTATAATATTAAATAATTTATTAGAATAATAAATTATATTAATAATTATTATATTATTAAATATAAATAATTAAATATGTATGTTTAATAATATTGGACAATATAATATTTGTTATTAATATTTTAATATTTAAAAAAATTAAAATTAGAAATTTATCATTAACATAAAGCTTGATGAGTTAAATTTTTTATAAGAACAAAATTACTAATAAATGAGCTATTTTTGGAAAATGATCTATGCTTTTTGAAAGGGTAAGTTAATTTAGAGGGAAAAAATGTTTATTTTTCGTTGTCATGTAAGTTATTTTCCGTTGACCAAGTTATTTTTCATGAAACAAACATAGAATAGAAAAAATATTTTCTGTAAGTTATTTTCTATGAAATAAATATACCCTAAATTGGGAAAGTATTTAAACAGAATGTAGGATATAGAGTTGATCGTGTGTTTTGATCTCAGATTATTTCCCTCTGCCTTGGTGTTGGGTGTATTTATAGAAAGAGATTAGCTAGGCATAGGTCCTAGCTATCAAACACTATATCTCATAGGTGTAAATGGTAGAGTGACAAATGTTAACTTAGCGATATTGTTGAGTTGATGTGTGGGGACTATGTGAGATGACTAGAGGGGCATCATCAAACTTGAGGAGGTGATGAATTAATAGATGATGGCAAAAACCCTTCCTCGTGTATTTTCTAGGGATCGTGTGACTCGCTTTATGCATACATGGTACTTTAGGAAGTTGAGGTAAGATTATTTTATTTGTGAGATCATAATATCAAGCTTTACCATAATTTTCCTTTTTTAAGTGTGGTTCGGTAGGGGTGCCATGGGCGAAATCGCCATGTTATTTGGGTGAGAGTGCCATGAGGAAGGTATAACCCTTCTAAATATTGAGCAAGACGGTTAAGGTGGTGGGTACTTAAAATTGTATAGACCAAAGTTCAAAATCCCCAACCACTAGGAGCTGGCATGTCGGAATTGGCAGACAATATTGATGATGAATCAGTTGCTTTTTATATGCACGAGCGTTTGGAAGCTAATTACAACTTGGTAAATAAACTATAATTTGTTTTTATCTCTTCTAGAAATCAATAGGACTTTCTTCCGACCCCAGGAAATAAGCTTGCTTAACAAAAAAAACAAAATAACTCCAATTTGCAGCAATTAAGCCGATTGATACCCACCTCTCCTAAGCTGCCGACACTACTATGTTTTAAGACCATAATGATACATTATTTTCTTCTTAAATACAACCATTTATTATATATATATATATATATATATATATATATATAAGTATTTATTGCAGAAAAGTTATCCAAAAATCGAGTTATCCATCCAATTTAATCTTATTGAATTAAACCTTAGACAAAGTATTTTGTAATGCAGATGGGTCGGACACAAATCATCTTGTAATTTAAATTTGTCTGGCCCAGCCCAATTGCTATTTATTGATTATAAAATATATTATTAACAATATAAATGAATAGTGATTTCGGACATTTAAATTAAGGTAAATAAAGTTTAATAAATTGGGACCAGGATACATGGACATATCTAATTTGAATCTAAAAGTATGAGACTTTCGCTATATATTTCAAAATTTAATATCATCCAGGTGGTACTATATAAGAATCACAAGTAGCATAAATCTTAAATAGGATTAGGGTAAAGTCCATAAGTATTTCTTTTTTTCAAATATGGGGGCAAGGAAAGAGATAATCATGGATTGAATTCATGATTGATCTTGATGGAAGATTTAAATTTAATGCAGTCCCTTAAAAAATAGTTAATCATAAGGTCCAAAATTAATTAGTTAAGATTTTATTTGTAGTAATAATTTTACTTGAATATATAATTCAGTATTTGAGTTTGACGTATTTTTTTAATGTGGTTTTGTGTTTATTTTTAATGTGGTATCTATATTTGATAAAAATGATACATTTTGGTACTGTAGGTAACAATATTAAATGTTTAGTGTTTAATTCGAGTTTTAGGATTTATTGATGAAAGTTAATTATTAATAATACATTTAGATTTTCATGATTTTATTAATAGAATAAATTTAGTGTTAATTATGAATTTATGTTTAATTTGTTAAAAATATAGTATGATGGCTATAAGTTTTTTTGTCGAGTTTTTGATAAAAGTTAATTACTAATATTATTAATTAATTATATATGGTTAAAAATTAACACCTTACTTTTTAAGTATCAAATAATAAAAAATTATTATATGCCATAAATAAAATTTTAATAAAATTTATTATTTGTTAAGTTTATAAAATAAAATTACTTGTTTATATACACATTTTAATCTTTTGATTCAATGCCTTTAATAATCATTTTTTCTCCTCACAATTACAGTTTCTAATCTTATTATTATAATAACTAATTACATATTGAAATTAATAGTATTGATTATCTAAATAAATCTTGAAAAATAATAAACTCAAATACCAAATATTATATTAAACCAAAATTGTAACCCTCTAACACAATAACTTTCAACCTAATACGATAAAGTTGAAGATGCCCTAAAGTCAGTTGTTAGCAAAAACCTTAATTAAAATAATTAAAAAACTAGTCCTAAATTGAACAAATAACTAGAACACCAAAACTTTTTTTTTTTTTTTTAAAGATGGTTATTGATTGATTTGTTTTTGGTAAAGAAAGCTGGTTTTTATTTGAAAATGATCTCGGTCCTCGTTCTTACAGGAACTTTGTAAACTTGAACAAAACCATGTTATTGTTGTAGGAGTTTTTAAAATAGGTTTAAGTTTACAAAGGTGGCTTAAGGAGGAGCATCGAAATTAAACCATAAGTCTAATTTTGAATTGCAAGAAGAATTACAAAATGAAATTCCAAGTTAATGGTATATAGGGATTTCTAATTTATTATGATCCAGTACATATATATAGCATAATAATAATATAATTGTAATTTACACTTCTTGTTTCTTGCTTCTTCCCTGATAGGGCTGTTATCTTCCTGCTTATAAACTATAGAAAGAAAGGCCTAAAAAAACCTACACACACACCAAAAAGAAACCCTAATTAAAAACTTTGATGCGTTATATTAATTTAGTTTTTCAAAACATAGCAGCACTATCTTGTAAAGACATGCTAATTAGGTCATCATCATGAGCCTGAGCTGAAGCATCATCCAAGAGCCATTTCTCTATCAATCTGAGAGGGACTTGATCCCCCAAGTTGGGCTTGCTTTCATCTTGGAACACACTGTTCTCGGCCACCGACACAGATTCATGAGAAATATTGTCTGAATTAGAGGAGTTGAAGCTAAAAAAGGAATCAAAACCCTCGGGTGTGGCTTCACTCAACGCTCCTTCATCACTAGAACTGGAGTTCTGAGTCATTGTTTCGGCTGATTTTGTTTGACGAGGCGCAGGTGCGGGTTTGGGTGGATTCTTCATCCAGTTCTGGAGCAACCGTGATATGTTCTCAGCACTTGATGCATAAATAGTAGATGATTGAGATTGAGCTGGTCTTAAGTGAGGGTGAGAGAGCTTGAACTCAATGGAATTTGTCAAAGAGTTTGGTTTATCAAGGGATAAAGCATCAGAAAGGGCCTGTTTAGCCATCCTGATATCCGTTTGAAGCCTCCTCTCCCACTGCCCTTTGGACACTGATTGTGCAGAAGAAAACCCCTCTTGATTTTGGTCATCAACGCCTGTTTCAACCTTTTTCAGCTTCTTTTTCAAATGGGTGTTCCAGTAATTCTTTATGTCATTATCTGTTCTCTGAGGAAGATAGGAAGCTATGGCAGCCCATCTGCACCCCCCCCCCCAAAAAAAAAAAAAACACTTCAAGTAAGAGACTCGAGAGAGAGAGAAAGAAACAAATATTTTATAATCATAGTCTTACCTATTGCCTAAAAGAGCTTGGAGATGGACGATCGTCTTCTCTTCTTGTTCAGTGAAGTTACCTCGTTTGATACCTGGCCGGAGATAGTTGGTCCATCGGAGCCTGCAACTCTTGCTGCATCTAAGCAAACCTGATACATCAACATTAAAAAAAATCATTGAACGAAACCAAATCCCTAATGAAAAGACCAAAAGTTAAAACCCCCCACACACATCTGAAAGGAGAGTAATGGAAAGAAACAAGATGAATTTAATGTAAAAAAGGAAGAGGCCTGTATATTTATTGCACCTCTTTAATGATCCCAACTAACACCCCAAACGAAAAATATGGAAAAAAGACCAAGAAAAGGGGATTGAAGTTAAAACTTGGAAGCTGAAAAAGAGTGAAACTGATTATATACCAGTATTAGTAGGAACAGATCTCCAGTTTCCTGGACCATGTTCTTGAATATAAGAGACCAGTATGATATCTTCTTCAGGAGTCCATGGTCCCTTCTTCACCCCGATTTTGTCACAGCAAGGAGGCCTACCCATCTCTCCACTTAAATTTCTTCTCTCTTTAGCACAAAGCTTAAGACCAACTTGAAGAAGAAGAAGATGAAGAAGAAGAATTGATTCAATGTTTGAGAAGCAAAAAAGGGTTATGAAGGATTTAAATGTTGATGTAATTGGTATGTAAAGGAAGAGGGTTTGAGATATAGCTAGGTAGATGTTGAAATCTGTTTTTTTGTGTCCACTATGTAAATACCCTAAGAGAAATGGTGGAGACAGACAAGGATGAAAGGCAAGGGCTTGGTTTGGTTTGGTTTGGTTTGTTTATATATATAAAGAAAAGAAGAGAGAAAAGAGAGGCTGACCTGATTGATGGGGTAAAAGGGGTTTTTGCTTAGCCATCCCAAATTAAAAAATAAAAAAAGAGAGTCAAAACGGACAGCACGAAGCATTTACTCATTGCATACCAAAAGTCAGCCTATGGTTTAGACTCTTGCTTTGCCTCTCAAAAACCGTGTGGCATTCATTGTCGGGTATGCTTAGACTTGGAGGTGCCACCGATTAACACTCTCTTTTCACTCTTTTTTTTACCAATGAGACTATCTTGTCAAGGGAAACATTGTGCAGATACTTAAATTCGCTAATCATAATTAAGTTATTCATTTTTACGGTAACTTTAATTTTCTCATTTACATATAAATAAATAATAATAAAGAATATTACTTTTTTAATAGGAAAATACAAATATAAATTTTGGAGATAATATTATTAAGAGGAGTAGCCACAAACTTTAAACATAAGTTATAAAATAGACATGAAAAATATAAAAAAAAGTTATTGACTTTTTACTAAGTTAGCAAACTCGAACCATTTGATAAATTTTAAATTGATTTATTTTGAATGGAGTGATTTTTTTATACAGAAAGTAAATGGGAGATGGGGGTAAGATGGATTTTTTTTGGACAATAATATAGAGCTGTTATGGTAATTGCTTGCCATGTGCCATCTTAATTCATTATATAAAATTATTATTATACCTTTATATATTTATAACTATTAAAAGGGTAAAAACATAAAAATGTATTATAAAAAACTCCTATGTTTTATGCTATTATTGGAATTAAATATTTTCTTGAAAATTATGTTAAAATATTTATTTCCCTTTAAAAAATTAAAAATATTAAAAATATTTAACAAAAATTAAATTAAAATAGGTGGTGCTAAGGGATGGATAAATTCAACATTTAAAAGTGACAATAATTTTTAAAATTACACATTTATAATAGAGGGGACAACGAAACAGATTTTACCTCAAAATTTTTTGTTAAACTTGTACAGTATTATACGAAATGGATATACTCAAAAAAAATAACTAAAATATAATTTGAATAAATAAATATGTCTAAATATATAAATGTAGACAATTTCAAGTCTACTTTTATGTTTAAGCAACATTCATAATTTGCATTATGCATCAAAATTCAATAGCTATGGTGAAATTATATTCTGCATGTTACCCATTATTGCTCAGTGACACTTTCGCATATAGATATTGATATAGCTTTGGTTTTATTATTTTAAAGTGGGAAAACATCTATAAGAAAATCAAAATACACAATGCTAAGTTTAGCTTTTTAACATTTATATTTTATGTTATTCGATTTTCTTTTAAAATCTAAACTTAATTATTAATTTTTTTTAAAAAAATCACTTATTCTTAACGCTAATTAAAAATTTAATTTCTTCATATCACATGGTAGCCCGCATGTGCGTCACACTAATATGATATTATTTGTCTTATGTTATGCCAACATAAAATTATAAAATATAATTAAAATTCAAAAAATTATAAAAATTAAAAAAAAAAAAGCATAAAGTACACATGGATTCTCATATTATCATGTTTAAAAACTTTAACATTTTAGTTAGTATTTTTATAAAAAAAAAATCAACTTATTTTTAAGAGCTTATGGTCAAATTTAACTATTTTAAAAAATAAAGAGTTAAATTTAATTAAAAATAAAAAAGAATTAAATTGATAAAATACATAAACATTTATAATTAAATTTATAGTTATGCTAAAGAAAAATATATAAGTTTCCTAAATTTTAATAGGCAAACATGACCCGAATGATAGAATAAATATTTGATACATGTTAGTGAATAAGTCTCATATATTATCAATCAACATTAACACAACATTATCATCATGAGTGAAATAAAAAATAATAGATAAATTATAATAAACATTAATAATTTTATTTAAATATAAACTCTAAACCCAAAAAATAAGTAAAAGATAATAATGATAATTAATATTTGATTATGGTTAAATAAAATGATAAATCTACTATTTTTTATTTTTATTTTTTGTAAAAATGAGATGTATTATTCACTAATTATACATTATCAAAATAAATTTAAAAAGGATGGGTTTACTTGCTTAATTATTGGTCAAATAGAAGTAGAAAATTCATTTTAAATTTTAAATAAAAATAGATGAAATAATTTTTATGAAAAAGAGTGTTTTCTTAAGGCAATAATTACTTAATTTGGAAGTTAGTAGTGTTTAGGCAAGTTTTATATTGAATTTACGGATCATCCACTGAAAAGGGTTTATTTTCATTTTTAGATGAAATAATTATCATTGACAATAAATATTTTTATTAGATAAAAATAATGTATAATTAAGGGATATTTGATAATCATTTAATTAATTAAAAACTTAATTTGAAATGACAGCAAGAATGAAAATAACTTTGCTTGCATGCCGATGCCCTGAGCAAAATGAAATAAAATAGGTTTAATTATTAAAAATAAAATTTTAATTCTTTAAGTATAAATTTAGACAACTTTATTTATTGTAAAATAAACACACATAATTTTGTTTACTAAATCATATGATTAATGGATACTGGATAGTGTATAAGCCTACACATAATCACATCTAATGTTTGGAGTCCTTCTCAAGCAATCAACATCCTGATCATTATGAAAACCTATATTATTAGGTCTTAGTAAGTAATGGCCAAAAAATGTTGTTAGCAGCCAATTATAAACCATAGATATACTCTTTGGGAAAAAATGGTTCAACTTTGAATCTACACTCATTGCTAACTTTCAATAACTTGCTTTCTTTAATATACAAGAGATATGATTACGAGTCTTTTAGATTTCTTTTTTTTTTTTTTTTAACTAGCATTATTATTATTATTATTATTATTATTATTATGACTTAAAGTTTAAGCAAGCCGTTGAAGAAATTAATATTTTTATTAATTTATTTTTTTCATACCTTTAATAATCTAAAAATTAAAATAATAAAAATGTGGAAAATGATAAGTAAATAAAAATTATTTATCACCTATTTTCAATTAATTCAATTCAATTTTATTTATTTTAACATTATATTATCTTATAAAGATTTTACATTTAAAATTTAATTTTATTTAAAATAGGGTGAATATTTAAAAATTAAGGATAAAATATAAAATACTATTTTTCATAATTTATATTTATATTTATCAAATAATATCTAGTTGTACACTCTACTTAATTTTAAGTAATATATCAAATAGATTTCATAACTTAAAACTACTTAACTTTTTAATACTTAATTTTTTCAACAGTTAATTTTTCAATTTATCAAACAACAATTAAGTTAAAAATAAAAAATTAAGAATTTTTTTTGGAAATATTAATTAATAATGGATTTAAATATTCTAGAGATTCCTATACTCTTTTGAAATTTAAAATTTAGAAAAATTGAGTCATCGTACTTTGATATTTAAAAATCTTGGTCTGTCTGTCTAATTTTGTCGTTAAAAGATATTGATGTAATTGTTAAAATGGTAAAATAATTTTTTTACCCCTTAACATTTACAGTTTTTGTTAATTTGGTCCTTATTTTTTAAAGCTACATAAAAAATTTAAAATTAAATTTTTTTTTCATATTTTAAATAAAAAAATAAAAATTTATAAAAATAACTATAAAATTTAAAAAAAATATTTAGAAAAAAACATATTAAAATTATTAAAAATAGAAAAAAAAAGTTCCGAAATCTCAAAAAATATGTTATATACTCTTTGAATGGTAATAAGAGGTATTCATAGGTTGTGTAACCCAACCAGCTCAACCGACCAACTCGTTCTGAGACGGGCTTAGGCTAATATTTTTAACTTTGGCTAGCCCAGCTTGGCCAGTTTTACTATTTAAAATGATAAAAATATAAAAAAATATATATATATATATATTATTTATATAGTTTAATTTAAATATAAAATGACTCGCTATCTATTTAAACAGAGAAATGGCCCATTTGGGCAAAACAGACTCGAAGCTTGAATTTTTTTTTAAATCAAACCTCGGTTGAACCTCGCCAAACCTCATCAACGAACATCTCTAATGATAATATAGTCTTTCTAAAGTTTAAGTTCTTCGTTCAGTCCATATTAAATCATATTTAAATAAGTTTTTTTAGTTTAATTTAAATAATTTATATATATTTTAATTAAATTTAATTATAAAGTATATTGAATATCAACATAAAATAACTTTTAAATGATGATACAAACTCTAAACAATTCAAATTAAAATTTGAATATACTGTGTAATTTTTATTTCCGAATTACACTATTTAAAAATTTCATGAATTAATTCATTACCTTTTATTTTGCTAAAATGAGCTCCATTTTTATATAATACTCTTTTAATATAGTGTATTTTGAACAAAAGAAATTATACAAAATTTAATCCGAATCAATTCAAAGTTTTTATCCTTATTTAAAAATGATTTTATACTAATATTTTATATACTTACAATTAAATTTACATAAAAATACATTTGATATATAATTAATCTTATTTAAAATAAAAACTTGTTCAAATTTGATTAAATATGGGCTGAACAAATAGCTCAAAGTTTGAAAAGAATCTATTACCATTCATGGGGTAAAAAAACACATATTTAAAATTTTTGAAATGATTATATTTTTCATATTTTTAAATGATTTATTATGAATTGTTTAAAACTATTTTATTTTTAAATTTCAGTTTTTTAAAAAAAAATAGTCTTTCATAATTTTTTTAATAATTTTTATATTTTTACTGCAAAAAAAAAACCTTTTAATTTTTAGAACATTTCTATAATTATTTATGCATTTTTAAATATTGAGGATTAAATTGATAAAACTATAAATTTTGAGGATTAAAAAATTATTTTCCCTTTTTTTAACAGTCACACCAACAACTCTAATGACAAAATTGACAGAAAGACCAAGAATTTTAAATAAAATAAAGTATAAAAACTTCATATCTTTAAATTAAAATACAAAGACTAAATTTTAAACATCAAAAGAGAAGGAAGAGCTTCCGCGTATTTAAACCTTAATAATGTTATAACTATCATGGAATCTTTACAATTTTTAAGTTCATGATTTAGTTTGTGTAGTGTTAAATAGGACACCATCTCACTAAGGAAAATAATTAAAATTTATTTTTTGGAAAAAGTATAAAGTATCACTATAAATGCACTTTTGTCTTTTTATATTTGTTATATAAAATTCATAGAAAAAATTATATTATTAAGTTTTTTATCGACTCACTTAAAAAAAAGACTTCAAATTCTTTTTCAGAAAAGAAATAAATATTATTACAAAAATATTTTTATATAAAATCTATAAAAAAAACCATGACATAATAGAGTCTTTTACTGAATTGATATGACTAGTTAGTCGAGTTAAAATTTATTTTTTAAAAATAATAAATAACAAACGTAATTTAATTTCAAAATAAATCTAGAAAAGAATCAAAATGTCAAAATCCTTAATTTTATTATTTCAACCAAAACCTTATTGATTTTATATATATATATATATATATTTTTGTAAATATATTTTTTACAATTTTTTTACTCTAATATTTGATGTGCCATTCAATTTCGAGATTAATATTATATATATCTATATATATATATATATATATATATAATGTTTTACTTGCTCACATTTGGATAAAGTTGGCTTTCATCAAGAAATTGAAATTATATATATTATAACTATATGTAAGTTATTTTTGAAGTTAGAATTATATTATAATTAAAAAGAATATAACTAAATAATTACTATTGAAATTATAATTAAATTGGTAATCACAATATATTTAGAATTACACTTGCAAAAATTTAGATAGGACTTAAATGTGATGGAGCATAAATCAGAATAAATATGAACTAAAAACTTACATATAATTTATATAGAGTGAGACTGAAACTTAAAATCTTAAAATTTTTATGGCCTTAACCTTAATATTAAGCTAAAACCTTATTACTTGTAAGTTTATTTCAGAACAAGCTATTATTAATCAATAATTATGTTTTTTTTTTTTATCTTTTATCTTTCATTTTACTTTTTATTTATTTTTAATAATTTTTTAGCAAATATATGTTAGCTACATAACTTTTAATTTAATTGTATATATTAAGTTTGAGATATTGAATTCTTTTTTACCTTTTTCCTTTATCTTTTTTCTTTTATATTTTAATCAATTTCTTTTCCATTAGTACCTTCTAAATAATCGTCATTAAATACTTTTACATAAAATGATTTAATGAATTTATTTCAAGGTTAATATGTAATTGGATTAAATATAAATTTGAAATACTTAATTTTAATTGAATTCAAATACATTTTATAAAAAAAAAGTCTAAGTATATTTAATTCTATATAGCACATTAAATTTTTATTCGATTAATTCGGTCAAATGAGCATTATTAACCTTTTTATATTTTTATTTTTGTTTTAACCAAAAAATAAAAACATATAAATTTCAGTTAATTCGGTTAACCAACAAAATTAACCGAAATATTTTGGTTCGATTAATTTTGCTTGAAAAAAATTCAATTCGGTTAACCGTTAAATAATTAAAAAATTCGATTAACCGTTTAATAATTAAAAAATTCGGTTAACCATTTGAACAACCCTAGAGATAAGTATATTTTACCCTAAACTTATGGGGGGGTTAAGTGTGTTTTACCCTAATTTTTAATCTGTTTCAATTGGAGATTATAGATACTCCATTTTGGCTACTAACATTTTATTACTTCTTAGATATAAATATTATTATATTTCAGGAAATTACATTTCTAAGGTTACTAACAAAATTAACTAGGAACAAATAGACTCTTGTTTATAATAGTTGTTGTTCAAAGCAACCATCGTATGGGAATAGCTACGTTCAGAACAACTATGTTCAAAACAGAGCTTCAGGCTTTAGTTTAGAACAACTATAATATAGAGCAGCTATCTTTTGAAAATAGCTCATGTTGAGAACAACATAGATTCGGAATAGCTCCTATTTACAACAACTGCATTTCAAGAAAACCTATGTTCAAAACAACTATAGTTTGGTACAAATTCTATTTATAATAATTGTGTTTTTAAGAAGACCCATTATTTAAAACAAACTTGTAATGATCCAAAATTCAGGGGCACCAAAAAAGTGAGTATAGGGCCTTCGTCTTAGTAAAACGAATTCGTAAATATTTATTAAAAATATTTACGAAATTAGTTATGAGTCTAATTAGGTATTGGATAGGTGAATTTAGTTTAATTAAAAGTAATTATGAAAAAGGATTAGATTGAATAGAGTATAAAAGCTTAATTGTAGAATAGAGAAAAGTCAAGGGATTAAAATAGTAAATAAACTAATTTGTGACAAGTGTATAGAAATTATGGTGACATGTGTATGGTAAAAACAAATAACAAATGTAAATATATAATTGAATTACTTAATTTTTAAGTATAAGATATTTTTTATATATATATTATATTATATTATTATATTAATTATTAATTAATTAAAACATAAATGTAAATAATAAATAAAATATAAAAGAAAAAGAAAGAAAAGTTACAGAAGTTCAAACGAAATTTGTAACAGCCCAAACCCGGCCTAAACGTTACGGTCGAATCTGGCGATGTCATATTGAATGAGATTTGAAGTCGAAGTAATCAGGTTAAAAACGATCCAATTCAGTAGTTTTAATTTAACTCAGAAAAACACTTATTAATTGATTTGTCCTAAAACGTGTCTTTTTAGCGGAAGCTTTAATAACCATTCATTTTAAGAAAACCGTTTCTATTTAGTGAAACCTTAGTTTTATTTTGAAAATCGTATATTGTTGTGTTTGAAGTTGTAATCCACGAAAACAATTAACATCCCAAAATTTAAAACAAATAGTCCATAAAGTTCAAATTACATAAATATACCCAAATAAATAATAAACCTGAAAACTAACAGAAAACAGTCTAAAATACACCATGTGGGGTTTAAAACACCCATCCATCCCTATATACCCTGTGAGGTTTAGAACACCCATTCATCCCTACACACCATACTGTACTGAAATGAGGCACATAATCAGAAATATACAGTTGAGCTGCCAGATAACAGGCTTTAAAAGCCTTTCAGATACTTCTTTCGTACATTACCAACCCAACCCAATATAATGCAGCATACAATACGTGACATGCTATCTCATGGTATCAATACATATAATCAGTTCAGTATTCATGCATATTGTCATCATACTCAGAATATATATAGTAATCAATCAGTCAGTTCACACTTTTAGGGGTCTAGGTGATGCTTATCGACCCTATAGTAGGTTCACAGTCGACTTAGGCGACCCAGGCGACCTTAACAAACATTTCAGTAAAAATGGGCTCACATGCCCACGTGGCCTGCCCGTGTGGGATACACACCTGTGTGGCCCACACGGCCCAAATTGGCCTTGGCTGTGTGGATCACATGGCCTGGCCCAGTATCCCACACATCCGTGTGGACTACCCGTATGGACCCATACGCTCTTGTGGCCCACACGGCCTATTTCAGTCTAGCCCGTGTGTCGCACACGGCCTATCCGGCCATCACACATCTGTGTCCTTTACGCACGGTCGTGTCCCCTTACAGGGCTTACCACACGGGCGACCACACACCCGTGTGGTGTCGACAGAATACTTTTTCGACTTTTCACCAAATCCTATTTTCTGCGATTTGGATACACACCTGTAACGTTTTCGCAGCAAATGCAATCCCAAGCCTTCCAAATCCTAAAAACAAAATATTCCGAGTCATTTAACTCCCAATACTCAAGTCTAAAACGGAATTCAACAGTACAGGACCAACTTACCGCTACCAAAAACGAACTTAACCTTGAATCCAAGTCGACTAAGTGAAATTTCCAGCCACACAACCTTCCCCTACAAGAGAATTGGCAAGAATCAATTCTTAAACCCCATACCAAAATGCTAATACAATTGATTAACGAAACCAAACCTCACTTACTGAGATAATGTGAAGTTACCAGAACAACGAATATGAGGGATTCCTAATGAGGAGAGAAACGCAGCAAAGAAGGAGAAAAGATGGGCAAAACGACAAAGAAAAGAGAAGACGTCAGAATTTAGGAGAGAAAATCGATATTTTTAGAAAAAAATAAAAGAATATTTTGATTAACCCCAAATCCCTTAATTTTCTCCCACAAATCTCTTTACTAATCCCCACTAACATCCAACTACTCAGAAACTCAGTTCAACACAACTTAGAAACCCATTAATCTCCCTTACCCCCGCAGGGATTTGAACACAAAACTTCCAACACACCAACACTCCACTTAACTCCAGATCAGTAGGCCCATTCTGATATAAAGTTACCAACAATTACTTAAAAAGCCTACTAACCAAAGATAGAGCTTTATTCAGAAAAAGACAAAATTTTTTCCAAGACAATGCTTGAACTTGGGACCTCACACACACACCCAGAACATTTAACCATTGAAGCAGACAGGTATTTGTGTCATACATTCAAAAAAACAAAAATTTAAAACTTAGGACGTTACAAAATTGGGGAAAGAAAGAAGAAAAGAAAAAGAAAAGGAAAAACTAAGGTTTTGATGCTTTAAGCTTCAATTTGGTAAGTCAATTTAATCCATTTTCTTATAATTTTAATGTTTTTGGAGTCCTAGAGTTGAATACTACTTGATTCAAGTTGAAATTTTGAAAGTTAATAGATTTTTTAATATAGTTCATGTTGAACAAATTAATGAATTAGGGGCTTAATTGATAGAATTTCTAGTTAGAATTGATTAAGGGATTAAATTGTAAAGTAAGGTATAAGTTTTGTATAGTAGGGATTAAATGGAAAGAAAGTTGAGATCAGGGTTTTATCATGAACATTTGATAGTTAAGTTGAATATGGTAGGAAATTGAGTAGGCATAAGGTATGAATTGAATTAGAAAATTAAGTGAACTTAGTTAGGATCAAATTGAAAATAAGGTAGAAGTTAAATAGAAATTCAATTATTATTGTAAATTAGTATTATGTTAATAGTGTAAATGATTTTAATTTTTCGTAGCAAGTAAAGAACTTAAGGCATCGAGTAAGAAAGAAAAAGAGAAAGTAAACGAGGAGTAAACACGAGAAATTCGGGTTTGTATTACCATAATTCGAATTATTTATTATTAAATGCTAAATTTTAGCTAATGTGCACGGAAAATGAATTTAAGGTAAGTTTTGATATCTGAGTTGATTGAGAATTGGATTGAATGATGAATATCTATGTGTAATTGAATTGTATATTGATTTGATAATGGAAAAGTAATTTTGAATCAAAAGTGAAATTGAAAGTGAATTTGAATTGAGAATTGGAAACCCTATTAACTAGTAGGGCTAGTCGGATATAGTTGGCATGCCATAGGATTGGAAGAGTTTAGGTATACTTCGACCTCGAGTCGATGAGACACTGGGTGTCATTATATTACTTCAGATAGATTTGATGAGGTACTGGGTACCACTTTGCTTCGGCTCGGCCGATGAGATGCTGGGTGTCAATTATTTGCTTCGAACTATCCAATGAGGCACTGGGTGCCATTCTAGTGTGTTTGGTTGGATTCGTGTATCCGCTAAGGTCTGAGTCCTGTTAATAGGGGTAAATAAATGAAATAATAAATCAAATGAATTTAATTGATTGAGCTATTGAAATGAAATAAAAAATTGAATCCTGAATTGAAATAGAAATATGAGATTGAAAGTATGAACCAAAGGTTCATGAATTGATTGAAATTCAGATTAATGATATATGATAATGATACGTGATATCATTTGATAAATTGTTATTGTTGAGATATAAAATTTAAGTATAAAAATTAGTACTTATGAATTGAATTGTTATATGATGATGCCTATAAATTATTGTTATTGTTATTATTGTTTGAATTATGGTAATACCACTGAGTATACCCATACTTAGTGTATGGTTGTTCTCGTGCGCAGGTTAGTGGAAGTTAAGAACTGGTCCAGCATCCGAGCCAATCTCGATCTTAGCAACCTTGGTGATGTATATTTTATTTTGGTATGTGTGACATGTACCTAGGTTGTATTTTGAATTAATGTGGTTTTGGCTTGTAAGGATATTGTGTAATGTTTGAAAATGGTAAATGAAAGGTTAAGCATTTGAAATTATAAGGTATTAAAATTTGAAATGAAATTGAATGGAACTTTTTGATTTAATTTGAATAATGATATAAATGAAATTTAATGGAATTTAAGGTTATATTTTGATAAGTGTAAGTGTAAGTATATAAGAATTGACTTGGTTTTGTCATTGGTGTTGAATTGGTTGTGGTTTGAAATTGTAGGGTTGGATAGGAAATTATAAAAGACTCATATAGAGTCCACACGGGCATGTGGCCAGATCGTGTGAGACACACGGCTAGCACATGGGTGTGTGGACTGGGCGTGTGTCCCCTACACCTTAAAAATGAGAAATAGAATGTCTAGGTTTTGGCACACGGCCTAGCATACGGGCGTATGTCTGGCTGTGTGACCCACACGGGCTTTGAACACGAGTGTGTATCAAGGCTGTGTGATAACCGCATTAGGTTCAAAGTGAAAATAAATCCATACGAGCTAAGCACACGGGCGTGTGGCTTGGTCGTGTGAAATCAATTTATACATCAAATGGAAGTCAGAGAGTTACGCGAGTAAGGGACACGAGCGTGTCTCGAAATACCTTGGCCGTGTTGAGCCACATGGCTCCACAACACGGGCATGTCAAGGGGTCACACAGGCGTGTCCTTGACTCACACGGGCGTGTGAGCCCTGTAACTAAGAAAAATTTTAAAATTTTTTGAAAAATTTCCTGAGTACCCGAATTAGTCCCGAATAACTTCTAACTCGTATTTTGGGCTCGAGGGTCTATATAAGGGACTTTATGATTACTTTACATTATGTTAGATAATTATTTATATATCATTCGTTAATTATCTGAAAGGTCCGGTAATGCTCTGTAACCTTGTTCCGGTGATGGTTTAGGGTTAGGAGTAGTTACAAAACTCTTTTGAAAAAAACATCACCACAAAATAACTCTAGTTTGGAACCACCTCTACGTTGAGAACAATTATGTTGAGAACAACTCACATTCAAAAACAAGTCAAAATAACCCTTATTCAAGAACAACTCTTGTCTTGCATTCAAGAGATGTTTCACGAAAGATGTTTCATAGGGTACTACTTTATTAAAATAAAAGAAGTGGGAGTCGACCTAATATATGACAGGTTCTTTGGATTGTCTTCACTTTTAAGACGTTCCAAAGAGCTTGGCTTTGTGGATCAGATATGAAAATAGTTAAGAGGTTTCCTCTTAATTTTTTCTTGTCACATTGAGTACTTCTCCCTTATTCTTTCAAAAACATAATGAACTCTTGTTTACTATTCATTGGTACCTTCACTAACAAAACTCTTCACTTATAAAATGAACATAAATTCCTTTTTAACTTACAATATCATTCATTACTCATATTTAATGCTTAAATTTGCAACTCCCATTCTTGGTTTCTCTATGCCTTTTCTTAGTACATTTCGTTTACTTGTTTGCAATAATTTATCTTCTACCAAATAACCTTCTATAAAGACTATTAAAAATAAGGTTAAAATATGCTTTAAGTCGCTATACTCTTCATATATTTGAAATTTAGTCCATTGACCTTTATTTCAAGGAATTTAGACCCTTTACTTTTAATTTTAAAAATGCAATCCAATTGTTAACATTGTTAAAATTCTTCTATTAAAATCAAGTTCATTACAATATCATTTTTTGTTACATAGTTACTAAGTGAGGGTTTTTTTTTTTAAACTTCAAAATGTCTCACCAATAAATTTAAGAAAAAAATTTAACGGTGTTAATAATTGAACTTAAATTTAGAAATCTAAAAAGTAAAATAACTAAATTGATAAAGTTAAAAAAAAGTAGGGAAATTGGATATACTTAAAATATACCTCAAACATATAGTATTGGCATGTATACATATGGACATATACTAATGGCTTATAAATACTCTTGGAAGCTTATTGGCTAAGATAAAGCAATTTGCGGAATTGATAGACTAAAACCCTAATTAAATGTGTAGACAAGTAGCAACCAGTGAGTAGCATTACAGGTCATTTTATCTAGTTTTCTTTCACATTAATGCCGTTTTTATTTGACAAAACACCTTGGCTTCATCGAAATCTTGTTAACTTAGGACCTTTCACATAGTTTTCATAAATAAAACAATTTGAATTTTTTTTGGGTGTCAATTGAAAATCTTTGCAATAATATCTTCTCCTTCTTTTTGTGTCTAACCAGAATTAGTATTAGAATCCCAAATAATTTACTACTTGACAATGACCTATGAATTATTTCCTATAAAACCCACAAATATGTATAATATATGTTTCATAGAGAAGTTAGATATAAATTAGAAACTTACCATACTTAAAATTTGGTAAACAACAAACTTACAATGGGACTAATGCAGGTTTGGATTATGCTCACATGATACAATATTGTGATTGTGAGAACATCTAGTACCTGTTCGGTTCAATAAGTTTCAAATTTTACATGGTTGTTTTAATAATTTGAATAAATTCTGATTAAATCTTAGTTAATTTTGCATTGTTATTGTTGTATCAATTAGAATAACGTATATTGATAGAAATTTTAATACTTATTCAAACATTTTAATTTAATTATCAAAAATATATAAGTATTAATATAATATAAAATAAAATTTTAATATGTTAAGCAATAAATGATTTTTGGATTGAAATAAACCAAATTGAAAAAAAATATTATTATTATTTTATTTAGGGTTGATTCAGATAAAAAGGAGAAAGAAGGGTAAGGTTAACGATGATGGAAAATATTTTGGGTTTTGGCCCTTCATTCAATATATGGAAAATGATGGAAAATGAGAGCTTAACTTTTGCCTCCAAAGGGAGCCAGCTATTTCTGACCCTCTGATATTTATTTATCATTGCAAAGATTTGCAGATATCCTTTTCCTCTTACGGACTATGGAAACAATCAAATAGACAACTAATGATAATGATAATTGTTTGATACATTAACAGTAGAATAGGTTTCACATTTTCACCTTATAAAATAAACAAAAAAAAATTCTCATTTTATTTGTGAAATAAAAAATTTCACTTATTTTAATAACAAATTGATTAATTTGTATGGTTTTCATATGACTCAAAATTATTTTAAAATAATGTTTAAATAATTTATTTATATAGAAAGAAATTTTGATTTTTTTTTTGTTTAAATTTATTCTCTTGTTCTTCTCTTATCTATAAAGATTTCTTGTAATCATGATGTGAGGGAAGTTGTATCATCTACTAGGTAGGAGAAATTGTTAAGTATTTGAAATTTGAATAATATATATAGTTATTTTTTATTTAATTAATAAACGCTAATAATTAAGTTTAATTTTTTGAGACAATATCATTGGAAGAAGTAACCTTAAATTTTAAATATAAATAATAAAATAAATACTAAAAATATCAAAAGTTTATTGTATTAAATAAAAGAAATGTAAAATAATAATTAAATAATCTTAGCAAGTGTTTTCTAGGCAAGTGTGTTAATCAATTCAGTGTATGTTTATATTTCTATTTAAGTAAAGTGTGTTAATCAATTCAGTGTATGTTTATATTTCTATTTAAGTAGTTGACTGAATTAATATTATGAATTAATTGAACACTAATTTAATTAAAAATTAATTAGAAATTTCTTATTTTTATAAAATAATAAATATTAATATGAAAATATTTTTATTTTTATATTCTTTTTATAAAATACTACTAAAATGAGATTTAAATCTAAGACATATCATCTTTAAAGCTTTAACTTAATCGTTTCAATTAAAATTTAATATGATTTTAATATATTTTTTTATATAATATGTGTTTTACATAACCCAGTACGTATAATCTATCTGCGTGAGAAGGATCAACATATTATGTTGTAAAATTCATTAGTGTTGCACCTTTTTTGTTTTTTTTTTTTTTTCCTTTCTGTAAGTTGATGAACGATTAATGTTTTAATAAATTGATCCTTAAGTACCCTTGATACGCATGTAGTATTTAAATCGAATTGAAATTAATAACTTCACTAATTAAGTGATAAATTTGTGTGGGTTTCAAGTTTAATCTTTTATCTCTTTTTTCATTCAAATATAATTATTTACTTGTAAAAAGAATATTTATATAATGTGGATTTAGTTAGTGAGAATTTGTTTTATTCAATAAAAATTTAAGTTAATGGTAATAGAAAAGTTTTAAATTATAAAAAATTAGTCTCATCGTTTTTAAATTTATTTCAATGCTGGCTTTATTATAATGGACTCCAAATATATGTTGGTGGATTGTACTTATATAGACCATAGTGACTATGATTATAATTGTATTTTTAGTTAGAAAACTTAAACAAATATTTTAAAAAAAATTCTTAAAAAGAATAAGATTCTGTATGCTAGATGATCTACAGGTAAGAATAAGGGCAAGACTTTGAATACATCAAATTAAACTTAAGTTGAATTTATCCTAGATCTGTTTATGGGTCTATTTACTTGTGATATTCATTTTGTGACTTATCTAAATCCTGAGCAAGTGAATGACCATATTATATCTCGAAATATAGGGGGTTAATCGTAATAAATAGACAAGAAATAAGGCATAGATTGAATGGTTAACTGATAGTGCATCTATCCTAGAAGTTGTAGGTCTAAACCCCATTCCCCTCATTTCTTTTCCTTTTATTTTTAGCAACTTAGGATAAAAACTATACTAAAATAAATACTGTTAGAGGTAAAAATTAAATAAGAAATAGGATTAAGCCTAATGGTTAACATGTTTATTCGTTTCCCATGTACCTAAGTTCAAGCCACACTATTCCTCTTTTGTTTCCTTTTAATTCCACCCAAATTTTGGGTAAATTACCCTTGTCGCCCCTAAGGTTTACAAACCTTAGCTATTTAGTCCTTCCTACTCCTACTTTGACTAGAATAACTATTTTTTCATAATTTTAGTAAGATTCCTCTTCATCCTCTATTTATTTCTTCCTCTTTTCTTTTCCTTCACTTCTCTCTCATAATTGCAGCATATTTCCATCCTTGAACTATTGATTATTTTTCTTTCTCGTATCAAACTAACACCGTTTCTTGATTTTTTAATGGTGTTAGAATCCTTGTCAAATAGCATCTTTAATCATTGCCAAAAATTAGTAAGTACATCTTGATCTCGATGAACAAATCTCAAATTTTTGTAGCATTCCTATTCAATGATAATCTTTCAACCCAATTAAACAATCCCTTTCAGTTCTTAATAAATCTCTCGATAATCTTAATGAATCTTAAAATCAAACTTTAACTCGTGGATAACTGTCATTTGAAGGACCTATTTTAGGTGCATCGGATTAGATTTAATTGTGAGGAATGTTGATCAGACTCTTGGAGAAAAGTGTGTGTTCTTTTACAAACGAATCGAGGCAAATTGTGTCTAGGATTAGGGATATGACCTCCTGCACAGACGTGTGGTCCACACGTCCCCTACACAACCATATGCCCTAGAAACCCTAAGTTAGTTCGTGAACCACACGGTCGTGTCTCCCTTATATTTTAATTTTTGCATTTGCCACATAGTCACAGTCTGTTACATGGCCTGGCCACATGATCGAGTAACCCATCCACACGGTCTAGCCACACGATTGTGTAACCTATATTTTACAGTTTTACCTAGAATTTATGAATTGTTCAGTTTAGTCCTTGAATAGACCTCGAACTATTTTTAGTACTTTATTTCATTCAATTAAGTCCCAATATATGAATGGAATCCATGAATCTGATTGACTGAATTATTACTGTATATGCATGATATGAAAATATTACATGTTTACTGTCACTATAATTCTGATGATCTAACAATGTTTTCTATACCACAGTGTTACTGATTGCATGACATATGCCTACTGCTACCATTAAACAAAATACACGTTAAACAAGTTTATTGCTACTGTTATGATCCGTTTTAAGCATAATAATTGCTATTGTATATATATTTGCTATAAGCATGTTATTGTTTCCATATTGATCTGTTATAGCATGTCATGTTCCATTGCATTGGGTGGGATGATTTGAACGGAGGAAGTAGTCAACAGTTTATCTGCTTGACTAGTGGAATATCTACAACGTGTTTTAGTCTGCAATTTATCTACTCGACCAATGTTTTATCCACAACGTATTTTAGTTGGCAGTCATCTACTCGACTAGTGGTTCATCCACAACATATTAGTAGATTTTATCTGCACCCATAGAGGGTTCATCCACCAATATTTTTAGTTGGCAGTTTGTCTACACTACTAGTGGTTCATCCACAATGTATTAGTAACTTTTATCTACACAAACAGATGATTCATCTACCAATATTCTTATCGTTAGCAGTTCGTCTGCAACGACCATTGATTTATCCACAATGTGGTGTGAAGGTAGAGAAGCTCTGAGGAACTCCTACTGTGGTTTGTAGTGGCGGGGTAGGAACATTTTCAGATAAATTGAAATTGCATTGCATTCATAAGCATTTGCATAGATGTGAATATTGAGATATTATGGTGATGATTGATTCGAAATTCTGAATTGATACTCAATTATGATCATTCTATGAGTTGATATTCTGTATGATTTGTCTACTGTTTGCACTTATTTTTTTGTGATTGAACTCACCCGAAGCTTCGTAAGCTTAATCGCCCTCTTATTTCCATCTTTACAAATAACCTACCTGTAACAGCTCGTTTTCAGTGAAATTGGAACAATAGTTTTGGGACCACAAATCTAAGTTCAAAAATAAAATTATTTTAATATTATTTTATGGTCTACATTATGATAGAAATGTTGTATGAAAATTTTGTTAAGAAAATTTTACCGATTACATGTTTAATTGATAAAAGGACTAAATTGCATAAAATGAAAAAGTTGAGTTCTAGTAGGTATAAGTATCAAATAGTTATGGAATTCAAAATTGAAAGTCCTTATATGGCAAATAGACTATTAAGAGAAGTTAGTAGATAAGTTTGATGATTTATGCGTGGAAAATTAGATAAAGAAAAGGATGAAATTGGAAAATGAAATAATAAAAGATGATAACTAATTAAATAATAAAAATATCATCTCTTTCATCATATTTCCCAAATTATTTTCACGGAAACCCTAGCTAAGAGAAAAAAAACTCAAGCAAACTTATTTGGCTTGATTAGGTATGTTTTCTTGTCCTTTTTTTAATGATTTTTACATTTCTAAGATACTAATAGCTTAATTTAGCTATCTTGGGGATTAATTTGCAAAGTTATCAAAGTACTAGGGTTTTTCCATGGATGAGTATGCATGAATTATGAAGTTTCATGGTAGAAAATGAAAGGTTGTTGATAGATAAAGAACTTTTGTAAAGTGAATTTTGATGAAATTGTGATTTAAGAACTAAATTGTAAAGATGAAAAATTCATGGAAAAATTCTAAATTTTATGAAATACATAGGCTACAAATGTTATATGTAAAAATTGGCTAGGCTTGGAATAATGATTAAATTACATGAATTTCATTTTCACGAGCCTAGGGACGAAATCATCAATAATTAAAAGTATGGGGTAAAATGATAATTTTACCTAAGATATGATTTGAATTGAATTAAATATAAATTTTATTCAATTGAGTTAAATTTACTCGTATAGATCTAGATAGACCAAATACGGATCTAGATCGAGGTAAAGAAAAATTAACGAATTAGTAGCATATAAGTTCACGAATATTGTTGAGGTAAGTTCGTGTAACTTAATTATATAATTATATGCTTGAATTTAATCATATGTATATGAATTGTCTAATGTTCAAGTATAAGAAATTTGATCACACATCCAAAAAATATCCGATAAATATTAAGTCTCGTTTGAATGAATGAAATTCGATTGGATACAGAATTCCCGATTTGTAGTGTTCCTGCATATGTTGCGGACATACCGTAGCCCGAAAGAGCGTCCCATTATAATCCCTCTCAAGCTTCCTGTTACATGTTCTTGCGAGCTTCCCGTTAAGAGCTCATCGGAGCATCCCGATTGGATGTGATTCTACATGTGTTGTAGACACACTGTAATACCCCCTAACCCCAAACCTTCGCCGGAAAAGGGTTACAAGGCATTACCGGACTTATACACTAGTAAACGAACAAAATCGAGATATACATTTGAGTTTCAATCTAAAACCTTCTAATTTCCATCAAAAAGTCTTTAATATGGACCTACTAGCCCCAAAATAGGCTTAGGAAATGATTTGAGACTAAACCAGAGACTTTAGAAATTTTTCCTTGAAAATAGGGGCACATGCCCGTGTAGCCTGAGACATGCCAGTGTGGCCTGCCTGTGGGGCTCCCGTGGCCGTAGGGCCAGGCCGTGGGCAGATCTGACTTGCTAAACACGCCCGTGGAACTAGCCTGTGGGCAAGCCTGATTTGCCACACGGCCTGGGCACACGCTCATGTGTCTTGGCCGTGTGAAAACAACATTTTTCATCATTTTTAAGCTACTTTCACCCACTAAACATACCCAATTCATGCCCAAATCATTGACTTATAAATCTTAATCAAATACCATTCATTTCATTTTCAAACTTAGCAAATATTTATTCATTCATACCAAAAACTTTTTAAGGTTTATAAACCATATTTACATTCAAAACATAAGTAATTACAAGTGGCTAAAACCAAACCTAGTACATGCCACATTTTTAAAAGATAGATTCATCACCAAAATTGAGCTGAAGCCGGGATTGATTCAGATGCTGAGCCAGACTTTACTTGACCTATCCTACGCACGGAAAACAACTGTACGCTGTGTATTGGAAATACTCAGTGGTACTATCATAATTCAAACTATAGCAAACAATCAAATATCAAAAACATATATAGATAATTACAAGTCATACATATAATCTCATACTAACTTATCACATTTCCATTGCATCATTTCCAATATTTGAATCAATATCTTACCAATAGGATTTCCAATAATTCATGAACCTTTGGTTCATCTCTCAGTCACATATAATTATAATTATTCAATTCACATTTCAAATATGAATACTTCATGAACCTTTGGTTCATGCTTTCAATCTCATAGCACAACTTCATTTCTCATTTCATTTCACAATATCTCATTCATTGTTCATTTAATGGTTCAAATAATCAAATTCAATACATATATAAATGTACATATTCATCAATCATATTCAATCACATTCAAACACATAACAATAAACAACATGAATTATGATAATACAAACAGATATTTCTCGAGCTACTCCTCTATCACTTTTTCCTTGCCCTTAGTATTTGTCGTCTTGGTTTTCTTGTTTGCTAGAAAATTAGCATAATTATAATCAATTAATAACATACATATTTTATATAAAAAAATAACTTTTCATACAACTTTTACCATAATACCAAATTTGTCCTAAACACATTCATCTTCTTCCTTTTAACAATTCACATCAGTTCCTTATTCAATTTGCATCAAAACTTCAATATAACTATCAAATTTTCATCAATTTTCCATAATTTTGAATTTCTTTCAATTTAACCCCTAAAACTCAAAACTTATAGCCTATTTTACAAATTAGTCCTTAAATCAATTCAAATCAATAATTTTATTAAATTAATCCCTAACTTCATCATTTGCTCAACATAAACCCTACTCAAATATCTATTAACTTTCAATATTTCCACATAAATTCAAGAGTACTTTACTCTAGGGCTCCAAAAACATCAAAATTACCAAGGAAGGGACTTGATTGACTTACCAATTTAAGTTTGAAACTCAAAACCCTAAATTCCCCTTTCTTCTTTTCTTTCCTTCTTTTTCTTCTCAATTTCGTTTCTTTCTCTGTTCTATCTTTCTTCTTTTGTTTCTTTTCCTTTTTGTTTTATTTCTTTATTCTTTTAGTTACTTAATTAATAATTAATTATAAAATATCTAATTAAAACAAATAAATATATTACATATGTATTAATACACACATGTACACATGTATTTTTCCATCACCATACATTTGTCACCAGCACAATTAATTAATAAAATATAATAATAATAATAATAATAATAATAATAATAATAATATCTTTTACTTAATTTATAAGTAAATATATATATAACATACATTTGTTCTAATAATATAAATACACATTTATTTATTCTCTATCTTACACATGTCACTAATTTGGTTTAATAACTAGTTTAATCCTTTGACTTTTCTCTATTCTATAATTAAACTTTTCTGCTCTATTTAATTTAGTCATTTCTACTAATTATTTCTAATTAAACTAAATTCACTTAATCAAAATCTAATTCAACTTATAACTAGCTTCATAAATATTTTTAATAAATATTTATAGACTTGTTTTTCCTAAGACGGAGGCCCAAAGACTTGTCTTTTCGGTGCCCGTGAAATTTGGGTTGTTACACACACCACAGCTCTTATAAGCGTCCCGTTATATTGCTCTTCGTGAGCTTTCCGATAATGGCTCTCCAGAGCTTTCTGATATGGTTCGCTTGAACTTCTCGATATATGGCTATCTGGAGCTTCCCGATTAATGGCTCTTCAGAGCTACCCGTTATTGGCTTGCATGAGCTTCCTGATTATGGCTCTCATGAGCTTCCTGTTATATTGCACGAATGAGCTTCCCGTTACATGGCTCACATGAGCATCCCGTTATATGGCTTAAGAGAGAGCTTTCTATTTATGTGCTCGTAAGAGCATTCCTGAATATGAATTGATGGATTTGTCGTATTGTACATTTTGTGTGTACATGTATCTTTTGAGATTTCAAATGATTCAATGGGTGAAATTTTGATATAAGTTTAGATGAATTCTGAATGAATCGTTACCCGTTTATACTTGGAAACATATGGAAACATGATACTTGATGAGCTCATCCTTGTTATTGATATTTAAATGAAATAAATAATTAACATGTTTAGTGAGATTCTGTGCTTAGACTTTTGGCCAAGTTGTTTGGAATGTGTTATTATGCTTACCTTAATTGTAAATGAATGAGAAGTAATATTCCGTTATACGAACTTACTAAGCATAATATGCTTACTCTATTTTATTTCCTCTGTCTTATAGTACTTGGAAGTTCATTAGGTTAGAAGCTTGACGGAGATCACTCACATTATCCACTAGCTTATTTTGGTACAAATATGAAACTAATTTTTGGTTATAATGACATGTATAGGCTAATTTGGCCAATGATGGTATATAAATATTTTGGTTGTAAATAGCCATTTGAATAGCTTATGTTTGGTATGTTTTGATGTGAAAATAGTTTTAATATACTTTATGTGTGCTTGTAATGGTTAAATGATAATAATCATATGAATGTACGGATTGAGATAGCGTATTTGATAAAATATGCATATATGTGAATTTGATCAATTAGGTTAATTTGAATACATGAATACATGTAATGATATGTCATGTATAAGACTTAGTTTTGGCCTGGTTTAAATGTCTTGAACTGGTTGGTAAATGTGTTAAAGTGTTGATGTAGGTGTAAAACAAGTTTGGGTGAGAAGTAAAGCTTGGAAATGGCCTTATTTTGTCCACATGGGCAGAGACACGGGCGTGTGTCTCAGCCGTGTGTCAGCACATGGGGTGTGTTTTGGCCGTGTGTCCCTTGCATCTTAAAAATTTTAAAACAGAATGCTCAAGTATTTTCACACGACTTGGCACACGAGCGGGGGGCTTGGCTGTGTGACCTCTGCACCTATACACGGCCTAGCACACGGGCGTGTGACTTGGCCGTGTGACACAAGTCAAAGAGTTACACGGGTAAGGACACGGATGAGGACACTGTTGTGTGCCCTATTTCGAATACCCACATGGCCTAAGATACGGGCGTGTCTCTTGGCCGTGTGAGCCACATGGCCTAACTGCAAAAACATGTATCCCTTGCACCTAGGAAAAATTTTGAAATTTTGGAAAAAGTTCCCTGGTTTCTTGATTTAGTCTTGACTTATTTCTGACAATTTATGATTAATTTCTGACATGAGTGTTAAATAACATAAATTGTCTGTCTTTGATTTGTATATTCCAGTAATACTCCGTAACCCTGTTCCGGCAACGGATACGGGTTAGGCGTGTTACACCACCAGGTTAAGAGGTGAACTTGGCATACGGAGGACTTAACTCGGATTGATCTTTTTATTAAAATGTATTTTAGATTTATTATTTAAAATTTCAATTATTTTGAGAATTGAACTATTTTATTTTTATTGTGGCATGAGGCTTTGATTTTGGGTTTGTTCAGCATGCTTGGTAGTTATTTTGATTTTAGGATATTGAAACATAAATTAAGAATTAATTATGCAAAAAAATATCAATATTTTACTTAATTAAAACTAAGTTGAATTTCACCTTTCTGCCGTTAGATTGTAAGTAAAATTTGAATAATAAATTTGTTATTTTTGGAGATAGCGCAGGACTCTATGAGTCATTGGGTGTGATTGGAAATCCGTTTATCCAATGAATATGTTTTATGATTATTGTAATGCCCCAAAATTTGTATATTTGTTTCCGTGTATTCATGACACAATTGTCTTTCTGCTTCAGCGGTTATGTGTTCTGGGTGTGTGTGTGAGATCCCAAGGGCACAACTTGGGTAAATTTTGGCATTTTTATAAATAAAGCTTTATCACTAGTAAGTAGGCTCTTAAGTTGTTGTTGGTAAGTTGATAGCAGAATGGGCCTGCTGGTCTGGTGGTTAAGTTGTGTGTTGATGTGATGGAGGTCCTGTGATTGATTCCCTACTTCGGCTTTATTTTTGTACAGTTATGGGGAAGAGATTGAGTTGGAGTAGAAATCTGAATAGTGGGATAATGGTGAGAGTTTTGAAGAGATTTTTAAGGGAAGTGATAAGAATTTTTGACTAGTCTAATTCTTTTCTCAAAATTCAGTTTTTCACAGTTGTTTCTCTAGTTTTGCTGCCGTTTTTCCTTCTTCCCAATCCCTCCTCTTGCTGCCGATTTTTAAATTCAAATCCTACGTGCAATCGTTTTATTTTTGTGAATTAAGTTTCCGTAACCCATTGTTTCGATCCTCTCTACGTGTTTAGTAAGTACGGTTAGCGTATTGTTGTAGTTGTGAATTGATGTATCGTTGCTGACTAGGTCGATTGGTTTACAAGAGATATTCAAAGGTCAGGAAATCTCTAATGGGCGTTTTAGGGTGTGCAAAACCCGATTGATCGACGGAAGGTAAGTTTCTGTGAGTAGTAGCATTTGGTCATCTTGTGCGTTTTCGTTTAAGTATCGTTTGTAGTGACCAAATTATGGAAAACTGATCATTGATAGGTTCTGGAGTGCTCGAAGGTGTTTTGGCTACAAATCGAAACTAGGTGTGTACCCGTAAACACAGAAAATAAGAATCGACCAAAGCTGAAAATCGAATCTTTCGACGTCACACGGGCATGTGGTCGTCCGTGTGGTAGGCCGTGTGATAGTACATGGGCGTGTGATCAACGAGCCAGGCCGTGTACGTATGATACGATCGTGTGATAGTTGGATAAGGCCGTGTGCAACACACAAGCTCGATCAATTGGGCCGTGTAGGCCCTACGAGTGTGTGGGCCCACACAAGTGAATCACACTGGCGTGTGAGATTCTGGATCACACGGCCAAGGCTAATTTGGGCCGTGTGGGCCACACGAGTGAGTGGGCTACACGGGCAAGTCACATGGGCATTTGAGCCCATTTTTCTAAAATGTTAGATAAGGTTTCACGGGTCGCCCAAGCCGACTATGGACCTACTGTAGGGGTCGTAAGTACTACCTAATCCCCTAATTATGTGATCTGATTTATGACAAGTCTATTGAGTGTGAGTATACTTAGCATGTTCCGATTTGATTGTATGTATTGATTATTGCATAATAGCATGTCATTTTCTGGTATGTTGCATTGTATTGGGGTGGGTGGACAAAGTTGAAGGAAGAATCTGAAAGGCTTATAAAGCATGTTGTCTGGCAGCTAAGCTGTATATTCTGATCATGTGCCGCATTTCAGTACTATATGGTCTGTAGGGATGGATTGATATTTTAAACCCTATTTGGTGTGCAGGGATGGGTGGGTGTTTTAAAACCCTACAAGGTATGTAGGGATGGTTGGAGTTGGTGTGTGGGCTGGTGGGTTGTAACCTTATATCTGTTCTGCATGATATATCTGAGATTGTTCTGTATGGGCTGAGGCCCGAATTGGATCCGTGATAGGCTCATACCCAAGACTGATTTCTGTTATTGATCTCTGTGCATGTTTTCTATTGAGATTACACACTAAGTTTGTGAAAACTCATACTTTTACTGTTTAATCTTTACAGGTAATCCTCAGACTTGACGGGTTGGTGCAGTGATGGACTTGACAGTGGCCACACGTAACTAGAGACTAGTTTTGTTATTTTTCTTAAATTTATTTTTCTTTTATTATTTGGGAAGTGTTTTTGTAAAATGGACTAAATGGACAGTTTGATTTTAATTTTGGGATTTTAATTATTTTATGATTATACAATCCGATCACACCAAAGTACGTTTTTCAAAAATAAGTGAAAATTAAGATTTCATTAAATGAAAACGATTTTTCTTAGAATAAACGGTTTAAAAAGATTTCTCAATAAAAAACATTTTGACGTTGAATAACGATTTGTAAGTGAATAATGTGTTGAAACTGAACAACACGATTTTAAATTAAGATAAGATAATGAAACAAGGTTAGGTAGAAAAGGGGAAATAAGCGATGACATTTTTTTAAAAAAATTCATTCCATATGACACCGCCGGATTCGACCATAACGTCTAGGCCAAATTTGGGCTGTTGCATTTAGTGGTATCAGAGCCAAGTTGTAAAACTCGGTTGTGGATTTGGGTTTTAAACTTAGTTTTAAAGAAATATTTTTTAAATGGGTTGAAATATTTTTGAGTAAGTGTGTGGTGCACCGAGTCTCAGGCGCTGGTCCTGTAAGTATTCTGAAACTCTAATTAGATTTGTTTGACAATACTACTAGCATGTTTGAAACAGCCATAGGTAGTATACTGTACTGAAAACGCTTTAGGTAGTGTAAATTGGAAACAATAGTAAGACTGTGACTTGCGATAATAGACTCTAAACTTTTGAAACTACTCTGCATAAAATATCTGTTAATAAATATGGAAACTGTAAATTGATTCATAAAATTGTTAATACAGTTAATCTTCGAATCTACGATGAGCACACGAGGTACTCGCAGACGAGGTACTTGAGGCCGAGGTAGAGGCCATAGAGAGGCTCGAGCTAACTCCTCATCGTTAGGCAACATGCCGAATCTGGGTACGAACGAGACGGTGATTTCACCTGCTACAGAGACTGGGTCTCAAGATCGCATGGCTGCAAATGATGCACTTTCTCAGGCTATACTGAGGATATTAGAGAGGGTCAGTAGGTCCAACACTGGATCTAGAGGCCGATGGTCGGTTACAGAATGACTGCGGTGTAATGGGGCTGAGTTATTTAGGGGTGTCACTAAAGTCACCCCTAACGTCGCTGAATATTAGATGGAGGCCACGGAGAGGATTATGGATAACCTAGATTTTTCCACTGAGCAGAAGTTTAAATGGGTTATTTCTTTATTTCGCGATGAGGCATACCAGTGGTAGCTGATAGTTAAGAAGGGCACTCAGCCCGAACGATTGAGTTGGGAGGTTTTCAAGATGAATTTCCAAAGTAAATATGTAAGGGTGAGCTACATTAACGCTAAGAGACATGAGTTTCTGAATATTACGTAAGGGGATCGTACAGTGGCCAAGTATGAGGCCGAATTTTTGAGATTGAGCCGCAGTGCGTGAGGCATGGTGGCGACTGACTATGAGCACTGTGTACGCTTCGAGGATGGTCTTAAGGATAGTATGCGAGTTCTGATAGCTTTGCAAAGGGAGCGTGACTTTTCTGCTCTAGTTGAGAAGGCGAAGATTGCCAAGAGGTGAAGCGCGCTGAGCGCCAAAACTGGGATAATGAGATAAGAAATAATAAGAGGAATTTGGAGCCCTTAAGTTCTGTAACGAGGCCTAAGAAAAATGCCGGATCTGATGGGCCGGTTAGAGTTGGGCCTCATGTTGTGCCTATTGGGGTTTTGCCTTGCGAGGATTGTGGTAGAAGCCATCTGGACTTGTGCTGTAGGACGACTGGGGCATGTTTAAGATGTGGGTCTACTGAGCATTATGTTCAAGAGTGTCCGCTGAGGGCCGCTTAGATGCAAGCTATGGGTTCTGGTATTACAATCGACGAGGGTAGTTCAGTAGCCACCTAGGGGCCGTGGGTAGAGGTGTTAGACCAGCGAAGGCGAGGCAGTGTGCACTAGTTTATGCTGCTCATCATCGTGAGAATAGAGATGCTCCGGATGTCTTCAAGGGTATGTTTTTTATTTATAATGTACCTTATTTGGCATTGATATAGATATGCTCTACACACTCTTACGTAGCTAGTACTGTGTTTGAAACCTTGGGGATTCTGGTTAAGAGTACTTCCAGTGAGGTAACTGTTGTGACTCCATTGTGACAGTCTATCCGAGTGAGTAAACTATTTAGAGACGTCCCGTTAGAGGTTCAAGGGATGGTATTTTTGGTTGATCTGATGGAGCTTCCATTTGAGGAGATCGACTTGATTTTGGGCATGGACTGGCTGGTTAAGCATCTAGTGAGTCTGAATTGGGCGGCAAAGAGGGTTGTACTGAGAACTGAGGAGGACATCGAGGTCGTCATAATTTGGAAACATTGGGATTATCTGACTAATGTGATCTCAACTTTGGTAGTGGAAAAGTTTGTGAGAAAAAGATGTGAGGTATTCTTGGTCTATATCAGTGTTTCTGATTCTGAGAACTCTTCGATTAAGGACATCAAAACCGTAATAAACTTTTCAGATATTTTTCTAGAGGAACTACCGGGTTTGCCTCCAAGCTGGGAAGTGGAATTTGGGATTGAGTTGATTCTGGGTATAGCTCCAGTGTTTATAACGTCTTATCGAATGACACCAAAGGAGCTTACGAAGCTTAAGGCTCAAATTCAATAATTGTTGGTGTTATAGGCCAATTTTGGCCTGGTTACAAAAACCCTCAAACCCAATACAAAATTAACCCCCAAACCTGGAGCCCAACATCAAACCCACATAAATCATTAAACCAAACCTAAACAAATACCCCATAATACCAAACAAACAACAACCTAGCCACCCAAAACCCCATTACAAAGCCCGATACAACTTCAAACCCATCAGACCTAATTTTACAACCAACCCAAACCCAACAAAACCCAACAGATTTGGCCCGATTTCAAACCCAAAATTCACCCAACACCCTAACCCTAATCTTCCTTAACCCGAAACCTCCACTTGCCCTGACAAACATCACATCCACCGCCTCTGGCCACCGTCTTTGCCTCCACTTGTGCCTGCGATCATTAAAATGAAGGGACATCAACAATAATAAAGAAGCAATTTTGTAAAGGTATAAAGAGGCCATCAAATTTTTGTAAAGGATTCGACATCTTTTCTAATAGAAACACCTAAAAATTTAAAACACAAAGCAAAAGCAATGGCTTTAATAAATTACAGCAAAGGGAATACCCCCAAATCACGTGAATATCACTCGAAGCAGAAAAACAAAGAAACGGGAAACGGAATCGGAGAAACAGTAGGTAGTTTCACCGTTCCTTTTTGTTTAAATTTATTCTTTTTTCATATACATATCTATACAAATCAAAAAATAAATAACCAAAATAAAAATTTTTGAAAATCTTACCTTTTCCGGCCACCGTGTACGGTGGCCGGTACCGGCGCCGGTGACCGGACGATGATCGGAGGGGCCACCGAAAATCGCTCTCCTCTCCCCTCTCTCCCTCTCTTTTCTTTCTAGTAGTACAAATGAGTGTTTTTTTTTTGCAAAAAGGCCCTTTTATAGCCGGCCCGATCCGACCCGACCTGCCAGGCCTAGGGTCCGCGCGTTTTTTACGGAAGGGTAATTGCGCATTTAGCTCTTCCGTATTTTTGTCACTTTACAATCAGGTACTATTTATTTTAATTTGGCCCGTTGATTTATTCTTGTTCGCCATTCAACCCTCCATGTTGCTGTGTGCTTTGGAAAGAAGGGTTATTGTCCGTATTGGTCCTTCTCTTGCTTACGCGTGTTCAAATCGATCCTTTATCGTTTTAAAATTTTGCCTCGAATTTCTGCTCTATTTCGATCGTGTCCTTTCATTTAAATTTTATTATTATTATTATTATTATTATTATTGTTATTATTATTTTTTTTCTTACAACATTACCACGTTATACTTATATTATCTGTATTATTACCATCATTATTATTACTTTTTTATATAGTATACTTATTATGTTATACTTATTATATTATTTTTATAATTTCCTATATATATAATGTTTTTATTATTATTGTTTTCACCATTATTACTTGTCATTTCATTATTCTATATTTGCCTTCTTTATATATTTTATTATTGCTCGTAATCATCGATTTTATTATTATCATTATAAACTTATATGCATCTATATATTTCCATGTATATATTACTATGAGCATATCATTTCCTTATTATATTATATATGTGTGTTGTTGTATATGTATATGTATTACATATATATGCTTTTATGTACGTTACATATATACATATGTTTTTATTATTTAATTGTTTTCAACTCTATATTATATATTATATCTTTCTGTATATATTACATACGTATTTTTATTGTATTAGTTACGTATTTCTTATATTACATTATGCATATATTTTAATACTGTTATTTTATGTATATATATTTTCAATATTTATCTTTATATATTATGTATATATTATATTTTTATATATATTATACACGTATTTTTTTATTATATTGTCACATACTTTTTATTATATCATGTAAATACTCCAACACTATATTATGTATACATTTTCATATAATACGTATACATTTTTAAACATTATACTATATAAATATATATATATATATATGTATTTTTAATGTTATATTATTCATATGTTTTATTATCTCATATTTTGTTATAACCACATTTTGTATATATACTTAATACTACAAATTATATTTTCGAACACCATGCATCTATTCTTTAACACACCCTCTTTTATTTTCTTTTACTGTAAATATCATTGTTATTATCATTTTAATATTCTAATATTATGTTTAAATGCTTTTGCATCATTGTTTGCAAAAATATATATATTTCCTTCAATCCAAAAATATTTTCAAAAACGAGGCAATATTTTTGTGTTTAGAGATTCGGGAAATAGTCCCCTAACGTGCTGGTTTGCGATTTCTCGTTCATCTAAATACCTAAAATACCCTTCTAAACAAATCCCGCAACTCGCGAGATAACTTTAGTTTCAAAGAATCTAATAACCTCGCGTCCAATCATGCTGGATGTGATGTTCGAATTCTTCCGAAGCAAAGGAATCTCGCTTTTTCAACTCAATCACTCTAGTTTTAAAAAGGGATCCTATTTTTTAAATCTTTCCGAAATTTTGACCTAAGACAGAAAATTGCTCAATTTGGTACCAATTTTGGGCGTTGCGGGGGTGCTAATCCTTCCCCGTGCGTAACTGACTCCCAAACCTTATTCTTGATTTTTCGTAGACCAAAATATTTTATAAGATGACCCAATCACACTTAAAAAGGTTGGTGGCGACTCCCCATTTTCGTTTTTTAAATAAGTCGACATCCGTTTTTTCAAAAAAATGGTTTCGATAGTTGGATCGAAGGTTTATTCCTCCCAGTGTGTCTCCGTGGGGAGCACTATGTTATTTGTGAAAAAGAAAGATGGGACAATGGTGATGTGTATCGACTACCGACGGCTGAACAAGCTAACGATTAAGAACAATTACCCACTTCCAAAGATAGAAGATTTATTCGACCAATTCAGAGAGGCTTTTGTGTTTTTTAAGATCGAACTACTTTCAGGATACCATCAGTTGAGAGTTAAAGAGGCTGATGTGCATAAGACGACATTTAGGATTCGGCATAGACATTATAAGTTCCTAGTCATGCTCTTTGGTTTGACTAATGCACCAGTGGCATTTATGGATTTGATGAACTTAGTGTTCTAGCCCTATCTGGATTAGTTTGTGGTGATATTTATCGACGACATCTTGGTGTATTATAAGACTAAGGACGAACACGATGAGCATCTCAGAGTGGTACTATAGACTCTTCGTGAGAAATAACTATATGCGAGGTTCAGTAAGTGTGAATTCTGGCTCTAGGAAGTAACCTTTTTGGTTTATGTAGTTTCTACTAAGGGGATCCGAGTCGATTCTTGTAAGATTGAGGCTGTGTTGGATTGGAAACAGCTGAGAAATGTGTCTGAGATCCGTAACTTTCTGAGGTTACTTGGTTACAATTGGCGTTTTGTAGAAGGGTTCTCCTTAATCGCAACTCCATTGACTAAGCTTCTGCGTAAGGGAGTTTCCTTTGTCTAGACTAATGTGTAGCATAAGAGCTTTGAGAAGCTCAAGACTGTTCGGACTCAGGCTCCTGTTCTGATACAGCCTGAGCCCGGTAAAGACTTTGTGGTATATAGTGATGTGTCGCATGTAGGTCTGGGGTGTTTTCTGATGTAAGATGGTAAGGTGGTTGCTTATGCGTCTTGTCAACTTAAGATTTATGAAGCTAATTATCCGACGCATGATTTGGAACTAGCGGCAGTAGTCTTCACTTTAAAAATTTAGAGGCACTATCTGTATAATGATAAGTGTACTATCTACATTGATAATAAAAGCCTCAAATATCTCCTCACTGAGAAGGAGTTAAACCTTAGGTAGCGTAGATGGGTTGAACTGCTTAAGGATTATGATTGTACCATCGAGTATCATCTTGATAAGGCCAATGTGGTGGTCGACACGTTAAGCTGTAGGGCTATGATCGATCTGAGAGTGATTTTTGCTAGACTTAGTTTATTCGACGATAGGAGTCTATTGGTGAAACTTCAGGCTAAATCGACATAGATTAATCTGAGGTAAACATATGTCGGATAAGTCTCTTGAGTTGCATTTCCATCAGGTTGAGAATGGGGATACTACTAATTTTAGGATTAATAGTGATAGGTAACTTTGTTTCTGCGGTTAGGTTTGTGTACTGAATGATGAGGATTTAAGACAATCGATTTTAAGGGAGGCGCATAGCAGTCCTTATGCTATACATCTCTGCGGGAATAATATGTACCGAGATCTCCGAGAGTTATACTAGTGGCCAGGGTTGAAGCGTGAGGTTATCGACTTCGTTGCTCGCTGTTTGACTTGTCAGCAGGTTAAGGCTGAGCATTAGTTACTTTCGGGTTTGCTGCAGCCGGTTAAGATACCGATATGGAAATGGGAGCGAGTAACGATGAACTTCATTAGTGGGTTGCCTCTAACACCTATTAAGAAGAATTTTTTTAGGTCATCGTGGATCGATTAACCAAGTCTGCTTACTTCATCCCGGTCGGGACAGACTTCTCTCTACAAAAACTAGCTAAACTCTACATATCTAAAATAGTGAGACTACATAGATTACTGGTCTCGATCATTTTTTATAGGGATCCACGTTTCACGTCTTGGTTTTAGAAAAAGCTTCATGAGGCTCTGGGTTCGAGGTTAGGCTTCAGTGCTGCTTTCCATCCTCAGACAGATGGTCAGTTAGAGAGGATGATTCAGATACTGAAGGACATCTTGAGGAGTTGCATTATCGATTTTTGTGGTAGTTAGAAGGAGTACTTGCCATTAGTGGAGTTCGCCTACAATAATAGCTACCATTCTAGTATACAGATGGCTCCTTACGAGGCCTTATATGTTTGTAAGTGTTGCAGTCCCCTGTGTTGGACTGAGTTGGGTGAGCGACGTGTACTGGGTCCGAAATTAGTTTCTGAAATTGAGGATAAGGTCCAGTTAATTTGAGTTCATCTGAAAACGGCTTCTGATAGGAAAAAGTCTTATGCAGATCTAAAGCGTCGAGAGATACAGTATTCTATGGGGGACTTCGTGTTTCTCAATGTCTCGCCATGAAAGAATATTCTGAGGTTCAGTCATAAGGGCAAGCTGAGCCCTAGGTTTGTCGGGCCGTACTAGATTCTGAAATGAGTGGGGCCAGTGGCATATCAGTTGGAACTACCTCCAGAGCTGGATCGAATTCATAATGTATTCCACATCTCGATGTTGAGACGCTACTATTCTGATCCCATGCATATTGTTCAAGTGGAGGATATTAAGGTTAGACCAGATTTGACGTTTAAGGAGGAGCCGGTCTAGATTTTGGATCGTGACATTAAAGTTCTGCGTAGGAAATCTATCTGCTTAGTGAAGGTGTTGTGGCGGAATCATAGCATTAAGGAGGCCACTTGGGAGCCGGAGGATTCGATGCTTTAGCAGTATCCTTACCTTTTTTAATCGGGTAAAATTTCTAGGCCAAAATTTTCTTTTAGGGGGTAGAGTTGTAATGCCCCAAAATATGTATATTTGTTTTCGTATATTTATGACACAACTATCTGTCTGCTTCAATGGTTATATGTTCTGGGTGTGTGTGTGAGGTCTCAAGTTTAAGATACAACTTGGGTAAATTTTGGGTTTTTTATAAATAAGGCTTTACCACTAGTCAGTAGGCTCTTAAGTTGTTATTGGTAAGTTGATAGCAGAATGAGCTTGCTGGTCTGGTGGTTAAGTTGTGAGTTGATGTGATGGAGGTCCTGTGTTCGATTATCTGTTTCAGCTTTATTTTTGTGCGGTTATGGGAAAGAGTTTGAGTTGGACTAGAAATCTGAGTAGTGGGATAGTGGTGAGAGTTTTGAGGAGATTTTTAAGGGAAGTGATCAGAATTTTTGACTAGTTTGATTCTTTTCTCAAAATTTAATTTTTCACAGTTGTTTCTCTAGTTTTGCTGCCCTTTTTCCTTCTTCCCAATTCCTCCTCTTGCTGCCGATTTTTATTTCAAATCCTTCATGCAATCGTTTTCTTTTTGTGAATTAGGTTTTCATAATCCATTGTTTCGATCCTCTCTACGTGTTTGGTAAGAACGATTAGAGTATTGTTATAGATGTGAATTGATGTATCATCGCTGATTGGGTTGATTGGTGTATAAGAGATATTCAAAGGTCAAGAAATCTCTAATTGGCATTTTAGGGTGTGTAAAACCTGATTGATCGACTGAAGGTAACGTTTTTATGAGTATTAGCATTTGGTCATCTTATGCGTTTTCGTTTAAGTATCGTTTGTAATGACCAAATTGTGGAAAACTAATCATTGATAGGTTCTGGAGTACTCAGGGGTATTTTGGCTACAAATCGAAACTAGGTGTGTACCTGTAAACACAGAAAACGAGAATTGGCAAAAGCCAAAAATCGAATCTGTCGAAGCCACACGGGCGTGTGGTTGCCCATGTGGTAGGCCGTGTGATAGTACACGGGCGTGTGATTGATGAACTAGGTTGTGCGGGCATGATATGGCCATGTGATGGTCGGATAAGGTCGTGTGCAACACACGGGGCTCGATCAATTAGGCCGTGTGGGTTTTACGGGTGTCTGGGCCCACACAAGTGAACCACACTGGCGTGTGAGATTCTGGGCCTGGCCATGTGATCCGCACGGCCAGGGCCAATTTAGGCCCCACAGGGGCAAGCCACATAGGTGTATGAGCCAATTTTTCTACAATATTAGATAAGGTTACGTGGGTCGCCCAACTGACTGTGGACCTACTGTAGGGGCGATAAGCACTACCTAAACCCTAATTGTGTGATCTGATTTATGACAAATATACTGAGTATGAGTATACCTAGCTTGTTCCGATTTGATTGTATGTATTGATTATTGCATAACAGCATGTCATTTTCTAGTTTGTTGCATTGCATTGAGGTGGCTGGACGAAGTTGAAGGAAGAATTTGGAAGGCTTATAAAGCCTGTTATTTGGCAGCTAAGCTGCATATTCTGATGATGTGCTGCATCTCGGTACTATATGGTGTGTGGAGATGGATGGGTGTTTTAAACCCTATTTGGTGTGTAGGGATAGGTGGGTGTTTTAAAACCCCACAAGGTGTGTAGTAATGGTCGAAGTTGGTGTATGGGTTGGTGGGTTGTAACTTGATATCTGTTCTACATGATATATCTGAGACTGTTCTATATGGGTTAAGGCCTGAACTGGATCTGTTATTGATCTCTGTGCATGTTTTCTGTGGGTATTACACACTGAGTTTGCAAAAATTCACCCTTTTACTATTTAATCTTTATAGGTAATCCTAGACTTGACGGGACGGTACAGTGGTGGACTCGACGGTGGCCACACGTAACTAGAGACTGGTTTTGTTATTTTTCTTAAATTTATTTTTCTTTTATTATTTGGGAAATGTTTTTGTAAAATGGACTAAATGGACCATTTGATTTTAATTTTGGTATTTTAATTGTTTTATGATTATACAATCCGATCACACCAAAGTACATTTTTCAAAAACAAATGAAAACCAAGATTTCATTAAATGGAAATGGTTTTTCTTAGAATAAACGGTTTAAAAAGCTTCCGCAATAAAAAACGTTTTGAAGTTGAAAAACGGTTTGTAAGTGAATAATGTGTTGAAACCGAACGACACGATTTTAAATTAATGTAAGAGAATGAAACGAGGTTAGGTAGAAAAGGGGAAATCAGCAATGGCATTTTTTTTTAAATTCCATTCCATGTGACACCACCAGATTCGGCCATAACGTTTAGGCTGGGTTTGGGGTGTTACAAAATATTTCACAGTCACAAATTGTCAATATATCAATATTATATGTTATAATTATGTTATGTTATGCGAATTGATTTTACCATGTGAGCTATATAACATTGTAATTTATTACGAGCTATTATGTCTTTATTATCATGCGAGCTAGAATTCATGCGAGTTGTATTTTTATGCGAACTGTATAAAATGTTCACTTTTAACTTGATTGATGTGTTCACTTGTAGCATGTTTTGTGCACTCACTGAGTTTCAATAAACTCACACTCTTTATTTTGCTATACAGAAGAGTAGCTCGCAAGACAGTTGAGAAGTGGGGCTTTCCAGTGATCCATCGCAAGGTAAATTTCCTGCGTATGTGTCATATTTCCAAGCCCCAATAAGAAAGGCAATGTGGCACTATTCCAAGGGACTAGATTAGACTTAGAAATTTTTAAGAAATTTTGATGGGTTGTAAATTGAACATTAGGGACTGTTAATTTTGGATTTTGGGCCCTTTTATAACTACTTGATTGAATGATTAAATGTTTGAATTGTGATAGCATGCTGATTTGTTTGATAAATCGATGGACTAACCTATAAATGTAGTTGGAAGAGCTCACCGGACATTGAGGTAAGTCCCAAATTGTTTAAGTATGTTTAAATCAATCTGATGCTTGGTATGTATTAGAGATTTTGATTTGTTTTCGTGAAATTATTGATGCTTGTGAACTATTTAATTAATGAATGGATGAGTAGGCAAAAACATTTTAGGGGTCGCCAAAGTAAAGGCTTTGTAAAATGATAAAAGGGTTGTCATGTAGAAATATTAAATAAGTTGTAAAGTAAAAATGAAATATGCGAGGTACATGACATCCAAAAATTACATACGGGTCCATTTATAAGTGTGAAGTGTGAACTTATATTTTAAAAAACCCATAAATCTCAAAATTTTATTTGATTAATTACACTACAATTATTATAGTTGTTATGAATTTTGTAGTTATCTACTTTTTTATACTAATTTTAGTATTATTCATACTTCCAATTTTTAAATCGGACGATAATATATATTTAAATGTGTTTAAATTCATTTTTTTTTATTTGTTGTAATAACAATTATATCAATTAAATTAAAGCTCAATTTACTCATATTTACCGAATTTTGAAACAATCATCTAGGTTAAGGATATATATGAACCATTTGGGTATTGGCTCAAGTGATAAGATTAGATAACTTGGGACAAAAAGATAAATTTGGCTTTTTGTACCACATCATGAAATAATGGCAAGCAAACAAGGTACAAATTTCAAAGAAATGTGAACAAAAAGAAAAATTATATGGCACTAACTGAAAATATAACTTTCAATGCCCATAACACACATGCAAAAGGAACAAATAGTTGAACACTGCTTTATAAGATTGTGAAGGAGGAAAAACTCCTTCCACCTTATGCCATCATACTTTTCCACGTTTCATATATAGAATGACAAATACAAATCTGAGTCATCAACATAATATAAATATTTAAATTGTGGCACAATAACTATGTGCATGAATGTATTTTTTAAAAAATAGATAACTTTTAAAATTTTGAAGTAATTTTATTAATTAAGTCGATGTTTTGTAATTGTGGTAGTTAATATCACATTCATGGATGTATTATTTTTTATTGAAGATGATAGATGTTGACATCAATATGTTACAATGTATCATTTTGGGTTTGTCATAGAATTTTAATAATATTTAGTAGATATATAAAGTATTTGTAAATATTAAATTAACGAGATTAAATAAATTTTAAATATAAAATATGTATCAATAGTATAAAATACACAAATACCCAAAATAAACAAATAAAAAGCAAGATTATCTACGACAAAATCATCCTGTACTAAGTACTAAACATATAAGATGAAAGTTCATAAAAAATTTTGTGCTTGAAGCTTTTAGAAATTATGTTATTATTATTATTTATTACTAGAAAATAATAAATTAACATTTATATATATTTTTAATAGCATTTATGCACCAATTGATGTGCAATATTCTGATGAGAGTGACTAAAATTGAACAAAATAAATTAAATAAAAATTTTCATTAATGTAAAATAGAAAGTTGATTATTGTAATTTTCTAATGAAATAATGAGCATCGATACAATTGGAATTAATTAGACTGTTGATAATACTAATTCAATAAGTTGTTTTAATATAGTGTAGACATAAAATCAATTAATTTTGTTGATTATTTGTAATGTAAGGACAATAATGTTGAAAGCAACAGCAAAACAATGTTGTTATGACAAGGGAAGAATAGGATGGCAAACGTTGAAGACGTGATTCCATGACTCTTAAACCAACATTTTGACTATTTCTTACTTAAAGGAGTGAGTATTTATTGGGCGGGGTGGCTGACATCGACCCTCCCCTATTCACATGCTGCTAGGCAATTACAAATTTACAATTGCTAGATATCATCATGATTGATGATTGAAATTGGGTTTATATAAAATTATATTATGTTGGGGATTAAAATTTTTATCAAAATATGGATTCAAATTGTATGAACTTTATGTCCATTCTGAGTAATAAATTAAAAAAGAAACGAAAAATTAAAATCTAAATTTGTGAGTTATTTAAAATGATAATTTAAACTCAAACTATTCTTAAAATAGATGAACACTCTATCAATAAATTATTATTATTATTATTTGGTTGTGCATTGAATTTTAAAGTCATAGCTAAACTATTGAGATGACTAATAGACAAAGAAAAAAGTAGAAGAAATAAGATTTCTAGAAACCAGTAATTTGTCCCATTTCCGATCGTAGCAGACATCGTCATTTATGGCATTTTACTTATTTTTCGGGTCTTTCACATTAGTGAATTGTGCTGCACCTTAAAGTTCATGCATCTCAAAATGCTGAAAGAAACAAATACCACACAAAAAAGAAAAGCGTATAGAAAATTTTAGTATTAATCATAGCCCTTACCTTCCAATTTGGGAAACTTGATTGTTGATGCCAAAATAACAACATTCATTTGTGTTTTAATATTGCTGCTTTGGAAGCAAACTTCTGTTATATGTAATTAATTATATGAAAATGGTAAGAGCCCCAAAATTTTTTCATTTTGTTTAGTAAGTAGATTGGTTATTATTACCAAATATTAAAATTTTGTAAAAATCGAAATAGTGGTGGAATTGGTTAATTTTTTTTATTTTAATTTAATCGGTTGAAATCTTTGGTTCAACTAATAAAAAAATTTTAAAAAAATTCTAGGAAATTCATAAAAGAAAATGCAAATAACTAATAATAGAAACATAAATATTCATCTTTATAAATTATAACAACAAAATTAAATGTTTAAATTAATTTTTAATTCGATTCAACTTGTATTTTTTTTATCAATTCAATCATCTTTTAATTTTATAATATTAATTGAATTGATTAAATCACCAATTTTTAATTAAATAAATTCGATAATCAAACCAACAATACCTCAAAATAGTAAATTTGCGGCTACTCTCTTAAAAATTGTTTAGCTATTGAAATTATAGCATGGCCATGGTCTTAAATTGGGTATGCTGAGTCATCCAAATAACATGATTAGATGAATTTCCAGCACGAAAATAATAACTAACAAACAAAAGGAAAATAAATGAAGATCAAACCCCCTTTGGAAATGTGTGTGTGAACAACTAACAAACATACATACTTAAACGTTAATCATTCATTTGTTTGGTTTTTACATGCACTTTGGTCTGTCTTACATTCTTCTATATTTTCTTATTCAATAATTACATCTTTCTTTCTGTTAAGAAATGTTTGTAAGCAGGAGTTGCTTTCTCAATTACTCCCTAAATTCATTTAGTTGTAATTAATTATTGTGATATTAATTTATTAGAAAATTCATTGATTTTTTCATTAATTTTTGAATTTATTAGGTCACTTTTGCCATGATATTTTTTTAATTAGTTTATACACCAAAACCAAAATAAATATATAAAGCTTAACTTGTAGGGATAATAATTTTTGTTGTTCTTTAATTTGGTGAAGAAAATTATTTTAGTCATTCACGTAATTTTTCATCTCTTTTAGTCTTTAAACTTTATTAAATTACCTCAAAATGGACAGAAAAATTTACATTTGTTAATTTTACTAATGTGGTAGATTGTCATGTAGATAACACGTAAATATTTAATTAAATTTTAAAATATTAAAATATTAAAAAATATTTTTTTAATTTTTTATAATTTATTTAATAATTTTAAAGATTTTTAATTTTAAAAATATTTTTATAATTTTTTTGAATTTTAAAAAATTAATTAATTTCTGACGTATCATTCATGTAACGATCTATATGTATGAAACATAAGTAAAATTAAAAAAATATTAATTTTTCCTTTTATTTTAAGGTGATTTGATAAATAACTATAAATTTAAAGACTAAAAAAATGAAAGTTTAAACGAAAAAGTAAAATAATTTTTTTTATAAAATTAGAGGAAAAAAATTATTATCCCTAATTTGTAAAAAAAAAAAAAGCCTTATACCAAATGTCAAGTATAAAGTCAGCCCACATGGCACTGTGGGCACCAAATTCCATCCATTTCACCCATTGACATGGCCCTAAATGACGCTTGTGTGGTAGCTGATGAAGCAACGTGGGATTACATTTAAGGAAGAGTACTTGTAAACAACAGCATTGAGGGACATTTGGGTTCATAGGAAAAGAAAAGATGATGGCATCGATGTGCTAAGCTTTTCTTAATTGAAGTTAATGGTCACATCTTTTTACTTTATTAAATATGTTTATGAGTTGGCTTCATGAAGTCGAATTCTATATTATACATTGAAGTCAGTAAGAGTAACTGATTAAAAAATTGGATTTTTTCTTTGGATATTCGAATAGAGTTATTAATTATTATTGGAAGTGTTGAATCCATTTTTTTTTTAAAAAAGGGATCAATTTTGATTTGAAAACGAAAATAAAAATTAGAAGTCGCCACTGATCTTTATTAGGTGTGGTCGGATCACCTTTGTTTTAATAAAACGTTTTGGTTTACTAAAACGGTGTTTTTGGTCCACGGAATTTCAGAAAACGGGTTTGGGAGTCGGTTACGTGCGACGAAGGATTAGCACCCTCGTCATGCCCAAAATTGGTACCGAATTGGTTAATCGATGTCTAAATGTCGAAAGTTGAAAATTCTGTGAATAAGTAGAAAAATACGACCCCCTCTTTTATTAATGCTAATTTTAATGGAATACTTTGGTAAATCGAATGCTTGAAATAACCAAAACGAACGTTAAAGACTTTCTTATTTCGAAGTAATAAAATGCCACATCCAGTACGTAGGACACAACATTTTAAGCCCCCGAGAATAAGCTTGTCTTTAGATTCCAAAACTCATGTATTTTAATATTAGAAGGTTATTCGGTCATCTGAACCAATCGAGAAAAATCGAAACCCAGTACGTAGGGCATGATCTCTCGAATTTCTCAAACGAAGAATATTGCCCTTATTTTCTAAGTTTTTTTGTTGTTGTGAATTTGAGATAAAGAAATTTGTGAAATATTTGAAGTTAATGTGCCTTTAATTAATTGTAAAAAATCTATGCATGAAGTAAATTGTATTTGTCGTATGACGATAATATAACATTGGTTTGGAATGATGATGGCATAATATACGTGAGATAATAATAACTTATCATGCTAATATGTATGAACGAAAATAAGAATAATAATAACAATAATAATGAAAACATGAATAAAGCAAATAAAGAAATTTAAACGTAAAAGCATAAGAAATAAGTGCACATTAGGCTTGAAATAAGTAAATGAAAATAGATAAAACGATAATGAACTAAGAGTAAAATGAAATAAATGAAATGAATAAAAGAACTAAAATAAATGGGGCTTTATTAGAAAACAAAAAAGAAATTAAGAGAACAAATTCAAAAAAAAAAACTAGAAAGGACTAAAATATAAGGCACAAAAATAAACGGGGACTGAATGCAAAATATATCCCAAATTCCTGAAATCCACAACGTTCCATGAACTAGGGACTCAATCGAAAGCGAAATAAAATTAAACGCCAAATCTAAAAAAACGAAAAGAGAATGAATTATGGCCCAATTCAAACGCTGTAAAGGAACGAGGGGTATAAGTGGAAATATTCCCCTTTTCAAAACGCATCGTTTAGCATAGGGCTTAAATGAAACCAAAAATCTAATTTTGGGGACGAATTATAAATATAAAGGGCCGGATTGCAACCTATACGAAAGAAGGAAGGACCACAACCGCAAATAGCCCATTTGGGCCTAAAAAACACGCGGATCCTCGTTCAAATCGGGTCGGGTTGCACGGGTCACTTCTAAACGGCGCCGTTTTACACTAATAGGCCCTATGTCAAAACGGTACTGTTTTGCACCACTATATAAACCTGAATTTCAGATTTTTTTTCATTCTTTACCTCCTTCTAAAAAATAAAACAAAACCCTCTCTTGCTCTCTGGTATTCGGTCACCGGACCGATCATTGGCCACCGTATCGGTCGTCGGTTATTGGTGCTAGTACTGCCGTTCACGGCGGCCGGAGAGTCTAAAAGCCCCCTTTTGGATCCCCCTTTTTTAAAAAAACCAAAAATACAAATCTTGAAAGCAATATGTGGCGAAAAAGAGAGATAAGTCGCACGAAAGACCCCCCATCTACCGTGCCTTCTACTTCGTCAGAACCCAAAAAGAGCCTACGACGTTCTAGTTCCGAGGACTTAACAGCGATGGAAGGTAAATCATACGGTAAAGATTTATTATTATTTTACTTTCTTTATTTCGAATCCTAGGAAAAAATAAACAAAGGCTTAAAAGTAAACACCTTTTTTGCTTCTGAATGTTCTTTGTATTAAAAAAATCACTCCTCTTTACATTGTTTTTGTTTCGGGTCTTTATAGCCGAAAGATGCAAATAATTTTACTATTTGCTTGCTGTTTTTGGTTCATCCGTTCTCTGTTGCTATTTGCCTTCTATGTTTGCTGCTTTTGTCTCTGTTTTCATCTGTTTGCAGGTCTATGAGGAGGTCAACGAGCGAGGGAAGGTTGTCCCTTTTCCTTTTCGGTGATGTTATAGGCCAATTTTAGCCCTAAACCCGAATGGCCCAATTATCTATTACAAACACTAAACCAACCCAATCATAAAACCCAATACAACCAAACCCACTTGAAACCCAAATGACCCAACCCCAATCCTAGCCCAATTGCCTAAACCCGGGGCCCGTTTACAAACAAATTAAACCCCAACTAATACCTAAACTAACCCAAACAAAAAACCCAACAGAAGCCCAAACCCCGTTACAACTTGACCCACTACCCTAATCCCCCTAAACCTAACCCGAACCTTCCCACTTGCGCCCCTCTGCCAGCCTCTGCTCCACCGCCTCTGCCAGGGTCAAATCCATCGCCCTACTGACCTTAAGTGGCACTGCACCTGCAAAGCATTAAAAGGAAGGGACAGAAAGTAAAAAAAAAAAAAACAACTAGTAAAAATAAAGGCTATATAAGCCGATTAAAACAGATTGTAAAGGATTTCGATTTTTTTCAATACAAAGCAGAGAATTTAACCAAAAGCAATACACAATCAGAGGAGCAATACCAAATCAAAGAACGAAACAAAGAAAGCAAGAAATTTAACAAATCAGAACCTAAAAACCCTAAGGTGATTTCCTTTATTTTCAAATCGGTTTTCTTTTTTTTTCCTTGCTGCTTATAAACACGTACGAATATATATATATATATATATATATATATAACGAAAAAAATAAAAAAATTTTAAGGTTTTTTCCTTGCCGATGGAGGTCCGGTGACCGGAAGGTGGCCGGAGGCTGGTCGGACCAACCACCGAAAATCGCCTCCGGTCTGCTCTCCCTCCTGTTTTTTTTCCTTGCCCGGTTATAATGATTTTTTTCTAAAATTTTGGCCTATTTATAGCGATGGAAAACGGCGCCGTTTTGGTGTTAAAACCCAGGGCATAAAACGACGTCGTTTTGTCCTGGGTCGGATCGACCCGACCCTTACCCGCTAGGATCCGCGTGTTTTTATAGCGGAAGGGCTAATTTCCCATTTAGCCCTTCCGCATTTTCAGTATTTCACAATCGGGTTTTATTGTTTTTAAATGGGCCCAACAATTTTCCGCGCTTCATAATTTGGTCCCCCATGCTGCGCATCGTTTTGGGAAGAGGGTTTATTTCCCGTTTGAGTCCTTCCATTGTTCGCGCGTGTTCAATTCGACCCCTTTTCCCTTTATTTCTTTCAAAATTACCCCAAAAACTCTGTCTTCATTTAAATTTCGTCCTTTTTCCTTTTTTTATTTATTTTATTTTATTTCAATGTCATTTTACTATCACATTATTATTATTATCATCATTATTATAATTACTATTATATCTATTTTGCTATCTTTATATTTACTACTAATATTAATATTATTATCATTATCTTATATTATTATTATACTACTTAGTATTTTGCTTATATTTACTATTATTATTTTTAATATTCACTATTATTTTATATTTGGTTAATATTTTTAGTATTTCATTTCCTTTTTTACTATTATATATTTATAATATTATTACAAATATTATTTCTTTCATATTATTTCTATTATTTACTTTATTGTGAATATTGTTATTTATTATTATCATTATTACTTTATACATAAATATATACTTTTCATGTTCATATTATTTTATATATGGTTGTAAATATACATATATATATTCTTTTTTTCTATTCTATTATTATTATTTTCTTTTCATTGCAAATATCATCATTATTATTTTTAATATTATTTATATGTTGTTATTGTTACTATCATGTTGTATCTATTGTTATTTTAATCTTCACTATCATACTATTACTACCTTTTAATATTATTCCATTACTATTATTACTATATTCTATTACTACTATGTTTAATATATTCTTTAGTTTTGACCACCTTTTTTCTGTATACATATATATTATTGTTATATTTTTCTATTTGATACTATTTTACTATTACCTTAACTATTATATTATTACCACCTTTTTAATATCATTCCATTAGTATGTTATTATCGTTATTTTATTACTAACACATTTGCATGTACCTATTATGATTTTTATTATTAATCTAATATTATCCCTATTTATGTTACTAACACATCATTTTCATTATTATATTGTTATATCATCATTATTATTACTATCACTGTTTTAATAATTTTCTTACGAATTATGCTATGTTTTTACCGTACGCCAAAATCGTTCTTTATAAAGGCAATGTTCCGTATTTAGAAATTCAAAAAAAATCGTACCCTAGCGTATTGGGTTTCGGTTTTCTCGTCTAAATCTAAATAACCGAATATCCTTCTTAAAACATAAGTTTAAATAAAAAAAAACTTATATATTATTACTATTTTGCATATTATTGTTGCTCTTATTTATATTTTGTTGCCACATTTTATCCTGTTATGCATGCTCCTATTGTCATTCATTATGTGTTTTATAAATCACCTTTGCCCGATACAAAAATGATTCTTTATAAAGGTAATGTTCCGTATTTAGACATTCGGGAAATCGTGCCCTAACGTATTGGGTTGCGATTTTTCGTTTAAATCTAAATAACCGAATATCCTTTCAAAACCAATACATACCCTTTCAATATAAAAACTTATTCTCGAGAATTCGACATGTCGCGTCCTAACGCATTGGATGTGATGTTTTGTTATCTCGAGATGAGATTTTCTAAACCAAGGTAATGTTCTGTACTTAGAGGAAGTCGCGAAATTGTGCCCTATCGTATTGGGTTTCAATTCCCTTCGTTTACTCCAAGTATTCGAATATCCTTTCAAAATTAAATACATAAATTTCAAATAAAAGGCAAGTTTAGCCTCAAAGGTCGAAATGTCGTGTCCTAACGCATTGGATGTGATGTTTTACCTTAAGGTGAACCAGCCTTTGATGCGTTTTCAACCTATCCAAATGTTTTAAAAGCAAATGAGGATCATATTTTGAATTCTTACAAGTTTTCGCATATTCGACATTAAGACACTGATTAATCAACAAGGTACCAATTTTGGGCGTATTGAGGGTGCTAATCCTTCCTCGTGCGTAACTCACTCCCGAACTCATTCTTTGATTCTCGCAGACCTAAATCGTTGTTTTGATAAATCAAATTGTTTATTAAAAACAACCCCCTTTTGAGGTGACCAATCACACCCTGACAAAAAAAGATTGGTGGCGACTCCTGTTCTCATATTCATTTCTAAAAACCCAAGTCGACATCCGTTTTCGTTTTCATAAAAATGGTCCCGACAGCTTGGCGACTCCACTGGGGATCCTAAAAAAAGAGAGTAGGAGCCACGAGTTGATTAATTTTTATCTTTCCGTCGAAATTTGGAAATCTGTTTAGTATACGATCCTTTCATTATATTTTATCAATTTTACGATATGATCATCATTATTTTATTTCGTATTTACTGCAAGCTTTTTATATCTCTGCACATTCCATTTGCATGACCGTCGGGGTCGCACCCTTTAAGTGGGAGTGAGAAACTATTATCACCTCCGCATGGGCTAGTGGACTGCTTCTGGGACACATCTGTACCTATGTCTTCATGAGGTCTTCACCTCCGCATGGCCATAGGGAAATATATCCCCCTGAACCAAACTCGATCCATATGAGCCTATAATGGGTGAGGATTGAGGAATCTGATGGTTCAGGTACCTTTTACTCTAGAACCAAACCACATGTACCAAACCTTAAGAGCCCACCCTAGGTAGAGCTTCGCCAAACCCTAGTGAGTCACCTGAATATGTGCTTCATTTATTATTGTATTTGGTACTGACGTGTTTTGTTTTATTTTGTTCATGATTGCATTGCATTGCATCGTCATAGAAAAGAGTTCGGTTGCTAAATAGAGCGCTTACCATGGAAAGGGGTTTCTTGATAGAGTGGAAGAAAATACGACCATCTGAAAGTGGTCCGAGGAAACATGGCAAGAAAAAGGAGATAGTTTGGTTGAGGGATACACATCGGAGTTATGGGATTTCACCAGCATTAGCGTAACACAAAATGATCTCCGGGAGTTGAGAGAGATATGGGCCAATTGGGATGATGAGGCCAAGCAACTGTTTTACTATAATTATGGTGATCTGCCTTACTTACTCGACATTAAGGTAGATAAGCATTTGTTCTAAGCCCTGACTCAATTTTGGAACTCAGCATACAGTTGTTTTACTTTCGAAAATGTGGACCTGGTACCCACTGTGGAAGAATATACCACCTTACTTCGTTGTCTGAGAATACAGACCAACAAAGCCTATGTTAGAGTGGTCAACGTCCCAAATTTTGTAAAGAAATTAATGAATATCACCGGGATGAGCGAGCGGTGGGTTGCGGCCCGAATTCAGCAAAGGAGGAAGTTAAGTGCATCCCTTGGAAAAGTTTGAAAGATCTGGTTCTAGCACATCCGGACATGAAAATAAGAGTTGACGTGTTCACTTTGGGCATTTATGGACTGGTGATCTTCCCTAAGACCTTGAGACACATAGATGAAGCAGTCACTGATTTGTTCGATCGACTAAATAAAAGGGTCACTCCGGTCCCTGCAATCTTGGCAGAAACTTTCAGATCATTGAATGCATGCCGGAGAGCCGGTGAGGAAAGATTCATAGGGTGTGCACAACTCCTGTTAGCTTGGTTTCATAGTCACTTCTGAAAAGTAGAAAAGTCGTTCTACCGAGCTTGCTATGAGAATTACTCTCCATTAAAGGATATAGTATCTACACCACGACGGGATGACATTTCAAAAGAGAAATGGATAGAAATTCTTCAGAATTTACAAGCTGAAGACGTCGAGTGGAAGGCTCCATGGATGACACCTGATGAAATCTTATATCACTGTGGTAACTTTGACTGGGTTCCCCTACTCGGGATATGGGGAGCTGTCGGATACGCTCCACTGCTTGTGTTAAGGCAATATCACTCAAGGCAGTTTGTACCAGCGACTCAAGGCCTAGCCCAATGTGAGTACATATACAAGGGCGAAAACTATAAGCAGAAAATTCGCGAGATCTCGAAGGCTTGGAGCCAAACCTATAGATTGAAGAGATTTGCTGCAAATCCAATGTCGACCCCCGAGTATGATTGGTGGAGAAGTAGGAGAGTCAACGATAATGTCCTCTCACCAAGTCAAGAAAATGTTCGGCCATTAGAAGAGCATCTACGAGTAATTCCGTTGGAGTTGGAGGTCATCAAACAAGACTTTGAAGAAAAGAGTCGGGAATTAGGAAAGAGGATAGAAAAACTCGAAGAATAAAAGATGCATTTAGGACTAGATGTTGACATCCACAAGTTGGAAGCTGAGAAACTAAGAAAGGGGAAGAGCAAGGTCGAAGAAGATTTAAATGATCTAAAAATGCGATACAAGAAGATTTGCTGGTTTAGGCAAGACATCAGAACAGTGGCGTCAGGAAGTCAAAGAAGAACAAACTAAAGCTGGTCACTGGGAGAGGCAATTTCAGGAGGCCCAGGTACGGAAAGATGCTCTGAAAAGAAGTTTACTAAAGAACCAAAGTGAAAAAGAAAGGTTACGAGATTGGGTAGCTGATTTGGAAAAATCCCTACATCATCATCGTAATCGTAACTCCGTAATTGAGCTGAAAACCAGTTTAAGCAAAATCGAGGAGTTAAAAGCAAAGATAGAAGAGCTAGAAATGTCGCTGCGAAATGCTGAAATACGAATTGAACTTTTTGAAATAAACAACGAACATTGGAAAGAGCAGCTCCACCACCCTCAATGTCAGGTTAGAGACCGGGATCATATTATGGGCGAATCCGTGGCTCAAATTCGAGAAGTCGCCTATCATCTGCAAACCCTGGCAGCTCAGGCCGATATACTAAGTTTAAAGTTTGAGTCGGTATCGGATCGTGGCCGAGACTTAGCTTGGCTTCTTAGAAAAGTTAAGGTTTTAGGGAATAGGGCCAAGTCGTATATGTAATCTTCCGCCTTATGTAAAGAAATTCGCTTTCTAGAAAAATGATCTAATAGAATTGAATCAGAATCAACGCCTCTTTTTTACATTCATTTCATTCATGTGCATTGCATTGCATTACATGCATTAATGCTCATTGAAAGACCCTGATTAATTAAAATTGTGACAGTTAATCTGGAAACCACCAAAAACCAACCGACCAAACACCATTACGATACCCGTACTAAGTCGAGAAACATGGATCAAAGGATGGAAAGGTTAGAGCAGCTCCAGAAGGAAATGCAGGATCAAATACAAGAGCAGCTGGTTAAGATCCAGCAGGACATGATGGACCGAATGATGGAATCATAAAGAAATATGATGGATCAGCTGACTCAATTATTGGCCAAGGGACTAGATAAAGGGAAAAGACCTGCACAAAGCTCTGACACTACGGAGCCACAGCCAAGAGTCAATCACGATCAAGATCCACTTTATCCCCCGTGATTCACTCCTCCGTACGTCCACGCAACACAAAGAGGGTACAAGCAAGGGGAATCCACTGGCCCAGAGCATCGACCCATGCCACCTGCCCATCTAGGGTAAGGAATATTTGTGACAAACCCCGGAGCCACTTCAGCCAATCCTACGGTTCCAGATTTAGATGATCCTGCAGAAATCCCCGGATTAAAAATGGAAGATCACGAGGTTTAAAAGAAGTATAGGAGCTTGGAGGAAAGACTCAAAGAAATAGAAGGCACTGAGGTCTTCGCGGCATTAAGCGCCAAAGAGCTTAGCTTGGTATCCGATTTGGTCCTACCGCCAAAATTTAAGGTACCCGATTTTAAAAAATATGATGGGACGAGATGTCCGAAAGCGCATCTTGTAATGTTCTGCCGGAAGATGATCGGCTATGTAAACGAAGACAAGCTGCTCATACACTACTTTCAAGATAGCCTGATTGGATCGGCTCTTAGATGGTACAATCGGCTTAGTTGAGAGAGGATCTGATCGTGAAAGGACCTGGCGTCAGTGTTCTGTAAGCAGTATAAACATGTGTCTGATATAGTGCCCGACCAGATGACTTTGCAAATGATGGAGAAAAAGCCGTCAGAATCTTTTAGACAGTATGTGCAGAGATGGAGGGATGTCTCTGCTCAAGTAGAGCCTCCACTAACAAAAACTGAGATAACCGTCCTTTTTATCAACACCTTAAAGGCACCGTTTTATGACAAACTAGTGGGGAATGCCACGAAAGATTTTGCGGATATTGTGATATCCGGCAAGCTCATTGGGAATGCCGTCAAGAGCGGAAGAATGGAAGGTCAAGAAAGTTCAAAAAGGGCAGCGCCCATGAAGAAGAAGGAACCAGAAGCCCATATAGTGGGAACTGAAAGCTGTTATGCCCTTAGTCCGTATCCAAACCAACCCTGACCTCGAAATTATCCACCTCTAAATCTCTATTATCCTCCTCAAACCCCTTATTACCAAACACCACTTCCTTACCCATCTTACCCCGTTTACGCCACCAGTAATCAAAGACCAGTTGTCACATTTCCACAAAATAACACACCCGCCCATGGCTAACCCCCAAATGAACAAAGGCCAACAAGACCTAATCCCGAGAAACCACAATTTACTCCTATCCCTGTGTCGTATGGGGAACTGTACCCAAAACTTTTAGAGAAACAGTTGATATCCCCACACTACATGGCACCCTTGAAGCCCCCGTACCTGAAGTGGTACGGCCTAAACGCTAGTTGTGTATACCATGCTGGGAATCAAGGACATTCCACGGAAAATTGCCTCACTTTTAAGAGGAGGGTTCAAGGACTCATTAATGCGGGTATCCTGCAATTTGATGGTGGTAGCAATACGGCCGAGAACCTATTCCCTAACCACAGTGGAGGGAATGTGAGCGTGGTTATGGAGGAGAATGATTGGCACATCAAAAGCTGTGTTTCGGAAGTAAAGACACCTCTGCAGAAAGTCTGGGAGGTACTAGTTGAGAAGGGATTGCTCAGCCGCCCCGATAGAATTCTTGAAGAAGGAGATCAAAGTTTTTGCGACTTCCATGGTATTGAAGGACACGACATTCAGTCCTGTGTGGAATTTAAGAGATTGCTACAAAATATGATGGATAATAAGGAGATTGGGATTTTTAACAAAGGTAAAGAGGCCGATAAAGGAGAAATATGTGCCTCTAACGATCAATTGACAGGTTTCCCATATAGCGCCGACCGACCGCTGATAATTTATTATGACGTGAAGAAAGAGCCGGTAAAACCAAAAGTGATAATTGAAGTACCGTCGCCTTTCCCTTATAAGGACGATAAAGCAGTACCTTGGAAATACGATGTTAACATCATCACACCTGAAGGTGAAAAGTCCAGAACCATAACCGAAAGTGTGGGAGAAGTAGGTCATTTCACCCGCAGTGGGAGGTGTTATTCTAAAGAGGTTGAGCCGACGAAGAAAAATACTAACCTGAAACAGAAAGGAAAAGTATTAATGCATGAGGCCGAAGCTATGCATGAAACTGTGCCTAAACCAGAAGCTAAAAAGCCTGTGGATGAGGAAGAAGTACAGGAGTTCTTAAAGTTTATCAAGTACAGTGAGTATAATATGGTGGAACAATTGAGCAAGCAGCCAGCACGAATTTCGATATTATCTCTACTGCTAAATTCAGAACCCCACCGGAATGCTTTTTTGAAGGTGTTAAATCAAGCTTACGTGGCAAACAACATATCTGTTGAGAAGCTTGATAGATGGGTGAATAATCTGAACGCGGATAATTTCATTTCTTTTAGTGATAATGAAATACCGCCCAATGGTAGAGGCTCCGTGAAAGCATTGCACATCACAACCAGCTGCAAGGGTTACATAATACCGAACGTGCTCATTGATAATGGGTCAGCTCTCAATGTCATGCCTTTGGCCACGCTTTCTAGGATTCCAATGGATTTGACTTATCTAAGGCCTTGTCATTCCACGGTAAGGGCATTCGATGGGACAAGACGAGAAGTCATGGGAAAAATCGAGATCCCTTTGGAAGTGGGCCATTACATATATGAGGTTAAATTTCAAGTCATGGACAGTACACTATCATACAACTGCCTCTTGGGAAGACCTTGGATCCATTCTGTTGCAGCCATTCCATCGTCTCTCCACCAAAAGGTGAAGTTTATCATGGATGGTTGTTTGGTCACAGTTGAGGGCGAAGAAGACATTGTCGCGTCTATCTCTACTAATGCGCCGTACCTCGAAGTAAGGAAAGATACGATGGAGTGTTCCTTCCGATCTCTTGAATTTGTCAACGCCATATTCATTGCTGAGGGAAACAGAATTCCCGTGCCTAAGCTGTCTAGAAATACTAGGATAGGAATCAAGCTGACTGTAGGAAGGGGAGCCTGAGGGAGAAAAGGCTTGGAGAAATATCAGCAAGGGATAGTCAGGGCCTTAAAGCTAGTACCTCACCAAGCTCGATACGGTTTAGGTTTCCAACCAGATGCACATCAAAGAAGGAAACAGTGGAAGAAGGATCAGGAAAGAAGGATTGCGAGAACCTTAGGCTGAGAACTGGAATGGGAGCCCATAGAGTACCCTCCTCTGTCAAAAACATTTACATCTGCGGGAATGATATACCCAGGTAAAGATAATCCACGAAGCACGCTGGTATTAATTGAAAAGGGTCTTCAGAATGTCAGTATAAATGTCATTGACAAAGGAGATGATGCGATTGAAGATGTTTCAATGATACGCCCTTGTCCCCCTGGATTCGTTTTGAACAATTGGACTGTTGTGGATCTTCCTGTAGTTTCTAATATTTCTCTAGAGTAATGCTCAATGTTAACACTTTCTTTTTGTGTATCCCTAAGTGATAATGTGATTCTTTTGTAAGAGCTTATGTTTTCTCTTTATCATTTAAATGAACGTTAACGGAGATGCATTTTCTCATGGTCTTTTCATTCTCATTAACTTCGTAATATTGCTCTCATTTCACAGCCTGCCCTTACATTTACCTCATATCATGCCATAACATTATGCTTGTTAGTTCCAATACTTTGATGCTCCTCTATAGTTTTCTTTTCATTCAACTTTCAGGTGCTCAGATATCAACGACATAAACAAACCCGTTACAAGTCTTGAAATCGATTTCGAGAAAGCTATTTGTTTCGGAAAGTTTGAAGCTGAGGAAAATGTTGAAGACTATGTCTCGTCTCCTGACTTACTAAGAATGGTAGAACAAGAAGATAAATAGATTCTACCACATCAAGAAGCTGTTGAGACAGTAAACTTGGGAAATGAAGAGAAAAAGCAAGAAGTGAAGATTGGGACCTCCATTTCAGATGACACCAGACATGATTTGGTCACTTTGCTCCGTGAGTACAAAGACATATTTGCATGGTCGTATCAGGACATGCCAAGATTGGGTGAGGATGTAATGGTTCATAGACTCCCACTGAAACCAGAATACAAACCCATTCAACAAAAGCTAAGACGGATGAGACTTGAAATGTTGTTGAAGATAAAAGAAGAAGTCAAGAAGCAATTTGATGTAGGCTTCCTACAAGCCTCCAAGTACCCAGAATGGGTGGCTAACTTAGTCCCGGTACCGAAGAAAGATGGTAAAGTACGAATGTGTATGGATTATCGTGACCTGAATCGAGCAAGTCCCAAAGATAATTTTCCCTTACCGCACATTGATACATTGGTGGATAACACAACTAAACATTTATTATTTTCCTTCATGGACGGATTCTCAGGGTATAACCAGATCAAGATGGCTCCTGAAGATATGGAGAAAACTACCTTCGTAACGATGTGGGGGATGTTCTACTACAAGGTGATTCCGTTCAGATTAAAGAATGCTGGGGCAACATATCAGAGGGCCATGGTGACGTTGTTCCATGACATGATGCATAAAGAAATAGAAGTCTACGTCGATGATATGATTGCTAAGTCCCGAGGGGAAAGAGAGCATGTTGTGAATCTCAAAAAGTTGTTCGAAAGACTAAGAAGGTTCCAACTGAAGCTTAATCCAGCCAAGTGTACATTTAGGGCTACCTCAGGAAAATTACTAGGCTTTATTGTTAGCAAAAGAGGCATTGAAGTTGATCCAGATAAGATAAAAGCCATACAAGAACTACTACCTCCCCGCACACAAAAAGAAGTCAGAGAATTTTTAGGAAGGTTGAACTACATCGCTCAATTCATTACTCAACTTACCAATCAGTGTGACCTAATTTTTCGACTCCTTCGAAAACATAATCCAAGAGAATGGAACGAGGAGTGCCAAGTGGCTTTTGGCAAGATAAAACAATATTTGTCCAGTCCCCAAGTGTTAGTACTGCTAACTCCAGGGAGACCGCTAATATTGTATCTGACTGTGTCTGAAAAGTCAATGGGTTGCGTACTGGGGCAACATGATGAATCAGGTAAAAGAGAAAGGGGGATTTACTTCCTCAGCAAAAAGTTCACAGAATGCGAGACAAAGTATTCGTCAATTGAAAAATTATGTTGCACTTTGATTTGGGTAGCTCGGAGACTCAGGCAATATATGTTGTATCAGACGACATGGTTAATTTCAAAGCTAGACCCAATAAAGTACATGATGGAATCACCAGCACTCTCAGGAAGAATGGCACGATGGCAGATCCTACTATCGGTATACGACATTGTCTATGTGAGCCAAAAGTCGATAAAAGGAAGTGCAATAGCTGACTTCTTAGCAGCTCAAACAACGGAGGAATATGAGCTATTGAAATTTGATTTCCCGGATGAAGACTTGATGTGCATTACAAAAGAAGAATGTGAGTCATCAAAAGCAAAGTCATGGAAGATGTACTTTGATGGTGCATCGAATGCGTTGGGGTATGGGATCGGAGCAGTCTTGATATCACCAGAAGGGAGCCATTACCCGTTCACCGCCAGATTAAACTTCTTCTGTACTAATAACATAGCGGAATATGAGGCTTGCATCATGCGACTTCGTGCAACAATTGGACGAAACGTCAAAACTTTAGAGGTGTATGGACACTCAGCATTGGTGATTTACCAAATCCGTGGAGATTGGGAGGTGAGGGATCCAAAATTGGTTAAATACAGTGATTTAGTGGCAGAACTGATCAAAGAATTTGAAGAAGTAACTTTTAATTACTTTCTGAGAGAAGAAAACCAAATGCCTTAGCCATTTTGGCTTCGATGCTCAAAGCAAATAGAGAAACAGAAATAATGCCCCTCGAAATGAGCATATATAAAGCCCCTGCACATTATTGTGCATTGAGAAAGAGGCAGACGGATGGCCATGGTTCCATGATATCTTAGAATATGTCAAGAATCAAAGGTATCCCGAACAAGCAAATGAGAACGACAAAAGAACAATCAGAAGAATGGCAGTGGGAATCGTTCTTGATGGGGACATCCTGTAGAAAAGAGGAAAAGATCAAGTGCTTCTGAGATGCGTGGATACTATTGAAGCCAGAAAAATACTTGAAGATGTCCATGAAGGAATTTGTGGAATGCATGCCAATGGTTTCACTATGGCCAAGAAGATTATGAGACTCGATTACTACTAGATGACGATGGAAAGCGACTGCATCAGTTATGCAAGAAAGTGCCATAAATGTCAAATTTATGGCGATAAGATTCATGTAGCCCCTTCGCCCCTTCATGTCATGACTTCTCCGTGGCCTTTTTCTATGTGGGGCATGGATGTCATAGGGCCAATTTCCCCTAAAGCCTTTGACGGACACTGATTCATTTTTGTAGTTATAGACTACTTCACCAAATGGATAGAAGCTACCTCGTTCGCCAATGTGACAAAGACTGCAGTTTGCAGGTTCGTGAAAAAGGAAATCATTTGTCGATACGGTCTGCCTGAGAGAATCATTTCAGATAACGCCTTGAATTTGAACAATAAGATGATGAAGGAAGTGTGTGAGCAATTTCAAATAAAACATCATAACTCCTCACCCTATCACCCGAAGATGAACGGAGCTGTTGAAGCGGCGGCCAACAAGAATATCAAAAGGATTATCGGGAAAATGACTGAGACATATAAAGACTGACACGAAAAGCTACCATTCACTTTGTATGCATAACGCACATCTGTGAGGACATCTACATGGGCAACTCATTTCTCTCTGGTCTATGGAATGGAAGCCGTGCTACCCATCGAAGTGGAGATCCCCTCTTTACGAGTCTTAATGGAGTCAAAATTAGAGGAATCAGAATAGGTTCAAGCTCGATATGACCAATTAAACCTTATCGAAGAAAAATGTTTGAAGGCAATTCGCCATAGACAGATGTACCAAAAGAGAATGATCATGGCTCATGACAAGAAAATATGGCCAAGAGAATTCCGTGAAAGAGAACTTGTGCTGAGAAAGATTCTCCCAATACAGAAAGACTTCCGAGGAAAATGGGCACCAAATTGGGAAGGACCATATGTTGTAAAGAAGGCTTTCTCAGGTGGAGCTTTGATTCTCACTGAGATGGATGGGAAAGAGTTACCTAATCCAGTGAATTCAGATGCTGTGAAGAAATATTATGCCTAAAAAAAAAGGAATTAAGATGAAAACCCGAAAGGGCGTCTTGGTAAACAAAAAAATTAAGATAAAAACCCGGAAGGGCATCTTGGTAAACAAAAGGAATAGGGTGAAAACCCGAAAGGGCATCCTAATGAAGCAGATTTGAACTCAAGGGGCAAGATGATTTGAACAGGGAGTCAAATGGCAAGACTACAGTATTTGAAGCATTTCTGAAAGCTTGAAATCTTCTACGTAAGAAGCCATGCTCGAAAAGATTCTTGATTAAGAAACGTGGAAGAGTTAATGCGTTGAATATCTAGAGCATTTGTATCCACTAAATATAATTCCTTTTCTCTTCATGACACTTTTAACTGTTTTTGGTCAACTTTCTTTATTCGTTACTTTTGAAATGAATAAACGTGAAGTTTCCCTTTCATACCTACCAGACTATTTCCATACATCTCGTTGTATGGTTTATTTAAATGTTAAATAGTAAATGACATACTCTGAACAAAAGAAATGTTAAGTATTACCTGGATGAAAAATGGATAAGTACAAGAGCCTCAAAGCAAGGACAAAAGTTCAACTGGGGGCAAAAGAGTGATATCAGAGAAACACAGATTGCTCATATGGATTGAGGATGGGTAGAAGTCCTGAAGAGAATCAAAAGTCGAAACAACGAACACAGATCTTCAAAAATCACGCCGAAAGGGAACATATGACAAACATGCCTAGGGCGCATAGCATAATCATGTAGGCATAAAGGCATTTAGGGCCAACGTGTGCATATCACGATAACATCATACATAACATATGCAGGTACTCCAGTAGAGCAAGAGGTTTTGATGATAACTATACTAAATCAAAGGAAAAGACACCCGAGTTTCACCAGATGAGACGTTTGGTATTCTGGTGTTTTTCAATTTATGTTTCAAAAATCAACTCATATTGCGAGAGGTGAGTTGAGCCTCGGGACACGCTGAGGTATTTTCAATTTCTGTTTTTCAATTTATGTTTCAAAAATCAACTCATATTGCGAGAGGTGAGTTGAGCCTTAGCTCACACGCTGAGGTATTTTTAGTTTCCGTTTTAATTTCTGTTTTTCAAAAATCAACTCATATTGCGAGAGGTGAGTTGAGCCTCAGGACACGCTGAGGTATTTTCAGTTTCTGTTTTCAATTTCTATTTTTCAGAAAAAAAATCAATCAACTCATATTTCGAGAGGTGAGTTGAGCCTCGGCTCACATGCTGAGGTATTTTCAATTTCTGTTTTTCAAATTTCTGTTTTCTAGAAATCAACTCATATGGCAAGAGGTGAGTTGAACCTCAGGTCACACTCTAAGGTAATTTCAATTTATGTTTTTCAAAAATTAACTCATATTGCGAGAGGTGAGTTGAGCCTCAGGACACGCTGAGGTATCTTCAATTTCTGTATTTCAATTTATGTTTTTCAAAAATCAACTCATATTGCGAGAGGTGAGTTGAGCTTCAGGACACGCTGAGGTATCTTCAATTTTTGTTTTTCAATTTATGTTTCAAAAATCAACTCATATTGCGAGAAGTGAGTTGAGCCTCAGGACACGCTGAGGTATCTTCAATTTTTGTTTTTCAATTTATGTTTCAAAAATCAACTCATATTGCGAGAGGTGAGTTGAGCCTCGGCTCACATGCTGAGGTATTTTCAATTTCTGTTTTTTTAATTTCTGTTCTTCAAAAAAATCAACTCATATTGTGAGAGGTGAGTTGAGCCTCGGCTCACATGCTGAGGTATTTTCAATTTTTTTTTAATTTCTGTTCTTCAAAAAAATCAACTCATATTGGGAGAGGTGAGTTGAGCCTTTTAATTTCTGTTTTTCAAAAAAATCAACTCATATTGCGAGAGGTGAGTTGAGCCTTTTAATTTCTGTTTTTCAAAAAAATCAACTCATATTGCGAGAGGTGAGTTGAGCCTTTTAATTTCTGTTTTTCAAAAAATTCAACTCATATTGCGAGAGGTGAGTTGAGCCTTTTAATTTCTGTTTTTCAAAAAAATCAACTCATATTGCGAGAGGTGAGTTGAACCTTTTAATTTACGTGTTTCAAAAATCAACTCATATTGCGAGAGGTGAGTTGAACCTCAGTTCACATGCTGAGGTATTTTCAAATTCTGTTTTTAAATGTATGTTTTTTAAAAGTCAACTCATATTGCGAAAGGTGAGTTGAGCCTCAGGTCGCGCGCTGAGGTATTTTCAATTCCTTTTTTAATTTCTGTTTTTCAAAAAGGGCCAACTCATATTGCGAGAGGTGAGTTGAGTCTCAAGTCACACGGTGAGGTATTTTCAATTTCTATTTCTCAATTTATGTTTCAAAAATCGACTCATATTGCGAGAGGTGAGTTGAGCCTCGGGACACGCTGAGGCATTTTCAATTTCTGTTTTTCAAATTACTTTTCAAAAATCAACTCATATTGCGAGAGATGAGTTGAGCCTCGGGTCACAACCTGAGGTGTTTTTAATTTCTTTTTTTCAAAAAATTCAACTCATATTGCGAGAAGTGAGTTGAGCCTTAGTTCACATGCCGAGGTGTTTTTAAATTCTGTTTTGCAATTTCTATTTTTTTGTCAAAATCAGCTCATATTGCGAGAGGTGAGTTGAGCCTTGGTTCACACGACAAGGTATTTTCAATTTCTGTCTTCAATTTCTGTTACCAAAAGATCAACTCATATTCGAGAGGTGAGTTGAGTCTCGGCTTACATGCTGAGGAATTTTCAAATTTTGTTTTTTAATTTATGTTTTTCAAAATTAGCTCATATTGCGAGAGGTGAGTTGAGCCTTGGTTCACACGCCAAGATATTTTCAATTTCTATTTTCAATTTCTGTCTTCAATTTCTGTTACCAAAAGATCAACTTATATTGCGAGAGGTGAGTTGAGTCTCGGCTCACTTGCTGGGGAATTTTCAAATTTTGTTTTTTAATTTATGTTTTTCAAAAAAATCAACTCATATTTCGAGAGGTGAATTGAGCCTCAGTTCAAATGCTGAGGTATTTTCAGTCTCTATTTTCAATTCATGTTTTTCAAAAAAATCAACTCATATTGCGAGAGGTGAGTTGAGCCTTTTAATTTCTGTTTTTCAAAAAGACGAACTCATACTGCGAGAGGCCGAGCTATTTTCGATGTTTGTTTCTTAATAAAGAATAAATGTTGGAGCTGATCGAAGATTCATATTTTGCCTCCCTGAAGTTGCAATGGAGCTAATCGAAGATACAGAATTTGCCTCCCTGAAGTTGCAGTGGAGTAGGTTGAAGTTATAAGTTTCATCTTCCTAAAGTTGCAGCAAGGGCAGATTGAAGATACCAGATCTCATCTCTGAAGTTGCAGAAGAGCAGATCACGACGAATTTTATATCTCTGAAGAGGCGATAGATCGAGGCTACAAGTCATAGCTCTGAAGTCGCGTTGGAGTGGTCAAAGCAGCAAGATGCAGTGGATTGAAATGAAGCTACTTAAAGAAGAGGAGTGCCAAAGAAGTCAATACTCAGCAAGACCAGGCAAAATTGGCCTTTCTTTATGTCTTTGTTCTATTACCGTTACACGACAATGAGCAAAGAGGGGCAGCTGTTATAGGCCAATTTTGGCCCTAAACCCGAATGGCCCAATTACCCATTACAAGCACTAAACCAACCCAATCATAATACCCAATACAATCAAACCCACTTGAAACCCAAATGACCCAACCCCAATCCTAGCCCAATTGCCTAAACCCGGGGCCTGTTTACAAAAAATTAAACCCCAACTAATACCAAACTAACCCAAACAAAAAACCCAACAGAAGCCCAAACCCCGTTACAACTTGACCCACTACCCTAATCCCCCTAAACCTAACCCGAACCTTCCCACTTGCACCTCTCTGCCAGCCTCTGCTCCACCGCCTCTGCCAGGGTCAAATCCACCACCCCACCTACCTCAAGTGGCACTGCACCTGCAAAGCATTAAAAGGAAGGACAGAAAGTAAAAAAAAAAACAACTAGTAAAAATAAAGGCTATATAAGCCGATTAAAATAGATTGTAAAGGATTCGATTTTTTTCAATACAAAGCAGAGAATTTAACCAAAAACAATACACAATCAGAGGAGCAATACCAAATCAAAGAACGAAGCAAAGAAAGCAAGAAATTTAACAAATCAGAACCTAAAAACCTTAAGGTGATTTCCTTTATTTTCAAATCGGTTTTCTTTTTTTTTTTCCTTGCTGCTTATAAACACGTACGAATACATATATATATATATATATATATATATGTATAAAGAAAAAAATAAAAAAATTAAGTTTTTTACCTTTTCCGGCCACCGTGTACGGTGGCTGGCGGCGGCGCCAACGGAGGTCCGGTGACCGGACTGTGGCCGGAGGCTGGTCGGACTGACCACCAAAAATCGCCCCCGATTTGCTCTCCCTCCTGTTTTTTTTCTTTGCCCGGTTATGATGATTTTTTTTCCAAAATTTTGGCCTATTTATAGCGATGGAAAACAGCGCCGTTTTGGTGTTAAAACCCAGGGCATAAAACGACGTCGTTTTGCCCTGGGTCGTATCGACCCGACCCTTACCCTCTAGGATCCGCGTGTTTTTATAGCGGAAGGGCTAATTACGCATTTAGCCCTTCCGCATTTTTAGTATTTCACAATCCAGTTTTATTGTTTTTAAATGGGCCCAACAATTATCCGCGCTTCATAATATGGTCCCCCATGCTGCGCATCGTTTTGGGAAGAGGGTTTATTTCCCGTTTGAGTCCTTCCATTGTTCGCGAGTGTTCAATTCGACCCCTTTTCCCTTTATTTCTTTCAAAATTACCCTAAAAACTCTGTCTTGATTTAAATTTCGTCCTTTTTCTTCTTTTTTATTTATTTTATTTTATTTCAATGTCATTTTACTATCACATTATTATTATTATTATTATTATTATTATTATTATTATTATTATAATTACTATTATATCTATTTTGCTATCTTTATATTTACTACTAATATTAATATTATTATCATTATCTTATATTATTATTATACTACTTAGTATTTTGCTTATATTTACTATTATTATTTTTAATATTCACTATTATTTTATATTTGGTTAATATTTTTAGTATTTCATTTCCTTTTTTACTATTATATATTTATATATTGATGTTAGTATTCTCTATGATTATTACAAATATTATTTCTTTCATATTATTTCTATTATTTACTTTATTGTGAATATTGTTATTTATTATTATCATTATTACTTTATATATATATATACTTTTCATGTTCATATTATTTTATATATGGTTGTAAATATACATATATATATATATTCTTTTTTTCTATTCTATTATTATTATTTTCTTTTCATTGCAAATATCATCATTATTATTTTTAATATTATTTATATGTTGTTATTGTTACTATCATGTTGTATCTATTGTTATTTTAATCTTTACTATCATACTATTACTACCTTTTAATATTATTCCATTACTATTATTACTATGTTCTATTACTACTATGTTTAATATATTCTTTAGTTTTGACCACCTTTTTTCTGTATACATATATATTATTGTTATATTTTTCTATTTGATACTATTTTACTATTACCTTAACTATTATATTATTACCACATTTTTAATATCATTCCATTAGTATGTTATTATCGTTATTTTATTACTAACACATTTGTATGTACCTATTATGATTTTTGTTATTAATATAATATTATCCCTATTTATGTTACTAACACATCATTTTCATTATTATATTATTTTATCATCATTATTATTACTATCACTGTTTTAATAATTTTCTTACGAATTATGCTATGTTTTTACCGTACGCCAATATCGTTCTTTATAAAGGCAATGTTCCGTATTTAGAAATTCGAAAAAAATCGTGCCCTAGCGTATTGGGTTTCGATTTTCTCGTCTAAATCTAAATAACCGAATATCCTTCTTAAAACAAAAGTTTAAATAAAAAAACTTATATATTATTACTATTTTGCATATTATTGTTGCTCTTATTTATATTTTGTTGCCACATTTTATCCTGTTATGCATGCTTCTATTGTCATTCATTATGTGTTTTATAAATTACCTTTGCCCGATACAAAAACGATTCTTTATAAAGGCAATGTTCCGTATTTAGACATTCGGGAAATCGTGCCCTAACGTATTGGGTTGCGGTTTTTCGTTTAAATCTAAATAACCGAATATCCTTTCAAAACAAATACATACTCTTTCAATATAAAAACATATTCTCGAGAATTCGATATGTCGCGTCCTAACGCATTGGATGTGATGTTTTGTTATCTCGAGATGAGATTTTCTAAACCAAGGCAATGTTCTGTACTTAGGAAGTCGAGAAATTGTGCCTTATCGTATTGGGTTTCGATTCCCTTAATTTACTCTAAGTATTCGAATATCCTTTCAAAATTAAATACATAAATTTTAAATAAAAGGCAAGTTTAGCCTCAAAGGTCAAAATGTCGTGTCCTAACGCATTGGATGTGATGTTTTACCTTAAGGCGAACCAGCCTTTGATGTGTTTTCAACCTATCCAAATGTTTTAAAAGCAAATGAGGATTGTATTTTGAATTCTTACAAGTTTTCGCATATTCAACATTAAGACTCTGATTAATCAATAAGGTACCGATTTTGGGCGTATCGAGGGTGCTAATCCTTCCTCATGCGTAACTCACTCCCGAACTCATTCTTTGATTCTTGCAGACCTAAATCGTTGTTTTGATAAATCAAATCATTTATTAAAAACGACCCCCTTTTGAGGTGACCAATCACACCCTGACAAAAAAAGATTGGTGGCGACTCCTATTCTCATATTCATTTCTAAAAACCCAAGTCGACATCCGTTTTCGTTTTCATAAAAACGGTCCCGACAGGTGAAACGGCGACAGACCTCGGGATGAGGCACCTTAGGACGAGGCATGGGCGACGTGACCGAGGGAGGGTGCGGCGGACATGGGCATTAGGGTTTTTAGTTTTGTTTTTTGAATTAGTTTTAGGGTTTGGGCCACATTTAGGCTAATTTGGTTTGGGCCAAATCGGGTTTGGATTCTAATATGTAATGAGTTATGTAGTTTAATGGACTGTGATAAATTTTTACTTTTGGTGTTTTGTTTTATTTATGGGCCCGAGCAAATTTGGGCTCTTACAGGAAGGATTTTATCTCAATATCTTTTAGTGGAAATAACATTAAGTTTAGACCTTACAATAGATAATAATATTTAAAGTTATACTAAAAAATAACTAATATATTTATAAAAAAAATTCTATCAATCAAATTATTTGTTTAATTTGATTTGAAATAAATTTTAATATAATTCTTTTTAAATTCAAACTGATTGATTTTAACAAAGCATTATAAATTGAATCGAGTAAAACAATCAAATTTTAAAAAAAAAATGTATACTCCATCAACATAATTGTATTACTTCTAAATTTAAAATTTGGAAGTGTTATCATTGATTCCATTTAAATGGAGTTTTAGGTAAATTTAAGAGGATAATCGTTGCATATATTCCATATTTGCCATAAAATGACCACAAGACTAGTAAAAGCTTTACGATCTAGAGACCTTAATGCATTCTCCAACTACACCACATCGCACATTTCTGCCAGCTAAATTCCCCCTTAGAATCCCAATGCGCAAAGCGATCAAGGGATACAAGGCAGTCCCTCAAAACGTGCATAGCATGTCGTAGCACATTTTTGGAGAATGCAATGACAGAGACTCCACACAAAGAGCTTAAGTTTTGAGAGAGTTTTCATTTTCCAAATTATGTGCCATATGAGCCTATACGGTCCGTGGTGAATCATAACCAATAGTAAGTCTTTTCTTTTGTTTGTGTGTAGAGTCTATTCGGACTATGGCTCCAAGCAATTGTATCATTTGGTATAGGAGTAAGTGGAATACACAAAATGTGTTTGACCTCATTGCTATTAGATTTAGCTTGAATTTTTCCTTTTATCGCATCCATGTTTATTTTCAAGCATCAAATATAAGAGTACATTGATTTTGTCTTCCAGTTATAACTAGTCTTACTAACTAATAGTGTAAAATTAAGAGATGAACACATGAATTTGGTTACATAATTTGGAATCTTTCTACGTTTGCAAGCCCTTACTTAGAGAGTAATCAACTACATATCTTCTTGTACAAAACATTATTTAAGTTCAACTCACTCACCAAGTGCATCCCCACTCCTATACATAAATTAGATCACTCTCCCCATTAAGAAATTCCCCATGAAAGCTTAGTTACAAATTGAACAACAAGAAAAATTTGTTTACAACAATTTGCATTAAAATTACAACGAATGTGGATCTTTGTCTCCTCGAATCTAACTTGAAAAAGTCTTCAATATGGAAAGGAAGTAGTAAAGATCTTTTTCTTTTTCTTTTGTAATCTTTTTCTAAAAACAAATCTCTTCAACTAAGGAAACTCAATAATATTAAAAGTCTTCAAAAGATCCTTGCTTAACTTGATTTTCTCTACGTTTTCACTTTAACAAAGTTTTGGTAAAAATCCTCAAGGATGTGCTAAAATAGTCAAGGGTTATCAATCAAAAGATACCAACCAAATATGACAAGTGACATTGTCTTCCAAAAGCAAGCTAAGACAATGTAACTTGCACTAACAATTTCCCCCTTGGACATTTTTAATTACAAACACAACAACACATTCAAGAAAGGTAAATATGATCTTCAAAACAACGTTCCACATTAATCCAACTATTCAACTTTGTAAGCGAACTACAGAATCAATTATTAGTGCAAAAAAAAATCAACAAAAGAAAATCATAGTAAAATAGCAAAAGTTAGAATAACTTAAGTACATGCTAATAAAACCTAACATAAACAAAAGGTATAAGCAGAGGCAAATCTAAAAAAAATTTTAGTAAGGGCCAAAATTTAATTTTAATTTTTTTCATAGATCAAAAGATAAAAGTTTATTATGTATTAACTTATAATTTCATCATTTTTGAAAGGACTATACATAATTTATTTCATTTTTATGGGGGCTAAAATGAAATTTCACTATATATTAATGTATAATTTATTTATTCATAATATGATTGAATCGAAAATTTTTCATTTTAGGGTGGCCAAAGCACAATTTCACTATATACTAATTTATAATTTCTCGATTCATAAGAAGACTAAATTGAAAAAAAAAATATTTTGGGAATGGGGCCAAGGCCCCTATTTGCCCCCTTTAGATTCGCCTCTAGGTATAAGTATCAAATCACCAACCAAAAATATAACCCAAAAGAATCATACTTCATACTCCCCCTAACTCCCTCACTCTACTCATTCTTCTACCTTTTTTTGCTAAAAAACAATGTAAAGGCATCAAAGGTCTCAAGCAATTAAATCAATATTATAACAAAGAACACGAGTCTTCTATTTGTTTAGGAGTTTAATTTGGTTCTCCAAGTGTTATAAGTGTTCGCCAATATATGTTAGGTCCTCATCAAGATGGTCTAAAAGTATAATCTTATCAGCACTAGGTTGCCAATCAGATGTTGATCCAATTGCAACTAGGCAACAACTAGTTCAGGATCTTTATCATTATTAGACTCAACTCTTGAATCTGTATCAATAATAAAACGTTTACCCCTTTTCCACTTATAGGAACACTTCAATTTTGGTACTTGAGGCTAAGTAACTTCATTATTCAATTATTATCCTTCTTTTACTTAAGCAAAATTTGATAGATGAGTAAAGGGTAAGGTAATGCATGTCTGGTATTCTTGGTCTCTACATCCTTAAAAGTTTTGTTAAAGATTATTTAACCATGATCAAAAGGAAAGAATGAAACTATCTTTTATAGTGACACTGCAATCCTTTTGTTAAGCACCATGCTTTACTTGTTAGGGAGTCTGTTTCTAGTAACAATGGCCTACAAGGCTACTATCTGGGCTTAAGATTAGAAGTTTTGGAATCTTGCCCTTCAGGCTAGGTGTATCAAACTTCGTTAATGAGTTAGAAAGTAAGAAAATCATCTTCAACAGTGAAGTCTCCATCATCCATACCATGACAAAGAAGAAAATTGTTTATTGCTACAAGACTACTTGTGAAAAAAGTTTGTAACACCCCCTAACACTAAACTGTCGCCGAAACAGGGTTACAGAGCATTACTAGACATTTCAGACAATTTACGATTAATATACAAATAATTAACATACATACAATAATTAATTTATTAAGTCCCTTTAATGGACATTCGATGCCCAAAATACATGTTAGAAGTAAATCAGGACTTGTTCGAATACTACGGAAAATTTTTTTTTTAACTCAATATAACCCCTTTGTAATAAGCTAACCAACCATGCAAATTTAAAACACAAGCAATTCAAAACCAATGTCACAACCTATACAATTTCAAATTCAAATACACCTAAAACATGCCCTAAACATCAACTTAGTAATTTACTAAATAAACATTCGCATATATCATTTGAATTAAATTAATAAACTTCATTCATTCTATTTCAGCTTGTTACCAAATATACCAAACATGTCACAATAATGCTATTTCCATTTCCTTAAACCAAATATCCAAACCATCATTTTACATCGTTTACACCCAAACTATAATTATCTTGACTCATACTTTTAACCTAGGTACATGCCACATTTATCAAAAAGAGAGATACATCATTGAGTTGTGCTGAGGTCGGGATTACTCTAGATGCTGAACCGGGACGCGTGACTTCTACTAACCTACGCACAGAAAACAACCGTACGCTGAGTATGGGTATACTCAGTGGTATTACCATAATTCAAACTATAATAACAATAATAAATTATAAGCACCCAACCTATAACAATATAATTATGAATATTAATTTTTACATTAATTTCATATTACAACAATAGCATTTTATTAATTGACATCATATATCATTAACTTGAACTTCAACCATTCCATGAACCTCTAATTCATACTTTCAATCTCATTTCTCAATTTTAATTTACAATTCAATTTTCTCATTTCAATTCGATAGCTCGATTAATGAAATTTATTCAATTTATCAGTTCATTTATTTTCCCCTATTAACAAGACTAGAACCTTGGCGGATACACGGATCCAACCAAGCACACCAGTATGGCACATTATGCCTAATAAATATTACTGAAGCAAACGGTACTCAGTGTCTAATCAATATATCAGAAGCAATAATACGACACCCATGGTGCCTAATATGACACATATAGTGTGTAATCGACTCGAAGTCGAATATCCCTAAACACTTCCAATTCTATGGCATGCCAATTATATCCGACTTAGCCCAACTAGTTAATAGGGTTTTCATATCATTTCTCAATTTCGATTTCACTTTCAATTCAATCACTTTCTCATACTTTCAAGTTAAATCCTTTTCCGCTTTCCAATCGAAATACAATCAAATACTCATACATATTCATACTTTATTTCAATTTCATTCATTTCAATAATAATACTTACCTTGTAATTTACTTACCATACATATAATTTATAATTTAAAATTTAATAATAAATAATTTGAATTATAGTAATACAAACCCGAAATTTCTCGGTTCACTCATCGATAATCTTTTCTTTTCCCTTCTGAGTCGATGCCTCTAGTTCTTTGTTAGCTACGAGAATTAAAATAATTTACAACTGTTAATACAACACTAATTCATACAAAATAATTGAATTTCTATTTAATTTCTACTTTAATTTCAATTTGATCCTAACTAAATTCACTTACTTTTCTATCTCAATTCATACCTTATTTCTACTCAAATTCAACCCAAACTAAAATTTAACTATCCAATTTTCATCACAAAACCCTAATTTCGAAATTCTTGCAATTTAGTCCCTACTATGTAAAACTTATGGCTTCTTTTACAATTAAATCCTTTAATCAATTCTAACTAGAAATTCTATCAATTAAATCCCTAATTCAACAATTTATTCAACATAAATCATGTTAAAAAATCTAAGTACTTTCAAAATTTCAACTTAATTTCAACAAAACTTTGTTCTAAGGCTTCAAAAACATCAAAATTAAAAGAAAAAGACTTGATTGACTTACCAAAATAAGCTTAAAGCATCAAAACTCTAATTTTTCCTTTTCTTTTTCCTTCTTTCTTTCATTCTTTTTTGTTTTGCTCTCTGTTCTTTTTCTATGCTTTAGTTTCTTTTTATTTGTTTATTTCTTTTATGTTTTATAATAACATAATATAATAATTAATATAATAAATTCTTTAATAAAAAGTAAATAAATATTTATATTACAATTGTATATATTTTAATTGATTCACTTGTAAATTACCATCACCATACATTTGTCAAATTTTGATTTATTCCATAATATAATAATATAATTAATATGATAAATATTTAGTACTTATTATTAAAGAAAATATATATTTATTACAAGTGTACATGTAAATAATTATTACTATTACATATGTATATTACTATTACCGTACATTTGTTTTTGTAAATTTTATTTCATGATTTAATAATAATGTAATATCAATAATAATAAATTAACAATAAAAAACTCATGATTTTTATGCACGTTAACCGCTTCATTTATGCTAAATGGCATATTTTTCATTTTGGTCCTTTTTACTTTCTTTAATCTATAATTAAGCATTCACACTTTATTCAATTTAGTCCTTTTTACTAATTATTCTTAATTAAGCTAAATTCACCTAATCAAAACCTAATAAAACACACCACTAGACTCATAATTACTTCCAAAAAATATTTAAGAATTTGGTTTACTAAGACGAAGGCCCGATATGTACTTTTTCTGATGCCCGTGAATTTTGAGTCATTAAGAAGTCTCTTAACATATGACTACATGTAATGTTCAATGTTTTAATCTTTTATCAATTTCAAGAGGTTGACATATAATCTAATATCAGATTCTTCACAAAAGGCTTGACATAGGAAACAAAGAGGAATAATTCATTTTGTTCAAGAAAGACATCAAAACCATTCTCATAGAAGCCACTTTGGTGGATATTTCTCTTGACTATGAAACCTTTTTCTTCCATAACCTTCATTCTTGTGGCACATGTAGGAATAAAGAACTTAAAATTCTTTTGTTTTGGTTCAGGTCTTGCCCTCTCTTAAATTTTTAATAACTCTTACTATAACAACCTGAAATTCAGTGGTATAAAAAAATGTGATTTCAAAACCCCATTTCGGTAAATATTAAATATGAACATTTACAAAGCTAATATAAAAATATACTAAAGATTGGTCAAGTAATTTTTTCGAATTTATAGTTAATAAAGGTCTAGGGACTAAAATATAAAAGTCAAATCGCAATAGATTTTTAATTGGTCAAAGGTTTAAGGACCTAAATAGCAATTAGCCAAAGGAAAAATATGGTAAATAAACTATTTTATATCATAAGATCGTGGATGATGATGTTGCTTTCCACTAATAAAGTTAATGATAATTAAAGTAAACTAATTAAAGATTAAGTTAATTAATTAATGTTAATTAAGGTTTCATCAAGGTATAAAAGCATAAACTAGTGGAAAAATATGCAATCTTCTTCATTTGCTTTCTTTTTGTTATCCATGGAAGGGAAAAACCTAAGGAATTTACTAAAACATTCAACCCTCATTTGGTAAGCAAATTCAAGTCTTTTTCTTGTATTTTTTATGGATTTGGACTTATGTGGAGCTTGATTTGGCTAACCTATGTACAAATTTGTGAAATTTTTAAAGTTTTAGACAATTATTATTGATGATTTCTTAAAGAATTAAGCTTGAAATTGATAGATTTTAAGCTTAGAGTATAAAAATGACTAGATTGTAAAGTTAATTTAGCTTATTTGTTACATTAAGGGCTAAATTGAATAAATGTTAGAAATATATGAAATTGGATTTTAATTCGAAGCTAGGAATTAAAAATTATGCTTATCCCAAGCTTTTAAGTTTAGGGACTAAATTGAATAAATTGTAAAATACGAAAAGAATCAAAAAATAAAATTTTATAAGATCATACATATCACGACATAGTATGAAACTGTTTGATATTTATTGGTTATATAAAATAATTATATAAATTAAGATTTTGATCAAAGTGGAGCTAATATGGGAAAAGCTAAGGTTGTCAAGCCTAGGGTTTTAAGTTCTTATTATCCCAACTAGTTGATCCTCTAAGAAACCCTACATAGAAGTTAATTTGTAACACCCTAATTTTTATTTTTTATTTTTACGAAATTGTGGTAATAATAATATCTGAATATGTTTTTGCATGAATTGGACGTAAATAATTGTCTGGATGAGTGAATAAGTACTTTGGGTGTGTTTGGGAAGGCCCTAAGTTCAAGGAAGGGCTTGGGCTAAATTTTGGGATTTTATTAAATAAAGCCTAACTCTGATAATCAGGCTTTTAAGTAAAAGTTGGGCAAAATATTTTAGAATGGGCCTGTTGGTCTGGTGGTTAAGTGGCAATGGGTTGTGCGAGGGGTCCTATGTTCGAGTCCTAGAATGAGCATTGGGCTTATTTTTACGAGTGATTAGGGGAGTGAATCAAGGAATTTGGGAGATACCCAAATATTCTACTCTCATTCTCTGTTGAATTTTCTCTGTAAAAATCTCCCCTCTCTGTATTTTTTTCTTTTCTTTTTCCCTCTTCCAGTCGAAATTCCACCATATTCTACTGTCGTTTTTCCCTTTCTTTTTTCCCTTGCTTCCTTTTTAATTTTTATTCTGTTTGTTCCTTTCGCAACGATTGTTCTACGTGTTTGGGTAAGTTAATGTGCTTTCTTATCTTTTAGTTATTATCAGGATGGGGGTTATTAAGCAGTTGCTTTCTGTTTAAGAGATAATCACGAATCTGTGGTCTGTTAATCGGCACTCTAAGCAGCGGAGTTTGTTGGTATTTAACAATTCGATATAAGTGACTAAAATTGGGCTTATGGTTGACGATTATAGGTTCCAAAGTGCTCAGGAGTGATTTCGGGACTAAAACAAACCAAGTGTGTACCTGAATCGCTCTGAAATCGTGTTTCGACGAAACCTAAAAATGAGACTGTCGATACCACACAGGCGTGTGGATTGCCCATGTGGAGGTCGTGTGCGAGGCACGGTTGTGGGGTCGATGAGTAAGGTCGTATGCGGGCCACATAGGCGTGTGAGGCTGGCTAGGCTGTGCGAGGCACGGGCTAGGCCAATTGGGTCGTGTGGGGCCACACGGGTGAACTACATGGGCATGTGGTATTTGGGCCAGGCCATGTGATCCACAGGGTAAGGCTAAGTTGGGCCGTGTAGGCTACACGAGCGTGTTAGCCCACATAAGCAGACCATATGGGCGTGTCAGCCCATTTCACTAAATTATTCTGAAAGGTTGCACTGGTCGCCCAGGTCGATTGTGACCTGTCATAGGGTCGGTAAGGTTATCTTAGACCTCGTTCTGTGCTCTGATTATATGAGATAGCATGTGATATTAGCATGTGTATTGATTCTGTTCTGTATATAATTGAATGTATGATCTATTGTTCTGCATTAAAGCATGTCATGATATTTATGCTACATTGCATTGGGATGGGATTGATATTGAAGAGAAGAAAGACTAAAAGGCTTTTTAGCCGTTTATCTTTCAGCAATGCTGCAATTATTTATTACATGTCGTTTCATGGTACCACACGGTGTGTTGGGTTGGATAGGTTGATTTTATCCCCATATTTGGTGTGTAGGGCTGGGTAGGTCGATTTTATCCCCACATAGTGTGTAGGGTGGACAGAGATGGTGTACAGGGTTGGTGGGCTTGTACTGTTCTGTTCTGATCTGATATGAATGTATGACTATATGGGCTAAGGCCCGAATATATATCTGATTTTGTTCTGAGTGGGTTAAGGCCTACACCGTATCTGTTAAAGGCTCTAGCCCGAATGATGACTGATTGACTGATGTTTGTCATATGCATGCTTTATTGTGAGGATGTACACATTGAGTTTGTGAAAACTCACCCCTTCATTTTATTTGTCTGTCAGGTAATCCCCAGCAGTAGATGGATTGGCGCAGCGGAGGGCTCGTCGTGACCACTGAGACGATTACTATGGTTTAAAACTTTAATGTTTTATATTATTTTTCTTCTACATTACTTGGTTATTTTATGTAAGTTGGAACTTAGACGGTTTTGGTTTTATTATAGAGTTTTAAACAGTTATTGTTATCGAATTATAAATTGTGGCACTGCAAATATGTTTTTTTTTTTAAACTTAACTAAATGTTTTCGTATGAATGAAGAATTTTGAAACTTCTGTGTTAAATGAAAGATAATAATTTGGACAAGTTTTTATGATTGAAATGGTTTTCTAAAAACACTCTCATGTGACGCCACCAGATTCGATCATAACATCTAAGTCGGGTTTAAGGTGTTACATTTAGTGGTATCAGAGCCAGGTTTACAAAACTCGACTGTGGTCTTTAGGTTTTTCAGTATGATTTTATGAAATGTTTTGAAAATAATTTTGAAATGTTTTTGATACTAAGAAAGTGGTACACCGAGCCTTCGACGTCGATCCAAGTAAGTTCTCTAAAATTCTGATATGTACTGTATAAAGCATAATTAGGTTATGCTGAAAGAATGTTTGATCTAATTGACAATGTATTCCGAGACTACTTAAGTAGTATTTCACTGAAACACTTTAGATAGTGTAAATTGAGACTTTAGGGAGACAACTTTCTCTCGATAACTGATACTGAATACTCTGATAATTATACTGCATAAAACATCTGCTAATAATATATTGAAACTGTAGACTGATATGCATAAAATGTTTAATACAGATTAATTCGGTACATACGATGAGCACACGTGGTACTCGTGGACGGGGTACTGAAGGCTGAGGTAGAGGCCGTAGAGGGGCTTGAGCTGAGCCCTTGCTTCTGATACTATACCAGTAGTGGACGCTAGTGAGACACCGGTGTCACCTACGACTAATAGTAAGACAGGACCGTATGATCGTACGGCTAAGGACGACGCACTGTCCCAAGCCATGCTTCGTATTCTGGAGAGGGTCGCTGGACCCAACACTAGATCTGGGGGCCGTGGGTCGGTTACAGAATGACTCCGTTCCAGTGGGGCTGAGTTATTTAGGGGCATCATTGGAGTTGCTCCGAGTGCGGTTGAGTACTGGATAAAGGCGACAGAGCGTATTATGGACGATCTGGACTTCACTGATGAGGAAAAGCTCAAGGAAGTTGTATCTTTGCTTCGAGATGAGGCATATTAATGGTAGCTAATAGTTAAGGAAGGGACTCAACCTGATCGTCTATCTTAAGGTCTGTTTAAGGCATCTTACCAGAGTAAGTATGTTGGGGCCTACTATACTGATGCTAGGAGATGTGAGTTCCTAAATCTCACACAGAGGGATCTTTCTGTGACCAAGTATAAGGCCAAATTCCTGAGACTGAGCCGTTATGCGAGGGGCATGGTGGTGACCGAGTATGAGCGTTGTATGCGGTTTGAGGATGGTTTCCGTGACAGTTTGCATGTTTTGATAGCTTCACAAAAAGAGTGGGATTTCTCAGTCTTGGTTGAGAAAGCCAAGATAGCCGAAGAGGTGAAGCACACGGAGCGCCAGAATCTTGATAGAAGGAAGGCTAAGAGGGATCTAGAGCTTTCTAGTTCTGCTGCGAGGCCTAAGAAAAAGGCCAGGTCAAATGGGTCCGTTAGAGTTGGGCCTACTGTGGTGGTTCCTACTAGGATGGCTATTTGTTAGCACTATAACAGGAGTCATCCAAGAGAGTGTTGGAGAGTTATTAGAGCATGTTTGAGGTGCGGATCAGCTGAGCACCGAGTTAAGGATTGCCCACTGAGAGGTAATCAGACACAAATGTCGGTTGTTGAGACGGCATAGCAGCCGAGAGGGGTACAATAGCCATCTAGGGGCTGAGGACAGGCTAGGGGTGGTAATGGTATGGGTCGAGGTTAGAGAGCACTAGGCAGAGGTGTAGGACCGACTGAGGCGAGGCAGTCTGCACTGGTTTATGCTACACGTCGTCGCGAAGATAGAGATGCTCCAGATGTCATAATGGGTACGTTTCTTATTTTTAATGTACCTTATGTTGCACTGATAGACATAGGTTCTACATACTCCTATGTTGCATGAACTGTATCTGAGACTTTGGGCATTGCATATGAGAGTGTCTCTAGTGAGATTTCTGTGGTGAGTCTGTTGAGACAGTCTACTAGGGTTAGTAAACTATTTAGAGACATTCCGTTAGAGGTTCAAGGGACGGTATTTCTGGCTAATTTAATGAAACTTTCGGTTGGAGAGTTTGACTTAATTCTGGGCATAGACTGGTTGGTAAAGCACCATGTGAGTCTGGATTGTGTAGAAAAGAGGGTTGTTCTGAGGATCGAGGAGGATAAGGAGATAATCGTGATTAGGGAACAATAGAATTATCTAAGTAATGTGATCTCTACATTAGTAGCAGAGAAGTTGTTAAGAAAGGGATGTGAGGCATTTTTAGCCTACATCAGTGTTTTAAATTCCGTAGACTCTTTAGTGAAGGACATCCGTACAGTAAAGGACTTTCCAGATGTGTTTTCAAAGGAACTATCAGGTTTACCTCCGAGTCGAGAGGTGAAATTTGGGATAGATCTGATTTCTGGTACAGCTTCGGTGTCTATCGCTCCTTACCGAATGGCACTGAAAGAGCTTACTGAACTTAAGGCCTAGATACAAGTGTTATTGGATCGTGGGTTTATTCGTCTCAATATGTCTCCGTGAGGAGCACCTGTATTGTTCGTAAAGAAAAAAGACGGTACAATGAGGATGTGTATTGATTACTGTTAGTTGAATAAGCTAAAGGTAAATAATAAGTACCCTCTTTCAAGGATAGATGATATATTCGACCAGTTCAGAGGGGCTTCAGTGTTCTCAAAGATTAATCTGCGGCCAGGGTATCATCAGTTGAGAGTAAAAGAGGCCGACGTGCATAAGACGACATTCAGGACTCGGTATAGACATTACGAGTTCTTGATTATACCATTTGGGTTGACTAATGTACCGACAAAATTTATGGATATAATAAACCGAGTGTTCCAACCCTACTTGGACCGGTTTGTGATAGTGTTTATCGACAACATTTTGGTTTATTCTAAGATAGAATGAGCACGATGAGCATCTCAAGGTTGTTCTATAGACTCTTCGAGAGAAATAGTTGTTTGCGAAGTTCTCCAAGTGTGAGTTCTGGCTTCGATAGGTGACTTTCATAGGGCATGTGGTATCTGCTGAGGGGATTCATGTGGATCTTTATAAGATTGAGGCTGTGTTGGATTGGAGACAGCCAAAGACGGTATTAGAGATTCGTAGCTTTTTAGAATTGGTTGGATACTACCATCGGTTCGTTGAGGGGTTCTCTTTGATCGCAACACCATTGACTAAGTTATTATGTAAGGTTGTTCCTTTTGTTTGGACTGATGCACAACAGGAGAGTTTTGAGAAGCTCAAGTTGGCTTTGACAAAGGCTCCAGTTTTGATACAGCCTGACCCTAGGAAGGAATTCGTAGTGTACAGTGATGCGTCATACGTAGGTCTGGGTTATATTCTGATACAAGACGATAATGTGGTAACTTATGTGTCTCGACAACTCAAGACTCATGAGGTTAACTAACTGACGCAGGACTTGGAGTTAACTGCAACAATTTTTACTCTTAAAATTTGGAGGCATTATCTATATGTCGAGAAATGTACCATCTACATTGATCACAAGAGCCTCAAATATCTCCTCACTCATGAGGAGCTAAATCTTAGGTAGGGACGATGGGTTGAGCTACTTAAAAACTATGAATGCAGTATAGAGTATCATCCTGGTAAGGCCAACGTGGTGGCTGACACGTTGAGCCGTAAGGTTGTGTCTGATCTGAGAGCGTTGTTCACCCGATTGAGTTTATACAATGACGGGAGTCTGCTGGCAGAGTTGCAAGCGAAATCGACATGGATTGAGCAAATAAGGGCTAAGCAGCTAGGGGATAAGACTCTTGAGTTGCGGTTTCGACATCTTGAGACTGGGATTACTATAGATTTTTAGCTTAATAGTGATGGGGTTTTATGTTTCCGAGGACAGATTTGTGTGCCTAACAACGAGGACTTGAGACAGTCGATTTTGAGGGAAGCGCATAGCAGCCCTTATGCTATGCATCTCGGTAGGAAAAAGATGTACAGATATATCCGAGAGTTATACTAGTGGCCAAGATTGAAGCGTGAGGTGACCGATTTTGTTGCTCGCTGTCTGACTTGTCAGCAGGTTAAGGCTGAGCATCAGTTGCATTCGGGTTTTCTACAGCTAGTACAGATACCGATGTGGAAATGGGAGCGAGCAATGATGGACTTTGTTAGCGGGTTGCCTTTAACACCCACTAAGAAAGATTCTATATGGGTCATCATGGATCGATTGACGAAGACTGCCCACTTTATTTTGGTTAGGACGGACTACTCCCTTCAAAAGCTGGCTAAGTTATACATTTCTGAGATAGTGAAACTGTATGGAGTTCCTGTGTCGATTATCTCCGATAGGGATCCTCAGTTTACATCTCGATTCTAGTAGAAGCTTCACGAGGCTTTGGGTTCTCGGTTAGACTTCAGTACTGCTTTTCATCCTCAGACAGATGGGTAGTCAAAGAGGGTGATTCAGATATTAAAGAACATATTGAGAGGGTGTATCATCGATTTCCAAGGTAGATGGGAGGAGTTCTTACCGCTAGCATAGTTCACCTACAATAACAATTATCAGTCCAATATTCAGATGGCACATTACGAAGCACTGTATAGTCGTAAGTGTCGCACTCCATTATGTTGGACTGAGTTAGGTGAGCGATGAGTACTAGGTCCAAAGTTGGAATCAAAAACTGAGGATAAAGTACGTCTGACTCGAGAGCTTCTAAAAGCGGCTTCTGATATACAGAAGTCTTATGCTAATCTAAAGAGAAAGGATATTGAGTATTCTGTAGGGGACATGGTTTTTCTTAAGGTCTTGCCATGGAAGAAGGTATTAAGGTTTGGTTGTAAAGGTAAGCTGAGTCCTCGATTTATTGGGCCATATTAGATTTTAAGACGAGTAGGACCAGCCACGTATCAGTTGGACCTGCCTCCAGAGTTAGATCGTATTCACGATGTATTCCATGTCTCTATGTTGAGAGTTATCGCTCTGATCCCACACCCATTGTACCTGTGGAGGATATTGAGATTAGGCTAGATATGACGTTCAAGGATAAGCCGGTTCAGATTTTAAATCGCGACATGAAGGTCTTACAGAGGAAGACTATTCCTTTAGAAGATTCAAAGCATCAATAGAATCCTCATATCTTCTGATCAGGTAAAATTTTGAGGACAAAATTTTCTTTAAGGGGTAGAGTTGTAACGCCTTAATTTTTCCTATTTTTGATTTTTGCAAAATTGTTGTAATAATAATTTCATAATATGTTTTTGCATGAATTAGACGTAAACAATTGTTTGGATGAGTGAATAAGTACTCTGGGTGTGTTTGGGAGGGTCCTAACTTCAAGAAAGGGCTTAGGATAAATTTTGGGTTTTTATTGAATAAAGCCTAACTCTAGTAATCAGGCTTTTAAGTAAAAGTTGGGCAAAATATTTCAGAGTGGGCCTGCTGGTCTAGTGGTTAAGTGGCAAGGGGTTGTGCGAGGGGTCTTGTGTTCAAGTTCCAGAATGAGCATTGGCCTTATTTTTATTGTTTACCGTGTAAGTATTTGAGTTAGACCGGGTTACTGATGGGGGAGTGATTAGGGGAGTGAATCAAGAAATTTGGGAGATACCCAAATATTCTACTCTCCTTCTCTACCGAATTTTCTCTGTAAAAATCTCCCCTCTCTGCATTCTTTTCTTTTCTTTTTCCCTCTTCCAACCAAAATTCCACCATATTCTACTGTTGTTTTTCCCTTTCTTTCTTCCTTCGCTTCCTTTTTCATTTTTATTCTGTTCGTTCCTTTCGCAACGGTTGTTCTACGTGTTTAGGTAAGTTACTATGCTTTCTTGCCTTTTGGTTGTTATCAAGAATGGGGTTATTAAGCGGTTGCTTTCTGTTTAGGAGATAATCACAAATTTGTGGTCTACTCATCGGTACTTTAAGCAGCAGAGAATCGCTATACTACGTTAGAAATAAAGCTTCTTTAGTTTTGGGATTTGTTGGTATCTAATTATTCGATATAAGTGATTGAAATTGGGCTTGTGATTGACAATTATAGGTTCCAAAGTGCTCAGGAGTGATTTCGGGACTAAAACGAACCAAATGTGTACCCCAATCCCTCTAAAATCGTGTTTCGGTGAAAGCTGAAAACAAGACTGTCGAAGCCACACCGGTATGTGGATTTCCCGTGTGGAGATCGTGTGCGAGGCACAGTCGTGGGGTCGACGAGTGAGGTCGTGCACGCGCCACACGGGTGTGACAGACATGAGCGCGTCAGGCTAGCTAGGCCATGTGCGAGGCACGGGCTAGGCCAATTGGGCCGTGTGGGCCCACACGAGTGAACTACACTGACGTGTGGTATTTGGTCCAAGACATGTGATCCACACGGGATACCATATGGGAGTGTCAGCCCATTTTACTGAATTGTTCTAAAAGGTTGCACGGGTCGCCTAAGTCGACTGTAACCTGTCATAGTTTCGATTAGGTTATCTTAGACCTCGTTTTGTGCTCTGATTATATGAGATAGCATGTGATATTAGCATGTGTATTGATTCTGTTCTACATTAAAGCATGATATGATATTTATGCTGCATTGCATTGAGGTAGGATTGATATTGAAGAGGAGGAAGACTGAAAGGCTTTTTAGCCTTTTATCTGGTAGCTACCCTGTAATTATTTGTTACGTGTCATTTCATGGTACCACATGGTGTGTAGGGTTGGATAGGTTGATTTTATTCCCATATTTGGTGTGTAGGCCTGGGTGGGTCGATTTTTTCTCCATATGGTTTGTACAGTAGACAGAGATGGTGTGCAGGGTTGGTGGGCATGTACTGTTCTGATTTGATATACATGTATGACTGATACTCATGATATTAAGTAATAAAATTTATAAAAACTGATTACACCAAAAACTAACTAATATCACGATTTTAAAGGCAAGCGCACCTATCGAACAGTAGTATAGTTTAGCGGTAAGACCGAGTTATCGTACCTAAGGGAGCCAAAAGTACTAATACTTACTTCCTTTCTATTATCTAGCCTAAAAATAAAAGAAGGTTGTTTGATACTAATTCTAAAACTAACTAAAAGTGCACAAAAAGTAAATTGGGGAAAACTTTCGGGAAAAGCTGATTGATATGAGCAATACTCAAGGAAGAATCCACCTAGACTTCACTTGTTATTGGCTTCTTGAACTAGATGATTTCTTCACTTGACTTGATCCGTAGAGATCCCTAACCTATGTTAATACCTCTGTCGAGGATAAGAACAACTAATCCTAGGTGGTTAACTAAAGTTTCTTTATTAATTAACACCCCTAGGTTGCATTAATTCGATCTATGGATCCCTTTATTAGGTTTGACCCTAATCTTGCAGATTTATGTCGCCTTATGTCTAGGGTTTGCATGCAACTCCGCTTAATTATGGTAGATCTACTATAAAAGCAGGGACTTTTGCTCTTCTGCCTAAGCACATCAGTTTCTTGAAGTAATACCTAGGATTACTAATCCAATAATGAAGAACACATAATTAAGAACAATTCAAGTATTTATCATATAATTCAAGAATAAATAATAATAGGGTCGGTCTTAGGTTTCATCCTCCTCAAGTATTTGAGAGGTTTAGTTCATAATTAATAAAGAAAACATCTCAGAAGGAATAAGATAACAAAACATAAAGAACCTAAAAACCCCTGAAGGAATTTAGGGAGATCATCTGTCTTGATGTAGAATTCTGGCTTCTGGGATGAATCAATCAGCTTCCCTTGGAGTAATACCTTGCTTTCACTCCTTGTGTTGGTAGAAATATGGCGCTCCTTCTTGGGATAAAAGAGTACCCCTTTAGAGTTGCCTCCTAGGGTCTTTCTATTGAGTTTTGGGATGCCTTTCTTAGCCTCTAAGCATCTAAACCTGAGTGAAATTGCAATTCCTCACGACAGGGACACGCCCGTGTGGTTTCGATAAGGGCCGTGTTCGGGCCTGTTGAGGTGGCACGACTGTGCGGCCTGGCCATGCTTGTCGGGGCAAGGCCGTGTTAGACCTTGTGTGGCACGGCCGTGTGCCATGGCCGTGTGGTGACTTCTTGGGCCATGTCATTTTCACATTTTGGCCCATTTTCTTTATTTCTAGTCCGTTTTTCGTTCTTTTCTCTTCCCTATGCTCTCCTGAGTATACAACATGAAATAGAAGGGTTAAGAGCACTAATTCTCATAAAATTAATAATAATTCATCCAGAAATTAGGCTAAATATGAGGTAAAAATGTGTATAATTTATTGTTTATCAAATACCCCCATACTTAAGCATTTGATTGTCCTCAAGCAAAATCTCAATCCCTAATTAAGAATCATTCCTCCTAACTTACAATCGTTCTTAATAATGTTTCAAACAAATCCACAGGTAATCATACAATGATAATTCAATCAGAAGAACATTAAGGATTCAATTATTCTAAGTTGAGAATTTTATCATTGAAACATAAGTTTTCTCCCTTCTCCTAAGTAATTATCTCTCCATCTTAATTAACAGGAGTTGACATCCTCACTAAAGATTCACTCTATCCACACAAGGTGTTTAGGGTTCAAGAATTTAATACTCTCTATTCAACTCGAAAAGTTATTACCATAGGCTTGCTAGAGAATTAGATCTCCACCACTGTAGATTGATATGATACATCGATCAAAAGGTCTTTCAATGGTTGTAATGGGGCTTGGTTAGAGGTGTTGTCACAGGCTACAACAGAGGGTTAGAATGAGATTGAACTGAAAAGTTATCTAGCTAGAAAAATCTCTATCACTGGAACATATTTCTCAAACTAATTCTTATGATAACATTATTTTTGCCTTGGTAGCCTTAAAATAGAAATATGAAAAAACTATTTGAACTATTATAGATTACAACTAAATTAGTACATACGTAATTTTTTTTAAGAACAATTCAATAAATCGAATAAAACTTTACAATCTGGAAAAGAGAATAAAGCTAGATGAAAATTTCAACTCAAATCTCAACAAAAATAGGGGTCAAAATAATTGGATGGAATTCAACAAAAATGGGTGAAAGGTTAATATTAGAGGTAAGTTAAATAAAAGGTTGTTAGGCTCAATGGGGTTCACTAGAGGTTAATTTATGGAGGTAGGCTTTTGTGGAGTAAGTGGGTTAAATCCTAGGTGCCTTTATCATTTCGGTATATCAAATCAATGATGTGGTCTCGACATGTATAATCGAAGTAAGTTCTAGAATAACAAATCAGAATTGACTCACTCAAAGCAATAATAAAAGTGAGCACGAAAGAATGTATGCTCAAAAGGCTCAAAAATCTCACCAGAATTATGGCTGTTGATGTCAATCTTGCGAATTTTAAATCTCAAGATAGCACTTAGAATTAAGGAAAATAACTTATGAAAAAAATTGGGGTTCTCAAAAATTTCAACTTATCATGCTTGATTTCCTAATGTTTTAAAGTTTGAATAATCAAAGTACAGGCACCTATGTCTTAATTCTCACATATCAATAAAAATCATAAATTAATCAGAATATATTCCTGATAGGAGATTGAAGATAATGCAAAGAGTGAAAGTGAGAATTTGAGAACAATACAAAATGTTAGTAAGAAAAAGTTCAGGGATTTCAAAGAGAGTGTAAAGACTTGAAAATAGATTTTCCCCCTACACTTAAGATGTACATTGCCCTCAATGTACAAAGATAACATTAGTAGCAATAAAAGCACAAGATCATAAGATATGGAAAGACATGAAACTCCCTGAATTTTGGATGAATTTGTGAGACGGATATTGGAATTGGAAGAGCCGGCAGTTGTGGCAGAGTGTTCCCATTTCCACATAGATATGAGCTGTAAGGCTCCTTTGAAACTGCGAAAGTATTTATTAGTCGTGGGAAATTTGGATTAATAGAGATTACTCGTTAGGCATTAGCCGATATGAAAAATAAAAAAATAAATAATAGAAAAATAATAGACTAAGATCTAAAAATACCAATATTCAAATAATGAAAAAGATAAAATGAACTAAAAATAAAAATGAAGAGGAAAATAAAGTTAGAAGAAAGGAAAAGGTAAAAATAGGGATCAGTGTTAAAATAAAAGTTAAGATAAAAATAAATTTAGGAGGAATAGAAATCTCTAATCCTGAAGTGGATCACGCGGTGGCGGTGGGGAAGTGATGTGAAGGTGCTGGCATATCTGCTGTAGTGTGGCGTCGATGTAGTCGAAGCGCTGGAAGCATTGCTGCTCGAATCGTGATAGGCGCTCAGATATGTCAGCGTATAAAACTGCTGCATGAGATGGGCGACGAGGGGGTGGCGGCTCAACTGGTACATCCTCCTCCTGTGGTGGGACATCAGCAGGAATGTCCTCAGGATCCTCGCCCTCCTGGATGAGGCGATACTGGAAGGGGCTGCCTCCTAGCCTCCACTCGATCATCCTCATGTGAAGCATGGTCTGAATGCCCTGTGGGGACATCTGGCCCACCAAAGTATATAAGGATGTCTGGGCTGCGGTGTTGAATAGGCCAAAATAGTGGCCTAATCTCGTAATGTACGGGCCCATAGAAACTACGCCCTTGCAGTGCCTCTCTATCTGATGCTGGATTGCATAGGCGATGAAGTAAGCTAAGTCGATGACATGTGCGTTCGCCATGCACCATAGGAAGTAGGCGTCGTGGGTACGGACGACCCCTGTGCTCTTTCCCCTGCCGGTTAGTGTGTGTGCAAGAAGAGAATGTAGATACCTTAGGGCCGAGATAAGCTTAGTCGCTTTAGAGCAACTAGGTTCGTATCTTGATGACGCAGGGACTAGGGCCTCCCAACACCTAGATGGTGCTAAATGAATATGGCGGTGAAGCGTGGAGAGGTCCTCATCTTCCATAAATTGCTCGGTATAGAGGCTGAGAGCTATGCCGAATTCTGGGACACTGAGCTGTCGCACGAGACCTCCCAAATAGAACTCCACTGTTCCTGGATCATCGTATCTACTCATCACGGTCTGAAGATGGAAAGTGGAGCAGAACTTGAGAGTAAGTTCTAAGTATGTAGGCTTCACTATCTGGAAAAACTGCTCCCATGGATCAGTCATCAATAGGGCACTGACCTCGTATACTAGGTCTATTTGCTCGAGGGCGGCCCAATCTATGCATCAGCCAGTGGTTATGGTGCGAGCTCGAAGTATTTCATATCGCTCCTCCTAGGAAGCTCACAAAAAACGAAGGAAAGGATGGCAATTTTCAGTAATGGGTCGCAAGGACAAACCACCGGACCCCTTGCGTTTCTTTGAAGCGGGGACGGCAGCTTTTTTACCGCGCGATGATGACGTGATGCCTAAAAATAAAATAACAAGCATTAGTCCTAAAATTAAAATGAAAATGACTATAAATGAAATACAAGGAAGATTAAAATAACGATGTTCCTAAAAACATAAAATGGGGACTAACCTAAATAAAATAGATTATTCATCCTAATGTGATATTAAAAATAGGCAACATAATTATGTATTTATACTAAATGCATGAGATAAATGGCAATCAAATGTGATTTTAAGTGGCATGTAATTATGAAATGTTCTATACTATTCTAGATTATTCATCCTAGTGTAACTAATTCAATGTTTGAATTAATTCTAAATCTAAATATAATCATGATAAAACTAAATAAAATAGATTAGTAAAAATTAAAGAGAAAAATGAGGAAAATAGAACCAAATAGGAGATGTGCACGGTCGTAGGGGAGGTTCCAAACGGTCGTGGGGCGCTTTGTACGGGCGTGGGATAGTCCTATACGAGCGTGGTAGTGTTTTGAGGGTCGGAGGCTGCGTTTACGGTGGTTGGGGGAGAGTTTGGTGGAGAGGATTTAAGGTTTGAGTGAAGGAGAAAGTGAATAGTGACCTCTTATTTATAGTTTTTGGGTTATACGGGCATGGAACACGCCCGTGTGACTCGGGTTTTACCCGTATGGTTCCAAATTCAGTGGTTTTGGCGCACCTGGTTCGAAGTACACGCCCGTGTTGCCATCTCGTACGGCCATTTGTGATTGTGTTCGCTTTTCATACGTCCGTGTGAGTGGTCACACGGCCGTTTGTTATCGGTTCTTCGTTAATCACACGGTCGTGTAAGTCGTCACACGGCCGTGTCTAAATTGACAGTATTGGCCACAGTCTGGGGACACGGGCGTGTGGATTTATGCAAGCCCGAGTCTAAGTTGAAAGGTTGCCATGGCCCTGTCTCACGGCCGTGGCAATTTATTGGTAGCCCATGTTTTTGGGAAAATTGTGCTCTGTTTACACACGGCCTGGATGCACGACCTGGATGCACGACCGTGTCTCTGGTTTAAGTGTTCACACGGCCTTGGACACGCCCGTGGGCATGGTCGTGTGGTCCCAAATTTCTGTATTTAAAATGGTTAGTTAATGTATAAAAATACTAAAATCAAAAATAAAGGAAAATTTACTAAGTTAGTGCTCGGGTTGCCTCCCGAGAAGGGTTTATTTAAAGTCTAAGCTCGACTCTACCTGGATGTATCACGAAGGGATTTCGTGGAGCTGAAGCTCCTCCCTGTAATCTTTAAAATTCCCACCTCTATAGTGTTTAAGCCTATGTCCGTTTACCTTGAACGTACAGTAGTTAGGGTGAGTTACCTCAACGGTGCCGTATGGAAAGACAGTTTGAACAATGAATGGACCTGACCACCTTGACTTCAGTTTTCCAGGAAATAGTCTCAGCCTTGAGTTGTAGAGTAAGACAAGATCACCTGTTTTGAACTACTTAGGTTGTTTCAGTCATTTGTCATGACGTCGTTTCATGGCTTCCTTATATAGTCGTGAGCTTTCGTAGGTATTGCAACGCTATTCATCTAGTTCATTTAACTGCATTAATCTTTTCTCACCTGCAAGCCTAAAATTAAGGTTTAAAAATTTGATAGCCCAAAATGCTTTATGTTCAAGTTCAAATGGTAGATGACAACTTCTTCCGTAGACAAGTTTATAAGGAGATGTACCTATGGGTGTTTTAAAAGAAGTTCTATAGGCCCATAAAGCATCGTCTATCTTTCTTGACCAAACTTTTCTATTTGTATCTATTGTTTTCTCTAAGATGCATTTTAGTTCTCTATTTGTCACTTCGACTTGGCCACTGGTTTGTGGATGATAAGGGGTAGCTGTTCTATGGTGTACCCCATAACTTTTTAAAACTTTTTCGAATTGGGCATTGCAAAAATGGGTGCCCCTATCACTAATAATTATCCTAGGTGTTCCAAATCGAGAGAAAAGTTTCTTCAAAAATCGTACTACCATTCTAGCATCATTAGTAGGTAAGGCTTGGGCTTCCACCCATTTTGACATATAATCTACCGCTACTAGGATGTACTTATTCCCAAATGAAGTAGGGAATGGACCCATGAAATCAATACCCCATACATCAAATATTTTGTATGAAAGTATATAGCTCTGAGGCATTTCATTATGTTGAGAAATATTACCTGTTCTCTGGCATTTATCACAAGAGGTCACATACCTGTTAGCATCCTTGAAAAGTTAGGCCAGTAAAAGCCTGATTCGAGTATCCTATGAGCAATTCTAGCTCCATTGTGATGTCCTCCTGTGGGTCCTGAATGGCAGTGATTTAAAATCTGGTATGCTTCTGTTTCAGTAACTCATCTTTGAATAACCTGATCTGTACAAATTTGAAAAAGAAAAGGATCCTCCCAAAAGTAGTTTTTCACATCAGCGAAGAATCGCTTCTTTTGCTGATGGGTCAGCCCTTTTGGGGTTATGTTAGCTGCTAAATAATTTGCAAAATCAGCAAACCAAGGAACTGCTGCATCTGCTAAGGCTAGGAGTTGTTCTTCAGGAAACAAGTCGTTTATTTTATCGAGGTACTTGGGTTGTGTGTTTTCTAATCTTGAAAAGTGATCTACTGCCAAGTTTTCAGCTCCTTTCTTGTCCTTTATTTCTAAATCGAATTCCTACAACAATAGAATCTATCTTATTAATCGAGGTCTTGCATCAGTTTTAGTTAAAAGGTAGCGAAGAGCAGAATGGTCAGTATAAACAATGACTTTTGACAAAATCAAATAAGATCTGAATTTGTCAAATGCAAAAATAACGGCTAGCAATTCTTTTTCTGTGGCAGTATAATTTGCTTGAGCAGCTATCAAAGTTCTGCTAGCATAATAGATCAGTTGAAAGTGCTTGTCTCTTTGCTGTCCCAAAACTGCACCTACTGCAAAATCACATGCATCGCACATTAGTTCAAAAGGTAGATTCCAATCAGGTGAAATCATAATCGGGGCATTGACTAACTTTTCCTTAAGAGTGTTAAAAGATTCTAAACATTCTTCGTTAAAGTTGAAAAGCACGTCTTTTTCTAGCAACTTTGTTAAAGGCTTAGCTATTTTAGAAAAATCTTTAATAAACCTGCGATAAAAACCGGCATGTCCTAAAAAGTTTCTTATAGCCTTAACTAAATTAGGGGGAGGTAATTTTTCAGTGGTTTCAATTTTTGCTTTATCTACCTCTATCCCTTTACTAGAAATTTTATGTCCTAATACAATACGCTCTTGAACCATAAAGTGGCATTTTTCCTAGTTTAGTACTAAATTTGTCTTTTCACATCTCATTAAAACACGTTTTAAATTATTAAGACAAAGTTGGAAAGAATTACCGAAAACTGAAAAATCATCCATAAATACCTCCATGATGTCCTCCACGAATTCATTGAAGATAACTAGCATGTATCGCTGAAAAGTAGCAGGAGCGTTACATAAACCAAAAGGCATTCTACGATAAGCAAACATACCGTATGGACATGTGAATGTCATTTTCTTCTGATCTTCTAGAGCTATCGGGATTTGGAAGTAACCAGAGAGGCCATCTAGGAAACAATAATACATGTGACCTGATAATCTTTCCAACATCTGATTAATAAAAGCTAAGGGAAAATGATCTTTTCGAGTTGCGTCATTCAGCTTTCTATAATCAATGCAAACTCTCCATCCAGTGACTGTTCTTGTAGGTATTGACTCTTTTTGTCATTAGACACCACGGTCAAACCTCTTTTTTTAGGAACAACCTGCACAGGACTTACCCAAGAACTGTCAAAAATAGGATAAATAATGCTTGCGTCTAGAACTTTAATTACCTCGGCTTTTACGACTTCCTTCATGTTGGGATTCAATCGTCTCTGAGCTTGCACCGATGGTTTATATTCATCTTCCATTAAAATTTTATGGGTGCAAAAAGAAGGATTAATTCCCTTAATATCTAAAATTTTCCAAGCTATAGCCTACTTGTGCTTCATTAACACGTGGAGTAATTCTTCTTTTTTTGCAATGCTTAAATCTGATGCGATAATAACTGGTAAAGTTGAATCTTCCCCTAAAAAGGCATATTCTAAATGATCTGGCAGTTGCCTTAACTCTAATTTAGGGGGTTCATCAATGGAAGGTTTCTGTCTTAACTCATCATTCATCTTTATACTCTCATAACTTATGTGTCTCATGATAATTTCATTAGAATCTAACTCCTTTCTTACTTCCTCAATTTCAGGGGTGACTTCATCTTCCCCCCCAACTTGAACAAGACACAGTTCCAACGTGTCTGCGATAGAAAGTTCCTAAAAATTATCTTAAACAAAGTAATCAATTATATCAACAAAATAACAGGAATCATCTTGTTCTTTAGAAAATTTCATAGCATCATAGATTTTAAAAACGACTTCTTCCTCACCAACTCTAAGTACTAATTTACCATCCCCTACATCAATAACAGCTCTAGTAGTGGCTAAGAATGGACGTCCCAAAATTAAAGGTACCTCAATATCCTCATCCATATCAAGCACAATAAAATCAACAGGGAATATAAATTTATCAACCTTGACTAGCACATCTTCGATGATTCCCCTAGGATATTTAATAGATCTATCAGCTAGTTGAATACTGATAAACAATAAATTATACATATTTTTACCTCATGTTTAGCCTATATTTTGGATGAATTATTATCAATTTAGTGAGAATTAGTGCTCTCAATCCTTCTTTTTCATATCTTATACTCAGGAGAGCATATGGAAGAGAAAAGAATAGGAAATGAACCGAAAATGAGGAAAATAGGCCAAAAATGACATAACACACGGCCCAAGGAATCACCACACGGCCGTGCCACACGACCGTGCCACATGAAGATCACACGGTCCAGCCCTTGACAAGCACGGGCAAGCCACACGGCCGTGCCAAATCACACGGCCTTTGTCGAAGTCACACGGGCGTGTTCTAGTCATAAGGAAGAGGAATTTCACTCGAATTGGGATACTTGGAGGCTTAGAAAGGCTCTCCAAAGCTCTATATAAAAACCCTAGGAGGCAACTCTAGGGGTATGCTTATTTCCCCCAAAAGGGAAGTATTTTTTGCTGCCAACATAGAGAGTGGAAGTAGGGATTACTCGCAGGGAAGCTGACTGATTCATCCCAGAAGCCGGAATTCTGCAGCAATATAGAGGATCTCCCTAAATTCCTTCAGGGGTTTTCGGGTTCTTTTATGTTTTGTTATTTTATATCTTCTGAGATGTTTTCTTTCTTTATTATGAACTAAACCCCTCAAATACTTGAGGGGGGTGAAACCTAAGATAGATCTTGTTATTTATTCTTGATTTATATGATAAATACTTGAATTGTTCCTAATTATGTGTTCTTCATTCTTGATTTAATAGTCCTAGGTATTATTTCAAGAATTGGATGTGCTTAGAGCAGAAGAGCAAAAGTCCCTGTGATAAGAGTAGATCTACCATAACTAAGCGGAGTTGCATGTAACCCTAGACATAGGGCGACATAAATCTGCCGGATTAGGGTCAAACCTAATATGGGGAACCATAGATCGAATTAATGTAACCTAAGGAGTTAATTAATAAGGGAACTTTAATTAACAACTTAGGCCTAGTTGCTCTACGCCTCGACGGAGGGTTTAGCATAGATTAGGGATCTCTACGGATCAAGTCAAGTAAACAAATCATATAGTTCAAGAAAACAATAACAAGTGAAGTCTAGGTGGATTCTCCCTTAAGTATTGTCCATATCAATCAGCTTTTCCCTAAAAAGTTTTCCCAATTTACTCTTTGTGCTTTTCTTAGTTAGTTTTAGAAGTAGTTTAAACAAACCCCTCTTTTATTCTTAGGCTAGATAATAGAAAGGAAGTAAGTAATATTACTTTTGGTTCGCTTGGGTACGATAACTCGGTCTTGCCACTAAGCTATACTACTGTTCGATAGGTGCGTTTGCCTTAAACGTCGTGATATTAGTTAGTTTGGGTGTGATCAAGTTCTTTATAAATTTTATTACTTCATATCACGCATATCAAGTTTTTGGCGCCATTGCTGGGGAACTAAAATATTACGAACACTCGATTTCTATTACTTTAGCCATTAATATATTTATTTATTTATTTTTATTTTTATTTTTATTTTCTTCCTATTTTTTCTAGGTTTTTCTAAGTTTATTTTTTATTTTTATTTTATTTTCGTTCATTTTTTATTTTTCTAGGTTTTTCTAGTTTATGACTAGAAACAACCCAACAGGACCATTATTTTTTTACGAAGATTTAGAAGCTACAGTTCGCAGAAATCGCAGAGAGATCAGACGAAGCCTACATTATCCAGAGCAAGAACCTGAGCACGAGCCAGAACCTACAGAAGAGATGGAAGCAAATCAAAACGTTCCACCACATCCAGCACTACCAGCAGAACCAGTAAACCAGGATGAAGCTCCTCGAACTATGTATGATTATGCTAACCCTAGTTTGATTGGTACTCAAACTAGCATTGTTAGACCTGCTATTGCTGCTAATAATTTTGAACTAAAACCTAACACTATTTAGATGATTCAGCAGTTTGTACAGTTTGATGGTTTACAGGATGAAGATCCCAACGCTGATTTAGCAAACTTTTTGGAATTGTGCGATACTTTTAAAATTAATAGTGTTTCTGATGATGCTATTCGACTAAGGCTATTTCCATTCTCTCTGAGAAACAAAGCCAAACAGTGGTTAAATTCTCTACCACGAGGCTCAATCACCACATGGGAATAGATAACAGAAAATTTTTTACTTAAATATTTTCCTCCCGCTAAAACAACTAAATTACGAAACGATATTTCTTCCTTTGTGCAGATGGATTTAGAAACACTCTACGATGCCTGGGAGAGATACAAGGATCTTTTGAGAAGATGTCCTCATCATGGATTACCTTTATGGCTACAAGATCAAACCTTCCACAACGGTTTGAATCTATCCACACAAAAAATGGTTGATGCAGCCGCAGGAGGAACAATTAATAATAAAACGCCAGAAGCAGCTTATGAATTTATTGAAGAAATGTCATTGAATAACTATCAGTGGCAAATCATGAGGACAAAGCCGACAAAAGTTGCAGGAGTTTATAATATTGATTCTGTTACTATGCTTACTAATCAGGTGGAACTTTTAAATAAAAAGTTTGATAATTTTGTTGGTTCTACGCAAGTACAGCCAGTTATGCAATGCAACGTAACTCCAGGAAATATGTTCAATCCAAATTACTCCTCTTATGGACATGGCATGGAAACTCAGCAAGCCAACTATATGGGTAACAATTCTAGACTTCAAAATAACCCTTATAGTAATACTTATAATGCAGGTTGGCAGAGTCACCCCAGTTTTTCATGGGAAGGACAAGGAAATCAAAGACAACCGCCTCCTCTAGGACTGCAACAGCCACCATTCCAACAAGAGAAAAAGCCGAACTTTGAAGAGATGGTCACAAAATTTATTGCCGTATCAGAAACACGTTTCCAAAACACCGAAACTGCATTGAGGAACCAGTAGGCATCCATTCAAGGACTTGAAACTCAAATAGGCCAGCTTGCCAAGCTAATCTCTGAAAAACCGCGAGGTGGGTTATCAAGCAATACTGAGACTAACCCTAAGGAGCAACTCAATGCTGTGGATACGATAGATGATGAGGGGATAACCAAAACCAACCCAAAGCCATGCAAGGAGCCTGTGGTAAGTAAAGGAAAAGATGAGGCAAGTCCCAAAGATGAAATCGTCAAAGAATTTAAACCTCGTATCCCATGCCCAAACGCGCTAAAGAAGGACCGCACAGATCAGCAATTCGGTAAGTTTCTCAAACTGTTAAAGAAATTACATATTAACTTACCTTTTGTTGAAGCAATTATGTAGATGCTGGAGAACGCAAAATTTTTAAAGGAACTTCTCACAAATAAAAGGAAGTTGGAAGAATTGTCCATAGTGGAACTCAACGAGGAATGCTCAGCTATTCTCCAAAATAAACTGCCAACCAAACTGAAAGATCCAGGGAGTTTTACTATTCCTTGTTTATTTGGTAGCCTAGACACCAAAAATGCTTTAGCTGATTTAGGAGCTAGTATAAATGTCATGCCTTATAAACTGTTTAAACAACTAGGTCTTGGAAAGCCTAAGCAAACTAAGATGAGCATTCAACTAGCTGATAAAACTATTAGGTCTCCTAAGGGAATAATTGAAGATATGCTCGTCAAAATTGATAAATTTATATTCTCAGTTGACTTTGTTGTTTTAGACATTGATGAGGATAGCGATATACCCTTAATTCTAGGGCGACCTTTCTTAGCAACTGCCAAAACAATAATTGATTTAGGAACAGGTGAACTTACACTACGTGTAGGTGATGACAAAGTTACTTTACAAGCTCAAAATGCAATTAAAACTGTTGATAATAATATAGTCACGAGTCCTTGTAAAAATATTGAACTCACCACCCAACCTTCTGTGCAGGATACACTTCACATAAAGGCAACCCAATCACAGACAAGTCCATCCAATGGAGAGGCACCTAAAAAGCGAACGCTTCAGATCGAGGAACTAGATGAGTGGCTGAACTATCATGAAAAACCCAAAATATGCCACACCAACCCAAAGCATCACCAAGACGACCCTCAGGTAAAAACGTGTCAAATCAAGGTAGGGGATAAGGTACTTCTAGGGGAAGACGACCCCCGAATCTTGAACTCGAAAGAACATACAAGTGACATACCTCACTTCACGGTAATGAAAATCTTCCTTTATGGTACAGTAGAAATAAAACATGAGTCACTTGGCACTTTCAAGGTAAACCATACTCGACTCAAATCTTATGTTAATAATAAAATTGCAAGCAGGATAGAAGAGTTTCAACTCTTCAAACCACCATGAACGAACAAGCTTAAGAAAAGTCGAGCTTAGACTATAAACAAGCGCTTCTCGGGAGGCAACCCGAGCAATAACTTAATAACTTTTCTTTGTTTAAAATTTTTCTAGTATTTTTATGCAGCAACTAACATTTTTTATGTAGAAATCTAGGCCACATGGCCAGCCACACGGGCCTGCCTAAGGCCGTGTGACATCTTAAAACAGAGACACGGTCGTGCGCCCAGACCGTGTACAAACAGAGCAGAAGTTTCCCAAAAGTACGGGAGGTCGAAAAATTACCACGGCCGTATGATATGGCCGTGGCAACTTTACGAATTCCACACAGGTTATCAACAATTTCCCACGGCCGTGCGACATGGCTGTGGCAACCCTGCAGTATCAACACGGGCTCACACAATGCCACACGCCCGTGTCCCCAAGCCGTGGCCGACACTCTCAAATCAGACACGACCGTGTGATTACCTACACGACCTTGTGAAAAAGCGAACAAGTTCACAACGGCCGTGCAATATGGCCAACACGGGCTAACCCCGAGACACACGGGCGTGTGCCTCTATTCTCTCATTCGGTTCTATTTTTTCTCATTTTTTTCCTTTATTAGTTTCCTTTTCATTTCAAAATTTATTTTTATGTTTAATCCTTTTAATCATTACAGTATTAGTATTTTTTAGAACTTAGTTTATTATTTTTCTGTTATTTAATTTTCTATCTTTCATATCGGCCAATCCTTAACGAGTAATCTCTATTAATCCAAAATTTCCACGACTAATTAAATATTTCCACAGTTTCAAAAAAAGGAGGTCTACAGATCATATTCGAACGGAAATGGGACCACCCCTGCCACAATTATCGACTCTTCCTCACAAATTCATCCTAAATTCAGGGAGTTTCAATTCTCTCCCTATCTTATGATATTATACTTCTCTTGCTATTTATATAACTTTGTACATTGAGGGCAATGTACATCTTAAGTTTGGGGGGGAAGCTTACTTGAAATCTTTACATTATCTATGAAAATCCCTGAAATTGTACTTCATGCATTGTTCTTAACTAATTCTCAATCTCCTATTAGGAATTTATTCTGATTGATTTATGATTTCTATCAATATGTTGAGAATTAAGATATAGGTGCTTGTACTTTGATTATTCAAACTTTAAAACATTAGGGAATCAAGCATGATAAGTTGAAATTTTTGAGAACCCTAAATTTTTTTTGCATAAGTTACCTTCCCTAAATTTAAGTGTTATCTTGAGATTTGAAATTCGCAGGATTGACATCAAAAGCCATAATTCTGGTGAGATTTTTGAGCCTTTTTGAGCATACATTCTTTTGTGCTCACTTTTATTATTGTTTTGAGTGAGTCAATACTGAATTGTTATTCTAGAACTTACTTCGATTATACATGTCGAGACCACATCATTGATTTGATATACCGAAATGATAAAGGCACCTAGGATTTAACCCACTTACCTCACAAAAAGCCTACCTCCATAAATTAACCCCTAGTAAACCCCATTGAGCCTAACAACCTTTTCCTTGACTCACCCTCTAATTATTAACCAATAACCCATTTTTGTTGAATTGTATTCAATTATTTTGACCCCTATTTTTGTCGAGATTTGAGTTGAATTTTTCATCTAGCTCTTTTTTTCTCCTTTCCAGATTGTAAAGTTTTATTCAATTTATTACATTACTTGAATTGTTCTTAAAAAAAAAGAAGAAGAAAAGAAAAAAAATATATGTACATACAGTGAAATTCAGTTGTAACTTGTAATAGTTGAACAAGTTTTTGCATATTTCTATTTTAAGGCTACCAAGGCAGAAATAATAGTATCATAAGAATTAGCTAAGAAATATGTTCCAGTGATAGAAATTTTTCTAGCTAGATAATTTTTCAGTTCAATCTCGATTCTAACATTCTTTTTCCAGCCTATGACAACACCCCTAACCAAGCCCTATTACAACCATTAAAAGACCTTTTGATCAATGTATCATATCAAACTTTAGTGGTGGAGATTTGATTTTCTTGCAAGCTTATGGTAATAACTTTTCAGGTTGACTAAGGATTGCTTAAATTTTGAACCCTAAACACTTCGAGTGGATAGAGTGAACCTTTAGTGAGGATGTCAACTCCTGTTAATTAAGATGGAGAGATAACTACTTAGAAGGAAGGAAGAGACTTATGTTTTCAATGATAAAATTCTCAACTTAGAGTGATTGAGTCTTTAATGTTCTTCTGATTGAATTACCCATTGTATGATTACCTGTGGACTAGTTTGAAACATTATTGATAAAGATTGTAGGTTGAGAGGAATAATTTTTATTTAGGAATTGAGATTTTGCTTGAGGACAAGCAAAGGCTTAAGTGTGGGGGTATTTGATAAACAATAAATTATACATATTTTTACCTCATGTTTAGCCTATATTTTGGATGAATTATTATCAATTTAGTGAGAATTGGTGCTCTTAATCCTTCTTTTTCATATCTTATGCTCAGGAGAGCATATGGAAGAGAAAAGAATAGGAAATGAACCGAAAATGAGGAAAATGGGCCAAAAATGACATAACACATGGCCCAAGGAATCACCACACGGCCGTGCCACACGACCGTGCCACATGAAGATCACACGGTCCAGCCCTCGACAAGCACGGGCAAGCCACATGGCCGTGCCAAATCACACAGCCTTTGTATAAGTCACACGGGAATGGCACACGGGCGTGTTCTAGTCGTGAGGAAGAGGAACTTCACTTGAATTGGGATACTTAGAGGCTAAGAAAGGCTCTCCAAAGCTCTATATAAAGACCCTAGGAGGCAACTCTAGGGGTGTGCTTATTTCCCCCAAAAGGGAAGTATTCTTTGCTGCCAACATAGAGAGTGGAAGTAGGGATTACTCGCAGGGAAGCTGATTGATTCATCCTAGGAGCCGGAATTCTGCAGCAATATAGAGGATCTCCCTAAATTCCTTCAGGGGTTTTCGGGTTCTTTTATGTTTTGTTATTTTATATCTTCTGAGATGTTTTCTTTCTTTATTATGAACTAAACCCCTCAAATTTTTGAGGGGGATGAAACCTAAGATAGATCTTGTTATTTATTCTTGATTTGTATGATAAATACTTGAATTGTTCTTAATTATGTGTTCTTCATTCTTGATTTAATAGTCTTAGGTATTATTTCAAGAATTGGATATGCTTAGAGCAGAGGAGCAAAAGTTCCTATGATAAGAGTAGATCTACCATAATTAAGCGGAGTTGCATGCAACCCTAGACATAGGGCGACATAAATTTGCCGGATTAGGGTCAAACCTAATATGGGGAACCATAGATCGAATTAATGCAACCTAGGGAGTTAATTAATAAGGGAACTTTAATTAACAACTTAGGCCTAGTTGCTCTACGCCTCGACGGAGGGTTTAGCATAGATTAGGGATCTCTACGGATCAAGTCAAGTAAACAAATCATATAGTTCAAGAAAACAATAACAAGTGAAGTCTAGGTGGATTCTCCCTTAAGTATTGTCCATATCAATCAGCTTTTCCCTAAAAAGTTTTCCCAATTTACTCTTTGTGCTTTTCTTAGTTAGTTTTAGAAGTAGTTTAAACAAACCCCTCTTTTATTCTTAGGCTAGATAATAGAAAGGAACTAAGTAATATTACTTTTGGTTCCCTTGGGTACGATAACTCGGTCTTGCCACTAAGCTATACTACTGTTCGATAGGTGCGCTTGCCTTAAACGTTGTGATATTAGTTAGTTTGGGTGTGATCAAGTTCTTTATAAATTTTATTACTTCATATCACGCATATCAAATACTCATCTTAGTGGGCTTTGGTTCCCCTAGACCTAGTTGCTTGAATATTTTGTAAGGCATGAGATTAATGCTAGCACCCAAATCAGCTAAGGCTTTATCAATAAGTAAACTACCAATTAAACAAGGAATAGTAAAACTTCCTGGATCTTTCAGTTTTGCCTGCAGTTTATTTTGGAGAATAGCTGAGCATTCTTCGTTGAGTTCCAATGTGGCTAATTCTTCCAACTTCCTTTTATTTGTTAGAAGTTCTTTAAGGAACTTCGCGTACTTCGGCATCTGCGAAATTGCTTCAACAAAAGGTAAGTTAATGTGTAATTGTTTAAAAAGTTCAAGAAATTTACCGAATTGGGCATCTGTACGGTCTTTCTTCAACTTTGTCGGGTACGGAATAGGCAGTTTGTATTCCTTGATTGTTGGTGGAGTGTTTTCCTTGGATTCCTCTGCCTTGTCTCCTGAAGATTCTGGAACAGACTTCTTTTCTGGTTCAACTAGTACTTTCCCATCTCTTAGGGTAATTGATTTGACATGTTCTTTGGGATTTGGCTCAGTATTACTTGGTAGCCTACCTTGTGGTCTTTCTGAAATTAATTTTGCAAGTTGACTGATTTGATTCTCAAGCCCTTGAATTGATGGTTGTTGGTTTTTTAGTGCCGTTTCAGTATTTTGGAAACGGGTTTCTAATGCGGCCATAAATTTGGTGAACATCTCTTCAAGATTTAGCTTTTTCTCTTGTTGTGGTGGTGGCTGCTGAAATCCCAAAGGGGGTTGTTGTCTTTGATTTCCTTGTCCTCCCCATGAATAATTGGGGTGATTTCTTCAACCTGCATTGTAAGTATTACAATAAAGGTTATTTTGAGGTCTAGAATTGTTACCCATATAGTTGGCTTGCTCAGTTTCTATGCTGTGTCCATAAGATGAATAGTTCGGATTGAACATATTTCTTGGGGTTGCGTCACATTACATCACTGGCTGTGCCTGCGTAGAACCAACAAAATGATCAAACTTTTTATTTAAAAGTTCTACTTGGTTAGTAAGCATAGTGACAGCATCAATATTATAAACTCCTGCAGCTTTTGTCGATTTTGTTCTCATGACTTACCACTGATAGTTATTCAGTGACATCTCTTCAATACATTCATAAGCTGCTTCGGGTGTTCTATTGTTGATTGTTCCTCCTGCGGCTGCATCGATCATTTGCCTTGTTGAAGGATTCAAACCGTTGTGAAAGGTTTGAACTTGTAGCCACAAAGGTAACCCATGATGGGGGCATCTTCTCAAAAGATCTTTGTATCTCTCCCAGGCATCGTAAAGTGTTTCTAAATCTATCTGCACAAAAGAAGAGATATCGTTTCGTAATTTAGCTATTTTAGCCGGAGGAAAGTATTTAAGTAAAAATTTCTCAGTCATCTGTTCCCATGTAGTGATTAAGCCTCGTGGTAAAGAGTTTAACCACTTGGCTTTATTTCTCAAAGAGAATGGAAATAGCCGTAGACGAATGGCATCATCAGAAATGTCATTAATTGTAAAGGTATCACAAAGTTCCAAAAAGTTGGCTATGTGTGAATTTGGATCTTCATCCTGTAAACCATCAAACTGCACTAATTGTTGTATCATCTGAATAGTGTTAGGTTTTAATTCAAAATTATTAGCAGCAATAGTAGGTCTAATAATGCTAGTTTGAGTACCAGCCAAACTAGGTTTAGCATAATCATACATAGTACGAGGCACTTCATCTTGATTCACTGGTTGCGCGGCTATTGCAGGAGGTGGGGGAATGTTTTGATTTGCTTCCATCTCTTCTGTAGGTTCTGGCCTTTTTTCTTGTCCTTGTTTTGGATAATGTAGGCTTCTTCTGATCTTTCTACGAGTTCTGCAAACTGTCGCTTCTAAATCTTCATCAAAAAACAATGGTCTTGCTGGGTTGTTTCTAGTCATAAACTAGAAATACCTAGAAGGAAAAAAAACAAAGAGAGAAAATAAAAATAAAAATTAAAAATTAAAATAAAATAAACAAAAAAACTGAAAATAAAAATATAGTAATGGCTAAAGTAATAGAAATCGAGTTTTCTTAATATTTTAGATCCCCGACAACGGCGCCAAAAACTTGATACTCGCGATATTAAGTAATAAAATTTATAAAAACTGATCACACCAAAAACTAACTAATATCACGATTTTAAAGGCAAGCGCACCTATCGAATAGTAGCATAGTTTAGCGGTAAGACCGAGTTATCGTACCCAAGGGAACCAAAAGTACTAATACTTACTTCTTTTCTATTATCTAGCCTAAAAATAAAAGAAACTTGTTCGAAACTAATTCTAAAACTAACTAAAAGTGCACAAAAAGTAAATTGGGGAAAACTTTCGGGAAAAGCTGATTGATATAAGCAATACTCAAGTGAGAATCCACCTAGACTTCACTTGTTATTGGCTTCTTGAACTAGATGATTTCTTCACTTGACTTGATCCGTAGAGATCTCTAACCTATGTTAATACCTCTGTCGAGGATAAGAACAACTAACCCTAGGTGGTTAACTAAAGTTTCTTTATTAATTAACACCCCTAGGTTGCATTAATTCGATCTATGGATCCCCTTATTAGGTTTGACCCAAATCCGACAGATTTATGTCATCCTATGTCTAGGGTTGCATGCAACTCCACTTAATTATGCTAGATTGATGTATGCTTTCGCGATACCTAAGTAATAAAATTTATAAAGAACTTGATCACACCAAAAATAACTAATATCGCGACGCTTTAAGGCAAGCGCACCTATCGAACAGTAGTATAGCTTAGTGGCAAGACCGAGTTATCGTACCCAAAGGAACCAAAAGTACTATTACTTACTTCCTTTTCTATTATCTAGCCTAAGAATAAAAGAGAGGTTTGTTTAAACTAATTCTAAATCTAACTAAGAAAAGCACAAAGAGTAAAATTGGGAGAACTTTTAGGGAAAAGCTGATTGATATGGACAATACTTAAGGGAGAATCCATCTAGACTTCACTTGTTATTGGTTTTTGAGCTAGACGATTTATTCACTTGACTTGGTCCGTAGAGATCCCTAATTTATGCTAAACCCTCCGTCGAGGCGTAGAGCAACTAGGCCTAAGTTGTTAATTAAAGTTCCTTTATTAATTAACTCCCTAGGTTGCATTAATTCGATCTATGGTTCCCTATATTAGGTTTGACCCTAATCTGGCAGATTTATGTCGCCCTATGTCTAGGGTTGCATGCAACTCCGCTTAATTATGGTAGATCTACTCTTATCACAGGGACTTTTGCTCCTCTGCTCTAAGCACATCTATTTCTTGAATTAATACCTAGGTTTATTAACACAAGAATTAAGCGCACATAATTAAGAACAACTCAAGTATTTATCATATAACTCAAGAATAAATAATAACAAGATTCGTCTTAGGTTTCATCCCCCTCAAATATTTGAGGGGTTTAGTTCATAATAAAGAAAGAAAATATCTCAGAAGATATAAAATAACAAAACATAAAAGAACCCGAAAACCCCTGAAGGAATTTAGGGAGATCCTCTATATTGCTGCAGAATTCCGGCTTCTGGGATGAATCAATCAGCTTCCCTGCGAGTAATCCCTACTTCCACTCTCTGTGTTGGCAGCAAAGAATACTTCCCTTTGTGGGGAAATAAGCACACCCTTAGAGTTGCCTCCTAGGGTCTTTATATAGAGCTTTGGGGAGCCTTTCTTAGCCTCCAAGTATCTCAATTCGAGTGAAATTCCTCTTTCTCACGACTAGAACACGCCAGTGTGCCACGCCTGTGTAACTTCAACAAAGGCCGTGTGATTTGGCACGGCCGTGTGGCCTGCCCGTGCTTGTCGAGAGCTGGACTGTGTGATCTTCATGTGGCACGGCCGTGTGGTGATTCCTTGGGCCGTGTGTTATGTCATTTTTGGCCCATTTTCCTCATTTTCAGTCCATTTCCTATTCTTTTCTCTTCCCTATGCTCTCCTGAGTATAAGATATGAAAAAGAAGGATTAAGAGCACCAATTCTCACTAAATTGATAATAATTCATCTAAAATATAGGCTAAGCATGAGGTAAAAATATGTATAAATTAGCGTTTATCAAATACCCCCACACTTAAGCCTTTGCTTGTCCTCAAGCAAAATATCAATCCCTAAATAAGAATTATTCCTCTCAACCTACAATCTTTATCAATAATGTTTCAAACTAGTCCACAGGTAATCATACAATGAGTAATTCAATCAGAAGAACATTAAAGACTCAATCACTCTAAGTTGAGAATTTTATCATTGAAAACATAAGTCTCTTCCTTCCTTCTAAGTAGTTGTCTCTCCATCTTAATTAACAGGAGTTGACATCCTCACTAAAGGTTCACTCTATCTACTCGAAGTGTTTAGGGTTCAAAATTTAAGCACTCCTTAGTCAACCTAAAAAGTTATTACCATAAGCTTGCAAGAAAATCAAATCTCCACCACTATAGTTTGATATGATACATTGATCAAAAGGTCTTTTAATGGTTGTAACGGGCTTGGTTAGGGGTATTGTCACAGGCTGCAAAAAGAAGGTTAGAATCGAGATTGAACTGAAAAATTATCTAGCTAGAAAAATCTCTATCACTGGAACATATTTCTCAGCTAATTCTTGTGATACTATCATTTCTGCCTTGGTAGCCTCAAAATAGAAATATGCAAAAACTTGTTAAACTATTACAAGTTACAATTGAATTTGACTTACTCATTCATTTTTTTCTTTTTTTCTTTTTTTCTTTTTTTCTTTTTTTTTTTGGAACGATTAAATCAAATATGATAACTTGGAACTTTACAATTTTACAACTAGAGAGGAGAGTAAAGCTAGATAAAAATTCACTTCAAATCTCGACAAAAATAGGGGTTAAAGTAATTGAATGGGTTTCAACGAAAAATGGATTTTTGGTTAATAATTAGAAGGTGAGTCAAAGAATGGGTTGTTAGGCTCAACGGGGTTTACTAGGGGTTAGATTTATAGAGGTAGGCTTTTTGTGGAGTAAGTGGGTTAAATCCTAGGTGCCTTTATCATTTCAGTATATCAAATCAATGATGTGGTCTCGACATGTATAATCAAAGCAAGTTCTAGAATAACAATTCAGTATTGACTCACTCAAAGCAATAATAAAAGTGAGCATGAAGAAAATGTATGCTAAAAAAGGCTCAAAAATCTCACCAGAATTATAGCTTTTGATGTCAATCCTGCGAATTTCAAATCTCAAGATAATACCTAAAATTAGGGAAAATAACTTATGCAAAAATTGGGGGTTCTCAAAAATTTCAACTTATCATGCTTGATTCCCTAATGTTTTAAAGTTTGAATAATCAAAGTACAAGTACCTATATCTTAATTCTCAACATATCAATAGAAATCATAAATCAATCAGAATTAATTCCTAATAAGAGACTGAGAATTATTTGAGAACAAAGCATAAGGAAAAAAATTCAGGGATTTTTCAGATAATGTAGAAATTTAAAGTAAGCTTCCCCCCACACTTAAGATGTACATTGCCCTCAATGTACAAAGATACATAAATAGCAAGAGAAGTATAATATCATAAGATGAGGAGAGAATTGAAACTTCCTGAATTTAGGATGAATTTGTGAGGAAGAGTCGGTAGTTTGTGGCAGGGTGTTCCCTTTTCCGTTTTGAATATGAGCTGTAGAGCTCCTTTTTGAGACTGCGAAAATATTTAATTAGTCGTGGAAATTTTGGATTAATAGAGATTACTCGTTAGGGATTGGCCGATATGAAAGATAGACAATTAAATAACAGAAAAATAATAAACTAAGTTCTAAAAAATACTAATACTATAATGATTAAAAGGATTAAACATAAAAATAAATTTTGAAATAAAAAGGAAACTAATAAAGGAAAAAAAATGAGAAAAAATAGAACCGAATGAGAGAATAGAGGCACACGCCCGTGTGTCTCGGGGTTAGCCCGTGTTGGCCATATTGCACGACCATTGTGAACTTGTTCGCTTTTTCGCACGGTCGTGTAGGTAGTCACACGGCCGTGTCTGATTTGACAGTGTTGGCCACGGTTTGGGGACACGGGCGTGTGGCATTGTGTGAGCCCGTGTGGAATTCGTAAAGTTGCCACGGCCATATCACACGGCCGTGGTGATTTATCGACCTCCCGTGCTTTTGGGAAACTTCTGCTCTATTTGTACACGGTCTGGGTGCACGACCGTGTCTCTGTTTTAAGATGTCACACGGCCTTAGACACGCCCGTGTGTCTGGCCGTGTGGCCTAAATTTCTGCATAAAAAATGTTAGTCGCTGCATAAAAATACTAGAAAAATTTTAAACAAAGAAAAGTTACTAAGTTATTGCTAGGGTTGCCTCTCGAGAAGCGCTTGTTTATAGTCTAAGCTCGACTTTTCTTAAGCTTGTTCGTTCACGGTGGTTTGAAGAGTTGATACTCTTCTATCGTGCTTGTATAAGATTTGAGTCGAGTATGGTTTACCTTGAAAGTGCCCAGTGACTCATGTTTTATTTCTACTATACCATAAGGGAAGATTTTCATTACCGTAAAGTATGGTATGTCACTTGTATGTTCTTTTGAATTCAAGATTCGAGGGTCGTCTTCCCCTAGAAGTACCTTATCCCCTACCTTGATTTGACACGTTTTTACCTGAGGGTCATCTTAGTGATGCTCTGGGTTAGTGTGACATGTTTTGGGTTTTTCATGATAGCTCAGCCACTCATCTAGTTCCTCAATCTGAAGCGTTCGCTTTTCAGGTGCATCTCCATTGGATGGACTTGTCTGTGATTGGGTTACCTTTATGTGAAGTGTATCCTGCACAGAAGGTTGGGTTGTGAGTTCAGAGTTTTTACAAGGACTTGTGACTATATTATTATCAACAGTTTTAATTGCTTTTTGAGCTTGTAAAGTAACTTTGTCATTACCTACACGTAGTGTAAGTTCACCTGTTCCTAAATCAATTATTGTTCTGGCAGTTGCTAAAAAGGGTCGCCCTAGAATTAATGGTATATCGCTATCCTCATCAATGTCTAAAACAACAAATTCAACTGGGAATATAAATTTATTAATTTTGATGAGCACATCTTCAATTATTCCCTTAGGAGACCTAATAGTTTTATCAGCCAGTTGAATGCTCATCTTAGTTTGCTTAGGTTTTCCAAGACCTAGTTGTTTAAACAGTTTATAAGGCATGACATTTATACTAGCCCCTAAGTCTGCTAAAGCATTTTTGGTGTCTAGGCTACCAAATAAACAAGGAATAGTAAAACTCCCTGGATCTTTCAGTTTGGTTGGCAGCTTATTTTGGAGAATAGCTGAGCATTCCTCGTTGAGTTCCACTGTGGACAATTCTTCCAACTTCCTTTTATTTGTGAGAAATTCCTTTAAAAATTTTGCGTACTCCGGCATCTACATAATTGCTTCAACAAAAGGTAAGTTAATATGTAATTTCTTTAACAGTTTAAGAAACTTACCGAATTGCTGATCTGTGCGGTCCTTCTTTAAAGCGTTTGGGTATGGGATACGAGGTTTAAATTCTTTGACAATTTCATCTTTGGGACTTACCTCATCCTTTCCTTTACTTACCACAAGCTCCTTGCATGGCTTTAGGTTGGTTTTGGTTAACCCCTCATCATCTATCGTATCCACGGTATTGAGTTGCTCCTTAGGGTTAGTCTCAATGTTGCTTAGTAACCCACCTTGCGGTCTTTCAGAGATTAGCTTGGCGAGCTAGCTTATTTGAGTTTCAAGTCCTTGAATAGATGCTTGCTGGTTCCTTAGTGCTGTTTCGGTATTTTGGAAACGGGTTTCTGACATGGCCATGAATTTGGTAAATATTTCTTCAAGATTCGGCTTTTTCTCTTGTTGGAATAGTGGCTGTTGAAATCCTAGAGGGGGCGGTTGTCTTTGATTTCCTTGTCCTTCCCGTGAAAAATTAGGGTGATTCTGCCAACCTGCATTATAAGTATTACTATAAGGGTTATTTTGAAGTCTAGAATTGTTAACCATATAGTTGACTTGCTGAGTTTCCATGCCATGTCCGTAAGAGGAGTAATCTGGATTGAACATATTTCCTGGAGTTGCGTCGCATTGCATAACTGGCTGTACCTGCGTAGAACCAACAAAATTATCAAACTTTTTATTTAAAAGTTCTACCTGATTAGTAAGCATAGTAACAGCATCAATATTATAAACTCTTGCAGCTTTTGTCGGCTTTGTCCTCATGATTTGCCACTGATAATTATTCAATGACATTTCTTCAATAAATTCATAAGCTGCTTCTGGCGTTTTATTATTAATTGTTCCTCCTGCGGCTGCATCAACCATTTGTCGTGTGGATGGATTGAAACCGTTGTGGAAGGTTTGAACTTGTAGCCATAAAGGTAGTCTATGATGAGGACATCTTCTCAAAAGATCCTTGTATCTCTCCCAGGCATCGTAAAGTGTTTCTAAATCCATCTGCACAAAGGAAGAAATATCGTTTCGTAATTTTGCTGTTTTAGCAGGAGGAAAATATTTAAGTAAAAATTTTTCTGTCATCTGTTCCCATGTGGTGATTGAGCCTCGTGGTAGAGAATTTAACCACTGTTTGGCTTTGTTTCTCAGAGAGAATGGAAATAGCCTTAGTCGAATAGCATCATCAGAAACGCCATTAATTTTAAAAGTATCTCACAATTCCAAAAAGTTTGCTAAATGAGCATTGGGATCTTCATCCTGTAAACCATCAAACTGCACAAACTGATAGTTCGAGGAGCTTCATCCTCGTTTACTGGTTCTGCTGGTCGCGCTAGATGTGGTGGAATGTTTTGATTTGCTTCCATCTCTTCTGTAGGTTCTGGCTCGTGCTCTGGATAATGTAGGCTTCGTCTAATTTCTCTGTGATTTCTGCGAACTGTAGCTTCTAAATCTTCGTCAAAAAGTAGTGGTCCTGTTAGGTTGTTTCTAGTCATAGACTAGAAAAACCTAGAAAAATAATTAAAAAACAAAAATAAAATAAAATAATAAAATAATAAAAATAAAAAAATAAACTTAGGAAAACCTAGAAAAAAAAAGAAGAAAAGAAAAATAAAAAATAAAAAAAATAAATAAATAAATATATTAATGGCTAAAGTAATAGAAATCGAGCTTTCGTAATATTTCAGTTAAGTCCCCGGCAACGGCGCCAAAAACTTGATATCCGCGTGATATGAAGTAATAAAATTTATAAAGAACTTGATCAAACCTAAACTGACTAATATCACGACGTTTTAAGGCAAGCGCACCTGTCGACAGTAGTATAGTCTAGTGATAAGATCGAGTATCGTACCCAAGGGAACCGAAAGTACTATTACTCACTTCTTTTCTATTATTTAACCTAAAAATTAAAGAGGGGTCTTGTTTAACTAATTCTAAAACTAACTAAGAAAAGCACAAAGAGTAAAATTGGGAGAACTTTTAGGGAAAAGCTGATTGATATGGACAATACTTAAGGGAGAATCCATCTAGACTTCACTTGTTATTGGTTTTTGAGCTAGACGATTTATTCACTTGACTTGGTCCGTAGAGATCCCTAATTTATGCTAAACCCTCCGTCGAGGCGTAGAGCAACTAGGCCTAAGTTGTTAATTAAAGTTCCTTTATTAATTAACTCCCTAGGTTGCATTAATTCGATCTATGGTTCCCTATATTAGGTTTGACCCTAATCTGGCAGATTTATGTCGCCCTATGTCTAGGGTTGCATGCAACTCCGCTTAATTATGGTAGATCTACTCTTATCACAGGGACTTTTGCTCCTCTGCTCTAAGCACATCTATTTCTTGAATTAATACCTAGGTTTATTAACACAAGAATTAAGCGCACATAATTAAGAACAACTCAAGTATTTATCATATAACTCAAGAATAAATAATAACAAGATTCGTCTTAGGTTTCATCCCCCTCAAGTATTTGAGGGGTTTAGTTCATAATAAAGAAAGAAAATATCTCAGAAGATATAAAATAACAAAACATAAAAGAACCCGAAAACCCCTGAAGGAATTTAGGGAGATCCTCTATATTGTTGCAGAATTCCGGCTTCTGGGATGAATCAATCAGCTTCCCTGCGAGTAATCCCTACTTCCACTCTCTGTGTTGGCAGCAAAGAATACTTCCCTTTGTGGGGAAATAAGCACACCCTTAGAGTTGCCTCCTAGGGTCTTTATATAGAGCTTTGGGGAGCCTTTCTTAGCCTCCAAGTATCTCAATTCGAGTGAAATTCCTCTTTCTCACGACTAGAACACGCCAATGTGCCACGCCCGTGTGACTTCGACAAAGGCCGTGTGATTTAGCACTGCCGTGTGGCCTGCCCGTGCTTGTCGAGAGCTGGACTGTGTGATCTTCATGTGGCACGGCCGTGTGGTGATTCCTTGGGCCGTGTGTTATGTCATTTTTGGCCCATTTTCCTCATTTTCAGTCCATTTCCTATTCTTTTCTCTTCCCTATGCTCTCCTGAGTATAAGATATGAAAAAGAAGGATTAAGAGCACCAATTCTCACTAAATTGATAATAATTCATCTAAAATATAGGCTAAGCATGAGGTAAAAATATGTATAAATTAGCGTTTATCATAGATCTACTCTTAAAACAGGGACTTTTGCTCCTCTGCCTAAGCACATCAGTTTCTTGAAGTAATACCTAGATTATTAATCCAAGAATGAAGAACACATAATTAAGAACAATTCAAGTATTTATCATATAATTCAAGAATAAATAATAACAGGATCGGTCTTAGGTTTCATCCCCCTCAAGTATTTGAGAGGTTTAGTTCATAATTAATAAAGAAAACATCTCTGAAGGAATAAGATAACAAAACATAAAGAACCCAAAAACCCCTGAAGGAATTTAGGGAGATCCTCTGTCTTGATGTAAAATTCTGGCTTCTGGGATGAATCAATCGGCTTCTCTTGGAGTAATACCTTGCTTTCACTCCTTGTGTTGGCAGAAATATGGCGCTCCTTCTTGGGAGAAAAGAGTACCCCCTTAGAGTTGCCTCTTGAGGTCTTTATATAGAGCTTTGGGATGCCTTTCTTAGCCTCTAAGCATCCAAATTCGAGTGAAATTGCAATTCCTCACAACAGGGACACGCCCGTGTGCCACTCCCGTGTGCTTTCGATAAGGGCCGTGTTCGGGCCTGTTGAGGTGGCACGACCGTGTGGCCTGGCCGTGCTTGTCGGGGCTGGGCCGTGTTGGACCTTGTGTGGCACGACTGTGTGCCACGGCCGTGTGGTGACTTCTTGGGCCGTGTTGTTTTCACATTTTGGCCCATTTTCTTCGTTTCTGGTCCGTTTTTCGTTCTTTTCTCTTCCTTATGCTCTCCTGAGTATACAACATGAAATAGAAGGGTTAAGAGCACCAATTCTCACAAAATTAATAATAATTCATCCAGAAATTAGGCTAAATATGAGGTAAAAATATGTATAATTTATCGCTTATCAATAACTGTATGGGCTAAGGCCCGAATGTATATCTGATTCTGTTCTGAGTGGGATAAGGCATACACTGTATCTGTTAAAGGCTCAGGCCCGAATGATGACTAATTGACTGATGTTTGTCATATGCATGCTTTACTGTGAGGATGTACACACTGAGTTTGCGAAAACTCACCCCTTCATTTCATTTGTCTATCAGGTAGTCCCCAGCAGTAGATGGATTGGCGCAGCAGAGAGCTCGTCGGTGACCACTTAGACGATTGCTATGGTTTAAGACTTTAATGTTTTTTATTATTTTTCTTCTACACTACTAGGTTATTTTATGTAAGTTGGAATGGTTTTATTATGGAGTTTTAAATGGTTATTGTTATTGAATTATAAATTGCGACATTGCAAATATGTTTTTTTAAAACTTAACTAAAGGTTTTCGTATGAATGAATAATTTTAAAGCTTCCATGTTAAAAGAAAGATAATAATTTGAACAAGTTTTGATGATTGAAATGGTTTTCTAAAAACACTCTCATGTGACGCCACCAGATTCGACCATAACATCTAGGCCGAGTTTGGGGTGTTACATAATTACTCCAACATCTGCTCGTTAATCTCCCACAAAAGGATTAGTACCTAATGTATCTAATAAACATCATAAACTTGATTGAAAAGATGAACATAAATAATAAATCAAGAATAGGGTTTAAGAATAATCCTAATATATATTGATTATTGTGTGAACAACAATCCACGAAGAATTGATGAACCCACAAATCGAGTTCTACAACGAATGAAACTAAAAACTAAAATAGAATTAGAGCTGAAAATAAACCTAAGTACAAAATAAACTAAAGAGAACTGAAAAGTAAAACTAAATGAAGTCGTAAACTAAAACTTGAATAAAAACAATTTATGAAGTGTTTAGAGTTGTCTATTTATAGGCTTAGTGTTGGTCATTTTCTGTTGACCTAATTCAGCTAACGTTTTTGCATTAAAGTTTTTTGTGTGGCCCAAAATGCCCTTGGCTCATTATTTTACCTCGTCACATCGGTGTCACAAAACTGATGGCAATTTACAAGCTCAAGTTGGATTGTAGGGTTGTAACACCCCTAACTCGTATCTGTTGCCGAAGTAAAGTTACGAGGCATTACTAGACTTATAACACAATTCGACATTCATTTCTCATACATTTTTCATTCATAAACATGCAACAGAAGTGGTTCGGGACTAAACCGATAACTCAGAATAACTTTGGGAAACTTAGAATTTTTTTCTCAAAATAGGAGACACACGCTCGTGTGCCCAGGCCGTGTATCTCACACAGTCACAAGACGCGCCCGTGTCACAGACCGTGTGGACATTCGAAATGGGATCACATGGCCGTGTCCCAGCCCGTGTCCTACCCCGTGTAACTCTCTAACTTGTGTCACACGACCAACCAAACGCTCGTGTGACCAGCCCGTGTAACTCACTGACTTGTTTTCATTAAATGCTACAGGGGACACACGGCGGTGTCACTTGGCCGTGTGTTATACACAGCTGAGACACATGTCCATGTCTTTACCCGTGAGGACAAAAATAGACTATTTACCAAGCCATTTTGCCACCCAACTTTGCATACACCTATACCAACTCAAATGGCACAAAACAAGGCATAAATTGGCAACCAAAACAATCTCATCCAAGCATATTTTTATACCATTTCAATACCAATAATTACAATACTCAAATCACTACAATTTGCCTATTCAAAACATATACCAATTTCACATGCTTTAGTAGCCATAAACCACATACATAATATATCTCATAATTCAACCATTAGCCATCCAAATACCAATCCACAACCAAGCAATTCCAAAATAATTATATACCATATATCAACATGATCATTTGCATAAATATTTTCACAACTAAAACCACCAAAATAACCATCTCACATGGCTATATATTAAACCAAATACTTAACAATTACAAGCCAATTCAAAAGGCTAAAACCCATAACTAACACATATACCAAAATGACCACATAGCCTATACATGCCATATTACCATATACACAAATTCAAAAGTACCAAAGTAGAAGATCGATAGTGTGATGAAGTCTCTGACGATCTCTAAATCTGAGCTAGCTTTGAAATCACTATAAAACATGGAAAATAAAACAAAGTAAGCTTTAAAGCTTAGTAAGCTCGTAGGGTAATAAACTTAACTTATCAAATATACTCAATTCAATCAAGTTAGCATAACATAGTATAATTTACATTGATCACAAACCTTTGCCTTGTTCAATTCATTATTACACATGAAATTCACATTTCTCTTCAACTCAATCTCGTATAGTTTCCGCACATGCCTGTACCAACTCGTATCGATCTCATTTTCATCTACGTCTTGGTTATGCTTGTTGAACAATTCGAAATTACTATAGGATAATCAGGAACACATCGCACACTAAGTGCCATATATATATAGCCGAAGCTATCTCAATCACATATCACACATATAATGCTCACCACAAGCTATCAACAGGCCTACTTACACAAGCTGTTAGTCAAGACGTAGCTACATGATGCTGCTTACACAAGCAGCCAAATACCGTAACATAAGCCAGAAACCAGCCACTGGTAGGACGTACGAGACCAGCACCCGAATCACATAATCACAATAACCCTAATGTCATGACATTTGTATCCTAAACAATTCCTAGAGTTCAAACGGGACTTCACATTTTCGAATATTTGTCGATTGTATCTGTAGGATCATATTCAATCATATTCATAGTTCAATTCAATAGTAAAGCATTTAAAGTACAATATATAACAATGCTTATTAACATATGGACTTACATCGGATGCCAAAAATGACGTAACGAGTCATTAGTTCGAGACCTTATTTTTTCGCCTATCTAAGTTCGAATTCTTCTTTCATGATCTATAAGTAATCAAATTCAACTTATCCATTCGTCTTTTTACTCAATTTAGTCGATAATTTATAATATGACAAATTATATTTTTGCCCCTATATTTCAACATTTATGCAAATTAGTCCTTAATTCATAAAATCAAAAATTCATGAAGTTCCTTCTAAACCCATGCTTGTCGAATTACTATTAGGTCCCTAGCAGCCCATATTTCTCATTTATTCATACTTTTAACCACAGATTTTACAAATTAACCTCTATATGGACATTTTACTAAAAAACACTTAATCAAACTTGTATAACTATATTCAAACATTTATAATCCATCATCAAATATCAAAACTCAAGCATATTAAAAAATGATAACTTTCACATACTATAACAGTTTTGAAATCGAAGGTATGGGCTCGCTAGATTGAGCTGCAATGAACTTAAAAACATAGAAATCACTAAAAACGAATCAAAATTGAACTTACAATTGAACCATGCAATGGCCGAACCTTGAAGTTATTTTAATGGCTTCCTTTCTTCTAATTTTTGATTGAGCATGATGACAAAAAGATGATAACATGTTTTATCTTACTTATTATACATATAATTAACTAATTACTTTTATAACCTTTATTATAACATTTGAAAATCACATAAACCATGTCCAAATATGTCCACTCATACTATTAATGGTATAATTACCACTTAAGGACTTCCAATATTTAATTTCACAGCCATTAAGTACCTTTAGCTAATAGAATACTACTTTTGCACTTTACGCGATTTAGTCCTTTTTATCGAATTGAGCATTTAAATGATAAAATTCCTTAATGAAAATTTCACACAATCATGCTATCATGTTGTAAACACTTAAATGATAATAAAATAATTCATCTAACCTCAAATTTGTGGTTCCAAAACCACTGTTCTGATTTGACTAAAAACAGGCTATTACAAGGGTTGTGTCGTGACACACTCTATCTATGTCATGACATTAAAGGCAGTTTGCTCTTTTTGAGTACTCTGCTCACTATGTTATAACATTGACACTCTGTATTACAACATTGCAACATCAAATTCGAAAATATGATAAAATGGACTTGGTAATCAAATTGAAATTTCATTAAATGGATTTAATTGTAATTGATGCATTTTATTGATTGATAATGGAAAAAAGGTAATTGTATTGAATCATGTGAAGTTGGTATGATTTTGTGATTTGTTGATTGAATATGTTTATTACAGTAAGTATATGAAAGTTATGTAAATTGGTATGCCTAGTTTTTATGTAGTGTCTAATGGTCATTGATAATACTATATGCCTGGTTTGAGTGCTATGATCTAGACAACAATATGCCAAACTAAGGTTTTCTTTTATTTTTAAATAAGATCAAGGTAAGTGTAGTATTTTCCAGTGAACTCACTAAGTATTCTAAATGTTTATTCTAGTTGTTTCTTTCACTTGTAGATTGTAATGTTGCGGAACTTGCCAAGCTGAATCAATGCAAAGCACACACACACTGTAACACCCCTAACACGTGTCCATCACCGGAATAGGATTACAGAACATTACCAAAATTTACAGATTAAATAACAGACATTTCATATCATCTTGCATTGATATCAGAAACTAATCAAAATCAATTATATTATCCTTTATGCGAACCCTCGAGGCTTAAAATACACATTGGAAATAATTCAGGACTCAATCGAGTACTCAAAGAATTTTTCAAAAAAATTAAAATTTTTCAAAGGTGCAGGGGACACACACCCGTATGGTCAGGCCATACACCTCACACGGTCAAGAGACACGCTCGTGTCTCAGGCCATATGGGCATTCTAAATTGGGACACACGACTTTGTCTCAACCCATGTCTAAACTTGTGAGCTCTTTGACTTGGGTCACACAGTTAAGTCGCACGCCTGTGTGCAAGGCCGTGTGAGCATTCTATTTTGTACAAATTAAAGATATAAGGGACACACGGCCGTGTCACCTGGCTTTGTGTCACACACGGCTGAGACATATGCTCGTGTGGACAAAAATAGGCCATTTTCCTAGCCATATTTCTTACCTAATTTGTCATCAACCTAAATTAACATTTTGGACATAAACAAGCCATAATAAGGCATTCAAATCAAGCCAAAATCAATACTTAAACATGTAATACTATCACATACCAACAATATGCCCTTAGGCTCTTTAAATAACAACATAACTCATATCAATCAAAAAACTAATTTGACTTACATGACCAAATACATATATGCATAATTTACCAAATATACCTATTCAACCCAACCATCAATATACCTATAAGATTTCCATCATTCAACCATTTCAAATACACATCAAACATGATAGGGCCACTTACAAACAAATCAAAATTTATCCATCACAAGCCATTCAAATGGCTAGTTCCAACAAAACATTTATATGCTATCATTGGCCAAATTAACATATACATGCTGTTATAACCAAAATTAATTTACTAATTATACCGAAAAGGCTGATGGATAGTGTGAAGTTGCTCCGACCAATTTCCAACCAAAATGAGCTTCTGAATTACTATAAAACATGGAAAATAACACAGAGTAAGCAATTAAGCTTAGTAAGTTCGTATAACAAGGAAATTAACTTATCATTTAATTACATTTAAGGTAAGCATGCTAATATAACCAAACTAATTTGCCCCAAAGCCTAAACATATATCCTCAACATGTTAGCCATGTAACACTTTTCATAATCAATAAACATGGATGTACATAATCACTATGTAAGATTCATATATAAGTATCGTCCATCTCATATTTCAATATATCATGTAATATCATTTCCATGTAATTCAAGTATATACCCGTAATTTGTAACAATTCGTTTTTAATCAAATCAGAACAGTGGTTTCGAAACTATAAATCTGAAGTCAAAATAATTATTTTATTATTATTTTAATGTTTATAGTATGCTAGTATGATTGTGTGAAAATTAATGCTTAATTTGATAAAAAGGACTAAATCATGTAAAATATAAAAGTTGTGTTCCATAAGCTAAAGGTGTCTAATAGTTATGGAACTTTAGAGTAGAGGTCCTTAAGTGGTAATTAAACCATTTATATGTTAGTGGAAATTTATGGACACTTATTTGGTGATTTTTAAAGGTTAATATTAAGGTTAAAATTGTAATTTAATAATTATAAGTTAGTAAAATAAAGAAAAGACAAAATTATCATATTTTCTATCATCTTCTACCGAAAAAAAAGATAGAAACCTCCATGGATGCATGCTAGGTTCGACCAAGCTTCTATTGTCCATCTAGGTATGATTTTTGTTCCATTTTTAATGATTTCTATGTTTTTGAAATCGTTGCAACTTAGTCTAGCTAGCCCACGGACTAATTCGCAAAACTGTTAAAGGTTTAGGATGTTAACATTGATGAAAAAGTGAGTAATATGATATTTTATGATAGATTATGAAAGGTTATTATTAGATAGGCAACATTTATTAAGTGATTTTTAGTGAAATTGTAAATTAGGGATTAAATTGAGAAATATGTAAAACCCATGGTTAAATGTGTGAATAAATGAAAAATATAGGCTATATTGAGCATGGTTAAAATTCGACTGGCTTGGGTTAATATGTAATTGCGTTAATTTGTATTATTATAAGATAAGGACTAAATTGTAAGGAAGTTAAAATATTAGGGGCAAAAGTGTAATTTTTCCAAAATAGGTGTTTAGATTAAATTGAATAGAATGGTAATTGAATGATCTAAAGCTGATTATATATAGATCAAGAAAATCAAAGATCGAAATTAGATCGGGGGAAAAGCAAAATGGTAGCTCGATTTTCATCAGTGTTATACAAGGTAAGTTCATATAATTAGAATTGAGTATTTAGATATGTAATTTTTTGAAATATATTTATATGAATTGAGAAAAGAAATCATATGATAACTGAATGCCTAAATGATGAAATCGAATAATACCGAGCCCCGTTTGAACATTAAAAATTCGTAAGATACAAGTGACATGTCACTAGGGTTACCGTTTGGTTGAGATTCCTGCATGTGTTGTGGACTCACCACAACTTGTATGAGCTTACTGATATTTTAGCTCGTAAGAGTTTACCATTTTTTAGCTCATTAGAGCTTACTGTTACCCCAACTCAGAAGGAGCTTACCATTTATAGCTCGAAAGAACATATATGTACAAGAATTGATGGATTATCGATTTGTACACTTCGTGTGTACCACCCATGTATCTATCGATATTCTAATTGGTTCAACGGGCACAAATCCGTTACAGGTTATATGAGTTGATATGAACTAGTATAAGAGTTATATGAATTATATGAAATTAATGTTATATGATATATTGAATTATAAAATGGAAGATTTAAATACATGAACCTTGAATGATTGTGGAATTCATCTATATTGATTGATGATTATATGTATATTACATGACTAACCATTTGATGAATTCATGTGATTAGGCATTTGACAATTTGAATGGATTTACTCTCTTTACTTATAAATTGTAAATAAATGGTAAGTTTAATTCTATATTATACAAGCTTACTAAGCTTTATAGCTTACCATGTTTCCTCTTTTATGTTTTATAGTGATTCAGAAGATCATCGGAGATCACATCACACTATCTAGCTATCATTTTGGTACTTTTGAATTTGTGTACTTGGTTATATGGCATGTATAAGAGTAATGGTCATTTTGATTTAAAGTTTTGTAATGGAATGAGTCATTTGAATTAGCTTGTAAGTGATGAATGTTTGGTATGTGTATAGCCATGAAACTTGGCTTACTTTGGCATATTTAGTGATGTGTATATATTATGCAAATCGCCATTTTGTTATGTGGTTGATAGTTGCTATGTAATGCTTGTTATGAAATGGTAATTGAGTATCATGTGGTTGGAATTTGAGATTGGCATGATTGGGGTTTTAGGCAAACTAATGTATATTTGAAAATGGTCATATTGATGAATTGAGAAAGTGAATTTGGTATGAAATTGAATGGTTAGTTATGTTACTATATGCTTTATGGAATTAATATGTTATAGGATTGAATTGATTGAATTGATTGAATTGAATGCCTATTTTGGTTGTGAATGTATGCCTTTGGATTGTGTAGGTTGGCACCAAAATTGGGTGACAAATTTAGCTTGTAACCTAGCCTATTTTTGTCCACACGAGCAGAGAGACGAGTGTGTGTCTCAGTCATATATAACACATGGTCAGGTGACACAGCCATGTGTCTCCTGTAGTTTCCAATAGAAGCAAGTCAGTGAGTTACACGGGCTAGTCATACGGGCATGTGGTTGGTCGTGTGACACAAGTCAGAGAGTTACATAAGGTAGGACACGATCTGGGGCACAACTATGTGATCCTATTTCGAATGCTCACACAGCCTGTGGCACAAGCGTATCTTTTAGCCGTGTGAGACACACGGCCAAGCCATAAGGGCGTGTGTACCCTGTATATGAAAAATTTTCAATGTTTTTTTAAAAATTTTATAAGTTCTCGATTTAGTTCTAAATCTTTTTAAATGTCTGTTTTGGGTTGAGGGCTCGTTTAGGAACTTTATGAATGTATATAAATGTTTTTATTTGGATATGATAAATAAATGATAAATGTATGATTGTTATTATTATAAATTCGATAATACTCTGTAACCCTATTCTGGCGATAGATACAGGTTAGGGGTGTTACATTTTATTGGTATTAGAGCTACAATTTAGTCGGTTCTAGGACTAAAATAGCGTATGTGAGTCTAACTATACATGTCATATTTAACCTGTAATAGTGTGATATCTCCTGACAGTTTCTGAATTGTGTTGTTATACAGTAATAGATTCCAATCGAGTGGACTTCGATTATGTAGAAAGTAATGCGCCAGCCTCTGTGCATAGAGCCATGCCATCTGAATCAAGACCTGTATCTGAGGTTCGTGGAGGAGAGGCCAAAGAAGCCTTCTTCCAGATGATGAATGAATGGTTTTTTAAGTATGTCCGAACGGATCCAGCTGCTCAACAACCTCCACCCCACCTATTCCCCAACCAGTCCCTGTAGCTTCTCAAGGTTTGAAACATATACGTGTAAATAAGCCACCTGTTGATAAAATTAGAAAGTATGGCGCTGAAGAGTTTAGAGCTATTGTTGATGATGATCATGAGAGAGCCGAGTTTTGGCTTGAGAATACTATTCAGGTATTTGATAAATTGTCTTGTACACCTGCAGAATGTATTAAATACGCTGTATTTCTCCTGAAAGATGCTGCATACCAAGGGTGGAATACTTTGATATCTGTGGTACCGAGAGAACATGTTACTTAGGATTTCTTTCAAACTAAATTCAAAAATAAGTATATAAGTTAGCAGTTTATTGATTAAAAGCATAAAGTATTTCTAAAGTTGAAACACAGTTGAATGGCTACATCAGAATACGAGAGAGAATTTGTGAGACTTAGTTAATATGCTCGAGAATATGTTTCCACTGAGGCAATTATGTGTAAGCGATTTGAAGATGGGTTAAATGAAGACATTAGACTTATAGTTGGGATTCTAGAATTGAAAGAATTTGTCGTGTTAGTCGATAAAGCTTGCAAAACTGAAGAGCTTACCCGAGAAAAAAAGAAAAGTCAATTTTGAAGCTAGAGATTTGAGAAAGAGAATTACGGAAAAGTCTCATCAGTCTGCATCTAAGAAATTTAAAGAACATCACTACCGTTATGCTATTTCTATGGGGCATTCTAATTGAGACAGAGATGCGAGACACATTACCTCTAAACCTTAGACTACATCAGTAACTAGTGTGGGTAGTGTTAGAAATGCTAGACTCGAGTACAAACATTGTAATAAATCGCACTATAGTGAATGTAGGGTGAAGAGCGGAGCATGTTTCAGATGTGGATCCCTTGATCACTATCTCAGAGATTTCTTAGATAAGTCTATGGATAAAAAAGCTCAAACGGCAAAACCAAGTAATGCAACTTTTAGAGGGAGACCATCCCAAAACACTAGAAATACGAGTGGTAATCGTGGAGCTACGAGAGATTCTATAGTGAGATCTGAGGCAAGAGCCCCAGCCAGAGCTTATGTCATTGGCGCATTAGAAGAAACATCGCCACCAGATGTTATCATCGGTACTTTCTCTCTTTATGACACTGTTGTAGTTGCATTGATTGATCTTGGATCGACTCATTCATATATCTGTATGAATTTAGTGTCTAGTAAGAGTTTACTTGTTGAGTGTACTGAATTTGTGATTAAAGTATTGAACCCCTTAGGTCAATATGTCCTAGTTGATAATGTTTGCAAGAATTGTCCTCTAATGACCCGGGGTTACTGTTTTCTGGCTGATTTGATGCTTTTACCATTTTTTGAGTTTGATGTGATTCTGGTTATGAATTGGTTGACTCTGCATGATGTAATTGTGAACTGTAAATGAAAGGCTATTGAGTTGATATGTCAGAATAGTGAAATTATTCATATTGCATCTGATGATTCAAGTGGGTTGCCTATAGTGATATCAACAATGTTAGCTCAGAAATATGTGAGGAAAGGTTGTGATGCTTACTTTGCGTATGTATTGGATACAAAAGTACCTGAATCGAAGACTGAATCAGTGCCTCTGGTTTGTGAATATTTGGATGTGTTTCCAGAAGAGTTACCTGGGTTAGCACCGATCAGAGAGGTTGAATTAGCTATTGAATTAGTACCAGGGACATCACCGATATCAATAGCTCTGTACAGAATGGCTCCTACAAAGTTGAAAGAGTTGAAAGCTCAGTTGCAAGAGTTAGCAGATAGAGGTTTTGTACGACCTAGTTTTTATCCCCTAAGGGGTGCACCAGTTCTATTTGTAAAGAAGAAAGATGGAACGATGAGCATGTGTATCGATTACCGATAGCTCAATAAAGTTACAATCAAGAATAAGTATCCACTGTTGTGAATTGATAATTTGTTTGATTAGCTGAAAGGAGCAACAGTGTTTTCATCAACTATTTCAACAAATTGTTAAGCATCAGGGGCAACTTCGATAGGATTTTTTTGAGTGATTTCATCAATCATTTTATCCAATTGAATTTCTTACTTGAGATAGGGAGGTTTAACAAGTAGATTGATCAATCCTTTTGTAACGACTTGATAGTCAAGTAATTAGAAAGTGTATTTTTTGGTCTCCGTTTTCGTAAAACGGACTCGTAAATATTTTTAATAAATATTTACGAAGTTAGGTATGTAGTTAATTAGGTTATGATTAGGTGAATTAGCTTGAATTAAGAGTAATTAGGTATAAGAATTAAATTGCATAAAAGGTGAAAGTTTAATTATAGATTAACAAAAAGTAAAGGGACTAAATAAGCAATTAAACCATATTGAACAAGTGTATGGTAATAAATAAGTACATGTGTACAAATAATATACATATGTATAAAATAATAAATAAGTATTACTTAAAAGTTAAGTATATATTATATTATATTATATTATATTATATTATAATAAATAATAAATAATAAATAAAGGAAAAAGAAATAGAAAAAGAAACAAACATTGAAACGAAACAGAAAAGGAAAGAAAGAAAAGAAAATGGAGAAAAATTAGGGTTTTCAAGGGTTCAAAGCTTAATTGGTAAGTCAATTTAGTCCATTTTCTTGTAATTTTTATGTTTTTAGAATCCTAGTATTAAATAAGACTTAACCTATGTTGTTCATGTTGAATAATTTAAGTATTTGGGATTAAATTGATAGAATTTTAAGTTAGAAATGAAAAAGGGATTGAATTGTAAAATAAATTATAAGTTTTGAGTATTAGGGACTAAATTGTAAAAATTTTAAAATTTAGGGATTTAGTGAAATTAGATAGTTGAATTCAGTCTAAAGTGGAAATTGAATGAAAATATTCAATGTGAAATTGTATTGTATTGATGAATTATAATTGTTTTAATTTCTGTAGCTAACGTTGTACCGGAAACTTTGACTAAGAAAGGAAAAGATAAAGTCGACGAGGAGTAGCTCAAAAATTCTGGTTTGTATTTCTATAATCCGAATTTAATTATTAATTATTGTATTTTAATTTAAATGTTTATGGTAAGTAATAAGGTAAGTGTTAGCATTTTTTATATTGAATTGAATGTATGTGAAATTGTGATTTATGTGATAATTGAGTATTGGATAACTGTGGCATTAGAAAAGTGAATTGAAACTCTATTAACTGTATGGGGTTGAGTCGAATATAGATGGCATGCCATAGGATTGGAAGAGTTCAGGAATACTTCGACTTTGAGTTGATGAGACACTGGGTGTTAAATTATTACTTCGGATAAATTCGATGAGGTACTGGGTACCAATTTACTTCAGCATGGCTGATGAGACACTAGGTGTCAACTTATTGCTTTAAATTATCCGATGAGGCACTAGGTGTAAAATTGGTGTGTTTTGGTTGGATCTGTGTATCCGTCCGAGTCCGTGTCATATTAATAGGGGTTATTGAATAAAATAATGTTATGATTGATATTGAGTGGTGGTTTGAAATATGGTTAGAGACACATGATTAGTGTATTTATGAATTGAGTATGAATGAACAATATTGTTGTTCAAATGATTTGTGTTCATATTATGAAAAGCTATTTGGGATAACAAATGATAAAATTTGAATGTTTTATAAATACCTTATTTATGAATTGAATAATTGTATGACTATAGTTATTGTATGTTATATTATTTTACTTTTAAGCATTCGGATTATAGAAATACCATTGAGTTTATACTCAGCGTATGGTTTGTTTTTCATGTACAGGTTAGGTTAAAGTCAGATTGTCGATTCAGCAGCCATCAACAATCCCGAACTCAAAACATGATGACGTATATTTCTTTTTGTGTCGGCATGTACCTAGTATGTCTTATGCTTGTCATTTTGGGAAGTGAATGCAAATGATGTTATAAGATGATATTGGATACTTATATGCATGATTATACGTGCTAAGTTGAGGTTTAATATGGAATGTTTAAGTTGATGCATAAGTGAGAGTGATATAGGAAAATTTGGGTTGAATTTGTATGAATTTAGAATTGGCTTAAATGGTGTTTTATTTGATTGTTTTGATAATATATGTGAAGTACCTGTGAGGGTAAATTGGTTAGGAAACTAGGATGATTGTTTTGACATGTTTTAAAAGGTATTAAATCGTGTTTTAAAGTGATTAAATGATTGATTTTTGAGTTGCTTGGTGTTCAAGGTTGCAGGGATGGGTAAACTTGATGTTTAAGGTACATTTTGAGTCCATACGACCAGACACACGGGCGTGTGACTGAACCGTGTGAGACACATGGCTAACAAATGGGCGTGTGTCCTCTGCACCAAGGAAAATTTTTGAAACTTTGCGAAAATTTTCTGGGGTACCCGATTTAGTCCCGTTTTGTTTCTAACACATATTTTGGGCCTCGAGGGCTCATAAAATGGACAGTATGATTAAATTATGATGTGTATGCTAGGTGATTATATAATGTTCATATTTGATCTGAAAAGTCCGGTAATGCTCTGTAACCTTGTTTTGGCGACGAATAAGGGTTAGGGGGTGTTACACCTTCTATGAGGAATTTATCGTTTCAAAAACCATCTAATAAGATTAAGGTTGCCATCTATCCTACTTTCATTCAAATGATATGGTCTCCCCTAGAAACCGAAGGGCTTAATTGAACTGTAATAGTTATGTGATTACTATTTCGACTTAATGAAAAATGAATTATTGGTTCCCACGAGGTTATAAAACATGCCACTGATATGATTACTGAGTAATAAGCTCTTTAAGAGGCACCTTCACTTTCTAAACTCATGCATATTACAGACCTTATCATTGGGTTGGATGCATCTTGTGTTGTTAGCCTTGTTGCTCTCTTGAAAAAAAATTGTCATCTCTCACACATAATTACAGGACTTTGCTGAAGGACTTTCAATATAAATGCATTCTCTATGTTTTCTGAGTAGGCAATAGATGTGTCAATGCTCCGACTATTAATGATAGTGATTTTAGCTTGCTTCATAACTTTGATAAGGGATCTTAGTAGCAACTATGTCGTGCATTTTGATGTTCGGATTTTATGCTTTCTTTTATTGAGGTCAATGTTGCCAGTTTTCCTTTGTATCGCACTATTGTTTAAGCAATCTTAGAAAATTTACCTTTTATTAGATGTGTTTAAGCTGATGAAAATGGTACATAATTTTCTTGTTTAGACTATTGAGTGTTCCGTAAGACTCAAAAGCTTATTTTATTATTTAAATATATTAAAATACTTCATATTAATATTTTTATAAAAAATATTAATTTGAATGAAATAGACTTGTTTTACAAAATTCCTAACGCTGACTCGGACCATGTTGAAACCAATTAGCTATTAAAATACTAGTATTTACTAGTAGGTTTGAGAAAAAAAAAAATAAGAAATTAAAAATTGATTCGAACCATGGTGTTTGAATAACTTTTTATTCACAAATTTAGAATGAAATTAATTGAACTCTATTTTTTATTTAATTTATTATTTATTTTATTTTTATGTAAAACTAAATAACTTATATTTAATAAAAGTAAATTAAAATACTATATAAAAATATTTTTTAAAATTATATAAGAGTTACTGTTTTTTACTTGAAATTTTATTTTTTAGAAATATCTATAAAAATGATTCTAAAAATTTATTAAATAATCTAAAAGTCATAAAATAAAACACATTGTGTCAAAATAAAGTTCAAAAAAATAAAACTCAAAATTGGTATTAAAAATCAAAATGAACCAAATTATCACAAATAATTCAAAATATCAAACCAAACTAAACTTAATTTTATTTATTAATACAATCACCCCTCTCTATAATAACTCTATTTGTTTGTCAAAATATTTGATATTACTGAGATATAGTTGTTATATACCTATAACAACATTTGAGATTTAGATCACATAATAATTTTTAAAATATTTAAACTAAAAAAAATTAATAATAATAATATTAATTTGTGACTTTAATAAAATTTACAAATGTAATTTCATTTATTGAAAATAATATTTATCTAATAAAATATATAATTAATATATTTTTATATAAAATTTAAATATTTTATTGAAATAATAATTTAACTAAAATGTATCATTTTCATTCCACGTGGAAATAAAATTTAAGAGAATAGATCCATATAAAGAATTAATTTAGTACGGTTGTTAATTTGTTATAGATTAAAACTATTAAAAATAAAAAAAATTAATTTTATAATAAACTTAGAAGTATAATATTATAGAAAAAGTGGATTATATATAGATATAGTGTGTGTTGACTGAAATAGGACAGGTGCCACATGATTGGGGCTGTTAGGTAATAAATGGAGCCCACAGGGTAAGGGACAACTTATCAGTAGTTGCTTTTGTTATGGTAAATATGAGCTTTTGTTTTGTTTTCCCACCGTTGGATATTGTTTTGTATGCAAAGGAAGGAACAGTTGTCAAACGCCCAAGACAGACATTTATAATGTTATCAAGACGGAAATCAATTTATCCGCAGAACTGATAAACCATGTCAATAATCGACACGTACAGAGGGTCCCACTTAGCCGACAACTAATTGAATGTGGTTTAATATATGGGATAGAGTGTGAGGTGTTGACGCTTACTTTTAGTTTGGTTTACAAAAGTCAAACCTTCCAGATTGAAAGTTTTACGTTGACGTTTTCAGTTTAAACTGCCCTTACCATACACATTTTCATAACTCAGGTTCTTATTCAAGTCTAGGGCGGTCCATCAATATTTTTTTTTAATGTTTCTTTGTTTTTTTTTTTTAAATTTATTTGTGTTAATTAAAAATTTTAAAATTTTTTATTTATATTCATTTATTTAAGTTAAATAAACACATTTTTATTTTAGATATAAAATAGTTAAATATTAATATTAATAATTATATTAAAAATTAAAAAACATACAAACCATAATAATTTTATTAACATTTACGCTAATGGAATAAAAAACGAGCTATAAACGAACATAAACGAGCTTGGTCATGAACATAAATGAACTTAACAAATTTTATTTGTGTTCGTTTCATTTAATAAATGAGCCTCAAAATCGTGTTCATTTTTATTTATGAAGAAAGGATTGTATGAAATAGGGATACTATCTCTTTTCAATATTTTAATGTCACATTAGCAGTTTCATCTTAAATTTCAGGATTTTCATTTGAATTTATTCTTTTTTAGGATGAAAATATTGATGTGACATTAAACTATTAGAAAAGAGATACATATGACATAGCATCCTTATTTCATACAAACATTTAACTTCATTTATATATAAACGAACAAAAAATGAACTTTTAATGAACTATTCATCAACACTTTGTTAATTTACAGCTCTATCTAAGTCCCAAGCTTCGCTAGAAATTTGAGAGAATATAAGTAAAAATATTAGATTTAAAAAGTAGATTTTGGTAAAAAAAATAGATTTGTTTAAAATATAGTTAGACTTAGGCTCTAGTATCCAACATTCGATAACAACTCGATTCCTTTTCAAGTTTATAATATGTTATCTTTATTTTATTTAATTTTATATATTATGCAAATTATATTATATAAGAATAAGTATATTATATTATAATTTAAATATTAAAAAATGTTAAGCTATGTATATTTATATTAAATAAAAGATTATAAAAAACTATTTAATAAAAGAAAAATATATAAGGGTAGTAATATATATAATTACTAAATATTAAACAAAAATAATTACATTTCCAGAGTAAAGAAATAATATGAATGGATCTATGGTCTTAGATTAGTCATTTCCAATATAGACAAGATGGAGTAAAATTTGAGATTCATATTTCCAATCAAGTTGGACTTGGGCAACAATACATGACACTAATATTACATATAAGATTGTTTCGAACTTGATTTGACTTGACTCATGAACTATACATGACTTGATTTTTACTGGTGGCGAAGAGGAAAAGAATCAGAGTAGGAGAAGGGATGGTGGGGAAGAGGGAAAATGGAAGTCTTTAACGGAAAATGGTACCTCTGTTATGTCTGTAATGGAAAATGGTTAGTGGTGACTGTTTTGTTATTTTTTAAAAGTTAAGTTACTGAATTGAAACCTAAGTGACTCTTTTGTCAACTAACCCAAAGTTGAGTGGCTGTTTGTGTAATTTATCTTTAAAAATATTGTATGTAAATATTTATGTTTAAAGAAAAAATAATAATGGTGATGGACTAAACCTCAGTCCAAAATCTTTTTAAATTCTTTACCCAAGTTTGAATTAGATAGGATTTGAGTTGTATTAATTTAACTATTTTTTAAAAATAAAATAAATATATATATTTACATAAATAAATTTAAAGAAAATAGTATTTTTGTAGTTTTAATCAAGGTAGGTTGAATTGTCAAAGACCTAAACTTACCAAAATAAACAATCGGATGATGCTAAGTCTAACAGAAGAAGGAATCAACAATGTTGTATTGTCATTGTCCAATGGCAGCTCAGCTGAGTTTGTAAGAACTAAAACAGATGACTTGTTCTTTACTTCTCAGTCCAAGTTTGGAAAAGCACTAGTGTTGTACAATTCAACTAGGATATTATGATAGTCTTAAAAATTATGAATCATTCAAGGAAAACTCTTAATTATATAGCTTACACTTGAATGTTTCTATTTTTATTTTTACAGTTTTGGGGTTTAGGAGTTAGAGATAAAGAAAAGTTGACAACATTAAATAATATTAGGTTACGACAAGTTCTTAGTCTAATAAATCTCAAATCACTTTTTCAAAACATGAATTTAATGAATAATATTACCAGGGCTTATTTACACTCTGCCAGCAACATTGGTTAAGGATTGTTTATTTACCATTCCTCAAAATTAATTTTCTTTCAACACATTACTTTTATTAAATTTTAAAAAACGACACTGTAATTAAACTTTTCTTTCTAAAAAAATCACCTAAATCGAATATATATATCTATAAAAGCTACATTTTCAAAAATCTCGTTTATTGCAAGAGTTTGACCCACGGACAGTGCTAAGGAATGGAAATTTATAGTTTTCTTAAAATTTTTAAAATTCTAAATTAATTTAATAGTAAAAATATACTTTCGCCTAAAAAAAGATTTTTTTTAATTTAACCCCTTTAAAATTCTAAACTAATAAACATATAAAAAAAAATGTACTTTTAAACTCTTTAAAATTTTATAATTTAATTTTTACCCATCAAAAATAAATTTCTAACTTCTCTAATTTGACATGTAAGCTTTAAAGGTTGTAAATTTAATTTTTGTTCACATGTGTATGCTCATGAATCATGCAAATTAATAGGGTTCCAAGTCATACCTAGTTGTTCACGTCAAAGAATTTGCTTGTGCTTATTGTTAAATTTGTTAGAATTATTATAAAGATGATTTGTTTGTTTGGTATAAAAGATAAAAAAAAAAATTGTTTTTCAAATGCTTAAGACTTAAGATTCATCACTATTTTCTTACTTTGTAGCTTAACTATTAGATCGAAAAGTTTTTCATTCTTCCATATTAAATATAGCCTTAAGCTTTCTTCTAGGTAAAAAGCCCCCCAAAAAAAGTATTATTTGATTTACTTGTTTAATCGTCATCGTAGATGTTGTTGTATATAATATATGTATAATGCATTTCCAAAGAAATAATTTAGGTGTATATTTGTTTGTTGAATATTAAGTTACATTTCGTAATAGGATTACGGGAATGTAAGATCATAGGTGAAATATGAGATTACATTGCTTTGTTCATTTGGTTGGAATACAAGATTCAAATGTTTGGTTGACGGAATGTAAGATTATCTAGAAACATAGTTAGAATTAATTAAAATAATAAAAACAAAGGGCAAAATGGTCCAAATTTTAAGATTATGTCCGTAATCTAAGATTACTTAAGGAATGGGCCATAATGAAATTACACCCTATATTACAAAATGATCAGAATGTTGAAATTCAAATGCTATAATCTCATTCCAAAATATAACATTACTAAAATGTTACATTTGAGGAATCAAAACCCACTTAATATAAAATGGAATGTGTATATTTATATAATAATTATATTCTTTATATTCATAAAATATATATACATGTATAAAACAATAATAGTTATGAAAGAAATAAAGGCAAAATAATATGTTGATTCGAGGGATAGCTATGTCCATATCTTGAAACAAAGTCTTTTTAAATTTCACTTCTGTCCATTCAATGAGTTTAAAGTCAAATTATGTCTATCTGATAGCTTTTATAGTATGAGAAGTTGTAACCTTCCAAAGGAGGCACTTAAGCATCTATTAAAGCACACTTCCAAGATTAGAGTCTGAATGAAGATACTACTGGAAAAGATTTGTCCTGAGTTAATTCTAAATTCATTCTTGCTTAAAACAATTCAAAGGCAATATGTTGGAGATAGAGGTAATGTATTCTCTAATTAGGACTTCCAATCGTTTTGCATTTAAAAGAGAAAAAGGGTAAATTTTCTATTTTTTGGATACAATAAGATTGCATTTCGTGGATTTCAAAATTGCAGAGATTCAACCCATCAATGTTGAATTCAATCCTACTCAATTACAATGATGTTGATTGTTCCTAAAGTTGCTTGCATGTTGTCAACTCCATATCTAAGTGATGATTCGAAGGACAGCTAAGTGAATGACATTAGAATTGAGTGTACTAATTCCTATAGTTTTCAAAATGTTAACTTAATATCAACTAGGTAGTCAAGATAGGAACATCAAAACATCAAAACATCAATTTTTCGAGCAGACCAATTACTACAAGTAAAAAGTGTATCTTAAAATTCATTTTTATTCTTTTGAAGATAGTTGATGATGTTCGTGATGTTTCATTCAGTAAAACTCATTAGATTCATTTTGGAGGTTTTTTAAAAAAATTCATTTTAGAGAACCTTTTTTATTTTGATTAATTTCTATTATTTTTTTAGAAAATTTGATATTTAATAATTCTTTATTTTTAAATATTTACCATTTTAAAAGGCTAAATTTGAGAGAATTCAGATAATATTTTTGACATTTGGGGAGTTATTAAAGATGTCTTGGCAAGATGTAATAAGTAGTGAAAACAAATTTGGATTCCAATAACTTCTCATTTTTGAGTTTTTCTTACATGTTGGACTTTTGTAACGAGCTTTTTAACTTTTTTAGGACTAGTTTACATAATGTTGATTTTTATTTTTATTTAATTATGTAATTGAGTCATTTGGGCTTGAGGTAAGGCCCTATTATGTGCTGCCCATGTTGGGCATTGACTAATTACTTCTGCCACAGAAGAAGGCCCAATATGTGTAGCAACCTATAACGAATGAATAGCCCAAGAAGCCAATAAGAAGCAAGTGACGGCAGCCCAATGGTCCATGTAGTAGCCGGCCACATTGGAGTTACTTAAAGGCTAAGTTTGAAGACTTTCAAAGGAATACAACCAAGGAATTCTCCCGTGGTTGGCCATATAGAAGGTTTCTTTTTAGGACTTTTAATTGATATCTATTTAATACATCAGTGATTGGAACACATCACCTAGGACTTTTAAGCTTTTATATTGCTTTAAATTTTATTGGAAAATTATTCTACTTTAATTTCTTAATGTAAAAAAGCTGGTAAATAGGCACCTTTGATCACCCATTTGAATAATCAATTGACAAGGTCTTTTTTTTTTTTTTTTTTTTTTAATATTTGCTTTGCTTTGCTTTATGCATTTTTATCAGACTTTTCAAGTTGTCATCAAGTTCCCACTAATTAGAACCCATCGTATTCTATGTAGAGGTGTGCATGGGCCCGGCCGAGCCGAGTCGGGTTCAGGCCAGGCTCAAAAAATGAGCTTAAAATTTTGATCAAGCCCGACCCAAATAAAAATGTTAAAACCCGGGCCCGGCCCGGCCCGCCCATATTAATTTTAAAACCCGGGCCCGGCCCGGCCCGCCCATATTAATTTTTATATTATTTTTATATAATTTTAAAATATATATAAACCATCAAAAATACTAAAAACATCAAAATAAATATTTCTCAACAAATTAAAAATAAATTTTAAAAAATATGTAAACTTAAATAACAATAAAATAGATGCAACTTAACAAGCAAATGCCTATAAAATAATAACAAAATTAACAAATGTCTTTAAAATAATAACAAAATTAACAAAAAAATAAGTTTTATACAATATCTAAATAATAACAACAAAATAGTAGCAACATAATAGCAAAATGGTAACAAAATAGGGAGAAAATAATAAGAAAATAATATTAAAAAATATATTTTTTTTGTCTTTAGTGAATTCGGGCCGGGCCGGGCCGAGCTAGGGCCGAAAATGCCTTACCCGAGCCTGACCCATTTTTTAAACGGGCCTTATTTTTTTGTCCAAGTCCATTTTTCGGGCCTATATTTTTACCCAAACCCTCCCACATTTCGAGCGGGCCTTCGGGCCGGGCCGGGCCGCCCAGCCCATGCACACCTCTAATCCTACGCTCTAGTCGAGGATATGAATTTTAATTCTCATATATATGCTTATATATTAATTTTACTTGGGTTATACATTCAAGCAGAAAAATTGTTTGATCAAGTCTTTTGACATAAGATTAGATACAAAAATTAAAAGTGGTTCACACAGTATCAGAATCATTAGAGGTGGTTTTTTTTTTCTTTTTAAATTATTAGAGGTGGATAAAGATGTTTGAGAGTTGTAGAGTTGTTTTAGTATAAAAATTGCTTAGAAATTTCTTGGAGATGGGAGAGTTGATATAATTGAGGAGTTTGGTGTAAAACGCTCTGGATAGATGTTTTACTATGTAGGATTATAAAATATTTTTATTAAAACGTGATAAGATGTAATAATTATCATAAAAGTTATAAAATTAGTAATAAAGTTTTGAGGGTGTTATGGGATATGAAAAGAGAAATCTTAAGAGAATTTTGATGTAATTTAATAAAAATTTACCTAAGAAATATACGAGAAATGTCAATTAGGCAACATGAGAAGCACATAAAAATCTTCAATTGGACAAACTTTTCTTTAATCAAAATCGTTGATCTAACTAGGCACCTCAAATGAATTGGGTAGATATAGGGAATATTATCTTTTCATTAGTTGGTTGGTTAGAAATTACCCTTATGAAAGCAAACATCATAGAAACTCCAACTCTGATTCACAATAGTTAAGCTAGATATAAGAAAATATGAGAATACTTGAACAAATCTCTATGCAGCAACGACTGGACCAACAAGAAGCAGAAGGGAACTTAAGAAAACATCAGAGAACTTAGGGCAAATAGAAACCCCTAATAGCAGAATCCGCAACATTAGTTCTAGCAGCAAGAAACAACTCAGTCTTTCCCTAATCGGCAAAGAAATCCAATGCCTGACAGAAACCCAACGGCGAATCCACCATAACGGCCACAAATGCATTACTTTTAGCAATGCTAACCTTTTTGAAGACTACATGCAAGCTCTTGGAAAAGAAATGAATTTTAAAAAATAAAGTAACCTACTTTTTTTTTTAAATCTTTATCTAAAAAACTTTAATTTATATATATTTTTTTAAATTTAGAACTTTTATTTTTAGAAATTTTGTTTTTTCTACTTTTCAGGTCCAACTTGTAAACAAAGTTAAAATTATTTTATTAAATTTAAGTTTATTATAAAGTCTATTTTTTTAATTAATTGACTAACAAGTGGTTATTTTTTTATTATAAAATATCATATTAATAAATTTAATTGAATTTTTAAAATCTGAAAAATAAAAGAATTAAATCCTTAAAAATAAAAATATAAAGACTAAAATTTAAATTTGTAAAAAAAATATAGGGACTTATGAAGATTTTAACCTAAAAGTAAATAAATAATAGTAAAGTAGCTAAGGATACAAAATCTCAACCGTTAATAGAAAAGATAATCTAGCCGTCAGATTTAGGGCATCCTTTGTCATTCAATCCAAAGCTTTTATTTGCTATCTTCACCATTACCAAAAACGCTTCCGGTCTCCGCCTCCATCCACAGAGAGAATATCAAAGAAGACGAAGAAAAATGGTTCAACGGCTGACATACCGGACCCGCCATAGCTATGCCACCAAGTCCAACCAGCACCGGGTCGTCAAAACTCCTGGTAATTTTATACTTCTTCAATGGTTTTGTTTTTACATATTGATGAATTCATTGATTCTTGTTTTATAAAACTCCGCTTATTTTTGTTGACAATGACTGAAATTTTAAGGTGGAAAACTTGTCTACCAGACAACTAAGAAGAGAGCTAGCGGACCCAAATGTCCAGTTACTGGCAAACGAATCCAAGGGGTTTGTTCTTTTTGCTTTTTCTGAATAACCCATTAACTTTTAGCTTCTGGCTCTAGCTGTGTATGAACTTTTAGCTTCTTTTTTGTCATCAGAAGTTTGCTTGCATTAGTGTTAAGGAAGGAAAATGAAAATAATGCTTTTAGACTTGTAATAACTAATACATTTTGAGTTGATAGGTTGTTATCTTTTGGATGAATTGCTTTGAATGCTGATGATTATAATGAGATGTGACGATTCGCGTTTCCATGTCGTTTGGGCATTTTGTTAAGTATCATAATAATTTGTAATACTATTTTGATACATCAGTAATTTGTATTATATAGATTTTGAGAAACTCATGTATCCGTGTTGTGTTCGTCTTATGTCAATTTTTTTTATCCGAGTGTTGTGTCTAGTTTGCCAAGACTACTGATAATATACCATGCTAATCAGTTGTTAATTGTTTTTCTAATCAAAGCCAATTAAAATTTAGTGCTGGAGGCAATTGGCTGACTACTAGATGAAGTTAGAAATCTTCCTGATGAATTTGGTATTGCTCAATGTGCAGATTCCTCACTTGAGACCTGCGGAATACAAGAGGTCTAGGTTACCTAGGAACAGGAGGACTGTGAACCGTGCCTATGGTGGTGTGTTATCTGGCAGTGCAGTCAGGGAGAGGTGTGCTTTGATCTATTCGCAAATGATATTAATTTCGATATTTAGTTCATGCCTTAGTAATGTTTCTTCTTTTTGAGACGAATGACAGATGCTTCAAATGTGAATTATTTTGACCTTAACACTTGATGAATAATTTACGGAAATGTCAATGGTTTTTTATAGGATCATTCGGGCCTTTTTGGTTGAAGAACAGAAGATAGTGAAGAAGGTTTTGAAGATTCAGAAAACCAAGGAAAAGGTTTCATCAAAGAACTAAAAGATGAGATAACGGAAGCTTTACTTTGAATTTTACTTTTGTTTCGATTAAATTTTTTGACATGAAGAGACTATGAATCGTGAACATTATTATTGTGAGGTGTTTAACATGAATGAGTATTTAGTTGTTAGCCCCTGGATCTGCTTAGCTCGTCCTAGATGTAGCGCCGTAGTAATTTTTCTTATTGCTGGTAATTGACTAAATTCTTGGGGGTTGGGTTTCTTTTTCCTCATTACTCTTTGGTTGTTTTGGTGAGTGATGAAAAAGAGTCAATTGGGACCGGTTAGAAGAGGTGGGATTCAGTGACTGGAAGTAAACCAGTTCAACTGATAAAAGATTCATTATGACTGCAAGTAACAATGTCTTTTTCTGATTTTTGTTTCTTTCTTCAAGTTCTACGCACATTTTCAGACATCTCTTGTTTAAGGTCCTGCCCCATCAAGTAAAAAATGATGTATGATAATAAGTTGAACAATTAGTAGGGTTTTGGCTTATTTTCCTTTTTAATCTTAGTTGTCTCTGCCAACTATTCAATAAATTACATCAGCAATGACCTCGTATCTATAACCAATGGATCAGTTCCTTCTTTCTCAAGGCAATGAAGGTCTCGAGTTAAACTGCAACATACCATAAAAGACCAAAACGCTGCCTTCCCTTATGGTTGAATGATGTGAAACTGATTAAGATTATGAGTTTGGGCATGTATTTAGCGTCAATTTATTTTGTCTTCTATCATTGGATGCTAAGCAAATTAATTACTCTCAAAAGAAAGTGAAATGTACTTGAAAATTAACAACACACACTATCTAAATTGAGATCTCTCTTGAAGTATTTGTATTTAAAATTATCTCACATATTTGGGCCTGAGGTATAATTCTTATACATACCTCGTTAAAATGGGCTTCAATCACAACCTCACCTATAGGTGACGTCTTGCTTTGTTTGGCCCCCGTCAATATATACCTATTTAACACGTGGAGTGCCTCCAATTCACCTTGTAATAGATAAATATTGAGCCGCTTCATCATATAAAAAAACACATCAAGTTGACACCAGTTCAATCACATATGGATTGCTAAATCCATCATTTTCATCACCGCCCTCTTAAAGGGTTGATTATGACATGAGCAGCATAGACACGTATCAAGTGCAGTCAACCTTGTTTGTATATATCTTCTCATAATCTTAAGAAAGCTCTTTTTTTTTTCAACCTTTCCTTATGCACTTATCTATCCTATTTAACCGCCACCTCAAGTAGCTCTTTGCACACTTCTATCGTATGAACCGTCATCTCCCTTCTTTCTTTGTCATTTTGTCTTCAACAATATGATTATTTTTTTAAGAAAAGAATTCAAAATACTCATGTGAAAACTTAAAATTTTAAGATATGTAGATCATTTAATCAACTACAATGAAAGCTTATACGGTTAAATTTGTAAAATAAATTTAAAATAAAATTGAATAAATTAGCATTTATCATGTCAAATCATTAAAAATAAATCAAGAATAAAACTAAATGCAGAAGCGTACCTAAATCTATGAATTCTTTGAAGTTTTACCGAATCTTGAGGATTTGATCTTCTAAATTAACACACAAGAAATTCAGAGAATATAATTTGGGGACCATAACCCTAATATTTATAATCTTAGCATATTAGTTCTAATCAAATTCTAATTAGCCCATCATTAATTAGAATTTGATTAGAAGAGTATCTACACATATTTGACCCATACTTTATTTAATAATTAAAACCCAATAAAAATTCTAAACAAATTAGATCACTTTTAATTTAGGCTAACCTATCATGATAGTAAATAATAACATGTAATTATCCTTATTATATATGTGATGTCTATATTTTCCAACAATCTCCCACTTGGACCATATATATATACTAATTACTTTATAATTACATGTCATTATATAACCTTATGAACTCAAAATTTTACTATCACATCCAAAAGGTATTCCGAACAATCTCGTCCATTAATTATGTTAACATAGAACCAAGGCAACTTTCGTTACATATATCCATACATGATCACGTATATTAACACAACCAAATGACATAGATCAAGTATGGATGTGTAGCATGGAAATTACATGCAATATGATCTAAACATGTCTATTTCCAACTGGTCCTCTTTAAACTTAAGTGAGGTCAGTTTCAAAATTATAAACAGAGTGAATAAACTGAATACTTCATTTCTGATAAGAAAATAACCAAATACATAAATGTCTGGAAACAAATAAAATATAAACTCCTACTAAATCATGATATCTTCAAACAATGTAACACCTATGTGAGCAGTGTACTCATGAAAGACCTTAGGTGGTAAACCTTTTGTGAGCGGATCCGTTATCATGAAGTTTGTCCCAATGTGCTCTATGGATATCTGACCATTTTGCACTTTTTCTTTTACAACTAGGAACTTTATGTCAATATGCTTTGACTTAGATGAACTCCTGTTGTTATTATAGCACTGCTGACGTATTGTCACAAAATAATTTGAGTGGTATTTCTATATTCTCCAAAATGCGCAACCTTGTGACAAAGTTTCGCAATTATATTCCATGGTTTGATGCCTCATAGCATGTTACAAACTCTGCTGCAATAGTGGATGAAGCTACAAGTGTTTGTTTGACACTTTTCCAAGATATAGATCCTCCAGCTAACAGGTAAATATAGCCTAATGTAGATTTCCTACTATCTTGGCATCCAGCGAAATTAGAATCAGAATATCTAATGACCTCTAAAAGATCTGATCTCTTATAAGTAAGCATGTAAATTTTTTGTTCTCTGAAAATATCTCTTAACCTTTTTGGCTGCTATCCAATAGTCTATACCAGGGTTACTTAAATATCTGCCTAACATCCTAACAATGTACACAATGTCCGGACGTATACAAACTTGAGCATACATTAAACTCTCAACAGCTGATGCATAGGGAATCTTTTGCATTTCCTAAATTTCAAGGTTACTTTTAGGGTATTGAGTAAGACTAAATTTGTCTCCTTTAGCGATAGGGGTGTCACCTGGTCTACAACTCTGCATGCCAAACCTTTTGAGTACTTTATCGATATAGCTTTTTTGTGATAATCTAAGAATACCTCGAGGTCGATCTCGATGTATATAAATTCCTAAAATAAAATAGGCATCCCCAAGATCTTTCATCTCAAAATGCTTAGATAAAAACCTTTTAGTTTCGTGCAATAAGCTTATATCATTAGCGGTAAGCAAAATGTCATCAACGTATAGAACCAGAAATATGTACTTACTCCCATTGAATTTGTAAGACACACAATCATCAACAATATTCATTTCAAAACCAAACGAGACAATTATTTGATGAAACTTGTGGTACCATTGACGGGAAGCTTGTTTGAGTCCATAGATGGATTTTGTCAATTTGCAAACCATATTCTTTGAGTCTTCCGACTCAAAATTTTCTGATTGCACCATATAAATTGTTTCTTCAATGTTGCCATTAAGAAACACTGTCTTAACATCCATCTGATGTAACTCAAGATCAAAATGAACAAGAAGCGCCATGATTATCCTTATAGAGTCTTTCGATGAAACTGGAGAGAAAGTCTCTGTAAAATCAATACCTTCTTTCTAAGTATATCTTTAGCTACACGAGGTGCTTTATACCTCTCCACATTACCATTTGCATCCCTATTGGTTTTAAACAACAGATTGATTTTACACCTTCAAGTAATGAGACAAGTTCCAAACTTTATTGTCTTGCATAGATTTATACTAATCTTTCATGACATCAGTCCACTTTTGAGAATTAGAATTGTTCATGGCTTGATGAAAATTGATTGGATCATCTTCCATGATTCTATTATCATCCTCATGTTCTTGGAGAAATACAATATAATCATCTGGAATAGCATTTCTCATTTCTCTTGTGGATCTCCTTAATGGCACTTGTTCTTCTGGAATAATTACCTCATTTTGAATAGGGAGTTGTTCAACATTATCTTGTAGAGGTTCTGGATTCACTTCTTGATCAATGATAGGTATAAGAACCTGAACATAATCAAAAGTGATAGTAGGAACTGAGTTAGAATCCAATTCCTCCTCAAAAGCAATGTCTCTAACCTTATTTCTCCCCTCAAACTCAACATCCTCAAAAAATATTGTAGTTCCCGTCTCAAAAATATTCCTTATTATGGGATCATAAAATTTATAGCCCATAGATCGCTCAAAATAACCAATAAAGTAGCTCCTTACTGTTTTGAAGTCTAATTTCTTTTCATATGGCCTATAAGGCCTTACTTCAGCTAGACATCCCCAAATGTGAAAGTGCTTTAGACTAGGCTTTTGACCTGTCCAAAGCTCATAAGGTATTTTTGCAACTATTTTATTGGGTACTCTATTCAGAATGTAAGTTGCTGTCTTTAATGCTTCTCCCCAGAGGGACTCAAGTAAGGTAGAATGAGCAACTATGTTCCTTACCATATCTTTAAGAGTTTTGTTTCGTCTTTTAGCTACACCATTCATACTAAATGATCCTGGCATGGTGTATTGTGGGACAATACCGCATTCATTTAGGAATTTCGCAAATGGTCCTGGACATTGTTCACCTGAGCCATCATATCTACCGTAGTACTCACCACCACGATCATATCTAATGTTTTTAATCCTTTTGTTGATTTGATTCTCAACTTCAGCTTTATAAGCTTTGAACACGCCCAAAGCCTGAGATTTCTCATGAATGAGAATATTGCTGACCATTACAGGATGCCGCAGGGAATGGCCCACAAATATTTGTATGAATTAATTCTAAGACGCCTGAAGATCTGTTGGCACCCAATCTCTTGGTTTTGGTCTGTTTTCCCTTAATGCAATCGACACATGCATCAAAGCTTGTGAAGTCAAGGGACTTTAAAATACCATTAGACACAAGGCGTTCAACTCTAACTTTTGATATATGACCTAAGCACCTATGCCATAATGATGCTAAATTTTCCTTATTTAATTTGCGTTTAATACCACGTGATTCCACATGCAAGGTTTCATTATAGGATGCAACTGTTTCTAGCAAATAAATGTTGTCAAAAGTATTTAAATAACCAGTTCCAATAACATTTGAATTTAAAGACAAATTAAATTGATTGTTTTCGAATGAACAATAATATCCAAATTTGTCAAACGAAGAAACAAAAACTAAATTCCATCTAAATGATGGTACAATAAAAGTGTCTTTTAAATCCAAATAAAAATCAGTTCCTATTAACAACTTAAAATGCCCAACCGTTTCCACTTCTAACAATTTTTCATCGCCCACAAAGATGTGTCTTTCACCATCACTTGGCTTTCGGTAATTCAGGCAACCCTGCATAGAAACACTTATGTGAGTAGTAGCACCAGAATCTATCCATCAAGTGTTTCTAAGTACTGAAGCTAAATTAATCTCAAAACAGACCAAATTAAGAATTATACCTTTCTTTGCACGCCAAACATGATATTTGGTACAATCTTTCTTTACGTGTCCAAACTTGTTACAAAAGAAACAACTCTTTGTAGCTGCTTGTAGATGTATGCATGGGCCAGGCCGGGCCAGGTTCAAGCTGGACCCAACTAAAATTTTAGGCCCATTTGCTAGGCCTGGGCCTAGCCCAAAAAATAGGCCTAAAATTTTGCTCAAGCCCAACCCGAATAAAAATGTTAAAACCCGAGTCTGACTCGGCCCGCCCATATTAATTTTTATATTATTTTTATATAAATTTAAAATATATATAAACCATAAAAAATACTAAAAACATTAAAATAAATATTTCTCAACAAATTAACAATAATTTTTAAAAAATATGTATACTTAAATAACAATAAAATAAATGCAACTTAACAAGTAAATGCCTTTAAAATGATAACAAAATTAACAAATATCTTTAAAATAATAACAAAATTAACAATAAAATAAGTTTTATACAATATCTAAACAATAACAATAAAATAGTGGCAACATAATAGTAAAATGGTAGCAAAATAGGGAGAAAACAATAAGAAAATAATTAAAAAACAAATTTTTTTGTCTTTAGTGAATTCAGGCCGGGCCGGATGGGGCCCGGGCCAAAAATGGCTTACCCGTGGTCCTACCCATTTTTTAAACGGACCTTATTTTCTGTCCAAGCCCATTTTTCGGGCCTATATTTTTGCCCAAACCCTCTCACATTTGGGCAGGCCTTCGGGTCGGGTCGGGCTATCCGGCCCATACACACCTCTAGCTGCTTGTTGTTTCTTTTGAGCTAGACCCTTAGCAGCTTCATTCTGATATTTTCTTTTCTTACCCTTGTCTTAGGGGCATTGGCCAAATGAGCACTTTAAGACTTATCACGCTTCAACCTTTCTTCCTCTTGCACACAATGAGAAATAAGCTCATTTAGGGTCTATTTCTCCTTTTGACAGTTATAACTAATTTTAAATTGATTAAACTGTGCAATAAGCGATACCAAAACCATAAGAACAAGCAATTCCTCAGAAAGCTCAATCTTAAGTGCCTTAAGTCTTGAAGCAATATGGAACATCTCCATAATGTACTCCCTTACGTTTCCTTGACCCTTATACTTCATAGACATCAAAGAAGCCAGAAGTGATGTCATCTCAACCTTATCATTTTTAAAAAAATGTTTCTTAATTTCATCAAGGAAACCCTTGGCCTAAGTAATCTCTTTAGATTTTGTGCCCCTAAAGGCTTCTGGAATGTTGTGTTTCATAATCATTAGACTCATGTGATTTGAACGATCCCACCTCTCAAAATCCCTCTTAACATCAAGGGTGTTTTCTGCAGTAAGAGGTGCAGGTTGTTTTCCTTTAGTGAAAATCTATGTCCATACAGCCAAGCACTATAAGTTAGTGCATTTTCCATTCCTTATAATTAGTCCCATTAAGCATGACTATAGAATTTATATTAGCAGATATTTTGATAGCAGAAGATGAATTAGCTGAATATAGAACAAAAATAAGCTTAAATCAATATTCATAAGTAAACAATAAATTTAAGATAATGACTAATCCCATCTCAAGATATCAAACACAACATTAATATCAAGTCTTTGGACAGTAATATTAACAGTAAGCGGTACTCTTGTTATAGCAATCAAATATTGACAATAAATTATGTTAAACAATAAATTAATCTTTGGACTAACTTATTGCTCACATAAAATACCATATAATTGTCATACATTTATCACCACAGATGTCGTTGAAATTCTGCCAAATATTAACTTACCTCTGGGTTAAATTATAAACGCATGAATCACAAAAACATATAATCATCTTAATATTTCAAATAAACTAATCTATACAAAAAAGGTCACTTTGGTGGCGTTTTGTTTCAACTAATTTATTTAAAATATCAGACATCCTTAATTAAAAGTCAAAGTTTGAATTTATTTGTTCCAAAATGTTTACCTTAATTTTATCTTTCAATCAAATTAAAAGATAATCATATATATTTTTATAATTTTCCAAAACAACATGTATTAAACTAATCAAGACATGCATATATTATATATTTATATATATAAACGAAACATATATATATATGAATCAATTTCTATAGTTTTTTTTCTCAATTAAAACTGTAGATCCTTCCACAAAAAATTAAAACCTTAAAACTTTATTAAAAATTTTAAAATTTTATTTAAAGAATTAAAACCTAAAAATTTATCAAGAATCTCAAAGATTCAACATAATATATAATTAAAATATCAAATCCATAAGATCTGAAAATGAATCAATCCAAAAATAATAGAGAATCAATTCATTCAAAAAAGAATAGAAACTTAATCAATTCTCAATAATTCAACAAGACGAGGTTTTGATACCACTTATTAGATTTGTAAAATAAATCTAAAATAAAATTGAATAAACTAGGATTCATTATGTCAAATCATCAAGAATAGATCAAGAATAAAACTAAATGCGGAAGCGTATTTGAATCCATGAATTCCTTGAAGTTTTATCGAATCTAGGGAATTTGATCTTCCAAATTAGCACACAAGAAATTTAGAGAATATCTGCTCTCTTTCCTAATGATGGGATATTAGAAAAGATATCTTATGTATAATTTGGCGACCATAACCCTAATATTTATAACCATGTCATATTAGTTCTAATCAAATTCTAATTAACCCATCTTTAATTAGAATTTGATTAAAAGAGTATCTACACATATTTGACCCATACTTTATTTAATAATTAAAATCCAATAAAAATTCTAACCAAATTAGATCACTTTTAATTTGGGCTAACATATCATGATAGTAAATAATAACATGTAATTATCCTTATTATATATGTGATGTTCATATTTTCCAACACATACATCTCATAAGAGTCCAATTATACTTAGCTTGAAATATGTGTTCTTAAAAGCTCTCATTGCTCCCACTGTGATATCAATGCATATGTAAGTTGGTGAGGGAGAATCGACTTTTTTGGGGGAAAAATCTTGTAAGTGTCGTTTTTTGAGTAGCTAATTTAGACTTCAGATATTTAGTATTATTCTCAAGATGTATATCTTCGATTTTATTCTCGAAAATTTTTCTTCTGATTTCGAAAAAAAACCCAAATGGGTTCATAGAGTTTATTACAGTTTTTTAAAGAATTTTTTTTTATCATTTCAACGTTCTAACCCAAGCCCTTAAAGGGTCTTAAAAGGCAATGGACGGTGGTGAAGTTATGGATTGAAAGAAGTCCTTCATCCCCTCTTCCACCACCTTCATTTTCTCATACATTTCATCTACTGCTTTTGCTTGAACTTCTCCATCACATGTGACCACTCTAGTCATGGTCTCAAATAACTGCATACTCGATAATATTTTTTGTTAAGTCCCCCAATCGGTGGAGATAAGAAAGACTAATTAGAAATTTGATTTACCTCTTGTTTAATGAAATTTGCCTAGAAACGGGCTTTAGCTCTGTGAAATGGAGGGTGAGGCAAAAGCTGAGGAGGCTTCTTTCAGGTTTTATCAATGTATTGCAAGATGATAAGGGAGTCGATAATAGGTGTTCGATTGTAAAAATGATTGTAGTTGAGAGAGATTGGCTTTTATTGCTTGTATCTTCTTCTATGTATTCGTAGGGTATGCCTTTGATTCTAAGGGCCATTTTCACTCTCTCTGAATATGGATTAACCCCTACCCCATGCAACTTTACCTTGTTTACCTCTTCCATCTCCCACTATATATCCCTTCTATTTTTATTAGATTAATTGATGTTTTACAACTTATAAGTAGATTTTATGATGGCTTTTATCAGATTGATGACTTTTCATTTTAAAATTTTGAATTTTTGAGGTTAGTGAAAGGGATCTATCTGTCCAACATCTTTATTATATTAGGATTTTGTAAATTTTGAATGACTTTTTAATAATAAAATTTATTAGTTGATAATTACCTTTTGCCAAATGTAATTTTAGTTGCAATTTAAGATGCATAGGTATGTTCGTGTAATCTATCATATTTTGTTGATATATGCATTTACTTGGAAGATTTTAAAGGGAAAGTTAATTGTTTCAAAAGAATGGAGAGAAATCTAGTAATGATGTTATAACTTAGGCTCCGTTTGTTTCATTGAAAATGACTTTCGGAAAATGATATCTGGAAAATGATTTACTTTTCTGAAAAAGCTAATATTTTCTGGTGTTTGGATGAATCTGTGTAAAATATTTTCTATTGTTTGGTAGATTTCTTAAAAATATTTCATAAAATTTGTTTTTAATGAAACAAACATACGTTTGAGATTTTTCTTTTTTTTTTCATTGTTTAATTGAATTTATTTTTATCTATAATTTTATATTTTACATTGTTTTTGCATATATTAACAATATTATGTTAAATTCAGATTCATTACAATATTATTTTTTAATTACATGACTATCAAGTGAGTATTTTTTATTTAAAAATGTGACATCAACAAAATTGACAAAAAATTTAATGATGTCAACAACTGGACTTGATTTTCAAATTTGAAAAGTAAAAGGACTAAATTCTTGAAAATAAAAGTGCAAAAATTAAATTGCAAATCTGTGAAGTGTACATAGACTTATGACATATTTTAACCTTGATACTACAAAACATTTATTATTGATATATGTATAATTGTAATTAATATTTATTATTAAAATATTAATATTGAATATTTTCAATAATATGTGAATAATATTATTTAAAATTATTATTAAAATAAAATTAAAATATTAAATAATTTATTAAAATAATAAATTATATTTATTATATTAATAATTTATTATATGAATAAAAATAAATAAATAAATATGTATGTTTAATAATATTAAAAATATAATATTTTAATAATTTTAAATATTTTAAAAATGAAATTAAAAATTATTATCAATATAATAATATTAAACTTGATTTAAGTTAATCTTTATATAAAAATAAAATTATCTATAAAGGAACTCTTTTCCGGAAAATGACTTACGCTTTTCAAAAGGGTAAGTCATTTTATAGGAAAAAATGCTTATTTTACGTTGACCTATAAGTCATTTTCCATTGACCAAGCTGTTTTCTGTGAAACAAATACAGGAAAATGCAGAAAATATTTTCTGTAAAACATTTTACATGTAAACAAATGGACCCTTAGTGAGTTACTTTTTTACGATGAATTGACAATTAATTACTCTTTAAGTGTAAAGTCTCTTCGACGTAATAAATTTTTGAACTGCATAATCAAAATTTTATACTCATATCTTATTTTTACCTTGTTAATTAATAATCTAGTTGCAAGATAAAATCAACAAACTTTTAGGATTTTATTTAAATATAACTATATATTTTTAAATAATTATTTTAATATGCAATCATCAAATTGGTTTTTAACCCTTTTCAATACTTAGTGAATTTGTTTTCTAGTAAATAAATAATGCTTTCGTTAAGTTTCTATTTAAAGAACTCAATTAATAAAGTGAGTAAATTGGAGTATTTTTTTTTACTTTTTAGGCTGATTCGAGCCTAAAGAAGGACTACTAACTTGCTAGTTGAGTGTGCAGGACCCCAGTTTAGGCTAGAGAGTCAGTGGATTGCTCTCTATATTGCAACACGCAACCCCTATGTCGCAACGCACCATTCAGAAAGCCTAAGAAGTATATTGTTGTCCATGTTGCGACACACACCAAGGGATGTCGCGACATAGCCCTGAACACATCACAAAGGAGTACATTATCTTTGGTGTCACAACATGGCTACGACGAGGCCAATTAAAATGTAAAGGGTGTTTTCATCCGCATAGCTCAAGTTAGCTATGTTTAGCCATCTGTATTAGGTCTAAATGAGTCATCTAACACAACTTCTATAAATAGAAATGCTCAAAACTTAATTGGAGACTTCTTACCTTTTGTTTTAGTTTTAATTTTTAAAAATTAGGTTTTGATTTTGTAATCATTTAGTTTCAATTCTCATTTAGTTCATCAATTGTTCATGTTTGTATTTCAAGATTATGAATCACTTAACGCTATTACGAATCTCCAAGTTTCTACACTTTAATTATATTCCAAATCGATTTCTTTCTTCCCTCTTTTGTCTCTTAATCTTGCATCGATGTTTGAATTCAATCTAGGGATTTTTGCAATTTGATTCATGAGTAACCAAGATCTAAAGGAGATTAACGATCGAATGTGGAAATAGTTAACAACTGTTTTCCAATTACTTGTTAGATCAATTGGTTTGGGTTAAGAGAGCATAAACCCTAGGCTTGACAACCTTAGAAAGTTATTTAATTAATTATTTATAACACCTATATACATGAAACATAACCGAGTTTAAAACAAGCAAAAGACTATCGAATGATAGCAAGATAATGTGAGCTTCAAGGCGATCCGATCGACACATTTCGCAAACCGACAATCTACAAGGAAAAGGGAGGGAACGGGTAATCATTTTGAATGCTTAGTAAGTTCATATATAATTTACTTCACTTACCTTGACATTACAACAATTTAAACAATTGAAACACATTGGTACAAACATGGTATCTTTGGCAACCTTACAGTTTCATATACATTTCAAAAAAATATATCAAATGGGTTAGTTTAAATACATATTATGAACTTATAAAACAATCATATAGATACATTTAACAATTCAATATAGCATTATGTCTCATACAATTCATATTCAATTTGAAACATATGTAGCATGTTCAAATCATTTCAACAATTTCATTCTTCATTAGGTTATTATTTCCATTTCTGTTTTTCACCCGGACAACTAAAGTAAATTGAACTCAGATACACGAGACTAATTTGCTCTTATGAGCTGACATAATCAGGCTGTTAAGACTAGCTTCAGACTAAGGTTGCTCAATCGAGCTAGTTCGATGCTGCTAACACTAGCTTCAGAGAACCAACAACAAATAATTGGGTCTCAAGCCATTGTATTAATCCCTGATCAAACACCCATTTTCCTTTTTTGTTTGAACCATTTCCTTTTTTGTTTAAACCCTAATGGCATGCCATTCATATCCTAATCGTTTACTAAGTTCACACGTGCACTGTTATCGTTTTTGTATCATTTCAAACCTTATAACATCATCATATACATATCATTCAGTCATATAAACATTTCACATAAATTTCTTACATCGTATTCACTTGTAATATTTTATATCTCATACTTTATGATTTAGCCCTTTAGATGCCAAAATCACCAAAATTACAATTTACTTAAATAATAGACATTATAATATAATTTAAACATAACATAAAAATAACATAGTAAGTTCCATATGAACTTATCTGGAAAAAGAACAGATGAAACATCGAGGACTAATCTGTAATTTTGTCTTTTCTTCGATTTTTCTCCGATTAGTTTAATTCCTGATCTATATGATAATTTATTTCAATTTATAAATTCCAGTTACCTTATAACATCCTATTATATGCTTATGACATTCCAATTTCACTTTTCAAATGTTCCTTAAAGTTTCATATTTTATTCAATTTAGTCCCTAAAACCAAAATCACCATGACATTCAAATTTGAGCCTTGACTTTGAAATCGATCTCAATTCCATCATTCTACAGCCCTTTATTATCTATATTTACATAAATTTAACATCAATTTTGAAATTTATGCACTTTAGTCTTTTATGTTAAAAAAATTAACAATTAAAACTTTACCCACTAGTCAATTTTCATATGTAAGCTTAAAATCTAACAAATTAACACTAAATTCATCAAGTATTCATCAATGGATACCTTTGAAAACTTTAATAGTTTTACAAACTAATACACGGGCTAGCTAAATTAAACTCTCGAGACCTCAAAAACATAAAAAATTAGAAGAAAAGAACTTGAAATCTTACCAATTTTGAAGAACCAAAAGTTGATGCTCAAAATCCTATTATTTTTCTATGGTTTCGATGAAAAGAGGAAGAATAAATGGTTTTGTTTTATTATTTTATTTCCTTTTACATTAAACTAAATTGATAAATCTTAATTAATTAGGTTAAACTTTATTTATCTTAACTTAATGATGATTAAGAATTTTAACGGATAAAAGTTGGCATTCACCATGTTTGGTGGTTTAAGAAAGGTCCAATTGTTCCGTTGATCCTTCAATTAATTAAAACATTATAGTAACTAACTTTCATTGCTGTTATAAATCAGTTTTTATATTTTAATTAACTATTCGATTGATAAAATTAAACAACTAAACTTTAATTAAATATTATATTATTTAATATTTACGGACTCAAACATCGAATATGAAATTTGAAAATTGTGATTTCCAACACCATTAAAAATTGACTATCACACTTTTCTTCTAACAATATATTTGGATTAAGAGAAAAAAAAAAGAGAAAGCTAATTAAAGTGAGGGAAAGGTGATTTTCGTTTCTTTGTTTGAATAAGTTATTTTTATAAAGGGTGAAAAAGTAAAAAGAATAAGAGGTGTCGAAACCATTTTTTTGAAAAAATAGGAACCGACTTTGGTTTTGAAAATGAAAACAACATGGAGTCGCCACCGACCCTTTTTGAGGTGCGATCGGATCACCTTAAATTATTTTAATAAAACATCTTGAGTTATTAAAACAATTAATTTTGGTCTACGAAAATCAAAGAACGGGCTCGGGAGTCGGTTACGCACGAGGAAGGATTAGCACCCTCGATACGCCCAAAATTGGTACCTGATTGATTAATTAGTGTCTTAGTGTCGAATGTTTGAAAATTTGGAAGAATTTAAAATACGATCTTTTGTTTAAAGAGGGCACTTAAATGAAGTGAAAACCGAGGCTTACTTACCTCAAAAAATAAAAATGCCATACCCAGTAAGTTAGGGTGCAACACATCAATTTCTTGAGATTAAGTTTGCCTTTTTTGCTTAAAAGGCTTTTGTGTTTTAGTCGAAAAGGGATATTTAGTTATTTTAGGTCGAACGAAAAATCGAAACCCAGTAAGTTAGGGTTCGGTTTATCGAGGTTCCCAAAACATAAAATATTACCTTGATTTTGAGACTCCTATCTCGAGACACCGAACGCCACATTCAGTAAGTTAGGATGTAGCATTCCGAGATTTCGAGAATAGGTTTTATTTGAAAAACTCACGTGTTTTGGTTTAGAAAACAATACTTGATGGTTCGAGTTTAATGAGAAAAATCGGAACCTAGTAAGTTAAGGCTCGATTCCCTCGAAGTACCCAAACGTGAGTGATATTTTTTGAAGACCTTGGGATGGGATTTTTACTAAAATAATATCAAATTCACCTTTTATAAAATACAAACATGAAATAATAACATACAAAGCAACGAGATAATTCATAATCGATACATCTCATCAACAAATCATTATAATCAACAAATGCCAAATAATGCATGATAACAACAATTATAGCATGGCATCATATGCAAATAATGATATTAACATTCGAAAACTAAAACAAATTTAGAAGAAATTTAAAGCGAATTAGAACAAATGAAATTTGACAAGTTTTTAACAAATATGAATGAATAATCATGAAAAAGTTTAAAGCCCTAAGAATTCGAATAAAGGTTTTAAATAAACAACATATCATTAAGAAAGTTTTTAAATTGAAGAAATTATATGTATATGCACATATTCATAAAATTTTTAAAATGTCTATAAAAAAATATGTATAGATACATATAATATGTAAAATATTAACATAAAAAGTAGGTAAAATAATGGTAAATAGATAATACAAAAAATATAATATACTTAATATATGAGAAGGTAATACTTAAATATGCATATGTAATATACGAAAATACTTACATAATAAAATTAAAGTATGTACATGAGATAACAAAAAAAGAGTAGTATGATATAAAAGTATATACATGATGACATAAAAAATTTATTAATACAATATGTAAATATATATATGTAAATATGAAGAAAAATATAAGATGCATGTATAATATATATAAGAATATGATGTATAGTATACAAAATATAATTTTAAAATAGATGTAATACATAAAATATATTAGTATTGAAAATACGTATATGAAATAATATAAAAGAATATATATGTATATAGGACTATAATATGGAAAAAGACATATAAATATATATACGCAATGTGTAGTTAAAAAATAAATAAATAAAAGGAATATATGTATATAAAATATATACAATATATATTAGTAATAATAATAATCATAAGAAGAAAACATAATAGTAATACAATAATTAATAATACTAAATAATAATGGCAGAGAGTAAAAAGAAAGAAATAACCAAAAAAGGGCTGAAATCAAATTAAAAACAAACACACGGGGCAAATCTGGGAATAAAATGCAAGGAAAAGGATCTATTCGCATGCGCATACGTAAGCAGAGGGACTAAATAGGAGAATATCCCACGCTTTTACACGCTGCGCTCCAGTAGCCAAAACACGGATCAAATTGAAACAGAAATAAAAGTAATGGGACACATTTAAGAAAAACAAAATGGGACGCATATATAGGAGCCAAAACATGGGAGGACCGAAAGGGCAATTTGCCCATTGCTTAGAAACACGCGGGTTTCCCCGGGTGCGGGTAGGATCACGGGCCAACCATGGGTTTGCACCATACGGTGTCGTTTTAATTAACAAATTAAAACCCTAAATCCCTTTTTCTTTTGTTGTTTACCCGTTCCCTTCCTCTTCTATTTTCAAAACAATGGCAGCCTTCCCTCTTCCTCTTCCACACTCGACTAGGGTCTCAACCCATCTCTGCCGCCACCTTGAAGACCACCAGGGGGCCATCGGACCGTACTACCACCGTGGTTGGTGGCCTGGGTGCAAAGCTTGAGTTATTCAACTCCTTTCCAAACGGCCCCGATGGTCAAACCTTTCCAAACCCGAACGAATCGAGAGGAAAGTCCCGCTTTCACCCTTCTAAGGTCGACCCCAGAAGAAGAACTTCCAGTGACGGGTTCGGTAAGCCTTTCTCCTTCCTTTTCTTTTGATTTCTTGTATTTTAAAATAGATTGAAAGATATGAAGAAGAAAAGAAAAAAAAATAGATAAACAAGAAAACTGGAATAATCAAGAAAAAGACTAAAATCAACCTTCAAAATCTCTGTTCTATTTTGATTTCTGATGATTCCGTACAAAAATGGGGATTCCCCTTTTTACCAATGTCTTTTGTTTCTGTTTCTAGTCGAAGGGATTAGAGAGAATCCGAAAAATCTCCGATTATACTGTTTTTTTTGAAAAAATGAAAAAAATCCCCTGATTACATGATTTGTTTCGGCTTTAATAGTCAAAAATGATGCAAGTTTCGCTACTGTTTGCTGTATCTGTTCTCTGTTGCTGTTTCGTCACTTTCTTTGCAGGTCAATGGCGATGGGAGCAGGTGGAGGAGGTGATGGGCAAAATAGGCGATGCACGTGGGTGATGGCAGATTCGGAGAGGGAGTTGCAGCGCATAGAGGAGGGTTAGGTGCGCCTGAGGCAGAGAGTCTCAATTTTCGAAACCCTAGTCTAACCATAGGGTTGGTGTTGTGGGTTGATCCGGATGTTGGTATCGGGTCTGAGTAGTTGGGCTCAGGGTTTGGGTTTGTAACGGGTAATTTTGGGCCACTGTAATTGGATTTAGGTCTGGTTGTTTTGGGCTTAAGGTTTTGTAAAATTTGGGCTTATTTATGCATTGGGCTCCGGGCAAAAATGCCCTATTACAGCTGCCCCTCTTTGCTCATTGTCGTGTAACGAGAATAGAGCAAAGACTTAAAGAGGGCCAATTTTGCCCGGTCTTGCCGAGTCTTGATCTTTTGGTGCTTCTTCTCTTCAATTAGCTTTGTTCAATCCATCGCGACTTCTGAGCTTCGACTTGTAGCCTCGTTCTATTCGCATCTTCAAAGGTATAAAGTGATCTGGTTCTTCTGCGTCTTCGGAGATGAAATCTTGGTATCTTTGATCTGCTCTGCTAGAACTTCAAGAAGATAAATCTTGATCTTCGATCAACTCCAACCTTCATCCTTTATTGAAAAACAAACATCGAAACTAGCCCAACCTGCGAATTCTTGCAACATGGGTTAATTTTTGGATCATAAATTGAAAGTATTTCCGTGTGTGACTTGAGACTTAACTCACCTCTCGTAACATGAGTTGAATGGACAGAAATTTAAAAAGCAGAAATTGAAAAAGATCAACTCACTTCTCGCATTATGAGTTGAATAAACAGAAATTTAAGAAGCAGAAATTGAAAAAGATCAACTCACTTCTCGCACTATGAGTTGAATGAACAGAAATTTAAAAAGTAGAAATTGAAAAAACATGAATTGGAACAAGATCAACTCACCTTTCGCAATATGAGATGAATTTTGAAAATATAAATTTAAAGTTTCTCAGCGTGTGATCTGAGGTGCAACTCGTTTCTCGCAATACGAGTTGACTTTTGAAAACATAAATTGCAAATACTTCAGCTTGTAACCTGAGGCGCAACTCGTTTTTCACAATACGAGTTGACCTTTGAAAACATAAATTGCAAGTACCTCAGCGTGGGACCTGAGGCGCAACTCGTTTCTCGCAATACGAGTTGACTTTTGAAAACATAAATTAAAAATACCTCAGCTTGTAACCTGAGGCGCAACTCGTTTTTCGCAATACGAGTTGACTTTTGAAAACATAAATTACAAGTACCTCAGCGTGTGACCTGAGGCGCAACTCGTTTCTCGCAATACGAGTTGACTTTTGAAAACATAAATTGCAAGTACCTCAGCGTGTGACCTGAGGCGCAACTCGTTTCTCGCAATACGAGTTGACTTTTGAAAACATAAATTAAAAATACCTCAGCTTGTAACCTGAGGCGCAACTCGTTTTTCGCAATACGAGTTGACTTTTGAAAATATAAATTACAAGTACCTCAGCGTGTGACCTGAGGCGCAACTCGTTTCTCGCAATACGAGTTGACTTTTTAAAAAACTGAAATTGAAAATACCTCAGTGTGTCCTGAGGCTCAACTCACCTTTCGCAATATGAGCTGATTTTTTTGAAAGACAGAAATTGAAAATACCTCAACGTGTCTTGAGGCTCAACTCACCTCTCGCAATATGAGCTGATTTTTTTGAAAGACAGAAATTGAAAATACCTCAACGTGTCTTGAGGCTCGACTCACTTCTCGTAATATGAGCTGATTTTTTTGAAAGACAGAAATTGAAAATACCTCAACGTGTCTTGAGGCTCGACTCACTTCTCATAATATGAGTTGATTTTTGAAAGATAAATTAAAAATACCTCAACGTGTCTTGAGGCTCGACTCACTTCTCGTAATATGAGTTGATTTTTGAAAGATAAACTAAAACAAATCAGAATCGCAAAACATATTATCTGGTGGGACTCAAATGTCCTTATCAAAACTTCTTACTTTGCTGGAGTACCTGCGTATATCATGCATGATGTTATCGTGATATGCATATGCTGGTCCTAAATGCCGCCATGCCTACATGATTATGCTATGTGTCTGGGACTCTTTTGCCATATATCCCTTCTCATCGTGATTCTTGTGATGATCTGCATCCATTACTTTGACTCCGGGTTTTCTTTTCAGGTCTTGTACCCGTCCTTAAGTTCAGCAAGTGATCTGCGTTTCTTAGATACCACTTGTTTGGTATATGTTGAACTTTTGTTCCTGCTTTGAGATTCTTGCGTCTGTCCAGTTTTCTATCCGAGTAATGCTCAACATTTCTTTTGTACAGAGCATGTCATACTACTATTTATCAATTAAATAAACATAATAAAATGCATGCAAATGGTCAGGTAGGTATGAGAAAAAGACTTCATATTAATTTCAAAGGTAACAAACAAAGAAAGTTCGCCCAAGATAAAAGTGTTATGAAAGAAAAAGGAACCGCATTGGTGGATACAAATGTTCTAGATATTCAATACATGAACTCTACCACGTTTCTCAATCAAGAATCTTTCTGAGCAAGACTTCTTGTGTAGAAGATCTCGAGTGTTCAAAAATGCTTCATACCATAACCTGGTCACTTGGCCCACTGTTCAAAATTACTTCTGCCCCTTGGACCCAGATTTGCTTTATTAGGACGCCCTTTCGGGTTTTCATCCTAATGTTCTGTGTTTGACCAAGGCGCCCTTTTAGGGTTTTCACCTTGATCTCCCTTTTTTTTTTCTTTTTCTTTTTTCTTTCTTCTTTCTTTTTTTTTTTAAGTGTAGTATTTCTTCACGACATCGGAGTTTATTGGATTTGGTAACTCCTTCCCATCCATTTCTGTAAGGATCAAGGCCCCGCCAGAGAATGCCTTCTTCACGACATACGGTCCTTCCCAATTAGGTGCCCATTTCCCTCGCAAATCTTTTTGTATTGGGAGGATCTTTCTCAAAACGAGTTCTCCTTCGTGGAATTCTCTTGGCCGTACCTTCTTGTCATGGGCAGCGATCATCTGTTTCTGGTACATCTGTCCATGGCAGATTGCCTTCAAGCGTTTTTCTTCGATGAGATTCAACTGATCATAACGAGCTTGGACCCATTCTGCCTCCTTGAGTTTCGATTCCATTAAGACTCGTAGGGACGGTATCTCAACTTCAATAGGTAGCACGGCTTCCATCCCATAGACTAGAGAGAAAGGAGTTGCCCCTGTAGATGTACGTATGGATGTGCGATATGCGAACAAAGCGAATGGCAGCTTTTCGTGCCAGTCCTTGTAGGTCTCCGTCATTTTGCCGATGATCTTCTTTATGTTCTTGTTAGCTGCTTCAACAGCTCCGTTCATCTTCGGGCGATAAGGCGAAGAATTATGATGCTTTATTTGAAATTGCTTGCACACTTCTGTCATCATTTTATTGTTCAAATTCAAGGCGTTATCTGAGATGATTCTTTCAGGCAAACCATATCGACAAATGATTTCTTTTTTCAAGAATCTACAGACGGCGGTCCTTGTCACATTAGCAAATGAGGCAGCTTCTACCCATTTTGTGAAATAGTCGATGACCACGAAAATGAATCGGTGCCCATTAGAAGCTTTGGGAGAAATCGGCCCTATAACGTCCATGCCCCACATTGAAAAGGGCCATGGAGACGTCATAACATGAAGGGGAGAAGGAGCTACATGAATTTTGTCGCCATAAATTTGACATTTGTGGCACTTTCTTGCGTAGCTAATGCAATCCCTTTCCATCGTCGACCAGTAATACCCGAGTCTCATAATTTTTCTGGACATAGTGAAGCCGTTGGAGTGGGTCCCACATATTCCTTCGTGAACTTCTTCAAGTATTTTCTTGGCCTCAGTAGTATCTACGCATCTCAGAAGCACCTGATCTTTACCCTTCTTGTACAAGGTGTCCCCATCAAGAACAAATCCCACTGACATTCTTCTGATTGTTCTTTTGTCATTCTCGTTTGCTTGCTCAGGATACATTTGATTCTTGATGTACTCCAAGACATCATGGTACCATGGTCGTCCATCAGCCTCCTTCTCGATGCTATAACAATGTGCAGGGACCTCGTATATGCTCATCTTGAGGGGCATTATTTCTGCTTCTTTATTTGCTTTGAACATTGAGGCTAGGGTGGCCAAGGCGTCAGCCAATTGGTTATCTTCTCGCGGGAAGTAATTAAAAGTTATTTCTTTGAAATCTTTAATCAATTCAGCCACCAGATAGCTATACTTAATCAACTTTGGGTCTCTCACTTCCCAATCTCCACGGATTTGGTAGATCACTAAAGCTGAATCCCCGTATACCTCTAGAATCTCGATGTTTCGTTCAATGGCTGCCCGTAGTCCCATGATACAAGCCTCATATTCTGCTATGTTGTTGGTACAGAAAAAATTGAGTCTAGCAGTGAAAGGATAATGATCTCCTTCCGGTGATACTAAGACTGCCCCAATCCCGTGCCCCAGGGCATTTGATGCACCATCAAAGCTCATCCTCCAGGGCGTCCCTTTTGATGACTCACATTCTTTCTCTGTGATGCACATTAAGTCCTCATCCGGGAAATCAAATCTCAAGGGCTCATATTCTTCTGTTGTTCGAGCCGCCAAGAAATCAGCTATTGCACTCCCTTTCACCGATTTTTGGTTCACATAGCTGACATCATATTCTGATAACAGGATCTGCCATCGGACCATTCTCCCCGAGAGTGCAGGTGATTCCATCATATATTTTATCGGGTCTAACTTTGAGATTAACCATGTCGTATGATACAACATGTATTGCCTGAGCCTCCTAGCTGCCCAAACCAGAGCACAACAGGATCTTTCGATTGATGAATACCTTGCTTCGTATTCTGTAAACTTTTTGCTAAGGTAGTATATCGCCTTTTCTTTCTTTCCTGACTCATCATGTTGCCCGAGTACACAACCCATTGAGTTTTCAAACACCGTTAAATACAAAATCAAAGGCCTTCCTAGAGTCGGTGGCACTAGCACTGGGGGGCTAGACAAATATTGTTTTATTTTGTCAAAGGCCTCCTGGCATTCTTCGTCCCATGCCCCAGGGTTGTGCTTTCGAAGGAGTCGAAAGATGGGGTCACACTGATTGGTGAGTTGAGCAATAAATCGGGAAATATAGTTTAGCCTTCCCAAGAATCCTCTGACCTCTTTCTGTGTACGCGGAGGTGGTAATTCTTGAATGGCTTTTATCTTTTCTGGATCCACCTCGATGCCTCTTTCACTGACGATGAAGCCTAGCAATTTTCCCGAAGTAACCCCGAATGTACACTTAACTGGATTAAGCCTTAGCTGAAACTTTCTCAGTCTTTCAAATAACTTTTTGAGGTTCACAATATGTTCCTCTTCTCCTCGGGATTTAGCAATCATGTCGTCAACATAGACTTCTATCTCTTTATGCATCAAATCGTGAAATAATGTCACCATGGCCCTCTGATACGTGGCCCCGGCATTCTTGAGCCCGAATGGCATCACCTTGTAACAGAACGTTCCCCACATCGTTATAAAGGTGGTTTTCTCCATATCCTCGGGAGCCATTTTGATCTGATTATACCCCGAAAATCCATCCATGAAAGAAAATAATGAATGCTTCGCCGTGTTGTCCACCAATGTGTCGATATGTGGTAAGGGAAAATTATCCTTAGGACTTGCGCGGTTCAGGTCACGATAATCCACGTACATTCGCACTTTACCATCCTTCTTTGGCACTGGGACAATATTAGCCACCCATTCTGGATATCTGGAAGCTTGTAGGAAGCCTGCATTAAATTGCCTCTTGACTTCCTCTTTTATCTTCAGCAGCATTTCGGGCCTCATCCGCCTTAATTTTTGTTGGATGGGTTTACATTCGGGTCTCAGCGGGAGCTTATGAACCATTATGTCCCTGTCCAATCCTGGCATATCCTGATAGGACCATGCAAACACGTCTTTGTACTCGTGAAGCAAATCAATCAAATGATGCCTGGTGTCCTCTGAGAGTGTGGTCCCAATCTTCACTTCTTGCTTATTTTCATTAGTCCCCAGGTTTATTGTTTCAACAGATTCTTGATGAGGTAGAATCTGTTTGTCCTCTTGTTCCACCAACCTTAGCAAGTCAGGAGACGAGACATAGTCTTCAGCATTTTCCTCATCCTCGAATTCTCCTAAACAAACGGTCCTTTCAAAATCGATTTCAAGATTGGTAACGGGTTCGTTCATGTCATTGGCATCTGAACACCTGAAAATTGAATGGGAAAGAGAACGCTATAGAGGGACATCCAAGTTTTGGCAATAACAAACAGAACATTATGGCATGGTATGAGGTAAGTGCAAGAACAGGCCATGAAATGAGAGAATAATTATGGAGTAGATGCAAATACAAAAGGTTATGACAAAATGCTTCTTCATTAATATTCATTTAATAGATCAAGAGCAAATGCAAGCTCTTACAAAAGAATTCTATTATATCTAAGGACACAATAGAGGGTTAACGTTGAGCATTACTCTGAAGACTTAAAAACTACAAGAAGATCTTCAGCGGTCCAATTGTTCAATTTGAAACCAGGAGGGCAAGGGCGTATTCTTGAGACGTCTTTGCCTGTAGCCATATCAACTCCTTTGTCAATAACATTTATGCCGACATTTCGAAAACCCTTTTCGATTGATAGCAGCACATTTCGCGAACTATTTTGTCCAGGGTATATCTTTCCCGCAGACGTAAATGTTCTTGACAAAGGAGGATACTCAATGGGCTCCCATTCTGGCTCTCGACCCAAGGTTCTTGCGGTCCTTCTTTCTTGGTCCTTCTTCCATTGTTTCTTTAAGTGACACGCCTTCGGTTGGAATCCCAGACCAAACCGAGCCTTGTGAGGGACTGGCTTCAAGGCCTTAACTATTCCTTGCTGAAATTTCCCTAGACCTTTCCTTGCTCTAGCTCCTTTTCCTACCGTCAGCTTAATCCCCATCTTTGTGTTTCTTGATAACTTGGGTACGGGAATCCTATTTCCCTCCGCGACGAATGCAGCGTTGACAAACTCTAGGGATCGGAAGGAGCACTCCAATGCATCTTGGCTAACTTCGACATAGGGAGTGTCAGCAGAGACGGATGCGACGATATCTTCTTCGCCTTCGATTGTAACCAGGCAACCATCCATGATAAGCTTCATTTTTTGGTGAAGAGACGATGGAACTGCACCCGCAGAATGTATCCAGGGCCTTCCCAGGAGGCAGTTGTACGATGGTGTGATATCCATGACTTGAAATTCCACCTCGTAGACGTAGGGGCCTACCTCTAAAGGGATCTCGATCTTTCCCATTACTTCACGCCTCGTCCCATCGAAGGCCCTTACCGTGGAATGACAGGGCCTTAGGTAGGACAAATCCATTGGGATTCGAGATAGTGTAGCCAATGGCATGACATTAAGTGCTGATCCATTATCAATGAGCACATTAGGTACGATGTAACCCTTGCAGCGGGTCGTAATATGCAGCGCTTTCACCAAGCCCCTACCACCGGGCGGTATTTCATCATCGCTAAAGGATATGAAATTGACCGCATTCAGATTGTTTACCCATTTGTCAAGTTTTTCCACGGATATGTTGTTTGCTACGTAAGCTTGGTTTAATACTTTCAATAATGCGTTCCGGTGTGGCTCTGAATTTAGTAGTAGGGATAGTACCGAAATTTTTGCCGGCTGCTTGCTTAGTTGTTCCACTACGTTGTACTCGCTGTGCTTAATAAACTTCAGAAATTCTTGCGCCTCCTCTTCATCCACGGCCTTCTTAATTCCTGGTTCAGGCAAAATTTCATGTTCATCTTCAATCTCGCGCGCTGGTGCCTTCCCTTTTTGTTTCGAATCATTGATTTTCTTTATTGGCTCTACCTCCTTGGAGTAACATCTCCCGCTACGAGTAAAATGGCCCACTTCTCCAACACTCTCAGTTGTAACCTCAGACTTTTTACTTTCTGGTGTGACAATGTTGACGTCATATTTCCAGGGCACAGCTTTATCATCCTTATAGGGAAAAGGAGATGGCACTTCTATTATCATTTTTGGTTTCACGAGCTCTTTCTTGGCATCATAGTAGATTATCAATGGTCGGTTAGCGCTGTATGGGCAACCTGGTGATTGATTGTCGGAGGCACACACTTCTCCTTCATCCGACTTTTCCCCTTTTTTGAAAATCTCAATCTTTTTACTATCCATCATGTCTTGGAGTACTTCCCTAAATTCTTCGCAAGACTGGATATCGTGCTCTTTATTACCATGGAAACTGCAAAGATCATGCCCACTTTCTTCAAATACTCTGCTAGGATAACAGAGTAACCCATTTTCGGCCAATATCTCCCAGATTTTCTGCAGAGGTACTTTTATTTCAGAAACCCATTTCCTAACCTGCCGTTTGTTTTCTTCTTCAACTACACTCACATTCCCTTCAGCGTGATTTGGGAATGGGTTCCCTGTTGCACCGCCTGAACCATCAAATCTCAAGATACCCGCATCAATGAGTCCTTGAACCCTTCTCTTGAAGGCGAGGCAGTTTTCCGTAGAATGACCCTGATTCCCAGCATGATAAGCGCAGCTGGCGTTAGGATCGTACCATTTCGGGTACGGAGGCTTCAAGGGTGCCATGTAGTGCGGTGATATCAGCTGCTTCTCTAAGAGTTTCGGGTACAGTTCCCCGTATGACACAGGGATAGGAGTGAACTGTGGTTTCTCGGGATTTAATCTTATAGGCCTTTGTTCATTCTGGGGTTGGCTGCGGATGGGTGCGGTGTTTTGTGGAAATGAGGCCATTGGCCTTTGATGACTAGCGGCATAAACTGGGTAAGGTGGATGAGGGTATGGTGTTTGGTAATATGGGGCTTGAGGCGGACAATAGAAGTTTGGGGGTGGGTGATTTCGTGGCCGGGGTTGGTTCGGATACGGATTGGGGGCGTAACGGCTTCCTGTTCCCACCATGTGGGTTTCTGGGTCTTTCTTCTTTATGGGCATTGCCCTCCTCGAGCTTTCTTGCCCCTCCATTCTACCGCTCTTTACAGCATTCTCGATAAGCTCGTCGGATATGACAATATCTGCAAAGTCTTTCGTAGCGCTTCCCACTAATTTGTCATAAAATGGTGCTTTCAAGGTGTTAATGAAGAGGACAGTTATCTCGGTTTTGGTCAACGGAGGTTCTACTTGGGCTGAGATGTCCCTCCACCTTTGCGCATACTGTCTAAAGGTTTCCGACGGCTTCTTCTCCATCATCTGCAGCGTCATACGATCGGGCACCATGTCAGACACGTGCTTATACTGTTCGCAAAATGCCGACGCTAAGTCTTTCCATGTTCGGATCTTTTCTCTGCTTAATTGATTATACCAGCGAAGAGCTGACCCGACAAGGCTATCTTGAAAGCAATGTATGAGTAATTTATCTTCATTTACGTAGCCGGTCATTTTCCGGCAAAACATGACCAAGTGTGCCTTCGGGCACCTTGTCCCATCATACTTCTCGAAATCAGGTGCTTTAAACTTGGGCGGTAGAACTAGATCGGGCACTAAACTAAGCTCTTTTGCGCTTAGGGCGGAGAAGACCTCAGTGCTTTCTATTGCTTTTAGTCTTTCTTCTAAGCTCTTGTATTTTTCTTGAGCCTCATGATCCTCCACTCTCAACCTTGCAATTTCCACCGGATCATCTAAATCTGGGACGTGCGGGTTAGCAGGAGCTGACACAAATATCCCCTGTCCTAGGTGCGTAGCCGGCGCAGGTCGTTGTTCTAACCCAGCGGATCCCACTTGGGTGTGCACTCTTTGCGTTATATGGGGCGGGGTGAATCCAGGTGGGTAAAGTGGATCTTGATCAAGGTTAACAACCTCTGGGTTCTGCACGGGTCCCTTTTCTTTGTCTAGTCCTTTGGCTAATAGCTGAGTTAGTTGATCCATCATGCTCTTTTGCGATTCCAGCATTCTATCCATCATGTCTTGTTGCATTTTAACCATCTGTTCTTGCATCTGGTCCTGCATCTCCTTTTGGAGCTGCTCCAATCTCTCTATTCTTTGATCCATACTTTTTGATTTAAAACGAGTGCTGTAACGGTGCTGGGTGGGTGGGTTATTGGTAGATTCCAGGTTAACCTTCTGAAATAATTTCCTTTTGTTAGAGTCTTTCTACGAGATTTAATGCATATGATGATGATGTGATGCAATGCAGATGCATGAATGCAAAAAGAGTATCGATTCAAGCTTAATTCCATATAGGAAACTTTATTAGAACACAAAGCTCTTTACATAAAGTAAATTACAAATACGGCTTTATCTTAACACCTAGAGCCTTAATCTTTTCCAACAAAGAAACTAACTCTTGTTCCTTAGACCCATACTTCATGCTAAGGATGTCCGCTTGAAAAGCCAAGGATTGCAGGTGTTCAGCCGCCTCTCGTATTTGTGCTACAGCTCCTTCCATAACGTAATCTCTTCTTTGGACTTGCTCTTGAGAATAGCAACACTCCTCTTTCCATCGTTCCTCATTTTCCTCCAAAGACCTAATATAGCTTTGAAAGCTTTGCAAAGTTATTTCTAACTCTTCGATTTTCTTTTTCATTTCTTCAATTTTGGCTAAGCTAGCTCTTAGCTCTATTACAGAGTTGCGATTCCGATGTCGTCGAAGGGATTCCTCTAGCTCCGCCACTCTAGTCGTTAACTCATCTTTCCCTTTCTGATTTTCTATCATTCCTCTTTCTAGGGCTTCATTTCGTGCTTGGGCCTCTTTATATCTTGTTTCCCAACGCGCGGCCTTCAATCTTTCTCTCTGGACTTCCTGCTGCCATTCTTCTGGGGTTTTCCCTAGACCAGCCTTCCTTAAGGATGAACACACTTTCTTATAATCGGTCTTTAGGTTATTCAAGTCTTCTTCTACTTTGTTCTTCCCCTTCTTAAGTCTCTCGGCTTCCGCTTTTTGGATGTCGACGTCCATGCTCAGATACATCTTTTCTTGCTCCAACCGCTTTATCTGTTTTCCCATTTCTGAACTTTGCTTTTCAAAGTCCTGTCTGATAATTTCTAGTTCAGAGGGGACTACCTGTAGATATTCTTCTAGCGGTCTAACATCTCCTAAATTTGGTCTCGGAACATTATCATTGACTCTTCTATTAAGCCAGACCTTATACTCGGGAGTCACCGATCCTACGTTTTGATTTTTCATTCGGCGAGTTTGATTCCAGGCCATAGAAACCTCTTTGATCTTTTTCTTATAATTCTCCCCTTTGTATGGAAACTCGCATACTGCCAACCCATGCGTCGTCGGTATAAACTGCTTCGACCAATATTGCCTTAATACCATTAAGGGAGCATAGCCAGTGGCTCCCCAAATTCCAAGCAATGGGACCCAATCGAAATCCCCACATCGGTATAGAATTTCCCCGGGTACAAACCAAGGAGCCCTCCACTCGAAGTCCCCATCTTGCAGATTTTGGAGAAGTGCGATCCAGTTTTCCTCCGACACATCATCTCTTCTTGGTGTGGCGACCCATTCTCCTAACGGGGAATAATCATTCAAGAAGACTCGATAAGACGGCTTACTCACCTTCCAGAAATGGCCATGAAACCAAACTAACAGCAATTGTGCACATCCGATGAACCTGCCCTCTCCGGCTCTTCTGCATGCGCTCAATGACCTGAAAGTTTCCGCTAAGATTGCAGGCACCGGTGTGATCCCCTTGTCAAGTCGATCGAAGAGGTCAGTGACTGCCTCGTCCACATATCCCAAGGCCTTAGGGAACAACATTAACCCATAAATGCTGATGCTAATACATCAACCCTTTTTGCAGTATCAGGGTGACCTAGAATTAGGTCTCTTAGGTTTTTCCATGGGATGCACTTGTATTCTCCTTTCTTCTTAATCTTAGCCGTGATCCATTGCTCGCTCATTCCCGTAATACTCATCAACTTTTTCCAGAAAGCTGGGACATAAGCAGCTCGTGAATAAATTTTATCAACCTGCGCTTTTGGACAATTCAGTAGAGCAGTATACTCCTCTATAGTAGGCACCAAATCTACTCCTCCGAAGGTGAAGCAACTATATGCTGGGTTCCAAAACTGCGCGAGGGCCCGAAATAAGTTCTCGTCCACCTTAACATCTAACAGATACGGTAAATCTCCATACTTGTTGTAGAACATCCCTTTAGTTTCATCATCCCACTGACACCAAATTTCTCTCAATTCCTGAAGACTATTTTGCGTAACAATGATGCGGGTATAATCCCATAACTCCGATACATATTCCACAGCTAGGCTATCCCCTTTTTCCAATTGTGTAGTTTCTGACCAGTTTTGGATTGTCGCATTGCCTTTTACTTTATCAAGACGTTCGTTTTCCATGGTCGAGCTCCCTATTTTAGCAATCGAACCCAAATCGACACCTTTTTAATGCAATATGTAGAAAGCAGAAATACAAAATGTTAGTGCAATACGTGGAGAGTAAAACACAAAGTGTCAGTACAATATATTATAAAATTCAAAGCATACATAGAAGCAGAGAACAATCAAGGACCTATTAGGGTAACCACTAGGGTTGAACGTAGTTCTACCTCGGGTGGGCTCCTAAGGGTCCTCTACATGCGGCTTGGATCTAGAGTAGGGTACCTGAACCAGCAGATTCCTCGATCTTCACCCATTATAGGCTCATATGGATCGAGTTCAGTTCAGGGGAACACATTTCCCTAAGGCTGCACGGAGATGAAAATCTCACGAAGCACATAGGTACAGATGTGTTCCGAAAGCGTTTCACTATCCTACACGGAGGTGAAAACCTCACGAAGGAGTAGCTTCTTGCTTCCGCTTAATGGGTGTGACCCGGCGGTCATGCAATGCAATGCACAAGTATATAGAAAAACTTGAAACATAGAAAGGAAATAACGAAAACCGCAATTTGAAACAGATGAAATGCAAAAGAGGGATCGTAAATAGAAATCAAAATTTCAATTTTCGACAAAAAGACAAAAGTTAATCAACTCGTGGCCTGATTCACAAACTTGGGTCCCCAGTGGAGTCGCCAAGCTGTCGAAACCATTTTTTTGAAAAAATAGGAACCGACTTTGGTTTTGAAAATGAAAACAACATGGAGTCGCCACCGACCCTTTTTGAGGTGCGATCGGATCACCTTAAATTATTTTAATAAAACATCTTGAGTTATTAAAACAATTAATTTTGGTCTACGAAAATCAAAGAACGGGCTCGGGAGTCGGTTACGCACGAGGAAGGATTAGCACCCTCGATACGCCCAAAATTGGTACCTGATTGATTAATTAGTGTCTTAGTGTCGAATGTTTGAAAATTTGGAAGAATTTAAAATACGATCTTTTGTTTAAAGAGGGCACTTAAATGAAGTGAAAACCGAGGCTTACTTACCTCAAAAAATAAAAATGCCATACCCAGTAAGTTAGGGTGCAACACATCAATTTCTTGAGATTAAGTTTGCCTTTTTTGCTTAAAAGGCTTTTGTGTTTTAGTCGAAAAGGGATATTTAGTTATTTTAGGTCGAACGAAAAAATCGAAACCCAGTAAGTTAGGGTTCGGTTTATCGAGGTTCCCAAAACATAAAATATTACCTTGATTTTGAGACTCCTATCTCGAGACACCGAACGCCACATTCAGTAAGTTAGGATGTAGCATTCTGAGATTTCGAGAATAGGTTTTATTTGAAAAACTCACGTGTTTTGGTTTAGAAAACAATACTTGATGGTTCGAGTTTAATGAGAAAAATCGGAACCTAGTAAGTTAAGGCTCGATTCCCTCGAAGTACCCAAACGTGAGTGATATTTTTTGAAGACCTTGGGATGGGATTTTTACTAAAATAATATCAAATTCACCTTTTATAAAATACAAACATGAAATAATAACATACAAAGCAACGAGATAATTCATAATCGATACATCTCATCAACAAATCATTATAATCAACAAATGCCAAATAATGCATGATAACAACAATTATAGCATGGCATCATATGCAAATAATGATATTAACATTCGAAAACTAAAACAAATTTAGAAGAAATTTAAAGCGAATTAGAACAAATGAAATTTGACAAGTTTTTAACAAATATGAATGAATAATCATGAAAAAGTTTAAAGCCCTAAGAATTCGAATAAAGGTTTTAAATAAACAACATATCATTAAGAAAGTTTTTAAATTGAAGAAATTATATGTATATGCACATATTCATAAAATTTTTAAAATGTCTATAAAAAAATATGTATAGATACATATAATATGTAAAATATTAACATAAAAAGTAGGTAAAATAATGGTAAATAGATAATACAAAAAATATAATATACTTAATATATGAGAAGGTAATACTTAAATATGCATATGTAATATACGAAAATACTTACATAATAAAATTAAAGTATGTACATGAGATAACAAAAAAAGAGTAGTATGATATAAAAGTATATACATGATGACATAAAAAATTTATTAATACAATATGTAAATATATATATGTAAATATGAAGAAAAATATAAGATGCATGTATAATATATATAAGAATATGATGTATAGTATACAAAATATAATTTTAAAATAGATGTAATACATAAAATATATTAGTATTGAAAATACGTATATGAAATAATATAAAAGAATATATATGTATATAGGACTATAATATGGAAAAAGACATATAAATATATATACGCAATGTGTAGTTAAAAAATAAATAAATAAAAGGAATATATGTATATAAAATATATACAATATATATTAGTAATAATAATAATCATAAGAAGAAAACATAATAGTAATACAATAATTAATAATACTAAATAATAATGGCAGAGAGTAAAAAGAAAGAAATAACCAAAAAAGGGCTGAAATCAAATTAAAAACAAACACACGGGGCAAATCTGGGAATAAAATGCAAGGAAAAGGATCTATTCGCATGCGCATACGTAAGCAGAGGGACTAAATAGGAGAATATCCCACGCTTTTACACGCTGCGCTCCAGTAGCCAAAACACGGATCAAATTGAAACAGAAATAAAAGTAATGGGACACATTTAAGAAAAACAAAATGGGACGCATATATAGGAGCCAAAACATGGGAGGACCGAAAGGGCAATTTGCCCATTGCTTAGAAACACGCGGGTTTCCCCGGGTACGGGTAGGATCACGGGCCAACCATGGGTTTGCACCATACGGTGTCGTTTTAATTAACAAATTAAAACCCTAAATCCCTTTTTCTTTTGTTGTTTACCCGTTCCCTTCCTCTTCTATTTTCAAAACAATGGCAGCCTTCCCTCTTCCTCTTCCACACTCGACTAGGGTCTCAACCCATCTCTGCCGCCACCTTAAAGACCACCAGGGGGCCATCGGACCGTACCACCACCGTGGTTGGTGGCCTGGGTGCAAAGCTTGAGTTATTCAACTCCTTTCCAAACGGCCCCGATGGTCAAACCTTTCCAAACCCGAACGAATCGAGAGGAAAGTCCCGCTTTCACCCTTCTAAGGTCGACCCCAGAAGAAGAACTTCCAGTGACGGGTTCGGTAAGCCTTTCTCCTTCCTTTTCTTTTGATTTCTTGTATTTTAAAATAGATTGAAAGATATGAAGAAGAAAAGAAAAAAAAAATAGATAAACAAGAAAACTGGAATAATCAAGAAAAAGACTAAAATCAACCTTCAAAATCTCTGTTCTATTTTGATTTCTGATGATTCCGTACAAAAATGGGGATTCCCCTTTTTACCAATGTCTTTTGTTTCTGTTTCTAGTCGAAGGGATTAGAGAGAATCCGAAAAATCTCCGATTATACTGTTTTTTTTGAAAAAATGAAAAAAATCCCCTGATTACATGATTTGTTTCGGCTTTAATAGTCAAAAATGATGCAAGTTTCGCTACTGTTTGTTGTATCTGTTCTCTGTTGCTGTTTCGTCACTTTCTTTGCAGGTCAATGGCGATGGGAGCAGGTGGAGGAGGTGATGGGCAAAATAGGCGATGCACGTGGGTGATGGCAGATTCGGAGAGGGAGTTGCAGCGCATAGAGGAGGGTTAGGTGCGCCTGAGGCAGAGAGTCTCAATTTTCGAAACCCTAGTCTAACCATAGGGTTGGTGTTGTGGGTTGATCCGGGTGTTGGTATCGGGTCTGAGTAGTTGGGCTCAGGGTTTGGGTTTGTAACGGGTAATTTTGGGCCACTGTAATTGGATTTAGGTCTGGTTGTTTTGGGCTTAAGGTTTTGTAAAATTTGGGCTTATTTATGCATTGGGCTTCGGGCAAAAATGCCCTATTACAAGAGGAAAGTAAAGGTTATTCAGTAACTTTATTCCATTTTTTAATACCTCAATTTGGGGAGGATGAGAGAAAAGAAAATGTAAGTAGCTTTACAATATTTAAAATTTTATTTTAGCAAAAATTATTAGCTGAATTCATTAAAAGTATTATTGGTTGGATTGAACTGAAGCTCAATTCTAAAAATTATTTCAGTTGATCCATCTCATCAAATACCGATTTTACTATTAAAATATTTGTATTATTTAAATTGAATTCAGGGATCCCCATTGAAACCCAGCAACCTCAATAGGAATTAAAATAATATTTATGTGAAGAATGAGATTCTAACTCATGCCTTCTCGGACCAGTACCTGAAACTGGCGCATGATACCAATTCGGCGATCTTGACATTTAATGAGCCAATTATTGCGTTATATTATATATAACGTAAAATTATAATTTGGCTGCTAGTAAGTAATGTAATCTCACAAGATCAAACAACCTCCATAGGTTCGTACTCAGAAATGCGTTCTGTTTTGAATAGACAATTTCATACTCATATCTCTCACTCTTCTTGTAAATGTATCTCAACTCTCGCAGCCATTGAAGCCCCATCTATATACAGCGTAGAAAATGATGAAACAAGTCCAACTTTTTCTAGTGCTTCTAACTTTGTCATTGATTACAGAAGATCAAGAAACTATACAATTAAAAGCACCAAAATTTTACATGCCCATTTACTCAAAACGTCAAAACTTCAAACCGATATCTTTGTTGCAAGTAATTTGCTTGATAGGTACTGCAAATGGGGTTCAATGGAAGAAGCTGTCAAGTTGTTTGATAAAATGCCTGAACCAACCGTAACTTCATGGAATACTCTGATATCTGGCTTTAATTACAAGAAGTTGTTTGAGTGTTCTTGGTTATGGTTTAGCAAAATGTGGATTTCCGGTTTTGAACCTGATGAGATTAGTTATAGAAATGTGCTTTCGGCTTGTGTTGCTATGCAAAGTATTAGTTTTGGCAAGCAGGTTTATTCAGTTACGATGAAAAATGGGCTTTATTCGAATGGGTATGTTCGTACTGGAATGATTGACTTGTTTGCAAAATGTTGTGCCTTTTGGGATGCTTTGAGGGTGTTTTGTGACGTTTCAAGTTGTGAGAATGTGGTCTGTTGGAATGGTATTATATCTGCAGCTGTTAGGAACGAAGAAAATTGGATTGCTTTGGATCTTTTTGTTCAAATGGGAAAGCAGTTTTTGATGCCTAATAGTTTTACCTTCTCAAGTGTTTTGACTGCTTGTGCTGCACTCAAAGAGCTTGAGATTGGAAAAGAAATTCAGGGGTGGATAATTAAATGTGGTGCGGTAGATGTCTTTGTGGGAACTGCCTTGATCGATTTCTATGTCAAGAGTGGAGACATGGATGAAGCTGTGAAGGTATTTTCATGGATGCCTACGCGAAATGTTGTTTCTTGGACTGCTATAATTTCTGGATTTGTGCAGAAGGATGATTGTATCAATGCCCTCAAGTTTTTTAAAGAAATGAGATATATGAACTTGGAAGTAAACAACTACACTGCTACTGCTGTGATTTCTGCTTGTGCTAAACTAAACATTATTAAAGAGGCAACACAAATTCATTCATGGATTATAAAGAGTGGATTTTGTATGGATTCGGTAATACAAGTTGCTTTGGTAAATATGTACTCAAAAATAGGAGTCATTGGTATGGCTGAAATAGTGTTCAAAGAGATGGAAAGCATAAGGAGTTCCGCAGATACATTAGCTGTGTTGATTTCTTCTTTTGCTCAGAAACAGAGTTCTCAATATGTAATTGAATTGTTAAGGAGAATGTTAAAAGAGGGTGTGAGACCAGATAGGTTTTGTACGTCTAGTGTCTTTAGTGTGATAGAATGTCTAAAACTAGGGAGGCAGATGCACTGTTACACTCTTAAAACTGGGTTGATCTTTGATCTTTCCGTTGAGACTTCTCTTTTCACAATGTACTCCAAATGCGGTAGTTTAGAAGACTCATTAAAAGTATTTCAGAGTATGCCTGTCCACGACAATATTTCATGGGCTTCAATGATTGCTGGGTTTACAGAACATGGCTATGCAGAACTTGCTGTTCAAATGTTCAAAGACATGCAGTCTGAAGACACCAAACCTGATCAAATGACTCTAAGTGCAACTCTTTCCGCATGCTCTTCTCTTTGTTGTCTGCGTAAAGGCAAAGAAATTCATGGCTATGCAATCCGTGCAGGTCTTGGCAATGAAGCAGTTATTTGTAGCACACTTATAACTGTATACTCAAAATGCAGAGCACTACAATTAGCAAGAAAGGTATTTGACATGCTTGTCCAAAAAGATCTTGTATCATATTCATCCTTGATTTCTGGGTACGCTCAAAGTGGTTTAGTTCAAGAGGCAGTGTCGCTTTTTTGTGCAATGATGAACTCTAATTTGGTCATAAACTCTTACACACTTTCATCCATCCTTAGGGCTTGTGCACTTCCAAACAAATCAGGCATTGGGACTCAACTGCATGCACTTGTCATAAAAGTGGGCTTAGATTCAGAAGTTTCTGTTGGAAGTTCACTTGTTATGATGTATTCTGAATGTGGGAGCATTAAAGATTGTGAAACTGCATTCAACGAGATAGATAAACCTGATTTGGTAGGTTGGACAGCTATGATCTCAAGCTATGCTCAGCATGGAAAAGGTTTAGAGGCCCTAAGAATCTATGAGGTCATGAAGAAACAAGGAATCAACCCTGACCCTATAACTTTCGTTAAGGTTTTATCCGCCTGTAGTCATAGTGGGCTGATTGAAGAAGGTCACTACCATCTTAACTCAATGGCCAAAGACTATGGGATTCAACCTAATTGTCGTCACTATGCCTGCATGGTTGATATTCTTGGTCGGTCTGGGAAATTGAAAGAAGCTGAAAAGTTTATAAACAACATGCCTATTGAGCCTGATGCCTTCATTTGGGGAACACTACTGGCTGCATGTAAAGTACATGGAGATGTTGAACTTGGAAGGCTCGCAGCCAAAAAGGTTATTGAGTTAGAACCAAGTGCTGCAGGAGCTTATGTTTCCTTATCTAATATCTGTGCTGACATGGGTCAGTGGGAAGGATCCCTAGAGATCAGAAGCCTGATGGAGGGAAGCGGGGCGAGGAAGGAACCTGGTTGGAGTTCTATGTGAATTATCTGACTTCAGTATTCATTGTTCTTCAGCTAGTTGCTTCGAAATCTGTACCCAAAGATGTACATCAATTTCTGAAAGGGGAGGTAAAATTTGTGAAAATATTCAGGCCCTATAGTGAAATTTGATGTGGCAGATGGCACTTTTTCATCGTGATAATGACACTTTAAAGACGATAGCTCTTGATTCTAACCATCCTTTCTCAAAGGAGCTTGTAAATGTTGGAGCTAACGATGCAATATCTGCAACAGCACATGCTAAGCTGTTGGGAGCAAAACGTATGTCTTCAAGGGTAGAAACTCGTTACCGTCTAGTTACTTCTTTTCTATCTACACAGCATATAGCGCTATTTGGTCTAAGGAATCAACCGAACACCAAATATTATTAGGATGGTATTTTATATTTTACATTTTTATATAAATTTGTAAAATCCAATTTAAACCCCTAATAATAAATTAAATATATATACTTATCATTTTAATCAAATTTTATTTATTTATTTATTACATTAATTTTTTTTATAAATACTTTCATTACATTTTTTCATCTACATCGTGAGTATGCCATAATCTAGTCTGTATATTTTATAATCTTTAATTGAGTTGATGTTTAGAGTAAATTGAACACCAACTCAATTAAAAATATTTTTAACTTTTTTATCTTTTACTTATATAAAATCAATAAAAATCACGTAATAAAATTTGGTCATAAAATTAACCGTTTAAATAAGGTTGTATACGAAATTTTAATGAAAATATTTTTATATTTTTTTTTCTCGAATCTTTGTAATTTAATGTATATTACATCATTATAAGCATCTAAATTAATGATTTTGGTGCAAAACAAAAAATTAAATAAAAAATTTAAGGCTGGCTCATACGTCAGAAAAATATATGATTGTTTTAGTATGTTAACCTCTTCTCTTCCAATTTTTTGTTTTAGAAGGGTGTTTGAAAATTCCAACAAAAAATTCGTTATTTCAGAATTTACATAAATTGAAATTAATTTAACTATTAAATTAATATTTAATTGAAGACTGAATGTTATTTAAACTATTTAGACTTGAATGCAAATGTATATTTTTTTTACTAAAAATTTCATAATTACGTAAGATTCTTGGGATGTCGTATTATTGTCAAACCGTATCTAACATGGAGTCTTTTAAGCAAATTGGGAAAGCAATATAAAGGCTAGACAGTTCGTGTATGGCTAGTTCTCATTTCACTAAGTTCCAAGGCATTGGTTATTTCTTTTCCATTTATTATTAAAGGGCTTTTGCTATAGTAAGGGATGCTTGAAGATAATGGCATAGTAACTTTTAACTTATAAAAACATATAATTGATGATTGTAATGACATTTTACTACGTTTATAATAAAAACATATCTTTATAAATTTGTGATTCAAAACAGTATACAATCCTCTATGAAAATTATGATATTACCCCCTTTGAAGCTTTTTTAGCAGCTTTTTATCTCTAACTCCATCATGAAGAAGATCATATGCATAATAACTTATATGACCCTTTTTCAACAAATCTTCTACAACTATCTTAGGAGCTGCAATTTCCTTCTTATCTGACTCGAAAATGGTGTTTACGATGTCAGGAACAATGCCCTTTTTCACCATAAGGTGGATGAGACCAACTGCATTATTAACCCTATTCTCTACGCAAAGACAGTTTATAACCCGTCCGAATGTTGTTAAAGATGGAATGAACCCTTCCGTAACTTTTTCCAGAAGGAAATCATAACCTGAATCAACTCTTCCCGTTTTGCAGAAGCCATCGATCATGACACGATAAGTGTAACTGTCTGGGGTACAACCATTTTCACCCATTTCATGGAAAAGCTTCTCAGCCATATTAATCTTTAGCTTCTCAGAAAAAGCATTGATCATAATATTGTACGTCGCCGTCGTATGACAAACCTTGTATCTTTGTCCCATTCTTCTAAACAGTTGATATGCTCCATCCAGGTCTCCGTTATCACAAAATCCATGGATCAGCGTGCCAAAACTAACAATATCTGGAGAAAGACCCTTCTTTTCTATTTCCTCGAGCAAGTCCATTGCTTCGTTAACTTTTCGAGCTTTACAGAGGCTCTCAACAAGTATATTGTATGTGATTACATTGGGAATGCACCCTTTCTCCATCATGGTTTTAAAAGTTTCCATGACATCTTCGGACTTATAAGTTTTACAGAGGCCATTCAGCACAGAGTTGTATGTGATCACATCAGGAATAACATCATAGTTCCACATTTGATTTAAAATCTCAACTGCATTTTCCACTTTCAACTGCTTACAGTATCCATCGATCAAAGTATTAAATGTAAAAATATCCGGAATGTAACCTTTCGCAATAGCATCATTCAGTAAATTGTTAGCATCAGAGACACACCCCATCTTGCATAATCCATTTATAACTATATTGTAAGTCCATATGTTGGGACTGCAACCATTTTCTGACATCTCATTCATCAGCTGCAAGGCCTGCAAAATCAGCCCCTGCAAAGACAACCCTTTGATAAGAGTGTTATACATAATAATATTAGGTTTTAATCCTTTCCCCAAAGCCTCATTAAATACAGCCACAGCACGGTCTGTCTCACCATGCTGGCATAAACCGTTAATTAAGGAACAATAGGTGAATTCATCGGGAATAAAACCCTTGAAAACTGCATCCTTGAGAATCTTATCTGCATTTTGTATTATGCCCAATTTGCCATATCCATCAATGACAGCATTGTAGGTAAAACCATCTGGCTCCAAACCTTCATTCACCATTTTATGCAAAAATATTTCGGCTTCTACAACCTTGGCGCTCTTACACAAGCCACATATTAAGGTATTGTATGTAACAACATCTGGTTTCAGACCTTCCTTAGCCACACCATTCAAAAAACTAACGGCCTCATTCAGTGCACCTTTTCTGCAAAGCCCTTGGATAAAGATATTGACTGTAAACAAATTTGGAGACACTCCCCTCTTCATGACCTTGTTCAGCAGCTTTTCACTTTCTCGAACATTCCCCTTCTTGCAAAGAATGTGTATAAGTTTATTAAATGCAGTGATATTTGGAGCAATTCCGAGCTTAAGCATCTCATCAAACAACTCATATGCCTCAATGTGATGGTTCTCTTCAAAAAACCCTCCTACTACAGTACAATAAGCTGCTGCATTTATCTCACATCCTAGCATAGGCATGTTTCTAAGAAGCCTCAAAGCAGCATGAGGCCTCTTTGTCCTACAAAATGACTTTATCCTAATCGTAAAAGTGTACACGTCAGGGACAATCCCTTTATCTCGCATTCTCATATACACCTTGTGCGCTTGATTGAAAAATCCATATTCAACCAAAATATTCATGATTGCATTATAAGATAGAACTGTCGGCTCGCAATTATAAAAATCCATCCTTTCAAACACATCGATAGCTTCCTGAACTTTCTGTTTGCGTCCATAATTTCTCATACACCTGATATAAACTCCTTCAAGCAGACTGTTGTCGACATTCAGTCTCATCTCTAGCAATACCTTCTCCATAGCCTCAAATTCCGCATGAAACCCAAGCTTGTCAATCATGCACTTATAGGTTAACAAAGTATGCTTGAATCCATCTTCTTTCTTTACTGCATTGAACATTTGAAGCGCTTTGAGCGGATCCCTTTGGTGTTTTACAACTGCAGCTACATGTTTAGGAAGCAAAGCAGGACTCATTCCAAAACGAGAAATCTAACACAATATAATCATATCCAAACCTATTAAGCCAATTAACATCTGAAGGCGTTCAGCTCTTCTTCTCACATTAAGCTATGCTTTATCCTAAAACAAGAAAAAAATTACCCAAAAAGATATGACCATTAGTTTGTAATTCGAAAAACCCCAATCCAAAATTAGATACTCTTTTCAGGAATGAAAAGCTCTAAACTTCAATGAATAACAGATATAAAAAGGAATCAAATCCTTCAATGCTAAATCTAAGAAAATATGGGAAACAAGTAAAGTAAGCAAATGGGTTAAAAAAATTGTCTTCTTTTCTTCCACTTTCTCAGGAAACAAATAAAAGCAGCAATGCATTAACTACTCGATATTAGCATAGACAATAAAAAAAAACACTGAAACATAGAATTAAAGAAAGAAAGGATACCAGAAAAAAGTTACAGCATTTGTAATGCCCGAAAGTAGCTAAGAAGAGATTGAACTCCAATTTGAATTGGTGTGGCTGAAGGGTATTCCAAAGGGAGAAAAGGTAGCGGGAGTTTCAGAATTCAACCCAATCAGCGGTTCAGATGTCGCTATTTGAAGCTTAAATTGGGACCCATCTCGTATACTCAATCGAAAGGCAAGCAGGGTCATATAAAGTATCCCCAATTTTCATTCTTTTCAACTGCGCTTTGAAGAGCAGGAGAAAGGGAAAAAATGGCTATGGTGGAAGGGTGCGTGAAAGTAGAGACGGGTTTGGGTTGGGTTTGGATGGAGAAATCATATACCTCTTACTTTGAGATGGCTCCGCCCCTGATCATGTGCCGGGCCGGGTCGGGTTGGGGCTGGTCTCAGAAAAAATTTCAACCCGTTTTCTAGGCTCGGGCTCGACCCGACCCAAAATATGGCCTGAAATTTTGTCCAGGCCAGCCCGAAATAAAAATGCTAGGCCCGAGCCTGGCCCGACCCTGCCAATATTGTTTTTTTGCTTATTTCATTAAAAATTTTAAAAATATAATAAATTAAATAAATTTAAAAATATTAAAACAAATATTAAAACAAAAAACAAAATAAAATTAAGATAAATAATTCTTAAAATAATACACAAATTAAAAAAAACAAAGTTAAAAATTACATATGCTTAAAAAAATAAAAAATAAAAAAATATTTATATAATTCGGGCCAGGCCGGGCCCGGGCCAAAAAAGGTTGGCCCGAGGCCCGGCCCGTTTTCTAAACAGGCCTCGTATTTTTGCCCAAACCCATATTTCAGACCTATATTTTTACCCAAACCCTTTCATTTTTCGGGCGGGCCTTGGGGCCGGGCCGGACCGCCCAACCCATGATCACCTCTAGCCCCTACTCATGCATGTTACCTTTTAATCGAGTATGGTGAGAATTTTCTTCTTTTGCGCAGTGCCTCTTATGAAGGTTTTAATTGATTTACCATTTAAATTTCAAGTTTTTATATTAGTTCTCTAAGCATCCTAATGTGTGTTAAAGAATATGACAGCAATGGATTGAAAATACACAAATCACTTAAAATTCAAGTTGAATTAATAATATTTAAATTAGTATCGTACTTATTGTTAATGTGACATACATAATTATCACGTGGAGACTATATCATCAAAGTTAATAGACGTAAATATTTTTATTTATTTTAAAGTGATTTGATAACTGTAAAGTTAAAGCTGAAATAAGCAATTATATCCAACATTAGCAAAAAAGTTGAGATGGCCGAGTTGGTCTAAGGCGCCAGATTAAGGTTCTGGTCCGAAAGGGCGTGGGTTCAAATCCCACTCTCAACAACGTTGTACTACTTTCTTGTGTTCTTTTTTGTATAGTGGATTTTCTTTGGGCTTTTCTTTGCGAGCACTGTTTATTGGGGTTTTGTTTTTCATGAGTTCTTTTTTAAATGCGATTATGAATTAATCGTACTTACAAACTTCGATTCTGTTTTGTTGTTGAATTTCGTTAAAGCTTTGATTTTTCATTTGAATTTATGTTTAAAGTTTCTTCAATGACTAGCATTTTGAGCAGGCCATCTTGTTTAAGCAAATCCACTCTTTTCACTAATTTGTTCTTAGATCAAGCTAATGGTTTTTCTTCATTCTATATGCCCATATGTCAAAGTTTACCAATACTACGATGTAGTATTAAAATTTACTCCAAATTAATTCTAGTTTGTTTTATATTATTTTTTTACTTAATTTACATATTTTGTATATAGATTTATCGAAATTAAGTTTATACGCAAATTATTTATATTGTGAATTCAAATATTACAATGTCAATGTTAATTATATAAATATAAAAAAAATTTACTGTATCTTGTTGTGGGGTATGGTACCATTTGAGAGAATGATGCTAGACACAAGCACCATAAACAGGTCACAAACTCTTTAATTTGAGACATTTAAGGCTTTTAAATGTAGTTGAGAAGACATTTGTTATTCTAAAAAAAATTACTTTGCATATTAACATCACCTCAGTATAAAAAAAAATTAGTTTGGATCTAGGGGAGAAGCCAGAACAATTTTATAGGGGGCCAAATGAAATTTTAATTTTTTATAGTCTATATCTGTATAATTTTTAAAGGATTAAATTGAATTTTTATAATTTTAGGGGGGCAAAGTGCAATTTTACCTTTAGTAATTTAAAAATTTTTAAAAATTTCAAGGGCCTAAATAGCAATTTTACATTTTAGAGGGGGCTAGGGCCCTTGCTAGGCTCCCTAGATTCGCCCGGTTGGATCATACTAGTATGTTGCATGTTTCATAACTTCAATCATATGTGGAATTGAAATGATTCATACTTTGAAGAAGGAGATTTTGATAATCCTAATGATGCAGATTAAAATATAAATGATAATGAACTCTATTACGAATAAACAAATGACGATAAGAAGCATATGTTAAATATTAAAAAGGGAAAAATCTAACAAATCTACTATAAAATAATTAAATAAAATTGCATATGATATTTTTCTTTTTTGTTATCCTTATTGGTAGTCATGTTATCAACTGCTTTTTTTTTAATTAAATAATACTTATGATGATTTGATTTAAATTATTGTTATTTAATTAAAAATTATTTTTATCATATTAATAATTTTTATAGTAATTAATATTTTAAAAGTATAAATTATGTAAATGTGTAATTATAATTTGTACTATCAAATATGATATAGGGAATTAAGTGTAATTAGAACATGCCTAGAGAATTACAATTATTTATAATTAGATCAGAGTGTACTCTATACTATCCAAACAGACTCTAAATATTATTTAATATTTTCAAAATGATATCATTTAAATAATAATTTACTCCTTAAATTAATGTCTAATTAATTTAGGAATACGCAATATCAGCTTAACTAACTCCACTAGAAGTAAACAACAAAGAAGAAAGAAGCAAGGAAACAAAATAATGATGGTAACTAGATTTGGAGCCTGTGACTTTTTCTAAACGTAATTTAATAAAATGAAAAGTTTGAGTAAATCTAGTGATCCAAAACATAAATTACCCTTTTCCTTCGACTGGACAAAAATAAAAGTGATATAAGGGACACGTGTCATTTTGTTAGGTATCCATATCTACAGTAAAAACATGTATCTTGTTTTGAACAAGCTATCAAGAAATAGTCGTAGAATGAAAAATGAAACTAGATGTAGTCAGCAAAAAGGTGATGAATTGTCATTCAATGCCCCAAGCAAGTAGGACCTCTTAAGAAGCCAAGTGACCTCCACTTCTTCCTGGATCATAGCCAAACTTCTCTCCTTAAATTAGTTTTGGGATTACCAGTTTCGAAATACTTCAAATTCAATCCATCAAGTTGATCCCAGTTGTTTGAGATGATGGACAGTGAGAAAAGGAAAAACACCAGTCTCGGTGACGTCTCCTTTTCTTCGTACCTTACCACCGCAGAAGAGATCTTTGTTCATAACTTTGTAGAACCTGGGAATAGGATTAAGCATCCCCAGGTTGCCATCGGACGACTAGAAAGGAATAAGACCCAAGTGGGTGAAATCAGTGTATTTGGAGCTGAAAATTACTTCAATATGAAACTCGATGATGGTGATGATGATCTGCTGCATCCGGTGGGTCCACGCCGCTGGCCTGGGACACCCACTGCCAGTTCCGAAGCAAGTTGGAGTAGCCAAAGCGTTTTGCTACCAAGTTTCACAGGGAATCAATCCGTAAACAAGCCAAAAAGGGTTGATGGAAGGAGCTTTTTTTTCTCTAATCTTAGCTGCACCGGGTCTTGCTCCGATGGGAAATCTGTTTACGTCAATCAGAATGTTGATCATGGAAGGGTTCATGCAAAACAAGTAAGAAGGAAACTGATGGAAGCCAAAGATAAGTTTGATCAGATGAGTGTGGGTTCTAACAGAGAAGTGTGTTTCCGATCGCCGGTTCTGAAACTCAAAACAGAATTGGATGATCCGCGAAATTCCCTCGAAGTATACGGATCCACTGCGATGAAGAAAGGGGACATAACCAAGAACCTCGAAAGGAAACTGTCCATGTTAACTTGGGATGCCATCCCAAATGCTCCGACCATTTCATCTGTTTCGAGAAGTTGCCAAGCAGGCGATGATGTCGAAAGCGATTGCAGTTCAGATCTCTTTGAGATTGATAACATATGCGGCGATGGTCCTGCCGCGTTGTTCGCAAGGCCAAGGCCAGGGCATGCCTCGGATGGCATGTCTAGCTGCATGACACCACCGTATGCACCGAGCGGGACCAGCGTTGAATGGAGCGTCGTCACCGCCGGTGCAGCGGACTGCTCATTCGTTTCGGATTATGATGTAAAGAAACCAAACGCAGTCGCCACCAAAGTGGCGCAAAGAAGCCGATCAGGCGGGATATTGGGGTGCAAGAGTCACAAAGCAGTCATGGTTGCTGAAACTGCATACACAAGAGACGGAAAAACGAAGAGTCCAAGCAGCATAGTTCCTAAAAAGCTTTTTCCATACTGAGATGGGTAAAGCAATGACGATTAAGGAAGAAAAGATAGCTGAAATCTTTGCATATGGACATAAATTTTCTTTTAATCATGTAGTTAGTTTGTCAAGAATATTTTACATGTGTTTTGGCTTTTCAAGTACTGATTGTCTCTACAGAAAGTTGAAGTCCATATAGGTTTTGTGTCACTAGGATGCACAACAGCATGGAAACATATGAGGAGAATGTGAAGGCAAATTGGACCCGAAAAAGAAAGTTAAAAGACCTACACTTTGGTCCAATCAGTTTACTTTTTATTCAAGTTGCTTTTTAAGAAGCCATCATCTTTGATCTTTCCCTTCCTTGAAGAGCCTACAACAACAGACCTCATTTGCATTGACATTTTATTCACAACAACATGAAGACACGCAAAAAGTGGGATTATATTTATTTGTTTATTTATGTTGTAAATAAAATCCCTAGTCCCACCTCCTGGTTTTGCCATGTCGTCTTGTCGCTATGTTCGATGAATTTCAATTGCAACCCTTCCATTATATGTAGTAGTTGAACCATTTCCTATTAGCTTAAGCTTTCGGTATTGTCTTTGTCACTTAATGTCTTGTTGTTTTCAAACAGTACATTGCTGTTTTAAGCTTTCTTCAGTTTACACAGTGCATTGTTGTTTTCAAGCACTGTTTCTTCACCTGTGTCCAAACATTGAGCTTTCTACTCAGTCTAGTAAGCATGGTTGGTTGGTTGCTTGGGGTTGGACAATCGAAAACTCTTTACTAGCCAACCAACCTGAAAGGTGGCTAATCCAGCTTTAGTTATGGTTCAAGTTTGGTGCAAACTGAATTTGCAAACAATAGGATGAAAATTTGCCAAGCTCCAAAAATTGTGGCATATATCACGATCCCCTTGACCAGAATGTCAAGCTGAATGTTTCAATGGTGTTACAAATTTTAATGATGAAAACTAACAAGAATGTTTGCCCACAATGACATGTTTGATGTTTCAAATCCATCAACATGCATGCTGCAACAAGTTAGGTAGACTCATAAATTCCATGCCCATCTTGATCCAATTCAAATTCAAATGAAAACATTTTATTTAAATTTAACTATAAAAACATACATTTTTAATATTTTATTGTTATTGAAACAATAAGATTGGGCGATGGGTTGAATCAGACTTGATTTTTGAAGTTAGACATAAAAATATATTAACAAGTAGACAACGATCCGGCTTGGTCCATGGGGACAAGTGGATCCCATTGCTTTGTTCTCTCATTTTCAGTCTGAGTTGAAATTATAGCAAAAACAACACAATATTCATTCATTCTTAGTTTTTTGGGATATCCTTAGGTCATATCACCCAACAGCCAAACTAAGATGAACTACATGCTCAGTAGGGTTGCAAACGAAATGGATGCATATTTATCTCAATTTTTTATTGTTTTTATAGGCTTCATAATTTTAAATTTTAGTCTCTCTATTTTTATCTTTAAGAATTTGATCTTTCTATCTTTAAAGTTTCAAAATTCAAATTTAATTATTAATATTGTTATTTTTTTTTTGTTAAATTTATTGAGTGACATTTTGAAATAAAAAAATAATTTACTTAGTAATCATGTAATTGAAAAATAATGTTATAATAAACATAGATTTAACAAAATAATTTTACCAGTTGGAACTAAATTTTAAAATCTAAAAGAAATTAAATTTCTAAAAATAAGAGTACATAAACTAAATTTCAAATTTGTAGAATACACAAAATTATAACAAATTTTAACCAATTCGGAAATATCAACTTTCAGATATATATAATTGATATGGTCAGATACTATGAATTTGCTAAATTAAGCAAAATGGTGGGAAAGAAATGTTGGGAAGGGGCCAATATAATTCAATTCTTGAAATTAGTATTTTTTTTTCAATTTGGTCCTTAAATTTGGATTCATTAAAGTGTAATATTGTGACACTCTGAAATTATACTATATTATCATCTGAAAATTTAAGAAAAACCTTAAAATGTCATGCCATCATATCTTAATAAATTCTAAATTCAAAAGCTAAATTGAAAAAAATTACTAAATTTTGAAACTAAATGTAAATAAAAAAATAAAAACTAGGACCAAAACTGTGAAGTGATTAAATATTACTTCTATCTCGAATTGAAATTATTAGAAGCTGAAATGCTAATAGTTGGCATTGGACCACTTAGAGCTCAACCATTTATGGTTGAGACTTGAGAACTAGCTCATCCACATTTTAATAATTTAGTATTATTGAGCCGTCAGGTATGAGAGGTATCAACACTACACAGATAACACTGACTGAATTTTCAATTTTCAATCGAACAGCTTTTATAACATTTAAAGAATAGATATAGATAAGTATTATTAAAAAAAAAAAAAAAAACATCAAATTACATAAAAAATTTATTTATATTAATATTAAAATACATAAAATATCAAATTTGATTTTATATTTAATCGAAAAAAGCAAAAAAGAGTTGAGAAATTGCCCAGTACAGTAGTTGTGGAGCTGGGAAGTGTATTGTGGGGGGAGCAAGCAGAACATGATAACATGGATTACATCGTTGATGAATGTCTTCAACTGAAAACACATGAAAAGAGGTTTATGTGAACCATAAAGATTGACCCCCACCACCTGTTCTTCCTGTTAAACCTATTTATTATTATTATTATTATTATTATTATTATTATTATTATTATTATTATTATACCAAAATGAATAAAGGATTTTAAAGAAATATTTGATTACAAGTTATATGCTGATTTTTTAATAGAAATGCCAAACCTGACTTTTTTTAATTTCCACATCATTAGCTGTTATTTAGATAATAATAACACAATAAACTTTTCACTCGTTATTCCAGCTAAATATGGTTTGTCTCTCTACTTTGGTGGAATAGGCTGATGGTCATTGTCCTTAGTCTCTTCTATCTCTTTACCCATTTCAGCTTCGACATCGTGGCTCGCACTTGGGCTAATAACACTCAGTACAAGCCCCACTGCAACCCTGACGGCAACACTCCCTAGTCTCACCTCCTGACCAGCCAGGCAGTTTACCCAAAACTAAATTACGTATTTTCTAGGTAGATTTTAACTGCAAATTGGACCTTTGGAACTAAAATTCAGCGGAACCCATGATGAGGTGCTGGTTTGGGCTTGTGATTCTATAATTTCCTTTTGTGAGGAAAAAATGGCTTAATACTTACTTTAGCCCTTAACCCATACTCATTTTTCATTTCGTTATCTAAATTTTTCCTCTCATAATGAACCCATTATTTTGTAGCACAATGTAGCAAAATGTACGACACATTGCACATAACCTTTTATTTTTTAATAATATGTGTATTTGAATTATTTAAAAATTAAAAAAATATATTATATATAACTTTTAAATAATATACAAAAATTCAAAATTTTATGAAAAAAATAAAAAAAAAAGTACCATGTGGAAAATTTAAAAAAAACCCTCAAAAATTTTCAATATATATTTTTAGCAAAACTCCTAAAATATATCAAAAGTTATTAAAAAAATTAAAAACAATGAAAATGATAATGTTCACACTTTGCCATTTTTATGGGTTTTCTAAAATTATTTATTTTTCTTTCTTCAAGTTCTCAAGTTTTAACTTCAAATCAACATTTTCTTTTTCAAATGTAGCACATTTAAATTTGAAAGCCTTTATATCATTTTTCAAATTTTCATTTACACTTTCAAAATTGTCTTTAGTTGTCTTCAGTTTTTAAAAGAATATCATTTTTTTACTTTCAGCTTAGAAATTATTTTCTTATATTTGGAATTTATGGTCTCAAAATTTAAAGCTAATTCATCAAAAGCATCTTGCAACGCATGTAAACTTGGTATATTTTTATGATTTGTTGAATGAAATTGTCATTTTGATAGGTTATATGAAAGTAACATGAATTGGTATGTTAAGTTACATATAGCATATAATATTTATGTTATAAATATTTGCTCACTTTGTTGGTATTTTTAGTGTCCTGTTCTAGTCAAAGTTAGGCCAAACTAAGGTAGCTTTAATGCTTATTGTAAAAATAAGGTAAGCATAGGATTTCCTATTTGGACTTACTAAATATTCTAAATACTTACTCCCGTTGTTTTCTTCCCTTGTAGATTGTCACCTTATGAAACTTGTTGAGTCGAATCAGTAAAGAAGCATACACTATAAAAAGATAGTAGATTGGTGTCTTGTAATATCCCTACTTTAAAAAAAGAAAAGAAAAGAAGAAGAATATTTATGGTTGAAGTCCTTGAATAAGTGATCTATAAATAAAAAATAGTATAAGAAATTGTGATTGTTTTTAGAGAAAACCGTCAAACATGAAAACACAGAGGATTATTAGTAGGAGTATAGGATTAAGTTAAAAATTCAGTATCGAGTTTAGTGACTAAATTGAATAAGTTAGAAAAGTATAGAGACTAAAGTGCAATTATCCTATTTTTATTTTGATGGAAAGGACTTAATGGCAATTTTTTCATTGCTTAAAAAAAATCAATGGTTTCATGATGACTTTTAAATAATTTTTTAAAATTAAGTAATAATATTTTAATAAGTAATAATATTTTATTAATTAATATTATAATAGATAAAAAAAAAAAAAAAGAGATAAAGATGTTATCTTTCTCATCTTTCTTTCTTTTTCACGTCAAAATAAGGGGGAAAGAAAGAAAAAAATTTCTTTCATCATTTACCTTCAAATTTAAGTGTAGATATGGTTTTTCTTCAATTTTATTTTTTTGGACTTTGAATCTTTGAAGCTTACTTTACATATATATATCAGTAGTTTTTTTTTATCAAGTATTTTGGATAGAGGACATTGATGGAAGCTTAGATTAATGAAAGCTTAAAAAACTTAAGTGAAATAGATATATTTTTGGATTGGAAATTATTAGAAGATGAGTTCTAACTTGTTAGAAGTGTGAAAAAGAAACAAAAATGGATGAAAAATTTATTTGGTATATTTGAGCATGTTAAAGGGAAAGTAGAGAACATTGGCCACTTTGTGTAATATTGCTGCTAAATGATAGCTTGTGAAGCAATGAGTACTCTGGTGAAGACGGAATTGAAAACGGATAATCGAGTCGAAAGATATGCGAATTTCGAACTAGAAAACTTAAGTTGTCAATATGAATAATCATGCATATTTAAGTTTGTTTTTATTAGTTTTAATTTTAGAATGGATAAATGATGTTGTTTTGTATTGAATTGCTCCTATTGTAGCTAGTGAACATCTTGAAGGAGAAAGGCGAAGAAAAAGAGTAAAGCGATTAAAACTTTGGTTTGTGATAATATCTTATTTTCGTTACATAAAGTTTTAGAATAGTTAATTTAATATAACTAGTTATATTTATTTTATTTTATTTTATTTTATTTTTATGAGTTTTGGATGAGCTTGAATAATTTAGTTAATATTTATAAAATTATGTTTCGAGATGACTACTATGTTTTTCATAAAACTAAATTAGCGAATTCATGGTTATGATTTTGATTTGAGTATTATGATTTTAGATGATTGACCAAGAAAATATTTAATATGTTTCAAAGGCCTATTTTACATTACGCGATATGTGATTTGAATATGAAACATAATTGAAATGAGAATTATATGAAAATAGAATTGAAATGTATCATGAAATTTGGTTGTTTACCCCGTTTCACTAAATTAGACTAAATCAGATATAGTTAGCATGCCATAGAGTCTTTATGTCAGAAAATTTAAATCTCCCCAATTCCCAGAGGGTCGTGGGCAGTCCCAATTCCCAAAGGGTCATGGACTACTCTGATAGCCATCATTGCCGAACAACTCGGGGTGGCGGATTTGTGTATCTGGTTATGAGTCCAAAATTTAGTATGGGGTCTAAATTGAAAGAAAAGCAAAAACAAAACTTGAATTTATTTAAATTTCCATATTGTGCAAATTAAATTAATTACGCGATTTTGAATTTAATTAAAAAGCTTATTTTCTTTATTCAATTTATCAATATCAAAATATTAAAGTTTATTAATATTAGAATTTTCTTTTATCGTGGTGTTATTAATGATATTTATAATTGTGTTTTAGTTTATCTCTATCAATTAATTTGTGTCAAATATTATGGAATGATTTATATTATATTAGCACCACTGAGCATAAAAATTGCTCAGTGTACGGTTTGTTTATTTTTCCGTGCACACGTAGTTAGATTCGTTAGATCGTTCCAGCAGCATCTGAAGATCCAAAGTTCAGCTCAAACAATGTTGGTGAAAAGTTTACTTTATAGTTGATGTAAATGGCATGTACCTAGGCTTATAAATATATAATATTATATCGTAAACTGAATTTAAAATATTTTCATTATGTTTTCTTAGCTATTATTTTATAACTAATGTGTTGATAAAATAGTAAAGCATAGAAATCTAGTTTATTAACATGTTTTGAGAAATCGTAGTGCTGGGAATTGATTTGGGAGATAATTTAAATGTGAATATTTTGCAAAAATCTAAATTTTGCAGGAGTTTTATGTAAAATAGGTAGAAATGCTGCCAAAATTTTTATAAAATAATTTTACCACTACATTTCCTTTTAAAAAAAAATGGAAAAGTGAGTTGCTTCGGCAACAAAATGTGACATTTCATATTCGGATCCAACAACTGAGTCGAGTATAAGGTGTCACATGTCTATTTTGAGTTTAGACATTGTAACACCCTTAACCCGTATCCGTCATCGGAACAGGGTTACGAGGAATTACCAGAGTTCACAGAATAAATACAATTAATTTATGTCATTTACTATTCATATCCAAAACTAGTTATGTTGTCCCTTGATTAGACCCTCGAAGCCCAATTTAAGCAGTAGAAGTAAGTTGGGACTAAATCGGGAACTCAAGAAATTTTTCGTGAAATTTCTAAAATTTTTCCCTAGCTACAGGGCGGCCTTTGTAAGCCTCCCCGAGGGAGGTTTGGAGGGGTAACATTCCCTTTTTCTTTTTAGCCGCTAAGGGGTTACGTTAGGTTAATAGAATAGGAATGAAAAATCGGTACAGTAAGAGCTCTATCCTATGCTAGACCAGATCAAATTGAGGAGCGAAGGGCCTTCTTCATGCAAGCTGTACCTTTGGCTATTGATTCGCTAATAAAGAGTACCTTTATCCCACTGAATATTGTTCATTCGCTACTTACAGAAATAGGGCTACTCTAGGTAAGCTAATGAGATAGTTCGACACGCCCTTGTGGTAAAGGACACGCCCGTGTGGTCAGACCATGTGACTCACACGACCTAGTGATATGCTCATGTCTCAGGCCATGTGGCTTCACATGCCCGTGTCCCTAACCCATGTAACTCTCTGACTTGTAAAACATGAAATAATAGAAGTCACAAGGCTAAGTCGCACGCCCGTGTACTAAGTCGTGTGGTTAATTCAACTTTCAAAAATTAGGTGTAGGTTTTACACGGCCATGTTACACACCCGTGTTCTAGGCCGTGTACTTCACACGGCTGAGACACACGCCCATATCTCTGCCCGTGTGCTAAAACCTAAGCATTCTGTTTCTCAAATTTAAGATGCAGGGGACACACGGCTAGTTCACATGCCCATGGCCGTGTGTCTCACACAATCTGGCCATACGCCCGTGTGCCAGCCCGTGTGGACTCAAAATGAGCCTTAAACCTCAAGTTTACCACCCTGCAATACTTACACCACAAGCAATCCAAATTTCAATCTTTCAACCAATTCAAATTATGTTCAAATACATCTAAATCTCATAAAAAATCATATCCTAAATACATATTCATCATATAATCAAAAACATTTTGTATTTAATATCCAATTCAACCTAATTTCAACATATTCAATTCAATTCAAGTTTTGTACCAAAACATATAATTCCATAAACTTAACTTCTCATATATATAACCCTTCAAACATATATTATACATAATTTATAACCAACTACTAAAATGACCAAAATATATATCCTAGGTACATGCCATTTATGCCATTTGACAAAAAGAACTATACTTCACCACTTTGCTGAGTTCAGGATTGGCTTGGATGCTGAACCGGAATTTATGTCTTTACCTAGCCTGCGCACGGAAACAAACCATACGCTGAGTATGTATACTCAGTGGTATTACCATAATTCAAATTTGTAACATTATGCAATGAATTATGTATATTCAATTTATGCCTACAATGTTTCAATAACTATTTCATACTTAAATTAACTTGATTAATAATAATAATATTCATTATTTCACTATCTCAATTTCATTTGATTTCCACATATCATTTCAATAGCTCATTCCATTTCATATACAAATCATACAATTTATCATTTCATTCCATATCAATTATATTTCAAATTTACTCTTTTACCCCTATTTACATAACTCGGACCTTGGCAGATACACAGATCCAACCAAACACACCAGTACGGCACATTGTGCCTAATCAGCATTGTTGAAGTAATATGGTACTCAATACCTAATCGGATTTATTAGAAGCAGAAATACGACAGACATGGTGCCTAATAAGACACATATAGTGCCTAATCGACTCAGTCGAAATATCCCTGAACACTTCCAATCCTATGGCATGACAACCATATCCGACTTAGTCTGACTAGTTAATAGGGTATTCAATATATTTTTTCAATTTCAATTTTAGTCAATGCCTGTAATGGCCAGAATTTTCAGTAGAGTCGAAACAGTGATTTGAGATCACTAAATCTGACAAATAAGTTAAAAAATATTATTAATTTAGTGAGTATAAGTTAAACGTGAGTTAGAAGAAATTTTGAAATAGTGAATAGTATACTAGAAATAAATATTAAACTAATTAGAATCGAAAACGAGGTATTGAGACCTTGGAAATTTTAAACCGAGCCATAAATATTTTCATAAACATTTATGGAGTGTTAATAAGCTAGTATTAAGGTTTCGTCAAGAAATTTTAAAGTTACGATAGTTAATTGAACAAAAAGGACTAAATTGTAATAAATACAAAATTATGAAAATGATTAAATAGCTTAAATAATAATAGAAAGAGGACTTAAAAGGAAATAGACCCAAGGTCTATTTGGGCTGGACGGCAAGGGTAAGAAATCAGTAAGAAAATAAGGGGAATTAAGGGTAAAATTGGAATATTGCAAAATTTACTTAATAAAGCTAGGACTAAAGTAGAATTATCTAGATTTCTCCTTATTTTTCTTCATTCTCATGAGCAAAAACACCATAGAAGGGTTTATTTAAGCTGGTTTTTCATATTTTTACTGCAAGTAAGTTCAATTCTTGATTATTTCTTGAAATTTTTGTGTTTTTGTTACAACTAGGTCCACTTATTGAATTCATTAGTTTTTGTTTTCATGAAAGAAATTGACAGTTGCTATGAATATGTGCTGAAAGTATATTATTATTTAGCATGGAATTAGAGCTTTAAATTGTTTATATGCTGATTTTATTGAAAGAATTGAATAGAAAGTGAATTTTGGGTACCTAATTGTAAAAGAGTTTAAAGTTAAGAGTTTTATGTGGAAATACTGAATTTCAATAGTTTTTAAATAACTTATAATGTCTAATTAATGTATTAATTGAGAAAATTAGCTCAATTGAGGGGTTAATTGAGTAAGGACTGATTTGTGAAAACTGTAAAATTTGGGACAAAATGGAAATCAACACCTTGCACTAAAACAGTTTTGGACAGCAGCAGTAGTCCAAATTTGAAAAATCACCAAAAATTTTAGAAAACGAATTAGATAATGAATAAAATATGGAATTAAAGCTTATTGAGTCTAGTTTTTCATAGAAGAAACGGTGTAAGCAATGAAATTTTAAATCATGAGATATAACAAATTTTGTGAGACAAGGTCAGAATGATTTCGGGTTCCCCTGTTCTGACTTTGGAAAATCATCAAAAATTGGAGAAAAATAATTTTGAGACATAATTTATATGGTTAGATTCCTTAGTAAGTTTATTTTCATTAGAAACAATCGAAAACACTATATGAAAAGCGTACTATGAGATAATTGATTTTTAGTGAATAGAGGTCAGAGCTATTGGACTGTGTAATAGGGGAGACTTTAATGAATAAACTGTATTAATTGGATAAACCAAAATTTCTGAAAATTTTATGGTAAGAATATATATGAGTCTAGTTTCAGGGAAAATTAACGGATTTTAATTTGGAGTTCTGTAGCTCAAGATAAAAATAATTAAGTGACTATGACACGGATGGACAGCCTTGAATATACATAAGTAAATAGTGAAATTGTAGATAATGTTACTTATAAGTGGGTTATAAACATTAAAGATATGAAATAAAGTGAAAATGAAGTTAATACTGATAAGTGAATGATTTTACAATGATAGATCGAGAACCCGAAGCAAGTCGAGGAAAAGAAAAAGTAGTTGATTAGTCCTTGAACTTTTACGAATTTTGCAAATCAACACAGGTAAGTTCATATGGCTGAAATTTAATAATTAAATGTTAATTTCATGAATTATATAGTGTATGATGAGATATATTTGTTGATGATTTGAGAATAAAATAATATTGTGAAAATCGAATAAATGATCAAATTGAGCGGAACGTCGGATTTGAGTACTTCTGATTAGTGACAAGTGATAAGTGGTAGCTTCAGCTACACTTATCTGATCAGTGATAAGTGACAAGTGATAAGTGGTAGCCTGGACTACACTTATCTGATCAGTGACAAGTGATAAGTGGTAGCATCGGCTACACTTATCTGATCAGTGACATGTGACAAATGATAAGTGGTAGCTTTAGCTATACTTATCTGATCAGTGACAAATGATAAATGTGATCCATATAAGACTGTGGCAGGGCTAAGGCTTCGGAAAGTGATAAGTGATTATATACAATACCACAGTTATACTATGGCAAAGTGAAAGTGAAGTACTCAACTTTCCATAACCGTTCCCTAATTTGATTAAGGATGGTAAGTGACAAATGGGCCCAAAAGAATTAAAGTAAATGGATAAATGGTAGTGAGTTTATACAAAGGAACTCACCAATTATTGTGGTTGACAGGTGAACTTAGTACCTGTGTATTTTGTATAAGTGTATGAATGTTTGGTAAGATTTATGTTTTATGCCTATGAACTTACTAAGCCTCTATAAGCTTACTTGCGTGTATTTAATGTCTCTTGTAGATTGACGTGTAAATATACGGAGGATCGGATCAACACTGAAGATCACACTATCCAAATTATCTCCGGTATCTTTTGTAAATTTCCTTTTGATTTATACGGCATGTATATGGTTTGATGATTATATAAATACTAAGACTTGTTTAATGTATGTGTATTAAAGTAAAGAGTGATGAATATGTTAAATAGTATACTTATAATAAAAGTATGATTTGGTATCAAATTGGTTGAAATTGATTTGTTGGTTTGGATTGGTCTCGGTTTTAAAATTTACAGGGAAGATTGGATATCTATAAAGGGGTTATATTGAGTTCATAAAAAAAATTTGGGATTTTACGAAAAATTCCCTATGGTTTTGATTTAACCCCAGTTTGACCTCGATGCATGTTTTGGACTTTGGAGACCCATTTAAGGGACGTCATGATATGTTTCAATGAATGAATAGTATTTAACTCGTAATAATGGAAAATTTATTTGGTAAACTCTGGTAATGCCTCGTACCCTATTCCGGTGATGAATACGGGTATGGGGTGTTACAATGCCATTTCAATCACAATTTCTCATATTTTCCAATCAATTCACATTTCAAAATGCTCACATAATTTCATAATTCAATTCCATTTCACTTTCACATTTCAATCGATATTTCATTCAATTTCAATAAGAAAAGTCACTTCCACCATCAATATCACAACATTCAATACTTATTTCTTTTACTTACCATGCATAATAATCAATTGCAACATTCAATAATAATTAAATTCGAATTATGGTAATACAAACCATAATTCCTCGATCTATTCTTCGTCCACTTTTTCTTTCCCCTTCTTGGCCGATATTTTCGGCATGACGTTAGCTACGTAATTAAAATAATTAAAATTTATCAATAAATATAATTTCACATACATCTTTTACCTAAATTCTCAATTTAATCCTTAACAAATACAAATTTTATTTTTCCAAAAATAACTCCATATATTTATTTAATTTCTACTTTAAACTCATTTCAACTCATTAATTTTACCATAAATCCCTAATTTCGAAATTCTTTCAATTTAGTCCTTAATATTCAAAACTTATGTTTTATTTCACAATTCAATCCTTTACTAACTTCTAACTTGAAATTCAATCAATCTAACCCCTAATTCATCAATTAATTCAACATGAACAATGTCTAAAAATTATACCAACTAGCTAACAAAATTTCAACATAAATTCAATAATATTTTGTTCTAGGATTCTAAAAACTCAAAAATTACAAGAAAATGGATCAAATTGACTTACCAATTTAAGTTTGAAACCCTAAAACCCCAATTTCTCCTTCTTTCTTTTTCTTTCTTTTCTTTTCTTCTATTTCGTTTGCTCCTCTGTTCTTCTTTTCTATCTTTATTTCCTTTTTGTTTTGTTTTATTAATTAATGTAATATAATAATAATATAATATAATAATATTTTAATATAAAATATCTTTTTACTTAAATTATAAGAAAATGAATATATGTATTACAAATGTATATGTATAATTAATACACATGTACTTTATTTATACCACACACATGTAAATTTTATGGTTTAATTACTTATTTAGTCCCTTGAATTTTCTCTATTCTATAATTAAGCTTTCACACCTAATTCAATTTAGTCCTAATACTTAATTAACCTTAATTCAACCTAATTCTTTTAACCAAAACCTAATTAAACACATAACTAACTTCGTAAATATTTTTAATAAATATTTATGAATCCGCTTTACTAAAACGGAGACCCAACAACTCATTTTTCTGATGCCCATACTTTTTAGGTCATTACAGTTGAATTGTTAAAACATTAATTATATAAAAAGTTAAGGAAGGGTATAAAATCATTTAAGTTTTACACCGATGCAGGTGGATCCCTCTCCTTTCTAAAATATAGGAAAAAGTATAAGTTTAGTCATTTATGTATGTTTTAAATTACATTTTGATATTCAAACTTTTTCAAAAATTATTATATGGTTATCAACATTATAATTTGTTACGTTTTAACCACTGAACCGTTACCTTCTATTAACGGTGTGACGAAAATATCACATGGCAACTAAATTATCATTTGATGCATATGTGGAATCTACAAAATTGTTAGATAGATTATTAACATAATTGGCTATTTAACCCCTTTTAACCATTAAAATTTTTTCTTCTCCAGCAACTTTTTGTCTTTTTTTTTTTTTAGTTGTACATGGAGAAAGTATGGCGTAATTTATGTAACATTGGTGCAAGAGTTTAGTCGGCTGTTGACAGCGGCAAAACTAATGTCGGATCATCCAAGTTTCATCCTCCTCCAAGAATCTTCCTTTGTTGGTTAGGATTTGCCATGCGAATGATATTCAGGAGATGAGACCAAAAACTCCTATTTTCTCAAGTTCATTAGCAAATGGGTTGTCTCCAACAAATCAAATGTTACAGGGTATTTGTAGGATATAGACGACAAGTTACCCAAAATATACATTAAAACTAGATACTTCACTTCTTGGGTAAAACGTTCGTATAGATTGGGTCAAGAATACCACTATAACCTTTAGCAAAGGCACTGATATACCAATTCTACGCAGCTGGTATCTTTAACTTTCTTTCTTATCTAAAGGTCGACACTGCCGTAGATGCAAGAGGACTCTCAGGTGGGCAGCGGTTGTTGCGGTGCAATAAAGGTGATGCTCCTTCCGAGGCGACAACAATTGCCGTTAATAAACAACCCATTAATAATTATAGTCGTTATCGTGCCGACTCGAGTTTGACCTCTACTCCGCTAGAACATCCACTCTCTGCCTGAGTACCCTCTTATGTCTATCTCAATGCTAGCCTTCGAATAAGAATGAAAGGCTAAAGATACCAATTGCCTAGAAATAGAGAAAAAAAATTGCCTTGATTACACCAGAAGGCCCTTTATTTTTCTATATATTATGACATTAATCTTATGTATGGTATATGTATAATGCATCATTTGTGGGTATCCAAAAAGCTTGAACTCATGACCGCATAACGATCGTCAATTGGCCCCTAGTTATACTCGAACCCATGACTACATCATGGCCGCCGATTGAGACCTCCACTTAGACTTCGACCTGTGACCGTATCAAACATTGTCACCTTGAAACCTGACTTCCATAGGATGGGTTTGTGAGGTAATGGTCCTATCATGGCATGACATATGAAATGTATGTGTTTTGAAACCCGTTATCTCATCCCCGACCCTTCAAATCTACCTATAAACTTTCACAGTTTTATTCCTAAAATCCTAAATCCTAAATTCTAAACAAAAAAATCTAACATAACCCTAAAAACACTTACAAAATAGGAGGTCAAAGAGTTGGGCACGCTTTCACACACTCTCTCTAAAATCAACTTATTTTCTTAAATTTAAAAAAAATGACCTATTTGACCAATTAAAAAGAATCAACATATTTGGCTAATTTAACATGTAATTACATTTAAAAAATCATTCAAAAGAAATTGAATACTTATATATAATAAAGACAGCCAGTCAACAAGTGATAAATATTGTGATAAAATACATTATATTTTAAAAAATATAAATTCAAATATTTAAGATGAAATTATTAAGAAAAATAATCATAAATATAAAAAATAAGAGGAAAAAAAATTAAAAAGAGAGAGAATAATAGAATTGCAGCTAGCTTAGTGGTGGATACCAAGTCAAATCATAATCGGTCCATCGTTCATTTATATATTTGTAACTAGCTCATTTTTCAAATTCGTGAGGCCCCCATCCCTCCTACACATTGTTTGTATGCTGGTTCTGCAGCAACCATAGCTTGGCAGCTCAAAACTAACAGCATATAATTAAGAAAAATAATATCCTGACCATAATAGAGATTGCAGGAGTAAAGCGGGCGCAATGCAGGATCTACTTTTTTGACCTTCAATCTGCTCACAAAAGTACAAAACCTTGCATTTAGCTCGTTTATTAAAAAAAAATATATGTATTTGCATTTTAGCTTGTTTATTAAAAAAATAATTATATTAATTTCAGTACGATAGACGAATAAGTAAAATAAATTTTTTGTTAAAATTATACCGTTAAATATTTATTTTAGTGTTTATATATAATATATATAATAATAAATTTAGTTTATAACTTTAAAACATTTATTTAATATGATTTCTACTCTTCTTTTATTGGATGTAAATTAAAATATTAATAAGGTTAAAAAGTTAAAAAAATCTTAAAAATCAATTAAATTATTTTAAAAAAATTATAAACAAAATTTATTAAAAAATAACAAACCGGTTAAAATTGAATCTTTTGTATTGTCGAAATGTAATTTGATAACAATTTTAAACTAAAATTGTAAAAAAAATATTATAATTTATTCATTGTGTTATAAAGAGAAATGGAGAAAATAAAGAACAAAGAAAATATGAAAGCAATAGAGAATGTATTGTATTAATAAAAAGGAATAATTACAATACTTCATTAAAGTCTCTATTTATAGGCATAAGAAGTATAAAAAAAGTAAAGATCTAATTCTAATAACTATTTAAAGTATATTAAAATTTTATATTGGTCATGATGGATATCCAATTAATAAGATATCCATAACACATTGTTATTTATTATAATAAAATAATTAATTGAATTTGGTACGTATAATTGAATAAAAAACCTAAATATATTTATATAAAAAGAATCATACAATTAAAGCATTTAGTAAAACCAGCCGACAGAGTTGGAAGGTAAAGCGTGTTGTTGTTGTTTTTCAGAAAAAGAAGGCGTGGTGTTGAGAAGCAAAGGCATGTGGTGTGAGGAAAGGCAGTAACGTTGGTCTCACGCTCTTATCCAAAACACTCACACCACCACTGCTCACTGCACACAACCATCTTCATTTTATTTTAGATACCGGTTAGTGACCAAATATTATACTACTTGTTATTTTATTTATCTTTATATTTTATGATATATTTGATGCTAACAACTAACAAGACCTACACATTTGAAACCTCGAAATTTCCCTCAAATTCAGCACTAGATTACAAAGAGACAGCTGTTTACTATTTTTCTTTTATCTTTTTTTGTGGTTGTCTTGTCTTATGGGCCAGCATATTCTTTTACTACTGTTTTTATTTCTTTTCCTTTATTGTTTCTTTATTTTCTTTTCCTCTCTAATTCCCCTCTTACGAAAAGCATAGAAATTAATCAAATCACATGTTGATGTTGGGTATCTATTAAGAGTAGACATGAAGGAGGATGTGGTGGTATTGGTGAAGGTTAATTTACCCATATAGAGTGGAGAGTCGAGGGATGCTGAGGGCAATAAGGTAGTTATGTATGCTTGAGAGTCGATCTCTTATTCATCGTGCGAATGAGGTATATACAAAAGAAATTCCGTGTTTGGTGGTACTAACGTGGTGAATTTACTATCATGTCATCATTGTGGAATGCATGGGAAGGATATCTATGATGGGATACATTTTGTAATTCCTTCTGAATCGTGGTGTAAAGTAGTTAGGCCCACGTGGAGTTTGGTGACCTAAAAAGTCACATTTTAAATAGAAGAGTGAGTGTCCTATTGGGGAGAGCCTTCCGTCAGGAACGGGTGGTTAGATGGTGGATGAAGACCTTCCAACAGGAGTAGGTAGAATTGTCCATGGGTCAGGTCGAGACCTAACAAAATTCTAGGCCCGATTGATAGGCCAGGGCCTAGCCTAAAAAATGGGCCTAAATTTTTTCTCAAGTCTAACTCGAAAAAAATTGCTAAAACCTGGGCCTAGCCCGCCTGTATTGAAATTTTTATTTTTTTATATAAAAAATTAAAAATATAATACATAAGAAACACTAAAAATATTAAAATAAATGTTTCCTAACAAATTGAAAATAAATTAAAATTTATACTTAAATAACACTAAGATAGGTGCAACTTAACAAGCAAATCCCTTTAAAATAGTAGCAAAATTAACAATAAACTAAGAGTTATTGTAACACCCCTTACCCGTGTCCGACGCCGGGATAGGGTTCGAGGCGTTATTGGACTTAAACACACGTAAACATACCACACTGAGTCATAAAATTTGTGTCAAATTTAAAACTTTTCAAACATATTTATAATGTCCCTATTACTGGCCTATGAGGACTTAAACATACATTGGAGGTGATTAGGGACTAAACCGAGAACTTTTGAACACTTAGAGAAAATTTTTCACCAAAACAGGGTCACACGCCCGTGTAATTTGAGAGGGCAGGCCGTGTGGTCACACGTGCCCGTGTCCCAACCCGTGTGAAAAACATTGAGCATTTTGTTTATAACGTCATCAACCATTTAGGGTCACAAGGCTAAGTCACACGCCCGTGTGCTAGGTCGTGTGGCAAATTTAATTTTCTTATGTCCTTCACACGACTGAGACACACGACTGTGTCTCTGCCCATGTGTTTTCTACTGGACTTTTTTTTTACAAAATTAGGTGTAAGGGACACACGGCCTATTCACATGCCCATAGGGTTGACCGTGTGTCACACACGGCCTAGACACACGCCCGTGTGCCTACCTGTATGGACAAAATATAGGCTATTTTCCAAGTCATTTGCCACCCTGAAATACAATAGCACCTATGCCCATTCAACAACACTTATCATAACACAATTGAGCAACCAAACTTTCACAATCAAGGCATCCACTCATCATTCACATACCACAATCGCCATGCATGGATATTATACAATTATCAACTTATTCATGCATTCAACCACATTCATGAAAGATATCTTTAATTGATTATACCAATAACCCACATTTGCCTATTTCAAATGGCCATATATAAAATGGACTTTCAACTAACTTAGGCCAACATTTTTGGCCAAACCAAATATGACATAAAGTAAAATGACCAAGTCCCTATACATGCCATACTTACAAAAAGATCACTAATGTCAAATACCCAAAATAACAATTCTGATAGTATGATGCGAGCCTCCGACAAGTCCCAATCCCGATCTAGCTTGGTGACACTATAAAATAAGGAAAAGAAAGGAGGGGTAAGCTATATGGCTTAGTAAGTTTATATGTAAATAAATAACATCTTAACCATGCAAATTCACATAAGGAGAGTTAATACATTTACCCTTTAGCTCATATATGTTAAACTTACTCAAGCACAACTTACCACGATATCACCACTTATAACGTTCATACTTATGAATTTCTCGTGCACACCTGTACCACATCATCATACAAACACACACATATTTTCATATCTTTTGTTATTCCCGTTGAACACATTGAAATACTAACGGATACTCGGAAAAACTTACACAATAGTGCCACATATATGTAGCCAAAGCTACCACTTATCACATTTCACATATATGCTCGTTCTCGAGCTAGTCACGGGTCTTCCCACACAAGCTGACGATCAGGACGTATTTACTCATTGCTACTCACACAAGCTGATAGGTATCTGCAACACATGTAGGATTACCTAGCCACTGGTAGTCGTACAAGGCCAGCACCCGAACATCATGTAATCACATAATCACACTTAAGGTCCTAGTGACATGTCACTTGTATCCTATTTTATTCCTAAGGTTCAACCAGGAGATAATTTTCACACTTATCACTTATCGGAACTTTGTCGATTATGTCACATATCATCATTCACACATTTTATTCAACATTAAAACATCAAAACATAATAAAATGATGCGTTATTTACATACAAACTTATCTCGATGAAAAAATAGTGAGAAAAAGACCTAACCATCGAATACTCATTTTTCTCTCGTTCTAGTTCTGAACCTCGTTTTCCATGATCTATAATATCACATTTAGCTTACTTATTAGTCACATTATTCAATGTGACCCAAAAATCATATTATGGTAAAATTATATTTTTACCCCTAAACTTTTACATATTTACACTTTTGCCCCTAGGCTCGTAAAATGAAATGTGTTTACTTTTTTTACTACCCATGCATAGCCAAATCTTTTTCATGCTTATATCAGCCCAAATTTTCTATTAAAACACATTTTTATGGCATATTTTATAACTTTTACAAATTAGTCCTTTTAGGCATTTTCACCAAAAATCACTTAGTAAAAGTTGTTTCTCTAACCATAAACATGCATTTTCTACCATTAAACATCAAAATACATGCATGTCATACATGGGTAAATTTTTGAACATGAACCCTAGCTCAAATAAATGGTAGAAATAGCTAGATCGGTTGATTACGACTTTAAAAACGTAAAGAGCATTAAAAATGGGGCTAGGATGCACTTACTATCAAGCTTGGAAGTTGAAGAAACCCTAGCTATGGCTCCTTTGTGATTTTCAGCCAAGGTAGGAGAAGATGGACATAATTTTTGACTTATTTTTCCCTTTTTATTCTTTTATTAACTAAATGACCAAAATGCCCTTAAGGCATTTCTTCAAAATTTTACCCTCCCATGTCCATTTTCGTCCATCATGATATATAATGGTCTAATTACTAAATAAGGACCTCTAATTTAAAAATTCATTTCAATTAAGCACACAATGCTTCTAGAACACCTATTTTGCACTTTTTGCAATTTAGTCCTAATAGCCAAATTGGACCCTCTATCGATAAAATTTCTTTACGATATTTTCACACATGCATTCAATCATATTATAAACCTTAAAAATTTATCACAATAAATTTTTTCTACTTCGAATTCGTGGTCCCGAAACCAATGTTCCGTTTAGGCCCTAATTCGAGCTGTTACAGTTATATAATATCCAAATAATAATAACAAAATCTATTTTTGTAGGAAAACAAAATAGTGAGAAAATAGTAGGAAAACAACAGTAAAACAAAAACCTTTTTTTGCAAATTTAGGTCGGGCTCAGGCCAAAAAAGACCTTACCTAAGGCCTAGCCCATTTTCTAACTGGGCCTTATTTTTTGCCCAAGCCTATTTTTTGGGTCTATATTTTTGCCCAAACCCTCCCACTTTTTGAGTGAGCTAGATGGCTCGGCCCATGGACAAGTGTAGGAGCGGGTGGCCAACTTACAATGATGGTTGATCCTCCTATCTTCTCTAAGAGGTTGACTAGAATTACACCTTCCGAGTTATTGGTCCTTTGGTGACTGGCCAATTAGTAGTGTGCAAAATGGCGAGTGAAGAGGTGCTTGTGGGTGCTCCTCAGATGACTTGTCATGTTGCCACGTGTCCAAAGCTAGACATGGTATAACACCATGCTTCGCCATACGTTAATTATTTGTTTAGATCAAATTATATAAAAAAAATAAATTGAAAGTTAAAATAGGTTTCCAATTCATATACGTTTTTGTAAATTTAAAATTCCATCTTTCTACTTTTATTTTCAATAAGTTAATCTATTTACTTTTTGGATTTAAAATTTAGGTTTAGCTGTTATTTACCATTGTAAAATTCTTTCATTAATTCATTTGTGTGACATTTTAATTTTTTTCATTTTAAAAAAAATTCACTCGATAGTTGTGTAACAAAAAAAAATGATGTTGAAGATACTAATGTTCATTTTTTCCTTAAAAACACCCATTCATATATGACATGATAAAATAAAATATTTAGATGGAATAACGATCTTAAGAAAATTGGTGTCAACATTAGATTAAAAAATAATATTATACAAGTATAGACACAAATTTGTGTTAAAAATTAAAATTTTAAATCTCAAATTTCAATATAATATAAGGATCAAAACTGAAATTTAAGTATTACCGTAAAAAAAGATTTAATTTATTGTTTAGCCCTTAAATTATACTTATACTTTATATTAATACTTAAATTTTTTGTCGCATTTTAGTATCATTATTCCGTTACACTTTTTAACTCCTATCGATAATAGTGTTAAAAAAACAACTAGCTTACAATGACCACGGATGGGGATGATCATCACATTGACTTTTAATCTACACTTTTCAATAAGAAAAAGGAAGAAGAAGAAAATTTAACATCTACAACTTTCTTGATCTCTGACCGAACCTTTAGTAAAAAGGGCAATTTTATCAAATTTTCTCACAAATCGGGTGTTTGTAATTTTGGATAATATTTGAAATTATATAATTGCTTCAAAATTTAAATGTATTTATCTTAAAAATAACTCCTAAAATTATTATATCAGTCCGAATCTAAATTAGATAATACTATCTATTATCTAAGTGAATTTATCAATTTAATTTTATTAGATCAAATTTATTTCAAGCTTAATAGAAGAAAGAGTTCCTAAAATATAATTCAATAAGCTTTTAATTGAAAGTAGTACCCAGTTGAGTTTTTGATAAAATATAAGCAATCAATCCAGTCTTTAAATCGTCAAATTTCGCGTAAGCCCTTAATGGCCATTAAGTCTATGTTTTCATGGTAAATGATGTGGCAAATTGCTAGCATGATTGATGATGTGGGAAAAATGCTAACCTCACAAACTTAATTGATTTTTAATTATTTAACTCTAAAAAATATTATAATATTATAATAAATTATCAAAAAGTTATAAAAAATAAAAAATTTATAGAATTTCTTTCATTATTTTGAAAGTTTGAAGTTTTTGGTTTAAATCACTTTTTATGTATATATATATTTAAAATTTTCTACTATTTTAGTAATATGTAATAATTTTATAATTTTCTAAATTTTTGATAATATTTTTATCATTTTTAAGCTCAAAACATTAAAAAAAATTAATTAAACCTTTCCTGTCAGTATTTTTCCACATCATTTGTCACTCAGTAATTTGCCACACCATCAATCATGCAGACATAAACCTAAAAGTTATCAGAGGCTTACACAAAACTTAGTAATTTGAGAGTTAGATTAATCTCTTATATTTAATTAAATATTCAAGTGGATGTGATATTTGATTATTGAATTAGTTTATGTTAAATTAAACTTTTAATTTACTAATTTGTACATGCAAGTGAATAATAAATGCAGTTGGAGACATTTTAATCCACTATTAAAAAAATATAAATAGTAGATTATAATAAAAAGGGTACAGTTGTACACTATACAAATAATTATCTAATTACTAAAAGGTTTTATTATAGGTACTCAAAATAAATAAAAAATTTACAATTTAAATATCCACACTATATAGTTTGATCATTTTGGTTACACTCATTAAAATAATAAAGGGTAAGTTTACATTACAGTTAAAAAATTTGTATAATAATAAATTTAGTCATTAACTTTTATATATAAAATCAATTTAGTTATAATTTTAAAAAATTAATTCTCAAAATTTATAAATGATCTCAATTTGATCCTAATTCTAAAAAATAAAAAAATAAAAATACATGAATATATTAAAAATATAATAAAATTTTAAATTTTATATTAATATTAATATTAAATAAATATAACTATAATAATGTTAAATAAAACAAAAAAATCTGCTGCTGAAAATATGACGAAAATTACTAGTGACGGCAGAGCCGCTTGATTTCGAATAGCATAAGACGAAAATTAGGCAGCCAAGACACATGCGACTTAACTCTTTGGCTTTTGCATTTGCAACAGCAGTAGTAGGGGCTGGCATCAATGGAGAAGAACCCTAGTGAACAAGCGAAAAGTGGTGATGAAGAGAAGCATGTGACAAGGGAATTGTGTGGTCTTAGGACCGTGCCTTTTGTTATATGTAAGGCTTGAATTGATTTTTTTTCCTTGGGTTTTTTAATATATGAAGAAATTTGTGTATTGTATGGTGATTCGATTGTTTTTGTTTCTGCGCTGCAAATGAGACGTTTGAGAAAGTTGCTGAAAATTCAACAGCAAGCAGCGAGAGGGACGGTGGTGGGGAGGGATTTTTTTTATTTATTTAATAGTAATAAAATTATATTAATATAAAATTTAAATTTATTATTATATTTTTGGAAAATATTTATGTATTTTTCTATATTTTCTTGAATTTTTAAAATTAGGATCAAATTGAGACTATTTGTAAATTTTGAGGGTTAGTTTTTCAAATTTATAACTAAATTGATATAAAACTTAAGGGTTAAATTTGTTATTATATCAATTTTTATCAGTCATTTCAACTTATATAGGTGATTAAATTATAAATTTTTTTTATTTTGAGTACTTAAAATAAATTTTTTATATAATTGAGTGACTATTTATATAATTTATTTTAATATAAATTAAAAAATTATATATAAAATTAATATTTATATTCACTCGAAATTTAATAAGCAAATAAACGTGGAATCTTCCATTTATCAATTGTTAATTTGGAAGTTGAGGATGATTTATGAGAGCCTTCAAAGGATTTAGAAGATCCAACTAATTAAAATGATTCAGCCCCAGAAAGGCTACAGATTAGGATCACCATTGCAGATTTTAATTTGGACATACGTTTTCAGGTAAAAAAACAAAACATCATTGAATCCATTTATTTACCATTTGCCGGAAATTAATATCAATTAAATAATTCTATCACACATGAATATATAAATTACGTATTTAAAATATATCTAAAATTATAGACAATAAACAATAAAGCGTAATATTTAAAATTAATAATAATAACAACAATATATATAATATGTACGAAGTTAAATAAAAAAATATAGTTTAAATTGTAAGTAAAAAAAATTAAATAGGTAAATATATCATATTAAGAATATTAAATGTAGTCTAATTATTTATTATGGTATTGTCATTTTTCTTAAGTTGGTATTAAGTTGATTTGTGACACTAATTCAATCAACAATATTATCAATACTAAGAATTTTATCATTAGCATATATGCGAGGAAACTATGCACTTTACGTACTTAGAATACATAGGGGTATTTAAAAATAACATACGATATAATAAAACGTATGGTTTGAAATTAATTAATAATAACACATTAAATATGTATGATGTTAAAATGAAAACTAAATAAATTGTGAGTAAAACAAGATTTAAATACGTAAATACATCAAATTAAGAATATTGAATGTACAAGAATTGTTTATCATGAATCTTGAGTTAATGTTGACTTAGCTTGTGACACCAACTCAATTAACCGCATTATCAATACTAATAATTCTATTATTCGTGTATGCACCTGGAAACTACATATTTAGAACACATAGGGGTATTTAAAAACAACATATGATATAATGAAACTTATGGTTTGAAATCGGTTAATAATAACACACCAAATATATATGATATTAAAATGAAAAAATAGATTAATTGTAAGTAAAATAAAATTTAAATACGTAAATACATCAAATTAAGAATATTAAATGAACAAAAGTTATTTATCATGAATCTTGAGTTAATGCTGATTTAGCTTATGACACCAACTCAATCAACAATATTATCAATACTAGATTATGACACCCACGATGTGGGTGAAATAATTTATGTAACTAATTTATAAAAATCGATATAACAACCAAATGTGAATTTGGGTGGAATGGTAAAATTAAAATGATAATAATTATAATATTTTGGGTTCGAATCCCATCATATGCATTTTTCTAGATTTTATATGAAATGACAATTACCCTCAAAATAATATTTTGTAGCTTTGTAAAAATAACGAGTTTTTGGTAACATCATACCTAAGTTGGGACTCAGCAGATGGGTGACACCAACTTAGTCAAACACATTATTAATTGCATAGGTTGTATAAATATACAATTTGTAACAGACCAATTTTTGATAAAATCGGAATAGTGATTTCGGGACCACAGATCCAAGTCCGGAAAGAAAAATAATTTTTAATACTATTTTATGATCTACAGTATGATAATAATATTGTGTGAAAATTTCGTAAAGAAATTTTATCGATTAAATGTTTAATTTGATAAAGGACCAAATTGCACAAAGTGCAAAAGTTGAGTTCTAATAGCTAAAGGGATTAAATAGCTATAGAAATTTAAATTGGAGGTCATTATATAGTAATTAGACCATTAATGAAAAGTTAGTAGATATTTTTGGATGATTCATCCATGGAAAATTAGAAAAAGGCTAAAGACTAAATTGGAAAGTGATAAAATTAAAAGACGATAAATAATTAAAGAGAAATAAAAATCATTTGATATCATCTTCTTCCCCAAATACTTTATGGAAACCCTAGGAAAGAGAAAGCAGGCTTTCTTGGCTAAATTAGGTAAGTATTCAAGTCTCGTTTTTAGTAATTTCTATATTTTTGAAACTGGGATAGTCTAATCTATCTATTTGGGGAATTAATTTGAAAAGTTATCAAAGTATAGAAGTTATGCCATGGATGAATATGTTGAAATTTTAAAATTTATGGTAGAATATGAAATGTTGTTGATAGATAAACAAGTTTTATAAAGTGAATTTTGATGAAAACGTGATTAGAGACTAAATTATAAAGTTGTGAAAATTGAAGAAAAATTATGAATTTTAATACATCGGCTATAAATGTTACATGTAAAAGTCGGCTAGGCTTAGAATAAAGATTAAATTACATAAATGTAACACCAATAACCCGTTTCCATCGCCGGAATAAGGTTACGAGGTATTATCGATCAACTCACATCATTAAGTAAATATTCTCATTCAATAATCAAACATAAACAAATATTGTTCAAACATGTCACAATGTCCCTTATACAGCCATACAAGACCTTAAACATGCTTTAGAGATGGTTCGGGACTAAATCGATAACATATAAAAAATTTTAAAAACTGAGAAAATTTTCAAACATTCAGGGGTCACACGCCCGTGTGAACAGGCCTATGCCTCACACGACCACAGACATTCCCATGTCACAGACCGTGTGAAGACAGGGCATACATACTGACTTGGGTCACACGGCCAACCACACGTCCGTGTGTCTAGGCCATGTAACACACTGACTTGTTTCTTAATTAAGCTTCAGGGGACACACGGCTATGTACTAAGGCCATGTGTCACACACGGTCGAGCCACACGCCCGTGTTCTCAACCGTGTGGACGAAAATAGGCTAGTTGCAAGCCACTTTTATAACACCCCAGACCCGGCCTAGATGTTATGGCCGAATCCGGCGATGTCACATTGAAGGGATTATTTTCAAAACGACTTTGTTTAGTTTAAAAATTATGTTAGGTGGAATAGTGGCTTGATTAAAATTTAAACTTGTAACTTAGAAAATCAAAATCCTTGTAACTTGTTAAGTTATAAAGAAAACCCACATTTTAAGAAAACGATCATATATCTTTGTCGTTTAGAAAACATGTTTAACTTAATAATTCGGCAGTTGCAACAGAGAATAAAAATCCAAATGTAAGACAGAGTGGAGTCACAAGGCCTTATTACAACTTATTTAATATAAAGTATCTAAAATAAAATAATTCGAAACTATATAAAAAAAACTCCTAAGTAGCTTGAAATGTGGCCATCTCTGAGTCCTCTCCAATGTCGAGCCGTTTACTGAGGGTCACCTGAAACATTAAATTAAAGGGTGTGAGTTTTGAAACTCAGTGTGTACGACCCTTGGCAATCAAATCAATTCATTATACAAATATCACATTACAACTTTGCCAATTTGGGCCCACAAATTCGGCAGGCCCATTCAAGATTCGGGATTTCGGCTTTTGTCGATTTGTCGTGTGTGTAGTGTATGTACACACCTGATTGATGACCCGCACTACACTATCCTCAGCCTCAACCTACAATCAACACCAACCTCGAATCAATTCCATACTTAAACTACAACTTTACTAAATCCCGAAGCCTTACCGTAACCTTACCGTGTGCCACCAGATCTAATGGCCTCTCCTTAGCTATTATTCCCGAATATCCTTAGATCTGCATTAATCTCAATCATTAAAGACGAAATAATAGGTGACTTGTATCCATTTAAGTCACCCTTTCACTTACTGTAGACTATTCGGCCATATATCCCCAAAATCATGAACACTTACCCAAAAGCCGAAACGAGAGAATAGTTTTTTGGCAGAGACTTGTAAATCCTTATTACGCTTGCGATTTATAAGCCCTACCCTTATCAAAAAAATAGGTTAACGACAATAAGGGTTAGATAGCCCTCTGGCTTTTACCAAAACATACTAAATGATGTTTGACGAATCACTTACCGAATCTAACCTTTGATCTTGCAGCCTAGATAGCTACTAAACGAGATCCGACTTTTAAAACTTGATTAAGAGAAGATAATAGCAACCGATTTGTGATAGAGGAGAACAAAGAGAAATCGCCAATTTGATGTGGCTATTTCGACATTTAAGAGGTTAAGAATGGATTCGACTTTTTAGAGAAATAAGACTACCATGCTAATAGAAATTTCGGCAAAAAAATGGTAGGTTATTTGACAATGGAAGAAATAGAATGAGAGGGGGAAGAGAATTCGGCAATTAAGGAGAAGAAGAAAAATAATGAGAAGCCCAAAGAATCCCTCAAAGGAATTCGACACCCTTAAATAGCCACAAGCCGAACCTAGCTTCACCTAAAGTCCCATTCGACACCATCACCTTCCTTCCTCAATCTCCTATTTTCTCTCCATTATCCTTACCTTAAATTTCTCTCCTAAACAATCCCTTCCAGAGTCCACTCCAACGCCATTACCTCCCTTCTATGGTGCAAAAATAAAGTCCCCAAATTTACCACCCTAAGCCTCGAACCTTGGACCTCTTTAACTGATAGTAACGCCACCTATAACTCCCTACATGGCACATTTACGTCCTATTTTCCCCTTAATTTGTTTAAGAGGCCTAATACCTGAGATTAGGGTTTCCCTAAAGCAAAAATTAAAATTTTTGCTAGAGCCCTGGATCAAGCCCAGGACTTTTCCCACACTATCAATCCTTCCTAATTCACTTAAATATTAAACTAAATGTGAAATTTTAAAATTTTCACATGCATCTAAATTATTTAAGCCACCTCCTAACCAATCCCAAACTCAAGGCCCAATACTTTTAGGCTCAAAATTCAGGGTGTTCTAACTTTTCTACCCAAAATGCATCCACCTACAAAAACACACGTGGTACCAATTTCATACACTAAAAGGGCAACCAAATTAGCCATAATTCTTACATCATTCATGCTAAACAATCCAACCATTTCACTTACTCAAATATATACCAAAACATTATGATAATCATGCATGATTCATACAATTATAAATCAACTTATAGCACTCTAATTCAACAACCAAACCAATCCTTAATTTCATACAATAAAACTAACCAAGTTAACATTTAAAATAAGGCATGCTAATACAAAACCTTTCTTGAGCATTTTTACCTCATCATTCAACCAACCAAAAGCTTAAACATATAATCATATTAAACATACCAAAACACAAGGCATAATATATACATTCCATATCATATACCACAATCTCAAAATAAGCCAACTTAAATGGCCAAATACACACCAATATTCACATTACTTATAAGCCAAATCTCATGGCTATTTTCACAACCAAAATACTTCATATAGCCTATACATGCCATATACCATTGTATACAATGTTAAATGTAGCAAATAGATATCCGATAGTGCGATGAGGTTCCCGACGATCCCTAAGTCCGAGCTAGCTCCAATTCACTATAAAACACATAGAGTAAAACACAAAGTAAGCCTTATAACTTAGTAAGTTCGTATGATATCAAAATTAACTTAATAACTAAATGCCATTTACTCAAATAAGTATTATACAACTTATCACATAACATTACTTAAACCTTTCTCATGTTCACAACACTTAACTTAGCATATCATATAACATTACTCAAACCTTTCTTAAATTCACAATATGATTCCATGTGAATCCATCAATTTTCTTCTATTTGATAATCATATAGATTTTGTGCATACCTATACTTTCTCGTATTCAACATTTACTCATTCATATCTTTGTCATACTTGTTAATTCAACTAAACACCTTTGGATACTCGAAGAACTCACACACTTAGTGCCAAAGCAAGTAGCCAATACTTTATCAATCTCGCACACCAAGTGCAAATATACAAATACGTAGCCAAAGCTACCTCAATTTCGTATGTAATAGGCCCATTTCGCCCGGGCCCATATCATAACCAAAATAAATTAAAATAGCTAAAATAAAAGGGTCCAACATCTAGTTTCTACAGTCCATAAACCCAAATACAAATATAATAGAATCCAAATTAAACCAAATTCAAAATAAAACAAATAAAAAACCAATAATAAAGTCCATATTATAGTCTATGACCTAAATGGCCCACTACTTAAACCAGCCCAAAATACACTAACAACCCAAACTTATCCTAACCCAAAACTAGACCGAAGACCCGATTATAGCCCAGGAACAACCCGATTCCAAAGGCCCAAAATTGGCTTCGGAAAATCCAAACCCTAACAGCCTCCGAGCAACCTCCCCAGGAACGGCCTCCAGCACATCACAAACGGCCTCTCCACGCTACTCACACCTGTAAAACAAACAATAGCAGTAAAGAGGTCTACAACCGACTGACAGCTATTAACAATTGGCAGTGAATAATAGAAAATAAAAAGTATTATTTTGTAATTTTATTCTTTTGATTTTTCGTTTCGGCTATAAAAAGCCATTTGTAAATGATGTAAAGGGATCCGATTCCCATTTTCTTTGTATACACACACAGATAGAAAATCAAAATCAATCAAAATTTTGAAAAGGTGATTTCAAATTTTCTTTTCTTTTCGATTCGTTTTTTTCTCTCTATTTTTATTTATTTCTCATTTGCATGCAATAATAAAGAAAAAAGGAGGATGAGAGACTTATATCCGTGGATGCGCAATCGAAGCTTCATCCTCTTCGTCAAAATCGAATTAGAGACGGGTTTTGAGGTTAGAAATGGTCGTAAATGTACCGTTGGCCCTCTCTTCTTCGTCATAATCGAAGTTAAAAGGGTTGTAAGTAGTGAAGCCTTTAAGTTCGGCTTCCGATCCTGTCGGCCAATCGTCGATTGTGATAGCGGACTTTGGTTCGGCCAAAGAAAGAAATTGGTGAAAGGGGAAAAGGAGAATGAAGGTTTCAAGTTTTTTTTTACTTTGTTTTCAAAATGGCAAAATGTTGGCATCTTAGGGTTTATTTTTACCTTTATAATTCGCATGAAACGACACCGTTTAGGGCATGTTTCAGTGGCTCCAAAATGGTGCCGTATAATGTGGCCGGATTTCACCCGATTTGGTACCCCATAACCCGCGTGTTTTAGTGGGGAAGGAATATTTGCGCAATGAGTCCCTTCCCTTTTGCATTAACTTTTGATTACGTCCTGATTGTATTTTATTTATTTTTTAAATTAATCTCTGAAGTTTATGCGTCATTTCAAATTGATCCTAGTTCAAACGATGCATACAGGATTTGGTTCATTTGCACTGTTAGTCCCTGTTTATATATGCACATCTCTCTCTGGTCCTTGATTTTGTTTTAGTAATTTTATTGATTTTAGAATTGTCCTTTGGATTTTGTTTTATTTCAATTAAGTTTTTTTTTATTCAATTTCAAAAGCTTGTTTCAATATATTATTTTATTTTTGATATATTTCATTGATTCAATATGGTTTTAAGCTATTATTTTTTATATTTTCGTTTGTAAATGTATTTTTAAATTGATTCGTTTAAATTTTATTTTCAGATTTCTTTTATACATCTTTTGATTCAAGATTTATATGATATTTATTTTTATATTTTATACATTATGGTAATACATTGTTATTTTTTATATATCTTGCTATTTTCACATTATTTCATGTATATGTTTTCTTTTAAATCCATTTGTGTCTCCACTTTCTTTTAAATTCTTTAAAATCCATTTTTTTTTGTTTTAAAAAACTTCATTTAGAGTTATTTTTGTTTATTTCAAGCATTTTTATATATATTATACTTGTATGTATTGTATCTTTTTTCCAAATTATTTTATTAGATTTTAAGTGCTTGAAAATTTTGTTTTGAATTGTTTCATAAAACACCAATTATTTTTATATATAATATTTATTTGAAAATTCATATATGTATATCACTATTTAATGTTTTTTTGTTAAACTCTTATACTTAGCTTTCTAATTGTTTTTATGTAATTTATTGATTGTATACTAACGGTTTCAAATACTTTTCTTGTTTCATTTGTTTTAAAATTTGTTACGTCTTATTTGCGGAAGTTTGTTTGGTATTTCTTTGAAGTTAGCTGTTAATTTGTTATTTTGCAATTATTGATGTTAACATTCATGAAGTATAATATGCTAATTTAGATTTCTTATAGCTCTATATGGTTGTTATTCGTTCTTTGTAGAAGTGATGTCGTCATGTATCTTTATCTCATGTTTATTGCTATAACTTTATTTTCGATTGTTGCATCATGATTCCAAATTCACTTTTCGCCCCATTTTAATTATTCTTTAGAACAAACTAAATAAGCATATTTTGATCTAGTTTTAAAAAAAATCGTCTATTTGAAAACCTTAAAAATAAGGCAATGCATAGTATTTGAAAATTCGAGAAATTGCACCCTAACGCGCTGGGTTGCATTTTTCCATTTAACCAAGCCACTAAGTATCCTTTTAATTGCATATTTTTTGAATCAAAAGATGACCTCAGTATTAAAGGTTTAAGATAGCATCTCCTAATGGGCTGGATGTGGTATCTTGTTCCTTTAAAACGAGGGAATCTTAAAGCTCAATCTAAACTAAATGCTCTTTAAAAAATCACATGTCAAGTTTTTTTTCAAAATTTCAACATTAGGACAATTATTGATCAAAATGGTACCAGTTTTGGGCGTGCGAGGGTGTTAATCCTTCCTCGTACGTAACCGACTCCCGAACCCAGCTCTTCTATTTCGTAGACCAAAATTGATTTTTTTTACAAGGTGATCCAATCACATCTAAACAAAAAAAGGTTGGTGGCGACTCCATATTTAGTCGATCCCCTTTTTTTCAAACTGTAAAAATGGTTTCGACATCGTATACTAAATGCCCATAACTAGTTGAAACATCGTCAAACATATCCATAGTCACAATTACATAATTTAGGCAATATAAAACATTTAAAACATTTTTATAACATTGATATTTACATATGAACTTACCTCGGATGCAAAAACGGCTAAACTGATCGATTAGTCGATAACTTTATTTTTCCCTCGATCAAAATCTGAGTTTCGCTTTTCTTGATCTATATGTAAACAAAATTATGTAAACAAAATTAACTTGTTTATTCACTCATTCATTCAATTTAATCCAAAACACACATTAGGGCTATTTTACATTTTTGCCCCTAAGCTTTCACATTTTTACAATTTAGTCCTTATTTCATAAAACTACAAATTACACAATTTTTTTCTAAACCCATGCTTTCCGATTTATTATAAGATCCCTAAAATCCCATTATTTTCTTTTATTTCACATTTCAACCCTCAATTTACAAATTTCACAATTTAATCCCTAAATTGCATTTTCATTAAAAATCACTTTACAAAACATAAAAATCTATCAACAATTATTCATTTTTCATCATCAAACATTCAAAATCTCAAGCATTCATCAATGGAAACTTTCAAAACATTAAGCAATTTTGCAAAATAGTCCCTGGCTAGCTAGTACTCAATGCAATAATCACAAAAACATAGAAGTCATTAAAAACCGAGCTAAAATCACATACCTATTGAGCTTACAATGTGCTGAACCCTAAATGGATTCCATGGATATTTTATTTCCTCATTTTTGGTGGTAGGGATGAACTAAAAAGATGATATAATTGTTTCTTTTATTTATTTTAACTTAATTAGCCTTTTATACCTTTTAATATAAAACATGAAATCTATTTAATTCATGCCCATAATGGTCCACTCAAGCTTAATGGTATAATAGCATCATAAGGACCTCTCATTTAATAAACCATAGCAATTAGGCACTTTAAACAAATAGAATGCAACTTTTACATTTTACGCGATTTAGTCCTTTTCTCAAATTAAGCATACAAACGCTAAAATTACTTCATGAAACTTTCACACATATAAATTCACATGCTATAAACACTAAAATTAATATTAAAATATTTTTTTGACATTAGATTTATGGTTTCAAAACCACTATTCTGATTTAGCTAAAATTGGGCTGTCACAACGAATTTCATTTTCTGAGCCTAGGGACGAAATTGTCATTAATTAAAAGTTTAGGGGTAAAATGATAATTTTTCCTAAGATTTAAATTGGATTGAATTGAGTTTAAATAGTATTAAATTGATGTTAAATTTACTCGTATAGAGCCAGATAGACCAAATTTGGAGTTAGAACAAGGAAAAGAGGAAAAGATCAGATTAGTAGATTTTACATACACGAACATTTGTCGAGGCAAGTTCGTGTAACTAAACTGAGTATATTTTATGCTTGGAATAAATGTTGTATGTGTGAATTGTATGAATATTTTGTGTATGAATTAATCACATACCTGATTATACTTGATAGATGTTAAACCTCATCAAAATGAAAAATGTTATAAATATACGCTTGAATTAAGAGATTATATATGTGAAATATATAATTGTTAGGTACAAGAAATGTATTAAATATTTGATAAATGTTAAATGATTCTGTAAATATCATAAATAGATGAAATGTATCATGGTCATATAAATAGAATTAATCTTCTATCCGATAACATCCGATACATGATAAGTCCCTTTTGAAATAAGGAAATCCGATGGATCAGTGTTGAACATGATTCTACATGTGTTGCAGACAGTATTTCGCTCAGACGAGTAATCCTGATAAGTCTCTCGAACATTATGAGATAAAGTTCTGCGAGTATAATGATCAGTAGTAATTCCGTATAAGTTGTGGACTATCGTAGTTCTGTGTGAGCATCCTGATATACGACTTGCCCGATGGTGATCTTGCATATGTTGCAGACACAAACATGGCTCTTTGTGAGCATTATGATGATCGATCGGTTGTGATCTTGTATACGTTGCATACATAAACGCAGCTCTGTGTGAGCGTCCAGACTTAACTCGCACGAACTACATGAGATATGGCTATCCGGTGTTTTAACTACATGACTTTCCCGGTTAAAAGTTCTTTGTGAACTAAAAGTGCTTGATGAACTAATATAAGAGCCATGACTCTTATGAGCATACTTGATTAGCCCAGATTAGCTTCATGATACATGTTACACGATTTACCCGAATAAGTTGAAAAGGTGGCTTGAGAGTTTCATACACTTTAAGTTTACAACATGAAAATATCCATCGATATTTTTAATAAATTCAACGGGCAAAATCTTGACAAGAGAGAAGGAACATGAACATGAAAATGATGTTTTATAAAATATGGAAGTATGAAATTATGATATCTGAACATGGAAACTTGTTTGATGAACATATTCATCTATGAGGATAGATTTGTACACCTCAAGTGTACTACCTAAATATCCATTGATATTCCAAATAAATTCAAAGGATAAAAATCCAGACATGAGAAGATATGAGTAATAAAATGAGTTATTATATGTATCTGCTTGAAATACATGAAAATGATGATACATAATAATTGATACATGGAAATATGAGATGATGATATTTGTACATGGAATTTATTTAATGAATATGTTCAACCTTGATTATAGATTTGTACACCTTGAATGTACTACTCGTGTGGCATTGATATTTCGAATTATATGAATAAAGTTTTGACATGAAATAATCTGAACTCGAGATGAATTATTATGAAAATATACTTGTGATATAAAGACATGACTTATACATGTTAAATGAATACGTGATGTGGAAAGCATATGTATCTGGAAACCTGATTGTTGTTTAGCCCATATATGTTTCTTGGTGTTATTATGGAAATATATTACTAACAAGGGCAATGGGGATATGTGTAGGGCTTGAGATCAAATTGATTGAATATGCCTTACATATTTATCTTGAAATAGAATAAATGGTAAGTTAAGTACCATGTTATATGAACTTACTAAGCATTATATGCTTACTTAGTTTAATTTCCCTGTTTTATAGTAAATCGGAAGCTCGTTGAATTGGAAGCTTGGCGGAGATCAGTCACACTATCCATCAACTCATTTTGTTACATACGGTAAATTAGTTATGGTTATAATGGCATGTATAGGTTAATTAGCCATATTGGCTTGTAAATGGTTGATTGTAATCTAGCCATTTGAAATGGCTAGTAAAGATTTGTTTTGGTAAAATTATAAGGTTATATCATGATGAATATCCATGTGTTAGTGTGGTTAAATTATATTAACATGTATGTTCACAAAAGGGTAAGATTATAAACATAAATGCATGTAATGATGTACCATGTTAGGTGTTAAAATTAACTTGATTATGATGCTTGAATTATTTGGTTGATATTGGTGAGTTTTAGTGTAGGTGAATAGTGAATTTGGGTGAGAAATAAGGCTTGGAAATAGCCTTTTTTTGTCCACACTGGTAGACACACGGGCGCGTGTCTTGGTCGTGTGTCCCTTGCATCCTAAAAAAATTGAGAAATAGAATGCTCTGAATTGAGCACACGGGCAGAGACACGAGCGTGTGTCTCAGCCGTGTGAAACCTGCACTTAATTTTTAAAAAAATAACACGAGTGTGTGACTTGGCCGTGTGAATTCAATTTCTGCATGAGTTACAAGTCAAAAGTTACACGGGTTGGGGACACGGGTGTGTGAAACCACACGGCCTGACCACACGGACGTGTCCCTTACTACAAGGGCGTGTGACTCCTTTATATAAAAAAATGTTGGAATTTTGCGAAAAATTTCCTGAGATCTCGAATTAGTCCCGAATCGATTCTAATGTATGTTTTGGCCTCGAGGGTTCATTTAAGGGACGCATTGTCAAATTTCGGTGATGAATAGTAACTGACTTGAGTTATCTGTAAATGTTCCATAAATCCTCGTAATGCCTCATAATCATGTTTCGAGACGGATACAGATTAGGGGTGTTACACAATTGACGGAGGTAATAAAATATGCATAATACAAATAAAATATAAATATTATATTAAATTATCTTTTTTGTTTAATGGTAAGTTAATATTTTATTTATGTAAATAACACAAGTTCAAATTTGGCCACATGTAAATTTTTTTTTGGGTTTTTCAAACTAAAAAGACTAAACTACCCTAAAATAATGTAACTTATTTTAATTAATATAAAAAGGTATTTTTGTAATTTTTTTTAATCGAATTGATACCCAATTAATTTATAACACCAACTTAATCAGGACTCAAAGTTCTTCAAGGAGCCATTGCAATCATCTTGCTATTTTTTGTGGTGGTAAAGTTTCTAATAATAAATAGAAGCAACCAGTTTCTAATGATAAGTCTAGATTGCTTCTTCAGGCAGCTTAGAGGTATATAAATCATATTAACAATTTTAACTTTTTTTAACTTTTGACATTTTAGCATAACTTCTTATAAAGTTGCATTTTCACTTATTTGATCCCATTCTCCCTGAAATTATACGATGGGATTGTTTCATGCATGTTTCCTTTTGCTTTATACTAGTATTAGTTTTGTTGGTTTTAGACTTTCAGTGCTCATTTGATTTGAAGTTTATTATGTTTAATTGATTTATTCTCAAATGTTTGTGTAGGTTTATTTAGAAAATCCCATCAATGACAAATTGTTTAACAAAATGGTGGTGATGAGGCCCTATGCTTTCTTTTTTCTTCTGTAACAGCAGTTAGAGAGGAAGAGAGAAAGAGAGAAGAAGAAAGAAGATAGAAATAAAGTTTTTTTTGAGATGATTTTGGTTTTTTTTCCATATTATTTATTTCTTTTTAATAATTTTACATTTAATTCTTTTTTATGGCACATCATCTTCAACGTGGCACGCTACATAGACAGTTTTGTTGATCGGTGCTTGATTAACGATCAACTGACATTTCCTGTTAAAATTAAGCTAATTTATGAAAATATTGTTATGTAAAGGGCCTCAATAAAAGAAAATGTTAAGGGCAAAACCAAAAACCGTTAAATGTGGAGAATATTTTTTACAATTATGCTTTTTGTAAGAATAATACCATCCAAATGAAGAGACCGGAGCTAATATAAGAACACACCGACTACCTAAATCTCAACCACAAAAAAAATGTAAATTATTTTTCATGAACTACAAATACACCATGTCGAAACCATTTTTTTCAAGTGTTTTGGAAAATATGGGATCGATTTTAAAATTTAAAAATGCAATCGCCACCGACCTTTTTCAAGGTGCGATCGGGTCACCTATTATTATTTTAATAAAACATTTCGATTTATTAAAACAATTGATTTTGGTCTACGAAATTAGAAAAATGGGCTCGGGAGTCGGTTACGTACGAGGAAGGGTTAGCAACCTCGTAACACCCAAAATTGGTATCTAGTTGATTAATTGATGTCTTAATGTCAAACGATTGAAAAGATTTTAAAATACGATCCTTTTGTTAAGAAATATTTGAATATATTGGAGTAAAAATCGAGGTCCACTTATCTCAAAGAAATAAGAATGCCGCACTCAGTAAGTTAGTGTGCAACATATCAATTTCTTCAAATTGAGCTCACTCATTTTGCTTAAAAAGGCTTGTATGTTTAAATCAAAAGGGATATTCCACTATTTTGGACCGTACAAAGAAACTGAACCTAGTAAGTTAGGGCCCAATTTATCGAGGTTTCAAAACATGAAATATTACCTTGATTTTTAAATTCCTATTTCGAGACAATGAATGCCACATTCAGTAAGTTAGAATGTAACACTTCAAAGTCTCGAGAATAAGTTTTATTTGAAAATTTACGTATTGATTTGGAAAGCGGTACTTGACAGCTCGGGTTTAATGAGAAAACCAGAACCTAGTAAGTTAAGGCTTGGTTTCTTCGAAATTCCCAAACGCAAGTTAAATTATCGAAAGTTCTTGAATGGAAGTTTTTGCTAAAATGACGTTAAATACGACCTTTTATGAAACATAAGCATAGAATAACATCATACAAAGCTAAGAAACAATTTATAAACAATATACGACATCAATGAATTAATAACCAAAATGATATACGTATAACAACAATTATAGCATCTCATCTCATGCAAATAATATCAACTTTCAAAGACTAAAAGTAAGTTTAAAAGGAAGTATAAGACAAAATAAATTCAATCTAACAAGTCTTCAACAAGTAGAATGCAAAAAGTATAAAAAAAATGGCAAATACATAATATGAAAAATGTGATATGCATAGTAGAAAAAAATGTTAAAATATATATATACGTGACACACGAAAATATTTATATATCAATAATATATATATATATATACCCGTAATTCATTAAAACATTTATACATAATTATACATAATATGTAAAAGAAATAATGATAAAAGATGTATATATATAACACACTAAAATTTTTATGCATAAATAATATACATGATATATAAAAGAAATAATGTTAAAATATGTACATATGTAATATACGAAAATGTTTATACATCGAAAATATAGATATTGTATAAAGATGTTAAAATACACATACATAATACATTAAAGTATTTATACACAAATAGTATACATAACGTATAAGGAAAATATTAAAATATAATACATTAAAATAATTATACATAAATAATGTTAAAGTATATACATGAAATGGTATGAAAATGTAGGTAAAGCAATTAGAATGAAAAATACATATATAATATATATAAGAATATAGTATATGTATAAAATATAACCATGAAATAGATGTAATATACAAAATATATATAATAGTATTGAAAATATATACATAAAATAACATAAAAGAATATATGTATAACTATAATATCGGAAAATGTATATAAATACAATATGAAAAATATATATAAATAATATACATATACGCAACATATAGTTAAAATGATATATATATAATATAAAATATATATATATATATATATATTAGTAATAATAATAATCTAATAAAATGTTAGAAAATTAAGATGACAAAGTGATGAAATAATGATCAAATTGAAAACAGAATAGCAATTTAGGGCCGAATTTAAAAATTGAAAAACGGTCAAAGGACCCAGGTGAAACGCGGGCACAAAGAGCAGGGACCAATACTGGAAATAAGCCAGCCCTCTGAGTGCTGCGTTTTGAGGTGGGCCAAATTGTAATGCGGCTCAAATTTTAGGGGCAATTTTGAAGAGAAAAAAAGCACATTGAAAGCCCAATCGAATGACGGTGCAAACGAGAGGGACTAGGCGCGCAATAAACCCTCAACGACCAAAGCACTCGGGTCATAGACCCATTCAGGTCGGGTCATCGGGTCAAGCGGGTTAGCACCTAAACGGTGCCGTTTTGCTTCTAAAAATCTCATTCCTTTCAGCCCTTCCCCGAAAAAAACAGAAGCAGAGGTTTGCCCCTTTCGTTTCCTTCCCATTGCCTCTGCTAGGGTTTCGAAAACCCCTCTCCTCGGCGCCGTTTGCGGGCTCCGTTGGTGGTCCACCGCACCACTACCAAGGCCAATCGTCGGCACAAGGCAGAAAGGGGCTACCTAGCCCTCATTCGCGGCATCTTTAAGGGCCAAAACCACCTGACTCGAGGAACCGATAGGCGAAGGGCCTCGGTCCTTTTTGAACCAATGCCAACGACGGAAGGAGCCTCCGGTAACGCGTCCACAGGGAGAGGTAAGCCCTCTTCTTTCTTTATTTTTTTTTTAAAAACTTTTGTATCAAAAATGTAAAAATAAAAAAGGGAAATAAAGAGCAAAAATAAAAAAATGGAAACCTTTTCAAAATCTTCTCTGTTTGATTTCTAATATTGGTATACAAGAAACGGGGATTCCCCTTTTACAAAGGTTTTAGCTTCTGTTTCTAGCCAAAATCGGTAGGAAAATCTGAAAATCCCCCCGTTTACAATCAGAAAAATGGCCCTTTATAGCCGGATGCCTTATGCTACTGTTTCTTGCGTATTTCGGCTTCTCTGTTGCTGTTCCATTGCTTTCTTTGCAGGTCAATGGCGATGGGAGCAGGTGGAGGAGGTGATGGGCAGGTGGGCGACGCACGTGGGTGATGGCAGACTCAGATAAGGAGCTGCGGCACATAGAGGAGGGTTAGGTGCGCCTGAGGCAGAGGGTTTCAATTTTCGAAACCCTAGTCTAACCATAGGGTTGGTGTTGGGCCGTCCAGGTTTGGGCTTTCGGGTTTGGGTTGGTATTGTATGGGAAGTGGGTCTGGTGGGTGATCCGGGTATTGGGTTTGGTTTTTAGGGGTTTTGGGCTTTTGGGTTGATTATTTTGGTTTTATTATTTATTTATTTTTTGGTTAGTTCTGGGCCGGGCAGAATTGCCCTATTACACACCACACCAAACCAAATGAGAATGGTCATTACCCACCACAGTAGCCCATTTAAGGAATGATTAGTTTACGTGTATTGGTTACGGGTGGCATGTTTAAGCATTGAATTATAAAACTCGTTTTGTTTAACTTACAGTAATTAAAACAAGTTAAATTCACTAATTTGCTACCAAGTGTACTCGTTTCTCTTTCATTTTGATATTTAAAATATTTTATTTATTTTTTAACATCATTAAAAGAAAACTGGTAGTTGTTTTAGGTAATTTAGACAAGAAACACATGCTACATATCATTCTTTTAGCACATGTATATATAAATTTTCTTTTATAAAATACATATATTTCTAAATTATCAAAAAAATCAATTTTAAAAAATTATAAAAAATAAGAATAAAATATATAAAAAATATAAATAATTAAGATACATTTTAAAAGTTTATAAAAATAGGAATAAATATATAAAATCTATAAAATATATGTAAAATATCTAAAAATATAAAAAAATTATCAAATATGTATAAATTTTTAAAAAAATTATAAAAATAGAAAAATATATAAAATCTTAAAAAATGTATATAAATCCATAAAATATATAAAACTCTAAATTATATAAATTTAAATTTAAATAAAAACAAAAAGAAATATATAGTGATATAGAAATAAATATATAATCTAAAAACATACATAATTTTTAATATATATAAATAAATAAATAAATAAATAAATAAATATATATATATATATATATATATATTTGATAAGAGAAATAAGGGGTGTTGGAACCACGAGTCAAAGCAAACCAATGACGTTTAGATGGCGGCTTGAGATTAGGGAGTTATGCGAATGATAATTGAATAGGTGGGACAAATTTTGTGGCTTTAGACGATTCATTTGCTTCTAATTCGCCTAAGTTAGTTTATTTCTCGAACATGCAAGAGTTTTTTAGGAACATAATTCTCTAAGACACTGAAATGAAGCGAAAACAAACTCTCAAATGAAGGAGTAAACAGAAAAGTTACAAGAAAGCTAAGCACATAAGTATTTGAGTAAATGCTCTCAAAGTATTCTATTGCTTTGAAGAATTATAGTTGAGTGATTATAAATGAGGAGGAATACCTCTATTTACAGTTAAGCTCCCCCAAATCTGATGGTACAATTTAAATTACATCGACGACCGAGATGAAAGCCTATCTACAATATGAGAGTCATAAGAGATTTAAATTCTATATAATCTTATTTATTAAGATTTGTAATATTCACCATAGTAACTCTAGTTTTACTTGAGTGTTTCACTAGGCCACCAAGGCTTCAAGTAGATGGGTTTCTCCATATGTTCAATGAATCAGGCCAATTCAAGTGAGTCAAACGAGCCCCATTTAATCAGTTGACCTCCATGAGGCGTTTTATGTGTATTTATCACGGGTTTTGATATGCAGCCCATGACATTTTCCCCCACCCATTCTCTCGACGCCTTCATGGCATCCTCAGAATGACACTAGTCTAACTTGTCTTAAAACTACCTCAATGCCTCGACCATTTCCAAACTAGTCTCTCTGTTGGATAGTTCCACCCTTTAAAACATTTGCCTTAGCCTATGTCTTTAGTGTCGTCCAACTAAATTGTTTCTCTCTTCTGAACATCTCGATTATAAGAGCCCACCGCTCTTACTTAACCTTATTGTGACTTGCCTTGATCTGGATTCCCTTAACCCGCACAAATAACTTAGGCATGTCCACATTGAACATTGGGTTAACCTTGAGCATTGCCGCCAACTCTAGTTTGTAAGCCTTCGACTTACCCATTTTAGAACTCTAAAAAAGCCCTTGTATCTTTGCCAAGCTGATAAACGCTAATTTATACATATTTTTACCTCATGTTTAGCCTATATTTTGGATGAATTATTATCAATTTAGTGAGAATTGGTGCTCTTAATCCTTATTTTTCATATCTTATACTCAAGAGAGCATAGGGAAGAGAAAAGAATAGGAAATGGACTGAAAATGAGGAAAATGGGCCAAAAATGACATAACACACGGCCCAAGGAATTACCACACGGCCGTGCCACATGAAGATCACACGGTCCAGCTCTCGACAAGCACGGGCAGGCCACACGGCCGTGCCAAATCACACGGCCTTTGTCGAAGTCACACGGGCGTGGCACACGGGCGTGTTCTAGTCGTGAGGAAGAGGAATTTCACTCGAATTGGGATACTTGGAGGCTAAGAAAGGCTCCCCAAAGCTCTATATAAAGACCCTAGGAGGCAACTCTTAAGGTGTGCTTATTTCCCCACAAAGGGAAGTATTCTTTGCTGCCAACACAGAGAGTGGAAGTAGGGATTACTCGCAGGGAAGCTGATTGATTCATCCCAGAAGCCGAAATTCTGCAGCAATATAGAGGATCTCCCTAAATTCCTTCAGGGGTTTTCGGGTTCTTTTATGTTTTGTTATTTTATTTCTTCTGAGATGTTTTCTTTCTTTATTATGAACTAAACCCCTCAAATACTTGAGGGGGATGAAACCTAAGACAGATCTTGTTATTATTTATTCTTGAGTTATATGATAAATACTTGAGTTGTTCTTAATTATGTGTTCTTCATTCTTGATTTAATAAACCTAGGTATTACTTCAAGAATTAGATGTGCTTAGAGCAGATGAGCAAAAGTCCCTGTGATAAGAGTAGATCTACCATAATTAAGCAGTGTTGCATGCAACCCTAGACATAGGGTGACATAAATCTGCCGGATTAGGGTCAAACCTAATATGGGGAACCATTGATCGAATTAATGCAATCTAAGAAGTTAATTGATAAAGGAACTTTAATTAACAACTTAGGTCTAGTTGCTCTTCACCTCGACGGAGGGTTTAGCATAAATTAGGGATCTCTACGGATCAAGTCAAGTGAATAAATCGTCTAGCTCAAGAACCAGTACAAGTGAAGTCTAGGTGGATTCTCCCTTAAGTATTGTCCATATCAATCAGCTTTTCCCCTAAAAGTTTTCTCAATTTACTCCTTGTGTCTTCTTAGTTTAGTTTTAGAATTAGTTTAACAAACATATCTTTTATTCTTAGGCTAGATAATAGAAAGAAAGTAAGTAATAGTACTTTTGGTTCCCTTGGGTACGATAACTCGGTCTTGCCACTAAGCTATACTACTGTTCGATAGGTGCGCTTGCCTTAAAGCGTCGCGATATTAGTTAGTTTTGGTGTGATCAAGTTCTTTATAAATTTTATTACTTAGTATCGCGAACGCGGATATCAAGTTTTTGGCACCGTTGCCGGGGAACTAAAATATTATGAAAGCTCGATTTCTATTACTTTAGCCATATATTTATATTTATTTATTTTTCTTTTATTTTTATTTTCAATTTAATTTATTTTTATTTTTATTTTTCTTTTCTTTTAAAATTTTGAGTTTTCTTTGCTTTTTCTTTTTAGGTATTTTTAGTTTATGACTAGAAACAATCCAACAGGACCACTACTTTTCGACGAAGATCTAGAAGCAACAGTTCGCAGAAATCGTAGAGAAATCAGACGCAGTCTACATTATCCTGAACAAGAACCTGATCTAGAACCAGAACCTACAGAAGAGATGGAAGCAAATCAAGATGTTCTACCACCTCCCGCAATAGTCGCGCCACCAGCAATTCAAGAAGAAGCTCCGCGCACTATGTATGATTATGCTAAACCTAGTTTGGCTGGTACCCAAACTAGCATTCTTAGACCAAATATTGCTGCTAATAATTTTGAGTTAAAACCTAACACCATTCAGATGATACAGTAATTGGTACAGTTTGATGGTTTACAGGATGAAGATCCAAACTCACACATAGCCAATTTTTTAGAACTTTGTGATACCTTCAAAATAAATGGCGTTTCTGATGATGCCATTCGATTGAGGCTATTTCCATTCTCTTTGAGAAATAAAGCCAAATAGTGGTTAAATTCTCTACCACGAGGCTCAATTACCACATGGGAGCAGATGACCGAAAAATTTTTACTCAAATATTTTCCTCCAGCTAAGATAGCCAAATTACGAAACGATATTTCTTCTTTTGTGCAGATGGATTTAGAAACACTTTACGATGCATGGGAGAGATACAAAGATCTTTTGAGAAGGTGTCCTCATCATGGATTACCTTTGTGGCTACAAGTTCAAACCTTCCACAACGGTTTAAATCCGTCAACCAGACAAATGATCGATGCAGCCGCAGGCGGAACCATTAATAATAAAACACCTGACGCAGCTTACGAATTTATTGAGGAGATATCATTGAATAACTATCAGTGGCAAGTCATGAGGACAAAGCCGACGAAAGCCGCAGGAGTTTATAATATTGATGCTGTTACTATGCTCACTAACCAAGTAGAACTTTTAAATAAGAAATTTGATAATTTTGTTGGTTCTACGCAGGCTCAACCAGTGATGCAATGTGATGCAGCTCCAGGAAATACGTTTAATTCAGACCATCTACACAACATAGAAGCCGAACATGCCAATTATATGGGTAATAATTCTCGACCTTAAAATAATCCTTATAGTAACACTTATAATGCAGGTTGGAGAAATCACCCAAATTTTTCATGGGGAGGACAAGGAAATCAAAGACAACAGCCTCCGGTATTTCAGCAGCCACCACCACAACAGGAGAAAAAGCCGAACTTGGAAGAGATGTTCACCAAATTTATTACCATATCAGCAACTCGTTTCCAAAATACCGAAACAGCACTAAGGAACCAGCAAGCATCTATTCAAGGACTTGAAACTCAAATAAGCCAGCTTGCTAAGCTAATTTCGGAAAGACCACAAGGTGGATTTCCAAGTAACACTGACACCAATCCAAAAGAACAAATTCATGCCGTAAGCACAATAGATGAGGAGTTTTTAATCAAAGACAACTCAAACAAGGAGCTTGAGGTGAATAAAGGTAAAGTAGAGGTAAGCAGGAACAAGCCAGACATCAACGAACACAAGCCTCGTATCCCATACCCAAGAGCGCTTCAGAAAGACCGCACAGATGAACAATTTGGTAAGTTTCTTAAACTCTTAAAAAAAATTACATATTAACTTACCATTTGTTGAAGCAATTTTGCAGATGCCAGACGCGGTTAAATTCTTAAAAGAACTCTTGACAAACAAGCGGAAGCTAGAGGAGAAATCTCATGTGGAATTAAATGCAATCTGCTCAGCTATTTTTCAAAATAAACTACCAACCAAACTGAAAGATCCAGGGAGTTTTACTATTCCTTGTTTATTTGGTAGCCTAGACACAAAAAATGCTTTAGCTGATTTAGGGGCTAGTATAAATGTCATGCCTTATACACTGTTTAAACAACTAGGTCTTGGAAAACCTAAGCAAACTAAGATGAGCATTCAACTGGCTGATAAAACTATTAGGTCTCCTAAAGGAATAGTTGAAGATGTGCTCGTCAAAATTGATAAATTTATATTTCCAGTTGACTTTGTTGTTTTAGACATTGTTGCGGATAGCAATGTACCCTTAATTCTAGGGCGACCCTTTTTAGCAACTGCAAGAACAATAATTGATTTAGGAACAGGTAAACTTACACTACGTGTGGGTGATGACCAAGTTACCTTACAAGCTCGAAACTCGATTACGATTGTTGATAATAATATAGTTACGAGTCCTTGTAAAAAGAATAATCTCACCACCCAACCTTCTGTGCAGGATACACTCTACATAAAGGCAACCCAATCACAAACAAGTCCATCCAAGGGAGATGCACCTGAAAAGCGAACGCTTCAGATCGAGGAACTAGATGAGTGGCTGAACTATTATGAAAAACCCAAAACAGGTCACACCAACCCAGAGCATCACCAAGACGACCCCCAGGTACAAACGAATCAACTCAAGGTAGGGGATAAGGCAATCTTAGGGGAAGACGATCCTCGAATCTTGAATTCAAAAGAGCATACAAGTGACACACCTTATTTCACGGTAATGAAAATTTTTCCCTATGGTACAGTCGAGATAAAACATGAGTCACTCGGCACTTTTAAGGTAAATCACACTCGACTCAAATCTTACGTTCATAATGAAATTGTAAGCAGGATAGAAGAGTATCAACTCTTCAAACCACCGTGAACGTACAAGCTCGAGCAAAGTCGAGCTTAGACTATAAATAAGCGCTTCTCGGGAGGCAACCCGAGCAATAACTTAGTAACTTTTCTTTGTTTAAAATTTTTCTAGTATTTTTATGCAGCAACTAACATTTTTTTATGCAGAAATTTAGGCCACACGGCCAGACACACGGGCGTGCCTAAGGCCGTGTGACATCTTAAAATAGAGACACGGTCGTGCACCCAGACCATGTACAAACAGAGCAGAAGTTTCCCAAAAGCACGGGAGGTCGACAAATCACTACGGTCGTGTGATATGGCCGTGGCAACTTTACGAATTCAGCACGGGCTAACCCCGAGACACACGGGCGTGTGCCTCTATTCTCTCATTCGGTTCTATTTTTTCTCATTTTTTTTCCTTTATTAGTTTCCTTTTTATTTCAAAATTTATTTTTATGTTTAATCCTTTTAATCATTACAGTATTAGTATTTTTTAGAACTTAGTTTATTATTTTTCTGTTATTTAATTGTCTATCTTTCATATTGGCCAATCCCTAACGAGTAATCTCTATTAATCCAAAATTTTCACGACTAATTAAATATTTTCGCAGTCTCAAAAAGGAGCTCTTCCTCACAAATTCATCCTAAATTCAGGAAGTTTCAATTCTCTCCCTATCTTATGATATTATACTTCTCTTGCTATTTATGTATCTTTGTACATTGAGGGCAATGTACATCTTAAGTGTGGGGGGGAAGCTTACTTTAAATTTCTACATTATCTGAAAAATCCCTGAATTTTTTTTTCCTTATGCTTTGTTCTCAAATAATTCTCAGTCTCTTATTAGGAATTAATTCTGATTGATTTATGATTTCTATTGATATGTTGAGAATTATGATATAGGTACTTGTACTTTGATTATTCAAACTTTAAAACATTAGGGAATCAAGCATGATAAGTTGAAATTTTTGAGAACCCCCAATTTTTGCATAAGTTATTTTCCCTAATTTTAAGTATTATCTTGAGATTTAAAATTCGCAGGATTGACATCAAAAGCCATAATTCTGGTGAGATTTTTGAGCCTTTTTGAGCATACATTTTTTTTCGTGCTTACTTTTATTATTGCTTTGAGTGAGTCAATACTGAATTGTTATTCTAGAACTTGCTTTGATTATACATGTCGAGACCACATCATTGATTTGATATACCGAAATGATAAAGGCACCTAGGATTTAACCAACTTACTCTACAAAAAGCCTACATCTATAAATTAACCCCTAGTGAACCCCGTTGAGCTTGACAACCTATTCATTGACTCACCTTCTAATTATTAACCAATAACCTATTTCTTGTTAAATCCCATTCAATTACTTTAACCCCTATTTTTGTCGAGATTTGAATAGAATTATTATCTAGCTTTACTCTCTTCTCTAGTTGCAAAATTGTAAATTTCCAAGTTATCATATTTGATTTAATAGTTCCAAAAAAAAAAAGAAAAAAAAGAAAAAAGAAAAAAAAGAGAAAAAGAAAAAAATGAATAAGTACATACAGTCAAATTCAATTGTAACTTGTAATAGTTGAACAAGTTTTTGCATATTTCTATTTTAAGGCTACCAAGGCAGAAATGATAGTATCACAAGAATTAGCTGAGAAATATGTTCCAGTAATAGAGGTTTTTCTAGCTAGATAATTTTTCAGTTCAACCTCGATTCTAACCTTCTTTTTGCAGCCTGTGACAACACCCCTAACCAAGCCCCGTTACAACCATCAAAAGACCTTTTGATCGATGTATCATATCAAACTATAGTGGTGGAGATTTGATTTTCTTGCAAGCTTATGGTAATAACTTTTCAGGTTGACTAAGGAGTGCTTAAATTTTGAACCCTAAACACTTCGAGTGGATAGAGTGAACCTTTAGTGAAGATGTCAACTCCTGTTAATTAAGATGGAGAGATAACTACTTAGAAGGAAGGAAGAGACTTATGTTTTCAATGATAAAATTCTCAACTTAGAGTGATTGAGTCTTTAATGTTCTTCTGATTGAATTACTCATTGTATGATTACCTGTAGACTAGTTTGAAACATTATTGATAAAGATTGTAGGTTGAGAGGAATAATTCTTATTTAGGGATTGAGATTTTGCTTGAGGACAAGCAAAGGTTTAAGTGTGGGGTATTTGATAAACGCTAATTTATACATATTTTTACCTCATGTTTAGCCTATATTTTGGATGAATTATTATCAATTTAGTGAGAATTGGTGCTCTTAATCCTTATTTTTCATATCTTAAACTCAGGAGAGCATAGGGAAGAGAAAAGAATAGGAAATGGACTGAAAATGAGGAAAATGAGCCAAAAATGACATAACACACGGCCCAAGGAATTACCACACGGCCGTGCCACATGAAGATCACACGGTCCAGCTCTCAACAAGCACGGGCAGGCCACACGGTCGTGCCAAATCACACGGCCTTTGTCGAAGTCACACGGGCGTGGCACACGGGCGTGTTCTAGTCATGAGGAAGAGGAATTTCACTCGAATTGGGATACTTGGAGGCTAAGAAAGGCTCCCCAAAGCTCTATATAAAGACCCTAGGAGGCAACTCTTAAGGTGTGCTTATTTCCCCACAAAGGGAAGTATTCTTTGCTGCCAACACAGAGAGTGGAAGTAGGGATTACTCGCAGGGAAGCTGATTGATTCATCCCAGAAGCCAAAATTCTGCAGCAATATAGAGGATCTCCCTAAATTCCTTCAGGGGTTTTCGGGTTCTTTTATGTTTTGTTATTTTATTTCTTCTGAGATGTTTTCTTTCTTTATTATGAACTAAACCCCTCAAATACTTGAGGGGGATGAAACCTAAGACAGATCTTGTTATTATTTATTCTTGAGTTATATGATAAATACTTGAGTTGTTCTTAATTATGTGTTCTTCATTCTTGATTTAATAAACCTAGGTATTACTTCAAGAATTAGATGTGCTTAGAGTAGAGGAGCAAAAGTCCCTGTGATAAGAGTAGATCTACCATAATTAAGCGGTGTTGCATGCAACCCTAGACATAGGGCGACATAAATCTGCCGGATTAGGGTCAAACCTAATATGGGGAACCATTGATCGAATTAATGTAACCTAAGAAGTTAATTGATAAAGGAACTTTAATTAACAACTTAGGCCTAGTTGCTCTTCACCTCGACGGAGGGTTTAGCATAAATTAGGGATCTCTACGGATCAAGTCAAGTGAATAAATCGTCTAGCTCAAGAACCAGTACAAGTGAAGTCTAAGTGGATTCTCCCTTAAGTATTGTCCATATCAATCAGCTTTTCCCCTAAAAGTTTTCTCAATTTACTCTTTGTGTCTTCTTAGTTTAGTTTTAGAATTAGTTTAACAAACCCCTCTTTTATTCTTAGGCTAGATAATAGAAAGAAAGTAAGTAATAGTACTTTTGGTTCCCTTGGGTACGATAACTCGGTCTTGCCACTAAGCTATACTACTGTTCATAGGTGTGCTTACCTTAAAGCGTCGCGATATTAGTTAGTTTTGGTGTGATCAAGTTCTTTATAAATTTTATTACTTAGTATCGCAAACGCGGATATCACAAGCCAATGGTAAGTCATAATGAAAAACACTAGGAATGTGTTTTTGATGTACCTCGTTCATAACATTTACTCTGTTTAACTATTCAGTTTGCATCACCACTTTTCCCACAATTTGATATACAACCCACTTCTCTCACAAGTGGTAGCCTCACTAATAACTGAACAGGCTTCATATTAGTTTGTCGCATCTCTAGCATTTTCAAGAGGGTCTCTTTAACACTCTGATCTACCAAGTCAATGTTCTTATGACAATGAACATTCTCGACTAATTGGATTGCCATCAATACTTTGGTTCCACCTTTCTCATCACAACTCACCGACACAAGGCATTGTCGTTGACAAGTACCCAAGAAAAAGGAACCAATAGAACATTAATCTTGTCAAGAAAATTCAAGCCGAGAAAAAAATTGTAATCATTTAAATGAATTACTTTAAAGTCTTCATTGCCTTTCTAATCACCACTATGTAGCTTAACTCCTTGTTTTACATCTACAATTGGGACCTTTTTCAAATTAACAATCTTAATCTTCTTAGTCAATTTGCTAATTGAGATATGAAGTTTACCTGTAACTTTTTCTGGCATAAATAAGTCTATTGCCCCCATATCAACAAAAGCACTTATTATTTGACCTGCAATGTTGATGTCTACAAACATCAACCCTTTCTGCTTGTGATCCCTTTTCTTTTTAGCAAAATTGAGTATTATTGACCTAAGATTTAATAGTCTACCTTCTTTAGGCTCCTCTTCCTTTTATATATTGATTGCGACGAACTTGAACCTCTATGGGTAGTCTTGCATCATATGCGGTCTGCAACATAAGAAGCACTATATTGGCTTCTTTTCGTTCTTTTTGCCCCTTTGATAGTCATTGGGTTTCCTCTTATCATTTTGTGGTTTCCTATTACTACCATTCTTACCATTGTCATTATGGCCATTTTTATGTTGTTCTTCTTCATGGTCTCCTCCATTATTGCCCTTCTCTTTGGGCTTGGAAGACTTGAACTTGTCTTTCCTCGAAACAAGTCCGATTAAGGACTTTTCATGATCATAGCTTTGGTCAATTATTGGATCCATCAGCATTCAAATTCCTATTTGGCTCATGGTTTTAAACCACCATGAAAAAGAAGAATGCCTCTTTTTCACTCAGATCCTTGATTTGAAGCATCAGTTCACTGGAGTCTTTTACATATTCTTAATTGTGCCTTGTAGCCAGAACCAACACAACTTAGCTCAAGCCTTTTTCTTGGCATATTCTGGATAAAATTGCTCTTTAAACTTCTTTTAGAACTCCTCCAAAGTCCCAATTGTGGCTTGACCAAGTTTTTCATTTGTGGACCTACGGCGCCACCATATAAGAGCGAAATTAGTAAAATATCTATACTATTATTTAAGTTCTTAACTGAGTAATCTCACGAGTCAATTAGGTGCCAATTTAGTTAGTGCAATTGCAAAAATGTTCTTCAGTAATTAAATTAAGTTATTTTATTCAAAGGTATTTTAGTCTTTTTACTTTAAAAAACAAACAAAAAAAAATATTAACATGTGGATGGATTTGACCTCATGTTATTAGCATCAACAAAAATATTAATTTTACTGCTAAATCAAAACTTTATTTTAATATAATATTTACATTTTAATACATGTATTATGCAAACTTTATCACCCTCATCAATTGTATATTGATAATGTTGTTAATTGAGATGATGTCACAAGCCAACTCGACATTAACTCATGATTAATGACAACACTATGATAAACAAATGTAATGCATTTAGTATTCTTAATATGTTGTATTTATGCATTTAAATTTTGTTTAACTCAAAATTTAATCTAATTTTTTAATTTTAATGTCGTAAATATTTCATTTGTTATTATGATTAATTAGTTCCAAACCATACATTTAATTATTTATTGTATGTTATTTTTAAACTAATATTTGTGTTCTAAGTATTTAGTTTTCACTTACACAAGCGAGTGATAGGATTTTTAGTATTGATAATATTGTTGTTGATTGAGTTAGTGCCATAATTCAACTAGACACTAACTCAAGATAAAGGGCAAAGCCAAAAAAATTGCTTTAGGAGGGGCCAGAGATGAATCATTATTTTTTGGGCCAAAGTGCAAATTTACCATTATACTAATAACTTTTAAAATTTTAAAGGGGCTATAAGGCAATTTTACCATTTTGAGGGTGGGGGGAAAAGCCATCGCATGTCCTTGTCTATGCCATTGCTCAAAATTGACAACGCTATGATAAACAATTGTAGTGCATTTAGTATTAATAATATGATGTACTTACATGTTTAAATTTAATTTTACTCACAACTTAATCTATTTTTTTTTCATTTTAATATAGTAAATCTTTCATATGTTATTATTAATTAACTTCAAACCATACATTTTTATTATTTATTGTAAGTTAGTTCTAAACCAACATTGGTGTTTTAAGTGCGTAATTTCTGTACGTATATGCATGTGATAAAAATTCTAGTGAAATAACAATGCTTGTATTTTTATTTTTTTTTTTGAGAAGAATAAAGCTTGTATTAGTTTTTTTTTTTTTTTTAATTGCTTTTAAATCTCATAAAGTTGGACAGAGAGGAGCAGTAATAAGGAAAAACTGGTTAGTATAAAAAGAAACAAGAGTTTTTTCACCATCAAAAACAGCTGATCAGGTAAGTCCAAGGCAAAAGGATTTGGGAATAATTAAAGTGAAATAATATAGTTATATTAAATCTGCCCCTCTCTAATATACTAATCAAATTAATTATGAAGTTATAATCAATAGTTATCCCCAAAGAAACCTAATTTGCTCAGACTTATCATATAATCCAACGGTATAAAGTATGGAAACAAAGTCTTAACCCAAAGTGATTGCTTTTAAATTGTCTTTAATGAGGAAAGGGGGCCAAAGAATTGATCAAAGATATGATGTGTTTTGGAAACCCTAAAACACACACACAATGGAGAAGGCAAAGTAAAGAAACAAGAGGAATCCCAAAGTGCTCCCCCCCCAAAACAAAGGCAAACTGAAATGATTACTTGAATGGAGAGTAGGGGTCCCATTTCATAAATCTTTTCCTTTTTAAAAAAATCTTTCAAACAAATTTTTTTGACTTGGGATGGTGTCCTACACTCCCCACCATTGTCTTTATGGATTCAATCATAAAAAAGGCCACCTCACGTGGAATCTGAACAATAGCCCTCTGTCACTCCAACCACAATATCATTTCTCACCTCATTCCCATTTATTTATTTTCTAATTTAATTATAAGGACAAAATTCTATTTTTCACTGTTTTTTCTTTTTTACACTTCTGATTTTCAAAGGTTCCAGTTCTGAGTATAAAAAATAAATATTATGTGTTCAAAAAGACATTTAATAATTATATTTGAGTGTGATTATACATGTGTGTCATGATTCTTAACTATTTTAACTTGTAGTATTTAGTTTCTATTAAGGGTGAGAATATGAAAATTATATATGTTAATATTATTAAAATACTCTTACGTTAAAAGGATAATTAATATTATTTAAGGGTAGTTTTATTACTTCATATTTAAAAATTGAACATAAAATTCAAAAATTTAAATTATTTTTATCACTTTATCCATAATTATTTTTATAAATATATAAATATTTTCATTCGGAATAATTACCTTATAATATCCACATACATCCTACAGTAATGTTATGGCTTAGGTTTCGATAATATGGATTAATCAGATATTAAAAGCTCGGGCGTAAGTGCATAATGCTTGCCCTCACTTCCCTCTCCTGGAGCACATGAATTCTGAAAGGGAATTACAAACCCTTAAAAAGAGATATTTTGATGAAAGAAAAGCAAATTAAATTAATCAAAAACATAGACTCATCTCCCCCCATTAATCTATCTGTCATCGCCATCACAAGCTGTCTCTCATAAAGAAAAAGAAAGGCATTACATTAGCGAAACAACCTGTACTACTTTTAATGGTATCATGGAAGGAGGAGGTAGTGATGATCATCAACTCCACCACCACCGCCACAACCACCACCAGCTTTACCACCACCAACGCCCTACTTTTCCATTCCAATTGCTAGAGAAGAAAGAAGAAGACAACCAGCCTTGTTCATCCTCTTCCTCCCCCACTTTCCCTTCTATGGCCCTCTCCTCTTCCTCTGCCGATCAAACTAACACCCCCACTTCCATTTCTGCCCTCCAAATCTCCCCCTACCCTTCCAAAAAACCTCCCCCTAAACGTACTTCTACCAAGGACCGACACACCAAGGTCGACGGACGTGGTCGTAGGATCCGCATGCCAGCTCTTTGTGCAGCTAGGGTTTTTCAACTCACCCGTGAGCTCGGCCACAAATCCGATGGTGAAACAATCGAGTGGCTGCTCCAACAAGCTGAACCAGCAGTGATCGCCGCCACGGGCACCGGCACAATCCCTGCAAACTTCACTTCCCTCAACATCTCCCTCCGTAGCTCCGGCTCAAGCATGTCAGTTCCTTCTCAGCTACGCTCCTCGGGTTTCAACTCCAACTTCTCTATGCAACAACGTCGGAGTTTGTTCCCCGGAATCGGACTCGAAACAACCCCGACATTCCTTAATTTCCAATCGAATACTAGTAGTAACTTGAACTTCATGTTCCAAACTAAGCAAGAGTTGCGTGACAATGATGGTACGTCGTTGGAAATATCAGAAACTGAAGAAGGTGTTCTAGGAAGGAAAAGAAGACCCGACCAAGATTTATCTTCACAACATCAAATGGGAAGCTACTTGTTGCAGTCAAACACTGGGGAAATCCCGGCGGCAAGTCACGGTCAGATTCCGGCGAATTTTTGGATGGTTACTAATTCTAATAATCAAGTTATGAGCGCCGATCGTGATCCTGTATGGACGTTTCCATCGGTTACTAACAGTGCTTTGTATAAGGGTCCTATGTCTAGTGGATTGCATTTCATGAATTTTCCAACGCCGATGGCCTTATTGTCAGGTCAACAATTGGGCTCAAGCAGCGTTTCCAGTGGTGGCGTTGGTGGTGGAAGTAGTGGCTTAAGTGAAGGGCATTTCAATATGTTAGCGGGATTGAATCCTTATCGGCAAGTGCCGGGCACTGTCGTATCGGAGTCACAAGTGAGCGGGTCACATTCGCACCACGACGGAGCTGGTGGCGGGGATGATCGACATGATACAACGAGTCATCACTCATAGAAATGATCATCATCACCAAGCATCCTCCTTCACTTCTTTTGATTGGTTGTGTAATTTGATGTGTAACACACGTGAGGTCTGATTTCTCTTTGAAAAAAAAAGGTTTTATATTATTTATTATTCACAAAAAAAAAAAATTATTTTTTCGGTGTGATTAAATTTTAGGGTTTGATGGAGAGTAAGAGACTGACAGACAGAGGTGAAGACACTATTCCATATTATTTTTATTACACTCAATTTTATTTTATCTTTATTTCATCTTTAATTTCTTTTTTAGATTTTTTTTTTTTGGAAGAAGCAAGAAAAATGCGTTTGCTTGTGCAGTCGGAAATTTTTTAGCAAATGTGTAGTGATTTTGGATAATGAAAGGACAATTTTTTTTCTTGAATTCATTAAATTTATTGAGTTAAATATATTTAAAAGAAATAAAAATTTACCATTCTCCTACCTAACCAATAATTGAATATTTATTTTATTTTAGTTTCATTTATTCATATTTTGTGGTAAAGGCCGCAAAGTTTGTGCACTACGTGCAGCAGTAATAATAGTAGAATAAAGACACTGAAAGATATGATAAAAGTAAAGCTAGTTTGAATCCCCTATCGCTTGATACTTAGAATATTTATTATTTTAAGCATGGTTTAAATTTAAATTACGTTAATCGTATTATTAGTAAGATTATGTCAATTTTTTATAATTATTTAAAAAAATTAGCCTTCGATGGGAAGAATAAATTTTGGATTAGTTGATTTGACTAAATTTATTGATCAATTTAATTTAATTTAAAAATTTCTCTAATTAAAAAAATATTTGAGTTGAGAATTAATAAATTTAATTAAATTAAAATAAAAGAATTATAAAAATTCTCATGATTTGAAAGTTTATTTAAAAAAAATTATTGATGGAATCATAGTATAATTAGCATCGGTAATATTACAATGTAGGTGGGTGTAGATTCAAACGTATTAAAGTATATTTATTTTCCTTAACAAAATTAGTGTTTTTTTTTTTAAAACAAATGCCTAAAACTACTCAACCTTTAGGAAGATAAATATATTTTAACCCGATTAATAAAATTAGTGTTTGTTGGGCTCTTATGGTAGTAAAATTTACCAACTTTCATTCTCCACCTCCTTTCTTTTAGCTTTTCTTTCGTTTTATACATTATGATTCTATAATTTGTGGCATTGGATAGTGAAGTCGAAAAGTGGATTAGATGTATGTATTTAAGTTGGATTAGAAATGAAATATGAATTTTAAATATATCTGTATTCGGAGCTCATTCAGTACATAAAAAAAAAAATGAAAATAATATATGTTATAAAATTGAAAAACCAATCTTGAATTAAAGTTGAACCCACCAATAACTTTTTCCAACTCATTCTCTTAAGTCTAGTATTTTTTTTCTATCGAAATCCTTTTAAATATCAAATATATCAACTGAAACTTTAATGAATGATTCCTTCTTGAACTAAAGAAAAATCGAGAACGGAATTACTATAAATAATTTTAAACAATCCAAAGATCCTGAACCACAATGTAATTTTTTGCTCTCTAAAAGGTTATTTGTTAGGTCTGATACACCCAATTTAATTCAATTGAGTTTTAAATGAATAATTTATATTTAAACTGATTTGGTTTTGAATAATTATTCAATATTATTTTATTTTATTTTAATTATTAATAATAAGGAAATAATATCTTAATAATTTCATTCTCTTTAAATAATGAAATTGGTTATTGCATTGGATCACTAGTTAACTAAGAAACGTCATGTCCTCATCTAATCTGTGAATATTTCTATTCAAAATAGATTTTTTATTTTATACAGAAGTAAATCAGTACCACACACAGTAGTTCGATGTCACCATATGAATATATAGTGAATACGGGTAGCTTATTGGGATTCAATTTAATTGATTTTAAAGAATAGTTTTAAAACACCACACAACCGGTGTGTTGAATTTATGGTTAATGCATTTAATGTTTTAGATGTGATCTGGATTTAAATTGCATTAATCACATTATTATTAAAGTTTTACCCTCTTTTTATAATTTATCAAAAAGAAAAACACCATTTACAACCCATATTAATGTGGTGGAGCGCTAGTAGTGGGAGCATTTCCTTTTAGACCAGCAAACCCTTTCAGATCAGTACCACTATCTGACGCTTGATTCTTTCATTATGCTCGTATTTAATTTTTTTTCGAAATCAAGATGTACATCGTTGGTAGCGGTGATTAATGTTTTTTGTTGTGGGTACTCTTCAAAGAGGTAAACGGTTAATCATGAACTGTGCTTGTGTGAGAATCAAACTCTTAACCTCATAGTTAATGGATGAGGTGAGTAATCACCAAACCACACCTCATCGTTAAAAAATTAATCTTCCGTGTGTCAAATTATTTCTAGTAAACTACATTAGTAGTGATCTAACTATTGGTAAATTTCTTTTTTTGCCACTCAATTATGAAAAATTACAAAATGTCCACCCAACTATTCAATTTTGTCTTTTTTGGTCACTAGTTGGCTAACGGTGCATATTTTAAAATTGACATAATAACAATTTTAATCTTCAATATTTATACATTGTGTCAATTTAGTATTAGTTTTAAAAAATAATTAAACCCTCAAGGCTTACACATTGTATAATTTTGTTTTTTTATAGATTTGCTTTTCTTTGTGATCTTTTCACCTAAAAATTTAAAAATATATACAAAAATAGAAAAACCCAAAAAATAATATAATAATTTTCACATATTCTCATTTTGAAATTAAACCATCATTGCCACAAAAAAAGTAAAACTGCAAAAAAAATAAATAAATAAAAAGAGAAATCAAATTACACAATGTGTAATGTTGAAGGTTAAGTTTTTTTAGAAGTAAGACAAAATTGACATAATTTATAAATATTGATGGTTAAAGTTGGTATATGCCAATTCCAAAAGTTGTCATTGTTAACTCGTTGGTAACCAAAAAAGATAAAATTGAATAGTTGGACAACTATTTTGTAACTTTTCATAGTTGAGTGACCAAAAAAGAAATTTACCACTAATTAAGTGACTATTTTGTAACTTTTCATAATTGGATGACCAAATTTTTTTTAATAATAATGGGGTGGCTAGTTAAATTTTTTTGAGAGAATGTAATAAATATTATTTTTTATATAAGTATGTATATCATATTTATCATAAAATTTAGTAATAATATGTTTATGGTTATTTCTAAAAAGAAAATTGACTAAGGAAAAAAAGGGTTTCTTTCACTATTTATTTTTGTGATTTGATTCTTTTATTTGTTATTTTTTAAAATTTTTCTATTAATTTTACAATTTTAAAAAGCATTATTGATTTTCTGGATTATTTGAAGTTAGTATCTGTTTTCTTTTGTACAAAAATAAAAAAAGATGGCAAATTCTACTCGGATCATTCCACCATGTAAATTGAAGTTAGTATTTACCATCCCTTTTTACCATGTGGTGGAATGAATATAGGTGGTGAATAGCATATACAATTTTAATTTAGAAATAAATATTTAATAAAGCTTTAAAATAACAAATAATATTTGATACATTGTTATTAGAGTTTTAAGATTCTACAATGTCAAGAGTTGATAAGTGTCTTATAGGGGTATGATAAAATATTTTAAAAATAAATGTTTAAAAAAAGAAACACCTGACAATTTTTTAATGTTACTTGTGGAATAAAAAAGCTCATTGTCAGTAAATCAAATACTAACCCTTAAAATAATATCAACTACTCATCTGATAACTACAAGTGTACAATATTGTTATTAAAGAATAATTTACAACAAAATAAATATGTTAGGAAGTATTCTAATGATCGAGTCCATAAGAAAGTCTACAGCTAACTTCAACTAATTAACTTGACGCACTTACTATTTTACTAAGAAAATAATTTGATACATCGACAGTGAAATTTTTTAGACTACATAAGTGGATTAAGGGTTTGACAAGTGTATTATAGGGTATAGTAAAAAAAATTTAAAACATTAATTACATAAATATATGTGACACTTTTCAAACCCTCAACCTGTTTGTGGAGTCTAAGAAACTCCATTGGCAGTATATCAAATAATTACCCTTTTACTAATATAAGTTAAAGGACAACACAGTACATAAATATATATGAAGGGTGCATAAAATAAATGCAATTAAAATAGGGAAGATATTTGGTATGTTGCCGTGGAAATTTTAGACTCTACAAGTAGGGTTAGGGGTTAACAAATATCCTATAAGAGTATAGTAAAATATTAAAAAATAAATATTTTAAAAAAGAGACACATGACAATTTTAAGGGTTGCTTGTAGAATAAAAAAGTACGCTACTAGCAGACTGAATACTAACCATTAAAATAAATAAAACAATAAAAGACTACTTTGATTATTCAATCTCATCACGAATGTGATGATTAAGGATCATCTTCAATTAATGGTAATTAATAACTGTATCAAATTATTCCTAATCTACAATCAATGCCACAAATATGTCTCCAGATTAAGGCCAAATGCTTAAAAAGCATAATTGTCACTATCGCATATTTCCTAATTCCTCTTAGTGGTTTACTATATTTACTATGTGGTCGTCAACTAGAGGTTGTTACCTAGAACTAATCTTGGGTAATCTTTGACTAGATGCCTGTGTAGTGGGTGGTTGGCTCTCAACCCACTTTCCTCTAGAATTATGGTTAACCTATCTATCACTTAGAATTAATGACATATGCTAGGAGTGAGATTGGTTCAGTCCAGTTTATTTTTTCGATTTTTTAATTGAACATAGGTATTCAGTTTTTCCATTTTTCAAACCAATGGACATAAGAAATCGGTTATTACCCAACCATACTAAATTGATTAGGTTCAAGTTTCATATTTCCATAATTATTTTTTAGCCTTGAGCTTTTGGACTTTATTCGGAGAAAATTGTCTTTGGATTTGGACTATTCAACTTTAATTTGATAAAATTATATTTGTTTCATATTTCTTACACTATTTGAGAATTTTAATTTTTTTAATTATACATAAATCTCAATTAATATATTTATCTAAAAAATAATTTATAAAAACTATAATTATAAATGTTTATTAACAATCTAACTAAACATTTATTTAATCACTCTTAATCTTCACTAAACATAATCAAAATGTTAAATTATTTGTATTTTATAACTCTTAATGTGTAATGACAAAAAAAAAGCACTCCAACTTGGAAATGTTAAATGATAACCAAAATTTTAGAAAATTTAACAACAATATAATAGAAAAAAGAACAAGGTACATAATAAGTCCAAAAAAAAGAAAGAAAGAAAGAGATGATCACTTGAATTCTTGGAAGATTTAACAACAATAATAAATAAGTAAGGAATTTGTGAGAGACTAATATTGAAATTGTCACAACCTGGTTTGGTGAACCAGCCGGGTTTGGGAGACTACGCCAACGGAAACCACCTAAGTTGCAAGACTTAGATAAGATAAGGTTGGTAACTTCGTGGCAGAGCGCTACGAAGTACTTCACTAACATTGCAAAGTGCCAGTTTGAGCGATAGCGAGGCTATAATTAGGACGAGGACCTTATTAGGCGGACGTTCTCGCTAATAAGATCGCCACTCGTGTTTTAGTATCTTTCCTTAAGTAAGTACAATGACTTGTAGGACACGTTTAAGTCACCTGACATCTTAGTGGAGATAACATGTCAATAATAAGGACACTTGTAGAGCCTCGTAGGATGTGATTAATTAGTGAAAATGTGTGAGAATAAGTAATGATTAGAAATAATTCTAATTGGTTGGACGTGGGTTATTTATAAATAGGATAACGTGATAATAGAGAGAAGATTTCTTGTAACGACCTAAATTCAGTGATGTCGGAACAGTGGTTTTATGACCACAAATCCGAGCTAGAAAGAAAATTTTATTTTAATATTATTGCATGATTAATGATATGATAGGAGGGTTTTAAAGAAAATTTGATAGGAAAATTTTACCAGTTAAGTGGTTAATTAGAAAAAGGATCTAATTGCATAAAATGTAGAAGTTGAGTGCTAGAAACTAAAAGGATCAAATAGCTATGAAATTCAAAACTTAAGGTCCTTATATGGTAATTAGACCATCACTGAAAAGATGGAAAATATCTTTGTTGAATCATCCATGGAATTTGAGAAAAAGAAAAGGACTAAATTGGAACTGGGAAAAATAAAAGGATGATAATGAATTAAATTAGAAATATCATCCTATTATCATCATCTTCTTCCCCAATTTGCATGGAAACCCTAGGAGAGAGAGAATAAACTAATCAAGCTTAATTGGGTAAGTTTCCATGTCTCGTTTTTAGTAACTTTTATATATTTTTAGATTAGGATAACTAGTTCTTTCTATTTTGGGGATTAAATTGAAAAGTTATCAAAGTATGGAAATTGTGCCATGGATGAATATGCTGGAAATTGAAAATTTATGGTAGAATATGAAAGGTTGTTAGTAGACAAACAACTTTTACAAAGTGATTTTGGATGAAATTGTGAAATAGGGACTAAATTGTAAACTTGTCAAATTCAAAGAAAAATTATGATTTTTATGAAATCTATGGGCTGTTATTAATATATAGGGAATTCGGAAAGGGGATTGAATTGCATGAATTTCATTTTCCGAGCCTAGGGACAAAATTAGAATTAATGAAACATTTAAGGGCAAAAAAGTAATTTTGCCTAAGGAGTAAATTGAACTCGATTGAATATGAATGGAATAAAATTGATGATTAAATTCATTTATATGGATCCAGACGACTCAAATACGAGATTAGATTGAGGAAAAGAAAAAGTCTCGGAATAGTAGACTTTATCAAAGAACAAGCATCGAGGTAAGTTCATGTAACTTACTACTGAATCTTGAAATATTTGAATGCATGTTATATGATGTGAATGTCAATTGAATGTTCAATGTACAAATATGATAAAATATTTGGTATTACTTGAGAAAAAAAGAAAAATCCCGGTTGAATAAAGGAAATTTGATGAATCAATGTAAAAAGATACTATATGTGTGGTAAACAAGATTTAGCCCAGACGGGTAAACTTAATATAAGCCCTCCCGATTTAGATGGTATAGATTGGATTTAGCCCGGAAGGGTAATCCAAACTAAACTCTATAGAGTATTTGTCACTGAAAGAATTTAGCCTGGACTAGTAATCCTGACAAAACTCTTTGAGTGTATGCTACAGGAGATTTAGCCTAGTCTGGTAATCTCGCTATATGAAATAAGGCTCGGGAGGGTGCTCTCTGATAAGGGTAAATACGAATTGACGAATTATAGATTTGTACACTATAAGTGTACTAGTGGGTATCCATCGAAATTTCAAGAAATTCAACGGGATAAATATGGAAATGGTTAATGAAACATGAATGACTTTTTCATGAAAGGTATAAGTAACATGGAAATGGAAAGTATATGGAAGTCATGGAATGATGAGCTCATCTATGTACTAATATTATATGAGATTATTTGATTAACTCAAGTGTTGAGTTTATATGTGATAGGATAATATTCTATTGCTTGAATGCATGTATGTTTGATTTAATTTAATGGAAATATGTGGTAAGTTAAATTCTTGTTAGATGAACTTACAAAGCATTAAGTGCTTACTTTGTTTTATTTTCTCTGTTTTATAGTGCTCGACAGCTCAGAAAGGTTGAAGAATGATCGGAGAATCATCACACTATCTACCGACACATTTTGGTATATAAAAACACTTTGTTTTGGCATAATGGCATGTATAGGCTACTTAAACTGATGTGGATGTTGAATTAGATTAATGTAAACTACCCGTCGATGTGACTAGGAATAACTTTATTTTGGTCTTGATAAATGTGTAGTAAACTATGGTATTACATGTATACATGGAATGGACTAAATTGGTAATGTTGAATATGCAAGTTTGAAGATGTGAGATTGGTTCTAAGTGTGCATGTGAAAACATGACATACTGAATGATGAAATTGATTGAAAATCATGTTCAAATCGGTTGGTTGGTATTAAAAATATTTTGTGCAGGTTTAGATAGAAATTGGGTGAGGAATAAGACTTGGAAGATAGCCTTATTTTGTCCATACGGGTAAACACAAGGACGTGTGGCAAGGCCGTGTGTGACACACGGTCTGATACATGGGCGTGTGTCAAGGCCGTGTGTCCCCTACATTCTAAAATTTGAGAAACAGAATGCCCTGAATTGAGTACACAGGCTCAACACGAGCGTGTGCCTTGCTCATATGAAGTACACGACCTGGATACACAGGCGTGTGATACGGCCGTGTGAAACCTACACCTAAATTCAAAAATTAAAAATTAACCACACAGCCTAGCAATACGGGCGTGTGCCTTGGCCATATGAGATCAATTTGTTCATGAGTTACAAGTCAGAGAGTTATATAGGTAATGGACACGGGCGTGTGAAGCCACATGGCCTAGAACATGAGCATGTCATATAGCCGTGTGAGCCATACGGTTTGACCACACGGGCTTGTCCCACACGACACGGACGTGTGACTTTTAGTTTTGAGAAAAATTTTGGGATTTTTCGAAAAATTTCCCAAAGTCTCGATTTGGTCCTGAATCCATTCTAATGCATGTTTTGGGCTTCGAGGGCCCATCTAAGGGACATTACGACAAATTTCGGGATATGAATAGTACTTGACTTGGTTTAACTATAAATATTCTGTAAACTCTGGTAATACCTCGTAACCCTATTCCAACAACGGATATGGGTTGGAGGTGTTACATTTCTAATTCATCCTCTCCACCAAAATTTGTTATCATCAAAGTAACTAGGAACTAACTTAAGAAAAGATTGGTAGGATTTCTTTGAATACGGGGTAGGAAGGAAACTCTTATCCAGAAATCGTTTGCATGTCTATTAATTCTTGCTGTATCCTAAGTTTTTGATTATTTTTAATGATTAAAGAAGTTGTTTTATTATTTAGCTAAAGAAACAGGAGAAGGTATCAGTGCTAAAGAAAAAGAATCGATAGAGTAGATAAAGCTCTGAGTAAAGTATTTTGGTGAGTTCCTCTGTACTTTGTGTCCGGTATCTATGTTAGTTTGCTTACTTTTAATCTTCGTATAGCCAGGTATGTGGCTTAGTTATTTGTTTAATTGTTTCTGAAGTTCATGTTTGAGGAGTCTCATTCAAAAAGTCAATGCATGTATGGTTAAACACAGTTAAACAGGCCCAAAAAAAAAGGGTATATATATACACAGTATGAGTACTCTTTCCTTGATGCACAAGCTCTGTATCCAATTGGGTGTGAGGAGGTACATGAGGGATGTCATATATAATGATAAAGACGATACAAGAAAATGTGTTTTGCCTCCGATATGGCACTTAGATGCAAGTCGTGATTGGTGAAAACCCGACCTTGTAGGAGAACACTTATGTGTTTATACAAGGAAGGGAGTTAGGAGGATACAGAAGTGATGTTATTATATGGCTCAGACGAGCGGATTTAAAGATACAGGAAAATTTTTGTTCTTCGAGAATTGAGATCAGGAGCTAGCATAAGGAAATGGTGCATAGAAAAAGGGTGCATGTGGGATTGCATGTTGCATGAAAGCATGAACAGTAAGTCTATTGTCATAAATGGTAGTCCATACAAGTGGCGTGTTCGCGGAGCAAATGTGCCCATGATTGTCATATATGAGTATAGAAACTGGTGTTGTTCGCCAATAGGCTAAGTTGATTTGCGGTATCATCCGCTAGTTGATTTGTAGGCCAGGGTAATGTATCCGCCAAATAGGGAGAACTAGTCAAGTCCTTTTTTTCTTAATATCTGATAGTAATTAAGGTGAGATCGTTCTTCCTAGAAACTCACTAAATTCTTACAAACTTATCTAGTTTCTTCTTCTTTTTAGGTTCTTAGGTTAAACGAGATGATCGAAGGGATAGAACCATATTTGTGACGATTTGCGAGCCTTCTTAATTTTAGGAGTAAAATGTATTTGTTGGGGTGTTAAGCCAATTGTTAGAAACCGCCAATTTGAAATTTTAATATGTATTGAACGATATTTTGAAAATGTTGAATATTGAATAGAAGCTTTGATGACCTAATGCTATTTTGACTTATTAATGTTAATTAAGTGGCCACCAAAGGGTTATTTTGTGCATCCTTAATGCAATGGGTTTTTGTTTAAATGACGCTTCCAATAAAAATGGTCTTTAATAAAGTGAATACCACTTTGATTAAATGGGTATCCACCATAAAGATAATGTTCTTTTTAAAGAAAAGAACATTATCTTTATTTTTCTAATCGGGTCAATTGACTCAATCGACTGTTATTCTGTTATTCAGTTGCAAAGAAAGTATAAGTTCTTGTTAATGCTAATTAATATTTGCAACTCGTCTCATCTTAAGATGTTAAAGCTGAATCAATAAAACAAGTAGACTACTTTTTGTATTATGATTTTAGTTCATTCTTCTTTAGTTTAGTTTTTGTATTCTGGTTTTAATTCCTTTTCTCTAGCTTAGTTTTCTTTCAGCAAGTTTGGTAAATTGTTTGATAATATATTGGCCTTATATGTTCAAGAAAAATATTAGGCTTTTTTAGAATTTTTAATTAGTTTTTTTGGATTTTTTGGTGTCCAATGGAATAAACTGAATCAAATTGAATTGATGTGGTTCGGTGAAATCATCTAATTGAAACTAAACAAACTATAAAAAACCTAAATCAAGTTAAATCGAATTTCTAATTCAACTTAGTTTCTCTGTTTGATTGAGTTTTTGGCTCCGCCACAACATGTGCTCAAATTAAGAGCACTAAACCACAAGCATCTTTTGTAAATCAAGTTTTAACTCTCTTTCAATTACTAATTCATTAACTTTTGGATCTTCCAATCGAATAAATAATTTAACTCATTATAGATTGTAAGTAGAATAAAAAATATATATTTTTTAATAATTTAAAAATAAAAAAATTTAAAATTTAAAATAAAAAATATAATTTTTAGAAAATTCCTAATAACTTTTAAAAAAGTTGCAAAAGAAAGTTTTTATTTTTATTAAAAATTATGAAAATTTAAAATATAAAAAATTCGAAATAAATGTTAGTCAACATTGGTAAACGGCCAAACAACACAAGTCAAAGTAAAATGTATATTTTTAAAATTTTTAAATATTCTTTTCCAATTTTTTTATTTTTGATTTAAAAATATTTTTTTAATTTTAATAAATATGAACACCGTGAGACACATTTTCATTGACAAGGTGTCACGTGACATGTTTTGATTGACGCCATATGTCAAACAGTTCTGGTAAACTGCGGTAAAGGTCATCCACTTATATTTTCTTTAGTCACTCAATTATGAAAAATTATAAAATGATCACCTAATTATTAATAATTTTCTTTTTTTATCACATCACTATGAAAAGTTACAAAATAGTCACCTAAATATTTCATTTTTCCTTTTTAGTCTTCAGCTTGCTAACATAAAAATGGAAACACTCAAACATCCAGGTTAGTTGGGTGGCTAAAAAGATAAAATTGAATAATTAAATGACTATTTTGTAACTTTTTATAATTAGACGAGAGAAAAAAAAAGGACCAGTGCAATTTACCCATCAGTTTTTAACACAGTTACAAAGTGATTGAACTGAATAAGCAGAAAAGTTAGAAAAAAAAGAGAGTTTTAGGTAGGAAAATGAGAAAACATGTATAGATTGGGGGGCCAAAGTCAGCATTATAATATTTTAACGTCGGGTGGAAGTCGGGGCAGGAAAAAATTGGCCCCGTACCAAACGTCGACATTCGTAGCTTCTATTTTAAGGAAGTCCTCGAAACAGAAGCAAAAGAATGGTGATGGGTAGAGTTAGAAATTGGTGGAGCCATTCCAAAACTGTTGCTGTAATATGGTTCTCTTCTCTTGCTTTGTTCTTCTTTCTCTTCCAATTGGCTCTCCGAAATTCCACCTCTCTTTCTTCCCTTCCTTCTTCAGGTACTCTTTCTTCTTCTATCAAGTTTTCTTGGTAATTGAAGTTGAAAATATGATGACTTTTAAGATCTAATCGCATTTTAGCTTTAAAATAACTAACGAGAAGCTTAGTTGTTTATCATGATGTCCTAATTTTTCATATGAGCTTTAAAATTGTCCTGGGTTTATGTGTTTTTGTTGCTGGGATTTGATGAAACTTCGCGTTTTCTTGCTAGGATTCGGGATTTTGAGTGTGAATGTTTTGTGTGTGTGTGCCTGTTTATTGATTTACAGTCTTCCCTTTTACTTAATATTGCTTTTATGATATGCATTAAAAGGTTGAACTCTTTTGGATGACTATTTGAGCTACCTGACACCACTTAATTTTGATGGTTTTAGGTTTGAGATCCGTAGAACATAATGTTGCCATTTGTGAATTCGTGGTGTTAGTTCATCATGCTTGCCTTATTATTAAAAATTCTCATTTTGTAATATTCTTTGATCAAATTATTGATAAAAAATTAAATTGATAGCCTTTTTATTCTTTTCTTTTCTTTTTTTTTTTTTTTAAATCGGAGCTTTGCACAAATTCAGGCAAGCTTTGCACACTTGGATTTTAATGTGTTAACTTTGTTAGGGATATTTTTATCAGATTCTGCTATGGCAAATAGCAATCGAAGATCAACATTGTATGATAAAATGGAAAGGGATTTGGACCAGCATGGAGCAGCTTTTCTTAAACATGGTGAAACTTCTCAATCGCTGTCACTTTCAGATCTCTTTACTTTGAAAGATGGATTTGTAACACCTGTACTTAAGGTAATATATGAGTCAACCGAGCTATAATCAATCCTTCCGTACAAGCAGTTAATAATGGTTTTCCTTCTCATTTCAGGCAGCACATCCTCCTGTACGGGCCAACGTTTTGTATATGAGCACAGAATACTCAGTGCCCATCTCGTAAAATTTTGTTTTCATTGGAATGTTTTTTTCCATTTGTTGTTTTTATTAAATTTTTGACCAACTTGTTTCTTATCAGAATATTGACCCCAGAAGTAAAATGCCTGCACTAATAACTTTGATCTGATCTTAGTTAAGTGTGATTTCCCATCATGCCGTTTTAGCAAAAGTTTTAAGAGTTGAAGCTGGCTTTATAATTTATAGGACTTCGAGATAATTAAAGGGGACTTCTATTTAATATTTCCATTTTATGCTTGGCCCTTTTTGTGGGTTGAGGGAGAGGTTAGCCCTTACATTATACTCTGATGCATGCTTTGTTTGTCACAGGAAGGCTGTAAAGCAAGTATTTGATCCATACTTTGACAAAGGTAATCTGTTGTAAAGAAGTATATTTTTGTGTTGCTGTTTCTTCCATATTTTTCTGTTATCTATTTAACTGATTTGATACTTCTTTTAATAAACGAGAGTAGTTTAGATAAGTTATCATTTATTCCTTTAGTTAATTGATAACTTTTGCTTTTTCTGCATTTATTCTCATGTGTTCGCTTGCTTATATATTTTGGTTAGCGATCTGGTTTCAGAACTCAAGCTTGTACCATTTCAGTATGTTCCACGCATCGCATCATATTGCACCTGTTCCCGCCTCTGAAATTGAGGTAACTTGCCTGTTATAGCTATTTTGGTACCTCTGTTTTCTGCTTGTTAGATGTTGGGTTCAATTTTTGAAGCCTCTTTCCTTTTGTCAGATTGAAGCTGAAGCAGCTGCTGCTAAAGCTGTTGCAGAGGGGCTATGCCCTTTAGAAATTGTCTTAGACAGGGTAGTTTTAACTTCGACTGGTGTGCTTCTTGGCTGCTGGCAGGTTAGTCCTTCACTTCTAGTCTCCTGTTTCCTAAATGAGCAGTTGAAAAAGGAAAGAAAGGATTTTTATACTTTTTAGTGCCAGATAACATTTTTATTTTTCTGTAGGTAATTTCTGGAACGGATCCCGTAAGCATTCGTGCTAAATTGAGAACAGCACTTCCACGAGCACCAGAGAAGCAACTTGTAAGATCCTTATGAAAATCTTAATTTTGACTAAACTAGTAATATTCAAATGGCAACATTGTGTCTTTCAAAAATAAAGAAGAGGAAAGAAAGAAATGGCAACATTGCTAATATAAGGGCTATACTTTTTTATGGTAATATCTTGGCCTGTTAATTCTTATTTGATGGTTTTGGCATCATTTTTAGGATCTCTGTCTTGTTTGACAATAATAGGTATTTATGTGACTGTAAAGGAAATGTTTTTTATTTTAAAATAGAACTTCTTTGCTTACTTTTGCAGTATGATGAGGCTATTCTTCACACATCTTTTGCAAGGCTTCTGAGTCACCCTAAAGCTTCACTCATGGTATTATTTTTAAGTTCTATCCAGTTACAGTAGTTTCCTTTTTATTCTTAATTTTTATGAAGTTACATGTATAGAAGTACATTAAGAGTAGTTACAATTAATGCTAATTTTTACATCCACATAAGAATTAACCAATTGACCAGCAAATAACTGGATAAATCCAACATAATGTTGGACTAAACCCACACATCGTGAGACTGAATTTTCAATCACAAATTCATCTTCTTTGTTTCATCCCTTTCAATGTTCTTTTGAGTTCCCTAGGTCAACATGTACATTTTCATTCCTTTTTATATTGCCATGATATTTGAACCATGAAATACTAGATACTAATTGCTGTTGTAATTTGAGAGAAGTCCATTTGCTGACTCAAGCATTGTAAGGTTTCCCTTGACTCTTGTATGAGTAAACTGCGACTTTTTGCCACTATGGCAAAAGTATGGCTGGCAAAGCTTGTTATATTGGTTTCCTTGTTTAGATCTAATGGTGAATTGAAGTTACAAGAATTATGTGATTGGTTCAAGCTCATATTCTTACATATATGTATACAATGCATGTCTTATGCAGGACACTGATAGTACTTCAAATCCAATCAAACTTTTCCATAAGCTAGTCTCTCAACTAAACAACGAAATCCGTGGATTTAAGGCAAGTTGTTATACTTTGTATCATTACTTGGCATGCATTTTCATTGTCTGAATAGCTTCCCATGCGTGATCCTCATGTTTTGATTGATCACTTTATTTTTAATCCGCCCATGCATGAAATCTCACATGTGCATGATCCCCATTTTTTGATTATTTACTTTATTTTTAATCGGCCACCCCCTTCTCCTCTCTTTTAAATTTCCTGAAAATCATAATTTAACTCCGAGTCTTTTATTTTTATTTATTTCAATTCTTGGCCCGGTAACTTTTTTATAACTTCTAAGTTGAAGCTTTTCAAACTTTCCACTAAATTCTTGTGTGTTTTGTCTTCCATAAAGAAGAAAAAAAAAAAAAAGGAGTATTATCAATATTTCCTTGTATAAATGTTTTTTTTCACTTTTTATAGAATTGTTTTTTTCCTAAAATATCATACTTGATTTCTCTCATAACTTTTACAAAATTCGTTTTTTTTCATGGTTTACTTATTACTTATTACTTTTGAATATTTTCTTATTAGTTATAACTTTCACAATGAGGAAATTGAAGCCAGATTCCTCTGTTGACAAAATCATATGCTAGCAATGGTGTCAAGCACTCCAATGCACCGATATATGTACTTTTTTTTTATTGAACCTTAACTTTTATTTTTTCCTTTTTTTTAACTTTTATTTTTTCCTTTTTTTTGACTTTCCTGCAAGACTGTTTCTTTTATTTTGCATATTTTTTCAACTAATATAAATAACTAAAATCTGAACTAAAAAAAGGAAAAGAAAGAACTCAACTGCAAATCTTGTCTTTGGCCCTATTGACAATTCATGCAACAATAGCATGATATTCTCACCTGAAAGTGATACGATACAGTTTTGTTTTAGAAAAGAAATTTGCTGGTTGGGTGTGGTATTCTGGAACTGAAATTGAATCAAATACAGTTGATAACTAATCTACCCGAGTCAAAATTGGTTTGGATTGTTTCATTTTTTTTAAATTAAAAAAAGTTATATTTTTTATATAATGCTTTTTAAGTTTATTTTTCCTTCAGTAACTTAGATGTAAATTATTGATTTTCATATCATAAAAATTTAAATATATTGAAAGTTAATAAAAATAAAATTCAGTTTGGTTTGAACATGAATAGAAAATTGAACTGAACCAAATACTTCCAATCGTAACCCAAATCAATTTCCATAAAAACTGTACTGAATACCATGGTTACTGCAGGTTTTCTGTTTTCTTGGTTTCTCTTGCTCATAATTGAGTTTTTACCTTAGTACCTGCTTGAAACATATACGTCTTTTAATCTAATCGGATATCCTTTGTGATATTTAGAACTTTTGGTAGGAAAGTCATCTAATGATAACTAAAGATTGTTTAAAAGTCTTGGTAACAACTATACATGATAGAAACATGGCATGATTTGGTTGTTCTTCCGCAATATGATGAAAATTTGTTTGCAAAAACTAGAATGACAATGATAATTGGATCGGAGATGCATGCAAATGACTATAAACAAGGGCACATTTGTTATGATGAAAATATTAGTATTTGGGATGGGAGTTTCTTGGTCCCTATTTTGTTGCTACCATTTTAACTATCGTGAAGTGAGTTAATCCCTGTTTTTTAAAGGACATTTAATTTAAGTACATTGTATCATGTTCTATATCTAAGTTCTTTGATGCTGAACTGTGGAACTTGTAGAAAGCATGGCTCTGGGAAACTTTTGAGCTCATTTTGTGGAAGAACACCAAGAGAATGGCATCAAATTTGTCAATTCTTCCCCATCTTTTTTTAGTTAGCATGCAATTCTCGCATCATAGGAAGTACTCGAGCATTGGAACTTTTTGTTACATTGTCAAAGAACATGAACATCAAATATGTGAATCCTCTTGTCCCAGGCATAGCATTAGTCCTACCGGCAAGGACATGGTTGAATGTGAATGCTTTGTTATCTATGTCAGCTGTGTTTTTGTGCTCAATATATATAAAATATGATTGGTTGGTTTTGTGTTTGATGACAGGCGAAGGTAAAGGAGCTGTGGTATGTGGAGGAATATGATGTGTTGGCCCTTGCCTTAAATGGAAAAATGAAGGTGCGCAGGTTCCAAATGGGTTGCTCAAGAACCTGAAGTTCCAAATTCAGATGCAATTTTAAGCATATTTCAACTTCCATTTCTCCTACAGAGTTGATACGATAGCGTACAATTCATAGTTCTATTTTGGCCGGGATTAAATATGTTAAGATACCTTTCTACTACTCCAAACATGAATTTGGGATGTTATCAACGAGTTTGATTTTGATGTATTAATGGCCTTCTTTTTATTTATTTAAAATATCACAAAGTTATTTTATGATATTGTCCCTTGATGGTGAATGAAACGATATATTCTTTTTCGTTTTACATTATTAAGAATATTTATTCAAAAATGCTTTTTCTTTCTACTTTTACCAATTTTTGCTTTTGTGATGTGAAATCTCATGAAAATTGGTTATGAATATTTATTCAAAAATGTTTTTATCTACTCTTATAACACGTTTTTTAGTTTTGGTTCTGCATGTAATATTAGTTTTTTAAGTAATTTTAGGGATGATTTTGTTGTGTCCTCTCTAGTTTGGTAAATAGTCAATTTTTTTTGTCAATTTTTGCTTGCCACTTTGAAATGTGTTGATTTCCTTATCATATTAAGTGATTGCAATCACTTTAGATATGTCGTGCTTGAGTTGTGACAAAGCTAATAATTCAAATTCAAAATTTTAATTAATAAAAAAATCATATTATGTTATTTAAATTTATTAATAAAAATATTAATTTGAAATTATTATTAATTAAAAAAAACCGAGTCAATAGCGGAACCAAGTTTAGACAAAATGCTGAGAAGTTTGAAATAGTAATTCGGCCCGACTCGGTTCATATGAGAGCTACGTAGACAAAGGAAATGGCAATCATGTAATTCCAGTGGAAGAAAGTCCCTTTCATTGTATTTCCCTACGAGAGTGATTGGTTCCACCAAACGAATAAGCAAAAGAAGCCCCTAAATTTCTTTCTGTTGAAAGTTAAGGAACATCCATAGCCGTCCATTTTAGTCACTCTTAAACTATCCACCGTTAGATTCCCACCGCCAAACGACCCCAACCTTCCTTGCAAACCAGCTTTTAGCATCTTAAGCAGCTCAGCTTTCTTACGTATACAAAACACACTTGTCACTCAAGCAACTGCCCCAATAAGAACAAAACCAAAGCTTTGGGTTAGTTTCTTTGTTTAATTATATCAGAGGTTTCAGAAAGAAAAAAGGCATTTGAAAGTGAAGATGGGATCTGGGGTTGGAAGTTTTCTTAAGGTTTTTTTTAAGAACTTTGATGTTCTTGCTGGGTAATTTCCTCTTGCCCCATTTATCTTGTTTCTACTTTGGGTCATGTATTTTATATATGTATGCTATTGCTGCTTTAAAAATGTAAATTTTAAAACATCAACTAAGAGAAAAGAAATAGAGTTTTAGGCTTATTGTCTACTTTTAACTTCAAGCTATTTGTGTGTGTGTTTCTGAATATCTTTAATATTTTGTTTTCTAATTTGGTTTTTGGCTTAATTTTGCAGGCCAGTTATTAGTCTTCTGTATCCTCTGTGAGTGTGTTTTTCAATCTTTTTGGGGTTTCATTTACCTTTTTTCTCTTACCCTTTTAATTGGTGTAATTTACAAGTTGTCTGAACTTGAATTGGTTTAATTGTTCCATGGCATTGAATTCTTAAACAGTTATGCCTCAGTTAGGGCAATTGAATCCGAGTCTCGTGCCGATGACCGACAATGGCTTACATATTGGGTTCTCTATTCCATGATTACATTGCTGGAACTCACCTTTGCCAAAGTCATTGAATGGTAAATTTTTATGCTCTTGAATGATCAAGTTTGTGTTGCTCCTAGATAGCACATTTCTTGCTCCAACACTATCCCTATATATACATTTCCCGTTTCCGGGAATCCGAGTTAACTTTTTCTCTTTCGCTTTGGGGGTGTCTGAGAGAGGGAAAGCTCAGATTTTTCATTTGATTAAACAATTATGATTCTAGTTGACCAACTCAAGAAAAAAAATGGTTATTGTGCTTATAAAATTGACAATTTAGGTGACCAAACCTGTTGTATTCTTTAATTAGCTTCTCATCCACTATAAGAGGAACCCATTTCTTTACCAAGGGTTTCAACTCACTTTATTTCAACAAATCGATTCCATCGAAAAAGTGGAAAGCATTGCAAAGTTAAATCTAACTTGGTTATATTGAAGTTTCACCAATGTGTTAATTACTTATTTTATATTTCTTTGCCCTGGTTTAGTTTCTCGGATAATTGTACGAAAAACTTCACGATACTTATGCTGGTTTTAAAGAAGGGAAGTTGTATGCTAAAGGCTTCTTATCATAATTATGCACATTCAGAAATTGCATTTGCCTATACCTTGCTGAAGCATTTGAGAACATGAATACAGGATCCCAATCTGGTCTCACACGAAGCTGATTTTCACCTGCTGGCTGGTCATCCCGTACTTCAGTGGTGCTGCTTATGTTTACGAGCATTATTTGAGACCTTTCTTTATGAACCCTCAACAGACAATTAACATCTGGTATGTCCCGAGGAAGAAGGACTTCTTCAGTAAACCAGATGATATTTTAACTGCTGCCGAGAGATACATTGAAGAGAACGGGACTGATGCATTTGAGAAGCTCATTCATAGGGTATGCCATCAATGATCGGATTCTCTTTCATTTACATGTTTTTGCGAGCTGTAATTCATACAAGGAAGTTTGATATTACAGCATCTTTTTATTTTCATCCCTTCATGTTGGTTCGCTATTAACTGATACAAGCTCTTGAAAAAATTGACTACTGTTGGTTTTTGTAATAATCCATTGTTCTTCCATGGGTTTGCAGGCTGACAAGTCGAGGAGCAGTGGTTACATATATGATGACGATGGCTACAGATATTGAACCTTGTAGCTCTATGTGTAGCAAGTAGCAACCCATAATATATACATATATGCTGTCAAGATGAAGTATGGGAAAGAGACATTTTTGTGAGTGTGAAGAAGTATGAATGGTTGTGTAATGTTATGTAAATTATGATAGGTTGCTTGAAACTTTGATGTGGTAGATAGTGCAAGTTCCCAATTACTTTTTCATATTACGCTTACTTTCTGTCACTTGTAATTCTCATGCTTGTTTTTGTTTTGTTTCACTGCTTCACAAAGGTTATTTTATCTCATTGCTAATAGATCAATGGTGAAGGAATTAAAAGACCAAATTAAGTTTAATCCCGACCATCTTTAATCATGATTTAATTGCCATAGCTAGTTTTTTGTTAAATCACCAATCAAGCCCCTTTTAATATCAGTTCACTTCTTTTCTTTTCTCACATTAGACTTACTACGCTTCTTTCTCCTTTGCATGCAAATTAGTCCCTAGCTCAACTTTTGACTATTTGCAATTTTATTCAATTTCGATATTTTCCAGTGTCACACCGGTTTATACAACTATTGTCTAGTAGTGGTCACTTTTATATGATTCTCGTGACAAGAAAGACTAATGTCAGGCTATTTATGAACGATATTGTTATCACTGAATATCCAGACATTTCTCTCACTCCAAAATATCCCTCTCTTTTAAGAATCCTTTCTAAATCCAGGAGTTAGCCCCCTAAGTCTCAACAACGATTGATTTATTTGTGGGAATTGAAAAGGAAAATTATCTTTATACTTTGATATTTGGATCCAAAAAGATTCAGCCTTAACGGAATGAAAAATGTCCTGATAAAATATATATTTTTATATATTCTTAAAAAAATTAATTAATTAAAAACAATATTGCTATTAACTCATGCCTGTGACATGGGGTTATCATTTTAGCACTTGATATGTTTGTCAAATATGCCAGGGTTTTGTCCAGACATGGAAATTTCTATTCTGTTTCACTTGACTCTGTCGAGTTGATCTTTGTCAATCATCAATACTAATCAGAGCATTGAATTTAAGCTGCTGAACGTCTTAAACTCAAAAAACCTGACGACAGCAGACTCAGAAAAGGTAAACTAATCCCACATGGATATTTTAGGAAAAGTGTTCATGTTGTTTATATAGGATGGAAGCAATGCTGTTATTCGCCGAGCTTGGTAAGGCAAGCTTGTGACCCAGGTGGGGCTATTTGGGGTTATAGAACATCTGGTCTGGCTTAAGCGGTCGGATTCATTGTGGCAAATCACCGGCCTGCCCTTTCCAAGCAAGGAGTGATCCACGGGATTTGAGCGAAAGCTGTGGGTCTCGTGGGATCCTAGGGAGAATGGTAATGCGTGAGGCTGGTTTCACAGAGCAGCGATAACTATCCGTTCTTTGCAGTGCTAGGATAGCAAGCTGGTGCCTCCTGAATCCAATATGTGGCTCCCTGGGTTGACCATAATTGAACTATCAACACCTATTTTACAGATTGTCTACTATTTTGATTACTGATGGAGTTAGACATTTCATTTAATGCTTGCTGGTGATGATATGGGTTGTTTAGCAATCCATTACTTTGTTCACCTCTCCTTCCTTAAAATATGGACTATTCTTTCTTTTAACCACCCACCCTTTCTTTTTTTTTTTTTATAACTATAAGTATTTTATTTAAGTTTAGCTTACATAATCCAATCTAATTAAGTTAAACTCAAAAATAGAAACTACAAACTTAAATTCACATATGATAGACATAAATTATATTACAAATTTCTATAAAAAGAAGAAGCCAAATTAAAAATACTTTTAAAAACTAAATATGAAAGTTTTGGAGTGGCCAAACATAAATTATTATATTTTTAAATATTGATTATAAGAATTAAATTGTTTTTTTCTTTTAAATTTATAGGTTAAAATGTAATTTGAGGAGAACCGGGCCTACTACAACAAGGTATAATTAATGAAGAAATATGATCAAAATTGAGTGGTAAAAAATATGTAAAATCTTGGATTCAGATTTTGTGTAGAGGGAAAAAAATAATGGTAGAGACATTGGAAAACTGAGGAAAAATAAAAGATATTAATTGTCGTAATTCGATGGGCCCAACACCAAAATATTTTAGTGTAATGGAGACAAAGAAGGAAGAACAAGATGAGACAGATACAATCATACAATGAAAGTTGGAAAAGTACTTTCAATTTTTATATACATTATTTATACTCTAATTACTCTCCCAGGCCCAATCAAATTCGGATATTAATTAAGAAACAGTTTCCACATAACCAAAAAAAAAAGACACATGCATTTGTCTGTCGTTGAAACTTGAGACAATTTGGGAAAGGAAAGGGGACAAGCTTTACTGTTGAAGCAAATTTGTAAGAAATTCAGCATCAGAGCTAGTTATATCCATGGAATCTAGACATTGCGATAGCCTCTCACTCAAATCATCTACTTCTTTCTGTAATCTTCTGATATAACTGCATGTTTCTTTCAAAATTTTCGTTGTCGATGATGATGCCTACAAACATAAAATCATACCAAAAAAAGGGTTATTACATAAAATAATACAGTTTATCCTGATCATGATTGTCAGTCCAAAATGTCTGCATAGGATCACAGGGTTCCCTGTTGTTTATTGTTCAGTTATTACCAGAACATTGTCATCGTAAAGACTAAAGAGCTTGCCTAACCATGCATGGTTTTCAGTTACTTCAGCCTTGTCAATGACATGGAAACAAGAGAGGACGATAGGATAAAGAAAAGAGAGAGGAAAACACTACCCTGCCATGGCGGCCATGATTGAGCTGAGGAAGCAATGTTCCAAGTCTTAAGATGAGAGCATTGAACTCATCATCTGTGATTTTGTTTGAAGCTCCAGACATGAAGAACCCTAGCTACCTTTTTTGCTCTTTTCCTTCCAACACTCTTTTATAAATTACTGATAATGGTGTGGTGGAGTTTGACATAGGAGAAAGTAGGCTGCTTATAAAGAGAGTTCGAGGGTTAGATTGCAAAATGTGGTAGTTGTTAAAAACATATTTAAAAAATAAAATTTTGTTGTTGGTTTTCTGAAGTACCTAAAATAATCAAACAGGAGACCCCATTTATCACATATTTCTGCATTACTTTGGCCCACAACTATGCAGGCCATGCTTAACTCGGTTTGAAATGAAATACTTTTTGTTTAATTATATGACTAATTTTTTGTTAATGCAAAGTTTGCATATTTAAATTGACACTTGTCACATTTTAGTTGGTAGCTAAGGCATACATTTATATTTATTTATATAAGTAGAGGAAAGAGAACTTTAGCCTCACTTTTAATAATTTTAAAATATAAATATATAATATGATAAAATTTAATTAAGAGTGTTTACATGCATGAGAAATGATTGTATGAAACTATGATTCTACGTTATTCTTATCTCTTTTTATTAGGAGGATGACAAATTAAAATTTTCTTCCTGATTTTCATCTTTTTCCTCCTACAAAAATTCAAATTCAACTAAAAAAAGCTCAAAATTAGGAGGAAAAATATAATTTATCATCCTCCCATCGAAAAATGACGTGAAATCACAATTTTATATAATCCATTCTCTATATACATATATATTTTTTTGTTTTGATTAGCATTTTTTATTTTAATTTGTATGAAGTAGTCTAAATTTTTTGTCAAATATTTTTTAATTTTTAAATTAGTGTTTATGAACTATCTAATTGAATTTTTTAAATAAAGATTATATATATCTACGAAAAAATGTACAAAATACAGATGGTTACATCTTACCAAATTGGTTCCTCTTGTCTCTTGCAATATATATATATATATATATATTATATACAAAGATTTTGATTGAATTGTTATTATCCAAAATTAGGTCTCGATTTAATTATTAAATTACTAAAAATAATTTATTTTAATAAAACAATTATTATTAATTTAATGATATTTTTCTTTTTATATAAAATCCAAAAAAAATTATTTTTACGAAATTTAAACTCAAAACACTACATATATTGTTTACCAATTTTGTTATTTAAACTAAAGTAACACTTGGTTTTTATGTGAATTTTTAGTGTCATAAGTTAACTTGATAGCAATTCAAGAAAAAATGACAACACTATAATTTACAATTTAAATTTATTTAATATTCTTAATATGATGTATTTATTTATTTAAATTTCTTTTTTTCACAATTTAAATTAATTTTTATTTTAATTTCGTATATATTACATATATATTATTATTATTAGTTTTAAAATTTATATGTTATTTATAAACTTATTTATATATTGTAATTATGTGATGACACGTATATAAGTGTGATATAATTTCTAATATATATTATATGTGTTAATGCAGGCACGGCCATTTTCCTGTTTGTCTCGTGCAATTTGCCTCCTCTAGTCACAACGCAGTCGATGGCGAGACTTAATTTTTGTGAAAAGGGATATTGTTGTAAATGATCCCTTAAATTTAGCTAACTTGTTAATATGGTACTTGTATGGTATCTAACATCAGCAATGATAAATATGACATTGACCGTCAGTTAAACACTGCTGTAGTGATGGATAATTTGCATAGCTTAAATCGTTATTAACAACATCAAGATGACGATAAAGACATTGATAAATTAAGTCCTTGACAATTAGAAACTAATATACAATTTTTTCTAAAACCAATATTTTAATTATCTAAATTCATATTTGAATATTATAATAATTTTAAATTATTAAACTATATTTTTTTAGAAAATGTTTATTTACTAGATTAAAAAATATTTCATTTTTAAAATTTAGAATATAGAAAATAAATTTAGATATTGTAGATTTGAAGTTATTATGAAATTTGCTGAAGTTAATTTTGGCTAAATATTTCAATATCTTAAAGTACTTTTTTATATTCTAAATAATAATATATTGAAAAAGTAATTGCTAATATCTTAAAATATGATTTTAAATCAATTTTATTGTTATATAATTTCAGCAAATGAAAATAAAAAAATGATTTGATTTCATAATTCACTTTTTTAAAAATAAACTTCAAAATTTTGTAACTAGTAAATTTTTAAAAAATATATATTTATTTGTTTATATTATTAAAAACTAATATATTATTTTTAAATGTAAAGAAAATATGGACAAATCTTCTGCCACATGATTGGATTTGTCAAAGCTACATCATAAGTGGTATTTAATTGTGTTGGCTGTAAGGGTGAGGAAGCTGCTTCCATTGGTTTTTCAACTAAACTTCAGGCTCTATTTATTACATTATCCATTTAGATAACAAAATGAAATGCAAATGGAATAAATCTCATATTTTTTAATAAATTTTAATTTAATATTTAATTTTACATAATTATTTATATGAAATTTTAATTTTAATTAAATAGTATATATTTTACAAATGAATAATCTAATTATTTTCATATTAAATAAATATAATTATTTGTACATATAATATATATTAATGTAAAGTAATATCATATCAATAAAAATATTAATAGAAATGAAATTTAAATTCATATATAATTTTAGACAAATATCAAAATTTCATAATATTAGTGGTTTTTGAAAATCTATACTACTAATAGACTCCTACCTCTGTTTTTTCCTTTCTTTTCTTTAACATTAAATCATAATAGGTAAATTTCAATTCCAATTTTTTTATTTTTTTAATTATAAAAATGGTTAAATTTTCATTTGATCCCTATATTTCGTTTAAATTTAAAATTTAATCTATATACTTTAATTTTGATATAATTTTGTATCTAAATTTTTATAATATCATTAGTTAGTCTAAATACTTTATTTTAATTATAATTATGATATGAATTTTTAGAATTGCTAGCAAAGTTAAAATTCTATACTAAATTCATGCACATTACAATGTTATTGTTTTGTTATATAAATACCAAGTGATTTTTTTTTATTTCAAAATGTCATACTAGTAAATTTAATAAAAGAATTTGAAAAATGTTAACAAATGGGCCTAAAATTTTAAATTCAAAAAATAAAGAGATTAAATTCTTAAAAATAAAAATATGAAAATTAAATTCTAAATATATTGTAACATTTAAAATTTTACTCTATAATTTAATAAAAAACAAATAATTAGAGGGATATAAACTTACTATTAACATCAAAGATTTAATCTTGGTTTTCCGATTGTTGAAAAGTTAAAATCTCGGCAGCTTGGCCCATGAAAATCTAATATAGATATGGTAGGATCTAGACAACTGTTTAGAGATTGAAACACTTGCTTTTTTTCTCTTAGTCTGGTAGCAAAAAATATCCATCCGCGTCAACCCTCGGCTCAACCAATAAATGATCAATATGCATGTATAATTATTAGTTTAAAAAAAAGTACTTATTAAACAATCATTTGAAATCATAGTGGTTTAAGAGTTAAATTTGCAATCAGCGGTGATGATGACATTAGATATTGTAACGTGAGATAAAAAATAAATTAAACGCATCGTATCGCATCGCACTACATCCAATTACCTACCCTAAATATGTTTATCCTATATTTGGCATAAATTTTAAAAAATAATATAATTTTTTACCTCTAAATTTGGTAAGTAGACCCACATTAGTCCCTAAACTTTTTTTATCCACTTCGACCCTTAAATTTGAAAATTGTTATTCATTTAAGTCTATTTTGTTAATGATCGTAAAAGAAAACTAGGATAATGTAACTTTTGACCCTTGAACATCGGTTCCTAAACTTGACAACTAAGTTCATTTTGGTACCTATACTTTTTTTTTTTTAAGTTTTGGCACTTGAACTTGATAACTAGGTCCATTTTGATTCTTGAACTTTGAAATTTTTAAAAGTTTGATAATGTGACACCTTGAGACCGCGCGAAATCATCACTTGAAAATAAAATATTTTTAGATAATGATGTGATACAATATTATAGTGTTATATTCAATGTTTTAATAACCGAACTAATGGTTGAACATGTTAGGCCACTAGTTCTTAATTCAACTAGTTCGATCAATTTAACTATCGAACCAACAATATTTAAATAAATAATTAAAATTTTATAAAAATCTAAAAAGCCAAGTAAAATTAGTTTTATATTTTTTTTACTCTTTTTAGATTTTTATGAATTTTTAATTATTTATTTAATTATTGTTGGCCCAACGGTTGAACCTATCGAACTGGTTGAATTGAGAATTGGTGGTCTAACCTGTTTAATCATCAGTTCAATTATTACAACACTAAATATGGCACTTGGAGATTGTGCCATATCATCATCTAAAAATTTTTATTTTTCAAACTTAGAGTGTCACATCATTAAACTTTTAGATTTTTCGAGTTTAAGGATTAAAATGTACCTAGTTGTCAAGTTCAAGTACCAAAGTGAATAAAAAAATTATAGGTACTAAAGTGAAATTTGTTGTCAAGTTCAAGGGATCAATGTGGACTTACTTGTCAAGTTTAGGGGCGAAAGGTTACATGATCCCCATTTTTTTCATGGTCATTAACAAAATAGACTTCGATGAACTATGATTTTTAAGTTTAGGAGTCAAAGTGGATAAAAAAAGTTTAGGAACCAATGTGGACCTACTTGCCAAATTCAAGGGCAAAAAATTACATTATCCCATTTAAAAATTTGGATTTCTTTTATTATGTAAATTGTAATAGGCCAATTTGGCCCGGCCTAATAAATTAAACCAAAAACCAAAATAAAATAAAAACCCAAAATTATTAAACAGTCCATGTCCAGTCCAGTACAAAGTTTCAAACCCAAAATACAAAATTAAAACCTAAAATGGACCCAAAATTAAATAAGCCCAACCCCTATCCAATTAACAGCCCAAAATTTCAAAGGTAAAGGACCCAATTTGAAGAGCCCGAATGGCCCAAATAATTTCGGCAAAACAGAAACCCTAGGGGTTCCAAAAGAGACTCGCGCCGCGCGTGTGCTCCACGCGTACCACCACGCTCGTACCTCCTCAACCTCCTGCGCACGACCTCCGTACGAGCCATTTTCGCGCCTCCGTACACATCCTCCGTACCTACAAATCAAACCACGACAACAGCAAATACAGAAAGAAAAAAACAAGAAAGAAAAGCTTTGTATTTTTCATTATTATTTTCGAATCGGCTATAAAATAAGCCAGAGAATCATTTGTAATACTCTTACGCTTTTGAAATACAAAAAATATAAGAACAAAGGTATATTTTCAGCCAATTTCCTAGTCCATTTTCATTTTCTAATTTACTTTATGTAAAAAAAAAGTAAAGGCGCAAACTTTCTACCTTCGGTGGTTGTCGGAGCCCGAATCCGAATCGTCTTTCACTTATTTTTAATTTTAGGTAAGGGTTTCAGGTGTTTTGTGCTTAGATCGGGGTTCGGGAAGAGAGAGAGGGTTTCAATAGGCCCTTTTTGGTCTACTCCGGCCACCGTAGATGACGGCGCCACCACCGGCAACCGACAGCAATCAGGGTGGCCCCAATGGACGGAGACCGAGAGCCAAGAGACCCCTTTTTTTTTATTTCTTTGAGTTTTTTTTTTTAAATGAATGCCCAAATGAATTTCTTTTATATTTTTTTTGCCTTTTATAGATGGTCTATACGACGTCGTTTAGGGCTGAAGGTAATAGCTCCAAAACGGCGTCGTTTTGAGCTGGGTCGGGCTGACCCGATTTGACCCCTCATGATCCGCGTGTTTTCGCAGTGAAGGTCTATTTGCACGCCCAACCCTTCTGCTTTTGCTGCGGTTATCAATTTCATCCCGCTTTGTTTTCTTTTCTTTTACTTTTTTCCCTTTTATTTTATTTCATTTCCGACTTGATCAGGACTTTAACAACCGAAACGCAGCGCATTAGGATTAGGGACATTGTCCCATTTGGTCCTCGTGATTTTGGACGCGTTTCATTTAGTCCCTAGCAGCTTTCTTTTTTCATTTAGACTTTTTTACCCCGAATTTTGTTTTGATTCCAATTTCATCCTTAGTCTGTTTACTTTGTTTGTGCATTCGTTTTTTTGTTTTTTTTAAACTGCCTATTATTTGTTATTTTATATACTGTTAATTTAAGGTCGTTTGTTTATATATTATCTTATATTATTTTATAAAACTGTTTCATTATGTGTTTTAAATTGGCTTTTTATATTTGTTACTAAACTATTTTATATATATTATTTATTTTAATTTTTTATCATTTATTTCACAATCTCATCTATTATATTTTGAATGGACTTGTGGATTATTCACTTTAAATTATCTTATGTATCTTGTTTTAAACCCTATTTATTTCAAACTGTTAATTACTTGCTTTAGGTTTTTTATATATACATTATTTGTTCCACACTTCACATATATTATCTCTTTAAACTTTTTATATACCATTTGTTTCAAATTGTCGTATATTATCGATCTTTAAAACTGCTTTTTACACTATTCGTTTTAAATCATTTTATATTATTACTATTTATTTTGAACTTATTTCTATCATGCTATTTATTTACATCTTGCTATAATAGTTGTTTTCAAACTTTATTCATTTCTATTTCGTAGTTTATTTATTTATTTCTTAGATTAGTTGATTGTAAGATTAGTTTTTGTAATTATTGCCATCATCGTGAGATTTGCAATTTCTTAATTCATGCTTATTGATTATTTATGGTTCGTTAGTGTGATACTTTGCTTATAAATTGTTACTCCTTGTATGTTATTACTCCCTCGCACTTCATCCCCACAAAAGGTTATACTTCAATATCAATTGAGTTTCGAAGTCGTTTTCATTCGCAGGTTTTAGAAATAAAGCAACGCTTGTGTTTGGGAATTTTGAAAAACCGTGCCTTAACTCATTAGGTTCCGATTTTTCTCACTAAACTTAAGCAAATAAGTGTCCTTTTCCCTTTTAAATCAAAATGCATGAAAGTTTTAAATAAGAACTTACTCTCGAGAATTTGAGACGCTGCGTCCTAACTCATTGAATGTGGCATCTTATCATCTCGAGATAAGAATTTCAAAAATAAAGGCAATATTCTATTTGGAATTTTGAGAAATCGAGCCCTAACTTACTGGGTTTCGGTTTTTCATTTGACCTGAATAATGAAATACCTTTTTAAATTTAAGTGCATGTGTTTTTCATATTTATAAAAAAGAGAGACAAGCCTGATTTCAAAGGGTTGAAATGTTGCATCCTAATTTACTGGGTACGGCATTTTTATTTCTTTGAGATAAGCGAGTCTCGGTTTTCACTTTGGTCTATTCAAACGTTCTTTTAGATAAAATGATCGTATTTTAAAATCCTTTCAAACGTTCGACGTTAGGACATTAAGTAATCAATTAGGTATTAATTTTGGGCATCACAAGAGTGCTAACCCTTCCTCGTACGTAACCGATTCCCGAACCTGCTTTCTTGAGTTTTGTAGACCAAAATTTGTTTTAAAAAATCAAAGTTTTATAGTGATCCGACCACACCTCAAAAAAGGGTCGGTGGCGACTCCATTTCCATTTTTTTTATTTTTAAATCGATCCCTATTTTTCAAAATTTTCAAAATGAAAAAAATGGTTTCGACAGCTTGGCGACTCCACTGGGGAATTAGGAGAGTCAAGCCGTTAAATTGATTATTTGTTGTCTTTTCATCGAAAATTGAAAATTGATTTGAAAAATTACAATCCTTTTATTGCAATTGGTTTGTCATACTTCGTATGATTGTTGTGGATTAAATTTTGTGAAATAATTTTGCGCATCATATTGCATGACCGCCGGGTCACACCTTTTAAGTGGGAGTGAGAAGCTACTCCTTCGTGAGGTTTTCATCTTCATGTAGGATAATGAATCACTTCCGGAATACATCCGCACCTATGTCTTCGTGAGATTTTCATCTCCTTGCAGCAATAGAGAAATGTATTCCCTTGAATCGAACTCGGTCCGTATGAGCCTATAATGGGTGAGGATCGAGGAATCTGCTGGTTCAGGTACCCCAACTTTAAAACCAAACCGCATATAGAGAACCCTAAGAGCCTACCCTAGGTAGAGCTACGCTAAACCTTAGCGGTTACCCGGATAGGTGCTTGATTGTTTTTTTCCTTTTTTCTTTGTACATGCTCTGGATTTCGTTTTTATACATTGTACTGACGTCTTGTGTTTTGTTTTTGTTATATTTTGTATGCAATTTCACATTTAAGAGGTGTCGATTTGGGTTCGATTACTAAATTAGAGAGCTCGGTCATGGAAAACAAACTTCTTGATAAAGTTGTCATAGGCCAATTTTGGCCATTACAAAATTTAAAACCCGGAGCCCACTTTACAATCAACTTAACCCAATACTCGGATGACCTAAACCCCAAAACTAACCCGTTTCACAATAAAACCCGAACAGGCCAGTTACTTAACCCATAACCCAATTTTGACCCACCTAAAATCGGGCCCATTTCTAACCTAACCCGTTTCCCCTAGAACCCAATCTCGAAACCCTAGCCACACCGACCTAACCCCACTTGCTCTGACTCAGCAGCTTCCACCGCCTCTGTTCTGCCTCAGCCACCGCCACTATCACATCAAGTGCTATCCACTTGCGCCATAAGCCCTGCAAACAGTAAATGAGAAGAGACAGTAGTGGTATAAAATATTTTGTAAAAAGGGTTATATAAACCCGAATCAAGGAATGTAAGGGGGCTTTTTTTTTTTCGCTAGCATTTTCTTTTCAATCAATAAAAATACTAAGATTAACAGCACTAAAGGGCAAACTCAGTAACGTTCCAACGAAGGGATACCCCCCAATCTGACATCGGAGAACAGAATCGGCATAGAGGTGATTTTTTATTTTAAAACCTATTTTTTAACATACATATATTTAAAAAAATAATAGTATAAAAAGAAAAATAAGAAAAATAGAAATTTTTACCTTTTTCCTGCCACCGGAACGGTGGCCGGAACGGCGGCGATCGACGGTGTACGGCGGTCCGGTAACCGGCCGATGACCGGACGGCGACCGGTCCGGCACCGGAGACCCCCGGGATCCCCCCTCTCTTCCTTCCCTCTCCCTTTCCCTCTCCCTTTCTTTCTTTTTTTTCTTCTTCCCGTGCAAATGCCCAAAAAAACAAAAAAAGTTAACTTTTATAGTAACCGACTCGGGTCGAGTTGACCTGACCCGCTCCGAATGGGGCCCGCGTGTTTTTTAATCGGAATGGCTAATTGCGCGCGTGGCCCTTCCGTTTTTTCATAGTTTCGCGATTAAGTTTATTAAAATCATAATTTGGCCCTGAAATTCGTCCCGCTTTGCAATTTAATCCCCCTTTCAGCGACAGCGTTTTAAACCCCGAGGTAAATTGCTGTCTGGGTCCCCCTAGGTTTAACCCGTGTTCAAATAAGTCCCTTTCGCTTATTTATATTTTGAAGTTCGCCCCAAACACTTCCTTTTAAATTCAATTTCATCCTTTTATTTCTTTTAGTGTTATTCTCTTTAAAATTTAATAGTATTATTATTATATTAATTATTGTATTATTTTATATCTTATCATATATGTATGTATTATTATTATATCATTTACTACTATTATATTTATTCATTGTTATTATTGTTATTATTATTATTATATTATTTTAACATAATATTATAATCTATATGTATTAGGTATAATATTAAACTAATTACATACTTTTACATTGTGTTATCATTTTACATATATTAACACGTGCATATTATTCTAATACTTATTTAATTTATATATATTGTTTTATGTATGTATTCTTAATATTTTTATATTACGTATATATCTTTAGACATTAATATATTATATGTAAGTACCTGTATATTAATTATTATTTCGATATTTTAATATACATTACGTATTTATATTTTAATGCCGTATTCATATATATTATGTATAGATCCTAATAATATGTCGCATTTGTGGTTTTCACTATTAGTATTTATTATTATTTTATTTACCCATATATACATTTTTTATCCAAAACATGCATTTTATATATTTATACATTGCGTGTATACTCATAACATTATATTATTCGTATAGTGTCGTTATCTCACATTTTCATAATTCCATTGTTCCTAATATATATTACGTACATGCGTTTAAATACTATTATATATACTTCGTAAACTTAATATTATATGTCTTATACATGTTTACTGCTTCTTTTTATTTGCACTGTTACTATTACCATCACGTATGTATTGTTAATACTTCATATATTGTTCATCTCATATATTTTTTTTACCCTTATTGTTATCTGTCTCTAAATTTCGGCTTATTAATTTCTACATCGATATTACTCCCCTATAATCTTTTCATGCTTTAATAAACAAGGCAATATACCGATTTTAACGTTACGCCAGTGATCTCATTGCTATTGTTGGGTGAATCACGATTGGCTCGTGTTAAAACGGGATATCCTTTTCAAAAGAAATCGAAATCCAAAAAACGCTCGTATCTCGATCGAATCACGACTAAATTTTAAATTGAACTTGTACTTTTGAAAATTAAGACAACGTACATTTGAAAGATACCAATTTCGGGCGTCGCGGGGTGCTAATACCTTCCCCGCGCGTAATTGACTCCCGAACCCTCTTTTTCTCTGGATTTTTCAACGTAGACCTAAAATGAGCCTTTTACACAAAAACGAATTTTTTCGTCAGAAAGAGGTTTTATTAGGTGCCCGATCACACCTAAGAAAAAGGATCGGTGGCGACTCCTTTGCTTTCATAAAATTGAAATTCGTTTTTTTAAGATTTTAAATCGCCACAATTAGCGACCTAAGCTAAAAAATTTTCGTCGCTACAGTTGGCGACTCCACTGGGGAGAGCTTTCGAGAGTCGAATCAAATCAAATGCGTTGTTGAAATTTTCGAGATGCCTTTTTCAAATTAGTATTTAGTCGTGATCTTCAAAATTTTGCAAAAATCATGTACTCGCATCTCATTGTAAGTGTTTTCTAACTTCTTGTTTACTTGTTTTGAAGCTCTAAATTTCTAAGCTTCGGTTCTCTAAGTCTAGTTTTTAAAATAAAACAAAAGGTTTGTGAGTTTCTCCCCACACATCGTTCACGTGCATTTTGCATAACATGAGCTCTATACCCAGGCTCCGTCCCTTTTAAGTGAAAGTAAACGCTACGCCTTCGTGAGTTAACTCGTCCCTCCGCACAGGCTAGTGAATACTTTCGGGTTACATATGACTTATACTTTCGTGAGATAACTCGTCCCTCCGCACAGGCATAAGTAAATGTAATCCCTCGAATTGATCTCGTAAGCCTGTGATGGGCTATGACCGAGGTTCTGTACTAATCTTAGTAGATGACAGTACAGACAATTCGGGTACCTTTCTAGAACCTAAAACTACATATAATGAACTGTACGAGCTACCCAACTAGAGCCATGCCGAACCTCTGTCTGTTTAGTAGATACCAAAATAAGCACACGGGAGAAACGCCTCTCACCTTTTGTACTTTCGCTTTGTATATAAGGGGATGGGATCTATTTGGTGAATTAGATCGGGTAGCTTAAAATTACTTTAATTTATTTTCGTTTATATCTGATCACTAACCGAGTTTGATTGTCTTTGTTTTATTCCTCATCATGCATCATAGGCATCATAATAGGACGGTGTTGACTAAAGATTAGTTGCCAAAAACAGGGTTTCAAATGGAAGAGTCAATTGTACAAACGACCGAGACAAACACCGTGGTTCGGGACTAGTCTTTGAGGACTCAAAGAGAAAAGGGAAACAGCCTGGTGGAAGATTGCATGGTCAATCTACCCGAGCGGGTAACTGTGAATGTCCGTCAAAACAATCTTGAGGACTTAGTTTGGATCTGGAATCAGTGGGATTTAGATACTCGAGGTATTTTCACCGAAAGGTACGGGGACATAGCCCATTTGATTACTGTCAAAGTAGACGAAAGATTGATTTGACGGACATTCACAGTTACCCGCTCGGGTAGATTGACCATGCAATCTTCCACCAGGCTGTTTCCCTTTTCTCTTTGAGTCCTCAAAGACCAGTCCCGAACTGTCTCTTCTCATTTACTGTTTGCAGGGCTTATGGCGCAAGTGGTTAGCACTTAATGTTATGCCTCTAGCCACGCTTTCCAGAATTCCGATGGATTTGTCCTACTTGAGGCCGTATCACTCCACGGTAAGAGCATTTGATGGAACGAGACGAGAAGTTATAGGAAAAATTGAAGTCCCTCTAGAAGTGGGTCCTTATATCTATGACATCGAGTTTCAAGTTATGGACATCACCCCTTCATATAATTGCCTCCTGGGGAGGCCATGGATCCATTCGGCCGGGGCAGTTCCATCATCCCTTCATCAGAAAATAAAGTTTATCATGGATGGCTGCTTGGTTACCGTTGAGGGTGAAGAGGATATTGTTGCGTCTATCTCTGCAGACACACCTTACCTCGAAGCGAACAAAAACGCCGTGGAATGTTCCTTTAGATCCTTTGAGTTCGTCAACGCCACATTTGTGGCTGAAGGAAATAGAATTCCCGTGCCTAGGCTGTCGAAGAATACCAAAATGGGAATCAAGCTGACAGTAGGGAGAGGGGCCCGAGCAAGGAAAGGTTTGGGAAGACATCATCAAGGGATAGTCAGGGCCTTAAAGCCAGTACCTCATAAGGCACGATTTGGTCTAGGATTCCAACCGAATGCACATCACTTGAAGAAACAGTGGAAGAAGAAGCAAGAAAGAAGGGTTGCGAGGACTCTAGGACGAGAACCGGAATGGGAACCCATCGAGTACCCCCATCTGTCAAGGACATTCACATCCGCTGGGATCATGTATCCAGGGCAAGAAAATGTGCACAGCCCACTGCTACTCGTTGAGAAGGCTTTCCAGAACATTTGTATAAATGTCGTTGATGAAGAAGCTGATGCAAGTAAAAGTGTTTCGAGGATATGCCCTTGTCCCCCGGGTTACATGTTGAACAATTGGACTGCTGAGGACCTTCTTGTGGTTTATAAGTCTTCCTCAGAGTAATGCCCGATATTCACTTTTTGTGTCCCTAAATACAATGGGATTCTTTTGTAAGAGCTGTCGTCTGCTCTTTATCTATTAAATGAATATTAATGAAGAGGCATTTTGTCATAACCTTTTACATTCACATTTACTCCATAATTATTCTTTCATTTCATGACCTGTCCTTACACTTACCTCACACCATGCCATAACATTTTGTTTGTTGTTGCCAATGCTTGGATGTCCCTCTATAGTTTTCCTTTTTATTTCAGGTGTTCAGATACCAATGACATGAACGAGCCCGTTACCAATCTTGAAATTGATTTTGAGAGGACTGTTTGTCTAGGAGAATTCGAGGATGAGGAGAATGCCGAAAACTACGTCTCGTCTCCTGACTTGCTAAGGTTGGTGGAACAAGAGGACAAACAGATTTTACCTCAAGAATCTGTTGAAACAATAAACCTGGGGACTGATGAAAATAAGCAAGAAGTGAAGATTGGAACCTCTATCTCAGAGGACATCAGGCATAATTTGATCGCTTTGCTCCATGAGTACAAAGATGTGTTCGCATGGTCGTATCAGGACGTGCCGGGATTGAATAAAAATATAACAGTCCATACGCTCCCACTGAGACCAGAGTGCAAACCCATTCAACAAAAATTAAGACGAATGAGGCCTGAAATGTTGTTGAAGATAAAAGAAGAAGTCAAAAGGCAATTTGATGCGGGCTTCTTACAAGCCTCCAAATATCCAGAATGGGTGGCTAATATTGTCCCAGTACCAAAGAAAGATGGTAAAGTACGAATGTGCGTAGATTATCGTGACCTGAACCGAGCAAGTCCTAAGGATAATTTTCCCTTACCACATATCGACACACTAGTGGACAATACGGCAAAGCATTCACTATTTTCTTTCATGGATGGATTCTCGGGGTATAACCAAATTAAAATGGCTCCCGAGGATATGGAGAAAACCACATTTATAACGATGTGGGGAACATTCTGCTACAAGGTGATGCCATTCGGACTAAAGAATGCTGGAGCCACATATCAGAGGGCCATGGTGACATTATTTCACGATATGATGCATAAAGAGATAGAAGTCTATGTTGACGACATGATTGCTAAATCCCGAGGAGAAGAGGAACATATTGTGAACCTCAAAAAGTTATTTGAAAGACTGAGAAAGTTTCAGCTAAGGCTTAATCCAGTTAAATGTATGTAATAGCCAATTTTGGCCCAATTAAATAAATGCAAAACCAAATGAAAACCAAATATTAACAAAAGTCCCTTTACAGTTTAGTCCAGGTTACAGTCCAAATGGCCCAAATAAATCCTAAATTTCCTACCCGTTACAAACATGCAGGCCCAAAACATAAAAATTTACAAATTAGCCCAAAATCAACACTACCCTAACCGGCCCCAAAGGCCCAAAACCTAACCCTAGGTTTGGCCAAACAGGTTAGCCCTAGCGCCGCTGCTGCCATCTCGTGCCTCCACGCGCGCTACACGACGCTTCAGCAACCCCAGCGACCTTCAGCCCCCGTACGAGCCAGTGCCTCAGCAGCCACGTCCGCACACAGACCTTGTACCTGCGAGAACAAGCAAACACGGACAACACAAAAACGACAGCAAACAAAAACAGAAAAGGAATTTGTAATTTTTAAATCGGTTATATAAACCGAGAAAACATTTTTGTAAAGAGGAGGCTTTCGAAATACAGAAATCAAAAAACAGTGAAGGTATTTTGCGAGCAACCTTTTAGTCCATCTTCTCTTTTGATCTATCGCATACATAGTATGATAATATAAAAACGGAAATTTTACCTTTGTATTGCTGACTGGAGCCCCGGGGTCCTAGTTCGCACCGTCGAAATCGGTGTTTGAAAGAGGGCTCCGGGTTTAAATAGCGTGAGCCCTTCGATTAAAGGCCCTCCTTGAAGTCAGACCAGCCTCCGGTGGAATCCGTTGCCGATCGAGGCGAGACATGGTTGGAAGGTCCTGGTCTCGGCTCTTGCGCAGTGGCCTGGAGAAGGATGAGCGAGCCTCCCTCTTCTGCTTTCTCTCTGCCCCTTTTGCTCTAATGCACCGATGCCCTATCTTTAGGGTTTGGTTTTAGTACTTAAACGGCGCGTAAAACGGCACCGTTTAGGGCCTGTCTCAGTGGCTCCAAAACGGTGCCGTACTGGCCCACTACCCGACTGAGACCCGATGACCCGACCCGAACCGGGCTCTGACCCGCGTGTTTCTGGTCTCGAGGGTTATTTGCGCACCTGGTCCCTTTTGTTCGTGCCCACATCTAATGGAGCCCTTGGGTCATTTTATTTATTTTTAATTTAGCCCCAGGGTTCGCGCAGTTTTGCAATTCGGTCCGCGCTAAAAACACAGCGCTTCGGGCACTGGAATATTTCCAGTTTTAGTCCCTGAACTTTGCGCGCATTACACCTGGGTCCTTCGGCCCTGTTTTATCGTTTAATTTAGCCTCTGACTTTTATTTTAATTTTAATTTAACCCCCAACTCGTTTTTATATATTTATTTACTGGCCCTTTTCGTATTTATTATTTATTATTATTATTATTATTATTATTATTATTATTATTATTATTACTATCATTTTTTTTTAAAAAACCCTTTTTGTTTGTTTATTTTAACCTCTTATTTAAGCTTTGCAATTTTATCATTTGTATTATGTTTTATTGCATATATTATTATTAACATATTATACTCATTTTACTTGTTATTTTTTATTAAAGTCATGTTATTATTCACCTATATATAAATATATTATATACTTATTATGTATATATTTTCAATATCTATTTATTTATTTATGTTTCTTTTAAACATATATTATGTATAGATTATATATATATAGAAATTTTAATGCTATAGTTGTATATTATATTATACTATCTTATATATGTTTTAATACTTTTATATAAATGCATATCCTTGTATATTACATGCAGTTATTTTCTACATCATGCTTATTACATGTATATTATGTTTTTATATATTACGTATTCTAAACACCTTTTATATATTATTCATTTTAAAACGAAAAGGGCTTTCACATTTTTCCTTTAAAATGTACATATTCCAAATTTTGTATTTTCATTCGAATATTGTATATTTGGCCTATTTTTATATACTTGCGTTTTACGTAAACTTACCTTATATAATATAATATTTAGTTCTGATATCATCTTAGGTAGGCCTCGTGTTTTTTAAATTCACCAATACATATATTTCTTCGTAAATATAGTTATGTATGTGTATATAACTTACTTTAAAAACTTATTATATTTTTAGTTATTTTCGAGCCTTATGTGATTTTAATTTGCTTCTTTAAATATAAATTATTTATTCAAGGCTATTTTTACATACTATTTTGAGTTATCTAGATATATTGTCCATCTCTAGCTTTATATATTTGTACTATTTGTTCATTAGTCCATCACTTTTATAAATTGTTTTTTTGCTATGGTGGTTTTGCATTGTTTAGTATCTCATATGCTAATTGTTTTTGTGTTATTCCATGCTAATTACGCTTGTGTTTCTCGTCATGGTATTATAATTCAAACCCCCATCGTATTTGAGCCTTTAATCGATACATCATTTTTAGCTCGAATAAATTAAATAAATCCATTTTTTTACCAACGTTCAATCTTTACTCGATAATTTCTCGAAAATAAGACAACATTTTATGCTTGGAAATTCGAAGAATCGTGCCCTAACGTGTTGGGCCGCGTTTCTTTCGTTTGTTCAAGCACTAAAATATTCTTTTCGATTTCACTCGTATTCTTTAACTTTTCAAAGCAAGGCAATGTCCTCCGTTCGAAAATCCGAAAAAGCGTGCCCTAACGTGTTGGGTTTCGTTCTTTTGGTTAGATCGAATACGTTGACACCCTTTTATAATTTTCAAATGTACAAATTTTTGGGATAGGATTCGACCATAGGTTCGAGGGTAAAGGCGATGCTATATTCCCTTGAAACGAGAGAATCTTTCCGACCAGTTTAAGCCGTTCAAATGCTTTAAAAGAAATCGTATTTAAAAATTTTTGACATAAGGACATTTTTGATTAATTCGGTACCAATTTTGGGCGTGACGAGGGTGCTAACCCTTCCTCGCACGTAATCGACTCCCGAACCCGATTTCTCAAAATTTCGTAGACCAAAAGCAAATCATTTTAATAAATCAAAATGTTTTATTAAATTGATTTGAGGTGTTCCGACCGCACCTTGGAAAAGGGCCGGTGGCGACTCCATTTTTTAATTTCCAAAAGAGGGTTTCGACAATGTACATTCGGGGTTACTTCGGGAAAGTTGCTAGGCTTCATCGTCAGTGAAAGAGGCATCGAGGTGGATCCAGAAAAGATAAAAGCCATTTAAGAATTACCACATCCGCGTACACAGAAAGAGGTCAGAGGATTCTTGGGAAGGCTAAACTACATTTCCCGATTCATTGCTCAACTCACCAATCAGTGTGACCCCATCTTTCGACTCCTTCGAAAGCACAACCCTGGGGCATGGGACGAAGAATGCCAGGAGGCCTTTGACAAAATAAAACAATATTTGTCTAGCCCTCCAGTGCTAGTGCCACCAACTCCAGGAAGGCCTTTGATTTTGTATTTAACGGTGTTCGAAAACTCAATGGGTTGTGTACTCGGGCAACATGACGAGTCGGGAAAGAAAGAAAAGGCGATATACTACCTCAGCAAAAAGTTCACAAAATACGAGGCAAGGTATTCGTCGATCGAAAGATCCTGTTGTGCTTTGGTTTGGGCAGCTAGGAGGCTCAGGCAATACATGTTGTATCATACGACATGGTTAATCTCAAAGTTGGACCCGATAAAATATATGATGGAATCACCCGCACTCTCAGGGAGAATGGCCAGATGGCAGATCCTGTTATCAGAATACGATATCATCTATGTGAACCAAAAATCAGTGAAAGGGAGTGCAATAGCTGATTTCTTGGCGGCTCGAACAACAGAAGAATATGAGCCCCTGAGATTTGATTTCCCGGATGAGGACTTAATGTGCATCACAGAGAAAGAATGTGAGTCATCAAAAGGGACGCCTTGGAAGATGAGCTTTGATGGTGCATCGAATGCTCTGGGGCATGGAATTGGAGCAGTCTTAATATCACCGGAAGGAGACCATTACCCTTTCACTGCTAGGCTCAATTTCTTCTGCACCAACAACATAGCAGAATATGAGGCTTGTATCATGGGACTACGAGCAGCCATTGAACGAAACATCAAGATCCTAGATGTATACGGGGATTCAGCTTTAGTGATCTACCAAATCCGTGGAGATTGGGAAGTGAGAGATCCAAAGCTGATCAAGTACAGCTATCTGGTGGCTGAATTAATCAAAGATTTCAAAGAAATAACATTTAATTACTTCCCACGAGAAGATAACCAATTGGCTGATGCCTTGGCCACTTTGGCTTCCATGTTCAAAACAAATAGAGAAGCAGAAATAATGCCCCTCAGGATGAGCATATACGAGGTCCCAGCACATTGTTATAGCATTGAGAAAGAGGCTGATGGACGACCATGGTACCATGATATCTTAGAGTACGTCAAGAATCAAACGTATCCTGAGCAAGCAAACGAGAATGACAAAAGAACAATCAGAAGAATGTCAGTGGGATTTGTTCTTGATGGGGACACCTTATACAAGAAAGGTAAAGATCAGGTGCTTCTGAGATGCGTAGACACTACTGAGGCCAAGAAAATACTTGAAGAAGTTCATGAAAGAATATGTGGGACCCATTCTAACGGTTTTACTATGGCCAGGAAAATCATGAGACTCGGGTACTATTGGTCGACGATGGAAAGAGATTGCATTAGCTACGCAAGAAAGTGCCACAAATGTCAAATTTATGGTGACAAAATTCACGTAGCTCCTTCGCCCCTTCATGTTATGACGTCTCCATGGCCCTTTTCAATGTGGGGCATGGACGTTATAGGGCTGATTTCTCCCAAAGCTTCTAATGGGCACCGATTCATTTTTGTGGTCATAGATTATTTCACGAAATGGATAGAAGCTGCCTCATTTGCCAATGTGACAAAGACCGCCGTCTGTAGATTCTTGAAAAAGGAAATCATTTGTCGATATGGTTTGCCTGAAAGAATCATCTCAGATAACGCCTTGAATTTGAACAATAAAATGATGACAGAAGTGTGTAAGCAATTTCAAATAAAGCATCATAATTCTTCGCCTTATCGACCGAAGATGAACGGAGCTGTAGAGGCTGCTAATAAGAACATAAAGAAGATTATCGGCAAAATGACAGAGACCTACAAGGACTGGCACGAAAAGCTACCATTCGCTCTGTATGCATATCGCACATCTGTACGGACATCTACAAGGGCAACTCCTTTCTCACTGGTCTATGGGATAGAAGCCGTGCTACCTATTGAAGTTGAGATACCGTCCCTACGAGTCTTAATGGAATCGAAACTCGAGGAGGCCGAATGGGTCCAAGCTCGATATGATCAGTTGAATCTCATCGAAGAAAAACGCTTGAAGGCAATCTGCCATGGACAGATGTACCAGAAACGGATGTTCGCCGCCTATGACAAGAAAGTAAGGCCAAGAGAATTCCATGAAGGAGAACTCGTGTTGAGAAAGATCCTCCCAATACAAAAAGATTTGCGAGGGAAATGGGCACCTAATTGGGAAGGACCATACGTCGTGAAGAAAGCATTCTCTGGTGGGGCTTTGATTCTCACAGAAATGGATGGGAAGGAGTTACCAAATCCAGTAAACTCCGATGTTGTGAAGAAATATTACACTTAAAAAAAAAAAGATCAAGGTGAAAACCCGGAAAGGGCGCCTTGGTTAAACACAAAATATTAGGATGAAAACCCGAAAGGGCGTTCTAATGAAGCAAATCTGGATCCAAAGAGCAAAAGTGATTTGAACAGTGGGTCAGGTGACAAGGCTATAGTATGAAGCATTGTTGAAACACTCGGGATCTTCTACACAAGAAGTCTTGCTCAGAAAGATTCTTGATTGAGAAACGTAGCAGAGTTCATGCATTGAATATCTAGAACATTTGTATCCACCAACATGGTTCCTTTTTCTTTTATAACACTTTTATCTTTGGCGAACTTTCTTTGGTTGTTACCTTTGAAATTAATATAAAGTCTTTTCCTCATACCTACCTGACCATTTGCATGCATCTTATTATGTTTATTTAATTGATAAATAGTAATATGACATGCTCTGTACAAAAGAAATGTTGAGTATTACTCGGATAGAAAACTGGACAGACGCAAGAGTCTCAAAGCAGGAACAAAAGTTCAACATATACCAAACAAGTGATATCTGAGAAACGCAGTTTACTTGTAAAGCTTGAAAGATGGATATAAAGCCCGAAGAGAAACTTAAGAATCCAAGCAATGAAAGCAGATCATCATGATAAGCAAAACAAGAGCTCGGAAGCAAGAACGAAAGCTCAAATGGGGCAAAAGAATGCTATCCAAGAAACAAATGTTACTCGTGGAATTGGGAAACGAATACGAAGTTTAAAAGGAAAGGGTCAAGAAATAATGAGATCAGATCACTACAAGAGTCGCGATGAAAAGAGATCACGATAAGCAAGCGCGAGGCACATAACATGTTCATATAGGCATGAATGCATTTAAGGCAAATAGGTGCATATCATGATGACATCATGCATAACGTACAGATATTTCAGCAGAACAAGAGGTTTCGATGACAATTGCATCCAAACCGAAAAAGAAGACACTTGAATTCCACCATGTGAGAAACTTTGGGTGTTTTTAATTTATGTCTCAAAATCAACTCATATTGCGAGAAGTGAGTTGAGCCTCAAGACACGTTGAGGTACTTTTAATTTATGTTTTCAAAAAATCAGCTCATATTGCGAGAGGTGAGCTGAACCTCAAGCCACGCTGAGGTATTTTTAATTTCTGTTATTGACTCATATTGCGAGAGGTGAGTCAAATCGCAAGTCACGACGAGATGTTTTCAACATCTGTCTTTAATTAGGTTTTAAAAATCAACTCATATTGCGAGAAGTGAGTTGAGCCTCAAGACACGTTGAGGTACTTTTAATTTATGTTTCAGCTCATATTGTGAGAAGTGAGCTGAGCCTCAAGACACGTTGAGGTACTTTTAATTTATGTTTCAAAAATCAGCTCATGTTGCGAGAAGTGAGTTGATCTTTTTCATTTTCTGCTTTTCAAGATTCAACTCATATTGCGAGAGGTGAGTTAATCTTTTTCATTTTCTGCTTTTTAATTTCTGTTCATTCAACTCGTATTGCGAGAGGTGAGTTGATCTTTTTCCATTTCTGCTTTTTAATTTCTGTTTTTCCAAAATCAACTCATATTGCGAGAGGTGAGTTGATCTTTTTTCAATTTCTGCATTTTAATTTCTGTTTATTCAACTCATACTGTGAGAGGTGAGTTGATCTTTTTCAATTTCTATTTTCTGTTTATTCAACTCATATTGTGAGAAGTGAGTTGAGCCTCAGGACACGCTGAGGTATTTTCAATTTCTGTTTTTCAAGAGCCAACTGATATTGCGAGAGGTGAGTTGATCTTTTTTAATTTTTGCTTTTTAATTTCTGTTCATTCAACTCATATTGCGAGAGGTGAGTTGATCTTTTTCAATTTCTGCCTTTTAATTTCGGTTTTTAATCAACTCATATTGCGAGAGGTGAGTTGAGCTTTTTCAATTTCTGTTTTTATTTTCTGCTTTTCAAAAGTCAATTCATGTTACAGAGATGAGTTGAGCTTTTCAATTTCTATTTTAATTTCTGTCTCTCAAAGGTTAACTCATATCGCGAGGGGTGAGTTAAGCCTCGGACCTCATGTCCAGATATTTTCAAACTCTATTCTTTAAAAAGTCAACTCATATCGCGAGAAGTGAGTTGAGCCTCAGTTTGCACACTGAGGCACTTGCAATTTATATTTCAAAATTTGACCCATATTGCAAGAATGTGCAGGTCAAGCAATTTTTGACTTCATCTCAATAAAGGATGAAGATTGGAGCTGATTGAAGACATCAGAGTTTGCCTCTTTAAATCTGCAATAGAGCCAGTTGAAGATACAAATTATGCCTCTTTGAAGTTACAAGGGACCCAATCAAAAATATAGACCTTGCATCCCCAGTGAAGTCGCAGAGGCGCAGTTTGAAGTCGCAAGATTTCATCTCCGAAGTTGCAGAAAAGCAAGATCACTTTATGCCTTTAAAGATACGAATAGATCGAGGCCACCAGTCGAAGCTCAGAAGTCGCGATGCATTGAACCTAAAGCTATGAGAGGTGGTGGGTTGGAACAGGATTACTTGAACAAGAAGAGCACCAAAGAAGTCAAGACTTGGCAACGCCAGGCAAAAATTGGCCTTTCTCTATGTCTTTGCTCTATTACCGTTACACGACAATGAGCAAAGAGGGGCAGCTGTCATAGGCCAATTTTGGCCATTACAAAATTTAAAACCCGAAGCCCACTTTACAATCAACTTAACCCAATACTCGGATGACCTAAACCCCAAAACTAACCCGTTTCACAATAAAACCCGAACAGGCCAGTTACTTAACCCATAACCCAATTTTGACCCACCTAAAATCGGGCCCATTTCTAACCTAACCCGTTTTCCCTAGAACCCAATCTCGAAACCCTAGCCACACCGACCTAACCCCACTTGCTCTGACTCAGCAGCTTCCACCGCCTCTGTTCTGCCTCAGCCACCGCCACTATCACATCAAGTGCTATCCACTTGCGCCATAAGCCCTGCAAACAGTAAATGAGAAGAGACAGTAGTGGTATAAAATATTTTGTAAAAAAGGTTATATAAACCCGAATCAAGGAATGTAAGGGGGCTTTTTTTTTTTCGCTAGCATTTTCTTTTCAATCAATAAAAATACTAAGATTAACAGCACTAAAGGGCAAACTCAGTAACGTTCCAACGAAGGGATACCCCCCAATCTGACATCGGAGAACAGAATCGGCATAGAGGTGATTTTTTATTTTAAAACCTATTTTTTAACATACATATATTTAAAACAATAATAGTATAAAAAGAAAAATAAGAAAAATAGAAATTTTTACCTTTTTTCGGCCACCGGAACGGTGGCCGGAACGGCGGCGATCGACGGTGTACAGCTGTCCGGTGACCGGCCGATGACCGAATGGCGACCGGTCTGGCACCGGAGACCCCCGGGATCCCCCCTCTCTTCCTTCCCTCTCCCTTTCCCTCTCCCTTTCTTTTTTTTTTCTTCTTCCCGTGCAAATGCCCAAAAAAACAAAAAAAGTTAACTTTTATAGTAACCGACTCGGGTCGGGTTGACCCGACCCGCTCCGAATGGGGTCCGCGTGTTTTTTAATCGGAAGGGCTAATTGCGCGCGTGGCCCTTCTGTTTTTTTATAGTTTCGCGATTAAGTTTATTAAAATCATAATTTGGCCCTGAAATTCGTCCCGCTTTGCAATTTAATCCCCCTTTCAGCGACAGCGTTTTAAACCCCGGGGTAAATTGCTGTCTGGGTCCCCCTAGGTTTAACCCGTGTTCAAATAAGTCCCTTTCGCTTATTTATATTTTGAAGTTCGCCCCAAACACTTCCTTTTAAATTCAATTTCATCCTTTTATTTCTTTTAGTGTTATTCTCTTTAAAATTTAATAGTATTATTATTATATTAATTATTGTATTATTTTATATCTTATCATATATGTATGTATTATTATTATATCATTTACTACTATTATATTTATTCATTGTTATTATTGTTATTATTATTATTATATTATTTTAACATAATATTATAATCTATATGTATTAGGTATAATATTAAACTAATTACATACTTTTACATTGTGTTATCATTTTACATATATTAACACGTGCATATTATTCTAATATTTATTTAATTTATATATATTGTTTTATGTATGTATTCTTAATATTTTTATATTACGTATATATCTTTAGACATTAATATATTATATGTAAGTACCTGTATATTAATTATTATTTCGATATTTTAATATACATTACGTATTTATATTTTAATGCCGTATTCATATATATTATGTATAGATCCTAATAATATGTCGCATTTGTGGTTTTCACTATTAGTATTTATTATTATTTTATTTACCCATATATACATTTTTTATCCAAAACATGCATTTTATATATTTATACATTGCGTGTATACTCATAACATTATATTATTCGTATAGTGTCGTTATCTCACATTTTCATAATTCTATTGTTCCTAATATATATTACGTACATGCGTTTAAATACTATTATATATACTTCGTAAACTTAATATTATATGTCTTATACATGTTTACTGCTTCTTTTTATTTGCATTATTACTATTACCATCACGTATGTATTGTTAATACTTCATATATTGTTCATTTCATATATTTTTTTTACCCTTATTGTTATCTGTCTCTAAATTTCGGCTTATTAATTTCTACATCGATATTACTCCCCTATAATCTTTTCATGCTTTAATAAACAAGGCAATATACCGATTTTAACGTTACGCCAGTGATCTCATTGCTATTGTTGGGTGAATCACGACTGGCTCGTGTTAAAACGGGATATCCTTTTCAAAAGAAATCGAAATCCAAAAAATGCTCGTATCTCGATCGAATCACGACTAAATTTTAAATTGAACTTGTACTTTTGAAAATTAAGACAACGTACATTTGAAAGATACCAATTTCGGGCGTCGCGGGGTGCTAATACCTTCCCCGCGCGTAACTGACTCCCGAACCCTCTTTTTCTCTGGATTTTTCAACGTAGACCTAAAATGAGCCTTTTACACAAAAACGAATTTTTTCGTCAGAAAGAGGTTTTATTAGGTGCCCGATCACACCTAAGAAAAAGGATCGGTGGTGACTCCTTTGCTTTCATAAAATTGAAATTCGTTTTTTTAAGATTTTAAATCGCCACAATTAGCGACCTAAGCTAAAAAATTTTCGTCGCTACAAAAGTGGAAGACAATGCGGTGGTCCAAAAGTGGTCAGAGACAGCGCAATTAAAGAAGGGGGATAGCTTAGCTGTAGGGCATGTGTCAGAGTTATGGGACTACACTCGCATTAGTGTTACGCAAAATAGCCTTCAGGAGTTAAAGGAAATTTGGGGACAGTAGAACGATGAGACTAGGAGGTTGTTCTACAGTAGTTATGGAGATTTGCCGTACTTGCTAGACGTCAAGATAGATGAGCATCTATTTCGAGCCCTCACCCAGTATTGGAACCCGGCGTATAGTTGCTTTACCTTTGGGAGAGTGGATTTGGTGCCTACTGTAGAGGAATACACAACTTTACTGAATTGTCTGAGGGTTCAAGTTGATAAAATCTATTTGAGAGCTGCTTATGTCCTAGCTTTTTGGAAGAAGCTGATGAACATTACGGGAATAAACGAGCAATGGATCATGGCCAGGATTAAGCAAAAGGGTGAGTGTAAGTGCATCCCGTGGAAAAATTTGAGGGATTTGATTCTAGCTCACCCCGATATAACGAAGAGAGTTGGTGTCTTTGCACTAAGCATCTATGGGTTAATGTTGTTCCCCAGGGCCTTGGGGTACGTAGATGAAGGGACACAGATCTCTTCGACCGACTCAACAAAGGGGTCACGCCAGTCCCTGCAATCTTGGCCGAGACTTTTAGGTCATTGAACGCATGTAGAAGATCCGGAGAGGGTAGGTTTATAGGATGCTCACAGTTGCTGTTAATTTGGTTTCATGGCCATTTCTGGAAGGTGAACAAGGTTTCTTATTGGGTTTTCTTAAATGATTATTCCCCATTGAGAGAGATGGTAGCTACACCAAGAAGAGACAATGTGTTAGAAGAGAATTGGATAGCACTTCTCTAAAATCTTCAAGAGAAGGACTTTGAATGGAGAGCTCCTTGGTTTGTGCCCGGTGAAATTCTTTCCGATGTGGAAATTTCGATTGGGTCCCTTTGCTCAGAATTTGGGGAGCCGTTGGTTACGCTCCTTTAATGGTATTAAGGCAATATGGATCGAAGCAGTTTGTACCGGTGACGCACGGTTTGACGCAATGTGAGTTCCCGTATAAAAGAGATAGTTACAAGAAAAAGGTCAACGAGATTTCTACTGCTTAGAATTGGACTCATCGGGTGAAAAATCTGAATGCAGGATTAGTGACCCCCAAGTACAGTGATTGGTTCAGTAGAAGGGTTAATGATAATGTCCCGGGGCCAAATATAGAACTTGTCCGACCAATAGAAGAATATTTACGGGTATCAGAACTAGAGATAATAAAACAAGATTTTGAGAAGAGTAATTTGGAACTGGAAAAGAAAATAAGACAATTAGAGGAAGAAAAAATGTATTTAAGGTGAGATGTTGATGTTCAAAAGTTAGAGGCTAAAAAACTAAAGAAAGGAAAGAACAAAGCCGAGGAGGACTTGGATAGCTTGAAGACGTATTACAAGAAATATCGTCAATCAATGAGAACAGCAGGATTAGGAAAAACGTCAGAGTAGTGGCGACAGGAGATTTAAGTAGAAAGAACCAATGCGGAAAGATGGGAGAGAAGATTTCAGGAGGGTCAGGCACAGAGAGAGGCCCTAGAGAAGAGTTTGTTAGAAGCCCAAAATGACAAATGGCAATTAAAGACCTGAGTGGCAGAGCTTGAAAAAGTACTTCATTAGTATAGAAACTGTAATTCGGCGGTTGAGTTGAGAGCTAGTTTGAGCAAAATTGAAGAGATGAAGGGAATGATAGAGGAGCTAGAGTCTGCTTTACGAAATTGTGAGCTTCGGGTAGAGCTTCTTGAAGCAAATGAGGAGCGCTGGAAGGAACAGCTTCATCACTCTCAGAGCCAAGTTAGAAGCCGAGATTACATTATGGGCGAAGCTGTAACGCAGACTCGGGAGGTAGCTGATCACCTACAAACTTTGACAGTTCAAGCAGACATGCTAAGCATGAAGTACGAGCTGGATTCAGATAGGGGCCAGGAGTTAGCTTCGTTACTTAGGAAAGTAAAAAATCTGAGCATTAGGGCACAGCTGTATTTTGTAATCCACTTTATGTAAAGATATTTACTTTCTAGTAAAGTTTTCTAAATGGAACTGAATCAAAATCGACACTATTTTGCATTCATTTCATGTATTTCCATCGCATTCATGTCAAGTGCATTAAATTTCATGAAAAGACTCTAATAAATTACAAATTATTTCAGTAATCTGAAATCGACAAAAATCTCCTAAGTACGCACCCTTACGGTACACAAAAAAGACCAAGGCAATGGATAAAAGAATAGAAAGGTTGGAACAAATGCAGAAAGACATGCAAGAACAGATGCAAACACAAATACAAGAGCAGTTGGCTAAGATCCAACAGGACATTATGGATAAAATGATGGAGTCACAAAGAAACATGATGACTCAAATGTCTCAGATGACGCAACTGTTGAGTGGGCTTATGGATAAAGGCAAGAGCCCTATGGTTAATGATAAGGAGAATACTGAGTACCCTCAATACCCCCTGGTTTTACTCCACCACATGTACAGACACAACCTGATAGAACTCTACAAAGGCCATCCTTTACGATCCGACCTCAACAATTCCAAGCTCGTGTTTCAATGCCCATGAATCTTCAAGCTGGGTTAGGTTCTAACCCGGGGGATAATCTAGCTAATCCTAATGTACCCGATCTAGATGAAATGACAGAGAGAGAGAAATTAAAGACAGAATTACCGAAGCAGCTAGAAGTTAGGTGCAAGTGGCTGAAGGAAAAGTTTAAGGCGATAGAAAATATTGATGGCTGTTATGGAATTGATGCCAAGGATTTAAGCTTGGTCCCGGACTTGGTGCTTCCATACAAGTTTAAGATGCCTGAATTCGAGAAGTATAATGGAACGAGCTGTCCTGAAGCTCATATTACTATGTTCTATAGGAGGATAACAGGGTACATTAATAATAATCAACTGTTGATCCACTGTTTCCAAGATAGTTTGGTGGGAGCAGCAGCCAAGTGGTATAATCAGTTGAGTCGAGCTAAGATTGGTTCATAGAGGGATTTAGCTCAAGCATTCATGAAGCAGTATAGTCACGTAACAGACATGACTCCTGATAGAATCACCTTACAAAACATGGAAAAAAGGCCGAATGAGCGTTTCAGACAGTACGCACAAAGGTGGAGGGAGGTAGCTATAGAGGTCCAACCACCACTCTTGGAAAAAGAGACCACGATGCTCTTCATTAACACCTTAAAGGCCCCGTTCCTCACTTATATGTTAGAAAGTTTCACGAAAAGTTTTTCAGACATAATAATGGCTGGAGAAATGATCGAGAACGCAATAAGAAATAGAAGGATAGATGCAGGAGAGAGTAATAAAAGGTCAACCTCAAGGAAGAAAGAAAGCGAAGTGAATAATGCGAATATGGTATACTCAAAGTCAATTACTGTTAATCAGCCAAAAGTAGTGACTACTGGGCATCAGGGTTCATCAAGAAAAGAGTCTGGCACGAGGCAAAGCAATAAGAAGCTCCAATTTACGCCAATCTCAATGACGTATAAGGAGCTGTATCAAAGCTTATTTGACGCGCATGTTGTGTCCCCCCACTACCTAAAACTAATGCAGCTCCCGTATCCAAAATGGTATGACTCAAATGCTCAGTGTGAACACCACGCGTGGATCATAGTGGAAAAATTCATTGGCATGGGCATCGTGAAATTGGATGATACGCCTAATGCTGAAAATCCGCTACCCAATCACACTAATAATAAGTGAACGCGTTAGAGGAAAATAGGGGAAGAAAAATCAAGACAAATATCTCAGAAGTAAAAACCCCTCTTAGGTGTGTCTGGAAAGAGATGGTGAAGAGGAAGCTAATTGCTTCAGATCTCGAAGGCGGTTGTGAGGAGACGAGGGGATACTATGAGTTTTATCATGATAAAGAACATGAGATTCAAGACTGCACAAAATTCAAGGCCTTGTAGCAGGGTTTGGTGGACAATAAGGAAATAGAGTTTTATGAAGAAATTAAAGATAGAGGAGGCATATGTGTGACAGAGTTGACAACGAAGATTCCAAAAGTTAATTATCCCGTGGTCATCATTTCGCGGCCCAAGAATAGTGAAGGGAGAGCACAGATGGTACCTAGGGTGATAATACAAAAACTTGCGGCCTTTTCTTATAAAGATAGTAAGAGGGTTCCCTGGAACTACGAGTGTAACATGGCAATCCCGAGAAAAGAAAGTTCAACCAGCACTCAAAGGGGGATCAAGATATAGGTTCTCGTACTCGTAGTGGGAGACGTTACGATTTGGTAAAAGGGAAAGCCCCCATGGTAGAACAAGAGAAGGAAAAGTTAGGCGAGTCTGAGTCGTCTGTCAATGAGCTAGTAAAAGAAGAAGAAGCTAGGGAGTTCCTGAAGTTTTTGAAGCACAGTGAGTACAGTGTTGTAGAATAGCTGCATAAACAGCTGGCACGCATATTTGTGTTGGCTTTACTTCAGAGTTCAGAGGTACACAGAAATACACTAATAAAGGTTTTGAATGAGACATATGTGGCCAATGATATCTTAGTTAGTAAGCTGAACCGGTTAGTCAACAACATAAGTGCTGATAACTTCATTTACTTCAACGATGATGAAATTCCGCCAGGTGGCAGGGGATCCACTAAGGCTTTGTAAATTACCACTAGGTGCAAAGGGTACACACTGCCAGGGGTCTTAATAGACAATGGGTCGGCGTTAAACGTACTGCCCCAATCCATATTGAACAAATTATCGGTGGATAGTTCACACATGAAAGAGTGCCAGAACATAGTGAAGGAGTTTGATGGCACGCAAAGAAGAGTCATGGGGAAAATTGAGATACCTTTATTAATTGGCCCAACTACTTATAAGGTAGATTTCTTGGTCATGGATATCAAGCCCTCCTATAATTTCTTACTTGGAAGACCGTGGATACATTCGGCAGGGGCAGTGCCTTTGTCATTACATTAAAAATTGAAGCTGGTATCGGATGGTCGGCTAATAACAATAAACGCTGAAGAGGATATTATCGCGGCTGTGACCAGTGATGCGCCGTATCTAGAGACAAACGACGAAGCAAGTGAATGCTCTTTCCAGTCTTTAGAATTTGTGAATGCAACGTTCGTTATCGAGGGAAATAGAATTCTGGTGCCAAATATATCCAAAACCACAAAGATGGGACTGCGGATGATGGTAGGAAAGGGAGCTTTGCAAAGAAAAGGCCTCGAAAAATATCTCCAAGGTAGAATCATGGCCCCAGTGTTGAAGGAAAAACAAGATCGCTTTGGCTTAAGGTTCAAGCTAGATATGAAGCAGAAAAGAAAAGAATTGAAAAGAAGGCAGGAAAGAATAAGGGCACGTTTGAGTGGTGAAGAAGTCAAATGGGAGCCCATGATAATTCTACACATATCCAAAACCTTTGTGTCGGGAGGAATTATCCACTCTGAGCAGAAAACGCCAAAGAAGGAAGACATTGTAGCAATGTTGAGCAATGTATACAATTGGACTGTAGAAAAATTCTTGTAGTATTTAGGGCTTACTTAGAGTAATGTCCGAAACACACTTGTTGCTTTAAGCCTAGAAGCAATAAGATTTCTTTTGTGAAATAGGCTCATGTTTAAACATCATTATTTCAATGAAGTACATCTTTCTTATTATCCAAAGCAAATATTCTTTCATTCTTTTAGATTCTGTGATTCTCTTCAAATTATTCTTTCATAATTATTCATAATCATACCATACAAATAATTACTCCTGAATTTATTCATTCTTTGTATAATATTTTGAAATGGCAACAGGTTCCTAGATATCAACGACATGAGTGACACTGGTATTAGCTCCGAATCTCTCTTTGAGCAATACATGTGTTTAGAAGGATCCGAGGATTTTGAAGATGACATAGATTGTGACTTATCACCGGACTTGTTAAGGATGGTAGAGCAAGAGGAGAAAAAAATTCTACCTCATAAGGAGACAGTGGAAACTGTGATACTGGAAGAAGGGAAGGTGGTAAATATTGGAACATGCATAACTAAAGAGACGAAACGAAACCTCGTGGAATTACTACAGCAATTCAAAGATGTCTTCGCATGGTCATATCAGGATATGCCTGGTTTAAGTATTGATATAGTAGTACACAACCTTCCCATAAAAGAGGATTGCAAGCCAGTTCAGCAGAAGCTCCGAAGGATGAGGCCGCATATTGTGCTAAAGGAGGAAGTCAAAAAATAGTTTGATGCCGGATTCTTTCAAGAAATCAAATATTCAGAATGGGTAGCTAACATTGTGTCTGTCCCTAAGAAAGATGGGAAAGTGCCAATGTGTGTAGATTATAGAGACTTAAATAAGGCTAGCCCAAAGGATAATTTTCCCTTACCTCACATTGATACTCTGGTGGATAATACGGCGGGCTACTCATTGTTTTCATTCATGGATGGATTCCCGGGGTACAATCAAATAAAGATACATCCTCAGGACATGGGAAAGACTACCTTCATAACATTGTGGGGTACGTTCTGTTATAAGGTGATGCCGTTTGGGTTGAAAAACGCAGGAGCTACATACCAAAGGGCTATAGTGACTTTGTTCCACGATATGATGCATAAAAAAATTGAAGTTTATGTGGATGATATGATTGCAAAGTCTAGAACAGAGAATGAACACATCCAAGTTCTAAGGAAGCTATTCCTGATATTAAGAAAGTTCTAGTTAAAACTCAACCCAGCGAAATGCATTTTTGGAGCCAGATCGGGAAAGTTGTTGGGATTCGTAGTCAGTGAAAGGGGAATTGAGATTGACTCTGATAAGGTCAGGGCTATACAAGAATTGCCTCCGCCACGCACCCAAAAAGAAGTCCAAGGTTTCCTTGGAAGATTGAATTACATCGCTCTGCTCATCTCACAATTAACTGAGAAATGTGATCCTATATTTCGTCTTCTTAAGAAACACAACCCAAGCGTGTGGGATGATAAATGCCAAAGAGCTTTTGATAAGGTTAACAAGTACTTGTCAAGTCCCCCAGTATTGTCACCTCCGTGTCCAGATAAGTTATTAATACTGTATTTGACAGTGTTTAATAACACAATGGGATGTGTGCTAGGTCAATACGAAGAGTCAGGACGAAGAGAAAAAGTAATATATTACCTCAGTAAAAAATTCACTGAGTGTGAGATGAGATACTCACCTGTGCAGAAATTGTGTTACGTATTGATTTCGACAACTCAAAGGTTCGCATGTTGTACCACACGACTTGGTTGATTTCGAAGTTGGATCATCTAAAGTATATGGTGGAGTCGACTGCTTTAAATAGGAGGATGGCTAGATGGCAAATTCTACTTTCTGAATTCAACATAGTCTATGTGAGTCAAAAGGCTATGAAAGGGAGCGCAATAGCAGATTTCCTAGCTAGCAGAGCTTTAGAGGATTATGAGCCGTTGAATTTTGATTTCCCCAACGAAGATTTAATGTATGTAGCGGTCGTGAAGAAAGACACCCTAAAAGATCATCTTTGGACGCTAAATTTCGATGGAGCATCAAATGCTGTCGGTAATGGAATTGGGACAGTTTTAGTTTCCCCTAAAGGAGATCATTATCCATTCACTTGTAAGTTGGATTTTGATTGTACGAATAATATGGCAGAATATGAAGCATGTATCATGGGACTCCGGGCAACCATAGAGCTCAAAATTAAGGTGCTAGAAGTGTATGGAGATTCTGCACTAGTGATCTACCAACTAAAGGGCGAATGGGAGACAAGAGACCCCAAATTGATTAATTACCGAAGGATAGTTATGGGGTTAATTTAAGAGTTTGATGATATCATTTTTAGTTATCTCTCACGAGAGGAAAACCAGATGGCAGATGCTTTGGCCACTTTGGCCTCCATGATCAAAGTAAGCCAACAAAAAGACGTAAAACCCATTCAAATGAGCATCCACGAGGCCCTGGCCCATTGTTACAATATGGACGAAGAAGAAAGAAATGATCACCCATGGTATTACAACAAATTGCGATACGTTAGAAATCGTGAATATCATGATCAGGCAACTGAGAATGACAAAAGGACATTGAGAAGACTAACCTGCGATTATGTCTTAGATGGGGAGATCCTGTATAAAAGAAGAAAGGATCAAGTACTCTTGAGATGTGTGGATGCTGTCGAAGCTAAGAAAATTTTAGAGGAAGTCTATGAAGGTGTTTACGGAACCCATGCCAACGGCTTTACAATGGCCAGACAAATTATGAGATTCAGATACTATTGGTCTACCATGGAAGGAGACTGTATTAACTATGCCAAGAAATGTCACAAGTGTCAGATTTATGGGGACAAGATTCATGTGCCTCCTTCATCCCTACATGTCATGACTTCTCCATGGCCTTTCTCCATGTGGGGCATGGATATCATTGGGCCGATCTTGCCAAAAGCTTCAAATGGACATCGGTTCATCTTCGTGGTCATCGACTACTTTACCAAGTGGGTAGAGGCTGCTTCATACGCTAATGTCACCAAATCGACAGTTAGCAGATTCTTAAAAAAGAAAATTATATGTCGATATGGGATGCCTAAGAAGATCATATCAGACAATGCACTCAACCTGAACAATAGCACGATAGTAGAGGTTTGTAGTCAGTTTAAGATCAGACACCACAACTCGTCGCCGTATCGCCCAAAAATGAATGGTGCAGTGGAAGCAGCCAATAAAAACATTAAAAAGATTGTAGGAAAGATGACAGAAACTTATAAAGATTGGCATGAGAAGTTGCCCTTTGCTCTTTACGCTTACCATACATCTGTCAGAACTTCTACTGGGGCAACACCTTTCTCATTGGTCTATGGAATGGAGGCAGTTTTACCCATCGAAGTAGAGATACCTTCCCTCCAAGTTTTATCAAAGCTAAAGTTAGATGAAGCAGAATGGATCCAGTCTCGATATGATCAGTTGAATTTGATTGAAGAAAAGAGGCTAAGGGCAATCCAGCATGGTCAGATGTATCAAAAGCGAATGATGCGAGCTTATGATAAAAAGGTTCGCCCAAGGGAATTTCATGAGAGGGACTTGGTACTAAAAAAGATCCTCCCTATACAAAAAGATTTCAGAGGGAAATGGATGCCAAACTGGAAAGGGCCTTACGTGGTAAAGAAGGCTTTCTCCGGAGGAGCACTGATTTTGGCCGAAATGGATGGGAAAAGCCTACCCAATCCTGTAAATTCAGATTCAGTTAAGAAGTACTACACATGAAAAAAAGAAAAAAAATGAGAGGTCAAGGTGAAAACCTGCAAAGGGTGCATTGAGACCAAAGGGGATTTGAGTTGAAAACCCAAAAAGGGTGGCTCAAATGGTGATATGCGGTGACCCTGCTATGCTTGAATTAACAAGGAAGGGGTATGCTTCGTTTTGGGGCATCGACAAAGTACTTAGGATCTCCCAAACACATGATAAACTCAAAGCAGTCTCCTAGAAGCTCGTACAAAGAAACTTAGGCTGTGATATCTAGGGCACCTAGTGTCCATTTTTATTCATATTGTATTGGCTATCTTTGAATACTTTGTTCCTTTCAAGATATGTATTTTCAATCAATTTCTTCTATTTCTGTTTTTCTTGGATAATTTATCTTGAGCTTTGCTTCACACCATTTTATTCTCATCTATTTTTATTACCTTTTGCAAGCATGTTATATTGAAATAATGATTGATGGACTAATAATATTTTCATAGGAGAAGTTCTGCATATTACTCTAGAGGTTTCTAAATAATACAAGAACCTAAAACAGGACTATTGTTTAAAACTCACCAGATTTAAGGTTTGGAAATATCTGAGAATGAGGTGTCCAAATAGTGATGATCTCTTCAAATTTTTGAACAAGACGCCACGGTAAAGACGAGACTCCAGTAGACCAGCTATAAGAAGGAGATTATTCTTCATGATTGACACCTAAAGAATGGTGTAACAGATCATTTTAAAAAAAATATAACAAATCTTTTACACCTTAGTAGCAGTGTGATGGATTAAGGATGGTACAAGCTTTGTGGAATGGACCCTGAAGTTATAATAGGGCAAACCAATTGAGCAAACTATGGGCGTTTCTTCAAGTTTTTGGGCAAAATACCAGTCAAGAAGAAGACAGTGTGATATGAGCAATGTGGCCTTAAGTACTAAAAAGGATCATTCTCATTTTGCATATATCCTTCATAACACATTCAGTTAGGAGCATTTGATTCATTCTGATCATAGCATCCTAACCATTTGCATAAACATAAGAATATAAAACCGATACGACAGTACAGGTTCCCCAGATGACAGTGTAGCAATATCGGTGAATTCACAGATCTTACCTCCCTAAGCAGTAGTGGAGCAGATCGAAGCCGCTAGTCCTATCTCCCTAAGCAGTAGGGGAATAGGTTAAAGATTGAAGATTTGTCTCCCTAAGCAGTAGTGGAGCAGATCGAAGATGGCGAGTTTCATTTCTTTGAAGTTTCAGTAGAGAATATTGAGGTTACAAATCTCTTCTCTCTGAATTCTTATCCCTTCAAAGTTCCAGGGGAGTAGGTTGAGACTACGAATCCCTTCTCTCTGAGTTTACATTCAGGATCAATCCTTATTCCCTTAAAGTTTCAGCAGAGAAGATCAAAGCTACAAATCTCTTCTCTCTGAATTCTTATCTCATTGACGTTCCAAAGGAGTAGGTCGAAGCTACAAACCCCTTTTCCTTAAAATTATAGTGGGAGTCAGTCCATTTTCATGAAGTTCAGTCGAGAAGATCGAGGCTACAAATCTCTTCTCTCTGAATTCTTATCTCCTCAAGGTTACAATGGAAAAGATCGAAGTTACAAATCTCTTTTCCTTAAAAATTCTACTAGAGCAAGTTGGGACGTTATTTCCCATACCCGGAAGGCACGGTGAAGCTACTTAAAGAAAAGAAGTGCCAAGAAGTCAAGATTCGACAAAGCCTGGCAAAATTGGCCTTTTTAGAGTCTTTACTCTATTCCCGTTACACGACAATGAGCAAAGAGGGGCGGCTGTAATAGGCCAATTTGGCCCGGCCTAATAAATTAAACCAAAAACCAAAATAAAATAAAAACCCAAAATTATTAAATAGTCCATGTCCAGTCCAGTACAAAGTTTCAAACTCCAAATACAAAATTAAAACCTAAAATGGACCCAAAATTAAATAAGCCCAACCCCTATCCAATTAACAGCCCAAAATTACAAAGGTAAAGGACCCAACTTGAAGAGCCCGAATGGCCCAAATAATTTCGGCAAAACAAAAACCCTAGGGGTTTCAAAAGAGACTCGCGCCGCGCGCGTGCCTCCACGCGCACCACCACGTTCGTACCTCCTCATCCTCCTGCGCATGACCTTCGTACGAGCCACGTTCGCGCCTCCATACACATCCTGCGTACCTACATATCAAACCACAACAACAGCAAATGCAGAAAGAAAAAAAAGAAAGAAAAGCTTTGTATTTTTTATTATTATTTTTGAATCGGCTATAAAATAAGCCAGAGAATCATTTGTAATACTCTTACGCTTTTGAAATACAAAGAATAGAGAACAAAGGTATATTTTCAGCCAATTTCCTAGTCCATTTTCATTTTCTAATTTACTTTATGTAAAAAAAGAGTAAAGGCACAAACTTTTTACCTTCGGTGGTTGTCGGAGCCCGAATCCGAATCGTCTTTCACTTATTTTTTATTTTGGGTAAGGTTTCGGGTGTTTTGTGCTTAGATCGGGGTTCAGGGAACAGAGAGAGGGTTTCAATAGGCCCTTTTTGGTCTACTCCGGCCACCGTAGACGACAACGCCACCATCGGCGACCGACAGCAGTCACGGTGGCCCCAATAGACGGAGACCGAGAGCCAAGAGACCCTTTTTTTATTTCTTTGAGTTTTTTTTTAAATGAATGCCCAAATGAATTTCTTTTATGTTTTTTTTTTGCCTTTTATAGATGGTCTATACGACGTCGTTTGAGGCTGAAGGTAATAGCTCCAAAACAGCGTCGTTTTGAGCTAGGTTGGGCTAACCTGATTTGACCCCTCATGATCCGCATGTTTTCACGGTGAAGGTCTATTTGCACGCCCGGCCCTTCTGCTTTTGCTGCTGTTATCAATTTTATCCCGCTTTGTTTTCTTTTCTTTTGGTTTTTGCCCTTTTATTTTATTTCATTTCCGATTTGATCCGGGACTTTAACAACCGAAACGTAGCGCATTAGGATTAGGGACATTGTCCCATTTGGTCATCGTGATTTTGGACGCGTTTCATTTAGTCCCTAGCAGCTTTCTTTTTTCATTTAGACTTTTTTACCCCGAATTTTGTTTTGATTCCAATTTCATCCTTAGTCTGTTTACTTTGTTTGTGCATTCGTTTTTTTGTTTTTTTAAACTGCCTATTATATGTTATTTTATATACTGTTAATTTAAGGTCGTTTGTTTATATATTATCTTATATTATTTTATAAAACTGTTTCATTATGTGTTTTAAATTAGCTTTATATATTTGTTACTAAACTATTTTAAATATATTATTTATTTTAATTTTTTATCATTTATTTCACAATCTCATGTATTATATTTTAAATGGACTTGTGGATTATTCACTTTACATTATCTTATGTATCTTGTTTTAAACCTTATTTATTTCAAACTGTTAATTACTTACTTTAGGTTTTTTATATATACATTATTTGTTCCACACTTCACATATATTATCTATTTAAACTTTTTATATACCATTTGTTTCAAATTGTCGTATATTATCGATCCTTAAAACTGCTTTTTACACTATTTGTTTTAAATCATTTTATATTATTACTATTTATTTTGAACTTATTTCTATCATGCTATTTATTTACATCTTGCTATAATAGTTGTTTTCAAACTTTATTCGTTTCTATTTCGTAGTTTATTTATTTATTTCTTAGATTAGTTGATTGTAAGATTAGTTTTTGTAATTATTGCCATCATCGTGAGATTTGCAATTTCTTAATTCATGCTTATTGATTATTTGTGGTTCGTTAGTGTGATACTTTGCTTATAAATTGTTACTCCTTGTATGTTATTACTCCCTCGCACTTCATCCCCACAAAAGGTTATACTTCAATATCGATTGAGTTTCGAAATCATTTTCATTCGCAAGTTTTAGAAATAAAGCAACGCTCGTGTTTGAGAATTTTGAAAAATCGTGCGTTAACTCACTAGGTTTTGATTTTTCTCGCTAAACTTAAGCAAATGAGTGTCCTTTTCCCTTTTAAATCAAAACGCATGAAAGTTTTAAATAAAAACTTACTCTCGAGAATTTGAGACGATATGTCCTAATTCACTGAATATGGCGTCTTATCATCTCGAGATAAGAATTTCAAAAATAAAGGCAATATTCTATTTGGAATTTTGAGAAATCGAGCCCTAACTTACTAGGTTCCGGTTTTTCATTTGACCTGAATAATGAAATACCCTTTTTGAATTTAAGTGCATGTGTTTTTCATATTTATAAAAAAGAGGGACAAGCCTGATTTCAAAAGGTTGAAATGTTGCATCCTAACTTACTGGGTACGGCATTTTTATTTCTTTGAGATAAGCGAGTCTCGGTTTTCACTTTGGTCTATTCAAACGTTCTTTTAAATAAAAGGATCGTATTTTAAAATCCTTTCAAACGTTCGATGTTAGGACATTAAGTAATCAATTAGGAATGTCCAATCAATTAGGTACCAATTTTGGGCATCACGAAGGTGCTAACCCTTCCTCGTACGTAACCGATTCCGAATCCGCTTTCTTGAGTTTTGTAGACCAAAATTTGTCTTAACAAATCAAAGTTTTATGGTGATCCGACCACACCTCAAAAAAGGGTTGGTGGCGACTCCATTTCTGTTTTTTTATTTTTAAATCGATCCTTATTTTTCAAAATTTTCAAAATGAAAAAAATGGTTTCGACATAAATGATAAAAATAAAATGCATATATTATGAACAAATTAATTGAGATTCAATATAATATACATTAGAAAAATATAAAAACATGAACTTGTGAAATCCAAAAAAAAAAATTCAAATTCATTACTACATAGGTATCTAATAAATCTATTGATTTGAGAAATTATCATAAATGTTACATTTCAACGTAGTTTGTCACTTATTTTACAGTATTTTTGAAATTTAAATCTAAAATCTAAAATCTTAGATTATAATAGTAATGCTATTATGGTTACTATTCTATATTAAACAGTAGAACATATATTTGGCTCAACGAATGCTTAAAACATTGAATGAATCATTCCGAGATTGTTTTGGAAAATTGCTGAATGGCCATTCAATGGTAGAGATGCTGAATTGCTATTCGGTGAAACTATGAATAAATTAAAAAAGATTATTCCCAACTTACCCTTTAAGAAATAATGAATTTACAAGCTGAATCACTTTTCTTTCACCATTTTTAGAGAAGTTTTAGTTTCATTCTGCATCTTACTGCTTCAACTTATTTCGTTGAACCAAATTGAGAAGGAAAAAAATTGCAGACATTAAAGAATTGCTTTTTGGTTGTAGAAAATTGAGCTTCAAATCCTGATAGACAAAAAGTAAATCTCTTAAAGATTGGAAAACATGCTTAAATCTTTGATAAGTTTGATTTGGGTTTTTGAAAATTTCTGATACTGTTATGAGAGAGGGGAGAGGGGTTGAGTGAGAGAGTAAATTGAAGAAGTGAAGAAAATGGGTATGGATTTGCCCATTAAACCATTATTTTATACCTTGCATAAATATTTTAGATATTATATTTTTTTAATATAGATAAGACAAAGAATGGTAGTATATAATTATAAAGTGATTAAATGGGAGGGTGTGAGGATAAAATAAATAAATAATTTTTTAATATTATATATTATGATTTTTATTCATTTATATTTTAATAATAATTATTTTTAAAATATTATTAAATTATATTATTTTTATAAAATTATATTTAATAATAATTATGTTAAAATATGATTAATTATTTATTGATATTTTTATTAAATTATATTTAATAATAATCTTATTAAAATTTAATAACAATAATCATTTATCTAAAAAAAAATTCTCCTAATGGTACTCTGGTCATTTAAGCATTTTTACTTATACTATTACAACATTTATTTTATTCAACTAAACACAAAAATATTATTATAACTCTATTCCATCCTATTAAACTAAACAATTGAATTACTGATTACAACTCTATTCCATTATATTTCTATTCCATTCACTCCAACCAAATATGGTGTTAGTTTCCAAAAACCACTATAAGTTTAAGCTAAACCTTTTAAATACAACAAGTAATCCAACATAAAGTATAGTTTACAGTGTAGACCAGTTGCTGAAAATGACCACTACGCTAGTTTGTAAAATGCATCCTTCCTCAATTTGAAGTATGGTCAATCTTCTACAAGTATTCTAACTCTTAAAAACATTTAAATTATACATTAAAAGTGTAATTTATAATATTGACAAATGTTAAGTTGTTGGTTAAGTTGTAACATGCAGTGCAACTATTGAAACAATGTCAAATTTAAAAAGTAAGATAAAAAACACGATCAATTGATTACGTAGTTTGTCTCTAATTTTATGTTTAAGAAGTCTTACTTAGTGAATAATCCTCTATAATTTCAACAATACAAGACGATTTAATCTCACTCTCACTCTTACTCTTTGTAATCTCACTGCCATACAATTATAATGATTGAGTTCTCCCACGAAAACTTTTCCCGATCATGTGTGATGAGGGTTGAAACAATTCAGGTTTTATAATGGATTGGGAGCTTGATAAAGTGATTTTGAAATTTGAAGTGGAGGGACTTGATGCAGCGAACCGAGATGAAATCCCTTTAATTGGTAATATGGTTGGGCAATCTTAAGTTGTGGTATGCGTGATGATAGGTTAGATCTAAGTGAAAAGGTCAGATAAAAATGATGAAGATTGGTTCAAGTAACTTAAGGATTTTGCTAGAAAAAGAAGAAGAAAATAGGAAAAAAGAAATCTATTTCAATAGGTGACATTAAAGTAATAGAAAATATTGAGGGGATGCTACCACTGTGTGTTGGAAGAGAGCCATGGTTAAGGAATAGAAGAAATGTGGGCTCTTGGGGAGTAAGAAGAAGAGGTAGTTTGTGGAATTGGCAAATATTGAATTCATTAGGAGGGCTACATATAATTGAAGTGAATTTTCTGTGATTAGTTGTTTTGTCAAAAAACTTTAGGTGCTTTTATGATGTAGGTTTGCTACAATATTTTGGTGCTTTATGAAGTTCGTTGTACTGAGGTGCTTTTTGGTTTCATTTAGACGTGGGTCAAGTGTGTTATTTTGGTGTCATTAAGATGTGCTTATTACAGTGTTTTTTTAACTTTTGGTTAGTTCCACTCTTTTGGGTTGTAATAAAATTTTATTATGGACGATACTCTTTATATATATATATATCATATTCTTCTTTATATGAAGCAAACATGGATATGATATTTCAAATCATCTAACAAAAAGTAATCATAGTTAAGTAAGTATAAATAAATATTAAATAATCGTAAAAGTATCAAATATAATCAAATACATTTAAATTAATAATGAAAAATCAAAACGACATTAAATAGATAGAAACATTGTCATCTTATCCTTCCATATTTTGTTTACAGGATTTAATGGTTGATTAAATTAGGTTGGACCAGTCAATAAGATGGATGGGATTGAAAATTTGTTGAGGTGTTCATTTAGATTTCGGAGAAAAACATTAAACCTATTAATTTGAGAATCGCTACGGATTGATTGAATTAGACTAAAAACCAATCGAATTAACTAGATTTTTTAAATTTTATAATTTTTTTAGTAATTTATTTGATCGAATTAGACCGAATAATTAGAGCAATAACCTGATCAATTCAACCACCTATTTGATTCTAAAAATCTGAAGGATTTGCTTAATACATTGTTTGGAAACTTGAATTTGAAATTTTGAATTTAGGTTTCAATTATTATATAAATGGTAAGTATGATAGTTGAGATTCAATATAGCATATATTACAACAGTCACACAATAAAGTTTTATCAAATCTAAAAATATTTTAAGAATTTCAAATTCATTACCAAATAAACTTCTACTAAATTCATAAATTTTAAAAAAGAAATTATAAACATTATATTTTAAGTAATTTATTACTCAATTTACACTATTTTAAATATTCAATTAGGGAGGAAGAAAGCAATAAAGACAAAAGAAAACTAGGACCGAGTCACATGTCAGGGTTTGTATTTTCTAGATCCCTCCCCTCCTGGAACTACTGTTTCTTTGTCTTGATTTACCGACTTCATAATTTCGCCTAAATTTCCGGTTGCTGACCGTACTGTTTCACTTAAATACCCATCATCTGATGTGAGAATGGAGAAGAGGAATACATTTAATCATTCTTATGCTCATATTATGTTGCGTTAAATGGATGTAGATTAATAATTTGTATATTCATATTATTTGTTTAACAATGTTAGATCTATTAATTCCTATATTCCTATTGTTTCATCATTTGTGTTATATTTTTTCAACTATATATATATAATGTTGATACAGTGTTTTTAGTTTTGTTCTCTCTAGAAAGTGGTTGTCTTAAATCGTGACCATGAGTCAGTCCTAAAAGTTACAGCAAAGACTAAGACAGTTTGGTTAACTATTCTAACGGTTTAACTGTAAGACTAATCTGCTGTTAGAAACTAGAATTTGTGATTTAAAATATACATATTTTCTAAGATTATTCACACAATCAATTTTTATTAATAATTTTTTAATCTTAATTATTTTATAATTTTTGTGTTAATTAATCAAATCAAAATTAACTAATAGTAAAGCAAGCTTCGCCCTTATTTATTAATTTCTTTAATTAGGAACTAATTTTTAATGTTTAGAGTAGGACTTAGATTTAGGTCATAAAAAAATGTTGTTATTTTTAAAAAAAAATTAAATTATTTTTATACACTATCAAATAATCACAACCTGACACTTCATTAAAGTGAATATCAACTTTTAAAACTTTCATTTTAGCCCTAAATAAAATTATTTATATTCATTTTTAGCTACTTTAAATGTTGTATTTACCTATTAAATATGAAATTATTTATTAAATAATTATTTTATATTTTTGAATGTAGAATTTTTAAACTCCAAACAATATTGAAAATCTATTTTTTTTATATATTTAATTTTTCTCATGTTTTTACTATACCTTTCACACCATATCCCACTAAATTTTATAAGTGTAAAAATTGTTTATTCTTATTTATTATATCCAAACAATAAAATAATACTTTTTGAATAAAAAGTATTATTTTTATTAACATCTAAAAAGTAACTACCCATAACACCTTCGCAACCCTTGAACTCACGTTCTTTTGCACTAATAATAATGTCGATGTCCATTGAGTTAAGACCCATTCAACATTTCGTCCAATAAGTAATAGAGTTCTTAATTAAACTCTAAATAATAAGTTTATTTAAGTTGAAATTATGAAAAATTAACAATGTGGTGTCATTAATTTCAAACTATGATTTTATTTAACCACGAGTTGAACGAGAGATTTTAGCAATATTGTTGGTTGGTACCGCTGGGTATACCATTTGATACCTACCAATCTATGTTAACTTTGTTAAAAATAGCTGTTTCGATCTGTTTCAGCTACTACAAGTCTATATTAGTAAATCCTAATTGTTAAAATTTTTTTTATATTTTAAAACAGTATTTAATATTTTTTATCTTCATCAAAATTATATTTACAGATAAAAATAATTATACATATGAAATTGAAGTATATTATATATATGTGAAAAATGTTTTAAAAATATGGACAAAAACACATCAATAACAATACGAAAAAATAAGGTGGATGAATATAATAGAGATAAGGTTAAATTATAGGGTCAATGTTCAAAGTCTGAGTGCATGCGCCATGCATGGCATGGCAGTGCCATGTTTTTCAATGGTCAGGCATTAAGGTTGGAGGAATTATTGAACCACACCAACTACCTTTTTTATATCTTTGGATATGATATCTTTTTACCGATTTGGTTGGACTTTTATTCAACATTTTACAACATCATAAATATTTGTACCATTAGCAGGGTTCGGAAAATTTTTTATTTAGACCTTTTAAAATTTTTAAAATTTTAAATTAGTAAAAATAAAATTATATTTTAACTTCCTAAAAATAATAAAGATATAAGTTATTCAAATGGTAAAATTATATTTTTACTATTATAAAATTATAATTTAATTCGACCCCTTAAAAAAAGTTTTTAACTTCGCCCTTGACTATATCAACTACTCACATCGAAAACAACTTACCTATTTCCAATCTTTGAACTCTGAGCCTCAGCCAAAGTAAATTTTAATTTAAGCCAATTAAGATTCTAGTAATAAGTTTAATATATATTATTTTAATTTAATTATAAAAATATAATATATTTCAAATATAATTTAATAGTAAATGTGCTATTTAGACCCATCACTAAGGTGAAAGCTAGAAAATCTTTTTAGGGGTCGAAATTAAATTATAATTTTTAATATAATAAAAATACAATTTTATCATTTTAATAACCTATAACTTTATAATTTTTAAAGAATTAAATTAACTTTTTATTATTTTTAAAATGAATTAAAATATAATTTTATTTTTACTAATTTAAAATTTTAAAATGCAAGAATTAAAAATTTTCAGCCCCTAGCTACCCCTGCGCATCACCTAGCTCGACTGAATTCAGATGATTTATGAACACTTCTACTATAAAGATGTTAGATGTGGAGATGATTTTATTTTTGTAACTTTTTAAAATCAGGTAATATCCTATTTCTATGATACACCTATTGAAAGCTAAAATCTAAAAAAAAAAAAAACCTCGGTTTTGGTCCCAAAAACTTTATATATCTAATCCCTCAAAATATCGTATGTATATAAAACAAAAGATTTGTTTCAAAATAATGTTTGTTGTTGGGGTTTGAAAGAAATGCTATTATTTTATATATGCATTGTTTTTAAATTTTCACAATAATAAATTTATCTTTAAATATTTATTTTTTATTAATTAATTAATTTTTTTATTAATAGAAAAGTTGATTGAATGGTTAAAATTTTAACGATATTGCTATACAAACTCACGTGATAATTTACGTATACTTCATAAAATTTCAAAAAAAAAAAACATTCAACAAATTTCAAAATTTTTCACAAAATTTTTTAAAAGAATTATTCACATTAATAATAAAGTATACATAGACAATCGTATAAGTTGTTATGTCAATACCATTAAAGTTTTAATAATTCAGCCAACTATTTCGTAAAAAAAGGTAAATCAATTAAATTTTAAAAATTAAAGATGCCAAAATAATAGTAAAAAATTAAAATCAAAGTGTCAAAATAGATAAACATTAGAAACTAAATCTATCATTATATCTTTTAAGTTTTCAAGACAAGAGGGAAAAACGCTAATCTATAAAATACTTTCTTTTCGATTTTAATTGTCATAGAGTAATTAAGCATTTATACTCTTGTTCTATTTTTTAAATTTATTTTATTACAACAATTCGTATAATGTTAAGGTATGCTTGATAAAGTGATAAAAGATTTAAATGCATGGAAATTAATTTTAGTATTTAATTTTTTAATGTATTTAATTATAAATATTTGTTTACATGAGAAAACAACAAAGAGGAGTAAATAAGGATGATTGGGGCGATTCACCTTAGTAAGGTGCATAGTCCTCGTAACAAGTGGATAACGGGGAGGACAGAGAGAGTGGCTGACAAGAAGAGAGAAAGTGTAACAGCTTAATTTTTAGTAGTGTTAAAAATAGTGGTTCGAGACCATTAAATTTGATGAGTAAACTCGTAAATTTTAATATTTAGTATTTACGAGTTATATGTGATTTTAGAAAGATTTTTAAGTTAGTAATTTGTGTTTTATAAGAATTTATTAGGTCAAGTGGATAAAAAAAGAGGTATCACGGCCTCTTTTCTATAAACCGAGTTATAAATATTTTTATAAATATTTATAGAGTGTCATTAAGGTAGTATTAAAGTTTCGTTAGAAAATTTTAACGTTTTGATAGTGAATTAATTAAAAAGGACTAAATTGAAAAAGGTACAAAATTGATAATTATAAAAAAATAAGTGATTAAATAGCTTAATTATTAAACAAGGGAGGACTTAAGGAGTAAAAATGCCTAAATATAAGGCATGAGGCGGCATAACAAAGAAAAAATAATAAATTAATGTGGTTTAATGGCAAAATGGTAAATTTTGTGAAATTAAACATACAAATTAGAAAATTAAAAGGTTTCTAGGCAATTCTTCTTCAATTCTCAGCCAAAAACAATCATATGAGAGCTCCTTAAGCTGGTTTTTATATTTTTACTTAATTTAAGTTTAATTCTTGCCCTTTTCTTGAATTTTTTATGTTTTTGAGACTTTTACAATTAGGTCCAATTAGCTATTTCATTAGTTTTTTATTTTATTGGAAATTTTGAAAGTTACCATTGATGAATATTGGATGTTTTTGATGAAATAAGGTGGATTTAGAGTTTTAAATTTGTTTTATGATGATTTTATAAGGTAATTTTGTTAGATATTGATTTTAAGACCAAATTATGAAAAGAGTAAATATTAGGGTTTGGTATCAAATTCTATTTAGTAAGGGCTGTATGATGGCCAAAAATATTTAGATAAATTATCAATGGAGAAAAATTAGTTCATTTGAAAGACTAATTATTTAAGGGACTAAATTGCAAAAGTTGTAAAAGTTTGGGTAATTGCGTAAATTCAAAAATTGAGGGGTATTAATTGAAAAGTAAATTAGAAATGAAAAATATGCTAATGAATGACTAATTTTATATTTTAGATCAAGAGCCCGTATATACTCGTGAAAAGGGGAAATTAGTAAAATAGTCCTAGAACTTTTACAAATCTTACAATTTAACCAAGGTAAGTTCGTACGATTAAAATTTAATATATATATATATATATATATATATATATATAAGTATTATATATATTCATTCATATCTATTTTTGAAATAAAATATTGTTAAAGTTGTGAAATTAAATTAAATGTTCGAAATGGATGGAACGCGGGATATGAGTACATTCAGTAATTGATGAATTGACGGCATTGGAGGAAAGTGACAGCAAATTACCCAAGTAAATCGAGGTTCAACATTTGTTGCGAACTTTCGTGTTTACTTTCTGTTTAGCTCTCACGAGCTTTTGTTTAACTCATATGAGTTTCCATTCAGCTCTATTGAGCTTCTATTTAACCCTTATGGGTTTCCGTTCAGCTCTTACGATCTTCTGTGCAACCCTTATAGGTTTCTGTTTAGCACTTATGTGCTTCTGTTCAGCCTTCGGGCTTCTGAAAAATGATGTACTCTTATCCGTAAGCCGTTCTCTGATTTGGTAAGATTTGGTAAGTGACTTATGTAATTGAAATTGAAAGATTTATCGTTTATTATTGATGTTGATTTGAAAAAAGTGTGTTCATCGATTAAGGTTGTGATTGAAAGGGAAATTGCGTAAATAATTTGCTTCTGTGTTTTATTATAGTATGTTCGGTAAGATTTATGTTTAACCCATCGAACTTACTAAGCTTTGTTAAGCTTACTTGTGTTGTTTAATGTCCTTGTAGATTAACGTGAGTTCGGGAGATTGAATCAGCACATAAGTCACATTATCCAGCTTATTCCGGTAGTTTTTGCAACGTACACTATGGTTTGTATGGCATGTATAGGATTGATGTGGATTAGATTAAAGTTGTCTTGTATAGAGGTTATGAATGATGTTTTGTTTACATAATCTACCTAGATATATATATTTTGGTTTGGAAATGAAGTAAATTGTGATGTGGTTATGATGGATATATGCTTATAGGTAATTAGTTAGTAGTAAACTTTAGTAAATTTGTTAAATAGACTTAATAGGTAAGTTTGAGTATTTAAAGTATATGTGATGATATATTGTATATAATACATGACTTTGGATTGTTTTGAATACTTTGTTATGGTACATTGATGTGTTAAAATATTGTGTTTAGGTTGACACCTAAATGGGTAAGGAATGTAGCCTTGAAATAGTCTATTTTTGTCCACACGGGCAGAGACATGGGTGTGTGTCTCAGTCGTGTGTAACACACAGCCTAGCGTATAGGCATGTGGTCTGTCCGTGTGTCCCTAACATCTTTAAAATTTCAAAACAGAATACCCAGGTATTTTCACATGGCCTAGCACACGGACGTGTGACTTGGCCGTGTGACCCCTACATTATAACATCCCTAACCCGTATTCGTCGCCAGAATAGGATTTAGGAGCATTACCGAAATTTACAGATCAAATTCAGACATTTCATATTACTTCACATTCATATCAGATATTAATCTTACTTTCCCTTATATGAGCCCTCGAGGCCCAATTTACATTTTAGAATCGCATCGAGTGTAATGACCTAAATTCAGGGTTATCGGAACAGTAGTTTCGTAACCACAAATTTGATTTAAAAAGAAAATTTATTTTGATATTATTGCATGAGTATTGATATGATAAGAAAAGTTGTATGAAAATATCGATAGAAAAATTTTATCGATTTATTGGTTAATTAGAAAAAGAAATTATTGAAGAAATTAGGTAAAAACAAAAGTATCAAGACCTCGATCTTGTAAAAACCAAGTCAAAAATATTTTTATAAATATTTATGAAATGTTAGTAATGTGGTATTAAAATTTCGTTAGAAAATTTTAATGTTTGAGTAGTTAATTAAATGAAAAGGACTAAATTGAAAATGGTGTAAAAGTTGCTAGAATGAATAAATAGCTTAAGTGTTTAATGAGAAAGGATTTAAAAGGAAATTATACCCATAATTATTTGGGTTGGACCGCAAGGGCATGAAATCAACAAGAAAATTGATGATTTAAGGGCAAAATTGGAATATTGCATAATTAACTAAATAAAGATAGGACCAAAGTGGAAATATCTAGATTTCTTTTGAGTTTTCTCTATTCTTATCAGCCAAAAGGCCATAGGAGGGGTTATTTAAGCTGGTATTTCATAATTTTTTCATTAAGTGAGTTGATTCTTGCATTTTTCTTGTAATTTTTGTGTTTTTAAGACTTTTACAACTAGGTCGTACTATTAAATTCATTAGTTTTTGATTTTATGGATGAAATTGAAAGTTACCATGGTTTGGTGCTGGAAGTTTATGATGAATAAATATGGATTTCAAGTTTTAATTTTATTAAATGATGGATTTATTAAATGATTTTAGTAGAAATTGATTTTTAGGACTTAATTGTGAAAAAGTTTGGAATTAAGGTTTAATGCTGAAATTATAATTTCCAAAGGTTGTGAAGTAGTTTAAAATGATAAAATAAAGCTTTAATTGAGAAAAATCACTCATTTGGGGGGTTAATTGAGTAGGGACTAAATTGTAAAAATTGTAAAATTTGAGGTAAATATGCAATTTTGGAAACTGAGAGGTATAAATTGTGAAATGAATTAGATTAAAATTAGATTCTGATAAATGGAAAAAAAATTATATTATAGATCAAGAAATTGAAGATAAACAAGGAAAGGAAAAAGCTGTCGAATAGTCCCTGAAATCTCTACAACTACTATAAATTGTTACAGGTAAGTTCATGTAACTTGAACTATATTCTTAAATGCTTGAAATATATGTTTATTAATGTGAATATGATTTGGATGTTCATTGTATGATAATTGATGAAATAATGCTAATTTTCGAAAAAAAAGAATAAAATCCGGTTGAATGAAATGGATTTCGATGGATCATTGAAAAGGGAATTGACAGTAAAAAGGATCTAGCCCAGACGGGTGATTCTAATGATATAGCCTTCCCGAAGAATATGTGTCAAATAGATTTAGCCCGGACGGGTAATCCAAATTAAGCTCATTAGAGTAATTGTCATTACAAGGGATTTAGCTTGGACTGGTAATCCCGACAATACTCTTTGAGCATATATTACAGGGGATTTAGCCTAGACTGGTAATCTCACTATAAGAAATGAGGTTCGCGGAGTGTGCTCTCTAAAAAGGGTATACCCATATGTGTACGAATTGACGAACCTGAAATTGTACACAAAAAGTGTACTACAGGATATCCATCAAAATTCCAAGAAATTCAACGGGTAAATATAGAAAATGGCAAGAATATGAAAATTATGAAATTGATGAGCTCATCAACCACTTATCTTGCATTGAAATTATATGATGTTACTTGACTAATGTATGAATTGAGTTTGTATGTGATAGGTAAATATTTATTTGAATTGGGTGTATGCTTGTAATGATAAATGATGGATATATAAATATGGTAAGTTTAATTCTTGTTGCATGAACTTACTAAGCACCTAGTCCTTACCCTGTTTCTTTTCCCTATTTTATAGTGCTCAGGAGTTCGAAGGTCGAAAAATCGGTCGAAGATTCATCACACTATCAACCACTACATCTTGGGTATATAAAGATGTTTATTTTGATAAAAATGGCATGTATAGGCTAAATACCAAATGTTTATTATGGAAATAGATAATTATGTAATGTTAGCGATTGGTATGGCTAATAAGTCTTGGTTTTGGTATATGATGAGATTAAATTATGGATATGCATGAATCTATCTTGAAAATATGGTTAAAATGGCTTGAAAATATGTTGAAATTGCTTGGCTAGTATTGGTATGATTTGGTGCAGGTACAGGATGAATCTGGGTGAAAAAAGTGGCCTTAAAAGTGACCTATTTTTGTCCACACATGTGACAGCCCTAATTTAACCCTAGTTGGAAAGTGGTTTCGGGACCACAAAACCAAGTCACGAAAATAATTAAATGTTATATTCTATGCCTATTATTGGTGAGAATGCATGTGTGAAAATTTCATGCTTTGATTTTATCATTTGAATGTGGAATTATGAAAAATGACTTATGTGATAAAATTTAAAATGTGTTAGGAAGAATTGAGGTGGCCGAATAATGCATGGTTTATAAATAGAGGTTTTGCATGTCAAATTAACCAATTTAATGCTAGTGGCCGGCCAACTATTACATGATGTCACTTTGTTTCATATTTTATGCATTTGTTGGGATTATATGATTACAATAAGCATAAAATAAATTTTAATATTAACAATATGAGATAGTGGGAGGAAAAAACCAAAGTTGGTTTATTTTTCTTCTTCTTTTGCCATGAATAGAGAGGGAATAGAGAGTTTTGAAGCTTAAGGCATTCGGTTATCTATTAGCTTCCATTAAGGTATGAATTTCATGTTAGTTTCTTTATATTCTTGTGAAATTGGCATGGATAGTGCATTGCTTAGCTAGCCCATGTTTTAATTTTGAAATTGATTGTGTATTAAGCATTGCCATGGAAACTATACTTGAGTAATCGATGATGATGTTCTAAATGAGAAATAAACTGTGTGGTGAATTGAGCTTAGAAAATTTTAGTATTTTGGCTAAAATTATTTGTTAACATTTGGTAATTGTATTGAATTATGAAATTTCTTTCTAAAGTTTTTGAATTTGTATGTGCATATACCGAATGTGAACCTAAATAAATTAGTAATGTTCGGTTATTATAATGAGTTAAGAATTATTAAGTAAATGTTATTCTTGGTTGGTGAAATAGCTAATAGAAATTGAATGGATAATGTCAAGGCCGAATGTATAATAGCTAAAGAAGATTGTTTAAGTGCTTAGCTAATTAATATTGATTAACGGTGTGTATAAATTGTTTAAGTGTAAACTTTGTATGTGTATTAATGACCTTATGGAATATTCGGCTTTTGAGGAAATTTAAGTATAGAGTGTTGAATGTTAATTAGATTATTACTTTAATGACCAAAGGTGCTAAAGGCTAATGCATGGATTAGTTGATAATTATTAAGAGGAGATAATGATACCATACCAAATGCCGAATATGATATTGTGTTAAGGAAAAAAATGAACAAATCTCTTTTTGATTTGGTATTCGGCAATGTGGAACTTAAAATGTGATTTATATACATGCAAGGTTAAAGTGCATATTCGGTCAAGGATGATATTATAATGAAAATTGTTTAGAAATATTAAATTGATTTAAGTGGTAATGTCGAATGGATATGTGGGTGAAGATAAACATGTGAATTTGGTCATTAGGGTTATATGTACTTTGGCTATGTGGTTTATGTGTTAAGGTAAGTTACTTAATTGATATGTGTATTCGGTCACAATGGTGTACATGAGGAAATGTTAGACTAATTGTATTAAATTGCTAATGTGATTAAAAATGTGTATGACCATTTTGTATTTAAGCTAAAAATAGCTGTAAAAATAGCTGTATGACCTACTAAATTTCTTGTCATATTCAGCCATAAGCTAGCATGATGGGACTTTAATAAGTTAAATTTGTTTGAATTAGCTCAAGAGCATGGAGAACCAAGGTTGGACAGGGGAAAAAGAAAGTAGTTGAATAGCCGATCCGAGACTGATTGAAAATATTCAAGGTAAGTTCTTAAGTGTTTGAACTTTACTTTAGTATGCTTAAAGATTAAATAAACCTAGTAGTGAGAAGGATGAATTCATATAGTCTAAGTGCCGAATTAGCAATGAATTGTACTCATAAGCCGAATGTGGATAGTTTGATTAAATTAATGAATATGATAATGTGGAGAACTATACAAGTATTGTGATGAATGAATTAGATCATATGCATTAGTGAAAAAAAAGGTATCTTGAAGTAAGGTTGTTGGAAATTTTAAGAGTAAATTTGTAATAAATCTGCTTGGGACAGTATCAGTAACGTGATTTTAGAAAATCACCATAAATTGTTGGAGTTGAGTTAGAGGCTGAATAAATTATGATATTAAAGCTTAATGAGTCTAGTTTCCTATAAAAGAAACCTGTAAGCAAAGGAATTTCTGATAATGAGATATTTGAAGTGGCGTGGGACAGAGTCAAAATGACGTCGAGGGCCCTGTTTTGTTTTTAGAAAATTATTATAAATTGTACAAAAATGGTTATAAGATAAAATTTATATTCTTAGACTCCTTAATGAGTCTAGTTTCAAACGAAATAAACGAGAACATATTTTGAATCCTTTACAATGAGAAATTTGATTCGTAGCGAAAAGTGGTTAGAATAGTCAAATAGTGAAATAGGGGAAACTTTAAGAAAAATATGGTATTGATTGGCCGAACTAAAAATTCTGAAAATTTTATGGATAGAAGATATATGAGTCTATTTTTAGGAAAAATTAACAGTACTTGATTTGGAGCTTCGTAGCTCCAGTTATAAATAATTTAATGACTGTTGCTCAGGAAGACAGCTTATAGTAAATTTGTGATTATGTTGTAAATATTGATAAAACTTGTTTGAGTTGCTTATAAGCTATTGATTAAATCCATACGTGAATTTTGAATTTTTGATGAAACATACATTCGGTCATTGCCTCAAATGGTCAACTTAATTGTGTTTTGATGTTCTTGAGCTTCTTGCTAATTTTATTTTAAATTCACAAATGTCTTCCTTGGATTAGTGTTAGTTTCATGCTCGGTATTGGATAAGATGTAACGAAATGTTAAAACGTGGCTTTAAGCTTATGACCGAATGGCATCTAGAAACTTTAAGTGAGCTTTGCAATATGCCTTTGGAATGAATGTGACTTATGCACATGTGTAAAGGCTGAATGGCAGATTTTGAAATGAATGAACGTTGAATGGTTGGTGTTATAATTAAATGAGGCTAAGAATTAATAAGTATAATAGTAGAATTATGACTTGTACCTACTTATATAAAGTTGAATGTGAAATAATATGTGTAGCGACGTAAAATTTGCTTGGTCGCTAATTGAGGCGATCATGTGAAAATTTGAAAAAATCTAATTTTGGTTTTATTTAAAAAAGGGAGTCGCCACCGATCTTTTTTTCTAGGTGTGATCGGACACCTAATAAAACCTCTTTTTAACAGAAAAATTCATTTTCGAATAAAAAGAAGGCCGGGTTTAGGTCTACGTCAAAATTTAGAGAAAAATAGGGTTCGGGAGTCGGTTACGCACGAGGAAGGTATTAGCACCCTCGTGACGTCCAAAATTGGTATCTTATTAAATACGCGTTGTCTTGATTTTCAAAAATACGAGTTCAATTTGATATTCAATCGTGACCTGATTGCAAAGATGAGCATTTTTAATTTTTTGATTTTTTTAAAAGGACGTCTCGATTCCAACACGAGCCGACGTGATTCACCCAACATAGCGATGAAATCGACTACTTAGTCTTAAATCGGGACGTTGCCTCATGTATGGAAATTAATTAGAAAACAAGAATAAGATTTCCGAAGTAATGCAAAGCAAATTGATGTGAAATAAAAATAAGTAAAAGAAAGAGTTAGAAATATATTGAAGCAAATAATAAACATGACAATAATATTAAAAACGATAAAGATGTATGCGATATTAAACGTAATACTAGAATTAAACATGAAATGGAAACAATGAATGTACATATATACACCTACAATAATAGTTAATATGATTATGAAAACATGATATTAAAAATATTAATGATGCTACATATACATATACATAATAATAACAATAAAAAACTATATACATAATGGTATTTAGAACATGCACACGATACATATGAAAATGTATAAATAACATAGTATTAAAAAGTATGTATATAATGATGTTGAAAGATACGTACATAATACGGTGTTAAAAATACATACACCGTATAGTTATTAAAAATATATATATATAAGATAGTACAAAAACATTAAAGCGTATATATACATGACATACATAATATGGTAAAAAATCTATGCAATATAGTATTGAAAATATATACGATATGATATTAAAAGGAGAGATATATAATATAATATGAAAAATATATGTACATAAGATAATGTAAAAAAAATGTATATATAACTAATAATATGAAAAGTACATACATAATATATGAAAATATAATATATACAATATAGAGTTGAAAATAATGGGCATAATATAAAAGAGATATAATGTTTAAAGCAAAGTATGGGAAACAATTTTAAAATGAGCAATAAAACAATTCTAACTAAATAATACATGAAAGTAAATTTGAAACAAAAATATATAAAGCAATTTAAAGTAGATAATATAAAACAATTCAAAGTAATTAATATATAACATAATTTAAAATAAAATGAAGCAAAAATAAATAATAATTTGAAACAGCATGTGGAATGTCTGAAATAAATAATGTGTGAACAAGAAATTTAAAATGATAATAGGCAAAGCGAAAAACAATCTAATGTAATAATACATAAAATGAACAAATTAAAACTTAAAAAGAATAACCTAAAAAGGTTTGAAATAAGTGATATAAAATTTAGATATAAATAATGTACATAAAAGAATTTTAAAATAACAGTATGTAAAGATTTAAAAAATAAATAATGTATATGAAAGATTTAAAAATGACAGTAAATATATAAAAATTTAAAAAACAAATAATGTATATATGTATAAAGATATAAAATGGATAATAAATAAAACATTTTAAAATAAATAAAGGGAGCTTACAAAAGTATATGAAATAATTTAAAATAGGTAATATATATAAGTCAATTCAAGATAGTATATAAAAAGTTTAAAAATAATATATGTAAAAGAGAAATTTAATAAAATACCAAAATAATTTTAAAAGCATAATATATATAAAACAATTTGAAATAATCAATATGTAAAACAAGTTAAAATATAAAATATACAAAAATAATTTAAAACAAACAGTATATTAAAATAACATACAGTAACAGTTCTAAAATAAAGAAATAAATTAAATAGCATTAAGATGCGATCGAAAACGAACTAAAGTTTAAGGTATAAATCGTAAAAAAGGGGCCAGGGACAAGAATGAAACACGCTTGAGTTTGCAAGGACCAGGTGGGATAATATCCCTATTCTCAATGTGCTATGTTTCAGTTCACTAACCCATGGATCAAATTGAAAATAAAATGGAAACAGCGGGGCAAATTTAAGAAAAAGAAAAAAAAAGGACTTAATTGAAGCGCTCCGCAAAAGGAAAGCCCCACATGCGCAAATAACCCAGAAATAGGGAGAAGCACGTGGGTTCCCTTAATCACCGTGTGCTTCCACTTTAAAGTTAAAGTTTTCTTCTTTTTTGAATCGTTTCAGCCTTCACTAAAGAAAACTAAAACAGAAACTCTAAATAGAAAAAAAACCTCTCTTGCTCTCCCTCTCTGACAGTTGGGCTCTTCTTCTACTCCCCGCACTACCACCGTATACGGTGGCCAACGGTGCACGGGGATGGGTTTTAGCCCTGTTTAGAATGGAACCCCAGCAAGATTTGAAACAAAAGGGCCCGTTTCACTCCTTTTTGGTTCGATCCGGTCATGGAGGAGAGTTCCCCGACGACGGAACCACGGAGCGACGACGCGGTCGAGGGAACGCTCCGGTAACTTCCTTTCCCTCCCCTTTTATTATTATTATTTTTATTTAAAATCGATTTGCAATGAAAATAAGAAAAGAAATCGAAAAGAGAAAAAAAAAAGAAAAAAATATAAAGAAGACAACCTTTTAGCCTCTGTTCTTGCTGTTTTTTCTTAAAATATATGTGTAATACAACTTTTTGTTATGCGAAAATCGGGAGGATTTTTTTTTTTTGTAATCTTTTCTTCAATAATTGTAAAATCCCCTCTTTACATTCGTTTTTTCCATGGCTATATAGAACCAAAAAAAATACAATATATTTCATTCTTTTTACTACTGTTCTGCTGTTGCTGTTGTTCTGCTTTCGTGTTCTGTTGCATTTGCAGGTAGCAGATGAGTCAACGAGGCAGGTGGCTGAGCGGAGAAGACGCTGACAGAGGCGGTGGAACAGGGTTGTCAGAGGGTAGGTGGCTAGGGCGGCACAAGTGGGAAAATGAGGGATTAGGGTTTCCCTATTCTAATTATGGGCTAGGGTTTGTAGTGGGCTTAGGTTAGTGGGTTAAAATTTGGGCTTCTACAATTTGCATATATGAGTTTAGCCGAATGGCTATTAGAAAATGAAGACAAAGAGTATGATATGTGCATGTAATTCTATGGTACTATGTGCATATAACCGAATGAAGCAAATGAATTATTAGTATGATGTGCTATGTGAAACCTAATAACATATGATTGGATATAAACAAAACTTTGTGAATTTATTTTTTGTACAATATGTTCGAGCCTCGTGCCTAGCAGGCTTTATGCCAGTGATACGTTCGGGCTTCGTGCCTAGCAGGCTTTATGCCAGTGATATGTTCGGGCCTCGTTCCTAGCAAGCTTTATGCCGGTGATACATTCGGGCCTCGTGCCTAGCAGGCTTTATGCCGGTGATACGTTCGGGCTTCGTGCCTAGCAGGCTTTATGCCGGTGATACGTTCGGGCCTCGTGCCTAGCAGGCTTTATGCCGGTGATACGTTCGGGCTTCGTGCCTAGCAGGCTTTATGCCGGTGGTACGTTCGGGCTTCGTGCCTAGTAGGCTTCGTGCCGGTGATTGAATTCGGGTTTAAAACCTAGCAGGCTTAATGCCGGTGATTTGAGCAAAGTTTAAGATTATGAGACTTCGTGATAAAATCACACTGAATATGTTCAATACATTAAGTTGGCCAAGTATGTATCATGTACTCGTATGTGAAGTTATTTTGGGTTGAATCATTAGTGTCTATAGTGATGTATATGTGAATAAATGTTATGTCTACAAACGTGATAGTGATACATTCGGCCAATGTGTGATGATATGAGAAAGTATGTGATTTAACTATAAATGTTGAAAGTAAGTGTGAGTAAGAAATAGTACACTAGTTGAACTTGATAGAATTAAAGTTAACCTTGAAGCATGTAAATGCTTATGTCTACATGAGTTTGAACGTAATAGGAGTAAAATGATATATGTGACTGTGCATAATCAACCAGATGATATTATACTCGGAAAATGTTATGTGACTTTAATTATTTGGTTTGCTTTTAAGTTCAACTATATAAAAATTTCTTAAGACTTACTAAGCTTATGGAAGCTTACTTTGAATGTTATGTTTCTTTGTTTTATAGATCGTTAGCTCTTACTACCAGCTCGGGGATCGTCAGCATTTCGTCACACTATCTACTGTTTTAGTACTGCTATGTTTTGGATTTAACTTATGGCATGTATAGAATAGACTAATAGTGGTAAGACATTTTGGTTAATGTATATAAGCCATGCGAATATGGCATCTTTTGGATGTTCACTTTTATATGTTTTAAATTCGATCTTTGGTTGTGTTTAGTATGTATATAAATATTAATAATCATAAGTCTATGTGAATGTTTGTATGTAATGCTTTGGTTGGGTAATGCTTCATAACCCACTCCGGCGACGGATACGGGTTATTGGGGTGTTACAACACGGGTAGACACACGGGCGTGTGTTTAGGCCATGTGTGACACACGGTCTGCCATATAGGCGTGTGTTGAGGTCGTGTATCCCCTGCATCCAAAATTCGAGTAATAGAATGCCCAAGATTGAGCACACAGGCTCGGATACGGGTGTGTGCCTTGCTCGTGTAAGGTACACACCCTGTACCTAAATTCGAAAATAAAAATTAACCACATGGCCTAGCAACACGGCGTGTGCCTTGGCCGTGTGAGATCAATTTGTTCATGAATGCAAGTCAGAGAGTTATACGGCTTAGGGACACGGACGTGTGAAGCCGCACAGCCTAGAGTGAGGTAAGTCACATGGGCGTGTGAAGCCACACGGCCTGACCACACAGGCATGCCCTTAAACTACACGAGCGTGTGACCCCTATAGATAAGAAAAATTTTGGGACTTTGCAAAAAATTCTCTACGATTTAGATTTAGTCCTGGATCGTTCCGAATGCAAGATTTGGGCTTCGAGTGCCCAATTAATGGATGTTATAATTAACTTTAGAAGATGAATAGTAAATGACTCGGGCTAATGGAACTTGTTCTTTAAACTCCGGTAATGTCTCGTAACCCTATTCTGGTGACGGATACGGGTTAGGGCTGTTACATCGGGACTAAATCGGAAACTTAGAGAATTTTTCGTAAAATTTCAAAATTTTCCAGAATACAAGGGACACATGCCCGTGTGGTTAGGCCGTGTATCACACACGACTGAGATACACGCCAGTGTCTCTGCACGTGTGGACAGAATAAGGCTATTCCCAAACCCTATTCCTCACCCGATTTCACCTTCCACCTATATATACACTTAAAAATATTCCCAATTCAATACAAAACATTTAAACCAAGTCAAAATTAAGTCACATGCATGATATTTCATCAAATATAACTACTATAATATCATGCTTACTAATTCATTCAATACCCAAACCAACATTTAAACCAAACATAACAATCCATACTTATATAAGTTAATATGAACATAACTAAAGTATAATTTCTAATATTTACACCACCATTTCAATTCCTATACATGCCATATAAAACATAGTATGTTTAGCAAAATCTACCGGTAGTTGGATAGTGCGATTTGATGTATTGATCCAATCCTCCCTTCTTGAAAATCTACAAAGAACATATAACAACACGAGTAAGCTTAATGAAGCTTAGTAAGTTCAATAGGTTAAACATTGATCTTACAGAACTTAATATAATAAACTAAATTGTAAATAATTCATACGTTCTTCCTGCCAAATACACGTAAGTCAATAAACACATTTCTTCAGATCAATATCATTAATAGTAAATATATCTTTCAAATCATTCACATAGGTCTTTTAACTAATTCTTACTGAATCGAAGAGCGACTTACGGATATGAGTAAATCGTTTTCTTTGTACCATAGTCCAACTATGGTCTTTCACATGTATTGCCATGGCCTAGCCATGGTCTTACACTCGTCGTGCCATAATGTAATGACCCAAAATTCACGGGCACTAAAAAAGTGAGTTGTAGGGCCTCCGTTTTAGTAAACCGAACCTGTAAATAATTATTAGGAGTAATTATGAGTTTAGTAGTGTGTTTAATTAGGCTTAAATTAGGTGAATTTAGCTTAATTAAGAGTAATTAGGGAAAAGGATTAAATTGAACAAGGGGTAAAAGTCTAATTATAGGTTAAAAAGAAATAACAAGGACCAAATAGGCAATTAAGCCTATTTGGGGAAGGTGAGGCTACATAAGATTGAAAAATCTTAGATTTTTACATGATTTTATTTTATAAACATATATATTAATTATAAAGTATATATTATTAAATTAATTATATTATAAATATTACATTTAGAAATAAATTAAGTAAAGACAAATGTAGGGTAATGATTTAATACAAGTGTATTAATAAAAATACATACATTTGTAATATTTATATTTAATAATTAGATAGATGTTTATTAAATTATTATATTAAATTATTGTTATAATTATTATTATTATTATCAAATAAATTGAACTATGACAAATGTAAGGTGGTGATGAAATACATGTGTAATAATATGTATGTGTACAATTCTAATACATGTATTGTTTAAGTAAATAGATATTTATTATTTATTATTATTAAGTTAAAAAGATATTTATTAATAAAATAATTATATTATAAGATTTTTTGTTGATAAATAAATAAAAGAAGACAAATGGATGGTTATAATATTATACAAGTGTAAAAATATTTGTATGTACAATTGTAAAATACACATTTGTTATTAAATGGATATTATATAATTGTTAATTAATTAAATACAAAGTAAATAAAGTAAATAGAAAAAGAAACAAAGAACAAAAACAAAAGAAAAAGAAAGGAGAAAGAATAGAGAGCATTTCGAAAGTCAGGGGAAGGAGAAAGAAAGAAAAAGAAAAAGGAAAAATTGGGAATTTAAGGTTTAAAGCTTTAATAGGTAAGTCAATTAAGCTTTTTTCTTTTAATTTTGATGCTTTAAAAGCTTTAGAACAAAGTTTTGTTGAAATTAAGTTGAGGTTTTGGAAGTTCTTAGGTTTTTGAACATAGTTCATGTTGAACAAAATGAAGAATTTGGGGTTTAATTGAATGACTTTCAAGTTAGAATTGATAAAGGGATTAAATTGAAAAGTAAGCTATAAGTTTTACATGGTAGGGATTAAATTGAAAGAAATTTGAAATTTGAGTTTTACTATGAATATTAGATGGTTAAGTTGAATAAGGTAGGAAATTGATTAGAAATAAAGTATGAATTGAGTTAGAAAGGTAAATGAGTTAATTAGGATCAAATTAAAAATAGGGAATAAATGGAATAGAAATTCAATTATTATTGTAAATTAATGCAATAATTAATAGTGTAAATTATTATTATTTTCGTAACCAACAAAGAACTCGAGGCATCAGCATCGAAAGGAAAAGAAAAGATTATCGAGGAGCAGACATGAGAAAATCACGGTGTGTATTATTATAATTCAAATTATTATTAATTGAATGTTATATTCAAATTTATATGTAAGGTAAGTAAATTATAAGGTAAATGATGATATTGAGATGAATGAAAAATGAAATATAATATGTGTATGAATTAGAATTTGAATTGCATGTACATGGTGAATTTATATGTATAATTGAATTGCATATTGATTTGAAAATGGAAAGTGTGTTTGTGAATTGAGCAAGTGATTGAATTGATAGTAAAATTGAAATTGAAAGTGGTTGAATGATGAATGGAAAATCCCTATTAACTAGTCGGGCTAAGTCGGATATAGTTGGTGTGCCATAAGATTGGAAGAGTTCAGGGATACTTTGACCTCGAGTCGATGAGACATTGGGTGTCACTATATTTCTTCAGATAGATTCGATGAGGTACTAGGTACCAACTTACTTCGACTTGGCCGATGAGACACTAGGTGTCACTTATTGCTTCAAACTATTCGATGAGGCACTGGGTGCCATACTAGTGTGTTTGGTTGGATCTGTGTATCCACCAAAGTCTAAGTTTTGTTAATAGGGGTAAATAAATGAAAGGATAAATCGAATGAAATTGATCGATTGAGTTATTGAAAGAAAATTAGAAAGTTGGAATTGTGAATTGAAAATTGAGATTAAAAATCAAAGGAATGAATAATAGATTCATGAGATAATTGAACTCATTTGATGTTATATGATATCAATTAACAACTTGTTATTATTAAGATATGGAAATTAAAGTATGAATTAGTACATAATAAATGAATTCTTATATGTTTGATATTTATATGTTTATAATTTCTTAATTGTTATTATAATTTGAATTATAGTAATACCACTGAGTATTACCATACTCAGCGTACGGTTGTTTCTGTGTGCAGGTTAGTAGAAGTCAAGAGTCTCGGTTCAGTATCCAGATCAATCCCGACTTCAGCACAACTTCGGTGATGTATTTTTCCTTTTGGTTAATGTGGCATGTACTTAGGTCTTATTAAAGAGTTTTGTGAGTTTTGGTTGTAAAGAATTTGTCTCTAATGTTTGAACGATAAATGAAACGTTAAGTTATAAAATAGTATGTTTGGTATTAAAGTTGAAATGAGATGAACGAAGTTTATTAGTTAACTTTTATATAGTATTATGAATGTTGTTGATCAATTTGATATGTAATGTTTTGGGCATGATTTGAATATATTTGAATGTGAAAAGGTGTTGGTTTCCATATTGACTGTAAATTGGTTGCGATTTGAATTTGTAGGGAAGGTTAGATATTTATAAAAGGGTTATATTGAGTTCGCACAAATAAAAAAATTAAAATTAAATTCCCCGAGCACCCAAATTAGTCCTGAATCATTCCTAACTCATATTTTGAGCCTCGAGGGTCCATCTAAGGGACTTTAAGATTATTTTATATTATGTTTGATAATTATTTGTATATTAATTATAAATTGTCTGATAGGTCCGATAATACTTCGTAACCCTATTCCGGTGACGGTTTAGGGTTAGGTGGTGTTACACATAACCCAATTATGATCTTATCATCAGAATGCCATAGCCTAGCTATGGTCTTACTTAGAAATACTATCATGGTTTAACCATGGTCTTTCGTTCAAAGTGTCATAACCCAGTTATAGTCTTTTCATTAAAATGCCATAGCCCAGCTATGGTCTTACATATAAACATTGCCATGGTCCAACCATGGTCTTATTCGTCAATTCTTCCTTTACACTGAACGATTGTACTCAATCCTGCATTCCGTTCACTTCGAACATTTACTTTAATTCCATAATTTTACAATAATCTTATTTTCAACAACAAAATATGAATAAATATATTATATCATTCCTAAATTAACACATAATCATGAAAGTTTAACCATATAAACTTACCTAGGTTAATTTGTAAGATTTGTAGTAGTTCAGGGACTATTCTACTAATTTTCCTTTTTTCGTTGATCTACAGGCTCTTGATCTGAAATATAAAATTATTCATTCATCAGTATATATTTCAATTCTAATTCACTTCACAATTTATACCCCTCAATTTTAAAATTACACAATTACCCCAACTTTTACAGTTTTTTCAATTTAGTCCCTCACCAATTAGCCCATTAAATAAGTTAATTTTTCTCAATTAAAATTTTATATAAATATTCTAAGCTATTACACAGCCATTGGTAAATAGAATTTAATACCAAACCTTAAGATTTAATCTTTTTCACAATTTGGTCTAAAAAAATCAATTTCTATTAAAATTACTAGATAAAATCATCATATGACAAAATTAAAGCCTCAAATCCATGTTAATTCATCATAAACATTCATCAGTCATCAATGGTAACTTTCAAAGTTACCCATAAAATAAAAAACTAATGAATTAGATAGTTGGACCTAATTGTAAAAGTCTTAAAAACACAAAATTTACAAGAAAAAGGAAAGAATTGAACTTATATGAAGTAAAATATATAAAAACAGCTTAAAACCTTCTCCTATGCCGTTTTTGGCTGATAAATTGAAGAAGAATAGCCTAGAAAAGTTTAGAATTCAATTTATTTAAGTTAATTTCACAAAATTTATAATTTTGCCCTTTAATCACATGATTTTTGTTTTCTTTTTTGCTTATGCTGCCTCATGCCTTTATTTTAGGCATAATTGCTCCTTAAGTCCTCCTTTGTTCATTAATTAAGCCATTTAATCACTATTTTTTTAATTAATAAGTTTTATACTTTTTTCAATTTAGTCCTTTTTAGTTAATTAACAATCGAAACGTTAAAAATTTTTTAATGAAACTTTAATACTACCTTAATGAAACTCCATAAGTATTTATAAAAATATTTATGGCTTGGTTTATGAAATTGAGGTCTCGATTCCTCGCTTTTGAAACTATTTAACCTAATAAATTCTTTTAAATCACAAATCACTAATTCAAAAATCTTTCTAATATCACACTTAACTCATAAATAAAAAATAATAAAATTTTCGAACTCACTCGTCGGATTTAATGATCTCAAATTACTGTTTCCGACACCATTGAAAATTGGGCTGTTACATACACCTTAATTTTACAAGCCAGTATGCTTACACGGCCTAGCACACGGGCATGTGGCTTGGCCGTGTGACCCAAGTCAGAGAGTTACATGGGCTGGTACACGACCGTGTGCCACTACGAATGCCCACACGACCTAAGACACAGGTGTGTCTCTTGACTGTATGAACCACACGGCTTGGCCACACAGGCGTGTGTCCCTTGCATCTAAGCAAAATTTTGAAGTTTTGTAAAAAAATTCTTTGAGTATTCGGTTTAGTCCCGATTTGTTTCTAATGTGTATTTTGGGCCTCGAGGGCTCATATAAAGGACAATATAAGTGATTATGATTAGTTTTCTAATATGTATGTTAAATGATATGAAAAGTTCGTACTTGATAGAAAAGATCCAGTAATGCTCCGTAATCCTGTTCCGGCGACGGATTAGGGTTAGGGGTGTTATAAAAAGAGTAAGCATGGAATGGAGTGTTTTGTTCTATTGTTGTCCTCTGTCTCCTTAGTGCAATGGGAAGGCTTATATGCATGAGATAAGGGGTATGACACGTGTCAAGATCTCACTAGCGGCACAATCACATCTTGTCTTGTAGGGATGGTGATGTTACCTCATAAGTTAGTAACATGATGTTTTAATATAGCTAAACAATCATTAGATGCAACGTTTGTCAGGTGTGACGTTTGCATGAAAAGTGAAAGGCTTGTATAGGTGGTATAATAATTGCCCTCTCAAGATGAAGAGAGATTATAAAGTGATCTCAATCAAGTCTATTAAACATAGTGAGGAGGTCCGCCAAAACCTATCAAAGTTGATTGGAGTACTCTGTAATTTCACAAGTTTACAACTCGTAATTTTAAAATTTGAAATTTAAAGTCAGAATATAAGGTTAGCTTTTAAAATTAAACACTATTGAAATTTGCAAATGTGTGTTAAATGGGGACACGCCTCTTTGGTAACCTTGGAGATTTGGTAAGGATTGGGAATGATGTAACCCTGCTACATGTCCTTCTATGAGAGGTTTCTTTCTGTAAATTGTTGAGAAACGTACGCAAGTGTCGAGCGTGTTTGCTTAATTGTCACATAATGGGTGTAAACCAAGATCCATGGTTGCGTTATAAATAGAGGGAGTTAGGGATTTATCTTTTCACTTGTTTAACTCTATTTTTTTTTTCTCTTTTGCTACGTCCAAATTTCTTTGAAGTTTTGTCCAGCCTTCTACAAATTTACCTTAGTGTTTTATTAGGATTGTGTTTTGTGGCAGTGAGAATTTCTTCATTTAAAATTTGGTAGGCTCCGTTTCTTTTTCCTTTGTTATTTGGATATAATGGCTGGGGATAACACATCAATTTGTACTGGGACAGTCAAGAGATCACCCCATGATGTTTCGATTGAGGTGACAAATTTGAATGTACTACAACAATGGAGGAAATGACACATCTGTTGGAATTCTAACTTCAAATATGAGTTTTCGATTCTCAAAGGGAAGCATCAACTAAGCAAAGCGAGTTTGGAGAGGGAAGGTTCAACATACTTTTTGGTGTCCCCATATTTGTTCGAAGCGGGCAATTAAAAGGAACGTCCTGGTTAACTCTAGTGGCATACTTCATACACTATCATCAGAAAGGGGAAGAGCCATTATAAGGGATTGGGCAACCCAACCCCTAATGATTGGTATAAATATGACTCTAGGATGAAGATGAGAGTCAATAATAAGACTCCAAATCTTTTTTCATTTTTTCTTTTTTAAAAATAATATTAAAATAATCCAATATAGGATATTGCTAACAAATGCTCATAGATATAGTAATATCTTTGTCTAATGTATGTTGAATGTCGAATAGGAATTTATTTGTCTACATATTTGAAAGGTTGGGTAATGAAGCCTTACAATCTGCATTGAAAATTGAATAGGAATGATGGTGAAAAAGGAACAAAACAATCTTCATTGTTTATTGGTCTACTGTATTTTTGAAACGAATGGGTTAATAATCGAAGAGCCAAATACAAACAGAGACAACTTTAACTCCCTTGTCCCAGTCTACTGTGTAATTCAGCTACAATGACAAAAGGGAACCAAAATTAAAAGCCTTTTTTTTACTTGGTATATACTCTGTTTTTCCCAATCTTTTCTACCTCAGCTACACTCAAATGCCTAATTCCATTCTCCTTCATCCGTTTCTGCCCCCCTTTCAGGCTGTCTTCAAGTTGCTCCTTTTCCATCTTCAACAACTTCAAGCTCTCGCTCACCTTCGGAAAGTATCCTTCCGGCCTCAAACACCATGCCCTAAATACCCCCCATACCACCTCTACATCATACACAAATCTCTCCACCCCCTCCTCATGGAACTTCACATTGCTCATAAGAATGCCATTAAATATCAATTTATCCACCCCCGCTGCCAGGCTCCTCCAGATTCCCGCAAAGTCTACCCTGTTTAAATTTTCTTCTATTACTGCCATTTTCGCCTGCAAATAATCCAGGGCCCCTATCAATGTTTGTGATACAGTCCAACCTTCTTCACTCTTTTCCTGCCATTGTCTTCTGTTCTTTATGTAATCTCGGCATCGGGCATCAAATCCTCTTAAAATAACCATAGTTATCTTCTCAACCCACTGTGTTCTGAAATCTTCAAACTTCACAATCTCCTCATGGAAAATACCATTTCCATACTCTTCAATTGGAACCTCGCTACCACTATATTCAGCAACAGACTCTCCAGGATGCTCACCTTGATCCAATCCCATCTCAAGGAAAAAGACATCCTCACACCATTCTTTTAAAATAGATTCGGAATAGTGAGCTGCATTGACAGAGTTTGAAACTTTGATTAGAGCATCATCATCAGTTAAGGCAGTCAATCCTTCAGCTTCTTGGCATCTGAGAAGTGAGCAATCCAAAAAAAATTTTATGACTGGTGTACTAGTTAATCTAAGAAACCTTGACCTCAGAGAAACTGTAGGCAACAATCGACACCGCTCAATCAAAGATGATAAACATGTAAAAGTAATGCTCGAAACTGCAGGGGATTTATAGTCATCAGAATTAGAGAGAGCTGCCCCCTGAACCTTCTTAGTCCAGTTTCTTTCTTCATCTATCTCTGGTTTTAGTTTTTCCATTGCATCATCTAGCTCTATTTCTGCCCACATATCAAGCCAGTCAGGTCGATCACAGAACACAGATAGAGATGAAATCTTACGCGGAGTCCCATCTTCCAGGAGGGAAAGCAAGATCCCAGATTGTTCTACAAGAGGCTTTATCCGGTTGTCAAAAGAGACCATCAAGTCAATAAGATGGAGCCAAGATGTCCTAGCCTGTGATCTAATACCAGTCACACTCTCTTCCTCCAGTTGACCAATATAAATAGGGAATATCTCTTTCGCCAAGTATGTTGATAAGGATGTTACCATTGCAGAAATCCATTCTTCTTTGCAACTGTAACCAGTTAGCATTGCCTCATCAACCAATGGCTGCAATAACTCATCCATTGAATCAACATAATCCCGTGTAATTTTATATACCAGAGCAAAAATGAATTCTGGTTTATCAATCCACTTTGAAAAGTGGCGTTGGCACGCAACAGATACAGGGTTGACAAGCTCTTCAATTGCCCAAAGTGGTTGGTGAAGAGCAACCTCCCGATTATGGCCCTCAAGTTGCCGTGATTTTCTTTGTCTCTGCAACTCCTGCAGGCGGCACAGGGCAAAAAAGTTTTCACAATACCGACGTTTGAGATCACCATGCATAGTGAAAAGAGGATTTGGGACTTCACTTGATCTCCTTGCGTCCAGACTTGAGGAAGTCAAATTTGAAAGTGATGGTGGCCATCCAAAGGATGTGAGAAGGGCTCGGTGATCAGCAATTGCCTGGGGTCTTAATATTGCTAGAGCTCGATCTACTCTGTGATCAACAGCTGAGACTAGACGTGCCCATTGAGGCCGTGCCTTCGTGACTGAGGTTAACAAGTCTTCAGTCACTTTGAGTGTTTTAATAGCAACCATGCGGGTCTCCTGCAACATCAAGAAAGAAAGATTTAGGCAAAAAGAAAGTTTCCATTAGATGGTGTGAATGACTGTATTTTTCTAGTGCTTACTTCTGAATTTTGCGCGGAAGAATCCTTTCTTAAATTTTTGTTCATAGTAGAAGAGACAGAATCTTCAATATCACCAATTAAATTATCCAGCTTTGATGCTACCTCTGGTAGAAAAGATAGTTTTCAAGGAAAAAGGCATTGGTGAGAGCATTAGATCACAATTGCGTAGAGGCAACAAAAAGGAAGTTTCAAAAGAGAAAAACTAACTAAAATAAAAAATACAAGAAAAAGCTAGCTAATTTTGCTGAAGATCTTGCTGATTAGTTTCTTTTCCAATCAAAGCAATCCTCTTTGTCCATTTTCAAGAGGATGTCGTCTGATCTTTAGCATAAGAATATGTCAAATTAATCTCTACAACTAAGACAAGATCCTAGACCTATAGTCAACAAAATCACCTAAATAAAGCTTAAAAAGGGATCAGCATATGCCAATAGCAGCAGCAATAGTGCTATCTATATTACTAAACCACCCTAATCATGCCAATAGCAGCGAAAGGACCTTTGTGACACAAAAGCACTAACAGCAGCCGAGTTCTCAGTCAAGTATTATATCTGATTCTAAAAGGACTGAACAAATGCGAGTACAAACTATGCTACCAAATATAAATTTTGCCTACTAAACTCAGCTGCTAAATTTTCTCATTACACCCAATTGCTAAATGTTTCTGCAAGAAGGTACAAGCAAATGTGCAACTGGTGGCTAATAGACCACCATTGATATATCCAAAAGCAACACGAATCATAACTATTGGAGATACAACAGTTAGATCAGATTAGCAAATCATTTCAGAAACAATAAGACTCATAAATCACAGCAAAGGAAAATCCGTAGTGATTTAGTCCTGACGTGGATCTAATAGCTTGAACTACTTGAGCTTTGAGGCTTGGTAAACTAAGAATTCTGACCAAGATCTTTCTATTCAGATAACATTTTTTTAATGAAGAAACATGAATGGATAGAAATTACAATTATAATCAAATAAATATTAACATGCATCTTGTAGAAGAAACCGATAACAAGCCAAAAGAATATCAATAAACCAATATAAAGTTGGGTGAGATCTACAGATGGTAGGACATCAACTTGGAGGTATTACCTCCATGTCATTGAGAAAAAGCAACAATGGGCTATCAATATCTTCTTACCAGAAGAGAATAAATCATATTAATGATTAGTAGGCTATGTTTGTTTGAAACTTCTGCTACTTTTAGCCTTCTACATGTATTTTACAAGTAACAAGAAAAGAAAGAAACCAAATAGCAAAAGCAGAGTGTAAGCCCTAATATGAATCATTTTACCTCAATTTCAACCATAGAATAACAAAAAACACCTTTCTTTGTATATTGAAACACAACTGAAATACAAGAACACTATAAAGAATAATTCTTCTTAACTATCTAAACAAAAATTTAGTGCTTTTGCTTAAATTTAATAAGAATTTTAGAATTCCTATAATCTATGGTATTTTAGAACTCTCACCTGCATATGCTCGGACCGCTTCCACTCTGGCCACCTCCTTGGCCAACGATGGCAACTCCTCTCCTAACCCTTCTCCGTCTATAACACAGAATTTCCGCATAGAAAAAAAAAATAAGATAAAACCAGTGCTCTTCATGCACAAACTCAAAAACAAAAGAAGCAGAAGAAGAAGAGAAAATCAATATCAAAATCGAAACTTCGCATTGATGCGAACCTGAAACGGAGGACCGAAGGCAAACGGAGGATCCTAGATCGGTCAATTTCGAACTTACAATGCCGAAGAGGTGGCCGATGCGATTAGAGAAGGAAGCGTAAGATGCGAGGTTTGACTCGAGGGTGCGGTTGTGGTGGACTAGATTTCGTTCCAGATCATCGCACTGAGTCAGAAACTCGGCAACGATACTTGGTGCTTGGGTTAGATCATGGTTGGTGCCGAGTTTAGCGTTGAGGGCAGAGGAAACTGAGGTGGACAGAGTCGATAGTGGAGGGAGACTTTGCAGAGAGTCCATTTGAGTCGGATTTCCGGGTCAAGCCATGGAAAATTCGGGCGACGAGGGAAATTTGATAGGGCGAGGAGGGTAAATAGGGAATTTCGATGTTCAGGATTGGATGGAGATGAGAGACAAAGTAGAGCAGATCGACTGATTCGATGCTTCCATGGAGGAGATACCGAGTGAGTGGATTGTTAGCAAAAGAAAGAAACGAGTGGAATTTGGATTGGTATCGGGTCAACCCAACTCCGGATTGACTTTAAATTGGGCTTGCTATTGGACCTAAAGGGCCCATCACTATCTTAATTAATTGCACTCAGTTGAGCCCATAGATTGATGTATAAAAGGGAAAAAAAAAACTTTAATATTATTTTTAAATCATAGTTATCAGTATGGGTTTGAATAATTCTTCTTTCTTCTGGGTTTTGGTTAGTTAATTCAATCATTTGAGTTAATATTGTATTTGTTTAATGTTATAAGTAATACTAGTTTTAAACTCCCACTAGGCATGGGATATGTTAATTTAATAATATTCAACTATATATAAAAAGAATGTCAATGGATTGGTATATTGTAGAAAGAAAAAACACTCTTTTAAGCAGTGAAATTTAGAAACCTTCAAATACTTCAGTCTATTGTGCTTGTTTCCTCTCTTCCGTGCCACAACATTGAATCGTGTCACTTATTTGTCCCATTCAACCACATATCAAAACTCGTGTCGTGATAATCTATCACTTTTTGCCGCCCACTTTATAGTTTCCAAGCCATCTAACGCCACTCCTCCATAATACAATATTTCATTCATGAAAATGAAAAAACAAAGTATTTTATATATATATATATATATATATATATTTATGAAAATGACATCAATACAAGACTAACAACAGTTTAAAGCCAAAAAGAAGTATCCATGGGAGGAGAAACCTGACCTTGATGCCAAGTTAGGCAAGGAAAAAAATGTGCACGCCCGGATTCATTAAGCTGAAAGTAAATAGTATAAAAAATTAGTAAATTTTTTTTAATCTACATTGACATAAACAAATATTTTGAAATGGCTAAACTGAGTAAGTAAATTCTCTATATAGAATTTTTTTTACAAATGAAATTAATATTTTGGTTAATTATGAAAATGACCTATTTTTCTTTTATTATACATGTAAATAATTTGAAATTTACAGTAAAAATTGATGGAGCTAAAAAATTTGGCGTCACTAATATGCCACTTCAATAAATTTAACAAAAAATTTATTTTTTGATGGAGCTATGTAGAATAGCGTTACCTGTATAAATACTATAAAAATACAATTATTTCTAAAAAAAAAGGGACTTTTAAAAAATAATTTTTTTTAATAGAGCTATTAAAAATGACACTACCACTTTTTCACATGTCAAACATTTTTTTTAATTAAAATATATATTATTTTATTGGGTGGCTCCATTAAAATGGCGCCACTAATGTGCACGGTACATTTTTTTTATTTTTTAATTTTTTTAATTTAAATATAAAAAATAATATTTTATTTTATAGAACCATTTTCTTTGGCATGACTAAGTTGCTATATATAACCCTATCAATCTGAATTGAAGGAAATAAATTTTTTTATTTATATTTTGTTAGAGGATGAATGGGAGAGAGATGAGGAGTATTTTTTTATGTATTTATGTATTTGTTTATTTGTAAATTTTTTTACTTTGAAGGTATGTTTTGTTTATTTATAATCTGGTAGAACTTTGACACCGATAAATTTAATGGTTATTTTTGGATACCAGTTATTTATTTGGTAACGAGTTCAAAATGGTTATGTAAGTGCTTCCATTGGTTGTGGTAGGATAATAAAGGGTTCAAATTGGTTATATAGCCAACGGGTGGATTATTTAGGATTCTCTGTGCCAATGGGATGTTTAAAGGTTTTAAGGAATCCCAAATTGAACCATACAGGTGAGATCATCAATATCAATAGCATTCAGGCTACAATTTAATAGCACTGAGAAAATTGCTTAGTCGATTTGTGGTTAAACATTGTATTTTTCAATTTGTAAAACACAATATTGTCGGTCTTGAATAAAATCGTTTGATTATATTTTATTTGTAAGATATAATGTTGTAAGACACAATGTTGTTGGTCTTAAACAAAATATCATTTTTTTTAATTTTTAATTAAAAAACACATTTAAAAAAACACTCCTATAGCACTAGTGACGTTTAGAGGTGAGCATGGGCTGGGCGGCCCGGCCCGGCCGAAAGGCCCGCCCGAAATGTGGGAGAGTTTGGGTAAAAATATAGGCCCGAAAAATGGGTTTGGAAAAAAATAAGACCCGTTTAAAAAATGGGCCAAGCTCGGGTAAGGAATTTTTTGCCCGAGCCCGGCCCGGCCCGAATTCACTAAAGACAAAAAAATATATTTTTTTAATATTATTTTCTTATTATTTTCTCCCTATTTTGTTACCATTTTACTATTATGTTGCTACTATTTTGTTGTTATTGTTTAGATATTGTATAAAACTTATTTTTTTGTTAATTTTGTTATTATTTTAAAGACATTTGTTAATTTTGTTATTATTTTAGAGGCATTTGCTTGTTAAGTTGCATCTATTTTATTGTTATTTAAGTTTACATATTTTTTAAAATTTATTTTTAATTTGTTGAGAAATATTTATTTTGATGTTTTTAGTATTTTTGATGGTTTATATATATTTTAAAATTATATAAAAATAATATAAAAATTAATATGGGCGGGCCGGGCCGGGCCCGGGTTTTAACATTTTTATTTGGGTCGGGCTTGGGTAAAATTTTAGGCCCATTTTTGGGACCGGCCCGGCCCGAGACCGATAAACAGGGTTAATTTTTTAGTTGGGCCCGGCCCGAACCCGGCCCGGCCCGACCCACGCACACCTCTAGTGACGTTATTCTTAATGACTTTACCAAATTAAATACCATTTTTTATTCTTAAATTAAAATAACATTTTTTAATATAAAAAAGAAAAAATAATAAGTATAATTAAAAAAAAGGTTAAAACTAACGCACTCAATAAAATAATATATTTTTTAAAATAAAAAAAAAAAGCGTCTGACTTGTGAAAAAGTGGTGGCGCCAAATAATGCATGCAAAGAAAAAAGAGAAATCTAAAAAAAATTCAAGAAAAATACTGCTATTTTAAAAAAATTGGAGGTTTAAAACCCAATAAAATCCATCATAAAATATATAAAGAAAAACTTGAGCTTTAGGTAAAAAGAAATTCTAAATCTTTCTAGATTCACATTTTAAAAAAAAATGCATGCAAAGAAAAAAGAGAAATCTAATCTCACAAAAAAGAAAATAGAAAGGAGTGAAGCAGGTATACCTATGTCAAAACTGCAAGCAAAACTCAAAAACTCGTACTTTTGCAAGGTATCATAGTTTTCCTGAAAACTCTTGACTGTATGTGTGTTAGAATGACATAAACTAGGAAAAAAAGCATAATACCCTCACCATCAAGAAGAACAAACTGGAAACACACACACACACGCAACAGAGGCATGTATTTTCGTCTCTGGTTAGGTAGAAATCAGGAGAAGATTTGCTTATTTTGTTAAATTCTTAGTTTGTATGATGGTTATGCTTGATAGAAAATGGAGAAAGGAGAGAGAGAGTGAGCGACTCTTCACTAAAATAACATACTTTACCCTTACATTTTTTAAAATTCGATGATATACTCAAATTTAATTTTTTTCAAATTGAAAATAAAAAATAAAATGACTAAAATAAAAATGTTAATAGTCAAATTGAGTCTTAACTCAATTGCCATGGATTTGTTCCCAATGCAGGAGGATATGGGTTCGAGTGTATCAAAATGCATTATTCTCCTATTTATGAGTTGAAGAGAGGCTATAAATAATTATAGATATTGCGTTAAAAATATTGTTTCAAAGTACCATTAATTACTTAATATATAAAAATTAAATGTATTCATGCAATTGATATTATTTTTTTGGTCGAAACTACATCAATTTTGTTAATTAAGGTTGATTTTATAGTCAATTGGAAAATAATACATATCATTAAAAAATTCGGTAAACTATTAAAATAGTCAATTTTATTTGTCTTGCGTTACATTTTAGTCACTTATGTTATCATTTTGTTACGAAATAGTCACTCTACAATTAAGATCTGTTACATCCCATAAGGTAGTCGACGTGCCAGTTAAAATGAGTTTTAAATGCCAACGTAGATGTCCAACTAGGATGAGAAAAGTTAAAATTTTTTTATGAAAATAGAATACAAAATTTTATCCTAAAACCCAATTTTCTCCGGTTTAAAAAGAAGCAATAGTCGAGTTTTCTTTGCTACCGTCAGAGAAGATAAGAAAAGAGTAGAACTATGAAGAAGAAGAAAAAGAAGAAGAAATAGACACACCAACCTCTGTACTTGCTTGCTATTGTGGTTGCCTACAATACATAAATAAACAAAAATAAATCATGTCTTTTTTGTCTATCACTTCTACATAAAAACATGAAAAGATGGACGTTATTTTTGCAAAAAAAAAAAAAAAAAACCATAATATCTGAACCCAAATTTAGGTAAATAACAAAAAAAAACTCATTACTTACTGTAATCCATGTCTGGACCCTCTATTGAACTGATCCTTTGTTCTTTTGTTTTGAATAAAAAAGTCAATCAATTGATGGAGCACTCAATTTGATTTCTATTGTTTCGATTTAACAAAGATGACTTTGAAAATATATGATTTTTTCAATCAAAATGGAAACGAAAACTAAGAATAAAGGAGACCAAGAGCTTTTTGTTTCTAGTTCAAGGATTAATCTGATGCATTGGTTTTGATTATTTCGAGAAACCTAATTAACATTTTCCTTTAATTAATTTAGAAAATTAATTAATTAAATTTATTTAATTAAAAAATCATTTAATTTACTTGACTAAACATCCACGTTGGCATTTAAAAACCATTTTAACTACCACGTCAGACTGTTGTTTATGAGGTAACAAAACGATAACATAAGTGAATAAAATGTAACATTTCAAACATAAGTGACTAAAATGTAACATGAGGCAAACTTTATATTAATATTGAATGAAAAAATTACAAGAAATTTAAAAAATTTAATTAACAAATTTAAATTAATATTAAATGAACAAAAAATCCCTTCCCCCCCTCTCTCTCGATCTTCTCCCTCCCGCAACTGTTCCCTCTCACTAGAGGAAAGGATTAAGCTTTTCATGATCATACATTCCTTCTATCTTTTTCTTTCCCTGAAGGAAAAGAGTATGGAATGGGTAAATTGTTATAAATATGTGTGTGTGTTCAATAATTGATCGAGACAGATATTTGGTCGAAAGAAACTTCCTTAAGATTAAAAACAGTCTAAAATGTAATTGGACTTTGTTATGGAACTATGCTTTGTTCTACATAACACAAACTTTAACAAACACTGATGGCAACCACCCAACAAAAGGAACAAGAAAGAAAATGGAAGGAAAGTTACAAAACATAATAAAACTAAGAAGGGCTGAAATATTCAAGCATCCTTTTATAACTGTGACTATGGGTTGTAGCAGAAAAAGACTTTATGCAACAACATGGTGCCACCAAAACTAGATGCACATGTCAGCATCCCATGACAGCACAGTTATAACACCCCGTACCCGTATTCGTCACCGGAATAGGGTACGAGGCATTATTGGAGTTTACTGAATTAATTTTCAGTTATTACGAGTTAAATACTATTCATTTACTGAAACATGTCATGACATCCCTTAGATAGGCCTCAAAAGCCCAAAACATATATTGGGACCAAACTAAGAATAAATCGAAACCATGGGGAATTTTTCACAAAATCCCAAATTTTTTTTATGAACTCAATATATTCCCTTTATAAATATCCAACCTTCCCTGCAATTTTAAAACCGAGACCAATCCAAGCCAACCAATCCATTTCAACCAATTTGATACCAAATCATACTTCTATTATAATTATACCATTTAGCATATTCATCACTCTTTACTTTAATACATATTCATTAAACAAGTCTTAGTATTTATATAATCATCAAACCATATACATGCCATATAAATCAAAAAGGAAATTTATAAAAGCTACAGGAGATAATCTAGATAGTGTGATCCTCAGTGTTGATCCGATCCTCCATATATTTTCACGTCAATCTACAAGAGACATTGAAGACACTCAAGTAAGGTTATAGAAGCTTAGTAAGTTCATAGGCATAAAACATAAATCTTACCAAACATTCATACACGTATACTAATAAATGATAATATATACATATTTTTACCCCATGCTTAGCACATTTATGGATGATTTATCATTAGAATTGAAGAATATAATGACCCATCCACGTGGCAAGGCTAAGGTCACCGTCTCCGCTTAGAAAAAGCGGAAGAGACTCGGCGCTACATCTTCGAGTGAGACCACCAAGATCCAACACTCGTTTCTTCAGTTTCCATAAAGATCCCAAGAGGAACTCTTTCAGATCCTTAGCGTGAGACCTCTCGGAGTGGGACGATGTATCGATTAGGCCGCCCTAGAGCAGGTCTAACTCGCTGATACAGTTAGGGCCCTCCTCACTACCGATCCATGGGGACGGTTCTTTGACATCGTCGAGCCGACATACCTGGAGCTTACCTTGGAGCTTTGCTTGACATTTCATCTTCAGACGGCCATGTCAAAATTCAATGACTAGGCACAGTCCAATTCCGACTTGGTGGCCTCGTATGTCAACTCAGTGTGCCTGAGTTCTGTGTCGCTTTAGGACTATATACAGAGGAGTTCATGGATGACGACAACTTTTCCGATCTCCACCGCCACATTCATTATTCTCCTTTCACCTGTTAGAGGGCCCTGGTCCCTGCTTCAGCCACATATGATCCCAGTCACTCCAAGGCGTCTGCCCTATCCCCTTCACTACGATACCTACACGTCATCCTCGTACATACTCTGACGGGACGACAAAAGAGTACTGGAGTTGTCAACACTCACGACGCCTATTTTTATGGAGCATGGCACACGAGCACGTGTTCGATCTAGCATACTTCATCGCCCTAGCCATTCGTCATCAGACGGAGCGACACAGGAAGTGAGCAATTTGCATGGGCCCTTATGTGACGCGCCTCGCACGACACTTCAACCTTCTTAACACTGTAGCGTAGTCCTCATCGCTCACTCTCATCTGCCAAATGTCCCCACAGGGCATCTCGAGCATGCTCCATATGAGGATGATTAAGCGTCGCCGTAGATTCGATCCTCCTCAATACCGATTAACTCAATCTACCGATCAGGACGACTTAGAGGACATTACTGACGATGTCCCTCACCCCATGAGGATCTACCTTCTCAGCCACCGCCCATCCATAGACCAGTTCATGCGGCTGCTTCACTCACTGACATCTCTGAGCGCCTCACTAGATTTGAGCAGTAGTACTTCCAGAGATTTGATCACATTGATGCTACTCTACAGCAGATTTGTCAACACCCACACATCACATAGCCACCACCACCTCCTCACGACCCGCTTGGTGATGAGGACTTTTGAGTCCACCTATTTTTCTTTTTCTTTTTATCTTTATTTTTAATTTTATGTTTCTTTATCTTTATCTTTACTTCTATTTTTATGTTCTGCAAAACTATATTAGTCTATCTTGAAATTTTATTTTATCTTTATGGTTGTTTTTTCATGAGTAACCATGCTAATGTATACCCCTAAAAACACTATTGATGCTATCGTAGTCAAAGAGCTCGAGAGCCCAAATCTAACTCTAATGGGAAAGGTACTCCATGCCTACCATGTCCTGCTCCATCACGACCATAACCACCATAACACCGAATGGCACAATCACATCTCCATTTGGCATCCTGATTGTGGAACCCAACCTCTACCACCACCGGAGTATCCTACCTCAACTCCACCTTTACTGAGTTCATCATACATCTTATTAGCTGCCTTCCCAACTTCGCTCTCACTACTCTAAGGATTCATCCAAAATTCAGGAAGTTTCACTTCTCTCCCTCTCTTATGATTTATGCTTATATTCTTACTTATATTTGTACATTGAGGACAATGTACATCGTAAGTGTGAAGGGGTTATTAATTTCATTATCAGAGAATCCCTGAATCTTGTCTTATTCTCAAGCTACTCTCTCATAGTACTATTAGAATGAAACTCTAATTGATTTATGATTTTTATTGATATGTTCTGGATTAAGACATAGGTATTTATGCTTCGATTGTTCGAACTTTAAGACATTAGAGAATTAAGCATGATAAGTTGAATTTTTGAGAATTAAAATTTTTTTCTAGGTTGTTTCCCCAAATTTAGGTATTATCTTGAAGTTTGAAATTCATAGGATTGACATCAAAAGCCATAATTTTTGTGAGATTTTGAGCCTTTAGAGCATAATTTTTCTAGTCAAGTAATCTTTCAGTTCAATCTCGATTTTAACCCTCTCTTTTAGCTTGTGTCCACACCTCTAACCAAAGCCCCGTTACAACCCTCTAAAGACCTTTTGATCAGTGTATCATCTCAATTTATTAATGGTGGAGATTTGATTTTTATGCAAGCCTATGGTAATAACTTTTCATGTTGACTCGTGAGTGTTTAATTTCTGAACCCTAAACACTCTGAGTGAATTGAGTGAACCTTTAGTAAAGATGTCAATTCTTGTTAAGTTTTAAATCAAAGGTGATTACTTAAATAGGGGGCGATACCTACGTTTTTATGATAAAATGATCAACTTGGATTGTTTGAGACTTTGATGCTCTTTTAGTTGAACTCTCAATATGTAATTACTTGTGAATTAGTTCAAAACATTATTGATAGGAATTATAAGTGAGAAGAACAAATTTTGATTGTAAGTTGAGAATTTTACTTGAGGACAAGCAAAGGCTTAAGTGTGGTGGTATTTGATAAACCATAATATATACATATTTTTACCCCATGCTTGGCACATTTATGGATAATTTATCACTAGTATTGAGGAATATGATGCTCCTAATCCTTTAATTTCATGTTTTATACTTAGGTGAGCATAAGGAAAACAAAAGAGCAAGGAACGGGCCAAAAATGGACAAAATGGGCCCAAATCAGCATTAACATAGCCTAAGGCATTTTCACACGGGTAAACCACACGCCCGTGTGGATTTATCAGTGTTGAACATGGCCTAAGAAACCTCACACGAGTGTGTCACACGGGCGTGTCCCTATCGAGCCCTGCTTTAATTTCACACAGAAAGAGCTAATTTGTGGGGATTTTTGGGCATTCCAAAGTCTATAAAAACACCCTAAGAGAGGAACAAAGAGACACAGAGAGTAGAAAGCAATGAATTACTCGAAGAACACCGATTGATTCATCTCGGAAGTAAGGATTTATATTAAGATTGAAGATCTCCCTTCAATTTCTCTTAAAGTTTTTGGGTTCTTTATGTTTTGTTGTTCTCCTTATTTTGAGATATTTTCTTTTACAAACATGAACTAAAATCCCTAGATACCTGAGGGGGATGAAACCTAAGACAGATCTTATTATTATTTTCTGAATCATATGATAAATACTTGATTTGTTCTTAATTGTGTTATTTATTCTTGTGTTAATATTTCAGGATATTAATACAAGTTGAACGTGCTTATTCAGTGGAGCAAAAGTCCTTGTCTAAGAGTAGATCCACACAATTAAGCGGAGTTGATTGTGATCCTAGACATAGGACGACGAAAATCTACCGGATTAAAGTCAAATCTAATAAGGGAATCTATAGATCAAGTTAATGCAACACTAGGGGTTTTAATTAGAAAGAAATTTCAATTAATCAACTTAGGGTTAGTTGTTCTTAGTCTTGAAAGAGATATTAATATAAATTAGGAATTTCTACGGATCAAGTCAAGTGAATAAATCGTCTAATTCAGAGTCTAATAACAAGTGAAGACTAGGTGGATTCTTCCTTGGGTATTACCTTTATCAATCAGCTTTCCAAAAGTATTTTCCCCAATTTACTCTTCGTCGCGTTTTAGTTTAGTTAGATTTTAGTTTAAAATAATTTCCCTTTATTTCTAGGTTAGATAATAGAAAGAAAGTTCTTACTAGTACTTTTAGTTCCTGTGGGTTTGACATTCCGGTCTTGCTACTAAACTATACTACTGTTCGATAGGTGCGCTTGACTTTATCATGATAATAGTTAGTTTTTAGGTACGATCATATTACTTGATCATCATAAATATCAAAACATATCAAGTTTTTGGTGCCGTTGCCGGAGAATGAAATATTAAGAACACTCGATTTTTATTACTTTAGCCATTTCTTACTTTATTGCAATTTATCCTTGTTTTTAGGTTTTATTTTTATTTACTAAATTTTTATTTTTTTTTCCCTGATAGGTGTTTCTAGTTTATAACTAGAAGGAATCCGTCAAGACCTTTGTTTTTTGATAATGGGATAAAAACATCAGCTCGCAGAAATCGTAGAGAAATAAGGCGGAGCCTACAATACATAGAGGAAGGGCAAGAGGTTGTGCCCAACACTACCGAATAGATGGAGGCAAATCAAAATAATCTATTACCTATTATGGTAGCCGTAAACCCGCAGAATCAGAATCCTACCCCTCGTACTATGTATGATTATGCTAAGCCTAATTTAGCTGGTACTGAATCTAGTATTGTTAGGCCTGCTATTGCTGCAAATAATTTTGAAATGAAACCTAACACTATACAGATGATTCAATAGTTTGTTCAGTTTGATGGTTTGCAGGATGAGGATCCTAATATACATTTAACGAACTTTTTAGAATTCTGCGACACTTTTAAGATTAATGGCGTTTCTGATGATGTCATTCGCTTTCAGTTATTTCCCTTTTTTTTTTAGGAATAAGGCTAAATAGTGGTTGATGTAACGCCCTAATTTTCGGGTTTTTCTTAGATTTTTCTTTATCTGATAAAATGTTTAAATTCTACTATTTGGGTGTGTAATGCATGTTTGGAGGGTGTTAATGGGCCTATGGAAGGCCCATGTGTTGGTTAGAAGCTCGGTAAAATTTTGTATTTTTGACTTAGGAGATAGGGGTCTCTTGAAGATAGGTGTTATAAGAAAATATCGGTGAAATAAGACACAAATTGTTCAGTGGTAAAGTGGCAAGGGAGGCGCCACTAAGCTCCTTAAAAAGTGGCGCCTAAGTGAGCTTAGAGGTCAAGGGTTCAAGCTCCAGAGGTTACAAAGGTGGTGTTTTATTTTTGTGTTTGAACGGGTAAGAGTTTGAAGCAAAGTTTAACTCTGCTTAGGGAGATTTGAATCGGTCAAGGGAGTAAATCGTGGAGGAGGTTGAGGAGCAAATCAAGGAGCCTTTGAATTTTGAAAATGATGGCCGGCAAGAGGACTCCTAGTAAGGTAATTTCGGCACTCTGCTTTAGGGGTTGTTTCGGCTATATGCTCTTGGTAGTGCCGATTTTTCCTTGGGTTTTACCTTGAGGTGTTCTTGCTTAGCCGAATAGGGAGAAGTGCCGTAGGGTTGAGGCTCTTTTATTTTTTTTCTTTCTTTCTTCTTTTGCTAGAAGCCGAAAGCAAACCTTCCAAAATCATCCTTGTGTCGTTTTGTACCAAACCGAATACCACTTCTCCTTTGCTCTTTCTTTTTCTCCCATTCTCATCCTATCATTCGTATGTCTTTCTCCTTTACCTTGCTCCCTCTTTGGCACTCAACTTGTCAATTCATCTCTTGACTGAAACTTTTGGGAACCGATTACACTTATTGACAGAACCTAGTGTGTCATTGCCGATTTCTCTCTAGCCTCATACTCCTCTTCTTCTCTTTTGTTTAGTACCTCTCATAACCCCTAGCCGAATCATTCTATCACCACTCACTCTTCTCTTCATTTCTCACTTCATCAAACCCTTTCTTTCTTGATAAACCGAATATCTTGTATATCAAAACTCAACATGTCTTTTGGTAATCGAAAACCTTCATTAGGGCCGAATCTCAAACGAACTCTTTTCTTTTGCGGGGTTCGTGGAAGGAGTAGTTGTGAATCAAGATTATACTCGTATCCAAGACTTTACTTGGGCCGATATCATAGGGGTAAGTACTTTTTCGTTAATCATCTATATTTAAGGCATGAAAAGCCGAAACCCATTATGGGGAGGCTAACGTTAGTGACTAAAGGCTTGTTGGCCGCTTTCTTTTGGTTTGTTTGCGTTAGTGTGATCAAGAGGTGGTGCAACTAGGGACTCGGAAGGCTAAACGCTGCTGGACATTAGGATCTAATCCACTTTCGACAAGAAGGTAAAGGCTTTTAAGGACTTAGGCCATGTTGGCCGATTTTGGTTGGGAGATTATGGCTTATTGGTTACTGAGTTTTACGTTAACGTAATAGTGTGTAATTGTAGGTTATTCACTCGTGGGTTCTTCAAGCACTTCGACAACTAACAGGTGTGTAACTAATCCCAACGATTAGACTAAAGTGGTAAAAGCCGGAAAGGGCGTAACGTTACCGACATCTGGTGTAAGTGACCGAAAACGCATTCGTATGATATTTGAGAGTAACCATTTACTCCATTGGGCTTAACTATGAATTCGGTGCCGGAGGAATTGCAGAAGGTGCAATTCTGAACGTTTTGGTAAGTTGGGCTTCAACGGGCCAAAGATGGACCCAATGGGCTTCCGAGCCCAAATCGGTAAAATAACTATTATAGGCTTTCTGGTAACATGGTTAAGTTGGTAAACTAGACCTAAAAATTAGACTTAACAGGTTTGAGATGATAATGGACTTAGTAAGGCCCATTAGGGGTCTTAAGTTAAAAAGGGTAAAACTGGAAATTTGGCTTAAATGGACTTCCGTGGTAATTTATGGACTAATAATTAATCGAACGTGCATAAAAACTCTGAAAATATGTTAAAGGACTGAAATACCCTTGAATTTGAGAAATTACCAAAATACCCCTAGGTGTAAAAAGACTATTATACCCCTAGGGACAATTCTGTGTGAAATGTATAATTCTATGTATCTGCATGAGTTACCCTTTAATATGAATATATCTGATTCATGAGATGCTATATGCTGCATGCTAGTATGTATATATATGTGTTGCATGGGGTTTGGGTTTATGATGGAGGAATCGTTCTGGCAGCCTCGCTGCAATCTGGTGGCCTCGCCACAATATCTGTATCTGGTGACCTCGTCACAATATCTGGCAGCCTCGCTGCAAATTATATCTGGCAGCTTCGCTGCAAATATCTGTGGTGTGTAGCGGTTGGGTGGGTCGAGTAGTCTCCCCACATGGTGTAAGGCTGGTACGGGGGTGTTATGGATGGATTTGGGTTGGGTTTCTGTTTGCATATTATATCTGATCTGTATCTGTTATGGGCCTATGGGCTTAACCTGATTTCTGTAATGGGCCAAGGCCCAATTAATCTGATTCTGAGGCTTGATCTGTTTTGGCCTATGGTTGAGATAATGTTGCACACTGAGTTGTCAAACTCACCCCCTTTTATTTCATCTCTGCAGGTAACCCTCAACCATAGTGGGCTTGGAGCTGCGAGGGATTCGGAGTGGCCACAACATTTGCAAGTTCGGGTTTTCATATTATTTTTAGTAATTTTATTTTGCTATTATTTTTGGGTTTTAATTGTAATAAGGCCGCTGTTTGAATTTTCTTTATGGGTTTTATTTTCTTTGATGGTTTAAATCGTATTTGGTCGAAACTACTAGTATAGGCTGCGCGGGTTTTCAAATTCTTAAGAACGTTTTCACAACTCAACAAGTTTAAAATTTGGACAACTTAAAAGAGTAACAAACTGACTTTTTCGCAAGCTTACTGCTTTACTGAAAATCACACTTAAATCACAACAGACAAAAGGCCGTAAACTTAGTTTTAGGTTCATGTGACACACCAGATCTGGTCATAACGTCTAGACCGGGTTTGGGGTGTTACAGTTGAACTCTCTACCACGAGGGTCAATCACTACCTGGGAAAAAATGACCAAAAAATTTCTTTTAAAATATTTTTCGCTGGCTAAAATGGCAAAGTTGAGGAATGACATCTCTTCTTTTGTGCAGATGGATCCAGAAACACTTTATGACTCATGTGAGAGATACAAGAATTTATTGAGAATGTGTCATCACCATAGGTTACCTTTGTGGCTATAGGTTCAGACCTTCCACAACGGTTTGAACCCCTCAACAAGGCAAATGATAGATGCAGCTGCCGGTGGAACAATCAATAACAAAATACCTGAGGAGGCTTATGAGTTTATTGAGGAGATGTCACTGAATAATTATCAGTGGCAAGTCATGAGAACAAAGCCACAAAAAACTGCCGGCGTTTTCAACATTCATACAGTTGCTATGCTTTCTAGCCTGGTAGAACTTTTGAATAAAAAGATTGATAGTTTAGTTGGTTCTACGGAGGTACATCCAGTTATGTAATGTGACGTAAATGGAAGTAGTGTGAGAAATCTAGAGTACTCCCCCTATGGACATGGCATGAAAAACGAGCAAATGAATTATATTGGTAATAATCCTCGACCTCAAAATAATCCTTATAGTAACACTTACAATGCAGGTTGGAGAAATCACCCAAATTTTTCATAGGGAGGTTAAGGGAATCAAGGAAATCAAAGGCCACTACCTCTTCCGAGATTTCAGCAACCCCTTTATCGACAGGAAAAGAAACCAAACCTTAAGGAGATGTTGGAAAAATTCATATCGATGTCAGAAACCCATTTTCAAAATACCGAAACAACACTTAAGAACCAACAAGCTTTAATTCAAGGACTTAAAAATCAAATAGGACAACTTGCCAAGCTGATTTCTGAACGACCACAAGGTAGCTTGCCAAGTAACATTGAACCTAATCCTAGGGAACATGTTAAAGCAGCTACATTAAGGAGTGGAACAACGCTAGCTGAGCCTAAAAAGAAGTTGCTCCAAGAACCTAACAAAGAAGAAGTTGATGAGACTCAACCCTAGGAGAACTCCCCACCGATGCTCAAAGAATACAAGCCACCCATCTCATACCCAACAAAGTTAAAGAAAGATCGCATAGATGCATAATTCGATAAATTTCTTGAACTTTTTAAAAAATTACATATTAACTTACCTTTTGTTGAAGCTATTTCACAGATGCCCACATATGCAAAATTCTTGAAGGAGCTTCGAACAAACAAGAGGAAGTTTGAAGAGCTGTCCACAGTAGAACTCAACAAGAAATATTCAGCTATCTTTCAGAACAAATTACCAACCAAACTAAAAGATCTATGAAGTTTTACTATTCTCTGTTTAATTGGTAGTTTAAATATTTAAAAAGCGTTAGCTGATTTAGGTGCTAGTATTAATTTAGTGCCTTATAAAATGTTCAAGCAACTAGGTCTTGGGGAACCAAAACCCACTAGGATAAGTATAGAATTAGCTGATAGATCTGTTAAATATCCTAGGGGTATCATTGAAGATGTGCTAGTTAAAGTAGATAAATTTATATTCCCTGTTGATTTTGTTGTGCTCAACATGAATAAGGATGTTGAAGTACCTTTAATTCTAGGACGTTTATTTTTAACCACTGCTAGATCTGTTATTGATGTGGGAGATGGTAAACTTTTGCTTAGGGTGGAAAATGAAGAAATTATTTTTAAAATTTATGATGCTATGCGATTTTCTAGAGAACAAGATGATTCCTGTTATTTTATCGATTCTATTGACTACTCTATTCAAGATTCTTTTCAGGAAATCACCCTTGAAGACACGTTGGAACTGTGTCTAGTTTAAAGTGGGGAGGAGGACGAAGTCACTACTGAGATGGAAAACGTAATCATTGACTTGAACTCTAACGAACCATCTCCAAGATAATTTGACTATGAGGGTATAGAAATAAATGATGAATTAAGGCAAAACCGCTTTGTTGAGGAACCCCCCAAACTGGAACTTAAACAATTACCCAACCACTTAGAATATGCATTTTTGGGAGATAACTCTACCTTGCCAGTGATTATTGCTTCAGACTTGCAACCTAAAGAGAAAGAATAATTACTCTAAGTACTAAGAGAACATAAAAAAGCCATAGCTTGGAAAATTTCTGACATTAAAGGAATCAGTCCCTCTTTCTGCACCCATAAAATTTTGATGGAAGACGAGTACAAACCATGTGTTCAAGCTCAAAGATGATTGAATCCTAATATGAAGGAAGTTGTCAAGGCTGATGTAATTAAACTTCTAGATGCTGGAGTTATTTATCCTATTTCTGACAGTTCTTGGGTAAGTCCTGTGCAGGTTGTTCCTAAGAAAGGAGGCATGACTGTTGTTGCCAACGAAAAAAATGAATTGATCCCTACAAGAACAGGCACCGGTTGGAGAGTTTGCATTAATTACAGGAAGCTGAATGATGCCACATACCATTCATTGATCAGATGTTCGAAAGACTGTCAGGATATATGTACTACTGTTTCCTGGATGGACTCTCTGGCTATTTTCAAATCCTGATAGCTCCTGAAGACCAAGAGAAAATGACATTTATATGTCCATATGGTATGTTTGCTTATCGTAGAATGCCTTTTGGATTATATAATACTCCTACTACTTTTTAGCGTTGCATGTTAGCCATCTTTGATGAACTCATACAAGACATTATGGAGGTATTTATGGATGACTTCTCGATATTCGGTAACTCTTTCCATCTCTGCCTTAAAAATTTAGAACGAGTTTTAATAAGATGTGAAGAGACGAATCTTGTGATTAATTAGGAAAAATGTCACTTTATGGTTCGTGAAGGTATTGTGTTAGGACATAAAATTTCTAGTAAAGGGATAGATGTTGATAAAACAAAAATTGAAACCATTGAAAAACTACCTCCTCCTAATTCAGTTAAGGCTATTAGAAGCTTTTTAGGATATACTGGTTTCTATAGAAGATTTATTAAGGACTTCTCTAAAATAACTAAACCTTTAACAAAATTACTAGAGAAAGATGTGTCTTTCAATTTTGATCAAGTATGTTTAGACGCATTTAATACTCTCAAAGATAAATTAACTAATGCTCCGATTATAATTGCAGCTGATTGGAATTTACCTTTTGAACTAATGTGTGATGCGAGTGATTTTGAAGTAGGTGCAGTTCTAGGACAGCGAAGAGACAAGCAGCCAATTTATTATGCTAGCGAAACTTTGACAGCTGCATAAGAGAACTAGACTACTATGGAAAAAGAATTGCTAACTGTGGTTTTTGCGTTCGACAAATTTAGACTATATTTGATTTTGTCTAAAGTCGTCGTTTATACTGATCATTCTGCTCTTCGTTATCTTCTAAGTCTGATGCAAAACCTAGATTAATAAGATGGATCTTACTTTTGCAGGAATTCAACTTGGAGATGTAGGATAAGAAAGGGGCTAAAAACCTTGCGGTTGATCATCTTTCCAGGCTTGAGAATCCTCATCTCAAGGAACTCGATGAAGCCAAAATAAATGATTCATTTCCTAAAGAACGACTCCTAGTTGTATCTGATTCTGAGGTACCTTGGTTTGCTGACATTGCGAATTATTTAGCTGCAAAGATAACCTCAAAAGGGTTGACACATCAGCAAAAGAACCGATTCTTCGCTAATGTGAAAAACTACTTTATGGAGGATCCTTTTTTTTCATATTTGTGCAGATCAAGTCATTTGAAGATGTGTCATAAAGCTAAAAGCAAGCAAGATCTTGGAATATTGCTATTCAAGACCAACCAAAGGACATTACAGTGGGATTAAGACCGTTCATAAAGCACTCGAATTAGGTTTTTATTGGCCCACACTGTTTAAAGACGCCAATAGGTATATTACTTCTTGTGACAAATACCAAAGGACAGTTAATATCTCTAAACGTGATAAAATGCCTCAAACCTATATGCTCTCATGTGAAATATTCAATGTATGAGGTATTGATTTCATGGGTCCATTTCCTACTTCATTTGGAAATAAATACATCTTAGTAGTGGTTGATTATATGTCAAAATGGGTGGAAGCCCAAGCTTTACCCACTAACGATGCTAGAATGGTAGTGAGATTTCTTAAGAAGCTCTTTTCTCGATTTGGAACACCTAGGGCAATTATTAGTGATAGGGGTACTCATTTTTGTAATGCTTAGTTTGACAAAGTTTTAAAGAAATATAGAGTGTACCACCGAATAGCTACCTCTTACCATCCACAAACTAGTGGCCAAGTCGAAGTAGCCAATAGAGAACTTAAACGAATCCTAGAAAAGACGGTAGAATCAAATAGGAAGGATTAGGCGATAAAATTAAATGATGCTTTATGGGTCTATAGGACCAATTTTAAAACCCCCATAGGAATATCTCCTTATAAACTTGTTTATGGGAAAAGCTGTCATCTACCGTTTGAACTAGAACATAAGGCATTCTAGGCTATTAAATTTCTCAACTTTGATCTTAAACTTGCAGGTGAAAAGAGACTTATGCAATTAAATGAGTTGGATGAGTGGCGTAGTAACGCATACAAGAACTCACGATTATACAAGGAAGCAACAAAGCAATGCCATGATGCTTGTTTAAAGCAACATAAGTAGTTTGAAACCGATGATCTTGTCTTGCTTTACAACTCAAGGCTCAAATTATTCCCTAGAAAGTTGAAATCAAGGTGGTCAGGCCCATTAAAAGTTAAAACCGTCTTTCCATATGCCACAATAGAGGTAACACATCCGAACCACGACACTCTCAAGGTAAACGGTCATCGACTTACACTTTATAATGGTGAGGATTTTAAGAACGATAGAGAGAAGCTTCGGCTCCACGAACGCTAATAAAGATGTGAGTGAGGAAAGTTGAGCTTAGACTCTAAATAAGCGCTTTTCGGGAGGCAACCCGGGCACTAATAGATTAAATTTCTTAATTTCACTTTATAATATCTGACATTCACTAATCAAGTCACTTAAACGCAGGTTTCACTAAACCAAATGGCCTTGTACATGGGCGTGCCTCTGGCTGTGTGCTCACCACAGGATGCGACTAATTCCCATGGCTACGCGATATAGCCGTGGGCGAACCTGTTTGATTCATACGAGCGTGTGTCCTGAGACAAGGGCATGCCTACTGACCGTGGGCAGCACTGCCCAAAGCACACGGGCGTGCGACACGCCTGTACCCATAAGTCATGGACAACACTGAGAATTTAACACGGGCATGCGACACACCCGTTCCCATATACTGTGGTCGATACTGATTACTTAAACACGGGTGTGTGAGGTAAAACATGGGCGTGGGAGAAGCGAATGAAGTAAACACGGATATATGACACGGCCGTGTGAACCAACATGCCCAAGGAACACGGGCGTGGGCCAAGAATCAGGTGCGCCCAAAACCCTAATCTCACGAAACACATGGACTGAAAGCAAGGCACGCCCGTGTAACCCCATTCCTATTTAAACCCCCCAAATTTACTATTCATCATCTCCCCCTCACAAACCCTAGACCTCCTAAAGCCGTCGTCGCCCCAACTCCGGCCACCACCATTCACCTGCTCAACTCAATTCTTCCCCTTCTCTCTCCTTCCTTACCACCATTATTTGCCTTTCCAACTCTCCTCCCATACTAAGAGAAATACCCAAAGCCCTAACTTTATTTCTTCCCTTTCTCCCTTATTCAGCCACAAAACCAGCCACCGCCCTCTTCGACCACTATGCCGTCGCACCTCCGGCCACCACTCATTCCCCATCGATTCCCCTTTCACCTTCTTTTTCTTTTGATTCTTTCCTTTAATTATTATTTTTCTATATTATTTAGTTATTTTTTCTTTATTTTTCTTTGAAATCATGGTTGAATCTTTTTGTCATTTGTTTGCTAATATTAATAATATTTCATCATTCTTGATTATTTAATTTCATCCACTAATGAAATTTTCTTAACATATTGATTTTGTTAATAATTACTGTTAACTTTGTTTTCGTCGTTAGGATTATCCATTGAAGATTATCAGATGTTTTACTTGAAGAATTTTTTCTTGCTTTTGATTACCCAATTGATTTTATTATTTCATTTTCTTTTGTTTTAATTTCATGTTTTAGGTTGTTTTCTTTCTTAGCTATTTAAATTAAACCTTTTGCATATGATTATTCGTTAAATTGCTCTGGGTTGTTTTCTTTTAGGAATATAATGACCCCTCGACATGGCAAGGCTAAGGTCGCCATCCTCGCTTTGAAAAAACGGAAGGGACCCGGCGCTACATCTTCGAGTGTGACCACCAAGATCCGCCATTCATTTCTTTAGTTTCCACAAGGATCCCAAGAGGATTTTGATAACGGCTCACGATATTAAGTAATAAAATTTATAAAAGTGATCACACCAAAACTAACTAATATCACGACCTTAAAGGCAAGCGCCTCTGTCGAACAATAGTATAGTTTAGTGGCAAGACCAAGTTATCGCACCCAAGGGAACCAAAAGTACTAGTACTTACTTCCTTTCTATTATCTAGCCTAAAAATAAAGAGAGTTGATTTAAACTAATTCTAAAACTAAGTAAAAGTGTACAAAAAGTAAATCGAGGAAAATCTTTCGGGAAAACTGATTGATATGAGCAATACTCAAGGGAGAATCCACCTAGACTTCACTTGTTATTGATTTCTTGAACTATATAATTGGTTACTTACCTTGATCCGTAGAGATCCCTAACTTATGCTAAACCCTCTGTCGAGGCATAGAGCAACTAGGCCTAAGTTGTTAATTAAAGTTCCTTTATTAATTAACTCTCTAGGTTGCATTAATTCGATTTATGGATCCCCATATTAGGTTTGACCCTAATCCGGCAGATTTATGTCGCCCTATGTCTAGGGTTGCATGCAACTTCGCTTAATTATGGTAGATCTACTCTTATCACAAGGATTTTTGCTCCTCTGCTCTAAGCACATCAATTTCTTGAAGTAATACCTAGGATTATTAAATCAAGAATGAAGAACACATAATTAAGAACAATTCAATCAATTATCATATAGCTCAATAAATAATAACAAGATCTGCCTTAGCTTTCATTCCCCTCAAGTATTTGAGAGGTTTAGTTCATAATAAAGAAAAGAAATATCTCAGAAGATAATAAATAGCAAAACATAAAGAACCCAAAAACCCCTCAAGGAATTTAGGGAGATCCTCAGTCTTGATGTAGAACTTTGGCTTCTGGGATGAATCAATCGGCTTCCCTTGGAGTAATTTCTTGCTTTCACTCCTCGTGTTGGCAGAAAGATGGCGCTCCTATTGGGAGAAAAAGAGTACCTCCTTAGAGTTGCCTCCTAGGGTCTTTATATAGAGCTTTGGGGAGCCTTTCTTAGCCTCTAAGCATCTAAATCCGAGTGAAACTCCTCTTCCTCACGACTAGAACACGCCCGTGTGCCACGCCCATGTGATTTAGACAATAGGCCGTGTTTTGGAATGCTTGGGTGGCACGGCAGTGTGGCCAGGCCGTGCTTGTCAAGGGCTAGATCGTGTGATTTTGTATGGCACGACCATGTGCCACGACCATGTGGTAACTTCTTGGGCCGTGTATTTGCATATTTTGGCCCATTTTCTCCGGTTTTTAGTCTATTTTTCGTTCTTTTCTCTTCCCTATGCTCTCCTGAGTATAAGATATGAAAAAGAAAGATTAAGAGCACCAATTCTCACTAAATTGATAATAATTCATTCGAAATATAGGCTAAACATGAGGTAAAAATATGTATAAATTAGCGTTTATCGAATACCCCCACACTTAAGTCTTTGCTTGTCCTCAAGCAAAATCTCAATCCCTAATTAAGAATCATTCTTCTCAACTTCACAATTCTTATCAATAATGTTTCAAATTAATCCACAGGTAAGCATACAACGAAAATTCAATCAAAAGAACATTAAAGACTCAATTACTTTAAGTTGAGAATTTTATCATTTAAACATAAGTTTTCTTCTTTCTCCTAAGTAGTTATCTTTCCATCTTAATTAATAGAAGTTGACATCCTCACTAAGGATTCACTCTATCCACTCGAAGTGTTTAGGGTTCAAAAATTAAGTACTCTCTAGTCAACCTGAGAAGTTATTACCATAGGCTTGCTCGAAAATCAAGTCTCCACCACTGTAGATTGATATGATACATCAATCAAAAGGTCTTTTAAAGGTTGTAATGGGGCTTGGTTAGGGGTGTTGTTACAGGCTGCAAAAGAATGTTAGAATCGAGACTGAACTTAAAAAATTATCTAGCTAGAAAAATCTCTATCACTGGAACATATTTCCCAAGCTAATCCTTAGGATAATATCAATTCTGCCTTGGTAGCCTTAGAATAGAAATATGTAAAAACTATTTGAACTATATTACAAATGAATTAATACTTTTTTTTAAAGAACAATTCAAGTACAATAATCTGGGAATTTACAATTTTACAATTTGGAAAAGAGAATAAAGCTAAATAATAATTCAACTCAAATCTTAACAAAAATAGGGGTCAAAATAATTAAATGAAATTTAAAAAAAAGGGTTATTGGTTAATAATTAGAGGGTGAGTCAAGGAAAAGGTTTATTAGGCTCAATGGGGTTTACTAGGGGTTAATTTATAGAGGTAGGTGATAAACAATAAATTATACATATTTTTACCTCATGTTTAGCCTATATTTTGGATGAATTATTATCAATTTAGTAAGAATTGGTGCTCTTAATCCTTCTTTTTCATATCTTATACTCAGGAGAGCATAGGGAAGAGAAAAGAATAGGAAATGGACAGAAAATGAGGAAAATGGGCCAAAAATGACATAACACATGGCCCAAGGAATCACCACACAGCCGTGCCACACGGCCGTGCCATATGAAGATCACACGGGCGTGTTCTAGTCGTGAGAAAGAGGAATTTCACTCGAATTGAGATACTTGGAGGCTAAGAAAGGCTTCCCAAAGCTCTATATAAAGACCCTAGAAGGAAACTCTAAGGGTATGCTTATTTCCCCCAAAAGGGAAGTATTCTTTGCTGCCAACATAGAGAGTGGAAGTAGGGATTACTCGCAGGGAAGCTGATTGATTAATCCCAGAAGCCAGAATTCTGCAGCAATATAGAGGATCTCCCTAAATTCCTTCAGGGGTTTTCGGGTTCTTTTATGTTTTGTTATTTTATATCTTCTGAGATGTTTTCTTTCTTTATTATGAACTAAACCCCTCAAATACTTGAGGGGGATGAAACCTAAGATAGATCTTGTTATTTATTCTTGATTTATATGATAAATACTTGAATTGTTCTTAATTATGTATTCTTCATTCTTGATTTAATAGTCCTAGGTATTATTTCAAGAATTGGATGTGCTTAGAGCAAGGAGCAAAAGTCCCTGTGATAAGAGTAGATCTACCATAATTAAGCGGAGTTGCATGCAACCCTAGACATAGGGCGACATAAATCTACCGAATTAGGGTCAAACCTAATATGTGGAACCATATATCGAATAAATGCAACCTAGGGAGTTAATTAATAAGGTAATTAACAACTTAGGCCTAGTTACTCTACGCCTCGACGGAGGGTTTAGCATAGATTAGGGATCTCTACGGATCAAGTCAAGTAAATAAATCATATAGTTCAAGAAAACAATAACAAGTGAAGTCTAGGTGGATTCTCCCTTAAGTATTGTCCATATCAATCAGCTTTTCCCTAAAAGTTTTCCCAATTTTACTCTTTGTGCTTTTCTTAGTTAGTTTTAGAATTAGTTTAAACAAACTCCTCTTTTATTCTTAGGCTAGATAATAGAAAGGAAGTAAGTAATAGTACTTTTGGTTCCCTTGGGTACGATAACTCGGTCTTGCCACTAAGCTATACTACTGTTCGATAGGTGCGCTTGCCTTAAATGTCGTGATATTAGTTAGTTTTGGTGTGATCAAGTTCTTTATAAATTTTATTACTTCATATCACGCGATACCAGTAGGCTTTTGTGGAGTAAGTGGGTTAAAACCTAGGTGCCTTTATCATTTCGGTATATCAAATCAATGATGTGGTCTCGACATGTATAATCAAAGCAAGTTCTAGAATAACAAATCAGTATTGACTCACTCAAAGCAATAATAAAAGTGAGCACGAAAGAATGTGTGCTCAAAAGGCTCAAAAATCTCACCAAAATTATGGCTTTTGATGTCAATCCTGTGAATTTCAAATCTCAAGATAACACTTAGAATTAGGGAAAAGAACTTATGCAAAAATTGTAGCTCTCAAAAATTTCAACTTATCATGCTTGATTCCCTAATGTTTTAGAGTTTGAATATTCAAAGTACAAGCACCTATGTCTTAGTTTTCGACATATCAATAAAAGTCATAAATCAATCAGAATTAATTTCTAATAGGAGACTGAAGAAGATGCTATTGAGAACAATGCAATCAGTTAAAAAAATTTCAGGGATTTCAAATGTAATGAAAGTAAGTTTTCCCCCCACACTTAAGATGTACATTGCCCGCAATGTACAAAGATAACATTAGTATCAATATAAGCATTAAATCATAAGGTAGGGAAGGGTATGAAACTTCCTGAATTTTGGATGAATATGTGAGACAGAGATTGGGCTTGGAAGAGCAGGCTGTTGTGGCACGGTTTTCCCATTTTCGTAGAGATTTGAGCTATAAAGCTTCTTTGAAACTGCGAATAGATTTATTAGTCATGCGGAATTTGGATCAATAGAAATTACTTGTTAGGGGTTGGCTGTTATGAAAAATAAATAAAACAAAACAAAATATTAAAAATACTAATATGCAAAAAATGAAAAAGATGAAATGAAAGAAAATATAAATAAACTAAAAAAAAGAAAAACAAAGTTAGTAGAAAAGATAAAAATAAAGATTAGTATTCAAATCTAAGTGAAGATAACAATAATAAGAAAAAGAAAATAACATAAGAGGATCTAGTCCTCGGATGGATCACACGGTGGCAGGGTGATGCCCAAGTGTTGACATATCTGCGCCAAAGTAGCGTCGATATAATCGAGGCGCTGAAAGTATTGTCGCTTAAATAGGTCTAGGCGCTCGTGTATGTCAGCATGTGGGGCTGCTGCCTGGGTGGGTCGTCTGGGGCGTGGTGGCTCGGCGGGCTCATCCTCCTCCGGTGGTGGTGGTGGGACATCATCAGCAATGTCCTCTGGGTCTTCGCCCTCCTGGACAAGGCGGAAGTGGAAGTGGCCGCCACCTGGTCATCGCTCTATCATCCTCATGTGTAACATGCTCTAGATGCCATACGAGGACATCTAGCCGAGGAAAGTATAGGAGGATGTTTGGGCCGTAGTGTTGAATAGGCCGAAGTAGCGGCCTAGTCTCGTGATGTAAAGGCCCATGGATATGATGCCTTTCCGGTGCTGCTCAGTCTGATGCTACATGGCAAGCGCGATGATGTATGCGAGGTCGATAGCGTGGCCATTAGCCATGCACCAGAGGAAGTAGACGTCGTGAGTATTGACGACGCATGTACTCTCTCGCCTGCCTGTCAGAGTGTGAGCGATGAGAGCATGAATGTACCTAAAGAAGGAGTGAGGACGGTCGCTTTACTGACGCTGGGGTAATAAACTTGCCGCCCCGGAGCAATCTCGTACCAACAGTTGACGGGCTGGATATGGATGCGACGGGAAAGGGTAGGAAAGTCATCCTCTGCCATGAACTACTTGGTAAAAAGACCGAGAGCCGTGCCAAACTCTGGTACACTCATCTGTCGCACGAGACCTCCTAAACGGAATTGGACCGTGCCTGGATCGTTGAATCTATTCATTACGGTCTGGAGGTGGAAGGTGGAGCAGAACTCGAGGGTGAGTTCTAAGTAGGTAGGCTCCACAATCCGGAAGAACTGGTCTCATGGGTCAGTAGTCAACAGGGCTCGGACGTCGTCTACCAAACTTATTTGCTTGAGGGCCTCCCAATCGATGTATCGGCCCATAGAAATAGTTTGAGCCCGGAGTAACTGATAGCGTTCCTCCTGGAAGTCCTGCGAAAATGTGAGGAATGGGTGGCGCGCCTCAGAGGTGGGCCTCGATGATGAACTTCCCGGTCCCTTTCGTTTTTTGGAGACGGGGACAGCAGCCTTCTTAGCGCGCGATGATGACATGGTATCTAAAATAAAATAACAAAAGCATTAGTCCTAAATATTGAAATTAAACTAGATAGATAATAAGTAAAATAAAGATTAAAATGAAAGTGTTCTAAAAAATAAAAATGAGGATTAACCTAAATAGTAGAATCTAATCATATTAACTTGTAACAAAATGAAGAACTATTGGTATGTATATATACTAAAAATATGACAAAATGGCATGCAAATATGAGTTTAAATGGCAAAGAAAATGAAATCTAAATGGCAAGCAAAAATGAAATTAAGTGGCATGCAATCCTAATATATTCTATACTATTCTAGATTATTCATCCTATTTTTCCTAATTCCATGCTTGAATTATCATAAAGAATAAAGCAAAATTATAAATATAAATAATAAAAATGAGATATAAACAAATAAATGAGAAAAATTGAGAGAATAGAAGCAAAATTGAGGGTGCACGGTCGTGGGTGGAGTTTACATGGGCATGGGTTGGCTGAGTTCGGGTATGGTGGTGTTTTGAGGGCTGTGACGGTGCTAATGGTGGTTTGGGAAGGAGTTTGGATGAGAGAATTTAGGGTTTGAGTGAAATGGAAGGTGAATAGTGGCCCCTTATTTATAGTTTTTGGTTCACACGGGCATGTCACACGCCCGTGTGAGTTGTGTTTTGCCCGTGTCTTTCGAAAATTGGTGGTTATGGCACGCCTGGATTTGATGAGCACGCCCGGTTTTGATGAGCACGCCCGTGTACTTGATTCGCACGGCCGTGGGAGATCGGGTCTTCGTTACTTACACGGTCATGGGTAGAGTTTACACGGGCGTAGGTTTGCTGAGTTCGGGTATGGTGGTGTTTTGAAGGCTGTGGCGGCGCTAATGGTGGTTTAGGGAGGAGTTTGGATGAGAGAATTTAGGGTTTGAGTGAAAGGGAAGGTGAATAGTGGCCCCTTATTTATAGTTTTTGGTTCACACGGGCATGTCACACGCTCGTGTGAGTCGTGTTTTACCCGTGTCTTTTGAAAATCGGTGGTTATGGCGCGCCTAGTTTCGATGAGCACGCCCGTGTACTTGATTCGCACGGCCGTGGGAGATCGGGTCTTCGTTACTCACACGGTCGTGTGATGGTATACACGGTCGTGTGCGATCATGTTCGTGTTTTACACGGTCGTGTGAAATTTGACAGTGTCTTCCATGGTCTGGGAACACGGGCGCGTGGCGTTGCATGAGTCCGTGTGGATGCTGCGGGGTTGCCACGGCCATGTCGCACGGCCGTGGGGTCTTGATGGTAGCTCGTGTTGAAGTCGAAAGGTCGCCACTACCATATCGCACGGCCGTGGGGTTTTATCGGTAGCCCGTGTTTTGGAAAAATTTTTGCTCTGTTTATACACGGCCTTGGTACATGACCGTATCTCTGTTTGCAGGGTGCACACGGCCTGAGACACGCCCGTGGGCATGGCCGTGGGGTCCTAGATCTCTACATTAAAAAGGGTTAGAGTAATGCATGAAAAATACTAAAAACAAAATAGATGACAATTTACTAAGTTAGTGCTCGGGTTGCCTCCCAAGAAGCGCTTATTTAGAGTCTAAGCTTGACTCTGCCTAGATGTGTCATGACGGAATTTCGTGGAGCTGAAGCCCCTCGCTGTTTTCTGTAAAATTCTCACCTCTATAATGTTCAAGCCTATGGTCGTTTACCTTAAATGTACCATGGTTAGGGTGAGTTACCTCAATGGTGCCGTATGAAAAGATATTTTGGATAGTGAATGGACCTGACCACCTTGACTTGAGTTTTCTAGGGAATAGTCTCAGCCTCGAGTTGTAGAGTAAGACAAGACCACCCGATTTAAACTGCTTAGGTTGTTTCAGTTGTTTATCATGACGTTGCTTCATCGCTTCCTTGTATAGTCATGAGCTTTCGTAGGCATTGCAACGCCATTCGTCTAGTTCATTTAACTGCATTAGTCTTTTCTCACCTGCAAGCTTGAAATCAAGGTTTAAAAATTTTATAGCCCAGAATGCCTTGTGTTCAAGTTCAAATGGTAGATAACAACTTTTTCCATAGACGAGTTTATAGGGAGATGTACTTATGGGTGTTTTGAAAGCAGTTCTATAGGCCCATAATGCATCGTCTATTTTTCTTGACCAATCTTTTCTATTTGTTTCTATTGTTTTCTCTAGGATACGTTTTAATTCCCTATTTGTTACTTCGACTTGACCACTGGTTTGTCGGTGATAGGGGGTAGCTGTCCTGTGGTGTACTCCATACCTTTTTAAAACTTTTTCAAACTGGGCATTGAAAAAATGAGTACCCCTATCACTAATAATTATCCTAGGTGTTCCAAATAGAGAGAAAAGTTTCTTTAAAAATCGTACTACCATTCTAGCATCATTAGTAGGCAAGGCTTGGGCTTCCACCCATTTCGACATGTAATCTACTGCTACTAATATGCACTTATTCCCAAATGAAGTAGGGAATGGACCCATGAAATCAATACCCCATACATCAAATATTTCACATGAAAGTATATAGTTCTGAGGTATTTCATTATGTCGAGAGATGTTACCTGTCCGTTGACATTTATCACAAGAGATCACATACCTGTTGGCATCTCTGAAAAGTGTAGGCCAGTGAAAGCCTGATTCGAGTACCTTATGAGCAGTTCTAGCTCCACTGTGATGTCCTCCTGTGGGTCATGAATGGCAGTGATTTAGAATCTGGTATGCTTCTGTTTCAGTAACGCAGCTCCGAATAACCTGGTCTGCACAAATTTGAAAAAGAAAAGGATCCTCCTAAAAGTAGTTTTTCACATTAGCGAAGAATCGCTTCTTCTGTTGATGTGTCCACCCTTTTGGGGTTATGTTAGCTGCTACATAATTTGCAAAATTGGCAAACCAAGGCACTGTTGTATCTGCTAAGGATAGAAGTTGTTCTTCAGGGAACAAGTCGTTTATCTTATCGAGATACGTTGGCTGCATGTTTTTCAATCTTGAAAGGTGATCTGCTGCTAAATTTTCAGCTCCCTTCTTGTCCTTTATCTCTAAATCGAATTCCTGTAGCAATAGAATCCATCTTATTAGTCGAGGTTTTGCATCGGTTTTGGCTAAAAGACAGCGAAGAGCAGAATGGTCAGTATAAAAAATGACTTTTGACAAAATCAGATAAGATCTAAATTTATCAAATGCAAAAATAACACCTAGCAACTCTTTTTCTGTGGTAGTATAATTTGCTTGGGTAGCTATTAGAGTTCTGCTAGCATAGTAGATAGGTTGAAAGTGCTTGTCTCTTCACTGTCCCAAAACTGCACCTACTGCAAAATCACTTGCATCGCACATTAGCTCAAAAGGTAAGTTCCAATCAGGTGAAATCATGATTGGTGCATTGGTTAATTTTTCCTTAAGAGTATTGAAGGATTCTAAGCATTCTTGGTCAAAATTAAAAGGCATGTCTTTTTCTAGCAACTTTGTTAAAAGCTTAGCTATTTTAGAAAAATCTTTAATGAATCGGCGATAAAAACCAGCATGTCCTAAAAAGCTTCGTATAGCCTTAACTAAGTTAGGGGAAGGTAATTTTTTGATAGTTTCAATTTTTGTTTTATCTATCTCTGTCCCTTTACTAGAAATTTTATGTCCTAAAACAATACCCTATTGAACCATAAAGTGGCATTTTTCCCGGTTTAGCACTAAATTTGTCTCTTCACATCTTATCAAAACACGTTCTAGATTATTAAGACAAAGTTGGAAAGAATTACTGAAAACTGAGAAATCATCCATAAATACCTCCATGATGTCTTCCACGAATTCATTGAAGATAGCTAGCATGCATCGCTGAAAAGTAGCAGGAGCGTTACATAAACCAAAAGGCATTCTGCGATAAGCAAACGTATCGTATGGACATGTGAATATCCTTTTCTCCTGATCTTCTGGAGCTATCGGGATCTGGAAGTAACCAGAGAGGCCATCTAGGAAACAATAATACATATGACCTGACAATCTTTCCAACATCTGATTAATAAAAGGCAATGGAAATGATCTTTCCGAGTGGCGTCATTCAACTTCCTGTAATCAATGCAAACTCTCCATCCTGTGACTGTTCTTGTAGGTATTAACTCTTCCTTGTTATTAGACATCACGGTCAATCCACATTTCTTAGGAACAACCTGCACAGGGCTTACCCAAGAACTGTCAGAAATAGGATAAATAATACCTGCATCTAGATGTTTAATTGCCTCAGCTTTTACAACTTCCTTCATGTTGGGATTCAATCGTCTTTGGGCTTGCACTGATGGTTTGAATTCGTCCTCCATTAAAATTTTGTGGGTGCAAAAAGAAGGATTAATTCCCTTGATATCTGAAATTTTCCAAGCTATAGCACGTCTGTGTTCTCTTAACACATGGAGTAGTTCCTCTTTCTCTGCAATGCTTAAATCGGATGCGATAATGACTGGTAAAGTTTATTCTTCCCCTAAAAAGGCATACTCTAAATGATCTGGCGGTTGTTTTAGTTCTAATTTAAGGGGTTCAATAATGGAAGGTTTCTGTCTCAATTCATCACTCATCTTTATATTTTCATAACTTATGTGCCTAGTGATGATTTCATTAGAATCCAACTCTTTCCTTGCTTCATCAATTTCGGTGGTGGTTTCATCTCCCCCCACATTGAACAAGACACAATTCCAACGTGTCTGTGAGAGAAAGTTCCTGGAAATTATCTTGAACAAAATAGTCAATAAAATCAACAAAATAACAAGAATCATCTTGTTCTTTAGAGAATCTCATGGCATCATAGATTTTAAAGACAACTTCTTCCTCACCAACTCTAAGCACTAATTTACCATCTCCTACATCAATAACAGCTTTAGCAGTGGCTAAAAATAGACGTCCCAAAACTAAAGGTACTTCAATATCCTCATCCATGTCGAGTACAACAAAATCAACAGGGAATATAAATTTATCTACCTTTACTAGCACATCTTCAATGATTCCCCTAGGATATTTAATAGATCTATCGGCTAATTGAATACTCATCCTAGTGGGCTTGGGTTCCCCTAGTCCTAGTTGTTTGAACATTTTGTAAGGCATGAGATTAATGCTAGTACTTAAATCCGCTAATGCTTTATTAATAAGTAAACTACCAATCAAACAAGGAATAGTAAAACTCCCTGGATCTTTCAGTTTTGCCGGCATTTTATTTTGGAGAATAGCTAAGCATTCCTCGTTGAGTTCTACTGTGGCCAATTCTTTCAACTTCCTTTTATTTGTCAGAAGTTCTTTAAGGAACTTCGCATACTTTGGCATCAGTGAAATCGCTTCAACAAAAGGTAAGTTAATGTGTAATTGTTTAAAAAGTTTAAGGAACTTACCGAATTGAGCGTCTGTATGGTCTTTCTTCAATTTTGCCAGATATGGGTTGCGCGGTTTGTATTCCTTGAGTGGTGGTGGAGTGTTGTCCTTGGGTTCCTCTGCTTTTTCTTCTGAAGGTTCTGGAATAGTCTTCTTTTCTGGCTCGGCTAGGACCTTTCCATCTCTTAAAGTAATCGCTTTGACATGTTCTCTGGGATTTGGCTCAGTGTTACTTGGTAATCCACCTTGTGGTCTTTCTGAAATCAACTTCGCAAGTTGACCGATTTGGTTTTCAAGCCCTTGAATTGATGCTTGTTGATTTTTCAGTGCCGTTTCAGTGCTTTGAAAACGAGTTTCTGATGCGGCCATGAATTTGGTAAACATCTCTTCAAGATTCGGCTTCTTTTCTTGTTGCGGTGGTGGCTGCTAAAATCCTGGAAGAGGCTGTTGTCTTTGATTTCCTTGTCCTCCCCATGAAAAATTTGGGTGATTTCTCCAACCTGCATTGTAAGTATTACTATAAGGGTTATTTTGAGATCTAGAATTATTACCCATATAGTCGACTTGTTCAGTTTTCATGCTGTGTCCATAGGATGCAAAATCTGGATTGAATGTGTTTCCTTGAGTCGCGTTGCATTGCATCACTGGTTGTGCCTGCGTAGAACTAACAAAATTATCAAACTTCTTATTTAGAAGTTCTACTTGGTTAGTAAGCATAGTAACAGCATCAATATTATAGACTCCTGTAGCTTTCGTCGGCTTTGTCCTCATGACTTGCCACTGATAATTATTCAATGACATCTCTTCAATAAATTCATAAGCTGCTTCAGGTGTTTTATTATTGATCGTCCCTCCTGCGGCTGCATCGATCATTTGTCTGGTTGACGGATTTAAACCATTGTGGAAGGTTTGAACTTGTAGCCACAAAGATAGACCATGATGAGGACACCTTCTCAAAAGATCTTTGTATCTCTCCCATGCATCGTAAAGTGTTTCTAAATCTATCTGCACAAAAGAAGAAATATCGTTTCGTAATTTGGCTGTTTTAGCTGGAGGAAAATATTTGAGTAAAAATTTTTCGGTCATTTGTTCCCACGTAGTGATTGAGCCTCGTGGTAAGGAATTTAACCACTGTTTGGCTTTATTTCTCAAAAAGAATGGAAATAGCCTTAAGCGAATGGCATTGTTAGAAATGCCATTTATTTTAAAAGTATCACAAAATTCCAAGAAATTTGCTAAATGTGAATTTGGATCTTCGTCCTGCAAACCATCAAACTGCACAAACTACTGAATTATCTGAATAGTGTTAGGTTTTAATTCAAAATTATTAGCAGCAATAGCAGGTCGAATAATGCTAGTTTAGGTACCAATCAAACTAGGTTTAGCATAATCATATATAGTGCGAGGGGCTACATCCTGGTTTACTGGTTCTGCTTGTAGTGCTGGAGGTGGTGGAACGTTTTGATTCGCGTCCATCTCTTCTGTAGGTTCTGGCTCTTGCTTAGGTTCTTGTTCTGGATAATGTAAACTGCGTCTAATTTCTCAGCGATTTCTGCGAACTGTCACTTCTAGATCTTCATCAAAAAGTAGTGGTCCTGTTGGGTTGTTTCTAGTCATAAACTAAAAATACCTAAAAAGAAAAAGCAAAGAAAATTCAAAAATTTAAAATAAAAAAATAAATAAATAAAAACTAAAAATAAAAATAAAAATAAAAGAGAAATAGATAAATGTATATAAATATAGTAATGGCTAAAGTAATAGAAATCGAGTTTTCGTAATATTTCAATTCCCCGGCAACGGCGCCAAAAACTTGATAACGGCTCGCGATATTAAGTAATAAAATTTATAAAACTGATCACACCAAAACTAACTAATATCACGACCTTAAAGGTAAGCGCACCTGTCGAACAATAGTATAGTTTAGTGGCAAGACCGAGTTATCGTACCCAAGGGAACCAAAAGTACTAGTACTTACTTCCTTTCTATTATCTAGCCTAAAAATAAAGAGAGTTGATTTAAACTAATTCTAAAACTAACTAAAAGTGCACAAAAAGTAAATTGAGGAAAATCTTTCGGGAAAACTGATTGATATGAGCAATACTCAAGGGAGAATCCACCTAGACTTCACTTGTTATTAATTTCTTGAACTATATAATTGATTACTTACCTTGATCCGTAGAGATCCCTAACTTATGCTAAACCCTCCGTCGAGGCGTAGAGCAACTAGGCCTAAGTTGTTAATTAAAGTTCCTTTATTAATTAACTCCCTAGGTTGCATTAATTCGATTTATGGATCCCCATATTAAGTTTGACCCTAATCCGGCAGATTTATGTCGCCCTATGTCTAGGGTTGCATGCAACTCCGCTTAATTATAGTAGATCTACTCTTATCACAGGGATTTTTGCTCCTCTGCTCTAAGCACATCAATTTCTTGAAGTAATACCTAGGATTATTAAATCAAGAATGAAGAACACATAATTAAGAACAATTCAAGCAATTATCATATAGCTCAATAAATAATAACAAGATCTATCTTAGGTTTCATCCCCCTCAAGTATTTGAGATGTTTAGTTCATAATAAAGAAAAGAAACATCTCAGAAGATAATAAATAGCAAAACATAAAGAACCCAAAAACCCTTGAAGGAATTTAGGGAGGTCCTCAGTCTTGATGTAGAACTCTGGCTTCTAGGATGAATCAATCGGCTTCCCTTGGAGTAATTCCTTGCTTTCACTCCTCGTGTTGGCAGAAAGATGGCGCTCCTATTGGGAGAAAAAAAGTACCTCCTTAGAGTTGCCTCCTAGGGTCTTTATATAGAGCTTTAGGGAGCCTTTCTTAGCCTCTAAGCATCCAAATCCGAGTGAAATTCCTCTTCCTTACGACTAGAACACGCCCGTGTGCCACGCCCGTGTGATTTCGATAAGAGGCCGTGTTCTGGAATACTTGGGTGGCATGGCTGTGTGGCCAGGCTGTGCTTGTCGGGGGCTGGACCGTGTGATCTTTGTGTTGCACGACCGTGTGCCACGGCCGTGTGGTAACTTCTTGGGCCGTGCGTTTGTATATTTTGGCCCATTTTCTCTGGTTTTTAGTCCATTTTCCATTCTTTTCTCTTCCATATGCTCTCCTGAGTATAACATATGAAAAAAAAAGATTAAGAGCACCAATTCTCACTAAATTGATAATAATTCATCCGAAATATAGGCTAAACATGAGGAAAAAATATGTATAAATTAGCGTTTATCAGAGTTCTTTCAGATCCTTAGGGTGAGACCTCTCAGAGTGGAATGATATATCGATTGGGCCACCTTAGAGCAGGTCTAACTCGCCGACGCAGTTCGAGCCCTTCTCACTATCGACCCATGGGGGCGTTTCTTTAACATTGTCAAGCCGACATACCTGGAGCTCACCTTAGAGCTTTGCTTGACATTTCATCTCTAGACGGTCATGTCACAATTCGACGATGCAAGTACAGTTCAGTTCCGTCTCGGTGGCCTCGTACGTTAACTCAGTGTGCCTGAGTTTAGTGCTGCTTTAGGACTATATACAGAAGAGTTCATGGATGACGATGACTTCTCCGATCTCCACCGCCACATTCATTATTCTCCTTCCGCCTGTTGAAGGGCACTGGTCCCTGTTTCAGCCACACATGATCCCAGTCGCTCCAAGGCATCGGCTATTTCCCCACCACTACAATATCTCCATGCGATCTTCACACATACTCTAACGGGTAAACGAGAGAGTACTGGCATCGTCAACACTCACGGCGCCTATTTTTTATGGAGCATGGTGCACAGGCACGTTTTTTATCTAACATATTTCATCGCCCTCGCTATTCATCATCAGACAGAACAACATAGGGGAGAAGCAATTTGCATAGGTCCTTATGCGACACGCCTCACACGACACTTCGGCCTCCTCAACACAGTAGCGCAGTCCTCATTGCTCACCCTCATCGGCCAGATGTCCCCACAAGGCATTTCGTGCATGCTTCATATAAGGATGATTGAGCGTCATCGTGGGACCGATCCTCCTCAGTATCGACTAGCTCAGTCCACTGAGCAGGATGATCTAGCAGATGTTACTGACCATATCCCTCCACCCCATGAGGATCCACCATCTCAGCCACTGCCGAGCCACCAACCAGTTTATGCGGCCGCTTCAATCACTGACATCTCTGAGCGCCTCACTAGATTTGAACAGCAGTGCTTCCAAAGATTTGATCACATTGATGCTACTCTACAGCAGATTTGTCAGCACCTACACATCACATCGCCACCACCACCACCTCACGACCCGCCTGGCGATGAGGACTTTTGAGTCCACCTTTTTTTTTTTCTTTTTATCTTTATTTTTAATTTTATGTTTCTTTATCTTTATCTTTACTTCTATTTTTATGTTCTACAAAACTATATTAGTCTATCTTGAAATTTTATTTTTATTTTTATGGCTATTTCTTCATGAGTAACCATGCTAATATATACCCTTAAAAACACTATTGATGCTATTGTAGTCAAAGAGCTCGAGAGCCCAAATCCAACTTTAATGGGAAAGGTACTCCACGATTGCCACATCCTGTTCCATCGCGACCATAACCACCATAACACCGAACAGAACAATCACATCTCCATTTGCCATCCCAATTGTGGAACCCAACCTCTACCACCACTGGAGTATCCTACCCTACCTCCACCTCTACTGAGTTGATCATACATCTTATTAGCTGTCTTCCCAACCCCACTCTCACTACTCCAAGGATTCATCCAAAATTCAGGAAGTTTCACTTCTCTCCCTCTCTTATGATTTATGCTTATATTCTTACATATCTTTGTACATTGAGGATAATGTACATCTTAAGTGTGGGGGGGTTATTAATTTCATCATCAGAAAATCCCTAAATCTTGTCTTGTTCTCAAGCCACTCTCTCATATTACTGTTAGAATAAAACTCTGATTGATTTATGATTTTTATTGATATGTTCTAGATTAAGATATAGTTGTTTATGCTTTGATTGTTCGAACTCTAAGACATTAGAGAATCAAGCATGATAAGTTGAATTTTTGAGAATTAAGAATTTTTCTAGGTTGTCTCCCCAAATTTAGGTATCATCTTGAAGTTTGAAATTCACAGGATTGACATCAAAAGCCACAATTTTTGTGAGATTTTGAGCCTTTAGAGCATATATCCTTTCTTGTTCACTTCTATTATTGCTATGAGTGTGCCAATATTGATTTGTTATTCTAGAACTTACTTCGATTATACATGTCGAAACCATACCATTGATTTGATATATCGAGATGATGAAGGCACCTAGGTTAAACTCACTCACTCCATAAAAGCCTACCTTCATAATTAATCATTAGTGAACCCTGTTGACCCTAACAAACCATCCATTGATCTACCCTCAGTATTAACCTCTAACTCATTATTGTTGAAATCCCCTTAATTACCTTGATCCCCATTTTTGTCGAGATTTGAATTGAATAATTATCTAGCTATGTTCTCCTCTTTAGTTAGTAAAGTTTAAATACTTGAATTTGTTCTTACAAAAATCTTGTGTTATTTCAGTTTAGCATACTATTATGAAGTTATGTGCTCTTAAATCTTAACAATGTTATTCATGAGGAAAAGCTCAATTCTAGAATTATTCAGTGATGTAATTTTTCAGTATTGGTTATTTTTCTAGCTAGGTAAATTTTCAGTTCAATCTTGATTCTAACCCTCTCTTTCAGCTTGTGTCCACACCCCTAACCAAAGCCACATTACAACCCTCTAAAAACCCTTTGATTGATGTATCATCTCAATTTAAAATGGTGGAGATTTGATTTTCATGCAAGCCTATGGTAATAACTTTTCATGTTGACTAGTGAGTGCTTAATTTTTGAACCCTAAACACTTTGAGTGATTTGAGTGAATCTTTAGTGAGGACGTCAACTCTTATTAAGTTTTAAATTAAAGGTGATGACTTAGATAAGGGGAAATGCCTATGTTTTTGTGATAAAACGATCAACTTGGATTGTTTGATACTTTGATGCTCTTTTAGTTGAATTCTCAATGTATAATCACTTGTGAATTAGTTCAAACATTATTAGTAGGAATTATAAGTTGAGAAGAACGAATTTTAATTGTGAGTAGAGGATTTTGCTTGAGGACAAGCAAAGGTTTAAGTGTGGGGGTATTTGATAAACCATAATATATACATATTTTTAGCCCATGCTTGGCAAATTTATGGATGATTTATCATTAGAATTGAGGAATATGATGCTCTTAATCCTTTACTTTCATGTTTTATACTTAGGTGAGCATAAGGAAGAGAAAAGACCAAGGAACGGGCCAAAAACGGACAAAATGGGCCCAAATTAGCATTAACACGGCCTAAGGCATTTTCACACGGGTAAACCACACGCCCGTATGGATTTATCAGTGTTGAACACGGCCTGAGCAACCTCACACGGGTGTGTCCCTGTCGAGCCCTGCTTCAATTTCAAGCAGAAAAAGCTAATTTTTGGGTATTTTAGGCATTCCAAAGTCTATAAAAACACCATAAGGGAGGAACAAAGAGACACACAGAGTAGAAAGTAAGGAATTAATCGAAGAACACCGATTGATTCATCTTAGAAGCAAGGATTTACATCAAGATTAAAGATCTCCCTTCAATTTCTCTTAAAGTTTTTGGTTTCTTTATGTTTTGTTGTTTTCCCTATTTTGAGATGTTTTCTTTTACAAACATGAACTAAAATCCCTAAATACCTGAGGGGGATGAAACCTAAGACGGATCTTGTTATTATTTTCCGAATCATATGATAAATACTTGATTTGTTCTTAATTGTGTTATTTAATCTTGTATTAATATTTTAGGATATTAATACAACTAAAATCCTTATTTTGATATGTTTTCTTTTTGTGATTTTTTAAAGTTAAACTACTGCTACTGTCCAAAACTATTTTAGTGAAAAATATTGATTTCCATTTTGCCCCAAATTTCACAGTTCATACAATTCAATCCTTACTCAATTAACCCCTCAATTAAGCTAATTTTTCTCAATTAATACTTTACCTAGATATTATAAGTTATTTCATAACAATTGAAATTCAAAATTTCCACATAAAAGCCTAACTTCAAACTCTTTTACAATTAGGTCCCAAACATTCACTTTCTATTCAATTCTGTCAATAAAATCGGCATTTAAAAATTTAAAGCTCTAATTCCATGCTAGTTCATCATATACTTCCAGCACATATTCATAGAAACTTTCAATTTCTTTAATAGAATCAAAAACTAATGACTTCAACAAGTGGACCTAGTTGTAAAAGTCACAAAAACACAAAAATTTCAAGAAATAATCAAGAATTAAACTTACTTGTAGTAAAAATATGAAAAAAAAAGCTTAAGGAAACCCTTTATGGCATTTTTGCTGACGAGAATGCAGAAAAATAAGGAGAAATCTAGATAATTCCACTTTAGTCCTAGCTTTATTAAGTAAATTTTGCAATATTCTAATTTTACCCTTAATTCTCCTTATTTTCTTGTTGATTTCATGCCCTTGCCGTCCATCCCAAATAGACCTTGGGTCTACTTTCCTTTTAGTCCCTCTTTCCTTTATCATTTAAGTTATTTAATCATTTCCAATAATTTTGCATTTGTTACAATTTAGTCCTTTTTGTTCAATTAACTATCGGAACTTTAAAATTTCTTGACGAAACTTTAATACTAACTTATTGTCACTCCATAAATATTTATAAAAATATTTATGGCTCGGTTTAAAATTTCTAAGGTCTCGATACCTAGTTTTCGATTATAATTATTTTAATATTTATTTCTAGTACAAATTTACTATTTCAAAAATTTCCCTAACTTCATATTTAACTTATACTCACTAAATTAATAATATTTTTTATTCATTTTTCAGATTTAGTGATCTCGAATCACTGTTTCGACACCACTGAAAACTCAAGCCATTACAACAGTTATACACAAAACTGCTAGAGGGCTTTCTGGCAACCAAGCTCCATTCCAGTGGACCCTCCTTTGGGACCTAAGAGTTGATCTCAACAAACCCTGCACCTTAAACCCTAGTTCCTCTAATAATCATTAGTTGATCCCTGCATGCCTAAATGCTATCCCCCACCCATTCATTGAGGCTGTACACTCAGGGAATGGCCCTACTGTTATCCACAATTCTTCTCCTTGTCATATTTCTTCACTTGCTTCAGTACATGATCAGCTACATACAACACATCATTCACAACTGCTACTAGGAGAGGTGCCTCAACTGTAAGAGGTTCTTATGCTGGTCCAGCCCTCTCGTTTGTTGCAGGGTACATGTTAGGTATCCCACACCAAGTCTTCATCTTCAAATCATACACCTCTCCGAATGTTATTATCTCCAAACTCTCAACCCTAATGCCACCAATAACATAAAACTTCCCCTCCATGAACACCGCAAAACACATTCCTCTAGCCTTATTCATGCTTGGAATGGTCTCCTACCTGCCATTTTCAGAATTATAAAGCTCTACTAAGCTCAAATTATTTCCATGCAGAGCACAACCACTAGCTATAATTCTGATTTTACCCAAACTCGCAGATGCAAACAAGCACCTGTGTGTTTGCATCCTCATCCCGATTGTCCATGTGTGCATCAAAATGATATATTTATAGACAATAAGGTATGTTATTTCTTTTCCAAAAACTAGAAGTTCGGTCCCAACAGCCAATGACTCCTTGCTAGAACACATGAAACATTCATTGGCCTGCATTTTAAGCATATGCATCCATAGACGATGGATTGGATCAAAAGCCTCCCACGCAAAAAGGTTGCAGGAGAAGTAAACCCAATGGTCAACAATTCCCATTTGTCCCATCAACTTGTACAACTCACCACTCTGTATAAGAGAGTGAAAACCCGTATTCAAAGTTGCAATGATGCCATAATCAGACCTTGAACAACGGAGGAGACAGTTCATCTAGATGTCTCACCCAAGCTAGTGGATCAGTAAACTTAATTCTGAATTGTCCTAGGCATAGCGGTGGTTTTCTTATTAGCCAATTTGGGCAAGCCACATATCCTCCCTTTTTTCCTTCTTCTCGTCACCTTTGACTACTTTGACACCCCTTTTCGCCATAAGATCTTCTCTGTCTTCTTATTAGTTCTAGCTTTGCGAGAGAACCAGAAACTTTCCTTTTTGTTCCTCGTGATAATAATATATAAAATTGATCAGTCACTATATGAAAAATAAATAAATATATATATATATATATATATATATATATAGAGAGAGAGAGAGAGAGAGAGAGAGAGAAAGAGAGAGATTGATTTATATAGGAAATGGACCAATTCACATATCTTAGAATTCCATAAAACACAAGAAAAAATTATTATAAAATCCCTACAGAAATCAATTGTAGGAGAGCTGGAATATACTATTCATGCTAATCTCAAGAAAAAAAAGAACTCAATTTAGAAGAGAAGGAATAGCACACTTCTATCAACCCAAACAAAGAAAAAAATTATCACAAAAAAAAAAATTAAAATAATGCCTATCATCAAAAGCAACACTCATAACAAGAATAGTCTAGTAATCAAAACGAAGAATTAAAAATCAAACACTTTGATAAAACTTACAACTTGATGCTCTTTACGAAGCAGAAATAACCTGAAAATTAAAATCTACAACATGAATGAGAAATGATAATTATCCAAAAGATGTTATCTTTTTATTTCACTTCTATGAACACATATAAAGTTAAGAAACCATGAGAAAAGGAAAAAAAATTCATCAAGAGTCAATCACATGCCAAATTTTTTGACAATCAACAACAAAAATCAAATCTAAATTTAGCTCCAAAATGTAACCAAGATAAATGATCTACCCTTCACTAAAATCAATACATTTCAAATAATAAAAAAAGGGTTTGCTCTCATTTCATAGTAGATGCTGCCCTTAAAGAGAAATTCAATAAAAAAACAAAAAGAAAAAAAAAACTATAAGCTTTAACAATGGAAATGAGAAAGTTGAAAATGAATCCACAAACCATCATAAAAGAAACGAAAAAAAGGCCTACAAATTGGATAACAAAAGGGTTGAAGCTTTTAGCTATTCGGGGATCAAATTAACAAAACAAAAACTCAATTTACTTCAAATTCTCTCTTTCTCTAGCTATAGTTTATATTCACTAAGAGAGTGAGAGAGTGAGAGCTTATAAAAAAAAATTGGGTGAAAGAGAAGCGAATTTATAACTGAAAGAAAAAAAATTTTTAAATTGTAATTTTTTAAAAATTATTTTTAACAAGAAAAAAAGAAGGAAAATATGGGGCCTACAACTTTTATGGAAGGGAGTTGCTATGTAAAAATTGTGGTCCCAACCAAAGGAAAACCAAACTACGAACCATGTTTTCGTCACGTGTTTGAAATTCTAGACCTTCTTTAGTCTTCACTGAGAAATATAATTATTTGTATATTTTGTTCTATATTTATATTTTTTATAAATTTTTTGTATTTTTTTATAATTATATTGTATTTAAAATAATCTGAATTGTTTTTGCATGTATTTTTATCTTTCTTTTTTTCTCACCAACCTTCCTTTTATGATATTTGTAATGATTAGTATTTTTTTAAAAATTTTCAAACACAATTAATAGAGTTGCCTATATACTTTAAGCATATATTTAAATAATTATCCTACCATGGGGATTGAATGTGGGTTCCACCTCCTTCAGGATTCATTAAATTGAATATCGATAGTGCTTGTAGTCTGGTTTTAGGTTTAGTTGCCTCGGTAGTAGTGACAAGAGATGAGTACGATTATTGGGTGTGTGGGATAGGTAGAAATATTGGCAGGTATAGTGTTGAGTAAGCAGAGCTATGGGTAATTTATGACGATCTTATTATGGCGTGGGATGCTAAATGGAGAGATATTGAAACAAATTACACCCTTGCTATTAAAAGTATCAATGGTGGTTTGAGAGAGTATTTACATAAAGATTTTGTTCTAAGAATTTGGGAGTTATGTAGTCATGAATGGAGAGTTGGTTTTGAGCAAATCCTGAGGGAGGTGAATTATTTCGCTCACTTGTTGGCTGGAATGATGAAGGATTTACCGGTTGGTTGGAATGATGAAGGATTTCCCATTTGGCCATAAAACCTTAGTATGTGCATTCCTTATTTTATTTTAACATATTTATATCAATTTTACGTAGGGTTTTGATTGAGTCAAACCAAATACATAATATATTATGAAGACAAATAAAAAAATAAAAAAAAAAGGAATTTCATCTAAATTACGGCTTCTATCGAATTAAATTAAATGAACTTGTACTTCAAATTTTAAAATGATTGTATACATTTTTTGTTGTTTTTCAGAATGATCGAACCTTGATTAATGTTCTTATGTTCTATTAATTATTTTGAATAAATCAACTAGTATTTTTCTGATTGGATGTGAATAAAAGTACATTTATTTTAACACATATATGCCAATAAGTTTAATTGAATTTTAATCTTTTAATGTTCATCCTAATTAGGGCTTTGATTGAGTCAAATCAATACTATGGAAATAAATAAAGAAATATAATTGGTAAAGAAAGAATTTGATCTAAATTAAGATTTCGGTCAAATCACATTAAATGAATTTTTACTTCAAAAATTAATATTAATGTATCTATTTTTTGTTGTTTTTCAAAATGATCGGATCTTCCATGGCCATGAGTTCGAGGGTTTGATCCCTGCCCAGGGGAATGGAATACATTTCCTGGCCAATCATTTACCTCTTTGGAGAGCACCTGTGGTGAGAGTATTAGTCACCACTATTGGTAGTGGATACCCTGGTTTCGAAAAAAAATGATCGGACCTTAATTGATGTTCTTATGTTCTATTAATTATTTTGATTAATGAAATTAGTACTTTTCCAATCCAATGTGAAAAAAAACCTTACTTTATATGTGGTAATTGAGACTATTTTGAGATGGTGTAACGCCCCAAATTTTAGGCCTAGAAGAAATAGGTTTTGAGCAAGGGATCAGTTAGGAGACGGCACATAGAAGTTTATGAGTGCAAGAAAATGACACAATTGCATGTTTGTTTTAATGGCTAAAACATTTGCATGTTTGTTTTAATGGCTAAGTGATTTAGGAGTGTTTGGAAGTATTTAGGAAGTCCTAGGTTCAAACCTAAACTTTAGCAAAATTTTTGTTTAGGTGAATAAAACCCTTGGTGCTTGGAAGTAAGCCTTTTAAATATTGGTGGGTAAAACTTGATAGAATGGGGTTTGGTGGTTAAAAGAGTGTTAGTGTGCCTAGAGGTGTTCGGTTCAAGTCTTGGGGTGCGTGTTTTAGAGAACCTTTTTATTATTGTTTTATTCCTGTTTAGTTAATTATATGTATTTATAATTATTAAGTTATGTGGGAAGAAATTAGTTTTTGGGGGATTATTATTGTTATTATTATTTTTATTGGCTATTTTGTTTTTGCATGTTCTTCTCTTCTCTTCCCTTCTCCCTCCCTCAACCTTTTTCTTTTTTATTCTTTGGTTCAAACTTGTGGTTTCAAGATTTCCGCTCCTCTACCGCCGTCTTCGATCGCAGTTAACAGGTACGGTATTCGAAACTGGTCTTTTAGTTCCTATTTTATGTTATTCGATTGTTATTTTGTTTTGCAATATTTCTCTTCAGATTTTCATATTGTTACATTAACCCTCTGTTTCTGAGTTTTTAGATGCTAGAAGGGATGAGAAAACTCTCTTTTCTGATATATGTTGATAGGGTGAAGGTTTGGGACCGTTTCGGTGGCCAAAAAGGTGAAAACGATGCTAGTTTGGGGTGATATTGTGGCTGCCCCGACGGCTACACGAGCGTGTGACGAAGGTACACGGTCGTTTGGATTTGGGAATTAGGGTTTTCAGCCAATTTTGGGTGCCACACGGGCGTGTGGTTGATTTGGGGATTTTGTCGGAAACCACACAGCCATGTCCCTTGGACACACAACCGTGTGACTAATTTAGATTTTAGGGTTCCACACGAGCATGTGTTGTGGGACGCACGGCCATGTGACTGAATTGGGAATTTAAGGTTCCCACACGGGGGTGTGTTTCGTGACACATAACCGTGTGACTGATTTGAGGCCTAGGGATTCCACACGGTCGTGTGACACATTCACACTGCTGTGTCAGCCCTGCAATTGAACTTAGAGGACTTGAACAGTGTGTTACACGGCCTGGTTACACGGCCGTGCCCTTGCACCCCACGGGTGTGTGCCTTTGTTACATAGCCATGTGCTACCTTTTACACGGGCATATGGATCCTCACACAGCCTGGGCTGCTCCACACAACCAGGGCATACGGGCGTGTGGCCCTAACTCGCCAAATTTTGATTTGAGGGCAGTTAAGTACAATTGTAACTCTAACTGTTCCAATCCCTCGACTAGGCTTACTGAGGGTTGACACGACTCTGCACTGTTTGCAATTTGAGTGTTACATGTGTTCGACTATGGGTAATGTTAGATAATGAAATTGAGTGCACAAATGTGTACATTTTTTAAACTGAATGATTGTCTCTGAATGACTGCTTTCGTTTGTCTGCTTCTGAATTTCTGTTACTGAGTGGCTGTTACTGAGTGACTATTTTTGATTGACTATTTGTAATGATGTTCTGAGTTGGTGCATTTGCATTCATGCATTTGCATACATACATGTGCATTAAACATTTTGGGTTGGGATATTGAAGAGAAGGAAGACTAATCTGATCTGGCAGTTTACCTGCATTCTGTAGTCCCAATTCCCAGAGGGTCGTGGACGATTTGAATGTACTGCAAATTTTTGCACTGCACTGTACAGCACATACGTCAACATCACTGCGTATCATTATCTGGTTTGGCAGTTCTACTGCTAACTCATCGATATAGCGAATTACCGCATTGCACTGTACCGCATGTACGATAGCTACGCTACGTACAGTTATTTGATCTGGCAGTTCACACTGCATGTCTATACCGCGGTTTATCGCATTGTACAATACAGCCTATACGCTAGCATTGTTGCGTGATATATGAGACTAATAGTCTATCTGCACACTGATAGCCCAATTCCCAGAAGGTCAAAGGTGGTCTCAATTCCCTGAAGGTCGTGGACAACGAAGATGATCATCATTGCTGGACAACACGGGATGACATCATATGGAGTGCAGAGTTGGATGGGCTTTTCGAGGTTCTACTTAGAGTGCAGGGATATGTGGGTCGATTATATCCCCACTGGATGTGCAGGGGTGGACGGAGATGGTGTGTTGGCTGGATGGGTGGGTTTATTTCATAACTCATATGCACTCATATTCATTTGACTGAATCTGACTGTCTGAATGTGACTGTACTGCTTGACTGATAAATTTATCTGATTGACTGGGTGTGTTACTGCAACTGAATGTGTCTACAATATTGATTGATATATCTGATTTATCATTTGCGATTGACTGGTTGATTGAAAGAACATTTGTTCCTAAGTGGTTTTTGTAAACATGACTGCTACTGTACTGAGATGGGCTAGGGCCCAAGTCTGTTACTGATACTGAAAAAGGGCTTAGGCCCAGTCTGCGATTGTTGAGAATTTTCATTAGTATGTCTGACAGAGCAATATGACTATAAAGTTACATATGGTCTGTATTTGTTTTAAACGGTTAGTAAGTATGCTCATTTCCTAACTGCTTCTAGTCTCTTGGCTTTTCCCTTTGTAAAATATCTATTTTGATTTCACACTGAGCTCGAGTAGCTCACCCCCTCTTCTGTCTCTCTTTCAGGTACAGTTCTGGATGCTGGACGCAGTACACGAGGTCTCAGATAGTCTGGTGGATAAACCCTTTGTTTTATTTCAGTTTTAATGGATTCTCGTTAAAATTTAGAACTGTAAGGAATTATAATCCTGTGGTACAGATTTTGCTTTATGTTTTATTTGTTTATTTTAAACTGGTTCTGTGTTGAGTTTACTTTAAATTGTACTGGTTTGTTAAGGAACGATTTTAAATTATTTGGTTTGGTAAGATAAATTGTTTTCTAAATTTTTCTACGATCACTTTGGTGATCAATGTAGCATTCTGAATTCGGTCTAGACCTCTAGGCCAGGTTGGGGGTGTTACAGATGGTGTTTCGGTTTTGTGGAGGGACTAAAGGGTGTTCAACAATTTTCATGGAGAGATTACCAAAAAAAACTCTTTTGGAAAGGGCTATGGAAAATTTTTGGTTATCATGGTCATGTTATAAATGCTTTTATTCCAAGGAAACGTAGTGTGAGAGGATAATGTTTTGACTTTGTAAGGTTTCCCAAGTTTGCAGAAGCTCGTAGAGTTATCGCCAAGCTTAATAGATATGTTGCGTTTGGAAGTCAGGTCTTCACAAGAATGGCTAGATTTAATTGAAGATCTTCTTTCTAAAGAAAATTTAAATCTCAAGAAAAGAGGTTTGACCAAGTCAAAAGGCGAACAAGGTAGAAGACGATAGAAGCAAGAAAGGTACTAAAAAAGAAACAAACACGGATGGAGAATAGTGAAACTAAGAAGAATGGAACTGCCTTTAAGAAAGGTGAAGACTTTGATCAAGAGAATTCTCTTTTGGAGCTTCAGGTTTGTAGTATTAGAGGGTGTTTGTAAGGTTTTTTTATGTGATTGAATGGAATAATTGTATAAATCAAGAATTGGATCAAACCAAAGATAATCGAGAAAAAGCCAAAATTATCGATTAGTCCCTAAAGATTCAATTTGTTTGTTGTTTTAATCAGATAAGTTCATATGGTATTTTTTATATAGGTTTTTGTACATTTGATTTGTAATTATATATGTGTTTAGTTGTGAATTGGTTCAAAAGGCTAGAATTGGACTAAATTGAAAGAAATGTTTACATGTGTTAAAGATGCTTTTGTAAACTTAGTAAATGTTAGGATACGGTTGGCATGTTAATAGAGTCTTGTGTGAACTTTGTAATTTGGTCATGTTTCGTACTCAGATAATCTAAAGAGCTTTCGTAAGCTCGACTAAGATTCAGAATTGATCGTTTAACATAATTTTGAATATGATAAACTTTTGATTTCATTTATAAATGATTGTGTTGTTTGATTGATTGTGGTTGTTCTGGAAACTAATATAGCATTTCGTAGCTCGGATCATGTTACAAGAATAACTGGTGGACACAAAGTCTAGATTGACCATCTTAAGGTGGAAATGTTTGTATGATGATTACTTTATGGTAGGCATCCTACAAAATATAAGCTAGCTAAGAGGGGTTATTCCTCTTTAATTCTACGACTTGCATTTTCTATCATGCAAGTTTATATTCGATTGATCATTTATTTATTGAGTGTGATGTTTCATGGAGGTTATTGCAAAAGTGTTGCGCTATTTGAAGTATTCATTTGGTCTTTCCAAAGGACCCACCTATCTTTTTTTCAAAGTTGGCTACAAAATTTTCATTTCCAACGAACTAGGCATATTTGGAAAATGTCTTTCTTTATTATTAAATAGTCTATTTGGATTTATCAAAACGAGATTGTCTTTAATGCAAAGGTGGCACCAAGGGGGCAGGTAAGGTCCTTGGCCCCCCTTGGCTTGGTAAAATTACTCTTTTAATCCTCTAAATTTGTGAACTTGACAATTAATTAAATGGTAAAGTTCCCCCAAAAAAAATTTCACTGTTCGCCTTCCAATAAAAAGTTTTTATTTTCACCCCTACTTTAATGGTAAACATCTCGACATTCATTAGTTGTTTGACATCTGTAAGATTAGATTGTGTTGGTGGAGTAAAACAAGATGGTCTTATTCAACACTTTTAGAGGAAAATATTTTTCACAATGATCGGATCTTAATTAATGTTCTTATGTTCTATCAATTATTAATAAAACCACTACTTTTTTTATCAAATGTGAATAAAAAAAACCTTTCTCTTAACGTATATGCATGAAAAAGTTAACATAAACCCTCTTAACTTGGTTGAATTTATAATCTTGATCTTAATTAGGGTTTTGATCGAGTCAAATTAGGTACTGTGAAAACAAGTAAAAAAAACATAATCGACAAAAAGGGATTTCGACTAAATTAAGGTTTTGGTGGAAGTATATTAAATGAATTTATTAAAAATTTGATATAATTATATCTATTATTTGTCGTCTTCCACAACGGTAGAATCTAGATTAATGTTCTTATGTTCTATTAATTGTTTTGGATAAAGCAACTAGTACTTTATCGATTAAATATGAAAAAAAAAGTTTTATTTTAACATATACGTCAATAAGTTAAAATAAATTCCCTTGACTTTATTAACTTATAACGATTTAACGTCAATCATAATGAAAGTTTTAATCAAGTCAATTAAATACATACTATTTAAAACAAATGGCAAATATTTCCCCCTCTCCTCTTTCTCTCTTCTTTTCATAGAAAAACCCTAGCCGCTCAACTTTTTCAAGTTAAATCTTTGCTTCATAGGCGACGTTGGCTTTTGGGATGGTTGTTGATCGCGGTTTCTTCAATATCTTTTGTAGTTCTATTTTGTTTTTAATTTCAACCCACATTATCACAGTTTTGTCCACACTTTGTAGTTTTATTTTGTCCACATTTTTTGTGGTTTTTGCTTTGTCCACTCTATTTTCTTTTAAAATAGATGTGGTTGTATTTTTACTTTCTATTTTAGGTCATGTTCTGGCATATATGTGAAATTTGTCAATATAAGGGTGTTGCCAGATCTTTTAAGATTTGTTCTCCAAATACTTTATCATGATAGATCATTGTGATGATGATAGATACAAGATGATGATGATAAGGATAGGTCATCTGAGACCGGACCTTTTGTGCATTTCCAATATGGTGTGCCTTTTGGAAGTTTTTCTTGGTTAATCGGTGTTCATCGTCAAGTTCATTTGACGATGACAAGGTTAGGGTGTAAATTTCAATAATTTGATCAAGTTGATGCTATTATTCCACTATTATACCTACTATCAAATTGTCCTTCTCTTTTTTTTTGAAACTATTCAATAAACAAGGCATTTGTGTTAATTTGTAACGATTTATTTATAATTTATAATATGTATCATGTCTTTGATTATTATTATTCCTGATTCCTATTAATAATAATATTTTTCTCTAAAAGATACATACTATTTAAAAAATAAAAATATATAGTCGATAGAAAAAGAAATGCATTCAAATTCGGTTTTGGATTCAACTCATACTTCAAAAATAAATGTCAAATTGTTTAGCATATTCTTCAATGACTAAGTTCAAAAAATTAGCTTTCCTTAAAATTCAACTTCATGCATTCAAAAAAATTTATATATACACAAAATTGAAGTGAATATTAAATGAACAAAAAATCCCTTTCCTCCCCCCTCTCTCTCCATCTTCTCCCTCCCGCTACTGCTCTCTCTCACTAGAGGAAAGGATTAAGCTTTTCATGACCATACATCCTTTCTATATTTTCCTTTCCTTGGAGGAAAAAAGTATGGAATGTGTAAACTGTTATAAATATGTGTGTGTCTTCAATAATTGATCAAGACTGATATTTGCTCAAAAGAAACTTGCTTAACATTTAAAACATTCTAAAATGTAATTGGACTTTGCTATGGAACTATGCTTTGTTTTACATAACACAAACTTTAACCAACCCTACTGGCAACCACTCAACAAAAGGAACAAGAAAGAAAATAGAAGGAAAGTTATAAAACATTATAAAACTAAGAAGGGCCAAAATCTTCAAGCCTCCTCTTATGACTGTGTCTGTGGTTTGTAGCAGAAAAAGACTTTATGCAACAACACTGCGCCGCTGAAATTAGATGCATATGTCAACATCCCATGACGGCACAGTTATACACAAAATTGCTAGAGGGCTTTTTGCCGACCAAGTTCCATTCTAGTGGACCCTCCTTTGGGACCCAAGAGTTGATCTCAACAAACCCTGCACCTAAAACCCTAGGTCCTCCAATAATTATTAGTTGATCCCCGCATGCCCTAAATGCTATCCCCCACCCATACATTGAGGCTGTACGCTCAGGGAATGGCCCTATCGTTACCCACAAGTTCTTCTCCTTGTCATATTTCTTCACTTGCTTTAATACATGATCAGCTAAATATAACACATCATTCACAACTGCCACTAGAAGAGGTCCCTCAGCAATAAAAGGTTCTTCTGTTGGTCTAGCCCTCTCATTTGGTGCAGGGTACATGTTAGGTATCTCACTCCAAGTCCGGGTCTTCAAATCATACACCTCTCCGGATGTTATTGTCTTGAAATTCTCAACCCCAATGCCACCAATAACATAAAACTTCCCCTCCATAAACACCGCAGAACACATTCTTCTGGCCTTATTCATGCTTGGAATGGTCTCCCACCTGCCAGTTTCAGAATTATAAAGCTCTGCTGAGCTCAAAATATTTCCACGCAGATCACAACCACCAGCTATAATTCCGATTTCACCCAAACTAGCAGATGCAAACAAGCACCTTTGTGTATGCATCCTCATCCCGGTTGTCCATGTGTGCGTCAAAATGCTATATTTATAGACAATAGGGTACATTATTTCTTTTCCAAAAACTAGAAGTTCGGTCCCAACAGCCAATGACTCCTTACTAGAACACATGAAACATTCATTGGCCTGCATTTTAGGCATATGCATCCATCGACGATGGATTGGATCAAAAACCTCCCACTCCAGAAGGTTACAGGAGAAGTAAATCCAATGTTCAACAATTCCCATTTGTCGCCTCAACTTGTACAACACACCACTCCGTATAAGAGAATGGAAACCCGTATTCAAAGTAGCAATGATGCCATAATTAGACCTTGAGCAACGAATGAGACAATTAATCGAGATGTCTCGCCCAAGCTGGTGGATCAATAAACTTGATTTTGAATTGTCCCAAGCATAGCGGTGGTTTTCTTGTTGGCCAATTTGGGCAAGCCACATATCTTCCCTTTTTTCCTTCTTCTCGTCACCTTTAAATACTTTGACACCTCTTTTTGCCATAAGATCTTCTGTCTTCTTACTAGTTTTAGCTTTGTGAGAGCACCAGAAACCTTCCCTTTTGTTCTTCATGATAATAATATGTAAAACTGATCAGTCACTGCACGAAATATATATAAAGAGAGAGAGTGTGTGTGTGTGTGTGTGGGTGGTTTATATAGGAAATGCACCAATTCACATATCATAGAATTCCATTAAATTCAACAAAAAATTATTATAAAATCCCTACAAAAATCAATTGTAGGGAGCTAAAATACACTATTCATGATAATATCAAGAAAAAAAAGAACTCAATTTAGAAGAAAAAGAATAGCACACTTCTATCAACCCAAGCAAAGAAAAAAAATTTATCAAACAAAAAGACAAAATAATGGTTATCATCAAAAGCAACACTTATAACAAGAATAGTCTAGTAATCAGAACCAAGAATTAAGAATCAAACAATCTAATAAAACTTACAACTTGATGCTCTTTACAAAGCAGAAATAACCTGAAAATTAAAATCTACAACATTAATGAGAAATGATAAGTATCCAAATGATGTTATCTTTTTATTTCACTTCTATGAACACATATAAAGTTAAGAAACAATGAGAAAAGGAAAGAAAATTCATCAAAAGTCAATCACATGCCATATTTTTTAACAATCAATAGTGAAAATCAAATCTAAATTTAGCTCCAAAATGTAACCAAGATAAATGATCTACCCTTCACTAAAATCAATATATTTTAAATAATAAAAAAAAGTTTACTCTCATTTCAAAGTAGATGCTGCCCTTAAAGAGAAATTCCATAAAAAAACAAAAAGAAAAAAGAAAAAGAAACCATAAGCTTTAACAATGGAAATGAGAAAGTTGAAAATGAACCCACAAACCATCATAAAAGAAATGAAAAAAAGGCTTACAAATTGGATAACAAAGAGGCTAAACCTTTTAGCTATTCAGGGATTAAATTAACAAAACAAAAGCTCAATTTGCTTCAAATTCTCTCTTTCTCTAGCTATAGTTTATATTCACTTAGAGAGTGAGAGAGCGAGAGACTGAGAGAGCTTATAAAAAAATGGGTGAAAGAGAAATGAATTTATAACTGAAGGAAAAAAATATTTAAATTGCAATTTTTTTAATTATTTTTAACAAGACAAAAAGGAAGGAAAAGGTGGGGCCTACAACTTCTATGGAAGGGAGTTGTTGTTTAAAAATTGCAGCCCCAACTAAAAGAAAACCAAACTACGAACCATGTTTTTCTCACGTGTTTGAATTCCAGACCTTCTTTAATCTTCACTGAAAAAATATAATTATTTGTATATTTTGTTCTGTATTTATATATTTTATAAATATTTTGTATTGTTTTATAACTATATGGTATTTAAGATTATCAGCTTTGTTTTTGCATGCATTTTTTTCTTTCCTTTTTTTCTCACCAACCTTCCTTTTATGATATTTGTAATGATTAGTATTTTTTTTAATTTTCAAATACAATTAATAGAGTTCCATATATAATTTAAGCATATATTTATATAATTATCCTACAATGTGGATCGAATGTGGGTACCACCTCTTTCAAGATTCATTAAATTGAATATCGATAGTGCTTGTAGCCCGGTTTCAGGTTTAGTCACCTCAGCAGTAGTGCCGAGGGATGAGTACAATAATTGGGTGTGTGGGATAGGTAGAAATATCGGCAAGTATAATGTTGAGTAAGCGGAGGTATGGGTAATTTATGACAGTCTTATCAAGGCGTGGGATGCTAAATGGAAAGATGTTGAAACGGATTGCACACTTACTATGAAAAGTATCAATGGTGGTTTGAGAGGGTATTTACATAGAAATTTGGTTCTAAGAATTCAAGCATTATGTAGTCGTGAATGGAAAGTTGGTTTTGAGCAGATTTCAAGGGAGGTGAATTATGCCGCTCACTTATTGGTTGGAATGATGAAGGATTTCTCGGTTGGCACCCAAATTTTCCATACAACTCCCTCTTTGGTCTTTCACTAGTTAAGGATGGATAGCATGTTTGTACTTTCGATTCCTGCTACAAAATGTTAGTTGAATAATTTGATTTCTTGTTACCAAAAAAATGTACCGTAATATGATGATTGATGACCATAGTTAAAAAAATAAAGGGTTCTTTTTCCCATTTGGCCATAAAACCCTAGTATGTGCATTCCTTCCTCATTTTATTTTAACATATTTATGTCAATTTTACGTAAGGTTTGGATTGAGCCAAACCAAATACATATTATACTATGAAGACAAATAAAAAAAATAAAATCGAAAAAAAAGAATTTCATCTAAATTACGATTTTGATCAAATCACATTAAATGAACTTGTACTTCAAATTTTAATATAATTGTATACTTCTTTTGTGTATTTTCAGAATGATCGAACCTTTGTTAAAGTTCTTATGTTCTATTAATTATTTTGAATAAATCAACTAGTACTTTTCCGGTCGAATGTGAATACAAATCCTTTTATTGTAACACATATATGTCAATAAGTTTAATTGAATTTTAATATTTTACTGTTCATCCTAAGTAGGGCTTTGATTGAATCAAATCAATACTATGGAAACAAATAAAGAAATATAATCGGTAAAGAAAGAATTTGATCTAAATTAAGATTTCGGTCAAATCACATTAAATGAATTTATACTTCAAAAATTAATATAAATGTATCTATTAATTTTTTGTTGTTTTTCAAAATTATCGGATCCTCCATGACCATGAGTCGGGGGGTTTGATCCCCGCCTGTGGGAATGGAGTACATTTCCTGGCCAGTCGTTTACCTTTCTAGAGAGCACCTGTGGTGAGAGTATTAGTCACCACTATTGGTGATGGATACCCTAGTTTCGACAAAAAAAAGATCGAACCTTGGTTGATGTTCTTATGTTCTATTAATTATTTTGATTAAAGAAATTAGTATTTTTCTAATCCAATATGGAAAAAAAACCTTATTTTATATGTGGCAGTTGAGATTATTTTGAGATGGTGTTTCAATTTTGTGGAAGGACTAAAGGGTGTTCAACAATTATCATGGAGAGATTACCAAAAAAACTCTATTGGAAAGGGTTATGGAAAATTTTTTGTTATCACGGTCATGTTATAAATGCTTTTATTCCAAGAGATGTAGTATGAGAGGACAATGTTTTGGCTTTGTAAGGTTTCTCAAGTTTGCGGAAGCTCATAAAGCCATCGCTAAGCTTAATGGTTATGTTGTGTTTGGAAGTCAGATCTTCACAAGAATAGCCAAATTTAATTGAAGATCTTCCTTCTGGAGAAAATTTAAATCTCAAGAGATGGGTTTGACCAAGGTCAAAGGGTGAATAAAAAAAACCACTACTTCTTGAGAAAAATATTTTTCACAAAGATGAGATCTTGATTAATGTTCTTATGTTCTACCAATTATTGAATAAAACCACTGCTTCTTTTTTATCAAACGTGAATAAAAAAACCTTTATCTTAACGTATATACATGAAAAGGTTAACATAAACCCTCTTGACTTGGTTGACTTTGTAATCTTGAACTTAATTAGAGTTTTGATCATGTCAAATTAGATACTATGAAAACAAATAAAAAAAACATAATCGACAGAAATGGATTTCGACTAAATTAAGGTTTTGGTGGAAGTATATTAATTGAATTTATTAAAAAATTGATATAATTATATATATATTATTTATCGTCTTCCACAACGGTCGAATCTAGATTAATGTTCTTATGTTATATTAATTATTTTGAATAAAGCAACTAGTACTTTAATGATTAAATATGAAAAAACCGTTTTATTTTAACATATACGTCAATAAGTTAAAATAAATTCCCTTGACTTTATTAACTTATAACGGTTTAAGTTATATGGCTGTAAGAATTATCTTCTAGATTATATTCACAGAAATCAATGCTCTCATCTTTGGTGTTCCTTTTCTAAGGCGTGGCCCCTTTTTTGTGAGAATCTCATGTGATTTGTAGGTGATTGCTTTACAATTCGTGGTTGAAAGATTCTTGGGTACTGAAAGTTGGACCTCTTTTTTCTTATGTCCCAGCACATGCAAGCCTAGATTTAGAGAGCACTTTGAGGGATTGGGTTCTTCTTAATGGTTCTTGGAACGTTGATTTGCTTCATATTTGGCTACCTGATGACGTGATAAAGCGTATAGTAAGTATCCCCCCTCCTCATTCTACTGGTTGTAAGGATAATATCATTTGGGCTTGATCTGGTTCAAGGTCTTTTTCTGTTCGTAGTGCTTACTGGACTTTAAAAGAAGATTCTTGGAGTCTTAAAGATGATATTTGGAAGCTTATTTAGAAATATCAAAAACCACAGAGTCTGCCTTTTTCTATGACTTGTGGTCAAATAGAGGCTTCTTACTAAATCAGAACGTGCTAGGAGAGGAATTGGGTAAAACAATGTGTGCTCATTATGTGGTCATGATATTGAGGACAGTATGCATGTTCTCCGAGACTGTTCAACGACTAAGAAAGCATGGATGCTTGTAATCCCTCTTGAGAAGCAATCCAGGATTTTTTCTGATTCCCTTCAAAATTGGTTTTCCACTAACCTTTGTTGTCATTTTAAGATGCAGGATAAATGAATTACTTGGTCATGCTTATTTAGATTAATTGCTTGGAGAATTTGGAAGAACAGGAATCTTTTCATCTTCCAAAACATTTTACTTTCTATTTTAAGTGATTCTCTGGCATATGTGAAGTTTCTCAATATAAGGGTGTTGCCATATCTTTTAAGATTTGTTCTCGAAAGGCCTTATCATGATAGATCATAGTGATGATGATAGATCCGAGATGATAAGGATGAGGATAGGTCATCTGAGACTTGGTCTTTTGTGCATTTCCGATATATTGTGTCTTTTGGAAGTTTTTCTTGGTTGATTGATGATGATAAGGTTAGGGTGTAAATTTCAATAATTTGATAAAGTTGATGGAATTATTCCATTGTTGTAGTTAGTTTTGTAGCGATTTATTTATAATTTATACTATATATCGTTCAAATAAATCCATATTACTTTCAATTAGCTTTCCTTAAAATTTAACTTCATGAATTCGTAAAAATTTATATATATCGAAAGTTGAAGTTAATATTTCAGTAAAAAATTAGAAATGTGCCTTTTTTATTGAGCTAACATAATAATTATTTAGTCAAAACAAGGACTTGCATTTTACATTTTATAACCTTAATTTTGATGGATGATGATGTTTTGCATAGGCATAATAATCTTTTTCCCCTTCAAACTTTAGAAAAATTACACTTTAACCTTCTATTTAATTTTTCGTCTCTTTTAATCATTGAATTTGTGTTTTTTTTGTTAAATCACCGAAAATTAGATGAAAAAATTAGTATTTGTTAATTTTATTACATAGATTACCACGTATATAACACATCAGTATTTAATTAATTTTTAAAATATTTTAAAATTAAACTAAATAAATGAGATAATGATAAATTTTTAAATTAAAACAATAATTTGTTATTGTTTTCTTTTAAGTAATAACGTGGGAGGAAAAAAACCGTCAAAATGGTGGGGCCCATTCTCTTGAAATGGCATAGGCAATACGGATGTGTTCAAATTTTGGCTTTTTGTCATTTTGTGTTTAATAAAAAGCATGAATCCTCTTAAGATTAGTTACCAATTTAAGAGATTTTTATGAATTTGTTTTTAAATGAATTTTAAAATATAAATAAGGTTAATTACCATTTGGTTAATATATTTACAAGAAGTTTCCCTTTCTCTCTCTTTTCATTTGGATAGACTTTCATTTCTTTACTATATTTTTCCCTTTTTTCATTTATGCAAGATTCCCTCAGAAAGCTTCAAAAATCTTGCTCTAACCAATCTCCAAATATGGAGAATTTATTGTTCCTACCGTTTCAGCTCTCTGTTCACACATGGGCTGAATTACACGTATCAAAATTTTTATTTTAATTTGATTTTTATATCATCATTTTATTACATACGCAAATAATTATAATCGTAATGAGTAATTTGTAGGTAATAACTTTAACTCAAAATGATAAATTTACTTTACAAAATTTATGAAATTATAAATTACTATACCAAAATTTTATAATTCATCTTTAGAATAAGAAAATTAGATAAATTAAACTTGAATTAGGTAAATTTTAGAATAAGATAATTTCAATTACAAACACAGCAGCTCCATTTAAGAAATATAATTTTAAGAAAATATTATTTTTTATATTTTCTAAAGTTTTAATTTATTTTAATTTTGATTTGTTAAAATTTTCAGAATTTTTATATTTTTTAAAACTTCCAATTTGATTTTCATATTTCTCTTTTTCTTTTTTAATCTTTTGCCTATTATTCACTTAATAATTACTTGGTCGTGTTGAGGTGAGAGGTCCCCTTCCAATTTGATTTTCTTATTTTTCTTTTTCTTTTTTAATCTTTTACCTACTTAATAATTACTTGATCGTGCTGAGGTAAGAGGTCTCCTCCTCATTATCCAAAAAAATTTTAAGTAGCAATGTACTATAAAAGGTTTTTTAATGGGAATTATAAGTCAATTAACCGGTTAATTTAATATACATCAAATATAAATTATCATTCAAATAAGCCTCAAAATTATGTTACTTTTACATCAGTTTTTATACTTGACCTCACTTGTGGATGCTTAGCCACCATAATCTCTTCTTGCTGCAACCTCACTTGGCTAGGAGCAACATTGTCACATTTTTTACATTATATTATAGAGTAGCATCACACACATTCTCTTGTAACACAAATTCTAGTTTTATATAATCCATAAATAAGAAAGGAGAATCCAATTCATTTACAAGGTAAATGCGTATATGACAAAAACAAAAAGCAACACTACCACTATATCTGTAGATGAATGAAATGCTTCTAGTTCAAAAAAACAAAAAAAGGAATGAAATGGTTTATCATATATGAACATTGTAGATATAATAAGAGGAAGAGAAATGTGAGAATCATGATAATATATTGACGGCCTGCGCCCCACGAGCAACCTTGATGAAGACATCCTCAAGAGTGGTGTCAGCCAAACCCCATGCGAACACTGTAAACCTGCTCTTTGCATTCTCAACTGCTTGGAATACATCTGCTATTCTCACCTCTTGCTTTGGCATCTCGAACTTCTGTGTTCCCGAGATTCGGTATATCTTGTTAGCATTTGGGGAGAGTTGTTGTACCATGTTCTCCACTTCTTCCTCGTTGTTTGAAGATGTTGTTATAGTAAATATGTAAGATCCTCCATATCTGCCCTTCAGCTGCCATACACACCAATCATAGGTTAACAAAGCTTTTCTCACATCAAACACCCAAACAAACTTTAGAAGAAAGTGTTTGGAAAAAATAGAAGATTAAATAGATATCTTAAAGATAATAGAGTAGAAATTCTGCAGATAAGAGGGTTAGTTCAAAAGCTCTGGTCTATGGATAGGGTGTGTAACACGCTACCGTGTAAAAGATGAGAGGAATGAAAGTTTTATCAAGTTGAGGAAATTACTATTAGAGCCAAACTAACCTCTTTTGCATTTCCTATGCACTGTAAGGCGCCATCTACAAAAATTCCTAATCGATCACATAGCACCTCTGCCTCTTCCATTGAGTGGGCTGCAAACATTCAGATAATATTTGTTGGTATCTAAGGGACAATACTTCTCACCTATTATCAATAATCTTTTTAAATGAAGTGCAAAAGAGAGAGAGCAAAGCATGCAAATAGGTTAAAATCAAGAATGGTGAATCAAGAGTGGCAGTGCAGAGAGAGAGAGAGAGAGAGAGATACTGGTGAGAATAATGGCCCTGTCTCGTTTTGCCTGTGTCACAACACTCCACAGACTATTTCTTGAAGCTGGATCAAGACCAGTACTGGGTTCATCCATAAAGACAACCTATTTGCAAAATCTCAAATGATTAAAGCCATGAACAGCACCCCAGGATATAAGTTTAGTAATGTCTTACATAGAAATGTAGAGTGAACCATTTTACCTTAGGATCCCCAATCAGTGAAATGGCAACGCTGAGCCTCCTCTTCATACCTCCACTGTATTTGCCTGCATGTTTGTCTGCAACCCCTCCATGAAATAGGTTGACACTCTTAAGAGAGTCTTCCACTGCCTGAGGCAATTGCATGGGAATGAGCAAAAATAGAATCCAAATATTTTACATGACGATAAACTACATCACCTCAACCTAGCTTTCTATGAAGGTCCACCATCCGCCCTTAATATTTGAATATTAAAAGACAAAACGGATGCCTGATAGAAGGGCCTCTAGACTTTAGATTTATAATTAAATAATATTTATGAGCATCAACTTCTCCAAGTAAAATCCATAACAAGCTCAGAAGGTAATCTTGACTTACTTGATTTAATGCAGAACCTTTGAGGTTCTTCAGTCTCCCATAAAATAGCAAGTGCTCCCTCCCAGTTAAAGTTTCCCAGAGCAGGCTAATTTACAGATAACAAAATAAGAAATCTTTCAACATGGAAAACAATGTGTTTCTTGGCAAAAGGAAACAATTATATCATACTCATGCTGTGGGCAGACACCCATGCTTGTATAGATTGTATCCATAGAAGTCAGTATATCTAAACCCTGAAGATATGCTGTCCCTGAGGTTGGTTTTGTGAGCCCAATCATCTGTCCACAGAATAACACATCAATCTTGCATAGTTTTTAACAGCTAAACCTGATTCTATCTTTATTAAGATACAGGCAGGAGTAAGACGAAAGTAATCCCAACATAGGGAACAAAATGGCTAAAATTACTACTGGGGAAACAAACTAGATCCTAACATGGAAGATTTCTCACTTTCAGCCCCTCCCGTCACAGAAAATGCATACGAGTCTGCTAAGTGCATCAAAGAACCATACTTTCAAATTAGAGAGAGAAAAAAAATCATACACTACCATATTAATTAAAGAAGTCTTGCCAGCACCATTAGGTCCAAGCATGCCAAAACACTCCCCTCTAGGCAAAGCAAGAGACAATCCTCTCACAGCAATTTTCGCAGGATTTCCATCCCTTGCAGGATATATCTTTTTGAGGTTGTCACAAATGATGGGATAACTTGTAGTTGATTCAAGTAGCAACTGTTCAACTTTCTCTCGCTGGAAACAAAAATATAAAAGAAAATATTATTACACAAATGAGTTATTCATATCACATTGAGCTACAAACACAACACTTTGAAAGATAAACACTAAGCTACAGTTGTACACTACTCAATGCATAAAAAGTTGTTTTAATTGACAATGGATCTAGTTGAGTTAAGATTAGAAGGATGCTGTTAGAGATGCACATCTGAAGAAAACTACTAATACTAAAGTTGGAAGAGGTGGAACATGAAGTCTGAAACTGGACATTCTCTGCTCCATTAAGGCATAAACAAGAAACAGCCACCCTTTTATCACATTAGACCAACTAATGAAAGAAGCAAAGCCATTCAAGGATGGAAAATTAGGGAGAAAATGAAATTCATGCTTCTTTAGAAAGATTTGAATGATCAAACCGTTTTCGGTTCTACCATAAGAAATAATCATGTTAATAGAATCATAAAGATCCACCTGTCAGTGAGTGAAAGGCTAGTCTTTTGGAAGACTATGAAAATTAAGGGAATAGTGGTCACTGAGCCTTTCAAAGAAATCTACCCTTAAATGAGAAGATGCATTCTACAGAGCCAAAGAACCGGAAATATATTACCTCCTGATTAACATCATCTTTATCCATCTGAACAAAAACTTTTGATCCTTGTCTTTGTAGACTAGAACTCCTAAAAGATGATCCAGGCTTTCTACGGAATCTTTGCAAGAAAAACAGAGGGCTCTTCCCGGCACCCGAAGATGAAACCTGATCCACATAATACGCTACAAATAGAACCACAAACCACTCAACAAGAATGATAATCATGACCTCACTCATCCCATTAGAGCTATCACTCAAATCCCCCCACCGCATCCCATGTGTGCCCATATAATTTCCTTGGAAAGAATATTCTCCAAACTCATATAATCCCCGATACAAAGCGAATCCAGGAAATAACTCCATTACAATAAGCCAGCCTCCTACAAAATCAAAAAAATGAATCTCGTAGTAAGTATGGAGAAAGGTACAAGTGAAGACGGTCAGTTTAAATGAATAATAATGAATCTTTAGAGATTGAACGAATATACTTCCAGAAATGAGTCACAACTATTCTAAGTTTATAGAAGCCAAATTTATTATTACTACAGCCTCTGGGATAGAATTCATTTCTCAATTCCTTACTAATCACTATTTCCCAGTTCCCACCATTCAATAAGTCAAAAGAAGTAATTGACTCTCAGAAGCATGAGTAAAAATAGTAGGATGAGGTGATTCAAACATTTATAGAAGGAACGGTCTCTGCCAACAAAATTAAATGCTAAAATCAGTATACTTCAGGCCGCAAAAGATATTAGCTTCTTTAAAGCATCATCAAATTAAGAAATTAGTTTCATTAACAAATAATTCAAGCATACAAAATAAAGATAACAAATTGCATTTTTATAACAGTTAAACTTACTGGGAAATGAGTCATCTTCAAGGAAGGGCTGGAAGAGAAAGCCTCCTAAAAGTCCCGTTCCAAAGACAAATATGTATCCAACAACTGCAACCATTGACAAGTAGTTACGAGAAATAAATCAGTTAACTAATCTTTAAAAGAGTAGACTTTTACCAACTAAGAGGAGTGAATGGAAGAGCTAAGATAGACCTGAAGCAGTCTTAACATTTGAAAACATTGCAGCTACAAGGAAGGCCATGGAAATTTGCAGATTTATGTAGAGGAAGTAAAACACAAACTGGATGCTATAATCATTTAGTGTGAAAAACTTCAACCCTGGAAGGAAATCAAACACATTAAAAGAGAAGCTTGAAGTAAAGATATTAAAGAGCAGTTAACTGATTAGATTAGTACCAATGACTGAGCCAAATATCACAAAACATAACATGTACAGCAAAGAGATGACAAGAAAATAAGCATAAGATATCATCCAATAAGGTCCATCTCCAAGCCCGTGCATTTTCATCATAACTCGCAGTTTTTGCTGTTTTTCATAGACCAGTGAAGCCAACACCACCTATATTGAAAACCAGAATGTTAAGGCAAATATAGAACAATATATTATAAACCGTCAAGATATTAACAGAAAGAGATCATAACTAACAGTTGACAATGACTCAGGAAAATAAAATTGTAACCATGACCTTGGATCAGATTTTCCATATAATAAGTTTGCTCATAGGTTTATGAGGCAATGCAGAAAGCCGACAACTAAGACATAGATTTGTTATCCAAACGTCATAAGAGTAGAGGTGAAGTGAAAAGGAAGGAATATTGCAGGAAGAGGTGCACGGTTAAATTTTGCTAACTGGGCCTATGCCATTACATGAAGAACAGTGGAGCACTGTTAAATGACAATAGTTGTCCATGTCAATTTGCGATAACCTCTCATATCATCTCTTTATATAACTAAAAAAGTATTTCCTTGGCCCTTCGTGTGAATATTGTGCATTGTTCATAACTAACCCCGATTTTTATCTAAAAAATCTCCCTGGCATGAATTAGAAATTAAATCTGATTGTAGAACTTTTACTATCAAATAAATGTTACCAAACTGTGATAATTTTGATAATGATCAATAGGAGTAATAATGTTAAAATTGTGCAACCATATATAAGGACGAATACCAATGAAAAAGAGATAAATTCTTACGGGGAACAGTTGTAAAACAACCCATGTAAAGAAGAGTGTTCCCAGAAGAGATGACAAATCAATTCTGAGTTCTGTTTCAGGTTTTGGCATTTCTTTGACAAAATCTAGTAGCATTTTTGTAGTAGGCCCTTGCAAAAACTGAAGGTAGGCATTGGATACCTGTAAATATGACATTAGCAAATATCAGTATTCACTAGCTTTTGATCAATAAGCAACTACCATATAAATTCGTGGAAGAAAGAGAAAGGTAGCAAGAAATAAGAAATAAATTTAAAAGGACAAAGCACATTAGTAATGCAGATTGTATAACATATTTGGACCATTGAGGCAGCCTTATCCCTTAGAGTCACTGACTAAACCAAAATGCAATGTGCATAGATAGAATATATAGTATAGCCAAAAAACTCAAATATGATGGATAAGGTTTCTATTTGTACCTAAAAGGAACACCATAAGCCAATTAGAATGATTCAAGATTTTAAGTAAAAAAAACAATTATCATATTTTGCTGCAAAAACAGAACAACTAGTCTCCAGAAAAATGGACTGGCAAAGACTAAAATAGAGACAATGAACCATTGGTTTCTCAACCATGGGGAGCACAGTTGAAGAAGCAGAGTACAGAACTGAGATATTAAAGCCTCTCGCTCATAGTTTCCTAAATCCTAACTGCTTAGTCAAAACAATTTTTTCCTGCTAACATATTTCCTGCTGCCAGATGTTGATATATAAATCGCAACAACCTTATGAACCAAAACCAGAACGAGATGATGAGCTTACAAGAAATAACACCAGTCTGCTTGAGAAATCAAACCAGAAAGAAATAAACGTATATTTTAGAATGGTTCTCATAGATGCCTCTTTTTCCTTATAACTTTTTTGTTCAATCCATTAAGTAAAACTGATGAGCAAGATTTGACTCCAAGACATTCACGCCCTCCTTGCTTTAGAAAACTAGAGAATGATATTTTGTCAACCATTTTAAATAGTATATGAGAGTCTGATTAATCCCAGGTATAACATAAGTACTGCCAAAGAATCAGGCAAGGAGGAAAGCTGACTTTAGCTAATTCAAATATATACCAGATTGACAGATCGTGGAATCCGCAACAATGCCATAGAACTACCAGTTGAGTAATTCCTATAGGTAGAATTGTACCAGACGCTCACATTAAAATTATTGCCATCTGAATTCAAGAAATCATATGCTGTGGAAAAGATAAATTTGTCAGTATTTTTCTCTACCACACATGATTTTATGTAAATTAGGTAAAACAATAGCAACAACACAATTTAAGCTAGACTAACCTGAAACAAACTCATTTATCTTCTCTTCTGAGTTCCCTTTTCTGTAACCTCTATACAGCTCATTGTTCACCTGGGAAGAACTATTGCGCCATAGGTATAAACCTTGAACACATCGTACCTCTACATCCACAGAAAATTAAAGAAGTAAGCATAGAACCACCATCTTCCTGAAATCAAATTTTAATGCAACATTGTAATTTTTCTTTAGAGAAAGGTAATATTATTGTATGGAAGGACCATTAATCAACTTTGGGTGAGTTCCTGCATTGAATTTCTAACATAAATGAGCTAATCTAAGGCATTAGGTTTACAAGGTGCTCTACTTTGAGATTGTTTCTGAGTTTTACTGACTATCTCAAAAATAATAAAGAATCAGGCCAGAGAAGTTCAACAAGCAGAGTTTGACCCTATGTGACCTCAAAGGCAATAAGATCTGTCAATGTGTTTTCCAAAAACAATATATATGTAAGTAGCATAAAGGAGCCTTAATGTTAGACAGATTCATGCAAGTTTAGATAGATTCATGCAAGTCTAAAATCTACCTACTAGTGCAACAAACTTGCACTTGGCAAAATAAACAAGAATATGAAAAGTGCAACAGCTATATAAGTTTACAACACAAAGGAACTTCAAATTAATATATTTTCCAACAAATATTTCTTGTCCTTATATGACCATGCCTAATATTCTTGAAAATTTCCATTGTGGCATTTCAACTAGTCTATTCATGCAGTCTTATTCATATAACAAGAATGTCAGTGGCATATACCTTTTTCCCCGGCTATAGATGATTGGTTGATTAGAACAGAAAATGTTGAATTTGATGTGCATTGACTTTGAACGTTATAGAGGGGAAGTGCTTGAACAATAGCCGGTTCGAGGTAATTGTAACCCTCGGGATATGTTGCTGTACCCTGAAACATTTTGAGAAGACAAATTATAAACCAAAAGATGGGAAGCAGTATTATGACATCAGATTCTAAATCATCACCAAAATCAGAAACTATGTCTATATATAAGTGGAAAAAGGAAGGAACAAAAAAGAACTACTTACCAGGACATTGCTGGACACACTGCTTGCAAAATCAGAGGAATTGATATTCAAAGAAGTTGAGAACATGGTCTGCGTCAAAACTACCAAAGCCAGAAAAAGCAAGTTTTAATCTGATGTGGTTTCATCTTTCACTGCAGCAATTAGTTTAAAGCCAAAGAAACTTAAATTTTAAAACAAGGGATGAGAAGTAAGATGCATACTTTGACTAAGCGTTTGATTATTCCCTGTAAAAAATGATATTGCAGGACAAGTCCCCGTACTTCTGCAAGACTCGTTAGGGAAGTCTGCAGCCATATTTGAATCAGATCTAACTGCACGATATTGGGGACCTGGTACTTGTAATAGTGCAGGCCATTCCGGGGGATCGGGAATAGGACAAGTTGCTACTTGATCTACTGTCGAGTACTCTATCCCACATTCTCTCCTCTGGCAATTACCATTTGCGTTTCTTTCAACACAGATACATCCACAACGATTGTCCGCATTATCTAGTGAACTGTCCAACACTTGTTGCACCACAACAAACAGAACACAGAAAAATAACGGGAAGGAAATCAGCCGAATGTTTGCCCCTATGTTCCTTTTCTGCAAAATACCATAATATATAAATAACAAAACCTTTTCAAGGAAAAAAAATTATTAAGGGGAAAATATCAAAGATCATCCCACCTAGTATATCAATCATCAACAACTGAAACAAGCAATCGTAACAAGAAATACAAAGCAAAACCAGGCAAAAAAAAAGAAAGAAAGAAACTGTAACCCAGTATTGCTTTTCATTTTCCAAGTTGAACTTTACGAAAAAAATCCGGAATTTTCACAACAAAACTAAGATATCTTTTAGGAGGATAAAATGAATGGAAAAAAGGTGAGAAATTGAATGAGATGGACCTGGAAAGTTAAGTTCTTTCTGAGAAGAGCGTTGGCCTGCGTCCAGAAACTGGCTGGACCCAGTGTTGGACGCTGATCCGCCATTGATACAACTTTGCTTAGACGAAAATCAAGTTGTAAAATTCAGAGAAAATTAAAAGTTTAAAGTCTTCGGGTACGGTTTTATAGGAGGGAAAGGGAGCTGTTTTTCTCAGCAGTTTCGTACTTTGCTTTCCGGACTGCTGCTTATTTATTAAATAAAGGAATAAACCGGTCTGAAATCTGAATTCTCCTTTCCTATACTTTTAATATTCTGGGGGATTTCCAGATTTCCCCGCGATTTTCAAACCTTGTTGCCTATATTATTATTATTCTACTCTTCAAGCCTTAACGCGTTTCGGCTCTTTGGCCGTTTGCTTCCAAGATACCCCCAGTTCTTAGCAGAAATAGCCGAAATGCCCTTGGGGAACCAAACATATTTTATTTTATTATAATAAAAAAAATAAAACTAAATGCTATTTTTATTATTACTTTTAACTTTCTTTTTTAATTTATCGGTCGATGTTCCTTTTTATGAATTTCACCTTGTCTAATATTACTAGGCAGTAATTACCATTTCCCTAAAAAGTAATTTGCTTACCCTACTATAGATTATTTATTTACCTTTTGTTTTACAATATTTATTGAGATGAATGAATGATACAATATTCGAATCGAAATTAACAAAAACAATTTTTAGATTTCTTGCTAATATATTATTATTTTTATTTATTTTCTTGGTGCAATCATCATCACATTAACATGAATATGTTAACATCTAAACTGACAAATCCTTGCCGTACTGCTCCAATAAAATATATAAGTGAATTAAATTTCTTGGATATTTAACCAATAGGTTGACGTCAATACCATATCTTTTTCGTTAAGTAAACAATAAGCGAACTTAAAATTCACAACCTATTTGGATTATTTTAAAATATTTTTATTAATTTAATCACTCTAATTAATATAATTATTTAAATTAATTCACTAATAGATTGTTAACGTGATACCTTTTTGTTTTTGAAAAAATTATCTCTATAATTAGTCTAAAACATTTCTTTTAATTTATTTGCAATATAAGAACTATTAATTCTCATCACTATCTATCCCTTATTTCCCATCTCTATTTCTCTTCACTTCGTTGTCTCTGCACCATTAGAATCACCTTACACAACTGTTTCTGGTGATGTAAATACTTATTATGTTTTTCATTCAGTTTTATAACTTTTGTGATTTTATTAAATATGTGCTTAAGACGTGTTTGTTTCGTATTGAAATTTTAGTGAATTTGAGTGTCTGAAAGAATCTTTTTAATTGCTTTGCATAGAGTTATTAATTTCAGCTATTGGATCTTTAAATTCTAGTATCTTACTGTTTTTAAAGCTAAAAAAAATGGGTGCTTTCTTTACACTATGTTTAGGGCTATTTATTTTGTTGTTGTGGAATGGAGTTTACTTGAATTCATGGGTTTTTTAGCTTATGAGATTTAGCATCCACAAATTTGAGCTTAGATATGAAAAAGCAGGAGATGGATGGTAATTATGATTGATGATTCCTATAGTTGATGTTGAGAAATGACGAAAATAGGTGGTTTTTATGTTGTAAATAAATTTTAAAAAATGTGTTTTGAAATAATGATAAAAAAGTTTTTAATTTTAGTCAAAAATTAAAAAATGCCATATCAGCAACCTATAGTGGATTAACTGAATTTTTAACGCCAGTGACTAATTTAAACAATTATCTTAATTAAAATATTAATTGACAATATTTTTTTTTAAAATAACCAAAATAGAAATAGCTATTTTAGAGTGTCTGTTAGTGTAATTTACTCATTATTATTTTCTTAGTATGATATCATAAACCGATCAACATTATATGAATTAATTGTTTTTTATCATTACTACCTAATCAACTTTCTTATGTATGTATCTGATGATATCTTACACCATATGATACATAAAAAATAATTAAAATATACTCAAATTTTTATCATGCATGTATACGTATGGAAACAACAACATAGAAGTGTGTTTAAAAATACTATACAATAAATAATAAAATTTATGATTTGAAATTAATTAATAATAACACATAAAATATGTATGATATTAAAATTAAAAAATATTAAATTGTAAGTAAAATAAAATTTAAACACATAAATACATCAAACTAAGATACTAAATGCACTATAATTGTTTATCAATCTTGAGTCAATATATAGGATTAATGAAAGTGATAAGTATGCATAATAAAATTAAAATGTATATATTATATTAAAATAAAGCTTTGGGTTAATGGTAAAATTAAGCTTTTATTGATGTAAATTTCTCTATGTGTAAATTTTGTATTAATTTTTATAAAAGGTCAAAATATTAAAATAATATAATTTATTTTAAATATGAAAAAGCTGAATTAATACTCCAAGACAAATAAAAGTTTAAAAAATAGCATAGATTATAAAATGAGGGATCAATTTCTTAATAATTTTTTGAATATCATACGTTACAAAATGAGCCAAGTGTATTCATATATATTCAAAGTTGGGCAGAAAGTCAAATTGATTGAATTGTATGAGCTTCTGGAAGGAAACGCAGCTTCTTAGAAAAATCAAGCAAATCAGCAAAATGGCAAAGGTGTATTGAATCAGAGATAAGACAAGGACACAGCGTAATGAATTTCTTCAAACCATAAATAAATAGTTTATGCTTTGTACTTTGTGGAAGAATTCTGATGACATCCAGAATTAATAATAAACAAAAACACCATAGGCCATTCATAAGCGTTAATTAATTTCAACTTTTTAATTTAGAAATGAAAGAAAATGGGTGTAGGGGTAAGAAAGATACATTTTTCAATGTAACAAACATTACTTCCCATCACCTCATTTGTTTTTCCATATTTTTTTATAAAATATAAATACCAAATTCATAAACTTTTTAAAATTGTCATTCTAAATATAAATATAGTATAAGTACAAATAAATATTTGAATAATTGTATCCTAAAATTAAATTAATTTAAAATAAAGCAAGCAAAAAATGGATAAGAACCAGAAAATTTTTATTCATAACATGAAATATGTAAAATAAAACTCAAATTAGTTTCTATTTTAACCAACAAAACGAGTTGGTTGAGGCAATACATAAGTTGTGCATTGGTTTTTTATTTTGTGGGAAAGGAAAATTACATCCCTATCCCTGTGTTGTTGGACAAATTATCTTTTGTAGGATAAAACAAAAGGATATTCCTTACTTGACGAACATCACACTAACGTTACTTTTTACATATTCCAAATAAATTTATAATTTTGCGTCAAAAGAAAAAGAAATTTCTTGTTTATTTTTTCATTTCAATAAGGGATAATGCCAAGTTTTATCCTCTACTTTAACGAAATTGTCCATATGGTACCTACAACCCATGAAGCCGAAAGAGCCATAAATGAGTGCTTGAACTCTCCTTTCCAACTGTCTTTTTTTTTTTTTCCTTCATTTCAGTGAGATTTTTTGCTGATATTTTTGTTTTCATGATTTGCTTCAGTCTTGGTTTTACTTAGATTTGAGTTTAATTTTTTTGAGGGGTTGAGTTTGATTTGAGAGAAATAACAGTGGTAATGGGTGATTTGAATTTTTTTTTCTTGGTCAAATGACAACGATTTATTTTCAGATACTTTGGTCTCTACTGTGGAGTAAACATCAAAATGATTTCAGTTTTTTACTTTGAAAAACTGTTCATCTTTGTTGTTTTGAATATTGATGTAAATTTTTATTCAAAACAAAAAACATTTAATTTTTTTTTGACCTATTTATGGAAAAATTTGTTGAATCTTATTTAACAATGTCCGAAATGAATCATGGTCATGTCCCATGTCAACTCATGTGCTATGTAGATACAAACTCATACAAGTTGAGAATAGGAGCTAAAAAACCATGCTTATCCACATAGGAAGTTGCCAAAAATCGAAGACACTTTTATGAATGATTCCTTTTATTGAAATTTTAATTTGAGTATTTATTTATTTTAATAACAAAAAATAAAATAAATAAGTAAGTGTTTAATTTAAATTTAAAAGAAAAAGGGAAATAAAATAGAAATTAGTAAGTTTTTAATTAAAATTTATAAAAATGATATTAATAAATTTTTAATTTGAATTTAGAAGAGAAAAGGGAAAAAAGAAAATTAATAAGTTTTAAATTTAAATCTTAATAAAAAGTAAAAAGAAAAAGAAATAATGCAGTTTTAAATTGATTTTAAATAAGTCTCCAAGCATTATATATTAAATATATTTCTTTTATTTTAAATTGATCTTTGACCTTAAAAAAATAAAGGCGGGGGCAATTTTCTGAGTACCCCTTTGATTGCTATTTAAAATTTTTGGTGTGATTCACATTGCCATGTGTTATTTCATTACAGGTCCATGTGTCAAGCATGTCAAAAATTAACAGTCGTTAGGGTAGGGTACCAAAATACCATACGGATAGAAAGTATATGTACTAAAATGAACAAATTAAAAGTATAGGTATTGCATTAGCAATTTCGTTAAAGTACAGGGTAAAACTTGTCATTAACGCTTTCAACAAAAATATTCACCCAATTATTTGAGTTCATTCTATTTCAGTTACCCTATTATTAATTTTTTTGTTTTAGTCATTCAAGTTTTTAAAATTAAAATTTTTAGTCACTCTGCTAGTGGTCTAATAAAGTTTATCGTGGAGTTTTTTTTATTGGCCTAATAGCAAATTTAATCCTCAAATATTTACAAGTTCTATTAATTTTAATTTTAATTTTAAATATAAAAAATTAACAAATATAACTCTCAATTTTACAAGTCATTTTATTTCTAAATTTATAAAAATTATAAAAAAATCTTAAAATTTTTAAAAAGTATATATCAATTGTAAAAATTTAATAAACAAATATACAAATATTTTTAATATTCTTGTATCCAATATGAATTTCTAACATATCTTCCGCTTTATTATTTCTTACATTCAAATGATAAAATTGGAAATATCAAATGTCGTGGCCTCGATCTGCAATCTCTCTCTAATATCTGAGCTTGAAATGATAAAGACACAAGAACACCAGAGCCTGGATCTGATATTGTCTCTCTAGCAAAGAGTAAGGTTGTCAGAGTTAATGTTGTCAACCCAACTATTTTTTTGGGGTAATAAATTTGTTAACTTTGAATTTCTTTCTAAGTTTTAATTAGACATTTCGAACAATGTAGCAAAAGCAAAGGAGGACTAAATCAAAAGAGATTGAATAAAAAATAGTTTTAATTTCTTTCTAGGTTTTTCACATGTTTGGTTGAAGAGAAAATGTAAATATAAATTATAAAAAAAATTAAAAAAAGTAAATATAGAAGTTTTTTTAAATATTTTTAAATCTATTATATAAATTTTAAAATTAAGATTAAAATAACAAATTTTGTAAACATTGAGAGTTATAATTTATTAAATTTTTTAGATTTATAATCAAATTGATAAAATGTGTAAATATTGAAGGGCTAAATCTATTATTAAGCCAATGAAAAAAAGCTCAACACTCGACTTTCACTACTAAATTAATGGCAAAAAAGACTAGAATATTTAATTTTAAAAAATTGAATGACTAGATTAAGAAAAAAGTAATAATTAGACTAGTAAAATAGAACAATTGGATGATTATTTTTATACTTTACATGATATATTTTTATTAATTTAGTTTTTATAAGACTACTTTTTTATATAATTTTAAAAATTAGAAATATAAGCATAATTACAGTTAGAAATAATATTGTTTACACAATATAATTCTCAAAAATGAAATTTTAAAAGTTTTAAAACTTACATAAGACAAAATCTGGTCAACAAACTCTATATTTTTATTATTTGGATGTGGTGTGACATCACATAATTTAGTTGTTTGACTTTGTTTTCATTCTTGGCCACTTGTTCCGTTGTTGACTCTGATCTTTACGTGTGAATATAATTATTATGCCATTTTTCCATAACTTTAAACCAAAACCATGTGAGATTTTGAATTATATTATAAAAATAGTATAATTATTTAAGCAAATCTTAAACAATCAATTATTTCGATAAGCATATGAATCCGAATTCAAGGTCTTAAAAGGAATGAGGGTATAATACAAGTTAGGTAGCAACAGGGGACAGGATCAGCTTACCAAGGGAGGTGTTAAAAGTTAGTTGTTAGAGATGTTGCGGGGTGAATGTATCGGAGAGGTCTCTATCTATTATTAAATAGATTAATTTAATTTTTACATTATTAAAAAGGATCAAATAAAGTTAAATTGAAATAAAATTAACATTTATTGTTTAAAAAATATCCTTTACTATTTAATATAGTTAATAATTTTAAAGTTTTTATTGTTTTGTAAATGAAATCTTTTATTTAAAATTGAATTAGAATTGAAAAAAAATAATTTTCAAGATATTTTTATACGTTAAATGTTAAATCTATTATAATTTAATTTTTTTATTTTTTTAATAATATAGAGACTAATTTAATACAATCCCTATAATATAAGGACCTTTCAAATACTTTAACGAATGAATAATTTTACATCTTGAATAGTAGTAGTGTGTGTTAAGTTGTGTTTTGCTGACCATTGATAAATCTTACTTTTCAAATTTTTAATATATATTAAAAAATATACTTCAATTAATTAACAACGTAAATTAAATAATAAAGGTATAATGCTACATTTTGTTCTCAACGTTTATATTTTTTTATTAATTTAACTCATATTTTTAATTAAATTTGGCCTTTGATCTTTTATAAAAGAGTTGAATTTGACTATCACCCTTTCAAAAAAAATTATATTGTCATTTTTTAATAGAAATATTGACAAAAAGGTTAAGTTTTTAAACATTATAACTCACATGACAATCCACATATAGTTTATACTTTTTTTTCACTCTTGTGAAATTATATATATATATATATATATATATATATTTGAATTTTGAATTTTGAATTTTGAATTTTTTATAGTTTATATTTTTACAATTTTTAAATTATCTACTAACATGGCATATAAACAAGCAGAGTCACGTAAGCATGAAGTATTTGTGAACTACCGCAACGGTTGTCATGTCAACATCATTAAAAAATAATAATATTTTAGTCAATATTTCTATTTAAAAAAAACGATTTGACTCTTTTTAATTACCAGAACGGTTGCCATGCCAACATCACTGAAAAATAACAATGTTTTAGTCAACATTTCAATTTTTAAAAAAAAGTGATTTGACTCTTTTTTAAAATGTTAATGGCCAAATTTAATTTAAAAAAATGAGAGTCAAAACGATAAAAAAAAATGTAAACGTTAAGAGCTAATTTGATATAATGTAAATATTAAAATAGAAATACAACAAGGTTCTTACCAATTCAAGAAAAATTTGTACAATAAAATAGACGAAAAAGTAGAAAGGAACACAAAATCTTTAAAGGATAAATTTTATGGTTTATTGGTCAAATATGTACCTTATTAGGGAATAATTTGAGTTCGAATCATAATTGTATTAATAAAGACTTAAAAGGAAGAAATAAAATAAATTAGCTGAGTGTATTCTCGTAACTCTTTATTTACTTATCAACAATAAGTGTTGGTGTAATGATAAGTTATATAATACTTTCAAAAAGAAAACACGAATTTAAATATTTGAAATGATATTATTAATCTTATTTTTAATATTTTAATTAAAAGTAAAAACAATTTTTAAAAAATTGAATATACAAATAATGTTGTTGAGATATTAAGGTGTCAACTGTCAATGTTCATCTAATATTTCTTAACACGTTATTATAAGCAGGGGCAAATTTAAGGGGCTAGTGCCTGGTAGGGCTCAAGCCCCCTAAGATAGAAAATTTTTCATTTGGCCCTTTTAAATTAATAAATGTCAATTTACACTTTAATCTCCCTAAAAATAATAAAATTTTAATTTAATCTTCTAAAAATTATATTTTTATTATCACAAAAATTACAATTTAATTTCAGCCCTCACTATTTTTTTTTTTACTTCATCTCGATTATAAGATATTTTCATACTTATTTCTTACTTTTCGGAATTCAAATTTTTAAATAAAATACGAAGGGAAACTACTATTATTGGATTTCAATATCCGATTCTAGCTAAAAGATTGAAACAAATACAATGGATATAAGATGAAGCAAAAGACATATGCAAGATGTCCATTTAAGTGTATTTCTTTTCTTGTCAAATAAATATATTTTTTCTTTAAAGAATAAAAATCAAACCACAAAGACTTATTTAGTTAAAAAGAAGGGTAAATATTGATAAGGAGATACAATTAATTATTTTCTTACATTTTTATTAAAATATTATAATATTAATAAATTTAAATATCATTTACCTACATAAATTTTATGTTACAATATCATGTCAAAACTGAATATTTTATTTCTCAATAATCCTTTTTGACAATCATACTAAATAAAATCTTAAACTAAACTTTTCAAATTTATTTTTTTAAATAATTTTTTTACAATATTTTTTCAAATGCAACACTAAACTAGTCTTTAGTGAGATTTAGAGCTATCCATGAGTCGAGCTCTGATAAAGAGGTTTTGCCCATGGATCAGCTTGAATGTAAATAAAATGATTCTTGAATATTTTTATTTAATTTATAGTTAAAATATATTTTATATTTTATTATTTTTAAACTGTAACATGAGCTTTTTGGATGGGTCAAGCCAAGTCAGGCTCGGGCCCCAACTTGGAAGTTTTTGTAAAATTGGACCTCAACTCGGTTTGACTTGACCCATGGACATCTTTGATAACATAAAAGACTAAATGAGTAATGAGATACATTTAAAAGTTACATCTAGTATCTAGATTATGTGGGTTTTAACCCTGTCCGGTTAAGAAAACAAATTTCAGTTACAACAGAAGTACTTTTTTCTATAGCAATACACTTTTTTCTTTGAAAAGTACTTGTGTTTTGTGCGAAAGAAATTTGAATCATTATCGGCTTTCAATCAAACAACATTTTTTGCTATCCTCGTATCTCAAATTACGCCGAGTGTGGGCTTGAGCAACACGAACCAAATATAAAACCATAAACGAATATCATTTACTATTTAGTCAAGCTATAAATTCCACTATTGTCAATGATACTAGATATTGCAGAAGTCGTTTACCCAATGCACTAACTTTTAGTTCCTTATGTATTTAAACTCAGGCTTTTACTTACATCAAAATATATGAGTCACGCATACATAATCCATCATCTATTCAAGATTTAATTATGTCATACTGTGAATGTCACAAGTTAATAAAGCCATAAATGAATCCACTATCTATTCTATTTGGGTCTTGTCCAATTTACTATTATTACAATCAATAACATTTATGTCTCCATTTTCTGAGAGTCATCCACTCCGATGCTCAAGACAGAACATCTCCCTAATTGGACTTGATAGACGGCGTATTAGCCTTTCAATCGATTTACACATTTTTTATTAGACTAAGGACGTGTTTAGATTATCTACTAATATAAATTGTCTTTATGTATTATAATCCGACCACATAATATCGCTTAGTATTAGTTAAACATTATATAACTATTTAGCTAATATTTGCTTCAATTTTGCTTTGTGTGCAAAAACATTGAAGATATTTATGTAAACAATGAATTAATTTACTAATCAATTTGTTCAAAAAATACAAGTATGCAAAATGAACATACTTGTAACACCCTGAATATTATATTATTGTTTTCGTGAATATCTAACACAAATATCTGACTGTTTTAGTGATTAAGTATTTTAGGGGTGTGTGTGAGGTCTTGGGTTCAAGTCCCACCTTTAATTAATTTTGGTTGTTTTAAATCCAAGCCTTACCCTTGTCAAGTAAGCTTATATAAAATTATTTGTTAATCTATATCAGAATGAGTCTGCTGGTTTAAGTGGTAAGGGAGTTGGTGTGTTGGAGATCTTGTGTTCAAACCTTTGTGCGGGTATGCATATTAATTTTACTTGGTTATCTGTTAGAGTTTCAGTGGAGTTAAAATTTTGAGGGGGCAGAGTTAGTGGGAGGAAATTAGGAGATTTGGGATATCTATTTTTTTTTTTACTTTTCAATTTTTCTCTCTCCTGCAAAGAAAATCATGTCAGAATTTCTTCTATTTTCCCCTCTCTGACTTTTTCCTCTATCTTTGCAACTCTTTGTTTTGGTTTTCTTTCGTTTCGGCTCGTGAATCCGTTGTTCGATCGTACTGTTGGAGTTGTCAAATTCTCCTTTTGGTGTGGTAAGTAGAACTCTATTGTTGTTGATTTTTGGTTTGAGATTTTTGCGATGACAATCTGTGGAGATTTATTGATGCATGTAGTGTTTAGGTAAAAATTGTGAAACGAGGAATTGCATTTCAGCAGTTTAGTGCACGTTAGAGGCGTTTTGGCATCGTTGGTAAGTCGACTCCTTGTCGATTCTTGTGTCAAACTTGTTAACCAATCTACTATATTGATGTTGGGTACTCTGTTTTTAGGTATTGGAAGGTTCAGGATAGTTTTCGCTTCAAATCGATACTAGGTGTATACCAGAAACACAAAAAATGAGGCTTCAGAAAAAGCTGAAAAACTATCCTATCGACGCCATAAGGCGTATGGTTACCCGTGTGGTTGGTCTTGTGTGAGACATGGCCATGTAGTCGACGAAGGCATGGTTGTACGCAAATCACGTCAGAATTTCTTATATTTTCCCCTCTCTAACTTTTTTCCTCTATCTCTGCAACTCTTTGTTTTGGTTTTCTTTCGTTTCGGCTCGTGAATTCATTGTTCGATCGTACTATTGGAATAGTCGAATTCTCCTTTTGGTATGGTAAGTAGAACCCTATTGTTGTTGATTTTTGGTTTGAGATTTTTGCGATGACAATCTGTGGAGATTTATTGATGCATGTAGTGTTTAGGTAAAAATTGTGAAACGAGGAATTGTATTTCAGTAGTTTAGTGCATATTAGATGCATTTTGGCATCGGTGGTAAGTCGGCTCCTTGTCGATTCTTGTGTTGAACTTGTTAACCAGTCTATTATATTGAAGTTGGGTACTCTGTTTTTAGGTCTTGGAAGGTTCGGGATAGTTTTCGTATCAAATCGATACTAGGTGTGTACCCAAAACATAGAAAATGAGGCTTCAGAAAAAGCCAAAAAACTATCCTATCAACGCCACAAGGCATGTGGTTACCCGTGTGGTTGGCCTTGTACGAGACATGGCCATGTAGTCGACGAAGGCATGGTTGTGGTGGCGTGAGCGTGGCCATGTTAGCCACACAAGCTAAGCCAAGTTGGGTGTGCAAAAACATTATAACTATACAAAATTTTGCTTTGTGTGCAAAAATATTGAGGACAATATACAAAAAGATATTTATGTAAACAATGAATTATTTTATTAATCAATTTGTTCAAAAAATACAAGTATGTAAACGAACATACTACACTTAGAACACCTGATCTAATATTCATTCTCTTCCTTTTTCCCTAATATTTTAATGATAAAAAAAGTTATGTCTATCATTTTAGCTCATTTGTTTTTTTTTTTTGGTAAGGTGCAAGAATACAGACTATTTAAAGATCTAATTCAAATTCGTGTCAATTAAAAAATTGAACACTAATTTTTTGAGATTAAAATTAAACCCTATATTTGGATTGAACAAAATAAGAGAAAATAAAGGAAAGTAAGAGAAAGCAACATGGGAATTGAATTTCCATTACTTTCCATCGAATTGCTTAATTTTTATTTACCCTAATTTCTTGGAAAGACTAAGTTAGGGAAAAGAAAAAAATATCGAGGCAATTTATGAGTGGTAAGGAGCAATATTCATTGGTATCTAGCATAACTTAAACTCATAATTTATCTTATTTGTTGGCATGTTTTATCAAAATATATTGGTTGGCCTTGTACGAGACATGGCCATGTAGTCGACGAAGGCATGGTTGTGGTGGCGTGAGCGTGGCCATGTTAGCCACACAAGCTAAGCCAAGTTGGGTGTGCAAAAACATTATAACTATACAAAATTTTGCTTTGTGTGCAAAAATATTGAGGACAATATACAAAAAGATATTTATGTAAACAATGAATTATTTTATTAATCAATTTGTTCAAAAAATACAAGTATGTAAACGAACATACTACACTTAGAACACCTGATCTAATATTCATTCTCTTCCTTTTTCCCTAATATTTTAATGATAAAAAAAGTTATGTCTATCATTTTAGCTCATTTGTTTTTTTTTTTTGGTAAGGTGCAAGAATACAGACTATTTAAAGATCTAATTCAAATTCGTGTCAATTAAAAAATTGAACACTAATTTTTTGAGATTAAAATTAAACCCTATATTTGGATTGAACAAAATAAGAGAAAATAAAGGAAAGTAAGAGAAAGCAACATGGGAATTGAATTTCCATTACTTTCCATCGAATTGCTTAATTTTTATTTACCCTAATTTCTTGGAAAGACTAAGTTAGGGAAAAGAAAAAAATATCGAGGCAATTTATGAGTGGTAAGGAGCAATATTCATTGGTATCTAGCATAACTTAAACTCATAATTTATCTTATTTGTTGGCATGTTTTATCAAAATATATTGGTTATTCTCTTACATGTTTTTGAGGATTTTGTATAGACAATCTCGTGTTTATTGGAGAAAAGATTGAATTAAATAAGATTATTTTTCAAGGATTCTTATATGATCTACTTACCTTATATATAAGATATGGGCTGACTTTATGATCCATTGTATCCCACTAAAAAAACTAATTGTTTTAGTTAGATTTAGGCAGGTACTGATGAATTGAAGTTTGCTCAGTAAAGTTGGATACATGCTCTAAATATAGAAGGTTTGTTCAACCTTGATATATGTTTTATTGTTGAGGTAATTATGAGATGAGTACCTAGAGTTATGCCACAACTAGTGCCCATTGTGTTTGGCATTGTTTAGCCTCATAATTTGCCTTATATGGTGTCGGTATTTTTTGTTAACAAATCTTTGGACTATGATATTTGTTGATGATGTGGACGCGTGTAAACCTATTTATGATATCCAACCTATTATAGGAACATACCTTGAACATTGATTTGGATTGGATCAAACAAACTTCATTATTTTGACGAGATTGGATCGAGTAACTTAATAATGTATCTTATAAAAGATTTGAAAACTTATCTTGGTCATATTGAAGATATTATCCTTACTGGTTATCTTTGATATTTTGATGGAAATATTGATTGCAATTAATCATTATTTTAATAAGCCTTAAATTATTATATATTGAAAGGCTTAATGAGTCACTAAGTTTTTGTCCTAAATTTTTAGGGGAGAAACTTAGAGGAGAGTGATCTAAATCTTATATGCAAAAGTGAGGTTGCTAATCTAATTAGTATTAGTGTTTGTAGTCATCTGTGTATGATGTGTTAATATAGTAAATTATCTCCCTGGCAAGACCCAATAGACGTAGGGAAACGAAACTGTGTAATCATATTGAGCACTAATTGTTTTTCTGCTTCGTCTTCACAAATGCTTGAAGCAGTTAGCACAGCTCAGTTTCTGCTTGCAATTATTATTTTAGGAAATAATAAAAATAAAATTTATTTTAAAATGTGAAATATCAATTTCGTCTTTTTAATCTTTTACATAAATTATTTTATAAAAAGAATATAATTAAAAAATCATTATAAATAATTATTTTTAAAATTTTTCACAATTTAACACAACAAATATTAAAAAAAACCCTTCGCTTTACTTTTCTTTCCTTTACTAATTTTAATTATCTAAATAAAATAAAGATCATATCGATTTTTTCCATAACCTAACTTTTTTTTTCTTTTTTATTTATTGACATTGTTTTCCTTTACAATTATTTATTGTAAACATTAGTTTTGAGTTTTATATCAAAATTGTCGAAACATTTTTTTTTTGAAAATCGTCAACTTTATATTTGGAAAAATGAAAATGGGAGTCGCCACAATCTTTTTTTATGAGGTGTGATTGGACCACCTCGTGATTTGATCGTTTTAATAAAACGTTTAATTTACTAAAACAATGATTTTTAGTCTACAAAATCTAAGAAATCAGGTTCGGTAGTCGGTTACGTACGAGGAAGGATTTGTAACACCCAAAATTTTGGCTTTTGTGATTTTTTGTGCATGAAAATTTTTGAAATTATTTTTGTATTATTTTGACACAAATAATTGTCTGTTTGAGTGAATATGAGCTCTGGGTGTGTTTGGGGAGGTCCCAAGTTCAAGTCAAGACTTGGGGTAAATTATGGTTTTTTATTTGGTTAAAGCTTAACTATTAGGTAATAGGTTTAAAAGAATTTATTCGTGAAAACTAATTAGAATGGGTTTACTGGTTTGGTGGTTAAGTGGAGTGTTAAGTGGTTAGAAGTCTGGGGTTTGAATCTCTGCAAGGGCAAGAGGTTTATTTTGCAGCAATTTTCGGCTAGGAGTTTGAGTTTTTCTAAAAATCTGAATTGAGGGGTTTAACAGTTTCTATCAGTATCGCTTCTTCTTTTTTGCCTTATCTTTTATTTCTTTTCCTTTTTTTCCCCAAAAGTTGCTGCCGATTACATCTTCTCCCATCTCTATTGTCAAATTTCTTTATTGTTTCTCCCTATACCAATTCTTTTCTTTGTGATCGTTCTAACATTTTGTGTGGGGTCATGTTTTCGATAAGTGATTCTTCTTACTTTTGGTATTATTACAGTTGATTAGGGCGTTAATAGGTATTCGATTGCGGTTTAGGGGATAATCGAGGTTTTACGGGTCACTAACTAGTGTTCTAAACAGCGAGTAATTATCATTATTCGTTGGAGGTAAGTGAATCTCTCGTTTTAGGATTTGTCTATTCTTAACTTTTCGATTCAAGAGACTGAAAATTTGACGTTTTATTGCCGATTATAGGTTTAGGGGTGGTTAAGGGTGATTGTACGTCGAAAATGAACCAGGTGTGTACCCCAATTGCTCTGAAAACGTGATTTAGTGAAAACCAAAAATGATGTTGTCGACGCCACACGGGCATGTGGACTACTCGTGTGGAGGCTGTGTAACGAATGAGGGTGTGCGCGCACCACACGGGTGCGATGGACACGGGCGAGTCAGGCTGGCTAGGCCGTGTTCGAGACACGGGCTAGGTCAATTGGGTCGTGTGGCCCACACGCCCGGTAGGCACTTGGGCATGTGAGCCCATTAATCTGAATTAAGGTTGCACAGGTCACCCTAGTCTACTATGACCTGTTTAAAGGGTCGGTAAGCGTTACTTAGACTTTGTTTTGTGACATGATGCTGAGATGTATGCTAGCATGTGTATCCTCACTGTTCTGATAGCATGTGTATTAATATTGTTCTGATCTGTTTACTATATGAAAGCATGCCATGACATTATGTATGTTGCATTACATCGGGTTGGGTTTTGTTATTGAAGAGAAGGAAGACTGTAAGGCTTTTAGCCGTTGATTGGCAGCTGTACTGCATTTATTTATTATGTGTCATTTACGGTACCTCATGGTGTGTAGGGTTGGATAGGTTAATTTTATCCCCACACTTAGTGTGTAGGGTTGGGTGAGTCGATTTTATCCCCACATGGTGTGTAGGGTGGACGGATATGGTGTGCAAGGTTGGTGGGCATGTACTGTACTGATTGTTATGCATGTATACCTGTATAGGCTAAGACCTGAATGTATTTGATACTGTTCTGAGTGGGCTAAGGCCTGCACTGATTCTGTTAAAAGCTCAGGCTTGATTATGACTGCTTGACTGTTATCTGATTATATGCATGCTTTACAGTGGGGATGTACACACTGAGTTTGCGAAAACTCACCCCTTTATTTTATTTGTCTGTCAGGTAATCCCTAACAGTAAATAGATTGGTGCTGCGGAGGGCTCGAAGGTGACCACTGATGGTCACTTTACTGGACTCTATGTTTTTATTACTGGTTATTTATTATTTTATTATTTTGGGAGTTTTATGTATTGTGGACCTTTGGACTATTTTGTTTTATACTTTGAGTTTTCCAATTCGTTATTTTCATTGATTTATAAACTGCGACAATACAAACGTGTTTTAAAACTTAATTTCGGATTTTTGTATGAATGAAAGTTTTCAATCCTTTCGCGATAAAGAAAAGATAATAATTTGAACAAATTTTTGATATTCGAAACAGTTTTCCAAAAACACTCTCTCATGTGACGCCACCAGCTTCAGCCATAACGTCTAGGCCGGGTTTGGGGTGTTACAAGATTAACACCCTCGTAACGCCCAAAATTTGTACCTAGTTGATTACTTGGTGTCTTTAGTGTCGAAAATTAAAAATTTGAGGAAATTTTAAAAATACGATCATTTTGTTAAAACATTATTAACATGAAAATGACTTTGTTTTGAGTTCATTAGGAAAAAGGATCACGTCCCGTAAGTCAGGACACAATGCCTTAAATTCTCGAAACGAGAATAAACACAAAATTTTATTTTATTATTATTTTTTAAAAGTATATTCAGTTATCTTGGTTTTGGAAAGAAACCATATTTCGTAAGTTAGGAACACGACTTTTCTTATTCCGAAATAATGAATATTGCATTGATTTAAAAAAAATTACTTTTTTATATATTGTGTAAAAACGAACAATTTAAATATAATGCATGGTAAAATAAACGAACATGACATGAAAATTGTCGAAAAAATAAATAAACCAATAAATAAATAAACAAAAGAACAAGAACACCAAAAAGATAACATAAAATAAAAAAAAAGACAAATAACGAATAAAAATGCACCAATGAAAAGCATGTATATAATTTAATTATTAAGTATGCATAAAAGGGAGTAATAAATACATAAATAATAAAACGATGATAATAAATCATAAATAAATATTAGGTGAAAATAAAAATAAATGAAAATAGAATAACATAGTAAAAAAATCTAAAAGGATTGAAAGTGATTAAATAAAGGATTAAATCGAAATTAAAATGAAGTTGAAAGGATAAATTATAAGTAAATAAAAGAAAAGGGTAGAATGAAGGGCCAAAATAAAATGCGCACCAATGAGGGACTAACTGGGAAATTACTTCATGTCCCTAAAACGAAGCCATTCATTTAAGGACTAAAATGAAATGAAAACAAAATTATATAGAAAATTTTAAAATACATAAAACATGGATAGAGCTAAATTGAAGAGTATGAAAAAGTGGAAGGATTAAAGCCGAAAATAGCCCATTTGGCTTTAAAAACACGTGGATCCTCTTTGCGCGAGTTGGGTCTAGGGTTGGTTTAGCCAAAACGACATCGTTTTAAGGCTTATGAGCTTAGGCCAAAACGACGCCCTTTTTATCCCCTATTTAAGTTAAAAAAATCTTTAAAAAAATCATTTCAAACAGTTTTCAAAAAAAAAACAAGCACTCCCCCTCTTTCTCTGCTTTCTCCCTAGGCACGAGGGCCACCGAGCCCCGCCGTGACGGCCACTGGTCTCCGACGATTGCTTCGCCGTTCGCGGTGGTCAACCAAAATAAAAAGGGTCATTTTCAACGTTTCAACCCCCTGAGCCTCGATTCAAGACTAAAATGCCCAAAAAGTCCTCCAAAATTCAGAAAAACAAAAGGAACCATTCGGTTCCGTCTTCAATGATCGCAACGAAGTTAAAAAAAGATTGTGTTTTTTTAGTATATAGGTATATATATCTACTATTGATAATAGATGTGAAATAAAAATGAAAATATAACTTTAAAAAACTATGGCAAAAATTTCTTACTCGATCTATTGTTTCTTGATATATTTTTTGTGTATTCAATATTTTGTCCCCCAAAAGTTTACATTTATCTTGAGGCTTTTATAGCCTGATTTCAATACAATATATCTTATTTTTGCTACTGCCCACTGTCTTTTCTACTGTTGATTTTGCACGTGGCGATGGCAAGTGGCGAAGGCGGTGCTGATAGTGGCAGAGGGAGTAGGGACGGCAGCAGACCTAGGTGCGGCGCACTTAGGGTTTTTTCTTTCAATTTTTTGTTTTGGGCCACTAGGCTTATGGTTGATTTGGGTTTTTTTTATTTGGTCTGTTGGGCTTTATAAACTTGGGGTTTTTTATTTTTGTTTATTTTGGGTCTGTTGGACCCGGACTAAATAGGCCCGACACAGCTGCCCCATTTTACTCATTGTCGTGTAAGGGGAATAGAGTAAAAACTTTAAAAGGGGCCAATTTTGCCTGCTCTTACCGAGTCTCGACTTCATTTGGTGCTTCTCTTCTTTAGGTAGCCTCATTCTAATTCACTGCATCTTCAGGGGTATAGGAAATTTTACTTCGATCCACTCCACTGCCACTTCAGGGAGAGAAGGCTTGTAGCTTCAATCTGCTCCACTACAACTTCAAAGAGATAAGATTTGTAGCTTCAATCTGCTCCGCTGCAACTTTAGGGAGATAAGATTTGTGATTTTAACCTGTTCAATTGCAACTTCTGAAGATAAGGTTTGTAGCTTTAATCTGCTCTACTGCAACTTCAGAGAGACAAGACTTGATATTTCTAATCTACTCCACTGCAACTTTAGGGAGATAAGATTTGTTATTTTTAACCTGCTCTGTTACAACTTTAGGGAGATAAGATTTGCCATAATGATTTCAATTCATCCCACTACAACTTTAGGGGTATAGGATTTGTGATTTGTAGCTTTAATCCATTCCACTGCAACTTCAGGGAAATATGATTCGCATCTTCAATCTGCTCCACTGCAACTTCAGGGAAATATGATTCGCATCTTCAATCTGCTCCATTGCAACTTCAAGGAGATAAGATTTGTTATTTTTAACCTACACCGCTGTAACTTCAGGGAGATAAGATTTGACATAATGATTTCAATCCATCCCACTGCAACTTCAGGGGTATAGGATTTGTGATTTATAGCTTTAATCAATTCCATTGCAAATAAGATTCACATCTTTAATCTGCTCTACTACAACTTTAGAAAGATAAGATTTATCACTTGTAGCTTTAATTTGTTCCACTGCAACTTTAAGGAAATAAGATTCGCTATCTTCAACTTGCTTCACTGCAACTTCAGGGAGATAAAGTTAGTGACTTTAATCTGCTCCACTGTAACTTCTGGGAGATAAAATTTGCCATAATGACTTTAATCCATCCCACTACAACTTCAGGGAGATAAAATTTGTAACTTATAGCTTTAATCTGTTCCACTACAACTTCAGGGAAATAACATTCGCTATCTTCAACTTGCTTCTGTAACACCCTAAACCCGGCCTGAACGTTATGGTCGAATTTGGTGATGTCACATGAGAGTGCTTTTAAGAACGCGTTGGTACATTAAAACCGTTCTAGTTATTATCGTTTGTTTAGTTCAGGAAAACGTGTACTAATTGATTTACTTTAAAATATTTCTTTTACACAGAAGCTTTTGAAACTAAATAATTTTCAAATCATTTTTACTTATGAAAATCTTGGTTTATTTTAAGAAAATTGTACTTTGTTGCATTGCAGTTAAAAATCATAATTAACAGTTCAAAATCTCAAATTAAAAGAAAACAGTCCCGAAGTCCAAAGTTACAGTGATTAATCCCAAAAATAATATTTAAAGCAAGCATATAAACTGTAAAACTAATGTATAAGTGGCAGTGGTCATCGTCGAGTTCTCCGCTGCACCAACCCGCCTATTGCTGAGGATCATCTGAACAGATTAAATAGAGAAAGGGCGAGTTTTCTCAAACTCAGTGTGTAATCCCTCATAGAAAGCATGCATACGGAAATTGATTAGAATACAATCAAATATTTATGTACTGATTGGGTCTAAGCCCTTTACAGATTCGGTGTGGACCTTAACCCACTCAGATACTGAATCAAATATGAGTTAGGGCCTTAGGCATCTCAAATATAGCATGCATAACAGAACAGAATAATAGAAAAACCCAAACCACCAACCCTGCACACTAGCTCCGTCCAACGCAACACACCATGTGATCAACCCACCCATCCCTACACACCAAATAGGGTATAAAATACCCATCTATCCCTACACACCATACAGTATCGAATTACGGCACATATCAGAAATATGGAGCTTAGCTGCCAAATATCAGGCTTTAAAAGCCTTTCAGATAATTCATTCAACTTCATCAACTCAACTCCGAAGCAATGCAACATACTAATATGACATGCAATCGTGCAGATAACAGACACAAGTTTATATTCAGATCAGTACAGATATACATGCTAAATGTAACATCCTTAAAACTTATATCACATAATCAGATCACAAAATTAGGGTTTCAGTATTGCTTACCGACCCTATGATAGGTCACAGTCGACTTAGGCGACCCGTGTAACCTTACAGATCATTTCAGAGATATGGGCTCACACGCCCATATGGCCCACCCGTGTTGGCCCATACGTTCGTGTGGCCCACACGACCCAAATTGGCATTGGCTGTGTGGATTACACGGCCTAGCCCAAAATCCCACACACCCGTGTGGTTCACCCTTGTAGGCCTATACGGCCCAATTGGTCGAGACTGTGTCTCGTACACAGCCTCGCTGACCATCACACGGCCGTGTCATGCACTCGTGTCACGTGCGCATGGCCTGATTTGTCGTTTACAAGGTTGTGTACTGCCAACGACCTACTACAAGAGTGACAACACGCCCGTGTGGAGTCGACAGTTTAGTTTTTCAACTTTTGTTGATTCTCGTTTTTTGTGTTTTTGGGTACACAACTAGTTTCAATTCGCTATAAAACCACTTCCAAGCACTCCCAAACCTAACAATCGTCAAAATAATGCTCAGAAACTGATTCAATGCTCAGTTAATCCCGAAACTATGCAACCCACAACAAAGTTAACACTTACACTACAGCCCCAAACGATCTCTATTACGGTTCTGTGCGAGGAGAACCCCTTTTTTCCTGATTTACTGCTGTAAAAACAATTTCATAGGTCTCCAATTAGTATCTTAAAAATTGAATTTACAAAATTCTAAAATCACTTACTCTTATCGATAAAAGATAGCATACGAACTCTGGAAGATTCAAGAGATTAAAGTAGAGGATGGATTAAAAGAAAGACAAAACAAGTGACTGTAATTTCAGCGAAGGTTCGACATTAAAAGAGAAAAGAAACAGAAGGGAAAAACAAAAGAAACAGAAGGGAAAAACATTAGAAAAATTGAGAGAGTAAGAGAGGAGAGCTGAAATCTGCGGCCACCAAAATTGGGATATCTCAAATCCCAAACTTTCGTTCTAAAATTGCTCCAATACTTCCCACTACTCCACTACTACTCAAAAACCCAGTCAAAACCAACTCTTATAGTATGAACAACAAAAATTATCCCCTTTTGCCCACGTAGGGGTTCAAACACAAGACCTCAAACATAACAGCTCCCCACTTAACCACTAAACCAGTAGGCCTATTTTGATATGATTTTACAATCAACTAAATATAAGCCTACTGACTAGAGTTAGGGCTTTAGTCATAAAAATGCCAAAATTTGCCCAAGTTAAGGCTTGAACTTGGGACCTCACACACACACCCAGAACACTTAACCACTGAAGCAGACAGATAATTGTGTCAATAAACTACAGAAACATATTTAAAAACTTAGGGCGTTGCAACTTTACTGTAACTTTAGGGAGATAAGATTTGTAACATGTAGCTTTAGTCTATTCCACTGCAATTTTAGGGAGATAAGCCTTGCTATGGTAGATTTGATCCGACCTACTATAACTTTAGAGGTATAAGACTTATCATTTCAATCTGCTTCACTGCAACTTTAGGCATATAAGATCCGTGGCTTTAATCTACTCCACTGCAACTTTAAAGAGATAAGATTCGCCATGATTTCAATCCACTTCACTGCAACTTCAAGGAGATAAGATTTGTTTATTTTTAACTTACCCCACCGCAACTTTAGGGAGATAAGGTTTGTGGCTTTAATCTGCTCCACTGAACTGTAACGTCCCAAATTTACTTATTTTTGGCTTTTGTGAATTTATGGTATGAAAATTTTCTGAATATGTTACTGCATTAATTGGACGTAAATAATTGTCTGCTTTAGTGGATATGTGCTCTGGATGTGTTTGGGAGGTCCCAGGTTCAAGTCTCAACTTGGGTAAAATTTTGGGTTTTTATTAAGTAAAGCCTCATCTTTGCTTGTTAGGCTTAAAACAATTTGTTTGTAAGAGTATATCAGAATGGGCCTGCTAGTCTGGTGGTTAAGTGGAGGGGAACATGATTGAGATCTTATGTTCGAGTCAATACTAAGGTATTATTTTTGCTATTAATGTCGTATGAGTGTTTGTTTTGGATTGAAAAACTGACGGTGGAGTGTTTAGTGGGAGTGAATCATAGGACTTGGAGATACCCAATTATTCTATTCTCTCTACCGAATTTCTCTCCATTCTCCCTCTCCACCCTTATTCTTTTCTCTTGATTTTTGCTGATAATCCCCCATTACTGCTGAAATTTTATTTTTGTTATCCATCTCCTCCATTTTTTTCTTTCATTCGTTTAGTCTGGGCATACCACTTGTGGTTCCGTCGTTTCCGTAAGTGATCTTTTTCGCTCTTAGTGTTATTTTAGTCGAATAAGGTATTAATGGAGGTCTGATTACTGGTTAGGAGACATTCAAGTTTTAGGAGACTGCTAAACGATGTTTTAAATCAACAAGGAATCGTCATTTTCGTTAAAGGTAAGGTTGTCGTTAGTTTCGAGATTTATTTGTTCTTAACAATTCGGATCAAGCGACTAAAACTGGACTTTGGAATTGACAAATATAGGTTCTGAAGGGCTCAGGAATGCTTAGGCATCAGAAAAAGTCTAGGTGTGTACTCCTATTGCACTGAAATCGTGTTTCAGTGAAAGCCAAAATGTCGATGCCATACGGGCGTGTGAACTACCCGTGTGAAAGCCGTGTGGCGAGACACGGCCATGTGAGGCCGTGTGCGCTCGACACGGGCATGACGGACATGACTGTGTAAGGTTGGCTAGGCCGTGTACGAGGCACAGGCTTAGCCAATTTGGCCGTGTGGGTCTACACGAGCATGTGGAATTTTAGGCCAGGCCGTGTGATCCACACGGCCAAGGTCAATCTGGGTCGTATGGGCCATACAGGCGTGTGGGCCCACACATGTAGGCCACATAAGCATATGAGCCCATTTTTCTGAAACTATTCTGTAAGGTTGCACGGGTCGCCCGAGTCAACTGTGACCTGTTGTAGTGTCAGTAAGCATTATTTAAACTACTATACTGTGATATGTTTCTGAGATGTATGCTAGCATGTTATAATTAGCATGTGTACCATTTCTGTTCGTATATATATATTTGTATGATCTATTTTTCTATTTTTAAGAATGCCATTATATTATGTTGCATTGCATTGGGGTGAGATTTTTGTTAAAGTGAAGGAAGACTGAAAGGCTATTAGCCTGTTATCTAGCAGCTATGCTGCATATATTTGATATATGATGTTTCACGGTATTTTATGATGTGTAAGGTTAGATGGGTTGATTTTATCCCCATACTTGGCGTGTAGGGCTGGGTGGGTCGATTTTATCCCTACATGGTGTGTAAGGTTAGACGGAGATGATATACAGGGTTGGTGGGCATGTACTGTTCTGATCTGATATACATGAGATTTTGTATCTGTTTGAGCTTGAGAGCCCTATTATATTCTGATTCTGTTCTGAGTGGGCTAAGGCCTACACTGATTCTGTAATGGGCTAAGGCCCGAATTATGACTGATGTTTGTTTCTGTTATCTGTATGTATGCATGCTTTACTGTGGGGATGTACACACTAAGTTACGAAAACTCACCCCTTCATTTACTTGCCTGTTAGGTAATCTCCAGCAGTAGATGGATTGGTGCAGTTGAGGGCTCGACGGTGACCACTGCTAGCTACATTTTGATTTTATGGTTTACAATTTACGTTCTATTTTATTATTTGATTATTTTTAGGAAATTTTTATGTACTGTAGACCTTGAGACTATTTTGACTTTTACTGTGGGATTTTAAAATTGTTATTTTTATTGATTTATAAACTGTAAGACCTCAAACGTGTTTTCAAAACTAAATTAAAGATTTTCAAAGCTTTTGCGTAAAAAGAAATAGGGTTTAAGCAAATCAGTTAACTCAAGATTTTATGACTTAAGAAAGGATGATAACGGTTTTCAAAGCTTCCGCGTAAAAAGAAATGGGGTTTAAGCGAATCAGTTAACTCAAGATTTTCTGACTTAAGAAAAGATAATAACTAAAATGATATTTAAGTACCGAAACGGTTTGTAAAGACACTCTCATGTGACGCCACCAGATTCGGCCATAACGTCTAAGCCGGGTTTGGAGTTTCACAACAACTTTAGAGAGATACGATTCGCCATGATTTCAATCTGCTCCACTGCAACTTCAGGGAGATTTGTATATTTGTACCTTTAATCTATTCTACGAAAACTTCAGGGAAATAAGATTTTGGTTTTAACCTGCTCCACTGCAACTTCATAGAGATAAGATTCGCAATGATAACTTCAATCTGCTCCACTGCAACTTCAAGGAGATAAGATTTATGGTTTTAATCTGCTCCACTGCAACTTCAGGGAGATAAGATTCGCCATGATTTCAATCTACTCCACTACAACTTTAGGGAGATAAGATTTGTTTATTTGTAGCTTTAATTTGTTCCACTGCAACTTCAGGGAAACAAGATTTGCTATCTTCAGTCTACTTTACTACAACTTCAGGGAGATAAGGTTTGTGGCTTTAATATGTTCCACTGCAACTTCAGGGAGATAAGATTCGTCCCACTTAGACTTGCTCATGGGTTGGGCGGCGCGGCCTGGCCCGAAGGCCCGCCCGAAATGTGGGAGGGTTTGGACAAAAATATAGGCCCAAAAAATGGGCTTGGACAAGAAAATAAGGCCCGTTTAAAAAATGGGCCGGGCCTCGGATAGGGTATTTTTGGCCCGGCCCGGCCCGAATTCACTAAAGAACAAAAAAATCTGCTTTTTTTTTTGTTTTTGAATGTTATTTTCTTGATGTTTTCTCCCTATTTTGCTACCATATTACTATTATGCTGCTACTATTTTGTTGTTATTGTTTGGATATTGTATAAAACTTATTTTATTGTTAATTTTGTTATTATTATTTTAGAGGTATTTGCTTGTTAAGTTGCATCTATGTTAGTGTTATTTAAGTCTACATATTTTTTAAAATTAATTTTCAATTTGTAGGGAAATATTTATTTTGATTTTTTTAATATTTTTGATGTATTATATATATTTAAAAATTATATAAAATAATATAAAAATTAATACGGGCGGGCCGGGCCCGGGTTTAAGCATTTTTATATGGGCCGGGCTTGGGCAAAATTTTAGGCCCATTTTTTGGGCCCGGACTGACCCGAGCCCGATGAATAGGCCTAAATTTTTAGTTGAGCCCGACCTGAACCCGGCCCGGCTCGGCCCATGAGCACCTCTAGTCCCACTGCAACTTCAAGGGGTATAGGATTTATGGTTTCTTTGATTTGTTACACCATTTTCTGTGGAACATGACCTATAAAATCCATTTCATGGGCCTATTTATGCCAAGTGATTAGGATGTCATGATCAGAATGAATCAAATGTTCCTAACTAGATGTGTATGAATGATATTTGCATGAATATTGTAATAGCCCAATTTAGCCCGAGCCTGTACAAGAGCTAAAACCAAAGCAACTAAAAACCAAAAATAAAACAGAAAATAAAATAAATAAAACCAATAAATTTATAGGACTAAAATCCCAATAAACCAGTGTCCATTTACATATATCCCAATTAACCCCAAACCGAATAGCCTAATGACGTTAAACTCCAAGACCCAAATTAAAAATAATCCAACGTGGCCTAGTAGGATGTTCGCCCAGAAATAAAAGGCCCGAGAAGCCCAAAACGAATTGGAGGGTTAGTAACCCTAGCCAAAGTTATGCGCCGCAGCCTCCTGGACTCTCACGAGTGGCCACTCCTCTACGAACGGCCTCCAACAGACTTCGCCGCTGCCAGTTGGTTTGGAACCTGCAAGCAAACAATAATAGAAATAGTAACGGATTTACAGCGAATAACAGCGAAGATCAACAAACAACACACACCTGCAACGGATTGACAGCAAGGACAACAAACGTGTATCTCATTTTTATTTTTTCCATTTGGCTATAAAAGCCGAATGTGTTCATTGTAAAAGGGATCCGATCCCTATTTTTCTTCTGTATTATGCACTCACGCACACTTGAAATTCGTAGCAAAAAACAGAAAATTCAAGAAATTGAAAGGTGATTTTTATTTTTTTTCTTTTCAGTTTGTTGTTTTCTTCTTCGTTTTTCTTATCAATTTCATGTGGCATGTGAAAGGGATGGAGTAAGAAAAGAACTTTACCTTCACAAAGGCCATTGGAACTCTCCTCTGCTTCGTCGACATCAAAGTTTTTGAGGAGATTCTGAGGCCGAAATAGAAATCTTCAAGTTGTTGTTCAACGTAAGTCTCTTGCGCATTGCTGGCCACTGTTTATAGTGGTGTAATAGCGTCCGTGTGTGAGATCCTATGACTCGGTCGAGTAAAGGAGAAGGGGAAGGCTACTTAGGTTTTTTTTCCCTTCATTCGGTTCTGAAATAACAGAGCCTTTAGTTTTAGGTTTTGTTTTATCAAAATGTAGTAAACAGTGTTGTTTTGTGTCAATACAATGATTCCAAAATAGTACCGTGTAGGCCTTGACCCGATCCAGTGTGATCCGACGCCCCAAGATCCGCGTGTTTCAGCGGTGAGGGAACAATTACGCGTCTGGTCCCTTTAATGCGCGCTTCTGCTCAATCGGGCCTTGTTTCAATTTTTTTATTTTAATATTGGCTATGGGATTTGCTTTCTGTGTCAAATGAGTCTACGTTCAAATGCATTGCTTTAGGATTGGGTTTAATTTTGCTTTTCATCCTTTCCAATTCACGCGAGCTTTATTTATATCCTGGCCTCTGTTTTAATGCTTGAAATTATTTTTAGATCTTGTTTTTGCTTTAATTTAAGTCTGTTTGTGAAATTGTTGTTTTATCTTAATTGATGATATTTGAATTGAGTTTTTTTTGCTGATACTATAAATATTTTATTTCATAATTCTCTTTTAAGTGTATATTTGGTTCAAGATTGATATAAAATTAGAAATAAATATTTTATTAAAGTTGCTTTCATTTCACGTAGATATTGATTTATGTATATTTCAAGTTTCACATATTTTCATTTAGATACTTTGTTTTAAATTATATTTGGCCTATTTCAATATTTTCCATTAATTATTTATAAATATACATGTTTTATATTAAATTATTTTATACAAGATATATATTTATCTTTATATTATTTTATGTAGGTATTTTATTTTAAATCTATATATGTATGTATATTTTCTTGTGAATGTAGTTATATCTAGTTTGTTTGTTTTTTTTAAATTCATATTCTTGGTTATTTCCAAACTTTCGTATATTATTGTACCCATATATAAATTACTTATATTAAGCTTTATTTTATATATGTATATATCATTTTTGTAAATTTATATGTATTATTTTGCATATTATTTTCCTTGACTTTCTTTTAATAAATACTCATTTTAGAATTTGCTTATATTATTTTATATATTAATTATTATATTTCATATTTTCATTAAGTTTACGATTTGTTTTACATACATAATTTATTTGTTACATAAAAGATACTTTTAAATATTTTTTTATTGTTGATTTCGAGTCTACATTTAAATTTTTTTGTCTAATCTGTCCAATTTGATTTTTATATTGTTTTAGATACTTTTTATGATGTAATACCATTATTAATGTGTTTATTTTAATGTACATATTTGTTTATTGTTACCATTCATTTGTAATATGTTATCCTTGTACATTGCTCCATTGTTTGCCATTGACATTTCATGTTTTCAAATAACGATTCAAATTGTGGTAGCCATAGATCGATTCATGATTTTTATATATCAAACAAATTGAATAAATATGTTTTAGATTGGTTTTCAAAATTGTTTTCAAAGGCCATAAAAAATAAGGCAATATTTGGCGTTTGCAAAATTTGAAAAATTGTGGCCTAACGTGCTGGGTTTCGGTTTTTTCGTTTGACCAAAACGGCTAGATACCCATTTAATCATACGATTTGGAAATTATGAGACAATCTCAGTTTTGAGTTTAGAATGATATGTCCTAAAGTGCTGGATGTGTCATTTTATTCCTTCGAAGTGAGGAAATCTCGAATTCCAATTCGAATTAACCAAAACTCTTTAAAAGGAATTGCCTTTCAAATCTTTTCAAATTTTCAATATTTGGACAGCTATTAATCAAAATTGTACCAATTTTGGGCGTGCGAGGGTTTCCTTGTACGTAAATGACTTCCGAACCCTATTTTTTTCCGTAGACCAAAATTTTTAAAGAAAGCTGATCTAATCACACCTAAACAAAAAGTATGGTGGCGACTCCCTGTTTTTTAAATCGATCCCGTTTTTCAAAATAAAAAATGGTTTCGACAAATGCAGAATCTCATTTTTCGAGAATGATCTCTTCTTAATGCTTAGGTTGTCATTGCTCGTTGTTCATCAACGTTCTATCATTGATGTGTTACCATGCCTTCTTATTCAGCTAGTACCTTTGACAAAAAAACCCGAAGAAATAGTTACAATTTAGACTATTTTTTTTCAAATGTTTCCAACTCTTAGGTTTGGTTAGTTCTAACTAGTGGTCATGCTTCAGGTCATTGTACTATTTAGAAGCTTTCTAAAGCAATATGCAAAACTCCTTTTACGTGAATATTATGAGTCCATTAATCGTTATTTCAATGAAAAATGGTTGAAAAAGATTGTAGCAATAGACAAGATTGAAATTTATTGAAAGCAAAGCTCGAAATGAATGGAATTAATTAAAATAGAAAATTTTGCTAAAATACAAAGTGGGTAGGATGAAAGTCGGTGTGTAATGTCCCAAACCCAAATTCGTCACCGGAATAGAGTTACGGAGCATTATCGAAGTTACCGATTTATTTATCAGATACTTTATTTCATCTAGAATTCACATTTGGAACCAATTAAAATTAAACATATTATCCCTTAAACATACTTATATTTTTCTTAACATGTTTTACTTGAATTTATTACTTGTCTCCACATACTAAATTTTCTAGTATCGACGTATCAAAGATAATAACATATTTAATAACGAACGTATGAAGTGACACATCATATCATTCACAATACTAACAATTAATCACTACAATTCAGCCATATAAACTTACTCAATTCAAATTGATTCAATTAAGTTACATGAACTTACCTAGTTTAATCACAAAAATACCAAGATTCAGGGGTATTTTAATAATTATCTATTTTCCTCGATTTTTCATCCGGCCTTTACCTAAATTAATAATTTCATTCAATTTATTAATTTAGACAGCAAAATAATTCATTTCACTCAATTTGGTTATTTTTGATAATTTTTCAAAATTGCCCCTAAAGTTTTACTTTTATTCAATTTAGTCCCTGAGCCTAAAACATGCAAATTAGTCATGCTAGCTGAATATTCATACATATTTTCCCTCCTCCTCCTCTCCATTCCACATCCTTAATTTATATAACATGCTTATAAGTAACATTATCAAAACTTTCACTATTTACTTATATGTTTTTTCAAAACTGTCCATTTGAGTCATAGTCACTAAATTATTTATTTCTTGAGCTACAGAACTCCAAATTAAGATCCGCTAATTTTCTATGAAACTAAACTCACATATCTTATTACCATAAAATATTCAGAATTTTTGGTTTAGCCACTTATTACAGTTTATTCATTAAATTCTCCCCTATTTTTCTGTTCAACAATTCTAACCACTCTTCGGTAAAATTTAATTATCTCTTTGTACAGAATTAAAATGACGTTCAAATTTGTTTCTTATAAAAATAGACTCATTGAAGAATCTAAACATATAAATTATGTCGCATAATAATTTTTATACAATTTTTAATGATTTTTGCAAGTCAGAATAGAGGATCCCAAAATCATTCTAAATCAGTCTTATAAAAATATAAATATCTCAGAATACAGAATTCCTTTACTTTATTTGTTTCTTTTATATGAAAATAGACTCAATAAGATTTAATTCCATATCTCACTCAACTTCTAATTCAATTTCTACTATTTTTGGTGATTTTGCAAAATTAGGTTACTGCTACTATCCAAAACTGTTTTAGTGCAATATATTAAATACTAAGTTGATAACGCCCTTATTTTCTTTCTTTACACCATTTCTCATCACTTTCTCTTATTTTTTCTTCACTAACACATCAAGAACATGAAATAATGTATAAGAAAACTCTACTTAAACATCACTTCCATGCTTTTTTAATAATATGATACTTAAAAATATATAGAATTCTTGATGTTCTCACATTGTCCCCTTGTTTTCAATCTTTAACTTGATTTTCTCCCTCTTCCAACTTCTAATTCTTGAATCTAACTTGATAATCTAGTCTCTAGTATCTCTACTCCACTTCTCCTTTAGGTGACTTTAAAAATTATTAAAGAATTTGGTAGGAAAAAGTGGGGTTTTATAATAAGGATCAAATTGTAAGAAAAGGAAAACTCCCCCTATTTATAATGGTTTCATGTTAAGTGCATGGAATGTGTGGAGAAATTTCTTCACACTTCCATGCAAATATCTTTTTAATATTTTAATTAAAATATGAAAATATCTTATAATAATAATAAAATATTCAACCAATCATACTTTTACACTTTTCTTCCTTAATTATTACATCATATAATTATTTAATTTATGTAATGACCATTTTACCCCTCAATTTTCTTTAAAATTCCACTCTTGAGTAGTTGAGTCACTACTCACTTTTGGTAAAATTACGATTTAGTCCTTCATATTCTCCACTTATTCGATTTGGTCCTAATTCATCCATTTTCTTTAGTTTCTAGATTATTCCACCTATAAAATATTTGCAGTATTGGTCTTTCAACTTTTTCATATTTACACTACTGTAGAAATTTTTTTGGGTGTTACACGGTGCCCCAGATATCGCAACATGAGCTTCTCTACACAAACTTCTTGAGGACCATTTTGAGCTTAATTATGTGTTTAGGAGATCTAGAGTATTTTGTCAATGCCCCAAGATGTAATGTTCTTCCTTCTAAGGAGACCCGACCATCACATGTTCAATTTTCAATCCAAATTTGAGCTGCCTCTTTCCAGGTTTTCAACTCAAATCCCTTTGGTCTTAAAGCGCCCTTTGCGGGTTTTCTCCTTGGCCTCTCCTTTTTTTTAGGTGAAGTATTTCTTGACCAAATCTGAATTCACTGGATTAGGCAGGTTCTTGCCATCCATCTCGGTCAATATCAATGCTCCTCCAAAAAAGGCCTTCTTTACCACATAATGTTCTTTCCAGTTTAGCATCCACTTTCCACTGAAGTCCTTTTGTATGGGAAGGATCTTGTGAAAATATATTAATGTCGGTAATGACAAAATATCGCAAAGATAAAAAAAAATAAAGAAGGAACACACAGATTTTACGTGGAAACCCTTTCGGGAAAAAACCACGGGCAGAGAAGAAGAAAATTCACTATGCAAAAATTCGAATCAATACAAGAGGAATAGACTATGTCTATTTATAGGCTTGTAAAGCCATATTCTAGTAGGATTGAAACACTTTATCCTAATTAATATAAAATAGATGGAGTTTAAAACCTTATTCTAAAATAAAATAAAAGAAGTCTAATTCTATTTGGATATTACTTTTATTTTATTTTCCATCTTATTTTATTTAAATAAGATTTTGGGTCACTTAATTCTAACAATCTCCACCTTGACACGAATTCTCAATGAACAAGTTCTTCATCGTGAACTTTCAACGAACAGGTTCTCCACCTCTTCCATAAAACCCCTTAAGGGTTTAACTTCAACCATGAACACCAACCAAGTCTAAGCAATGCTCAAACTTGGTTATAGGAAGTGACTTAGTCATCATATCTGTAGGATTTTCATGAGTACTAATTTTGCTCACAACAATATCACCACGAGCAATAATATCACGAACAAAATGATACCGAACATCAATGTGTTTTGTTCTCTCATGAAACATTTGATCTTTTGTAAGGAAGATGGCACTCTGACTGTCACAAAATACTGTACTGATTTGAAGGTCTTCATTGAGTTCACTAAGTAGTCCCTTCATCCAAATAGCTTCTTTACAAGCCTCAGTAATTGCCATGTACTCAGCTTCAGTAGTAGACGAAGTGACTGTAGTTTGCAAAGTGGCTTTCCAACTGATTGCACAACCTCCAATTGTAAAGACATAACCTGTGAGAGATCTTCTTCTATCAAGGTCTCCAGCAAAATCAGCATCAACATACCCAATGACTCCATCTCTAGTTCTTCCAAACTGTAAGCAAACATCAGTAGTACCTCGTAAGTATCTTAAAATCCACTGAACTGCTTTCCAGTGTTCTTTAGCAGGATTCGCCATGTATCTGCTAACTGTACTGACTGCATATGATAAATCTGGACGTGAACAAATCATGGCATACATGAGAGACCCCACTGCACTAGAGTATGGAACATGTGACATGTACTCAACCTCATTATCTTATTGTGGAGACAAAGCTAATGAAAGTCTAAAATGAGCTGCTAAAGGAGTACTAATAGACTTAGCACTCTGCTTATTGAACCTGCGAAGAACTTTATTAATGTACCCTTTCTGACTTAGGTACAATTTATTTTCTTTTCTATCTCTGAGAATTTCCATACCAAGTATCTTCTTTGCTGGTCCCAAATCTTTCATCTCAAATTCTTCACTTAGTTGGGCTTTGACTTTTCTTATCTCTCCTTTATTTTTTGCTACTATCAACATGTCATCAACATAAAGGAGTAGATATACAAACGAACCATCATTGTTTTTCTTATAGTAAACACAACTGTCAAAACTACTTCTTTTGAAATCATGAGAAGTCATAAAGGAATCAAACCTCTTGTACCACTGTCTTGGTGACTGTTTCAAACCGTAAAGGGACTTTTTCAGCAAGCAAACATAGTCCTCCTTTTCTGAGACTGTAAAACCCTCTGGTTGTTGCATGTAAATATCCTCCTCAAGTTCTCTATGCAAAAATGCAGTTTTAACATCTAACTGCTCAAGCTCCAAATCATGCATGGCCACAATACCAAGCAAAGCCCGAATCAAACTATGCTTCACAACTGGGGAGAACACATCTGTGAAGTCCACTCCTGGAATTTGACTATAACCCTTTGCAACAAGCCTTGCTTTATATCTGGGTTCTTCAATTCCTGGAGTCCCTTCTTTTTTTTTATACACCCATTTACAACAAACAACCTTTTTACCTTTAGGAAGTTTTACAAGATCCCATGTTTTGTTTTTGTGGAGTGATTCCATCTCCTCTTGCATAGCAAACATCCACTTTTCTGAGTCTTCACAACTAACTGCCTCAGAATAATTAGATGGCTCTTGATTTGCATCTATATCTTTAGCCACATTTAAAGCATAAACAACTAGATCAGCCTCAGCATACTTCTTTGGAGGTTTAATTTCTCTTCTAGTTTTGTTTTTGGCGATAAAGTATTGTGGTGAAGAAGCAACTTTATTCTCAATTTTTGTACTGGCTTGAGGAGTCGACTCTGTATTAATTTGATGCTCCACCTACTTTTGATTTTCTTTATTAGAAGAATCTTTAAGAGATAAGTTAGGTAGCATAGTAGTTTCATCAAAAACAATATCTCTACTAATCACAACTTTTCTATCTTCAGGACACTATAACTTATACCCTTTAACACCAGTTTTATAACCAAGAAAAACACATTTAATGGATCTTGGTTCCAATTTTCCATTATTAACATGAGCATACGCAGGACACCCAAAAATCTTTAAATCAGAATAGTCAGCAGGGTTACCAGACCATACCTCTTGTGGAGTCTTTTTCTCAATGGCAATGGATGGAGATTGGTTGATCCAAAAACATGTAGTAGAGGCTGCTTCGGCCCAAAATGACTTTGGTAAGTTGGCAATTGACAACATACATCGAACCTTCTCCATGATCGTTCTATTCATTCATTCTGCAACGCTATTTTGCTGTGAAGTATGATGAACTATCAAGTGTCTCACGATCCCTTCTGACTTACACAGTTTATTAAACTCATCAGAACAGAACTCTAAGCCATTGTCTGTACGGAGGTGTTTTATTTGTTTTCCCGTCTGTTTTTCAATCATAGTTTTCCAAGACTTAAATGCGGAAAACACATCGCTTTTCTGCTTCAAGAAGAACGCCCAAACTTTTCTGGAAAAATCATCAATAAAAGTTAGCATATAATTAGCTCCACCTCTCGAAGGCACTCTGTGTAACACCCCCTAACCCCAAACCGTCGTCGGAACAGGGTTATGGAGCATTACCGGAACTATCGGACAATTTACAATTAATACACAATTATAATGAAACATAATATAAAATAACTTTATAATCCTTTATATGAATTTTTGAGGTCCAAAAATACGAGTTAAAGGTAGTTCAGGACTAATTCGGGTACTTATAATATTTTTTTCGAACATTTTAAAATTTTCTAAAGAGTAAGGTTCACATGCCCGTGTTAATGAACCATGTGGTTCAACACGGCCGTGGTGGTATGAGACACGCCCGTGCCTCTTACCCATGGACTACACTGACTTGTGCACACAGCTACAAAACACACCCATGTGCTAGCCGTGTACCTCACACGGTCTGGACACACGCCCATGTGCCAAACTATGTGGACTCTATATGAGTCTAGAATACTAAACTAACATTCCTTGCACATTTCAAACCAATTTTAAACTAATACAAATACTCAACCAGTTCAACATTTAAGTATTACAACCAATTAATCATAATGAGCCATATCTTATGACCAAGATAATTGATAAATATAGAAAATAACAAGTCCCTATACATGTCATAGGCTTATGAGATTTATTATTACCTTTTACCTCACCATGATAACATGATAGTGTGATGACATCTCTAACGATCTCCAACCCGAGCTAACATACAACCCTAAAGAGATAGAAAGGAAGGGAAGTAAGCTTCAAAGCTTAGTAAGTTTATATGCAAATAATAATATGCAAATAATAACTTGTTTAAACCAATAGTTACAATTTTGTTTTCAAAGTGATATAATCACTATTTTGCTTAATTACACTTTTTACTCATGTTCTCATTAAGCTGTCTATTGAAGTCACTGTCACTAAATTATTTATTTCTTGAGTTACAGAGCTCCGAATTAAGTTCCATTAATTTTCCCTGAAACTAGACTCACATATCTTCTTACCATAAAATTTTTTTAATTTTTGGACTAGCCAATTAGTACAGTTTATTCATTAAAGATTCCCCTGTTACTCCATTAGATAGTTCTAACCTTTTTCTACTAAAAGTCAATTATCTCTTTTTACAGAACTTGGATAAGGTTCTTGTTTGTTTCCTTTGAAACTAGATTCACTAAGGAGTTCATAAATATAAATTACACTGCATAATAATTTTTATACAATTGTTAGTGATTTTCTAAAGTCAAAACAAGGGATCCCGAAGTTCATTCTGACCCTGTCAACTTTGAATATATCCTACTCTATAATTCTTTCACCTACATCATTTCTTTCATGTGAAAACAGACTCAATAATCTTTAGTTACATATATAATTCAGCTTCTAATTCAATTTACACCATTTTTAATGATTTTTCAAAGTTACATGTCTGCTGTTGTTCAAAACTGTCTTATAGCTAATTTTACTCTTTCATGTTTTCTTTGTAATATTTTCATTTATACACATATAACACCCAACATGTCCATAGCTAGCCATTTCAATGAATACTTATTATCAAGTATTTACAAATATTAATAATAATACTTACTCCATATCAACCTTACCACAAATTCGATCATACATTGAGCAAGAGCACATTGTTCATAAACATACACATATATATACCTGCACTCATTTATCACGTAATCAAACCCATCCAATAAAGTTTCACATATATACTTGTGCTCAATTGTACACATAATCACATGCTTTCTCATATTATTAATTCGTCAATTTACCCGTTGAACCATTTGGAATACTAAAGGATACACAGAAGCTTGCACATAAGTGCCACACTGAATTGTAGCCTAAACTACCACTGAAATGTAGCTGAAACTACCACTGAAATGTAGCCGAAGCTATCACTGATATGTAGCCGGAGCTACCACTTATCACCAAAGTATTCCTAAGGTTCAACAGGGATTTCACTTTTTTTTTTATTTAATATCACTTTCTCATTTCATTCATTAACTCACTTAATCAAATTCATTCAATTTTCTCATTTCATCTATTTACCCCTATTAACAAGACTCGGACTCTGACAGATACGCGGATTCCACCCAAACACACCAGAATATCCAACCCAAACACACCAGTATAATATAGCCTCCCAAACACACCAGTATATCATACCCTCCCAAACACACCAGTATAATATAGCCTCCCAACCACACCAGTATATCATATCCTCCCAAACACACCAATAAGGCATTAAATTCCTCTTCGGATAAACCGAAGCATATAATAACAGGATCATCTTCTCGGTCGAGCTACAAATCTCCTCATCACATCATAAATCCTATGGCATGCCATTTGTATCCAATCTAGTCCGACAAGTTAATAGGGTATTATTTTACTTTTCCCATTTCAAATTCAATAATTTCATTTCAATACATATGTAATCAAATATTCATACACATTCATGCTTTATTTCAATTCCATCCAATTCACAAATTTCATTTCATATTTTATCTCAATTTCCAACTTGCAAATCAGATTCACAATTTCATTTTCTCATTTCTTTCCATAGCTCAATCAATCACATTTATTCAATTTTTTTTTATTTCACTTCAATTTACACTTAATCACATTTATTCTCACATTTTCATTTCAATCACAATTTGTTTCCAATTCACATGATCATATATTAATTCAATCACAACTCAAAAACACATTCTCTATTCAAATTCACTACTAATCAATGTATATACCTCAATTCCACACATATATAAATATAAATATTCAACAATTAAATTTCAATCACATTCAATTCAATTCATATATCATTATTTTTCTAAATTTCATTTTCAAATCAATCTTTTCTATCACAATTTGATTCAGAATCAAATATACTTTCTTATTTCCAAATCAATACACATTTCACATACTAATATTTTTGCAATTATTAAATATTCGTAGTAGCAATTATAATATCACATATACACCAATTTAACAATACATAAATTTATTTAAACACAATAGTGCTTTATTTACATATAAACTTACCTGGTCAATTTACAAAAGTTGTAGGAAATTCGGGAATTAATTAGCTATTTTCTCTTTTCCACGGCTTCCTTGGGCTCTTAATCTATAATATAAAATTTTCCATTCATTAATGTCTAATTTAATTAACAATTTATGCCTTTCAATTTTTGAAATTACACTTTTACCCTAAATTTTATAGTTTTTACAATTTAGTCCCTGATCAATTAACCCATCAATTGAACTTATTTTCCTCAATTAAAACATTATTCTATAATTCTAAACTAATATGTACTCTTTAGAATTCATAATTTTAGCTTCAACCTTAATTCTAATCTTTTTTCCACAATTAGATCCTAAAAATCAATTTTTATTAAAAATAACTTAATAAATTCATCATATAATGAATTTAAAGCTTAAAATCCATGATAATTTATCATAAACATACAGCACTCTTCCATGGAAACTTTCAATATTACCCATAAAATCAAAAACTAATGAATTCAATAGGTGGACCTAATTGTAAAGGTCACAAAAGTACAAAAATTACAAAGAAAAAGCAAAAATTAAACTTACTTGATGCAAGAATATGAAAACCAGCTTATAAGATTCTTTTCTGACGTTTTTGGCTGGAAATGTGAAGAATTCACTAGAAAACTCAATTAGGAAAGATTTTTATTTATCAATTTTACAAAATTTCCTATTTTGCCCTTAGTTCACACTACCTCTTTACTAATTTTTATATTCTACCGTCCAGCCTTTTGCCCATATGCCAATTTTCCCATTTGGTCCTCCTTTAATTATTACTTAAGCAATTTAACCAAATTTCACAATATTGCACTTAATTCAATTTAGTCCTTTTTACCCAATTGACTACCGAAACCTTAAAATTTCTTAACGAAACTTTAATACTAACTTATCAACACTCCATAAATATTTATAAAAATATTTATGACTCGGTTTATAATTCTGAGGCATCAATACTCCGTTTTCAAAACTAATTATTCTAATAATTCTTCTAAAACACAAAATTTACTAATTCAAAAATATTTCTAAATTCATATTTAACTCATAAATTCTAATTAATAAATTTTTTTTTCAAACTTGCTTGTCGAATTTAGTGATCTCGAATCACTATTTTCGACACTACTAAAAATTGGGCTGTTACACTCTGGATGGCCCCCACAGATCAGAATGAATATACTCCAACGTTCCCTTCGTGTTATGGATTCCTCTAGTGAATCGAACTCTCTTTTGCTTCCCAAAAACGCAGTGCTCACAGAACTTCAGTTTGCAAATTCCTTGCCCATTAAGAAGTCCTCTTTTGCTCAATTCTGCCATACCATTCTCACTCATATGCCCTAGACGCATATGCCAAAGCTTAGTAATATCATCATTTGACAAGGAAGAGGAAGTGACAGCTGCATCACCAATAACAATAGAACCTTGCAGAACATATATCTTGGCAGTCTTTCTTTGCCCTTTCATCACAACGAGGGAACCTTTAGAAATCTTCAAAACCCCACTTTCAGCTGTGTATTTGTACCCTTTTGAATCAAGAGTACTTAATGAAATTAAATTTCTCTTCAATTCTGGAACATGTCATACATCACTAAGTGTTTTGACAATTCCATCAATCATCTTAACTTTAATCGTTCCAACACCTGCAATTTTACATGAAGCATTATTTCCCATCAAAACAACACCTTCAAACACTATTTCGTAATTTGTAAACTAATCTCTATTGGGACTCATGTGGAAGGTACAGCCCGAATCAAGGATCCACTCCTCGCTCACTTTAGAATTAATGATTGAAGCGACTAAAAGTTCACCATCGCTGTAGTCTTCTACAACATCAGCTTCACCAGAATTTTCTGGTTGTTTTCCCTTTTGATTTACAGCCTCCCTTTTGATCTTATTCTGTAGCTTATAGCACTTAGATTTAATGTGCCCTTTTCTTCTTACAGAAGTTACAAGTTTTACCTCTGTTTGAAGACTTTGATCTACCCTTAGATTTACCGCGAGGATTTCGTTCTTGTGTCCTTCCACGATCATCATCAGCATTCCGATCTTGTCTCCCACGAACAATGAGACCCTCACCCTGAGAGTCAGTTTTAACCACAAGATGCTTCATATTATCATATGAGGTTAAAGAATCATAAACCTCATCGACTGTGAGAGACTCACGGCTATATAAAATCATGTCTCTAAAGGTTGAATAAGACGGTGGCAATGAACAAAGTAGAATCAACCCTAGATCTTCCTTATCATACTGAACTTCCATGGCCTCCAAGTTTGAGAGAATTTCTTTAAACACTGTTAAGTGTTTGTGCACAGATGCACCTTCCTTCAAACGATGAGCATAAAGACGTTGCTTCATATGCAGCTTGCTAGTTAGAGTTTTCGACATGCATATTTGTTCCAGCTTTTTCCATAATCCAGCGGCGGTCTTCTCCTTCATCACATCTTGCAAAATTTCTTTAGACAAATGCAGATGTAATTGTGTTAATGCCTTTCATCCTTACGCTTCTTCTCTTCATCCGTTAATGTTGAAGGCATCTTATCTATCCCTAGCAGAGCTTCCTCTAGATCCATCTGCGCAAGAACTGCTTGCATCTTAATCTCCCACAATGCAAATCTGGTGTTGCGATCCAACAGCGAAATTTCATACTTCAAAGACGCCATTATCGTGATCGAGATGAAAAAACCCGAAAGCTCTGATACCAATTTGTGAAAATATATTAATGTCGGTAATGACAAAATATCGCAAAGATAAAAAAAAATAAAGAAGGAACACACAGATTTTACGTGGAAACCCTTTCGGAAAAAAACCACGGGCAGAGGAGAAGAAAATTCAGTACGCAAAAATTTGAATCAATACAAGAGGAATAGACTATGTCTATTTATAGGCTTGTAAAGCCATATTCTAGTAGGATTGAAACACTTTATCCTAATTAATATAAAATAGATGGAGTTTAAAACCTTATTCTAAAATAAAATAAAAGAAGTCTAATTCTATTTGGATATTACTTTTATTTTATTTTCCATCTTATTTTATTTAAATAAGATTTTGGGTCACTTAATTCTAACAGATCTTTTTCAATACTAGGTCTCCCTCATGGAATTCTCTGGGGCGAACATTCTTGTTGTATGCTCGCATCATTCGTTTTTGGTATATCTGACCATGACGGATGGCTTTCAACCTGTAATGACCCAAAATTCACGGGTAACGGAAAAGTACATTATCAGGCGTCTGTCTTAGTAAACCGGGTCCATAAATAATTATTAGGAGTAATTATGAGTCTAGTATTGTGTCTAATTAAGTTTTAATTAGATGAATTTAGTTTAATTAAGAGAAATTAGGAAAAAGGACTAAATACAATAAGGTGTAAAAATTTAATTATAGATGAAAAGAAAGTAAAAAGGACCAAAATGACAATTAAGTCATTTTGCATAAGATGAGGCAGCAAACTTAAGAAAATCTAAGATTTTCTTTTAGATTTTTATGTATTTTATAATTATTAAGGTTATTAAAATTATATTATTATATTAGGAAAATAAATTAGAATATGACAAGTGTAAGGTGATAATAATATACAAATGTAATAATAATATATATACAATTATAAATTAAATAATTAATTACTTTGTATTTAAGTAAATAAATATTTATTTGAAAATTAAGTAAAAGATAATTAGTAATTAAATAATTATATAATGAGATTTTTATTTGATAAATGAATCAAATGGTGACAATTGTAGGGTGATGATAGTGTACAAATGTTGTAAAATACATAAATACAATTGTAATACATGTATTATTTAAGTATAAGATATTTATTATTTATTATGTTTAAATTAAAAAGATATTTAGTAATTAAATAATAATAGTATAAGATTTTTATATGATAATTAAATAAAATTAAGACAAATGCATGGTGATGATATTGTACAAATGTACAAAAATATATGTAGACAAATGTATTAATTATAATTGTTATTAAATAGATATTTAATAACTAAATATAATATAAAGTAAATAATAAAAAGAACCAAAGACGAAACATAAAAGAAAAAGAAAGAAAGTTACAGAGAGCAAAACAAGAAAGGAAGAAAGAAAGGAGAAAAAGAAAAGAAAAGAAAAAACTAGGGATTTGAAGCTTTAAGCTTTAAAAGGTAAGTCAATCAAGTCATTTTATCTTAATTTTGATGTTTTAAAAGCTTTAAAACAAAGTTTTGATGAAATTAAATTGAGGTTTTGGAAGTTTTAAGGTTTTTGAACATAGTTCATGTTGAGCAAAATGATGAATTAGGGATTTATTTGATAGAATTATTGATTAGAATTGATAAAGAGATTAAATTGTAAAGTAAACTATAAGTTTTATGTTGTAGGGACTAAATTGAGGAAAATTCGAAATTAGTGAAATATGCTGAAAATTTAGTAGTTAAATTTGAGTTTGGATGAAATTTGAACAGAAATAGAATGTGAATTAAATTAGAAAAGTAGATAAATCTAGTTAGGACTAAATTGGAATTAAAGTATAAATTGGATAGAAATTCAATTATTATTATAAATTAATGCTGTAATTAATAATGTAAATTATTATTATTTTCATAGCTAATAAGGAACTCGAGGCATCGGCACACAAAGGAAAGGAGAAGGTTATCAAGGAATAATCGAGCAAATTCGGGTTTGTATTACTATAATTCAAATTATTTATTTATTCATTAAGTGTTAAATTAATTTATGGATATGGTAAGTAAATTATAAGGTAAGTGTTATTGTTAAATTGAATGAAAATTTAGTTGAATGATGAATATGTATTGGAATTGAATTGTATGTGGATTGAAATGAAAAAGTGTATTGAATTGAGTTGTAATTAAATTAAGAATGAAATTAAAATTGAAAAGTGATATGGAATATCCTATTACCTAGTCGGGCTAAGTCGAATATGGTTGGCATGCCATAGGATTTGGAAGAGTACGGGATTTATCGGCTTTACCGATCAGGCACTTTATGTGTCGTATATCAGGCACTTATGTGTCGTATACTGATCAGGTACTATGTACCGTTTTAGGCACAATGTGTCGTACTGGTGTGTTTGGGTTGGGATCCGTGTATCCGTCAAAGTCCGGATTGTTAATAGGTTGAATAATTGAAATGAGAAAATCAAATGAATTTGATCGATTGTAGTATTGAATATGAGAAATGTAACACCTCGAAATTTTCTACAGTAAGATATTATCCTTGATATAGTAAAATAAGGAAATAAAGTGACAAGAAGAGGAAATTTGAGTTATGTCATTGGGAAGTATATTATGACATATTAATTCAAGAAAGGACTAAATTGTCAAAATGAGAAAAGTTTTGTTGCTCAAGAGTAAATACTCAAATTTTAAGGGGTTAAAGTGTAAATATGGAAAGTTGAAGGACCAATAGTGCAAATATTTTAGGGGTGGAATAATCTAGAAACTAAGGAAAATGGATGAATTAGGACTAAATTGAATAGGTGAAGAATTTTGAGGGACTAAATTGCAATTCTACCCAATTAAGTGATGACTCAAGGATGGAATTTTAAAAGATCACGAAGGGCAAAATGGTCAATTGGAAGAGAGAGAAATCTAGAAAGTAATTATGATGTTGATGATATTTTCTAATGATTTTATTAGAAAAATATTATTTATTAATATTTAATAAGATATTTTTATTATTTTATTATTTTATTATTTTATTATTTTATTTAGTATATATATATGTGTGTGTGTGAAAAGAAAAAAAAGGAGGAGAAGGGGAAAAGAAACAGAATAGCAAACGGGAAAAGAAGGGAAGAAAAGAGAAGGAAAAAGAAAAAAGAGAAATTGAGGATTTAAAGCTTGGATGTTTAATAGGTAAGTCAATTAAGCCCTTTGCTTTAAATTTGATGTTTTAAAAGCTTTTAAACAAAGTCTTGTTAAGATTAAGTTGATATTTTGATAGTTCATAGATTTCTAAGAGTAGTTCATGCTGAGCAAGAAGATGAAATAGGGGTTTATTTGATAGAATTTTAAGTTAAAATGAAAAAGAGGATTAAATTGTAAAAGAGGCCATAAGTTTTATATAGTAGGGATTGAATTGGAAGAAGTTTTAAATTTGAGTTCTAATATGAACATGGGATGGTTAAGTTAAATATGGGAAGAGATTAAGTAGAAATGAAGCATGAATTGAGTTGTAAAAGTAAGTAAACTTAGTTAGGATTTAATTGCAAAATAAACCATAAGAAACAGTTTTGGGCAGCAACATAAGCTTAACTTTGAAAAATCACCCAAAATTGTATAAACCGAATTGGAGGATGAATAAGATATGAAATTAAAGCTTATTGAGTCTATTTTCATATAAAAGAAAAATAGAAAGTAAAGGAATTCTATATTTTGAGATATTTATATTTTTGTAAGACTGGTTCAGAATAATTTCGGGATCCTCTATTCTGACTTGGGAAAATCATTAAAAATTGTATAAAAATAATTTTGAGACATAATTTATATGGTTAGATTCCTGAATGAGTCTATTTTCAATATAAATAAACAAGAACATCATTTGAATTTTGTACAAAGAGATAATTAAATTTTACCGAAGAGTGGTCAGAACTATCAAATAGTAAAATAAGGGAGATTTTAATGAATAAAAATTTTATGGTAAGAATATACATGAGTCTAGTTTCAAGGAAAATTTACGGATCTTAATTTGGAGTTCTGTAGCTCAAGATATAAATAATCTAGTGACTATGACTCAAATGGACAGTTTTGAAAATACATATAAGTAAATAGTGAAAGTTTTGATAATGTTACTTATAAGCATGTTATTTAAATTAAGGATGTGGAATGGAGTGGAGGAGGAGGAAAATATGTATGAATATTCAACTAGCATGGCTAATTTACATGTTTTAGGCTCAGGGACTAAATTGAATAAAAGTAGAACTTTATGGGTGATTCTGTAAAAATGTCAAAAATGATCAAATTGCATGTAATGGATTATTTTATTACTTAAATTACAAAATTGAATGAAAATATTAATTTAGATCAAGATCAGACGAAAACATGTTTTAGGGATTAAATTGAAAAGCGTTGAAATTATGAAAAAAATTCTGATATTTCATAAAATTCATGGGCTCTTATCAATATGTATAAGAATAATGGTTGTAAACAAGGATTAAATGACAATAATTTTATTTTTCTGAAATCAAGGATGAAATTGTAATTAATTAAAAGTTTTAAGGGTAAAATGGAAATTTTGCCTAGAGCAATAATTAAATGTATTAGAATATGAAATTAATGAAAATGATGATTAAATTTATTTATAAAGATCCATGCAACTAAAATACGAGACTTAAATGTGGGAAAAAAAAACGAAGATATCGGATTAGTGAAATTATAAACATAAACAAGCAACGAGGTAAATTAGTGTAGCTTGAATTGTATTTTTAAATACACGAAATCTTGATATAATGAATTACTTGATTTAAGTTAATGACAAAATGGCAAGAAAATGATATTTATCTTGACATGTAAATAGGTGATTAATTTTTTTATACGACGATACAAGAAAAAAACTAAGCATGCTGAGACGAGTAATAAAATTCAAGTAAACATGTCGAGAAAAATAAGTACGTTTAGGGACAATATGTTTGATTTTAATTAGTCCTAAATATGAATGCTAAATAATAAAATATCTGATAAATAAATTAGTAATTCCAGTAATGTTCCGTAACCCTATTCCGGTGACGGATTCGGGTTGGGGGCGTTGCAAGAAAATTTAAAATTATGGATTGAAATTGCGATTGAAAATGAAAGGCATGATCTTAATGTTCATGTAGTGATTGAAATTGTTACATGTGATATGTGATTGAAATTGAAGAATAGCTAAAAATTGTATTGTTGTTGTTATTGTTAATTAATGAAAGTTCAAGAATGAATTGATATTTGAGAAATTGGATAGTTATATGCTTGGTAATTATAATTATTTATTGCTATTATAATTTGAATTATGGTAATACCACTGAGTATGGAATACTCAGCATACGGTTGTTTCCGTGCACAGGTTAATAGGAGTCCAGCGTCCTGGTCCAGCATCCGAATGATCCCAACTCCAGCATAAAGATTTTGGTGATTTTTTTCCCTTTAAGTGAATGTGGCATGTACATAGGGATTTTAATGGTTATTTTGGTGTGTTATATTGTAAAGAAAGGTATTTGGTGTTTTGATGATTAAATTAATGAAATGGTAGAACTTGTTTATAGCATTGGTATTGAATTGAAATGGTTTGAATAGTTTTAAGAGCTAATTAGAAATGATAATAGGGTTTTCATTACTTAAGTTGTTAAGTCAATATGTCAGGTATGATTTAAGTAGATTTGAGTATATAAATGTATTGGTTGAAATACTGAAATTGGTTTGATTGCGATTTGAAATTGCAGGGAAGGTTAGATATTTATAAAGGGGTTATATTGAATTTTTTTTAAATGAACGAATGAAGTCAATTAGTAAAAAAAATAAAAAAAAGTTATATGAATTTATGATGATACTATAATATGTTTGTTATTTACTTAAGAATTATTTGTAAATTGTCTAATTTGTCTAGTAATGTCTCGAAACCCTGTTTCGGTGACGGTTTAGGGTTAAAGGGTATTACACAACCTTTTCTCTCCAATCAAGTTTAGCTGATCATATCGAGATTGGATCCATTTTGCTTCATCCAACTTCAACTCTAACAAAACCCGGAGAGAAGGAATTTCGACTTCAATGGGCAAAACCGCCTCCATTCCATAAACCAATAAGAAAGGCGTTGCCCTGGTGGAGGTCCTGACAGACATTCGATAAGCATAGAAGGCAAATGGTAACTTCTCATGCCAATCTTTATAAGTCTTAGTCATTTTCCCCATGATCTTCTTAATGTTTTTATTGGCTGCCTCTATTGCACTGTTCATTTTTGAGCGATACGATGATGAGTTGTGGTGGCTGATCTTGAACTGACTACAGGCTTCCGATATCGTGCTGTTGTTCAAATTCAATGCATTGTCAGATATGATCTGATAAACTATAAATTATACATATTTCTATCCCACATTTAGCAGATTTATGGATGAATTATCATTGAATTTGTGGAATTTGATGCTCCTAATACTTTAATTTTATGTTTATACTTAGGAGAGATAGGAGAGTGAAAAGAATAAGAAACGGGCCGAAAATGGAGAAAATGGGCCAAAGCAAGGAAACAACACGGCCTGGAGTTCATCACACAGGTGAACCACACGGTCATGCCACATTAACAAGCTTGAACACGGCCTAAACTCGACTCATACGGGCGTGCCACACGGGCGACTCCTTGTTGTGATAAAATTCAATTTCACGCGGAAAAAGCTACTTAGGGGCTAAGAAAGACATTCCAAACTCTATATAAAGACCCCAGGAGGCAACTACAAAGGTGTACAATATCCTCGCCAAGACTCAAAGTAGAAGATAAGGAATTACTCGAAGGAGAGCCGGTTGATCCATCTCAGAAGCAATGATCAACATCAAGACTGAAGATCTCCCTTCAATTCTTTCAAGGGTTTTGGGTTTTTTTTATGTTTTGTTGTTCTCTTTCTTCTAAGATGTTCTCTTTAATAATTATGAACTAAACCCCTAAATACCTGAGGGGGATGAAACCTAAGATGAATCTTGTTATTGTTATCTGAACTATATGATAAATATTCGATTTGTTCTTAATTGTGTTTTTAATTATTGAATTGATATTTCCAGGATATTAATTTAAGTCGCATGTGCTTAGGCAGAGAAGCAAAAGTCCCTGTTTAAGAGTAGATCCAACACAATTAAGTGGAGTTGATCGCAATCCTAGACATATGACGACGAAAATCTGCTGGATTAGAGTGAAATCTAATATGGGGATCCATAGATCGAGTTAATGCAAGACTAGGGGTTTTAGTTAGAAAGCGATTTTAATTAATCAACCTAGGATTAGTTATTCTTATTCTCGACGGAGATATTAACATAATTTAGGGATCTCTACGGATCAAGTCGAATGAAGAAATCGTCTAGTTCAGAGTTAGATAACAACTGAAGTCTAGGTGGATTCTTCCTTAGGTATTGTCTTTATCATTCAGTTTTCCCAAAGCAATTCCCCAATTTACTTTTTGTCGCATCCTTAGTTTAGTTTAGAGTTAATTAGTTTACACAAACCCCCTATTTATTTTTAGGCTAGATAATAAGAAGAAAGTCATTACTAGTACTTTTAGTTCCTCGGATTCGATATTTCGATCTTGCCACTAACTATACTACTATTTGATAGGTGCGCTTCCCTTTTATCGTGATAATAGTTAGTTTCTAGGTACGATCAATTTTATTACTTCATCAGATCATGATCATAATCCTTTCTAACATTCCATATCGACATATGATCTCCTTCTTCAAGAATTTACTGACTGTTGACTTTGTAACACTGGCATATGAAGCTGCTTCTACCCACTTGATGAAGTAGTCGATGGCTACAAAGATGAACCGATGCCCATTTGAAGCTTTTTACGAGATCGACCCAATAACATCTATGCCTCACATAAAGAAAGGCCATGAAGAAGTCATAACATGAAGAGGTGAATGAGGTATATAAATTTTATCTCCATAAATTTGGCACTTATGGCATTTGTTGGCATAATTGATACAATCTCCTTCCACGGTAGACCAATAATACCCGAATCTCATGATTTGCCTGGCCATTGTGAAACCATTAGCATGTGTTCCGCAGATGCCCTCATGGACTTCTTCTAAGATTTTTTTAGCCTCTACAGCATCTACCCATCTTAGTAGCACTTGATCCATTTTTCTTTTATATAGGATTCCCCATCCAAGATATAGTCACTGGCCAGTCCTCTCAACGTCCTTTTATCATTCTCAGTTGCTTGGTCAAGGTATTCACGATTCTTCACATATCGTAGAATATCATGGTACCAAGGATGATAATCTTTTTCTTCTTCTTCGATGTTGTAGCAATGAGTCGGAGCTTCATAAATACTCATTTGGATAGGTTTCATATCCTCTTGTTTAATTATCTTGACCATGGAAGCTAAAGTAGCTAGGGCGTCAGCCATCTGATTTTCTTTTCACGGAAGGTAGTAGAAGGTGATATCATCAAACTCTTTAACTAATTCAAGGACCAACCTTTGATAATCGATCAACTTGGGATCTCTTGTCTCCCATTCACCTTTAAGTTGATAGATCACTAACACAGAATTCTCATATACCTCTGGTATTTTGATCTTGCATTCTATGGATGCACGGATACCCATGATGCATACTTCTTATTCCGCCATATTATTTATGCAATCAAAACACAATTTACTAGTAAAGGGATAATGATCTCCATTTGGGGACACCAAAACTGCCCCAATTTCGTTACCTATAGTGTTTGACGATCCGTCGAAGTTTAGTTTCCAATGATGGCCTTCTTGAGCGTCTTCTTTAGTGGTTGTAACATACATTAGATATTCGTTTGGGAAATCAAAGTTCAAAGGCTCGTAATCCTCTTGAGCTCTACTGGCTAGAAAATCTGCTATTGCACTCCCTTTTACTGCCTTCTGGTTTACATAGACTATATCAAATTCAGAAAGTAGAATTTTCCATCAAGCCATTCTTCCATTCAAAGTAGTCAAATCCATCATGTACTTTAGAGGATCCATTTTTGGGTTGTCCAAATTAAGGCACAACATAGCTTTTCAATTGGCGAATATCTTGTCCCACATTTAGTAAACTTCTTACTGAGGTAATATATCGCTCTTTCTTTTCTCCCTGACTCATCATGTTGGCCAAGCACATATCCCATAGAATTCTCAAATATTGTCAAGAACAGTATTAGTGGCATGTCTGGACTAAGTGGCATCAGTACTAGTGCATTAGATAAGTAATGTTTGACCTTGTCCAAGGTTTCCTGGCATTTCTTATCCCATACACATGGATTGTGTTTCTTAAAGAGACGGAATATTATGTCATATTTCTCAATTAGTTGTGAAATAAACCGGATGATATAATTTAACCTCCCTAAGAAACCTCAAACTTCTTTTTTAGTATGCAGTAAATGTAGCTCCTATATAGCCTTGACTTTATCCGAGTTGATCTCAATCCCCTTTTCACTGACTACGAATCTTATCAATTTTCCCGACCTAGCCCCGAAGGTGCACTTTGCTGGATTTAGCTTTAGTTCAAATTTTCTCAATCTCAAAAATAATTTCCTCAAGACTTGTACATGCTCATTTTCTGTTCAGGATTTGGCAATCATATCATCGACATAAACTTCGATCTCTTTATGCATCATATCATAGAATAGGGTTACCATGGCTTTTTGATATGTTATTCCCATATTTTTCAATCCAAATGGCATCACCTTATAACAAAATGTTCCCTATATGGTTACGAATGTGGTCTTATCCATGTCTTCAGGATACATCTTTAACTGGTTGTATCTTGAGAAGCTATCCATGAAAGAGAATAGTGAGTAACCTACTATGTCGTCCACTAAGGTATCGATATGAGGTAATGGGAAATTATCCTTCGGGTTAGCTTTGTTCATATCCCTGTAATCTATGCACATTCGTACTTTTCTATAATTTTTAAGGATAGGGACGATATTAGCTACCCATTCAGAGTATTTGACCACTTGTAAGAAACCATCATCAAATTGCTTCTTGACTTCCTTTTTTATTTTCAGCAAAACTTCGGGCCTCATCCTTCGAAGTTATTGTTGAATTGGTTTGCACTCTTCCTTTATAGGGAGGCTATGTACCACAATATCAGTACTTAACCTGGGCATTTCTTGATACAACCATTCGAAGACATCTTTGAATTTTTAAAGTAACTCAATGAGGCCTCGTTTTGTCTCTTCGGCGATGCAAGTTTTGATCTTCACTTCTTTCTTTTCTTGTCCATCTCCTAAGTTCACAATTTCTACTGACTCTTTGTGAGGTAGAATTTGTTTCTCCTCTTGTTCTACCATTCTTAACAAATCAGAAGATAAGTTACACTCTCAATTATCTTTAAAGTCCTGAAGTTCCTCTTGACACATATCTTGCTCAAAAGGAGACTCTGAGTTAGTAGCAGTGTTGCTCATATCATTGATATCTGAAGACCTGTTATAGGGACGAAAGAATACCCAAATAGCAAAATAATCTAAGAGTAACTACTTGTATGGTATGATTATGAATGAAATGAGAGAATAAAAAAATATTTGCTCAGAATGAGACACAAAGATGCATTTTATTGAAATAAAGCTGTTGGACATAAGCTTATTTCACAAAAGACTCTTATTGCTCCTAGGCTTAGAATAATAAGCGTGCTTTGAACATTACTCTGAATTAGCTCTAAAAACTAAAGGAATCTCTTTCGTAGTCCAATTGCTCGGAACACTTCTAGGTACTTAAAGGCAAATGCCTGACAAGCTTTCTTCAATTCCTTCTTCAGATATAAAATTGATGCTCCAGTTTCCCAACATTCCTTCCAAGCCTTTGACCTCTTCAAAGAATTCTAACTCTTTTGATTAATTAGGGTCTTTTTTGTGAAATTTAATGCATATGATGAAATGTAATGCAAACGAATGAAATGAATCCAAAAAGAGGCATTGACTTTAATTCAATTCTATTGGAAAAATTTTACTAGAAAACAAATCTCTTTACATATAATGGATACATATACGACCTTGCCATTATACTCAAAGTAAAGACATCGACTTCTTTCTTCATATCTGGATGTTAAGATCAAATCCCGTGAACTTTTCCAAAGGATGCCTACTATCTCCTTTTTTGCTTGATCTGGGCCGTGACCCATTACTCAACATCCCCGTGATACTCGTTAGCTTCTTTAAGAAAATAGGGACGTTGACGACTCTCGAATAAGTTTTTTCTGCTTGAATCCTCGGGCAACGAAGCAAAGTCGCATACTCTTCCATTAGACTAACACCCTTCTCTTGTTGCGTTTTCTCGGACCATATTCGAATAGTCGCATTATCTTCCACTTTATCAAAAAATTCATTTTCCATGGCAAGCTCTCTATTTAGCAACTGAACCTAAATCAACACTTTTTTCTATGATGAAAATGCAATGCAATCATAACCAAAACAAAAGAAAAAACGTTAGTACAAAAAAACATTAATAACAAATAGAGCACCTATTTAGATAACCACTAGGGGTTTGGTGTGGTTTTACCTAGGGTAGGCTCTTAAGGCTCATTACGTAATGCACCAAGTTTTAAAATTTGTTATAGTGCATGTGTGACACAAATATCTGTCTGCTTTAGTGGTTATGTGTTCTGGATGTGTTTGGGAGGTCCCAAGTTCAAGCCACAACTTAGGCAAGTTTTGGCTTTTTATGATCAAAGCCCAATCTTTGGTTATTAGACTTACAAGTAAAAGTTGATGAAAATATATCAGAATGGGCCTGCTGGTCTAGGGGATAAGTAGAGTGTAATTATGTTGTAGGTCCTGTCTTCGATTTTTTGGGATGGCAAGGGAGTTTTGTTTTTACTCGAGCTAACTGAGGGTGTTTGAATTTAATCGAAATTCTGCTGTAGTTGAGGAGTGGTGGATGATTGGAGGGAGGATTTTTAGGGATTATGTTGTGGGGAGTTAGGGAGGTAATCTGATAGGTTTGGGTTAGTTTTATTTTCTGAATTTTTCTCTTGCTTATACCATTTATTTCTCCTCCTATTTCCCAAATTTCAGCCTTTGTTCTGACATTTTTGCTCCCTATCAGCTGAATTTTGCTAGTCTTCTCCCCTCCCTTTCGGCTTTACAAAGAGACTTCTTAGCGTTCATTGTTCGTTCGTTTCTTTCGGTAAGTTAAGGTGTTTTCTTTTCATTTATTAATAAATCGAGGGGGTTACTAAGGATTTAAGTGATAATTAGGGGCCAACAAGGAGCAATGGACTGTTGATAGGCACTTAAGCAGTGAAGGATCATCATTTTTTTGTTAACAGTAAGGGTGTATTGGTTGTAAGTTTTGGGCTTGTCATTAATTCAATTAGTTATCATTAGTATTGCTGATTTTAGACTCGGGATTATCGATTTTAGGTTCCGGAGTGCTCGAGGTTACATTTGTTGCGAAATCAATACAGGTGTGTACCTGAAAACACAGAAAATGGGAATAAACAAAAGCCAAAAAATGAAACTGTCGATGCCACACGGGCGTGTGGTCACCCGTGTGGTAGGTAGTGTGGTAGTACACGACCGTGTGAACGATGAACCAGGCCGTGCGTGCATGACACGGACGTATGACACGGCCATATGATGGCTGGCGAGGCCGTGTATGAGACACGGACAATTTGGTCGTGTGGGCCACGCGGGCGTGTGAGCCCACATGGGCAGGCCAAATGGGTGTGTGAGCCCATTTCTCTTAAATGATCTGTAAGGTTGTACGGGTCGCCCAAGTCGACTGTGACCTATTGTAGGGTCGGTAAGCATTACTAAAACCTTAATTTTGTTGTTTTGATTATGTGATGCATGATTGAGCATGTTAAACTTAGTATGTATATCTGATTTGACTATTTAAATCTGATAAAATGCATTATAGCATGACATATTTGTATGTTGCATTACATCGGGGTTGGGTTGTTGAAGTTGAAGGAAGTATCTGAAAGGCTTTTAAAGCCTATTTTCTGGTAGCTAAGCTGCATATTTCTGATATATGCCGCATTTCGGTACTATACGGTGTGTAGGGATGGATGGGTCGATTTTATCCCCACATGGTGTGTTGGGCTGGACGGAGTTGGTGTGTAGGGTTAGTGGGTTGGACACTGTTAATCTGTTCTATTCTGATTTTGTATTTGATTGGGCTATGGCCCTAGTATATTTCTGATCCCGTATCTGAGTGGGCTAAGGCCCACACTGATTTCTGTAAGGGGTTTTGGCCTAGATTGTTTATGACTGTGTTCCGATGTATGTTTGTCTGCATGATTTCTGTGGGGGTTACACACTGAGTTTGTGAAAACTCACCTTTTTCTATTTAAACTGTTCAGGGAATCCTTACCAGTAGACGGATCGGTGTAGCGGAGGACTCGACGGTGACCACTGCCATATATACGTTGGTTTTACGGTTTATATACTTTTACTGCTTTAAATTTTATTTTTAGGATTAATTGCTATAACTTTAGACTTTGGGACTGTTTTGTTTTAATTTGGGATCTTGAATTGTTAATTATGAATTTATAACTGCAACGCAACAAAGTATGGTTTTCTTAAAAATAAGAATAATAAGCTAAGATTTTTTGTAAATAAAAACGGTTTCGAAAATCATTCGGTTTCTAAAGCTTCCGCGCGAAAAAGATGTTTTTAAGTGAATCAAGTGGTACTTGTTTTTCCGAACTGAATAAATGATAATAACTGGAACGATTTCTAAGTATCAATGCGTTTTCAAAAGTATTCTCATATGACATCGTCAGATTCGGCCATAACGTCCAGGCCGGGTTTGGGGTGTTACACATTATATGCGGCTTGGTTCTAAAGTAAAGGTACCGGAACTGGCAGATTCCTCGATCCTCACCCATTATAGGCTCATATGGACTGAGTTCAGTTCAGGGGAATACATTTCCTTATGGCTACACGGAGATGAAACTCTCATGATGACATAGGTACGAATGTATCCCGAAAGCGATCCACTATTCTACACAGAGGTGAATACCTTACGAAGGAATAGTTTCTCACTCCTACTTAAAAAGGTATAATTGAGCGGTCATGTAATGCAATATGTGAAAATATATCCAATGGCTCGAACCAATAATGCAAACATACCAAAATGATGAAAACCACAAAAATAAAATGCAACCAAAAGGATCGTACATTTAAACCAAATTATCAATTTTCAACAAAAAGACAAAAAGTAATCAACTCGTGGCTTGACTCTCTTTTTTAATTCCTCAGTGGAGTTGTCAAGATGTCGAAACCATTTTTTTTGAAAATCATCGACTTTATATTTTGAAAAATGAAAATGGGAGTCGCCCTAATATTTTTTTTATGATGTGTGATTAGATTATCTCATGATTTGATCGTTTTAATAAAAAAGTTTAATTTACTAAAACAATGATTTTTAGTCTAAAAAATCCAAGAAATTAGGTTCGGGAGTCGGTTATGTACGAGGAATGATTAGCACCCTCGTAACGCCCAAAATTAGTACCTAGTTGATTACTTGGTATCTTTAGTGTCGAAAATTAAAATTTGAGGAAATTTTAAAAATATGATCCTTTTATTAAAACGTTATTAACACGAAAATGGTTTTATTTTGAGTTAATCGAGAAAAAGGATCACGTTCCGTAAGTTAAGACGCAATACCTTAAATTCTCGAAACGAGAATAAACACAAAATTTTATTTTATTATTATTTTTTTAAAGTATATTCAATTATCTTGGTTTTGGAAAGAAACCATATTCCGTAAGTAAGGAACACGACTTTTCTTATTTCGAAATAATGAATATTGCATTTGGAGGTGTGCATGGCCCGGGCGGCTCGGCCCGGCCCGAAGGCCCGCCCAAAATGTGGGAGGGTTTGGGCAAAAATATAGGCCCAAAAATGGGCTTGGACAAAAAATAAGGCCCATTTAAAAAATGGGCCGGGCCTCGGGTAAGGTATTTTTGGCCCGAACCCAGCCTGGCCCGAATTCACTAAATGACAAAAAAAATCTGCTATTTTTTTTTTGTTTTTGAATGTTATTTCCTTGTTGTTTTCTCCCTATTTTGCTACTATATTACTATTATGTTGCTACTATTTTGTTGTTATTATTTGGATATTGTATACAACTTATTTTATTGTTAATTTTGTTATTATTTTAAAGGTATTTGTTAATTTTGTTATTATTTTAGAGGTATTTACTTGTTAAGTTGCATCTATCTTAATGTTATTTAAGTCTACATATTTTTTTAAAATTTATTTTCAATTTGTTGGAAAATATTTATTTTGATTTTTTTAGTATTTTAGATGTTTTATATATATTTAAAAATGATATAAAATAATATAAAAATTTAATACGGGCGGACCGGACCAGGTCGGGTACGGGTTTTAGCATTTTTATATGGGTCGGGCTTGGGCAAAATTTTAGGCCCATTTTTTGGCCCGGCCCGACCCGAGCCCGATGAATGAGCCTAAATTTTTAGTTGAGCCCGGCCCGAACCCGGCCCGGCCCGACCCATGCACACCTCTAATTGCATTGATTTAAAAAATTTTACTTTTTTATATATTGTGCAAAAATGAACAATTTAAATATAATGCATGATAAAATAAACGAACATGACATCAGAATTGCCAAAAAATAAATAAACCAATAAATAAACAAACAAAAGAACACGAACTCCAAAAGGATAACATAAAATAATAAAAGACAAATAATGAATAAAAGTGCACCAATGAAAAGCATGTATATAATCTATTATTAAGTATGCATAAAAGGGAGTAATAAATACATAAATAATAATAAAACGATGATAATAAATCATAAATAAATAAATATCAGGTGAAAATAAAAATTTTAAATATAAAAAAGGTAAATAATTAGTAAAACAAATGGATAAATAGATAAAATAAATGAAAATAGAATAACATAGTAAAAAAATCTAAAAGGATTGAAATTGATTAAATAAAGGATTAAATCGAAATTAAAATGAAGTTAAAAGGATAAATTATAAGTAAATAAAAGAAAATGGCAGAATGAAAGGCTAAAATAAAACACGCGCCAATAAGGAGGGACTAATTGAGAAATTACTCCCTATCCCTAAAATGACATCGTTCATTTAAGGACTAAAATGAAACGAAAATAAAATTATACGGAAAATTTTAAAATATATAAAACATGGATAGGGCTATATTGATGAGTATGAAAAAGGCGGAAGGACTAAAGCCAAAAATTTGCCCATTTGACTTTAAAAACACACGGATCCTCTTTGCGCGGGTTGGGTCTCGGGTTGGTTTAGCCAAAACGATGTCGTTTTAAGGCTTATGAGCTTGTGCCAAAACGACGCCGTTTTGACCTCTTATTTAAGTTAAAAAAATGTAAAAAAAAATAATTTCAAACAGTTAAAAAAACAAAACACTCCCCCTCTTTTCTCTGCTTTCTCCCTAGGCATAACCCAGGTTCTGGTCGAGGGCCGTCGAGCCCCGCCGTGACGGCCACCGATCTCTGATGACGGCTCCGCCGTCCGCGACGGCTGGCCAAAATAAGAAAGGGCCTTTTTTCAACGTTTCAACCACCTGAGCCCCGATTCAGGACTAAAATGCCCAAAAAATCCTTCAAAATTCAGAAAAACAAAGAGAACCCTTCGGTTCCGTCTTCAGCAATCACAACGAAGGGAAAAAAAAACTTGTATTTTTTGAGTATATAGGTATATATATCTGCTATATTAATAATAGATGTGAAATAAAAATGAAAATATAACTTCAAAAAACTATGAAAAAAATTTCTTACTCGATCTATTGTTTATTAATATATTTTTTGTGTATTCGATATTTTGTCCCCCAAAAGTTTACATTTATCTTGAGGGCTTTTATAGCCTGATTTCAATACAATATGTCTTATTTTTGCTACTACACATTGTCTTTTCTTTTGTTGATTTTGCAGGTGGCAGTAGCAAGTGGCGAAGGCGGTGCTAACAGTGGCAGAGGAACTAGGGATGGCAGCAGACCTAGGTGCGGCGCACTTAGGGTTTTTTCTTTCTATTGTCTATTTTGGGCCACTAGGCTTAAGGTTGATTTGAGTTTTTTTATTATCTTTTTATTTGGTCTGTTGGGCTTTGTAAACTTGATTTTTATTATTATTTTATTTTAGGTCTGTTGAGCTCGAGCAAAATTGGCCCGCTACAAAAATAATATATAAAAAAATAAAATATTTATTGAAATTGGATAAGCACCCCATTATTTACCAATTTACACAAAATAAATAGTGCTTCCACGGTACTGCCTGAGCAATCGGCGACACCCCTTCCCCTGCCATCGACGATTGAAGCAATCATTTAATTTTTTTAGGGTGCCGCTTGAACAATTATTGGCACCAGTATTGATACCCAAAAAATATCCCGTATTTTATACATGTAAAACAGAAAAAAAATTATTGGTGTTGTAGCGACGTAAAATTTGCTTTAGTAGCTTTGGTCGCTAATTGTGGCGATTTATTGGAAATTTGAAATCTGGATTTTAATTTTATTAGAACAAGGGAGTCGCCACCGATCTTTTTTCTAGGTGTGATCGGACACCTAACAAAACCTTTCTTTAACAAAGATTTTATTTCGGGTAAAATAAGGCCAAGTTTAGGTCCGCGTTAAAATTCAGAGAAAAATAGGGTCCGGGAGTCAGTTACGCGCGGGGAAGGTATTAGCACCCCCGCGACGCCCAAAATTGGTATCCTATTAAACATGTGTTGTCTTAATTCTCAAAAATGCAAGTTCAATTCGAATTTTTATCGTGATCCGATAGAAAGAAACAAGAGATTTTATTTTTTGGTTTTCTAAAAGGACGTCCCGGTTTCAACACGAGCCGATTGATATTCACCCAACATAGTGATGAAATCAATGACTTAATGTTAAAATCGGTATATTGCCTTGTTTATTAAAACATGAAAAGAGTATGACAAATAGAGTTGACGAAGAAATAAAAAATGCGAACTAATGTACTAAAATTCGAAGCAGATAATGATAACGGTGAAGAAAACACGAAACAAATAATGGTATGACAATAATAGCAAACGTATATAGAACGTATAATGCTAGGTTTAAGAAATATATGTAATAGCATAATAGGATTACATAAAATATATATACATATAATAAGTATTATTAAAAAGTAATACAAAAATAACTAACAATAGCGGTATGTGCAAATATACATAATATATAGAAAAGAAATAATACACGTATGTAAAAATATAACATTAAAAATGTAATACAAGGATATATATATATATGTATAATGATATTAAGAATAAACACATAAAATAATATATACGAAAAAAGTAGCGAAATAAGATGCATATGTAGGTAGCTAATGATAATAATAATAATTTTAAAAAATAAATAATAATAATGAAAGTCACAAATACAATACGTTATTAGAACTTATGATATATGTATACGAATATAGCATTAAAACATGAATATATATTAAAATATCGAAAACAACTATTACTATACTAATATTTACATATAATATATTAATGTTAGAAGATATACACATGATAATATATAAAAAATAAATAAGAAAATATTAAAACATATGCGAAATATATAGAATACAATATCAAAATATACATAAGATAATATTTAAAGAAATACACGTAAATAGTAACGATAATGTTAAAAATAAAAGTAAGTAATAATAAAAATACAATATCAAGAACAATACTAAATATAATATAATAATAATAAATAATAATGATAAAAGTAATAATAATACTAATGTTTAGAAATAAATATAATAATAGTAAATAGAAATAATAATAGTATTAACAATAACATCAAAACTAATAAAACCTAATGATAATATTTAAAAATAAAGCAAATACAAATCATACTATATAAAATACTGTACGTATGTACATAAATATAATAATAATAATAATAAAAGGAAACAGAATTTAAATGAAATGGTAAAAGGATGAAATTGAATTGACAACCAGGGTTTCGGGCTAAATTTTAAAATTAAAACAAGTAAAAGGACCGATTAGAACACGCTTAAAACCCCAGAGGACCAAGAACGTAATTTTCCAACTATTTTAAAACGCACAGTAGCCAGGGGATCAAATTGAAACACGGGACAACTTCCAGGGCCAAATTACAAAGGGGATAGGGCCTGATTGCAGATTGCATAAAAAGCGGAAGGACCAAGGTGGCAAATTGCCATGTGACGTCACAACACGTGGACTTGGGGTGGGTCGGATCGGGTCGACCCGATCCGAGTTCAAAAGTATAAAAGGCCAAATTTTTTTATTTTGGCTCATTTGGTACCCGGAGAAGAAAAAAAAAGAGGGAAAGAAGAAGAGGGGAGAGGGAAAGGAGAGAATGAGAAGGAAGGAAGAGAAGAAGGGGTCCCGGGGGTCTCCGGTGCCGGACCGGTCACCGTCCAGTCACCGGCCGACGATCGGACCGTCGTCCACCGCCGTTCGTCGCCGTTCCGGCCACCGTTCCGGTGGCCGGAAAAAGGTAATTTTTTTCTAAATTTTTTCTTTTTTTTTTTATTTTCTATATTATTGTTGTTATTGCTATTTAAAAAACATGCATGAGAATAAGAAAATCACCTCTCGGTTCGAATCTGTTCTCTGATATTTATGCGATTCGGGGGTATCCCTTCGTTGTTATGCTCGAGTTAGTTTCTTTTTCTTTGCTGTTTAGTATCCAGAGGTGACTGACTTTGGTGTTAAACTGATCTATTTTTGTATTTCAAAGAAAAAAACCTCATTACAAACTATTTCGAATCGGGTTTTATAGCCCTGAAATTTACAAGTTGTTTTTTTTTTCTAGCTTTCTGTCTCGTCTCCTTTAATGTCTTTGCAGGTACTGTGGAGGCTAGGGCGGTGGGATGTGATTTGGAAGGGCGGTGGCCGCAGGTGCTGTCAGAGACAGATGCAGCTAGGGCAGAGCAAGTGGGGGCTGATTAGGGTTTTGGGGGTTGGGTTGATTTTGGGTAAATGGGTTAGTGTAACGGGTTGGGTGGTTTAGTAGATTAGGGGTTTGTTTTGGGCCATTCGGGTTTGGTTTGTAAATGGGTCTAAAGGTTTGGGTTAATGTTTATGGGTTTTAGGGCTGAATTGATGGGCCCCAGGTTTGTAATGGCCAAAATTGGCCTATAACAGGTGTCGTCAAAGTGTCATGCGACACCCTAATATTTTATCTTAATTTTTTTATTAAAGCTAAAAAAAAAAAGTTGAAATCTCGCCACCAATGTGACCTTTCGGTCACAGTTCTGGGTTCCAATACCAAAAAAAAATTTAACTTTTTTTTTTCTGGTTTTAATAAAAAAATTAAAATTAAAATTATTATATTATTTTTATTATTATAAAAGGGCTTGGTACTAATTATTTAGTATCTTTAATTTTTTTTATATTACAAACATTTAGATTAACCATCCCTCCTTCCCTCCCTCTCCACAGTCGAAGGTCCAAAAAATAGGTATGTAATTTTTTTCTAATAGTATAATTATTAATAAGAGTTGTGTTAAAAGTTTAATTTTTTGTAATAATATGTTAACTTTGAAAATAATTAGAATTGTGTTAATTTAGATATTTGTATTATTATATATTTTTAAAAAAATTAGAATTGTGTATGCTAATTTTGTAGTGTATGTTTATTAGAATAGGTTTCGTAGCGTAAGCTTATTTTAGTAGAATTATTAAAATTGTTAGAATTTTGTATTAAAATAGATTTATGTTGAAAGTAATATTAAGATTGATTTGATTAGTGCATGTCTTTTTTTAATAGTAATTTGTGTATTTTAAGATATAAATGTGAACATTATATGTTTTTTTGAGTAATTAAATTTTTATTAATTATGAAAATAAACTTTGAAAAAAAATTGTTGTTATTTTTATATTATTTATTTGTTAAGTTGATAATTAAATTTTTAATTGTTTGTAGAAATACTATGAGGACACTGCTCAGTTTGCTTGCATCCGAAAATAATGGAGGGTTTATCCTATTTCAGTGTTTATTTTAGTTTATTTTTATTATTTGGGTAAAAAAAAACGCATTAGTTTTTTACCCCCTCACTTGCGGTTGATTTTAGCAGCATGGGTGAGTGAAGGTAGGTGACAAAAGGCCGAACGATAAGCCCAACAAAGCAATAACGAAAGTTGGGTCTACAAGGGCCCACATGAAACATGTTCGATTAATAATATCTCATAATGTCTGTCTGGCATCTTAACAGTTTAAAACCGGTTCTTAAGTACCCTTTTGTTGTTTCAAAATTTGAAATTCGAAAGGCCCTTACCGTTCGATGTTTCTCCTTTACCTTTTATTTAGGTATGGCGCGTGGGTCCCACTCCCAGCTCCCTCTACCGTTCATATCATCTTTACTTCATTTCTTCCCCACTCTCAATGCTCCCGACCGAAAAACCCCTATTCTTCTCTTATGGTTGACACGTGTATCATAAAACCCATTACTGCAGCGGTTTTAAAAGTGGAGGAGCGTTATGAGGGGCAGCTGTCAGAGAAATAAAGCGCGTAGATGGCAAACAAAAAAATTTCGAGTAGCAGTTGAACTATGATTTTCGATAATTTTTTGTTTTTTTTTTTTTCATTTTTGCTGCTTAATTTTCCCGCCCATGAGATTGAGTCAAAAGTAAAGCAGTGAATCATCTGAAGGTTAAAAGTAAGGCAAAATTTCCTTATAAAATTCAATAAGAATTCTGGGTTTGTTCGTGCCTTGAAAGAAAGCAAGAATTTTCCTTTTCTTTTTGTTTGAGAAAAATCTTGGAAGAGAAACGAACAATCATGGAGGAGGCTGTCAAAGAACAACAATCTGCTGCTCAAATTTCTGGTTTAATTTCTGACTCTATTCTCTCGGTTTCTAAATCTGGCTTCTTTTAAGTTTTACAATATTCTTTCATTTTATACTAAGAAATAATCGCTACCGTTTCACTGCATGAAAGACACAGTTCCATAGCCAATTGCCATGCAGTTTTAGGTTCTTTTTTGTTGATGGTTTAAGTATGTTTCTTTGCCAAATTGTTTCCAGAATAGGCAGTTTTTTAGAGATTGTATTGATTACCCTATAAACGTTATATAATCTGGAAAAAGGAAGGTTCAATCCATTCAAAGTTAAATTAGAACTTTTAATAGTTTATTTTTTTAAATGCGTTTACCGACCAGTATTACATATCACTTGATTAGTTTTTCGATAAAAAAGAGTAGAAATAAATAACGGCGCGACTAATCACCATTTATATATATATATATATATATATTCTTTTTGAACACTATATTATCCTTTAGATAGCAAATTTAATGACTTAAATGTTGTTCTCCTGTTTTCAGGGAGTGCAGGGAAGTCGAAGCTACGTTATCCACTTCGATCATCAATGAAACCAAAGGAGCAGAAGCCACCCGCGCCTGATTTATCCAATTCTTCTTCATCCAGAAGGTATGCTCAAAATTCTATAGCTTGTGCTTTGGTTTTTGTCTCTGTAGAATTAATTATCCATTTGTAGACAACCTTCCTCGTATCATTCAATGATATATTATGTGAGTGTTGGATAAGAGTAGAGTTTTATTTATATAGTGTTTCGTTTGAATATTTGTAAATGTTAAGAGGGTTTGATTTGTTTGGGGTTGATAGGTGGAGGGCAACACCCAGTGTAAGCAAGAGTGTGGGTGTTCTAGATCTTTCAAAGGAGAAATCTGGGTCAGGGAAGCCACCCAGGAGGCTTTCCATCCCAACCAAATCAACAGTGACTCCATCCCCAAAATTTGTTGGGACAACCGCTCCTATATACGAGGGTAGAGCAGCCAAGAAATCAAGCAATGGTCAAGGCAAAAGTGATACACCCCTTTCTGATTCTTCTAGATCATCAACTCGAAGGAGGTTCAATGTATTGTCATCAGCTTCCTACTGGCTGTCGCAGATTAAGCTCTCTGAATCAGCTTCTAAGCACTCTGTCTCACTTGGATTTTTCAAACTTGCCTTAGAAGCTGGATGTGAGGTATGCTTCATTTGTGTCTTCGTTTCACCTTTTGCATTCTTCTCATATGATTTGGGGTCTATTCAATAGCTGCCTATAAAAATTTTCTTGCTAAAATACTCTCAAATTCATGCCATTGCATCTTCCTTTCTACGCCCTTTCATTTGCTTTTGTATTCAAGTTTCCTTTTTTTTTTTTTTTTTTTTTTTTTGCATTTGCTATTTATAATATTTTCAGCGGGCATCGTTTTATATTTCTTTTGCGACACGCGCACACATATGATCAAAGTGGCTTAGGCAATTTAGTATACTGGATTTGGTATTTACTTATCTTTGTTTTTGGTCTAATCTCATTTTAACACTAAATCCAGCCCCTTCAGAAAATGAGTGATGAGCTTAAATCCTATATACGTCGCCATAATCTTGGTGAAAATGGGGAAGCTATAAATGAGCTACTCGAAAGCTACAATGTTCCAGACAATCCCGAGCAACCACAGGTGTCTGAAACCTGTTCACAGGTGCCTGATGAGGGAACTCGGTCATCGGATGATGAGGTTCACAGGGTTTCTCCTGTAGCAGCAGCAGCTCGGAGATTGAAACCGAAGTCCTTGAATACTGATGCTGCTCAGGTATCATCAGTGGCCAAATCAGCAAAAGAGGCTACTCCAAAGAATAATGCTGCAAACAGGAATAGGCTTTTGAATAAGACCAGTTCAAATTCAAGGTCTGTTTCGGACACTGGGAGTCGTAAGTTACATACCAAAACTCAGAAGACAACCAAAACAGAGCCTGTTAAAGGAAAGGAAAAGACCAAGAGACAGGGCACCAAATCAGCTGATCAAGAAGGCAAGCGGGTGTAGATGAATTTTAGGTTCAGCATGTTACTATTCCTTTGGGTGCATGACTTATGTGCTTTTTCTATTTTATGTTTACAGATCAGGTTTGCCCTTCGTCTGTAGCTGAGACTGTTGAAGAGGACAAAGAAAATATGGTAAGAAGTTTCATATCCTGCAACAACAAATGTAGTTCAATGCTACAACCCCAAATTTACATGCCACTCATAAAGTTGGATTTTTTATATACATAATTCACTGAAAAATTCTCACCATCCTCTCCATTACAGGATGCACCTCTGACAGAAGAAAGCAGCCTGTCCGGAGTGATGTAGGGGGCCAATGCTCAACCATGCTTTAAATTCCATCCTCTACAGGGTTGTCTTTCATGGGTTGATGTTTGTATAGGGTTTTAAAGTTTATAAGTAAAGTGTTCCAATCTGGTGTGAAGTCAAGACCTGTTCTTTTGTTTTTTTACTTAGGTTGTTGCTTTAAACTGGGATTGTTTGTTTCTGGTATTATACTATCACTTGAGGTACAAATTGTATCAAATCAACCAACTTATTTGTTATTTTGTTAATGTTATTCATATGATTTGACATAATACTTTTTGCCTTAACAAGACAATAAAAACACAAAATTAACCTAGAAGTAATTTAAAGAGGACATCAAAGTCAAACCAATTAAACCTAAAAATAAAAGATAAGCATCAAAGATTTTCAAATTTAGCACAAAATTAATTAATAAAAAATTTACAAGAAATGAGGAGTACCCAACAGCAATAACATGATAAAAGAAAAAACAAAGCAAGCAGAAATGGGTAATCCCCAAAAACAAGAAGAATTCAAAAGAGTAAGAAAACGGAGAAGAAAATACAATAGAGAAGAGGAAAGGTCAATCGGAGTGAGAGGGATCGTCGTCGTCGTCGTCGTCGCTGAAATCAGAGAGAGGGTGATCGGGAGGATTAAAGCAGAGGTAGAGCCACAGAGAGTCAGCAAGGCGGCCAAGATGACGGCAAGGAATGCAAAAGATGAGGTGCAACACCTGATCGCTGCTTAACCGCTCTGGGTTACAGGCGATGTATTGGCATAGATTTGCTGATATATTGGCTATTGCCACCACCACCGAGCTGTTTAACACCATCGCTTCCCTCTCTTCTCTATCTTTAATCTGTATTTCCTCCTGTCTTGCCCTTGTGCTCGTTTCTCTTCTCTTACATTGTTATGTTATATAGTTTTGTTGTTTTTTGGTCTTACCATAGGAAACGATGTCGTTTCTTCTTGAATCCTCCTAGTTCTATCAGGTTAAAGATAGGACCGTTTTGGCTAGACATTTCACGTCATTTAACGTATGGTTTATGAAACTCTTGTGGGATTTTGTTACTTCTTCACAGATGCTTCATTTAATATCTTTTATCAAATTTATATTTTAATCATTCTAATATTGGGATTTGACTTTACTCCTATTTTGATTATTCTAATTCAATTTAGTAACTATTGTTAAAGAAATTATTCAAAATAATAACTCTCTTGATTAAACCCTTAACAACTTACTAAACTTGTCACGCTAGCTTTTTCTTTTTCCGCCTAATCAAAATTTAAATAAAAACAAAACAAAACAAAATATTCAAAAGCTTTCTTTACCTAATCCGACAACTAATCAAAACTCCTTTTTTTTTCTTTCCCCTTCATCATCTTCTCCCCGGCCCCTGCTCCTTCGTCTCTATGGCTGCCCAGTTCCAGCCGCACCAAAGAACCACTGTTGCTTGTTCGCATAGCCCACCACCGGTCTTGACCGACCCAACCTCCGTTGGTGCCAACCACCGCCATTTGCACACCCTGCTCAATCACCAGCAAGGTGCGAACTAGAGCTAGCCCAACCCTGGCACCGCCGAATGGTGAATACTGTATTAACTTGTGTACTTGCCAACAATGGACAATTAGGCGGATTTCTCTCGGTGCATGTATGCATGCAAGTGTCCAATCTTATTTGGCACTTATGCTGTTGATTTTACTGTTGTCCCTATTCTTTTGCTTCTAACCATTCTTGTCCTTATTTCTTTTGTTCACGCTCACTGGTAGATCAAGTGGCGTCCTGCTCCGGGGTGTGAATATGCTGTTGATTTTACTGTTGCAAGTGGAAATTTGATGTCTCCTGCATCTGCTCACATAGCTTTTGTTGGAATGTAAGTCACGATTTTTATATTATATTTTGATTCCATGGGCAGGACATTACACTGTAAAGGGTATCTAACTTATGCCAAATCTTGGTCTCAGTGTACTAAAAAAAGCTCATCGCTATGTTGACTGCAAGACTGTGGCAAAATGGATTTTGAAGAATAGTGCAGAGTCAGAAAACAAGGACTGGTGAAGGATATGGTTCACACCTACAAGATGAATCTTTTATTCTCGATTTATATTCATTAATCTAAAATTTGAATCAAGTGCTACAACTGCTTTACTAAGGTTTCACATATGTTATTCATATAAGTTAATTAGAGAAATCAAAAAGGTTCTAAATGCAAGATTTTTTCTGGTACCAAAATAAGCAACGTTATTTTAAAATGACCCGTAGTATAGTTTAACCAAAAACTAAATTGATGTATTTGATAATAAAAGACTAATTTAATCAAATACCTATAATAGAAAAACCTCAGGTAGAAATATTAAACGAAGCGTATCAAGGAAAACGTTTCATCTAAATCTTTAAATTAGAAAGCACCATTGCTGAGAAACAATTTCTGAAACATTAAAAATCCTAACGTCATTTTCAAGCAGCAGCCATATATATGCACAAAGGTAAAGTCAGATGCCATGTGTATCAATACTTTACTTCCCATCTACTCATTTACCACGCGTGCATCACACAAAAGGGATATGCACCTCTTATCAACACAAACATCTAAACTATTACTATGGAAATTAGTCAGCAACTACTACCATCACCAATCAAAAGCTCTTTCAAACCCCAACAAAAAAGTCAAAAGCTCCATAAGCTCTGTGCTTCTCTACCAAAAGGAAAAAAAATTAACAACCCGGTTTGGGACGTAATCAGCAAGAGATTTATATGGATGCAAATAGTTCATAATGGTTCATTGCAAATAGACAAACACATACATGTTTTTGGATGTGGATATTATGGTATGAACCTCTTAATATACAATAAAACTTTAAAAAATAAACCCGCGTCGGATGCAGATTCATATCCGATACTCACACCTTAGACCACATAGAATTCATATGCTATTTTACACAAGCTTACGGCACATTGTAAAAGTCGATGAGGTATATATCAAATATGCTAAGAGAACAGGATAAAGTTGATTAGTACTGCGAATAGCACTCTAAGTGGCAATGTCACCACGACATCAAACCTTAAAAACTGACAGTTCCACTACCGCATTGAGTTAGTCCGCTGTCCAGCTCTGCTCCACAATCTCCCTTACTCTTCGGTTGTACTCACGCTTCTTCTCACTAAACATCCTAGCAGCTTCTGAGTTTGCAGGTGAGTTTGGGTTCGGATCACACAACAATGACTACATCAATGGAATGATAGTTAAAATCATTTAATCATATAATCACACACACAACTTATCTTTTTAAAGTGAGCCTAAATGAAAAAAAAAAACAAGTAACCAATATTTTGTTCTAAGCTTAACGGGTTAAATAAAATATTGAATCTCTAATTCAGGATCACCAGTTCAAACAATCATTTCCGCATAGGTGTGTATATATAAGATATCTATTAAATAAAAACGCAATCTTGGCTGAAAGGAGAATTTTAGGGGTAGTGAAAACAATCATTTCTGCACTGTTGGATGCTTCAAACTCTGAAGAATCTAACAGAATTACCAAATGTAGGTTTTACTCAAAAAATAATTAATCAAAATAGGGATTGAGTGCAGCAGCTGAAGTAAACTTGAAAATATGATTGCAAATGATGAACCTTTCAACAATAGATAAATCAATCCTAGAAGAACACTAATTATTTGCAGTTACAATTTCATGTATCCTATGATATGAACAATTTAATCCTCCAAGTTTTTCTCTCATCTACATATACGGACATATGTAAGCAAAATTTCATCAAAGTTTCCTTACTAAATCTAGAAATAAGAATAGGAAGGTGGCAGGCTCCTCCTTGAATAAAATTTCCGATCATTGATATGATGTATGTAGCAACAATTCTTGTCAATAGTCTCATAATAATAGACAAGTAACAACTATATCCATACTGTAAAAAGGTTTCTACTGTACCTGGATGGATGTGAGAATAGCTGCTACATCATATATAGGACTCCACTGGTTCTGTAAAATGTCCAGACAAATACTTCCATCGGCATAAACTGAAAAGATTCAAAAGGTTTTAAGTTTGAATCCGTAGATGGAATAATTGTTAGAGAAGACTGACCAATAGTCAGGCTGGGGATTGAGTGTTAGATATATGGATGTCTTCCAAAAATAGATATGCTCAGACTTTTCTAAGTTTTCTCATATAATTGACGATGATACCTCCATACCCAGATATCTCAGGTACTTCAAAGAAAATAAAGAGTTAAAGCAACACAGTTGTAACTTACTGTTTGGATGAAACATCCGGGAGATAAATCTCACTGTTGGGGGTTTGTTTGGATAATCTTCAGTGAATTGAAGTGTCAACTTGAACGTACCTGAATAACTCAAAAACAAGTCACTTCACAAAGGTCAAAAGAGTGTTAAAATTTGAAGTGTCAAAAGATATCAATATCTTCTAATTTTCTTCCTGGGGGTATCTAGCAATGTCCAATATGCATTTGGCTGCGCCATGTCGGACATTTATCTGACATAGGCATATATCCAGCACAGACATCAGTGGAACCATGTCAAAGCTTCATAGGATTATTTAATCTGATATGAGCAAGCAAGTCATACAGACTTCTCCAACTAGAGATTTGAAATTATTATACTTATTCTCATAAAGGGAAAGGCCTCTCCACTAGGTGTATATTAACATAAGAAACTAACACATTCCATCTTCCTACTAAACCACCACCAACTGTTGATTCTATAATTTGATCCATTATTTTGGACCCTAGAAGTTGGTGAATGAAAATTTAACAAGGAAACGCTTATTTAACAAACATTATCCTTTTTCCCTTATCAAACTATTGCCTCCTATTTCATATCAAGACTAGTGAGAGAGAATCCCCCTTACAAGCAGTCTTATAGCCATGGCAGAAACAGCACTCCAATAAAACTGTGAACACGAATACATCTCAATACGTGTACATTCATCGTGACATCATTACTTTTAGTTTGGAAAACAGACAGGGTCCTGCAAACATTCAGAATAAACATCCACATAGAAGCTTGGAGGAATCAAACCTTCTAGTTATTTTAATAATGACTCAGTCACAACTAGGATTTCTAATGCCAACTACCATAGGGCTATCTAGAGCATGGACTAATCTTAATGGAGCATGCATTAGAAAGCTATGGCAATGGCACACATATTACTGAAAAAATTTTGGACGCACGACAAAGGCAATAGTAAAAGAAAACTCAGAATAACCACAAACGAAACTGCTATGTGGCTCTGCTCTTAGTTTTCCCTAAAATTTTCATGTCAAGACACATATTTGACTCCTCAAAATGGACTCTGTTACTGTTGAAAGCATAACCTTGTCTAAAGTTCATACCACATCAGAGCATCATACAGTGAAGTGACAATCAGAGTCCACAAAATTAAACTACATGATTTTGCACAAAAATCCATCTCTGTAATAAGAATTAAGTATATGCTATAGTTTCAGTCATAAACAGAGATAAAATGGCTATTATGTTGACAAAGGAGGAAAAAGAACATGAAGTCACCTAAAAGCATGTGTAACAAACAATATGAGATCCTACATATACATTAACTGAAGCAACTGAGAAGTGAATAGAAAGCACAGAATAGCTTACCTCCATCCCATGGAGTATCATCTGGACTGCAATCCCAATCAGAAAAGAAACCAGAATAGCTTATTGAACCATACTTAATATACTGATAATGCCAAAAGAGGTAAAGCAAATATCCTAAAACATGAAAGTAAAAAAAAAAAAAAAAAGGATCCTTTTTGTTCCAAACTGACCCAAATATAACTGCATTCCAAAGCATAATATTGTTGTCTTGAGGTGCTCCACTGATACCGGCAGGCGGATCTTGTTGCAACCTCTTAAAATCTCTCATTAGCCTCTTCCTTGCCGGAGTTGACATTGTCACCACCTACACACACACATACACACCACCAACAACAACAACAATATCAAGCAATGAGCTTTCACCACCCAATTGGTTATTCTTGTAGCTGTTTAATTTACAATAATACAATTAAGTGCTTCCTCTTCTTTCATTTCATATTCTAATTAAATCTAAAAGAACAAAATTTTTCACCCAATATATCAAGCACCCTGATCATTTTCTTTAAATTTCAAGTTCTCAGCCTAAAATAAACCCTACTCAAATTCAACATAACATTAAAGAATTAATCAAAAACAAGAAAAAGAAATGGACATTATCCAAAAGCTAAGAACTTTTCCACCCAAAAAACATAAAGTTTAGACATATTCCTCCTGGATCTACTTAAATAAACTTAAATAAATGAAAGCCTTCACAATATAAAGGAAAACATTACCAGGAGGTTAATGCTGAAAGAGGAGATAAGCAGCCAGAAAATTTGAAGAGTTTAGGGTTTCAACTTGATATAATTGATCAACTGAAATTTATTTATATAATAAAAATGAAAAAAAAAAAGAGAGAGAGAGGAAAAGAGTGTGAAAATTGGAAGGGATGAGTGGAGAGAAAAGTAGCAGAGGAAATCAGAAAGCGATAGAAAAGAAGAAAGAATCTGAATAACAAAAAAATTTATTCGATTTAGTTTGTTTGTCTCAGAAAATTTGTATTTATCATGAAATAAATATTCACAGCCTATTTTCTTTTCCCTTCTAGGCCACGACTCCAACACAGGTTTTAATTTTGATTTAATTAGTAAGCGGGATAAATATTAAAATTATATATTTAATTTTAATTTAATATGTATTAGTATATATAAATTTTGATTTTGTGTATTTTTGTTTATTAATTTATAAATGATTTAATTTTTATAATGTATGAACCCCAAATTGCTTGGCTCATTCACATTTTACAAAACCTCAAATTTAAACCAAATATAAAAACTAACAGTGTCCAAATCTCAAAGTCCAAATTACAAAATTTAAACCCAAACAGCCCATTACATTATGCCTACTATCCCCTAGCCCAAATAATAACCCAAACACTAGGCCCAAGACCCTAACCAAGTTTCGGCTAGCCAAAACCCTGGCTAGCCCTAGGCGCCGTTCGACCCCATGTGCGCCGCACCCTCCTCGGTCCAGCTGCCCGTGCCTCCATCGACGCGTACTTCGCCCGAGGATCAGCCTTTCTACCCTTAGCACTAAAATGGCCAAAGACCTCTCTGTTGACCCACCCTCGACCTGCAAATAGAAACGAAAACAGCAAGTAAAATAGCAAACAGCAAGCAGAAAAGTAAAAGCAAAGAAAATAATAGAAATATGAATTTAAAAACTCAGTGTAATCGGCTATAAAAATGGCCAGAAGCAACCATTTGTAGGGGGGACGTTTTGATAATACAAAAGGAGGCAAAAAGGTATATTTTGCTCTTTTTTTTTTTTCTTTCTATTTTACAGATTTCTAAAGCATATATTTCATAGAAAACGAAAATAAAGCATAAAAATAAAATAAATCAAAAAGAGGAGACTTGTAACCACGCCACCGAATCTCCGTCGCCTCGTCGAGATCGGGTGTCGAACGGGGTTTTGAGGCGAAAGTAACGAAGCCCTTAGGTAGGCTTGCAAATCGGGTCAGGTTCGACCCATGTGTGTCGTCGGTCGCTGATTCCAATGGCTTTTCGACAACTGAAACAGAAGGCATCCACTAATCGGCCGAACGAGAAGGGACGGGAGGAGCGCCGTTTCCTTCCTCAGATTGAAAATGGGTAAACATTTAGGTTTAGGGTTTGTTTTCTTTTATTTTTATTTTACGTGTTGTGAAACGGCGCCGTTTGAACATGCGTACCCAATGACCCGACCCATATGAGGCCAGATCCGCGCGTTTTGGTCCTCGAGGGTATATTTCCGCAATAAGTCCCTCTGTTCTGTAGCGTGTTTCATTAGAGTCCTATGCCTTATTTTTAATTTAGCCTTGTTCTTTTGCCTTTGTTGCAATTTAACCCCCACGCTGCTGAAGGCTCTATACGCGAATGACGTCGCTTTGAGTGGGTTGGGAAAATTTCCCTTTTAACCCTATTCTTCACGCGCGTATTCAACTAGGCCCCTTTTGTTTTGGTTTTTTATTTTAATTTGGCCCGAGAACTTGACTCTGTTTTTAATCTCGTCCCTTTGTTTATTTTCATTACTTAATTACCTTTAATAATAATAATAATAATATTATTATTATTATTAGTATTTTGCTATTATTAATATTAGTATTATTTTCCACTTAATGCTTATATATAGTATGTTTTTTATTATATTTTATACTTTATATATTATGGATTACTTTTTAGCATTATTATTATTTTTAATACATGTTTTACGTATATACTTTTAGTATCATTATGGCCTATATATTTCTAAAATATATGTATATATTATTTATATTTTTAATGCTATATTAGGTGTGCCTTTTCATGTATATACTTTTTATATTATTTACGTATATATATATTTTTATATATTATCTTGTGTATTTTTTAAATACTATATCATGTGTATATTTTATTATGTGTATATTTTTAAGACTACTATGTATATATATCATGTACATACTTTTAACATTATTATATATTTATTTTAATATATATGTACATACTTTTACTTAGTACCATTAATAGTTATTTTTAATTTTATTATTATCATTTCTAATATATATATTGTATATGTTTTTGTATATATTATTTATATATTCTTATATATATTATTTTTAACTCTATATTATATGTATATAGTATCTTATATATATTATATTTTTTTATACTATTAGTTACACATTTTATGTTATATTATCTCATGCATATATGTTTTTAATGATATTTTCATACTATCTTGTATACATGTTTTAATAACTACATCACGTATGTCTTTCTAATACCACATCATGTACATATTTTCAATACTATTATATACCTTTAAATATTATCATTATGTACGTATACGTATGTATATAAGTAATATTATTTGTATTTTTAACGTTGCGTCTTTGTCACCTTATATTCTATTATTCTATGTTCATGAGTGTGCATATGTATATTCGTAGTTTTTATTTCATGCTTGATTATTATTACGTTTAATATCGTATATATTGTTGTTGTTTTTATTATTGTCGTGTTCATTATTTGCCTTGATGTATGTCTAATCTTTTATTTATTGTTACTTCATATCAATCTGCTTTATGTTATTTCAAATCTTATTCTTTTTTAATTAATTTCAATGTACGAGGCAATGTCCCGATTTTCGACTAAGTCGTTAATTTCATCGCTATGTTGGGTGAATCGTGTCGGCTTGTGTTGGAACCAAGACGTCCTTCTAAAAAATCGAAAACTTAAAAATTCTAGTTTTTCAATCGGATCACGATTAAGTATTAAATTGAATCCGCATTTTTTGAAAATTAAGACCACATGTGTTTAATAAGATACCAATTTTGGGCGTCGCGAGGGTGCTAATACATTCCTCGCGCGTAACCGACTCCCAAACCCTATTTTTCTCTGGAATTTTGATGTAGACTAAACTCGGCCTTCTTTTTACCTAAAAATAAATTTTTTCTGTTAAAAAGAGGTTTTATTAGGTGCCCGATCACACCTAGGAAAAAAAGATCGGTGGCGACTTCCTTTTTAACATCAAACCTTGATTTTTTAAACTTTCAATCAAACACCCCAATTAGCAAATTAGCTAAAACTAAAATTTTTACGTCGCTACAGCTGGCGACTCCACTGGGGAGACCTTTTTGAGAGTCGAGTCGAATTAAGCGCGCGTCGTTGAAATTTTCAAAATTTCCTGTTCAAATAAATATTTAGTCGTGATCCGAAAACTTCATTTTTGAAAAATCATGCATTTGCATCCGTTGTAAATATTTTGCTAACTTGTTTTATCCTTTTGTTTTTAAGCTCTAAGTTTTTACAATTCTAGTTTAGTTTTAAATAAAATGAAAAGGTTTGTGAGTTTCTCCCCACACACCGTACACTTGCATTTCGCATAACATGGGCTCTCTACCCGGGCTCCGTCCGTTCAAGTGAAAGTAAACGCTACGCCTTCGTGAGTTAACTCGTCCCTCCGCATAGGCTAGTGAATACTTCGGGTTACATACGACTTATGCTTTCGTGAGTTAACTTGTCCCTCCGCATAGGCATAAGTAAATGTAATCCCTCGAATTGAACTCGTGAGCCTGTGATGGGCTACGACCAAGGCTTCGTACTAGTCTTAGTAGATGATAGTACGAACAATTCAAGTAACTATCTAGAACCAAAACCGCATGTAGTGAACCATACGAGCCACCTAACTAGAGCCATGTCGAACCTCCGTCCATTTAGTAATCACCGAAATAAGTACACGGGAAAAATGCCTCCAATCTTTTGCATTTTCACTTTTTATGCAAGGGGATCGGGTCTGTTTAATAAACTAGGTTGGGTAGCTTAATTTGTTAAATTTTTCGTGTTTTTGCCTATATTTGATTACTAACCAATGGTTGTTTTTCGTTGTTTTATTTTTCATCGTGCATTATAGGCATCATATTAAGGGGTGTTGACTAGAGATCGGTTGCCAAAAAACGGGTTTCTGATGGAAGAGTCGATTATACAAACAACCGAGACAAATACCGTGGTTCGGGATTGGTCTCTGAAAACTCAGAAATAGAAAGGGAACAGTCTAATGGAAGGATGTGTTGCTGATCTGCCTGAGTACGTAACTGTGAATGTTCGTCAAAATAATCTTGAAGATTTGACTCGGATTTGGGATCAGTAGGACTCGGACACTAGGGGAATCTTTACTGAAAGGTATGGGGATATAGCCAACCTAGTCGCTGTCAACGTAGACGAGCGACTGATTCAAGCCATGGTCAAATTCTGGGATCCGGCCTACCAATGTTTTACCTTCAATCAAGAAGACATGACTCCGGCTGTAGAAGAGTACGCTGCTTTGCTTCGTATCGAAAATGTCCAATTCTATAAGATATATGTGAAGCAACCCAAGCCGATGATCTTCAAGAAAAAGTTAGTGAAATTGACAGACATGGCCGACACTTGAGCCGAAAAACAGATAAAGAAGAAGAATGAAGTCATTTGTATCCCGTGGTTTTCCCTACGAGATTTGGTTCTAAACCATCCCGATATGTTGAAGAGAGTGAATTTGTTCGCTTTGGCCATTTATGGATTGATCGTCTTTCCAAAAGTCCTCGAACATATAGAAGTTGCAGTTGTGGATTTCTTTGAAAGGCTAAGCACGAAATCAATCCTGTCCCGACTATCCTGGCCAAGACCTTTAGATCTCTAAGCAGTTGTAGGAGAAAGGGGGAATGACATTTTATCGGATGCGCGCAATTACTCAATGTCTGGATTTTGAGCCATTTCTAAAAAGTAGAGCGAACCCCGTTCCATATGTTTTTAAAAACATTTGCCCCGTTGGAAGCTTATCTTAAGAAAGAATGGCCAAAAGAGGTTACCGAGCAACATTGGGTTTCAATTTTTCAACACCTATGCGCTGAAGATGTAACTTGGAGAGCACCGTGGATACACCCGTCAGTTCTGTTATACAAGGTTGGAAGCCAGGATTGGGTGCCACTACTCGGGTTATGGGGAGGAGTTGAATATGCCCCATTAATGGTCCAAAGGTAATTTTCTTCACGACAATTCATACCCGCCACCGGAGAATTAGCACAATCCGAGTTTGCTTTCGCGGGTGAGGGTTATATAAAGAGGGTCCGAGACACTGCCAAGTCTTAGAAGAAAATTTAGTTGATAGAGTTGGCTCTATACGCTGATACTCTCACCGAAGATTACGATGTATAGAGAAAGCAACGGGTGAATAGTCAGCAAGTCTCGTCGACGAATTACGCCTTCCAGAATCCTTTCCTGGAAGAAATGCCATCTGAGCTTATGGCCAGGACGGGACCTTAGTACTCTTCAAGAAGAAAACTACCAGCTGAAGATCGACGTTCAGATTGAAAGATCCAGAACTGAGAAAGTGCAAAAAGAAGCTGAAGTCGTGAGAAACGACTTAAGAGATCTTCATCTAGAAAATAATAGGTTAAGGGGCACTATAAAGAATAGTGGACTAGGTAAGTTGTCTGCGGAATAGAAAGAAGAATTGAGCAACGTAAAAGGCGGAATAGAATTTTGGAAAGGGAAAGCAAAGATGGAGGAGGAAAAGGCTGCTCGGGTTATGATAGAATTGAGAAAGAAGAGCGTTGAGTACGAGACCGTGTCTACCGAATTAATGACTAGTCAATCTGAACGATGAGAGTTAAGAGAGAATACAAAATTTAGAAGATGCGTTGCAAGCTCAACAGCGACAGCTAGATACTCTCTTAAAAACCTTGGAAGAAAAGAATGACCAATATGATAGAGATACCCACGCTTATAAAACAGACCTCCAAGAAAAAGAAATGCAACTTGGTTTTTTTATCAACGAAATCCGTAAAGCGGCCATGCACATGGTACAACTATCAGATAAAGTAGAGGATCTCAGTTGCCAATTCCCGCCGAGCCAACGATCGAGCATATCAGAATTCTTAGAGCAAGTGAAGAAATATAGCGATATAGCTAGGAAGTTCGTGTAATGGCCAAATCAAAAAATGGCGAAATGTTTTGTAATGAACTCTTTTGATGAATGAAATGCCTAAATAGGGGCTATCTCGAAATCAACACCAAATTCTTACATATGCATTCATGATTAATATTTATATGGCATTTATGCATTCATTCATTGCATGTACATATCCCATAATCATGCACTAAGGTCAAAATCATACAATTCGCAATTACAACAATACAAAGGCTGGAATCACATCATTCGTGTAGGACGCGCCGACAAGTTAAAGTAATGGAGGCTGAATTTAATGAAAGAATCGAAAGGATAGAAAGAGTCCAAAGGGAATTACAAGAGCAATTGGCCAAGTCACAGCAAGAAACGAGGGATCTGATGGTGAGATCTTGAGAGGAATCTCTGGAACAAAAGGACCAAATGGCTAAGATGATGGAAATGATGTCAGCTCTGGTAAAAGGGAAGGGACCCATGCAGAACCCTGAGGTTGTAAATCTCGATCAGGATCCGCTCTATCCCTTAAGATTTACTCCACCCCACGCAACACAAAAAGAGAACACTCAAGGGGGACCCGTAGGCTTGGAACAACGACCTATGCCACCTGCTCATTTAGGGCAATGAATTTTTGTGTTAAATCCTGAAGCCACTCCTGCTAATCCACCCGTTCCAGATTTAGATGATCTGACAGAAATCGCCAGGTTGAGGATGGATGATCACGAGGCTCAAGAGAAATATAGGAGCTTAGAAGAAATACTCAAAGTAATAGAATGCACTAAGGTCTTCTCTACACTAAGCACTAAAGAGCTTAGTTTGGTACCCGATTTAGTTCTATCGCCAAAATTCAAGGTACCAGATTTTGAAAAGTACGATGAAACGAGATGTCCAAAGGCACACTTGGTCATGTTTTGCCGGAAGATGGCCGGCTATGTGAATGAAGATAAGCTGCTCATATACTGTTTTCAAGACAGCCTGGTTAGATCAGCTTTTCGCTGGTATAATCAGCTTGGCAGAGAAAGGATCCGAACATGGAAGGACTTAGCGTCAGTATTTTGTGAGTAGTATAAGCATGTGTCTGACATGGTGCCCGACCGGATGACTTTGCAAATGATGGAGAAAAAGCCGTCAGAAACTTTCAAACAATATGCGCAGAGATGGAGGGACGTCTCGGCCCAAGTGGAACCCCTACTAACTAAGACTGAGATAACGGTCCTCTTTATTAACACATTGAAAGCGCCATTTTATGACAACTAGTGGGAAGTACTACAAAAGACTTTGCGGATATTGTCATATCTGGCGAGCTTATAGAGAATGTCGTCAAGAGTGGTAAAATGGAAGGTCAAGAAAGTTCAAGGAGGGCAGCGCCCATGAAGAAGAAAGAACCAGAAGCCCATATGGTGGGAACGGGAAGCCGTTATACCCCTAATCCATATCCAAACCAACCCCGACCTTGAAATTACCCACCTCCGAATTTCTATTATCCTCTTCAAACCCCTTACTACCAAGCACCACCTCCTTACCCTTCTTACCCCGTTTACGCCACAAGTAATCTGAGACCAACCGTCACATTCCCACAAAATACAATTTCTGCCCAAGACCAACCCAAAAACGAGCAAAGGCCAGCAAGACCCAATTCCGAGAGACCACAATTTACCCTTATTCCTGTATCATATGGGGAACTATACCCAAAACTTTTGGAGAAGCAATTGATATCCCCGCATTATATGGTACCTTTGAAGCCTCCATACCCGAAATGGTATGACCCAAATGCTAGTTGCGTGTACCACGCTGGGAATCAGTGACACTCTACGAAAAATTACCTCGCCTTTAAAAAGAGAGTTCAAGGACTCATCGATGCAGGCATTCTGCGATTTGATGGTACTGGCAGTACGGTCGGGAACCCATTCCCAAACCACACCGAAGGGAATGTGAGCACAGTGGGAGAGGGGGACAAACGGAAAATTAGAAGATCGGTTTCTGAAATAAGAACACCTCTGCAGAAAATCTGGGAGGTACTAGTTGAAAAGGGGTTGCTCTGTCATTCCAACAGAGTATTCGAAGGAAGAAATGCAAAAGGTCAAAGTTTTTGTGATTTCTATGGTACAGAAGGACACAACATCCAGTCTTGCGAGGAATTTAGAAGATTTCTCCAAAGCACGATGGATAATACGGAGATCGAGATTTTTAATGGAAAGGAAGAGGCAAATGAATGAGAGGTGTGCTCCTCTGACAATCAATCATCAAGTTTCCCCTATAGCACCGTGTAACACCCGTATACCCGAGACCGTCACCGGAATCAAGTACAGAGCGTTATCGGACTTAAATGAACCTTTACAGAACTTAATCCGAAATGGATACAGAATTTCATGCAAATCAGTTTAGAATAATTCTTATTGAAGGCTTTCGGACATGATACAGACATCTCAAATGATTAGGATTCGAATCCTTTCAAATCGGTTACTCAGAAAATTTTTCATAGGAAAATAACGTCACACGCCCGTGTGACCCTTAGCACGGCCGTGTTGTGAGACCGTGTGGCCTTCACACGCCCATGTCAAGCACCCGTGGATGAAACTATCCAAAATGACATGGCCACTACACACACTCGTTTGAAGGCCGTGTGCTCCCACACGTTTGAGATACACGGCCGTGTCTCCTACCCGTGTGGTACCTAGAATTTAAATCAATATGCAGGGAAAGCACGGTCTAGTGGCACGCCCGTAAGATCAGGCCGTGTATCGCCCACGGCCGAGGCACGCTCGTGCCGCATACCCGTGGAGCATTCTGCCAAATCCCACACGGCCATGGTACACGCCCGTGTACCATGCCATGCAGGCTGTGTTAGGCTATCTACCAAGCCTTTGCTTCCCTGAGACACAAACAAGCACATCTACAACCAATCCAAATAATACTTTACTTATACAAACATTTACTTCTATATACCACATTAGAAACATAATGCTTATAAGCTTACAAATTAACTATACATATCCATAACCTTCTATACATGCCATAAACTTACGCTAAATACATAACGTACTAATAAGGCTTGACAGTGTGAAGCTTACTCCAAAGACTCGGCTCCCAATCCAACCATTTTCATACACTGAAATGGGGAAAGAATAGAACAGAGTAAGCTATAATAGCTTAGTAAGTCGTATGCAAATTAGAGCAATGAACATTACAAATAATCGATTACTTCATAACAATTATTAATACATATCAGTCCATACTCAACTTACTCTTTTGGGCACATTTTACATACCAATCATATATGTGCTTAACCGTACTAATCTCAATGCATAGAACTATTTCATGTCACCTGCAGAAACACTTCATCATAATACAGATAAACTAATCTCATTGAGCAGATTCGAAATATGACCAGATAATCAGAGGTTAGCACTGAAGTGCCTCACAGACATGACAGAGCCATGAGGTAGCCAAAGCTACTAACAGAGGGGTAGCCGAAGCCACATCACAGAATGGTAGCCGAAGCTACTAACAGAGGGGTAGCCGAAGCTACATCACAGAATCAGAACAGAAGTTACCTCGGGCCTGCTCACATAAGCTGATAGGTGTCTGCAACACATGCTAGACCACCCAGCGCCCAGGAACTTTATCAGACAGAATCAAAATCCCTCCAGTGACATGTCACTTATATCAATGTCTATTCCTACTTGCTCAATAGGGATTTTACAGACAATTCATCATTATCACAATTTCAGAGATATAACAACTGATTAGCCGAATAATTTCAGAAGCATATCTATCACTTTGTCAGACTTTACGAAATTTTCACTATTTTCAAAATTTCAAAGGCATAGCATATTATCAATCGAAATTTACAGAACATACCTTATTCCCACGAATACGGAAGTATACCAAGTTCCATTCATTTCATAATTCACATATTATTATAATCACACAATCAAAAATAATTAATTATATTTTAGCAAAACATGCTAGAATTTACATACAACTTACCCGAATAGTCAATGGATTAATTCCCTAGACTTTGTCGAGAACTCCCTTATTTCTCGTACTCGGACTTTTCACATCTTTATTGTCTAAATTCACACACAAAACATAATTTATCAATAATCTAACCAATTATGGATACAATTCACATTTGGGTAAATTTCTAAATTTACCCCTCAACTTTCAACAATTTACAAATTAGTCCATTGGACTCCAACTTTCATTTTTTATATTCCATGGACTTATTTAATCCATTTTCACAATAATATCACTAAATTTATCAATAATTCACACATTTAAGAATAATTTATAAACTTTACAAATTAATTCCTTTTTACACAAATTCATCCAATTTCAATCCCAAAAACATGCATATAACCCTCTAAGCTTTCACTATCTACCATTACTCAACCAAAAACACACATATCACCAATGGGTATATTTTTGAACCCCGAAATCTCTTGAAAATAATGGTAGAATCATGAAATTCAAGCTCAAGTAATCATGAAAATACGAAAATAACTAAAAACGGGGCAAGATTTTACTTACTATTGAGCTTAGAAACCAAAGTAACCCTAGCCATGGAGAAGGATAAGAATCGGTAGCCATGGGAGTTCATTTCATGGAGAAGATGATGTTTAAAACATCAAATTTTGTCTTTTTCCCAAAAATGACTAAAATGCCCTTAATGACATAACTCATAAACATTTCTAGAATTACCCTTTTATGTCCATGACACTATTTAATGGTTTATTTACAACATAAAAACCTCTAATTCAAACCCCTATTTCAATTGGGTACTTAAACTCTATACCTCACATTTTGCAATTAATGCAATTTAGTCCTAAACATAAAATTGGGCACTTAATCAATAAAATTTTTCAAACAATACTTTCACATCAAATATCAATAAATCAAATCTTATCAAAATTTACAAAAATTTAAAATTTCACTTCGGATTTGTGGTTACGAAACCACTATTCCGACTAGGCTCTATTTCGGACTGTGACACGCCGATTGACCATTGGTGATTTACTATGATGCGAAAAAGGAACAAGTGAAACCGAAAATGATAATCAAAGTACCGTCTTCTTTCCCTTATAAGGACAACAAAGCAGTACCATAGAAATACGACATTAACATCGTCACACCTGAAGATGAAAAGTCTAAAGCCGTGAACGGAAATGTTGGAGAAGTAGGACATTTCACCTGCAGTGGGAGGTGTTATTCTAAGGAAGTTGAGCTAATGAAGAAGGTCAATAATTTGAAGCAAAAAGGAAAAGCATTGATGCATGAGACCGAAGCCGAGTATGGAACTGTGCTCGAACAAGAGGCTAAAAAGCCTATGGACGAGGAGGAGGCACAAGAATTCTTAAAATTTATCAAGCACAGTAAGTACAATGTGGTGGAACAATTGAGCAAGTAGCCAGCACGAATCTCGGTATTATCTCTACTGTTGAATTCAGAACCTCACCGGAATGCTTTGTTGAAGGTATTAAATCAAGCTTACGTGGCAAACAACATATCTGTTGAGAAGCTTGATAGGTGGGTGAATAACTTGAACACGGTCAATTTCATTTCTTTTAGCGATGATGAAATACCGCCCAATGGTAGGGGCTCCGTGAAAGCATTGCATATTACAACCCACTGTAAGGGTTACATAATACAGAACGTGCTCATCGATAATGGGTCGGCACTCAATGTCATACATTTGGCCACGCTTTCCAGAATTTCGATGGACCTATCCTACCTAAGGCCTTGTCATTCTACGGTAAGGGCATTCGATGGGACAAGATGAGAAGTCATGGGAAAGATTGAGATCCCTCTGGAAGTGGGTCCTTACGTATATGATGTCGAGTTCCAGGTCATGGATATTACACCCTCATATAACTGTCTTTTAGGAAGACCTTGGATCTATTCTGCTGGAGCTGTTCCATTATCTCTTCATCAAAAGATGAAATTTATCATGGACGGATGTTTGGTCACTGTCGAGGGCGAAGAAGACATCGTCGCGTCAATCTCTGCCGATGCACCTTACGTTGAAGTGAGCCAAGACGTAGTGGAGTGCTCCTTCCGATCCCTCGAATTTGTAATGCCATGTTTGTCGCTGAGGGAAATAAAATTCCCGTACCTAAACTGTCAAAGAGCACTAAGATGGGAATTAAGCTGACTGTAGAAAGGGGAGCCCGAGTGAGGAAGGGTTTAGGAAGATATCAGCAAGGGATAGTCAGGACTCTAAAACCAGTACACCACAAGGCTCGGTACGGTCTAGGGTTCCAACCAGATGCGCGTCAAAGAAGGAAACAATGGAAGAAAGATCAAGAAAGAAGGATCGCAAGAACATTGGGCCGAGAACTGAAATGGGAGCCCATAGAGTACCCTCCTCTGTCACGAACGTTCACATCTGCAGGAATGATATACCCGAGGTAGGATAATTCATAAAGCACGCTGGTATTAATCGAAAAAGGTTTTCAAAATATCAGCATAAATGCCATTGACGAAGGAGCTGATGTGAGTAAAGATGTTTCGATGATACAACCTTGCCCTCCTGGTTCTGAATTGAACAATTGGACTGCTGAGGACTTTCTCGTAGTTTCTAAATTTTCCTCAGAGTAATGCTCGATGTTAACTCTTTTGTGTCCCTAAATATAATGGGATTCTTTTGTAAGAGCTTGCGTTTGCTCTTTATTGTCGAAACCATTTTTTTGAAAACGGGAATCGACTTGGGTTTTGAAAACGAAAATTAAAACGGGGAGTCGCCACCGATCCTTTTTTATGAGGTGTGACCGGGTCACCTAGTAATTTGACTGTTTTAATAAAATGTTTTGTTTTACTAAAACAACGATTTTGGTCTACGACATTTGAGAAATCGGGTTCGGGAGTCGGTTACATACGAGGAAGGATTAGCACCCTCGTCACGCCCAAAATTGGTACCTAATTGATTTATTAATACCTTAATGTCGAAAGTTGAAAATTTGAACAAAATTTTAAAATACGATCCTTCCTTTTTATATAAAAAGAACGCTTGAATGAATTGAAATGAAATGTTAAAAACCACTCTCATCTTGAGACAATAAAATGTTACATCCAGTGAGTTAGGATACGACATTTAGAACTTTCGAGAACGAGAGTGCTCTCCATTTAAAATTCAAAAAGGATATTCTGTTATTTAGTTTAAACGAGAAAAATCGAAACCCAGTAAGTTAGGGTACGATTTTCTCGACTTTCTAAATACTGAATGTGGCCTTATTGATTGTTTGGAATAAAACGATTAGTATTGGATAAACATGTTTGAGTTTAATTAGCGATATAATGGCATGAAATAAAAGTGTAATGACGAATATGGAACAACAATACATAAGCGAGATATTACACGAATAAATGACAATAATATGAAAACGAATAAACGAATTAAAGCATGCACAATGACAATAATCACACGATACATTATTAACATTAATAATCAAAGGCAAATGAATTAAATAATAAAAATGAAAAGATATAAAGTTAATTAGAATGAATAAAATGTAAAATAATTTAAAAAGATAATAAATGAATTTTGAACCTGTAAATAATATGAAAAGAAAGAAGTTAAGAAGATAGACCGTATCCAAATCAATTTAAAAATATTATTTACAAAAAAGAAGGAAAAAAAATTAAAACAAATGATGTATGTAAATATAAAAGGGTGAAATAAATAATACAAAATTAGATATAAATAATAACGAACATTTTAAAATAAATAAATGGGGTTTAAAATAAGGTATCAACACTTTAAAATAATAAGACAATTTTAAATAAACAATACTTGAAATGAATTTAATATATAAAAAATAGTAATTTAAAAGAAAATAATATAATACGTTTTAAAACAATTAATGGGTATGTCACATCTAACATAAAATAAATAACATATAAAGTATTTAAAATAACTTAGAAAAAGGAAAAAAAAACAAACTTGAATATCACATATATAAAAACTTAAAATAATTAAGTAATAGAAAATTTTAAACATCAAACAGTTTTTAAAGATAAGGAAACAAACAAAAACGGGTGATATATGTATATTTAAAATAATTAATATAATAAAAATTTGGGATAAACAATAATAACAGTTTAAAATATAACAAAGTTTTAAAATAACATATAAAAATAGTTTAAATTAAGTACTAAAAATAAAGTTTAAAATAGGTAATGCATGACAAATTTTAGAATGACATATAAAATGGTTTAGCTTAAATAACAGTTAGAACATAACAAGTTTAAAATAAACAACGTATAAAAAGAAATCTAAAATGAAGAATATAAAACAATTATATATATATATAAAACAGTTTTAGCTAGATAACATATACACAAAATTTAAAGAATATAATAAATGAAATAATGTATTAATATATAATAAGGCAGTCTAAGAATAAATAGAATATATATGTAAAAAATGTATGTAAGGCAATTTTTAGAATAAATAGTATGTCATAATTTATGATAATCAAACAATTTTAAACAAAATACATTAAAGGTTTAAGCTGAACAATACAAAAACTTGAAATAAATAACACAAAACAATAAAATAATAAGCAATACAACAGCTTCAAAAAAAAAAAAAAGAGCAAATAAAGGAAGTAAATGAAATAAGGACAGGGATGAAAACAAGCTAAAATTTCGGAGTGTTCAATATAAATACTGAAAAGTTAATCAAGGATCCGAACGAAGCGAGCTGAAACTAGTAGGGACTAGATGGGAAAATATTCCCTTGGTTCCCTACGCATGTTTAGCATGCCAGTCCAAGGGACCGAATTGCAAAACCACACGAAATTTGAGGGCAAATCAAGAAATAAAAAAAAAAAACTTGATCAAATATAGCTACAAAAGGGAGGGACTAAAGGTGCAAATCTCCCTTTTAAAGTGGGAATGCACGGATTCACACCCCATACAGCTGTTTCACTTTTAAAACCCATCTTTATTATTCATTTTTTTTTGTAATCCTTTATTTTTTTTACAAAAGAACAAAAAACTGCAGCATTCTCTCCCCCTTTTTCTTCCCTATCGATTGAGCTTTCTCCGGCAATAAGGCCAATGCTCGTCACACCACCGCGCCACCACCATGCTCGGTGGTCGGTGATGCACAAAAATGGGTTCTTTAGCCCCGATTTGGAGGAAAATGATAGGCCGAAGCCTTCTCACCCCGCAAAGACCGAAAGAACGGAAGGAAAACGGGTCTCTACCGCGTTTTGGCCAGATTCAGACGACGGAGAAGGGCTCTGACGCCGTGGCCGCACTGGTAAGCCTCTTCTTTTCCTTTCTTTTCTTAGTATTTTAAACAATAACTTAAAAGAAAATAAAATGTAAAGTAAATAGATTTAGAAAAAAAAAAGTAGATTACCTCCTCCAAATTTCTCTTTTGATTTATATTCTGTTTTTGACTCTTTTTTTTAACCTTTTGAAACTTTTTTTTTTGTATTTCAAAAATCGTTTTTTTTGTTCTCCGAAAAAAATCTCCTTTACAAACGACTATGGCTTCCTTTTTATAGAGCCGTTTACAAGGTTTTTTTTTTTAATTTCTTCTATCCTATTCTCCTATTTTCTTTTCTGCTTCTCTGCTTGTTATTTTTCCTTGCGTGTTGCTTTAGTCTCTATGCTGGTTGCTATCTGCTTGCCCATTTCTGGTTTGTTTTGCAGGTAGGGAGAAGTCAACGGGGAAGGCTTTCCGTTTCGGTGCTAAACCGACAGAAAGGGCAGGGCTTCAAGCCCCGTGTACGTTAGTCGAGTCACGAGGACAACGGCGCATAGGGCTAGGGTTCGGGTAACCAAAATCTGGTTTGGGCCTGTTGGGCTATTGGGTAAAGGGTTAGTATTTTGGGCCAGGGTAAGGGGTATAGGTATGTAATTGGGTTAAGCATTGGGTCATGCCCGATTTGGGCCTGTAAATGGACAGTGGTATTTGGACCTTATAATTTGGGTTTTAAGACTTGGTTTATTTTGGTTTTCTTGTTTTAGATTATTTTTAAAGGCCCCGGGCAATTTGGGCTTCATACAGCTGCCCCTCTTTGCTCATTGTTGTGTAACGAGAATAGAGCAAAGACTCTCCAAAGAAGACCAAATTTGCCCGGTCTCGCTGAGTTTTGACTGGCCTTGTTGTCTCTTCTCTTCAGGTAGCCTCGTTCTGGTCCACTACATCTTGTTGCCTTGAACATTCATTTCATCAAGTCAAGGCTTGTGATCTTCCCTTCTGCAACTTCAAAGTGATAAGACTAGCAACTTCGATCCATTCCTAGGCACCCTCTGGGAGACGAAAATCTTCCTTTTCGATCAACTCCAGTCTTTATTCTTCAATTTCAGCGTGTGATCTGAGGCTCAACTCGCTTCTCGCAATATGAATTGAATTTTGATAAACAGAAATTTAAAGTACCTCAGCATGTGACCTGAGGCTCAATTCACTTCTCGCAATATGAATTGAATTTTGATACATAAACAGAATTTTAAAGTATCTCAGCATGTGACCTGAGGCTCAATTCACTTCTCGCAATATGAATTAAATTTTGATACATAAACAGAATTTTAAAGTACCTCAGCATGTGACCTGAGGCTCAATTCACTTCTCGCAATATAAATTGAATTTTGATACATAAACAGAAATTTAAAGTATCTCAGCATGTGACCTGAGGCTCAATTCACTTCTCGCAATATGAATTGAATTTTGGACAGAAATAGAAATTGAAAATACCTCAGCGTGTGGCCTGAGGCTCAATTCACTTCTCGCAATATGAATTGATTTTGAAAATGAAATTTAAAAATAGTACCAAACATATCCTCTGGTGAAATTCTGGTGTTTTTTCCTTTGATTCAATGCGGGTAAAGCCTTTCGCTCTGCTAGGATACCTGAATTATGCCTGATGTGATCATGATATGCACATGTTGGTCTTAAATACTTTTATGCCTACATGATTATGCCGTGCACTTTTAACTTATTCGTCACGAATTTTACGATGACCTGCATTCTTTGTCTCGATTCTTGACTCTCTTTTCATGCTTTGTTTTCATCTTTAAGCTTTACGAGTGATCTATGTTTCTCAGATATCACCTTTTTTTTTTTTTGTTCTTGCTTTGGAGGCTTTTGTATTTACCAAATTTTCATTCGAGTAATACTCAACGTTACTTTTGTTTAGAGTACGTCATTCCACTATTTATCGTCCAAATAAACCATACAATGAGATGGATGAAAATGGTCGAAATAGGTACAAAAAGATATGCCCCACATTTATTATCACTTCAAAGGTAACAAACAAAGAAAGTTGATCAAGAAAATCAAAGGATCAAGAAAAAAAAGAATTGCGTTTAGTGGATACAAAGGTTCTGGATATTCAACGCATGAACTCTTCCACGTTTCCTAGCCAAGAATCTCTCTGAGAGTGGACTTTTGCGTAGAGGACTTCATATTTTCGGAAGTGCTTCGGATACTGTAGTCCCGCTGTCCAACTTGCTATTCGAATGGTCTTGCCCTTTTTGGCTCTGAATCCTCATTATTAGGACGCCCTTTCGGGTTTTCATCCTAATCTTTTGGTTTATCAAGACGCCCTTTTCGGGTTTTCATCCTGATCTCCTTCTTCTTCTTCTTCTTCTTTTTCTTCTTCTTCTTCTTCTTTTTTTTTAAGCATAGTACTTCTTCACGGCATCGGAGTTTACAGGGTTCGGTAACTCTTTCCCATCCATCTCGGTGAGAATCAAAGCTCTGCCTGAGAAGGCTTTCTTTACAACGTATGGCCCCTCCCAATTTGACGCCCATTTCCCTCGCAAGTCCTTTACGATTGGGAGGATCTTCCTCAACACAAGTTCTCCTTCGTGAAACTCTCTTGGCCGTACTTTCTTATCATGAGCCGCGATCATTCTTTTCTGGTACATCTGCCCATGACAAATTGCCTTTAAGTGCTTTTCTTCGATGAGATTCAGCTGGTCGAATCGGGCTTGAACCCATTCTGCTTCCTCTAGTTTTGATTCCATTAAGACTCGTAGAGAGGGAATCTCAACCTCGATAGGTAGCACAGCCTCCATTCCATAGACCAAGGAGAAAGGAGTTGCCCCCGTAGATGTTCTCATAGATGTACGGTATGCAAACAAGGCGAATGGTAGCTTTTCATGCCAGTCTTTATATGTCTCAGTCATTTTCCCAATGATCTTCTTGATATTCTTGTTGGCCGCTTCAACAGCTCCATTCATTTTCGGGCGATAGGGTGAGGAATTATGATGCTTTATCTGGAATTGCTCACACACTTCCTTCATCATTTTGTTGTTCAAATTCAAAGCATTATCTGAAATGATTCTCTCAGGTAGACCATATCGACAAATGATTTCTTTTTTCAAAAACTTACAGACTGCCGTTTTCGTCACATTAGCGAATGAAGCTGCCTCTATCCATTTTGTGAAGTAATCTATTATCACAAAAATGAATCGGTGCCCATTAGAAGCTTTCGGAGAAATTGGTCCTATAACATCCATGCCCCACATGGAGAAAGGCCACGGAGAGGTCATAACATGAAGTGGCGAAGGAGCTACATGAATCTTATCGCTGTAAATTTGACATTTGTGGCATTTTCTCGCATAACTGATACAATCACTTTCCATCGTTGACCAGTAATAACCGAGCCTCATGATCTTTTTGGCCATAGTGAAACCATTGGCATGTGTTGCACAGATTCCTTCATGGACTTCTTCGAGTATTTTCTTGGCTTCAACAGCATCCACACATCTCCAAAGCACTTGATCTTTCCCTCTTTTGTATAAGATATCCCTGTCAAGAACAAATCCTGCTGACATTCTTCTAATTGTTCTTTTGTCGTTCTCATTTGCTTGTTCGGGATATCTTTGATTTTTGACATATTCTAAGATGTCGTGGAACCATGGTCATCCATCTGTCTTTTTTTCAATGCTGCAACAGTATGCAGGGGCCTCGTATATGCTCGGGCCTCGTATATGCTCATTTTTAAGGGCATCATCTCTGCTTCTCTGTTTGCCTTGAACATTGAAGCCAATGTGGCCAGGGCGTCAGCCAGTTGGTTTTCTTCTCGTGGGAAATAATTGAAGGTTATTTCTTTGAACTCTTTAGTTAATTCAACCACTAGATCGCTATACTTAATCAACTTTAGATCCCTCACTTCCCAATCTCCGCGGACTTGATAAATCACCAAGGCTGAGTCACCGTACACTTCTAGGGTTTTAATGTTTCGTTCAATAGCTGCCCGAAGTCCCATGATGCATGCCTCATATTCTGCTATATTGTTGGTACAAAAGAAGTTGAGTCTGGCCGTGAGCGGATAATGGCTTCCTTCTGGTGATACCAAGACTGCTCCAATCCCATGCCCCAAAGCATTTGATGCGCCATCAAAACACATTTTCCATGGCTTCTCTTTTGATGGTTTGGATTCTTTTTCCGTGATGCACACCAAGTCTTCGTCTAGGAAATCAAATCTCACAGGCTCATATTCTTCTGTTGTTCGAACTGCTAAGAAGTCAGCTATTGCACTTCTTTTTATTGATTTTTGACTCACATAGGTGATGTCGTATTCTGATAGTAAGATCTGCCATCGTGCCATTCTCCCTGAGAGTGTGGGTGATTCCATCATGTACTTAATTGGATCCAGTTTTGAAATAAGCCACGTTGTATGATATAGCATATATTGCCTGAGTCTCCGAGCTGTCCAAACCAAAGCGCAACAATACCTTTCAATGGACGAATACTTCACCTCACATTCTGTGAACTTTTTGCTGAGGTAGTAAATCGCCTTTTCTTTCCTTCCCGACTCGTCGTGTTGCCCCAGTACACAACCCATTGAATTTTCGAACACAGTCAAATACAAAATCAGCGGTCTTCCTGGGGTTGGCGGTACTAGCATAGGAGGACTTGACAAATACTGTTTTATTTTATCAAAGGCCACCTGACACTCTTCGTTCCACTCTCCAGGGTTGTGTTTTCGAAGAAGCCGAAAAATTGGATCGCATTGATTGGTAAGTTGAGCGATGAATCGAGCGATATAGTTCAACCTCCCCAAAAATCCTCTGACTTCTTTTTGTGTGCGCGGAGATGGTAACTCTTGAATGGCTTTTATTTTGTCTGGGTCGACCTCGATACCCCTTTCACTGACAATGAAGCCTAGCAGCTTCCCCGAGGTGACCCCAAATATACACTTGGCTGGGTTAAGCTTTAGCTGAAACTTCCTCAGTCTTTCGAATAACTTTCTGAGGTTTACCACATGCTTTTCTTCTCCTTGGGACTTAGCAATCATGTCGTCGACGTAGACCTCTATTTCTTTATGCATCATATCATGGAACAACGTCACCATGGCCCTCTGATATGTTGCCCCAGCATTCTTTAATCCGAATGGCATCACCTTGTAGCAAAAAGTTCCCCACATCGTTGTAAAGGTGGTTTTCTCCATATCTTCAGGAGCCATCTTGATCTGATTATACCCTGAGAATCCATCCATGAAGGAAAATAATGAATGCTTTGCCGTATTATCCACCAATGTATCAATGTGCGGTAAGGGAAAATTGTCTTTTAGACTTGCCCGATTCAGGTCACGATAATCCACACATATTCGTACTTTGCCGTCCTTTTTGGGTACCGGAACGATGTTGGCCACCCATTCGGGATATTTAGAGGCTTGTAAAAAACCTGCGTCGAATTGCTTTTTGACCTCTTCTTTTATTTTCAGCAGCATTTCGGGTCTCATCCGTCTTAACTTTTGCTGAATGGGTTTGCATTCTGGCCTTAGTGGGAGTTTATGAACTACTATTTCTTCTTCCAATCCTGGCATGTCTTGGTATGACCATGCGAATACATCCTTAAACTCACGGAGCAAAGCAGTCAAATTACACCTAGTGTTCTCTGAGAGGGAGGTCCCAATCTTGACCTCTTGCTTCTTTTCTTCTGTTCCCAAGTTTATCGCTTCAACGGATTCTTGATGGGGTAGGATTTTCCTATCCTCTTGTTCCACCATTCTTAGCAGATCGGGAGACGAACCATAGTCTTCGACATTTTCCTCAGCTTCGAATTCTCCTAAGCAAATAGCCCTCTCAAAATCAATTTCAGGATTCGTAACGGGTTTGTTCATGTTATTGATATCCGAGCACCTGAAAATTAAATGGAAAAGAAAACTATAGAGAGGCGTTGAAGTATTTGGAAACAATAAGCAAAATGCTATGGGATGGTATGAAGTAAATGTAAAAACAGGCCATGAAATGGAAGAATAATTGTAGGAATGCAAAAAGGTCGTGACAAAATGCATCCTCATTGTCATTCATTTGAAAGATAAAGAGCAAATTACAAGCTCTTACAACAAGATCCCATTATTTAGGGACACAAAAGAGTTAACATCGAGCATTACTCTGAGGGAAACTTAGAAACTACAAAGAGGTCCTCAGCAGTCCAATTGTTCAGTTTAAAACCGGGAGGACAGGGGCGTATTCTTGAAACATCCTTACTCGCATCAAATCCTTCATCGATAGCACCTACGCTGATATTTTGAAAACCCCTTTCGACTAATACCAGCGTGCTTCTAGAGTTATCTTCCCCAGGGTATATCATCCCCGCTGATGTGAACGTTTTTGACAAGGGAGGGTACTCTATGGGTTCCCATTCCAGTTCTCGGCCCAAGGTCCTTGCAACCCTTCTTTCCTGGTCTCTCTTCCATTGTTTTCTTAGTTGATGTGCGTTTGGTTGAAAACCTAGACCGTACCGAGCCTTGTGAGGTATCGGTTTCAGAGCTCTGACTATCCCTTGCTGGTATTTCCCTAGTCCTTTCCTCGCTCGGGCTCCTTTTCCTATAGTCAACTTAATCCCCATCTTTGTGTTCCTTGATAACTTGGGCACGGGGATCATGTTTCCCTCCGCGACAAATGTAGCGTTGACGAACTCTAGGGATCGGAAGGAGCACTCAATTGCATCTTGGCTTACTTCGACATAAGGTGCGTCAGCAGAGACGGAGGCGACGATGTCTTCCTCGCCTTCAATAGTAACCAGACAACCATCCATGATAAGCTTCATTTTTTGGTGGAGTGATGATGGGACGGCTCCCGTAGAATGGATCCAAGGTCTTCCCAACAGGCAGTTATATAATGGCGTAATGTCCATGACCTGGAACTCAACGTCGTATACATAAGGGCCCACTTCCAGAGGGATCTCAATCTTTCCCATAACATCTCGCCTTGTTCCATCAAAGGCCCTTACCGTGGAATGACAGGGCCTTAGATAGGACAGGTCCATTGGAATTCTGGAGAGTGTAGCCAATGGTATGACATTGAGTGCTGATCCATTATCAATGAGCACATTAGGTATGATGTAACCCTTGCAGCAGGTTGTAATATGCAGCGCTTTCACCGAGCCCCTACCACTGGGCGGTATTTCATCATCGCTGAAGGATATGAAATTGTCCGCATTTAGATTGTTCACCCACTTGTCAAGCTTTTCCACAGATATGTTGTTCGCCACGTAAGCTTGGTTTAACACTTTTAACAATGTGTTCCGGTGTGGCTCTGAATTTAGTAGTAGGGACAATACCGAAATTTTTGCCGGCTGCCTGCTTAATTGTTCCACTACGTTGTACTCGCTGTGCTTGATAAACTTCAAAAATTCTTGCGCCTCTTCTTCATTCACGGCCTTCTTAATTCCCTGTCCAGGCACGATTTCATGCTCATCTTCAATTTCATGCATTGGCGCTTTTCCTTTTTGCTTCGAGTCGTTGACCTTCTTTGTCGGTTCCACCTCCTTGGAGTAGCATCTCCCACTATAGGTAAAGTGACCCACTTCTCCAACGCTTCTGGTTGGGGCCTCCGCCTTCTCTCCTTCTGGCGTGACGATGTTGATATCATATTTCCACGGCACGGCTTTATCATCCTTATAGGGGAAAGGAGATGGCACCTTGATTATCATTTTTGGTTTCACCATTTCTTTCTTGGCATCATAATAGATTACCAATGGTCGATTGGCGCTGTAAGGGCAACCTGGTGATTGATCGTCGGAGGCGCACACTTCTCTTTCATCTGCTTCTTCCCCTTTTTGGAAGATCTCAATCCTTTTACTATCCATCATGCCTTGGAGTACTTCCCTAAATTCTTCGCAAGACTGGATATCGTGCTCTTTAATACCATGGAAACTGCAAAGACCTTGCCCACTTTCACCTTTTCCTTCCAATACTCCGCTAGGACGAACGAGTAACCCATTTTTGGCCAATGCCTCCTAGATTTTCTACAGAGGTACCTTTATTTCGGAGACTCATTTCCTAACTTGCCGTTTGTTTTCTTCTTCTATTACACTCACATTCCCTTCAGCGTGGTTTGGGAATGGGTTCCCGGTTGTACCGCCCGAACCATTAAATCTCAAGATACCGGCATCAATGAGTCATTGAACTCTTTTTTTGAAGGCGAGGTAGTTTTCTGTAGAATGACCCTGATTCCCAGCATGATAAGCGCAGCTGGCGTTCGAATCGTACCATTTCAGGTACGGAGGCTTCAAGGGTGCCATGTAATGTGGAGATATTAACTGTTTTTCCAAGAGTTTTTGATATAACTCTCCATACGGCACGGGAACAGGGGTGAATTGTTGTCTCTCTGGGTTGGGTCTTGCAGGCCTTGGTTCATCTTTAGGTTGGGTTTGGACGGGTGTTGTATTTTGTGGGAAAGTGGCAGTTGGTCTCGGGTTAGCGGTGGCGTAAACAGGGTAAGAAGGGTATGGACGTGGTGCTTGATAATAAGGGGTTTGAGGCGGATAATAGAAATTCGGAGGTGGGTAATTTCGTGGTCGAGGTTGGCTCAGATATGGGTTGGGGGCGTAGCGGTTTCCTGTTCCCACCATGTGAGTCTCAGGGTCTTTTTTCTTCATGGGCGCTGCCCGTCTAGAACTTTCCTACCCCTCCATTCTACCACTCTTGACAGCATTTTCAATAAGCTCGCCAGATATGACAATATCTGTAAAGTCTTTTGTGGCACTTCCCACCAGTTTATCGTCAAATAGTACTTTTAACGTATTTATGAAGAGGACGGTTATCTCTGTTTTTGTTAGTGGAGGTTCCACTTGAGCCGAGATATCTCTTCATCTCTGCGCATATTGTCGAAAAGTTTCCGATGGTTTTTTCTCCATCATCTGTAACGTCATGCGGTCGAGTACCATGTCTGACACATGCTTGTATTGCTCGCAAAAAGCTGACGTTAGGTCCTTCCATGTTCGGATCTTCTCTCTGCTGAGCTGATTATACCAGCGAAGAGCTGATCCAATGAGGCTGTCTTGGAAACAGTGTATGAGCAATTTATCTTCGTTCACATAGCCTGTCATCTTTCGGCAAAACATAACCAAGTGTGCCTTCGGGCATTTTGTCCCATCATACTTCTCAAAATCAGGGGTTTTGAACTTGGGCGGCAGAACTAGATCGGGCACTAAACTAAGCTCTTTGGCGCTTAGGGCGGAGAAGACCTCAGTGCCTTCTATCGCTTTAAGTCTTTCTTCCAAGCTCTTGTATTTTTCTTGAGCCTCATAATCATTTACTTTCAGCCTAGCTATTTCTACCGGGTCATCTAAATCGGGAACTATAGGGTTGGCAGATGTGGCTCCGGGGTTTGTCACAAATATTTCTTGCCCTAAATGGGCCGCTGGCATAGGCTGCTGCTCTGGGACCAAGGACTCCTCTTGAATGTGCCTCCTTTGTGTTGTGTGGGCGTACGGTGGAATGAATCCCGGAGGATAAAGTGGGTCCTGGTCGGGATTAACTCTAGGCTGTGGCTCCGCAGTGTCAGAGCTCGGTGCTGGCCCCTTTCCTTTGTCTAGTCCTCTGGCCAATAGCTGAGTTAGTTGATCCATCATGTTCTTTTGCGATTCCAGCATTCTATCCATCATATCTTGTTGCATTTTAACCATCTGTTCTTGCATCTGGTCCTGCATCTCCTTTTGGAGCTGCTCTAATCTCTCCATTCTTTGATCCATACTTTTTGATTTAAAACGAGTGCCGTAACGGTGCTGGGTAGGTGGGTTATTGGTAGATTCCAGGTTAATCTTTTGAAATAATTTCCCTTTATTAGAGTTTTTCTACAAAATTTAATGCATATAATGATGTGATGCAATGCAGATGCATGAATGCAAAAAGAGTATCGATTCAAGTTCAATTCCATATAGGAAACTTTATTAGAACACAAAGTTCTTTACATAAAGTAAATTACAGATACGGCTTTGCCTTTATGCCTAAGGTCTTTATCTTTTCCAATAAAGAAACTAATTCTTGTTCTCTAGACCCGTACTTCATGCTAAGGATGTCCGCTTGAGCTGCCAGAGACTGCAAGTGTTCCGCCACCTCTCGAATTTGTGTTATGGCCCCTTCCATAATGTAATCTCTTCTTTGAATCTGATCTTGAGAGTGGTAGCATTCCTCTTTCCATCGTTCCTCGTTCTCTTCCAAAAACCTAACACGGTTTTGACAGTTTTGCAAAGTTATTTCCAATTCTTCGATTTTCTTCTTCATTTCTTCAATCTTAGCTAAGCTGGCTCTTAGCTCTATTACAGAGTTGCGATTTCGATGTCGTCGAAGGGATTCCTCTAACTCCGCCACTCTAGCCACCAACTCATCTTTCCCTTTCTGGTTTTCTATCACTCCTCTTTCTAAGGCTTCATTTCGTGCTTGGGCCTCTTTGTATCTTGCTTCCCAACGTGCGGCCTTCAGTCTTTCTCCCTGGACTTCTTGTTTCCATTCTTCTGGGGTTTTCCCTAAACCAGCATTCCTTAAAGACGAACACACTCTCTTGTAATCGGTCTTTAGGCTATCTAAGTCTTCTTTTACTTTGCTTTTCCCCTTTTTAAGTCTTTCGGCTTCCGCTTTTTGGATGTCGACGTCCATGCTCAGATACATCTTTTCTTGTTCCAACCGCTTTATCTGTTTTCCCATTTCTGAACTTTGTTTTTCAAAGTCTTGTCTGATAATTTCTAGTTCAGAGGGAACTACCTGTAGATACTCTTCTAGCGGCCTAAAATCTCCTAAATTTGGTCTTGGAACATTATCGTTGACTCTTCTATTAAACCAGCTCTTATACTCGGGAGTTACCGATCCCACATTTTGATTTTTCATTCGGCGAGTTTGATTCCAGGCCATAGAAACCTCTTTGATCTTTTTCTTATAACTCTCCCCTTTGTATGAGAATTCACATTCTGCCAACCCATGCGTTGTCGGTATAAACTGCTTTGACCAATACTGCCTTAATACCATTAAGGGAGCGTAGCCAGTGGCTCCCCAAATTCTAAGTAATGGGACCCAATCGAAATCCCCACATCGGTATAGAATTTCCCCGGGTACAAACCAAGGAGCCCTCCATTCGAAGTCCCCATTTTGTAGATTTTGGAGAAGTGCGATCCAGTTTTCCTCCGACACATCATCTCTTCTTGGTGTGGTGACCATTTCTCTCAACGGAGAATAATCGTTCAAGAAGACTCGATAGGAAGGCTTGCTCACCTTCCAAAAATGGCCATGAAACCAAACTAACAGCAGTTGTGCACATCCAATGAACCTGCCTTCTCCGGCTCTTCTGCATGCGCTTAATGACCTGAAAGTTTCCGCTAAGATTGCAGGCACTGGTGTGATCCCCTTGTCAAGTCAATCGAAGAGGTCGGTGACTGCCTCGTCCACATATCCCAAAGCCTTAGGGAACAACATTAATCCATAAATGCTAAGTGCTAAAACATCAACCCTCTTTGTAGTATCAGGGTGACCTAGAATTAGATCTCTTAGGTTTTTCCATGGGATGTACTTGTATTCTCCTTTCTTCTTAATCTTAGCCGTAATCCATTGCTCACTCATCCCCGTAATACTCATCAACTTTTTCCAAAAAACTGGGACATAAGCAGCTCGTGAATAAATTTTATCGACCTGCACTCTCGGACAATTCAGTAGAGCAGTATATTCTTCTATGGTAGGCACCAAATCTACTCCTCCGAAGGTGAAGCAACTATATGCTGGGTTCCAAAACTGTGCGAGGGCCCGAAACAAGTTCTCGTCCACCTTAACATCTAACAGATACGGCAGATCTCCATACTTATTGTAGAACATCCCTTTAGTTTCATCATCCCACTGACACCAAATTTCTCTCAATTCCTGAAGGCTATTTTGCGTAACAACGATGCGGGTATAATCCCATAACTCCGATACATATCCCACAGCTAGGCTATCCCCTTTTTCCAATTGTGTGGCTTCTGACCAGTTCTGGATTGTCGCATTGCCTTTTACTTTATCAAGGCGTTCGTTTTCCATGGTCGAGCTCCCTATTTTAGCAATCAAACCCAAATCGATACCTTTTCAATGCGATATGTGGAAAGCAGAAACACAAAATATCAGTGAAAAGCAAAACACAAAGTGTCAGTACAATATATAATAAGATTCAAAGCATACATAGAAGCAAAGAATAATCAATGACCTATTAGGGTAACCACTAGGGTTCGGCATAGTTCTACCTAGGGTGGGCTCCTAAAGGTCTTCTATATGGGGTTTGGATCTAGAGTAGGGTACCTGAACCAGCAGATTCCTCGGTCTTCACCCATTATATTTAGATCGAGTTCGGTTCAAGGGAACACGTTTCCCTTAGGCTGCACGGAGATGAAAATCTCACGAAGCACATAGGTACGGACGTATTTCGGAAGCGGTTCACTATCCTACACGGAGGTGAAAACCTAACGAAGGAGTAGCTTCTTGCTCCCACTTAAAAGGTGTGACCCGGCGATCATGCAATGCAATGCACAAGTATACAAAAATATCGAAACATAGAAAGGAAATATGAACAAAATAATGATCACAAAATTTCAAATCGGATGAATTGCAAAAGAGGGATCGTATATTAAAATCAAAATTTCAATTTTCGATAAAAGACAAAAGTTAATCAACTTGAGGCTTGACTCACAAACTTGGGTCCCCAGTGGAGTCGCCAAGCTGTCGAAACCATTTTTTTGAAAACGGGAATCGACTTGGGTTTTGAAAACGAAAATTAAAACGGGGAGTCGCCACTGATCCTTTTTTATGAGGTGTGACCGGGTCACCTAGTAATTTGACTATTTTAATAAAATGTTTTGTTTTACTAAAACAACGATTTTGGTCTACGACATTTGAGAAATCGGGTTCGGGAGTCGGTTACATACGAGGAAGGATTAGCACCCTCGTCACGCCCAAAATTGGTACCTAATTGATTTATTAATATCTTAATGTCGAAAGTTGAAAATTTGAACAAAATTTTAAAATACGATCCTTCCTTTTTATATAAAAAGAACGCTTGAATGAATTGAAATGAAATGTTAAAAACCACTCTCATCTCGAGACAATAAAATGTTACATCCAGTGAGTTAGGATACGACATTTAGAACCTTCGAGAACGAGAGTGCTTTCCATTTAAAATTCAAAAAGGATATTCTGTTATTTAGTTTAAACGAGAAAAATCGAAACCCAGTAAGTTAGGGTACGATTTTCTCGACTTTCTAAATACTGAATGTGGCCTTATTGATTGTTTGGAATAAAACGATTAGTATTGGATAAACATGTTTGAGTTTAATTAGCGATATAATGGCATGAAATAAAAGTGTAATGACGAATATGGAACAACAATACATAAGCGAGATATTACACGAATAAATGACAATAATATGAAAACGAATAAACGAATTAAAGCATGCACAATGACAATAATCACACGATACATTATTAACATTAATAATCAAAGGCAAATGAATTAAATAATAAAAATGAAAAGATATAAAGTTAATTAGAATGAATAAAATGTAAAATAATTTAAAAAGATAATAAATGAATTTTGAACCTGTAAATAATATGAAAAGAAAGAAGTTAAGAAGATAGACCGTATCCAAATCAATTTAAAAATATTATTTACAAAAAAGAAGGAAAAAAAATTAAAACAAATGATGTATGTAAATATAAAGGGGTGAAATAAATAATACAAAATTAGATATAAATAATAACGAACATTTTAAAATAAATAAATGGGGTTTAAAATAAGGTATCAACACTTTAAAATAATAAGACAATTTTAAATAAACAATACTTGAAATGAATTTAATATATAAAAAATAGTAATTTAAAAGAAAATAATATAATACGTTTTAAAACAATTAATGGGTATGTCACATCTAACATAAAATAAATAACATATAAAGTATTTAAAATAACTTAGAAAAAGGAAAAAAAAAAAACAAACTTGAATATCACATATATAAAAACTTAAAATAATTAAGTAATAGAAAATTTTAAACATCAAACAGTTTTTAAAGACAAGGAAACAAACAAAAACGGGTGATATATGTATATTTAAAATAATTAATATAATAAAAATTTGGGATAAACAATAATAACAGTTTAAAATATAACAAAGTTTTAAAATAACATATAAAAATAGTTTAAATTAAGTACTAAAAATAAAGTTTAAAATAGGTAATGCATGACAAATTTTAGAATGACATATAAAATGGTTTAGCTTAAATAACAGTTAGAACATAACAAGTTTAAAATAAACAACGTATAAAAAGAAATCTAAAATGAAGAATATAAAACAATTATATATATATATAAAACAGTTTTAGCTAGATAACATATACACAAAATTTAAAAGAATATAATAAATGAAATAATGTATTAATATATAATAAGGCAGTCTAAGAATAAATAGAATATATATGTAAAAAATGTATGTAAGACAATTTTTAGAATAAATAGTATGTCATAATTTATGATAATCAAACAATTTTAAACAAAATACATTAAAGGTTTAAGCTGAACAATACAAAAACTTGAAATAAATAACACAAAACAATAAAATAATAAGCAATACAACAGCTTCAAAAAAAAAAAAAAAAGAGCAAATAAAGGAAGTAAATGAAATAAGGACAGGGATGAAAACAAGCTAAAATTTCGGAGTGTTCAATATAAATACTGAAAAGTTAATCAAGGATCCGAACGAAGCGAGCTGAAACTAGTAGGGACTAGATGGGAAAATATTCCCTTGGTTCCCTACGCATGTTTAGCATGCCAGTCCAAGGGACCGAATTGCAAAACCACACGAAATTTGAGGGCAAATCAAGAAATAAAAAAAAAACTTGATCAAATATAGCTACAAAAGGGAGGGACTAAAGGTGCAAATCTCCCTTTTAAAGTGGGAATGCACGGATTCACACCCTATACAGCTGTTTCACTTTTAAAACCCATCTTTATTATTCATTTTTTTTTGTAACCCTTTATTTTTTTTACAAAAGAACAAAAAACTGCAGCATTCTCTCCCCCTTTTTCTTCCCTATCGATTGAGCTTTCTCCGGCAATAAGGCTAATGCTCGTCACGCCACCGCGCCACCACCATGCTCGGTGGTCGGTAATGCACAAAAATGGGTTCTTTAGCCCCGATTTGGAGGAAAATGATAGGCCGAAGCCTTCTCACCCCGCAAAGACCGAAAGAACGGAAGGAAAACGGGCCTCTACCGCGTTTTGGCCAGATTCAGACGACGGAGAAGGGCTCCGACGCCGTGGCCGCACTGGTAAGCCTCTTCTTTTCCTTTCTTTTCTTAGTATTTTAAACAATAACTTAAAAGAAAATAAAATGTAAAGTAAATAGATTTAGAAAAAAAAAAGTAGATTACCTCCTCCAAATTTCTCTTTTGATTTATATTCTGTTTTTGACTCTTTTTTTTAACCTTTTGAAACTTTTTTTTTTTGTATTTCAAAAATCGTTTTTTTTTTGTTCTCCGAAAAAAACCTCCTTTACAAATGACTATGGCTTCCTTTTTATAGAGCCGTTTACAAGGTTTTTTTTTTAATTTCTTCTATCCTATTCTCCTATTTTCTTTTCTGCTTCTCTGCTTGTTATTTTTCCTTGCGTGTTGCTTTAGTCTCTGTGCTGGTTGCTATCTGCTTGACCATTTCTGGTTTGTTTTGCAGGTAGGGAGAAGTCAACGGGGAAGGCTTTCCGTTTCGGTGCTAAACCGACAGAAAGGGCAGGGCTTCGAGCCCCGTGTACGTTAGTCGAGTCACGAGGACAACGGCGCATAGGGCTAGGGTTCGGGTAACCAAAATCTGGTTTGGGCCTGTTGGGCTATTGGGTAAAGGGTTAGCATTTTGGGCCAGGGTAAGGGGTATAGGTATGTAATTGGGTTAAGCATTGGGTCATGCCCGATTTGGGCCTGTAAATGGACAGTGGTATTTGGACCTTATAATTTGGGTTTTAAGACTTGGTTTATTTTGGTTTTCTTGTTTTAGATTATTTTTAAAGGCCCCGGGCAATTTGGGCTTCATACATTTATCATTCAAATGAATATCAATGAAGATGCATTTTGTTATGATCTTTTGCATTCTCACTAATTTCATGGTTATTCCCTCATTTCATAGCCTGTCCCTACATTTACCTCATACCATATCATAACATTTTGCTTGTTGTTTCCAATACTTGGATGCCCCTCTATAGCTTCCTTTTCTATTCAACTTTCAGGTGCTCAGATATCAACGACATGAACGAACCCGTTACGAGTCTTGAAATCGATTTTGAGAAGGTTATTTGCTTAGGAGAATTTGAAGCTGAGGAAAATACCGAAGACTATGTCTCATCTCCTGACTTGCTAAGAATAGTGGAACAAAAGGATAAATAGATCCTACCTCATCAAGAATCTGTTGAAACAATAAACTTGAGAACTGAAGAAAAGAGCAAGAAGTAAAAATTGGGACCTCAATTGCAGATGACACCAGGCGTAACTTGGTTGCTTTGCTTCGTGAGTATAAAGATGTATTCGCATGGTCGTATTAGGATATACCGGTATTGGATAAGGATATAGTGGTTCATAAGCTCCCGCTGAAACCAGAATGCAAACCCATCCAACAGAAACTAAGACGGATGAGACCTGAAATGCTGCTGAAAATAAAAGAAGAGGTCAAGAAGCAGTTTGATGCAGGCTTCCTACAAGCATCAAAGTATCCAAAATGGGTAGCTAACATAGTCCCGGTACCGAAGAAAGATGGCAAAGTACAAATGTGTGTTGATTATCGCGACTTGAATCGGGCAAGTCCCAAGGATAATTTTCCTTTACCGCACATTGATACATTGGTGGATAACACAGTAAAACATTTATTATTTTCCTTCATGGATGGATTCTCGGGGTATAATCAAATCAAGATGGCTCCTGAAGATATGGAGAAAATGTAACACCCCCTAACCCCAAACCGTCATCAGAACAGGGTTACGGAGCATTACCGAAACTATCGAACAATGTACAAATTATGCGTAAATAAATATTAACTATAATGTGAAATAATCATATAGTCCCTTATATGGACCCTCGAGGTCCAAAATACAAGTCAAGAGTAATTCTGGACTAATTTTGGTACTTATAAAATTTTTCGAACATTTTTAGAGTTATTCTCAAGTGCAGGGCTTACACGCCCGTGTGAATTAGGGACACGTCCGTGTGACCCTATGACATGCCCGTGTTGTTGAATCGAGTAACTCGACACAGCCGTGGTGGTTTGGGACACGCCCGTGTCCATTGCCCGTGTGATTCATAAAAATTAAATTCAAAGTGCAGGGCATGCACAGTCTAAGTACACGCCCATGGAGTTGGCCCGTGGCTCGCCCACGGCCTAGGCACGCCCGTGCCTCTACCCCGTGGTTGATTCTGTTAAAACTAACACGGTCTGGACACACGCCCGTGTGTCCTGTTAACCAGGCCGTGTGCGGCTATCTACCAAGCCTTGGCCTCCCTAAAACACAAATACACAATTATACCACCTAACTCATTTGTATAAAACACTTAATCAAATGCTATTCATTACATCTGCAATTTCAAAATAACATACATATAAGACACCCTAGGTACATGCCACTATTAACAATTAACACACTTTACCTTGTTGAATTCGGGATCGGCCTGGGATGCTGATTTAACGTTCTACCTTTATTTAACCTGCGCACGGAAACAAACCGTACGCTGAGTATGGGTATACTCAGTGGTATTTCTATAATCCGAACATTTAAAAATATAACAAATTCTCAAGATTATAATATCAATTACAATTATTTACTTATTTATTTCATAGACAAATTTCAACTACTTTCCATATAAATTCTGTACAAATTATTTAATAAACACAATAACATAATTGTTCAATTCTTACCTAAATTCATTATTATTCATTCCCTTCTTTCACTTGCCAATCGGTATTCGCTTTCATTAATTTATTCACAATTCAATATTAATAAACTATATTCAGCTATACACTTATGAATCATTTCCATTTTATTCTATTTCAATAACAGTCAACTTCATTTATATCATAGTAAATTTATTATTCTTGATTTTCTCATTATATAAATACGATTATACCAAACTAATATAATTCAAATAATTAATTCAATGAATCATTCCTGAGATTTCAAACAATATAAGAACATTTGATTCAATTCCTTCAATCACATACAATTGTTCAACTCACATTTCAAATCACACATTTCAAATTGCATAATTCAAATAATCATCCTCATAGCACAATTTCGTTTCATATTTCATATCACATTGTCATTTTTACTATTCATTCAATTTCCAAATACACAATTTCCATTTGATTTTCTCATTTCATTTAATTACCCCTATTAACATAACTCGGACTTTGGCGGATACACGGATCCGTTTAACATATCAGAATGGCGACCAACGCCTCATCGGATAGTTCGAAGTAAAGTGGCTACCAAAGCCTCATCGGATAGCTCGAAGTAATTCTATGGCACACCTAGTACCTCATCGGCATAGCCGAAGCAAATCTATGGCTACCAAAGCCTCATCGAAACTATCCGAAGCAAATCTATGGCACACCAAGTACCTCATCGGCATAGCCGAAGCAAATCTATGGCACACCAAGTGCCTCATCGACTCGAGGTCGAAGAATCTCTGAATTGTTACGATCCTATGGCAAGCCAATTGTATCCGCTAAGCCCGGTTAGTTAATAGAGTATCAAAATCACTTATTCTTTTTCACTTTCCATTGATCAAAGTCATACAAATACCATTAAATCATCATAATAATTCACTTCAATTCACTTCAACATCACACAAACACATATTCAAATACCGCAAATCTCATATATTTATATTAATTTCCTCATATTTCTAATCAATATATTTTCAATATAACATTCACTCATTATTATAGTTTTTACACCAATCATATAAATTATATAATCCAACAAAAATAATTCCATTCACTATAAATTCAATAAATTCCTCGTATGCGGAAATCAATCCATTTCAATTATAAGACATCATAATTCGAACACCAACAATTGCCATATGTATATAATTATAACAAATAATGACTAAGTTCGGATTATAGAAATACAAACCGTATTTCCTCGAGCTAACTCCCGTTGTCTTTGCCATTTTCCTTGCTTAGCCAAGATTCCCGGGACCACAATAACTACGGAAATTAAAACAATTCATATTCTTTAATTCGCTATTAATTTATAACTAATTAATACAATTTCTATTTTTCCTCTTCATTCTACTTTCTTTTTACACAATCCTATTATTTACTCATATATTCTTTTAAAGCTGTCTTCCTGCGCAATAGTCACTAAATTGTTTATATCTGAAGCTACGAAACTCCAAATCAAGTTCCGTTAATTTTTCCTGAAACTAGACTCATGTATATTCCTACCATAAAATTTCCAGAATTTTTAGTTTTGCCACTTAATACAGTTTATTCTTCAAAGTTACGCCTGATTCACTATCTGACAGTTCCGACCCTCCTGTACTAAAATTCAATTATCTCATAACTCAAGACTCGTGTAATGTTCTCGTCTGTTTCTCTTGAAACTAGACTCACTGAGGATTCTAGACATATAAATTACAACTCATAACTATTTTTGTACAATTTTTAATGATTTTATCAAATCAGAACAGGGGATTTCGGAGTCATCCTGAACCAGTTTTACAAAAATACAAATATCTCAATCTACAGACTTTCTTTGCTTGTTCTGTTTCCTTTATCTAAAAATAGACTCATTAATCTTTAATTCTATATCTCATTCAACTTCTAATTCAATTTCTATTATTTTTGGTGATTTTTCAAAGTTATACTTCTGTTGCTGTCCAAAACTGTTTCTTATAGCTTATTTTGCAATTAAGTCCTAACTAAGTTTACTTACAATTCTTATTCAATTCACACTTCTATTTCTAACCAAATTTTACCCAACTCAAGTTTAACTATTGAACTTTCATCATATTTTTTCTAATTTCGAAATTTCATCAATTTAGTCCCTAAAGCTCAAAACTTATGATCTAGTTTACAAATTAGTCCTCTATTCAATTCAAATTCACTATTCTATCAAATTAATCCCTAATTCCACCATTTTCTTAACAAAAACCCCAATCAAACTTTCATTATTTTTCAATATTTTCACATGAATTCAAGAGAATCTTTCTCTAGAGTTTCAAAAATATTAAAATTACAAGAAAAGGACTTAATTAAACTTACCAAATTAATCTTCAAGCCTTAATTCTTGAATTTTCCCTTTTTCCTTCTTTCTTTCTTTTTCTTTCTTCTTTCCCCTGCTCTACGTTTTCTTTCTCTGTTCTATTCTCTCTTTTTCTTTCTTTTATTTCTTTTACTTAATTACTAAAATATTTAATTATTATAAAATATCTTTTTAATTACTAAACAAATTTAATACACATGTACCATTAAAATACCTACACTTGTTTTAATCCTTACCATACACTTGTCATTATCATAATTAATCAATAAAAATATAATATCACATTATTATTAATAATTATTATTATTTTACTTAATTAATAAGTAAATATACATACATAATACAATTGTACCAATAAAATTAATACACATGTATTTTATTCATCATACACACATGTCACTTTTATGGTCTAATTACTAATTTAATCCTTTAATAATTTCTATTCTTAAAATTAAACTTTTGTACTTCATTCAATTTAATCCTTTTATCAAATTATCCTTAATTAAGCTAAATTTACTTAACTAAACTTTAATTAACCACTCATCTAACTTCATAATTATTTTTAATAATTATTTATGCACCCATTTTTCATAAACGAAGACCCGAAAATAAACTTTTCCGATAACCGAAAAATCCGGGTCGTTACATTTCTCCCCCCCCTTTTTATAAATTTCGTCCTCGAAATTTACCGGAGAGAGGTGGGGGCATAAGTACAAAGATCTCGCTGTTTCTCTCGGTTCCCGTATTGCTTTCTCAATATTATGACATTATTGCACAGACTAGAATTTCAACCGGCTCCTTTTTCATACTATAGATCATATCAAATCTCAATATCCTTTGTTCGAGATAACATGTAAGAGATCTGTTCTATGTCATTTGAACACCAAGTCTTGATAATTTCCCATAAATTTCCGTAACTTCAGAGGCTAAACCATCCAATACATTACCAGTCCAATCTATCCACAAATTCACGTAGCCCAATAAAATAAATACTCAACATCCCGACATTTCAACTTTACATATGATTTCTATCTGACAAACTGTTTCAATCTATCTCGAATCACTTTCATTCACTCTATCTAACTCTTAGATGTCCAACAACTTTGACCATATAGTGCTTCATACAGAGCCATTTGAATACTTGATCAGAAACTATTATTATACATAACTCAGCCAATGATAAATAACATCCCAAAATCAAGAAGTGAACCATAAACTATAGATCTTTATCAAACATATCGGAAACTGACACTTCATATAGCTAGTCGATTTCATAACTTATATCTCATTTTCGTTCCAGTATCTTCACTAGCTGTAATAATTCTGTAAGTACCAGTACCGGATATTCAGTTGAAATTAATCCTTTATCAGATAATAGCAATCTAATTCACTTAATAATATACCACTGCAATGATAAGTTCCTTACCCAGATTCAGACTGAACCAAAACCGATGCTTCAATTATGTAGATGGAGCAGTACTTCAATATCAATAGTGCACTCTAAGATAGAAAATGAATACCGGAAATAGCTCTATTAACCACCGGTATAGTAGCACAACTTCTATAATCTAAGATCCATACCACTGAGCTTTCATAACCGAACCATAATTTATAGCAGTAATATATTTATCTTCGATCAAAGAATACCCCTTCATAGACGAATCATATTTAATAGATAGGATTAGCCCATAAAATAATAAGAAAACCAAAATAATGAAATCCCAATTACGAAGTTATATTGAATCCTCGAGAATAGAAAACCACATTGAACGATAAAGAAATCCATAATACTCCAGAGAAAAACCAGGAGAAGAATATCATTCATACCCACTAGAAACAATGGTTATAGAGATGATGTAAATTGCATAATATAATTCAGAATACCCACTAGTAAAAGTAGAAAATTTCTTCATATGAGTCTAACCATCAAATCTTCTGTCTAACAGAGCAGATCAGAAATCCGAAGAAAGTAGAGGAATATCGAATATGAATTAACCCAATCAATAATACTTCTATCTAATGTTATGACTAACCAAACTCCTTATATAATAAGAACCATATCTGAAAATGAACAGTTGCATATACCTCTGAAGACAAAAGAACTTATAGAATACCCATATAATATACCCAAAAGATATCGCTGTAAGATACCAGACTATAGCAGCTGCATCTAGATATGTTTGCAACTTCACCACTAATCTACTAATATACATAATCATCAGTGATCCCGTACCATTCAATTTACACATGAGACTTGTTTGGAATTTTTTTTTTTTAATTTTATTTTAGACACAAGATTTATAGCAAATTCAGCTTCTCTAATCAGTAAATCGGATAACTCTTTTTGAAACATATCAGAATTGCCACTGATTTAAACTTTAACTCAGATACTTTCATATAATCATGAGAATAATCAAACCAAAAGCAGTTTAGAATAACCACATCAATTCGATAAAGAAGAAAGTACCTAGAATGACATCTGGTAGAAAAATATCTTCTTCAACTGTCTTTAATCAATCACTAAGATAATGATCAGGAGAATCATATCTAACTCATATTCCGCTCTTTATTCTGCATTCTTCGACTTTATATTTTCATTTAAACCATTTTCAAACCACTTGCACATTATAATTCCTATCGGAATACACCCTCTGGTATATTTATTCAATCGGACAAATTCCCTTCATATGCAATTACAGTCCTATAACCCTGTTTAACTTCAGAAATTCTTCACATCTCAAATCAAGAAATTTCTCACTAACATATACTTCTTTCAGAACTCATTTCAGAAAATTCTAAATAGCCATTTCATGGTCACAACATAAATCAATATTTCCATTATTGGCACGCTAGATCTTTTAGCAGAATATCATACGTTTCTATTATTTATTCTGCGAATGAAGCAATTCATTTACAGCCCTGATAATATTCTCTTACCACACTGTAATTCTTTCAAAATCATTTGTAGTTGTAATTTCCAATTCCTCCACACTATATTTATGGAATATCCAACAACAGATACCTTCAGATAAACTCTGTATCTTGAAGCACTTGGGGAACCGATTGAGAAACAGGAGAGGTAATTATCATAACAGATATAATTTCTTATATTCACTAAAAAAAAAAACATCATTTATAATTATAACATTATAAATCATTTCTTTCTCTATCATTTCATCATTTCATATTCACTGGTTAATTACTCACTTCGGTAATACTCAGTGTTATCGATTCAGTTTCTATTTTATTCACAAAACTCTTCATTCTCAGTATATATCTTATAATCAATTCTATCAATATATTCTTCAAACATTTTCACTATAAAACAAAAGCAAACAAATATATCAGCATCCGATCCCGATTCAATTTCAGCTTAACTTTGGCATGTACCTCTAGACTCAATTTCGAGCTCGATTTAGTCCGAGAATCGGTTAAACCTGAATAGCTCTGATACCACTAAATGTAACACCCCCTAACCCCAAACCGTCATCAGAACAGGGTTACGGAGCATTACCGAAACTATCGAACAATGTACAAATTATGCGTAAATAAATATTAACTATAATGTGAAATAATCATATAGTCCCTTATATGGACCCTCGAGGTCCAAAATACAAGTCAAGAGTAATTCTGGACTAATTTTGGTACTTATAAAATTTTTCGAACATTTTTAGAGTTATTCTCAAGTGCAGGGCTTACACGCCCGTGTGAATTAGGGACACGTCCGTGTGACCCTATGACATGCCCGTGTTGTTGAATCGAGTAACTCGACACAGCCGTGGTGGTTTGGGACACGCCCGTGTCCATTGCCCGTGTGATTCATAAAAATTAAATTCAAAGTGCAGGGCATGCACAGTCTAAGTACACGCCCATGGAGTTGGCCCGTGGCTCGCCCACGGCCTAGGCACGCCCGTGCCTCTACCCCGTGGTTGATTCTGTTAAAACTAACACGGTCTGGACACACGCCCGTGTGTCCTGTTAACCAGGCCGTGTGCGGCTATCTACCAAGCCTTGGCCTCCCTAAAACACAAATACACAATTATACCACCTAACTCATTTGTATAAAACACTTAATCAAATGCTATTCATTACATCTGCAATTTCAAAATAACATACATATAAGACACCCTAGGTACATGCCACTATTAACAATTAACACACTTTACCTTGTTGAATTCGGGATCGGCCTGGGATGCTGATTTAACGTTCTACCTTTATTTAACCTGCGCACGGAAACAAACCGTACGCTGAGTATGGGTATACTCAGTGGTATTTCTATAATCCGAACATTTAAAAATATAACAAATTCTCAAGATTATAATATCAATTACAATTATTTACTTATTTATTTCATAGACAAATTTCAACTACTTTCCATATAAATTCTGTACAAATTATTTAATAAACACAATAACATAATTGTTCAATTCTTACCTAAATTCATTATTATTCATTCCCTTCTTTCACTTGCCAATCGGTATTCGCTTTCATTAATTTATTCACAATTCAATATTAATAAACTATATTCAGCTATACACTTATGAATCATTTCCATTTTATTCTATTTCAATAACAGTCAACTTCATTTATATCATAGTAAATTTATTATTCTTGATTTTCTCATTATATAAATACGATTATACCAAACTAATATAATTCAAATAATTAATTCAATGAATCATTCCTGAGATTTCAAACAATATAAGAACATTTGATTCAATTCCTTCAATCACATACAATTGTTCAACTCACATTTCAAATCACACATTTCAAATTGCATAATTCAAATAATCATCCTCATAGCACAATTTCGTTTCATATTTCATATCACATTGTCATTTTTACTATTCATTCAATTTCCAAATACACAATTTCCATTTGATTTTCTCATTTCATTTAATTACCCCTATTAACATAACTCGGACTTTGGCAGATACACGGATCCGTTTAACATATCAGAATGGCGACCAACGCCTCATCGGATAGTTCGAAGTAAAGTGGCTACCAAAGCCTCATCGGATAGCTCGAAGTAATTCTATGGCACACCTAGTACCTCATCGGCATAGCCGAAGCAAATCTATGGCTACCAAAGCCTCATCGAAACTATCCGAAGCAAATCTATGGCACACCAAGTACCTCATCGGCATAGCCGAAGCAAATCTATGGCACACCAAGTGCCTCATCGACTCGAGGTCGAAGAATCTCTGAATTGTTACGATCCTATGGCAAGCCAATTGTATCCGCTAAGCCCGGTTAGTTAATAGAGTATCAAAATCACTTATTCTTTTTCACTTTCCATTGATCAAAGTCATACAAATACCATTAAATCATCATAATAATTCACTTCAATTCACTTCAACATCACACAAACACATATTCAAATACCGCAAATCTCATATATTTATATTAATTTCCTCATATTTCTAATCAATATATTTTCAATATAACATTCACTCATTATTATAGTTTTTACACCAATCATATAAATTATATAATCCAACAAAAATAATTCCATTCACTATAAATTCAATAAATTCCTCGTATGCGGAAATCAATCCATTTCAATTATAAGACATCATAATTCGAACACCAACAATTGCCATATGTATATAATTATAACAAATAATGACTAAGTTCGGATTATAGAAATACAAACCGTATTTCCTCGAGCTAACTCCCGTTGTCTTTGCCATTTTCCTTGCTTAGCCAAGATTCCCGGGACCACAATAACTACGGAAATTAAAACAATTCATATTCTTTAATTCGCTATTAATTTATAACTAATTAATACAATTTCTATTTTTCCTCTTCATTCTACTTTCTTTTTACACAATCCTATTATTTACTCATATATTCTTTTAAAGCTGTCTTCCTGCGCAATAGTCACTAAATTGTTTATATCTGAAGCTACGAAACTCCAAATCAAGTTCCGTTAATTTTTCCTGAAACTAGACTCATGTATATTCCTACCATAAAATTTCCAGAATTTTTAGTTTTGCCACTTAATACAGTTTATTCTTCAAAGTTACGCCTGATTCACTATCTGACAGTTCCGACCCTCCTGTACTAAAATTCAATTATCTCATAACTCAAGACTCGTGTAATGTTCTCGTCTGTTTCTCTTGAAACTAGACTCACTGAGGATTCTAGACATATAAATTACAACTCATAACTATTTTTGTACAATTTTTAATGATTTTATCAAATCAGAACAGGGGATTTCGGAGTCATCCTGAACCAGTTTTACAAAAATACAAATATCTCAATCTACAGACTTTCTTTGCTTGTTCTGTTTCCTTTATCTAAAAATAGACTCATTAATCTTTAATTCTATATCTCATTCAACTTCTAATTCAATTTCTATTATTTTTGGTGATTTTTCAAAGTTATACTTCTGTTGCTGTCCAAAACTGTTTCTTATAGCTTATTTTGCAATTAAGTCCTAACTAAGTTTACTTACAATTCTTATTCAATTCACACTTCTATTTCTAACCAAATTTTACCCAACTCAAGTTTAACTATTGAACTTTCATCATATTTTTTCTAATTTCGAAATTTCATCAATTTAGTCCCTAAAGCTCAAAACTTATGATCTAGTTTACAAATTAGTCCTCTATTCAATTCAAATTCACTATTCTATCAAATTAATCCCTAATTCCACCATTTTCTTAACAAAAACCCCAATCAAACTTTCATTATTTTTCAATATTTTCACATGAATTCAAGAGAATCTTTCTCTAGAGTTTCAAAAATATTAAAATTACAAGAAAAGGACTTAATTAAACTTACCAAATTAATCTTCAAGCCTTAATTCTTGAATTTTCCCTTTTTCCTTCTTTCTTTCTTTTTCTTTCTTCTTTCCCCTGCTCTACGTTTTCTTTCTCTGTTCTATTCTCTCTTTTTCTTTCTTTTATTTCTTTTACTTAATTACTAAAATATTTAATTATTATAAAATATCTTTTTAATTACTAAACAAATTTAATACACATGTACCATTAAAATACCTACACTTGTTTTAATCCTTACCATACACTTGTCATTATCATAATTAATCAATAAAAATATAATATCACATTATTATTAATAATTATTATTATTTTACTTAATTAATAAGTAAATATACATACATAATACAATTGTACCAATAAAATTAATACACATGTATTTTATTCATCATACACACATGTCACTTTTATGGTCTAATTACTAATTTAATCCTTTAATAATTTCTATTCTTAAAATTAAACTTTTGTACTTCATTCAATTTAATCCTTTTATCAAATTATCCTTAATTAAGCTAAATTTACTTAACTAAACTTTAATTAACCACTCATCTAACTTCATAATTATTTTTAATAATTATTTATGCACCCATTTTTCATAAACGAAGACCCGAAAATAAACTTTTCCGATAACCGAAAAATCCGGGTCGTTACAGAAAACCACCTTCACAACGATGTGGGGAACATTCTGCTACAAGGTGATGCCGTTCGGATTAAAGAATGCTGGGGCAACATATCAGAGGGCCATGGTAACGTTGTTCCATGACATGATGCATAAAGAAATAGAAGTCTACGTCGATGATATGATTGCTAAATCCCGAGGGGAAAAATAGCATATTGTGAACCTTAAGAAGTTGTTCGAAAGATTGAAAAAATTTCAACTGAAGCTTAATCCAGCCAAATATACATTTAGGGCTACCTCGGGAAAGTTGCTAGGCTTCATTATCAGTGAAAGAGGTATCGGGGTTGATCCAGATAAGATAAAAGCCATACAAGAATTACCACCTCCGCGTACGTAGAAAGAAGTTAGAGGATTTTTGGGAAGGTTAAATTACATTGCCCGATTCATTGCTCAACTTACCAACTAGTGCGATCTAATTTTTCGACTCCTTCGAAAGCACAACCCAAAAGAATGGAATGAAGAATGCCAGGTGGCTTTTGACAAGATAAAACAGTATTTGCCTAGTCCCCCGGTGCTAGTACCGCCAACTCCAGGAAGGCCTTTAATTTTGTATTTGACCATGTTTCAAAATTCAATGGGTTGCGTACTAAGGCAACATGACGAATCAGGAAAGAAAGAAAGAGCGATTTACTACCTCAGCAAAAAGTTCACAGAATGTGAGGCAAAGTATCCGTCAATCGAAAAATTCTGTTACGCCTTGGTTTGGGTAGTTCGGAGGCTCAGGCAATATATGTTGTATCACACGACATTGTTAATCTCGAAGCTGGACCCAACAAAGTACATGATGGAATCACCTGCACTCTTAGGAAGAATGGCACGATGGCAGATCCTACTATCGGAATACGACATCGCCTATGTGAGTCAAAAGTTGATAAAAGGAAGTGCAATAGCTGACTTCTTTGCAACTCAGACAACAGAGGAATATGAGCCCTTGAGATTCGATTTCCCAGATGAAGACTTAATGTGCATTACAGAAAAAGAATATGAGTAATCAAAAGAGAAGCCATGGAAGATGAGTTTTGATGGCGCATCGAATGCCTTGGGGCATGGAATTGGAGCAATCTTAGTATCACCAGATGGGAATCATTACCCGTTCACTGCAAGATTGAACTTCTTCTGTACCAATAACATAGCGGAATATGAAGCTTATATCATGGGACTTCGTGCAGCCATTGAACAGAATATCAAAACTCTAGAGGTGTACGGGGACTCAGCCTTAGTGATTTACCAAATCCGTGGTGAATGGGAAGTGAAGGATCCAAAATTGATTAAGTACAGTGATCTAGTGGTTGAATTGATTAAAGAATTCAGAGAAGTAACTTTTAATTACTTCCCACGAGAAGAAAACCAACTGGCTGACGCTTTGGCCACTTTGGCTTCAATGTTCAAAAAAAGTAGAGAAATAGAAATAATGCCCCTCAAAATGAGCATATACGATGTCCCCGCACACTGTTGTAGCATTGAGAAAGAGGCAAACGGACGGCCATGGTTCCACAATATCTTAGAATATGTCAAGAATCAAAAGTATCCCGAACAAGCCAATAAGAATGACAAAAGAACAATCAGAAAAATGTCAGTGAGATTTGTTCTTGATGGGAACATCTTGTACAAAAGTGGAAAAGATCAAATGCTGTTGAGATGTGTGGATTCTATTGAAGCCAAGAAAATACTCGAATATGTCCACGAAGGAATCTGTGCAATGCATGCCAATGGTTTCTGATGTATGCGTTCGCGATACTAAGTAACAAAATTTATAAAGAACTTGATCACACCAAAACTAACTAATATCGCGACGCTTTAAGGCAAGCGCACCTATCGAACAGTAGTATAGCTTAGTGGCAAGACCGAGTTATCGTACCCAAGGGAACCAAAAGTACTATTACTTACTTTCTTTCTATTATCTAGCCTAAGAATAAAAGAGGGGTTTGTTTAAACTAATTCTAAAACTAACTAAGAAAAGCACAAAGAGTAAAATTGGGAAAACTTTTAGGGGAAAAACTGATTGATATGGACAATACTTAAGGGAGAATCCACCTAGACTTCACTTGTACTAGTTCTTGAGCTAGACGATTTATTCACTTGACTTGATCCGTAGAGATCCCTAATTTATGCTAAACCCTCCGTCGAGGTGAAGAGCAACTAGGCCTAAGTTGTTAATTAAAGTTCCTTTATCAATTAACTTCTTAGGTTGCATTAATTTGATCAATGGTTCCCCATATTAGGTTTGACCCTAATCCGGCAGATTTATGTCGCCCTATGTCTAGGGTTGCATGCAACTCCGCTTAATTATGGTAGATCTACTCTTATCACAGGGACTTTTGCTCCTTTGCTCTAAGCACATCTAATTCTTGAAGTAATACCTAGGTTTATTAAATCAAGAATGAAGAAAACATAATTAAGAACAACTCAAGTATTTATCATATAACTCAAGAATAAATAATAACAAGATCTGTCTTAGGTTTCATCCCCCTCAAGTATTTAAGGGGTTTAGTTCATAATAAAGAAGGAAAACATCTCAGAAGAAATAAAATAACAAAACATAAAAGAACCCGAAAACCCCTGAAGGAATTTAGGGAGATCCTCTATATTGCTGCAGAATTCCGGCTTCTGGGATGATTCAATCAGCTTCCCTGCGAGTAATTCCTACTTCCACTCTCTATGTTGGCAGCAAAGAATACTTCCCTTTTGGGGGAAATAAGCACACCCTAAGAGTTGCCTCCTAGGGTCTTTATATAGAGCTTTGGGGAGCCTTTCTTAGCCTCCAAGTATCCCAATTCGAGTGAAATTCCTCTTCCTCACGACTAGAACACGCCCGTGTGCCACGCCCGTGTGACTTCGACAAAGGCCGTGTGATTTGGCACGGCCGTGTGGCCTGCCCCTGCTTGTCGAGAGCTGGACCGTGTGATCTTCATGTGGCACGGCCGTGTGGCACGGCCGTGTGGCACGGCCGTGTGGTAATTCATTGGGCCGTGTGTTATGTCATTTTTGGCCCATTTTCCTCATTTTCAGTCCATTTCCTATTCTTTTCTCTTCCCTATGCTCTCCTGAGTATAAGATATGAAAAATAAGGATTAAGAGCACCAATTCTCACTAAATTAATAATAATTCATCCAAAATATAGGCTAAACATGATGTAAAAATATGTATAAATTAGCATTTATCAGTTTCACTATGGCCAAGAAGATTATGAGACTTGGTTACTACTGGTTGACGATGGAAAGTGATTGCATTAATTATGCCAGAAAATGCCACAAATGTCAAATTTATAGCGATAAGATTCATGTATCCCCTTCGCCCCTTTATGTCATGACTTCTCCATGGCCTTTTTCTATGTGGGGCATGGATGTCATAGGGCCAATTTCCCCAAAAGCCTCTAATGGACACCGATTTATTTTTGTGGTTATAAACTACTTTACAAAATGGATAGAAGCCGCTTCGTTTGCTAATGTGACGAAAACTGCATTCTGCAGGTTTTGGAAAAAGGAAATCATTTGTCGATATGGTTTGCCTGAAAGAATCATTTCAGATAATGCTTTAAATTTGAACAACAAGATGATGAAAGAAGTATGCGAGCAATTTCAAATAAAGCATCATAATTCCTCGCCATATCGCCCGAAGATGAACGGAGCTATTGAAGCGGCCAACAAAAATATTAAGAAGATTATCGGGAAAATGACAGAGATATATAAGGACTGGCATGAGAAGTTACTATTCACTTTGTATGCATACCGCACATCTGTACAAACTTCTACGGGAGCAACTCCTTTCTCGCTGGTCTATGGAATAGAAGCTGTGCTACCTATCGAAGTTGAGATCCCCTCTCTAGGAGTCTTAATGGAGTCAAAACTAGAGGAAGCAGACTGGGTTCAAGCTCGATATGACCAGCTAAATCTCATCGAAGAAAAACGCTTGAAGGCAATCTGTTATGGACAGATGTACCAGAAGAGAATGATCGCGGCCCACGACAAGAAAGTACGGCCAAGAGAATTTCGCGAAGGAAAACTCGTGCTGAGGAAGATTCTTCCAATCGTAAAAGACCTACGAGGAAAATGGGCACCAAATTGGGAAGGACCATAGGTCGTAAAGAAAGCCTTCTAGGGTGGAGCTTTGATTCTAACTGAGATGGATGGGAAGGAGTTATCGAATCCAATAAACTCGGATGCTGTGAAGAAATATTAGGCTTAAAAAAAAGGATCAGGATGAAAACCTGAAAAGGGCGTCTCGACAAACCCAAAGATTAGGATGAAAACCCAAAAGGGCGTCCTAATAGAGCAGATTTGAGCCCAATGAGTAAAACAATTCAAGCAGTGAGTCAAACAGCAAGACTACAGTATTTGAAGCTTTTCAGCAAATTGAAATCTTCTACGCAAGAAGCCATGCTCGAAAAGATTATCGATTAAAAAACGTGGAAGAGTTCATGCGTTGAATATCCATAACCATTGTATCCACTAAATGCAATTCCCTTTTTCTTGCTTTATGACTCTTTTGACTTTTTGGTCAACTTCCTTTGTTTGTTACCTTTAAAGTGAATATAAATGTGGGGCATCTCTTTTGTACTTATTTTGGTGACCATTTTCATGCATCTCTTTGTGTGATTTATTTGGATAATAAATAGTGGAATGACATACTCCAAATAAAAGTAATGTTGAGTATTGCCTGTTTGAGAATTTGAAAATTACAAAAGCTTCTAAGCAAGGACAAAGTTCAACAGTGGGCAAAAGGGTGATATCTGAGAAACGCAGATCACTTGTAAAGCTCAAAGGCGGGTACAAAACATAAAAAGAGAGTCAAGAACTGAAGTAATGAATACAAATCATCACAGAAATAGTAACAAAAGGGATATATGTCAAGCAAACCCAAAGTGCATAGCATCATTATATAGACATATAGGCATTTAAGGCAAACATGTGCATATCATGATAACATCATGCATGACATATACAGGTACTCCAGCAGAACAAAAGGTTTTATCTGTACTAAACCAAGGAAAAAACATCGGAATTCCACTAGACGATATGTTTTGGTATTATGTTTAAATTTCGTGTTCAAAAATCAACTCGTTTTGTGAGAAGTGAGTTGTACCTCAGGACACGCTGAGGTATTTACAATTTATGTTTCAAAAATCAACTCATATTGCGAGATGTGAGTTGAGCCTCAGTGCACACTGAGGTATTTTCAATTTCTGTTTTACAATTTACACTTCAAAAATCAACTCATATTGTGAGAGGTGAGTTGAGCCTCAGGGCACACTGAGGTATTTTCAATTTCTATTTTTCAATTTACATTTTCAAAAATCAACTCATATTGCGAGATGTGAGTTGAGCCTCAGGGCACGCTGAGGTATTTTCAATTTCTGTCTTTCAATTTATGTTTTCAAAATCAACTCATATTACGAGAGATGAGTTGAGCCTCAGGGCACACTGAGGTATTTTCAATTTCTATTTTTCAATTTACATTTTCAAAAATCAACTCATATTGCGAGAGGTGAGTTGAGCCTCAAGACACATTGAGGTATTTTCAATTTTTGTTTTTCAATCTATGTTTCAAAAAAATCAACTCATATTGCGAGAGGTGAGTTGAGCCTCAGGTCACACGATGAGAAATCAACTCATATTGCGAGAGATGAGTTGAACCCAAAGTCGCATACGGATTAAAGAATAAAGACTGGAGTTGATCGAAGAGGAAGACTTTGCCTCTCAGAGGGTGCGCTGGAATGAGTCGAAGTTGCAAGTCCTATCACTTTGAAGTTGCAGAAGGAGAGATCACAAGCCTTATCTTACTGAAGCGAATGTTCAAGATGTAGTGGACCAGAACAAGGCTACTTGGAAAAGAAAAACACTAGAGCAAGTCAAGACTCGACAGGACCGGGCAAATTTGGTCTTCCTCGAAAGTCTTTGCCCTATTCCCGTTGCACGACAATAAGCAAAGAGGGGCAGCTGTATGAACCCCAAATTGCCCGGCCCATTCATATTTTACAAAATCCCAAATTTAAACCAAATATAAAAACCAACAGTGTCTAAATCTCAAAGTCCAAATTACAAAATTTAAACCCAAACAGCCCATTACATTATGCCCACTATCCCCTAGCCCAAATAATAACCCAAACACTAGGCCCAAGACCTAACCAAGTTTCGGCTAGCTAAAACCCTAGCTAGCCCTAGGCGCCGTTCGACCCCATGTGCGCCGCACCCTCCTCGGTCCAGCTGCCCGTGCCTTCTTCGACGCGCACTCGCCCGAGGATCAGCCTTTCTACCCTTAGCACTAAAATGGCCAAAGACCTCTCCGTTGACCCACCCTCGACCTGCAAATAGAAACGAAAACAGCAAGTAAAATAGCAAACAGTAAGCAGAAAAGCAGAAGTAAAGAAAATAATAGAAATATGAATTTAAAAACTTAGTGTAATCGGCTATAAAAATGGCCAGAAGTAACCATTTGTAGGGGGGACGTTTTGATAATACAAAAGGAGGCAAAGAGGTATATTTTGCTCATTTTTTTTTTCTATTTTACAGATTTCTAAAGCATATATTTAATAGAAAACGAAAATAAAGCATAAAAATAAAATAAATCGAAAGGAGGAGACTTGTAACCACGCCACCGAATCTCCGTCGCCTCGTCGAGATCGGGTGTCAAACGGGGTTTTGAGGCGAAAGTAACGAAGCCCTTAGGTAGGCTTGCAAATCGGGTCAGGTTCGACCCATGTGTGTCGTCGGTCGCCGATTCCAATGGCGTTTCGACAACTGAAACAAAAGGCCTCCACTGATCGACCGAACGAGAGGGGACGAGAGGAGCGCTGTTTCCTTTCTCAGATTGAAAATGGCCAAACATTTAGGTCTAGGGTTTGTTTTCTTTGATTTTTATTTTACGTGTTGTGAAACGGCGCCGTTTGAACATGCGTACCCAATGACCCGACCCATATGCGGCCAGATCCTTGCGTTTTGGTCCTCGAGGGTATATTTGCGCAATAAGTCCCTCTGTTCTGTAGCGTGTTTCATTAGAGTCCTATGCCTTATTTTTAATTTAGCCTTGTTCTTTTGCCTTTGTTGCAATTTAACCTCCGTGCTGCTGAAGGCTCTATACGTGAACGACGTCGCTTTGAGTGGGTTGGGAAAATTTCCCTTTTAACCCCTGTTCTTCACGCGCATATTCAACTAGGCCCCTTTTGTTTTGGTTTTTTATTTTAATTTGGCCCGAGAACTTGACTCTGTTTTTAATCTCGTCCCTTTGTTTATTTTCATTACTTAATTACCTTTAATATTATTATTATTATTATTATTATTAGTATTTTGCTATTATTAATATTAGTATTATTTTCCACTTAATGCTTATATATAGTATGTTTTTATTATATTTTATACTTTATATATTATGGATATACTTTTTAGCATTATTATTATTTTTAATACATGTTTTACGTATATACTTTTAGTATCATTATGGCGTATATATTTCTAAAATATATGTATATATTATGTATATTTTTAATGCTATATTAGGTGTGCCTTTTCATGTATATACTTTTTATATTATTTACATATATATATATTTTTATATATTATCTTGTGTATTTTTTAAATACTATATCATGTGTATATTTTATTATGTGTATAGTTTTAAGACTACTATGTATATATATCATGTACATACTTTTAACATTATTATATGTTTATTTAATATATATGTACATACTTTTACGTAGTACCATTAATAGTTATTTTTAATTTTATTATTATCATTTCTAATATATATATTGTATACGTTTTTGTATATATTATGTATATATTCTTATATATATTATTTTTAACTCTATATTATGTGTATATAGTATCTTATATATATTATATTTTTTTATACTATTAGTTACACATTTTATGTTATATTATCTCATGCATATATGTTTTTAATGATATTTTCATACTATCTTGTATACATGTTTTAATAACTACATCACGTATGTCTTTCTAATACCACATCATGTACATATTTTCAATACTATTATATACCTTTAAATATTATCATTATGTACATATACGTATGTATATAAGTAATATTATTTGTGTTTTTTAACGTTGCATCTTTGTCACCTTATATTCTATTATTCTATGTTCATGCGTGTGCATATGTATATTCGTAGTTTTTATTTCATGCTTGATTATTATTACGTTTAATATCGTATATATTGTTGTTGTTTTTATTATTGTTGTGTTCATTATTTGCCTTGATGTATGTCTAATCTTTTATTTATTGTTACTTCATATCAATCTGCTTTATGTTATTTCAAATCTTATTCTTTTTTAATTAATTTCAATGTATGAGGCAACGTCCCGATTTTCGACTAAGTCGTCGATTTCATCGCTATGTTGGGTGAATCGCGTTGGCTTGTGTTGGAACCAAGACGTCCTTCTAAAAAATCGAAAACTTAAAAATTCTATTTTTCAATCGGATCACGATTAAGTATTTAATTGAATCCGCATTTTTTGAAAATTAAGACCACATGTGTTTAATAAGATACCAATTTTGAGCGTCGCGATGGTGCTAATACCTTCCTCGCGCTTAACCGACTCCTGAACCCTATTTTTCTCTGGAATTTTGATGTAGACTAAACTCGGCCTTCTTTTTACCTAAAAATAATTTTTTCCTGTTAAAAAGAGGTTTTATTAGGTACCCGATCACACTTAGGAAAAAAAGATCGGTGGCGACTCCTTTTTTAACATCAAACCTCGGTTTTTTAAACTTTCAATCAAACACCCCAATTAGCGAATTAACTAAAACTAAAATTTTTACGTCGCTACATATAAATCATTTACAATATTATTGAATTAGCATAATTTTATATTGATATATTGTATATTTATATAATTATATGAATTTAATATGAAAATAAATATATGTATTTAATTAAATGTATACAATTAAATTAAAATTAAAATTTTATGTATGTGAATCATTATTTAAATTTTATATATATAATTGCACCAAATCAAAATTCATGTATCAAATTATATATTGAAATAAAATTCATATATAAATTTGATATTTATCCCTTATTAAATTGATATTTAATTTAAATAAATTTTTTTATAATTAAGTTTTATTAATTTGAACCTTGGACTTAAATGTAGCAAAAAAAAACCTTTACACTTAAAAAGATAAATTTTTTTTTTATACAAAGTAGTAGATAAAATCATATGGATTTTTCTTTTCGTATAAAAGAGGTGTTTTTCTCTGTTTCAGCTATACAATTGAATATAATAATTATTAATAATATAAATGATTTTAAATCAATTATCATTTAATTTATATTTTACATTTATATATAATTTAAAATTAGCGTAAATTATATCATTAAATTTTTTTTCTTTTGATTACTTAAAAAAAATTACAAATTGATCATTAAACTATTCAAAAGTTTTCATTTAAGTTATTGGGTTATTAAAATCGATGTTATATGTCTTTTTTTGTTCGCACTTACTACACTAATCGAAAGCTCCATTTCTCTTTTTCTTCTATAATTTAGTTTTTATTTTCATCAAACAGTTTTGGACATCATGAATCTACGAATTAAAATTCAAACAACTTTTTTCTTCTGTATTCAACATTGACTATCAGATCAACTTGAATTTAAGGTATATTCTTCTACTTATCAGTAAGTATTGATCCACGTTGAATCGTTGCTTGGAGCTTGTTGACAGAACTTAAAAAAAAAACTTAACGGTTTATTAACTTAAATAAAAACTTTTGAATAGTTTGATAAATGAAAATTTTTGAATAGTTTAATAAGTTAAATGAAAACTTTAAGTGCCCAAAACGAAAATTTACCCATGATTTAGTGACTAATGGTGTAGTTTACTATTAAAATTAAGATTTATCATTATAAATAATATTCAACAAATTAATATTATTTTTAAATAGTTTAATAAGTTAAATGAAAACTTTAAGTGCCCAAAACGAAAATTTACCCATGATTTAGTGACTAATGGTGTAGTTTACTATTAAAATTAAGATTTATCATTATAAATAATATTCAACAAATTAATATTATTTTTGAATAGTTTAATAAGTTAAATGAAAACTTTAAGTGCCCAAAACGAAAATTTACCCATGATTTAGTGACTAATGGTGTAATTTACTATTAAAATTAAGATTTATCATTGTAAATAATATTCAACAAATTAATATTATTAGCATTGATAAGTTTGAAGTGTCTCAAAAACAATAAAGTATTAGAGGATTGAGTTTTTGAGGAGAAAACTTCTAAGTATGGTGAAATGAATCTTTTTCCATATGGTGATTCTGAAAACATTGGACGAAGAATATTGAGAGATCTGCTTTGACGTGTGAATTTGGCAAAGATGATTGGTTTAAGAGATGATTGTGCTGACGGTGTTATTCAATTTTAGGAACATGGTGGTGGTGAAGATAAACCGCCAAGGGGTGTTGGTAGTGGTGGTAAGCAAATTATCTTTCATGGATTGATAAATTATAAATTTATATTAACACTTACTACAAGAAGATTGAAGGGTCTCAATTTTCTTGAAACTTATTTGACGTCATTACAATGGTGATTTGTTGATGTCCACTTTTGTGATTTGTTTGGGAAAAGGTCGATGATGTGTTTTTTTCATGGGATTGGCTTTTGGGACAAATTTAGTGGAATTCTTAAATATTTTGGTGAGTGCTTGATAATTCCAAGTTTAAGGATTGAGATGCTTTCTATTGGTTTCGGTAATCATCATGTGATTTTTTAAGATATAGGTACATGCTGTTTTATATGTTATATCTTCTCTATTTAATATTTATTTTTCAATTTATCACCTAACATAATATACTTTAATTCAATTTCTATTAATAACTTACCTTAATACTATATAATATATATAATCTATCATAAATATATATTAATTATAATTAGTTTTGAGTTATAGAAATACAAACTGGAAACTCGCATCATATGTCGTCGACTCTTGCCTTCTCTTTTCCTTTTGATAGTTCTGCGTTGTTTTTAGCTACAAATTCACATCAAATTACAAGATCATACATATATTGAAAATTATTCAATTTAGTTTTCTATTTCAATAATCAATTAAATTCATACTAATACTATTCGGCCAGTCATAATCAAATATCAATTCATTAAATATCTCAAATTGAGATTCATCATATTCAATTTATCATTTCTTTACGATTTAATCCATATCACACCTTTTTGTACCAAATTACAAACATACAAAACAATTTCATAATTCAAAAATAAATTATAAATATATATAACCACCATATGAATTGATCTGGTTAAATCAACAAATAGGTTGAAACTTTAAGGACTATTCGACAATTTTATCTTTTTCTCGATTATTTCTAATTTGATTCAATTTTTTACCTATACAATTATTCTATTCAATTTATAAATTACACACATCTGATATAATCATATTATGTACATGTATCAGTTCAATTTTATTATTCAAATGTCCTCTATTTTTTACATTTTATTCAATTTAGTCCCTAAAACCAAAATCGTCATAACTTTCACATTTGAGCTTCGATTTTGAAACCGATCTCAATTCCATTCCTTTTACATCTCTCTAATATCTATATTCACATAAATTTCATATAAATTTTAAAATATTTATAATTTAGTCCCTATGTTTAAAACTAACAATTTTCATTTTACAAACTAATCCTTTTTCATATCTAAGCATTAATTCTAAGAAAATAACACCAATTTCATCAATCATTCATCATTAACAATATTTAGAAACTTTAACAATTTTGAAAAATAACACACAAATTAAATAAATCGAACTTCAACGATCTCAAAAACATAAAATTTACAAAAAAAAAAAAAAAAACTTTTAATTTACTTACATATAAGGGCCAAATTCCTTCAAGCCAAACAATGGCTTCTCCTTGTTCTTCTTCTTACAATCAGTGGAAGGGAAGTAATATACAGATGGTGACCTTTTTTTTTTTTTTATGTTTTATGTTTCTTTTATTCTTTAATTATAAAACTTTTAATTTTATTTGAACAAGTTCTCCAACCAACCATGCACTAACATATAAAATGACCATTTGTCATTTTGAACTATGGTTTAGTTACCACTATAGTGATTTAGCAATTAAAAATATATAGCGATTAATTTTTATTATTTTTACAATTTAGTTATTATACTTTAATTAACCATCCGATTGATAAAATTAAAAGACCAAATTTTAATTAAATTTTATATTACGGACTTAATCATCAGAAAATGAGGTTCTCAAACCGTATTTCAATACCACTTACTTTAGGATCATTATACTTGTACTTTACTTAACTATATATCAATTAAACAAAATTATTAAACAAAATTTTAATATATTTCTAAATTAGTCTCGTAAATATTAAATATTAATATTCACAAATACAATTTACAAAAATAAAATTTCAAAATTATAATTTCTAACACCAATGAAAAATCGGATTATTACAAGAATAAAGAGATTATAAAAAGAGAAATGATATGTTGATTAGGAAATGAATTACCTGTGGGGAGGTGTTTTTTTTTTTTTTTGCTTGGCAAGTGAATTTTATTAGAGAATAAAAATGTGTTATATGAAACAACACCCTCAAAACAAAACCAAAAGAAATAACTAGGCAATTCAAAACAAAAACAACACCAATGTAATTAGACTAATGACATTCGTAAAAGCCATTGTTGGTTTTTTTTTTTTCTTTCCTGCATCCAAGTTGATATCATTGAGAGCCTTTTCAACTATCAAATATGAAACACCCCATATCATTAGCTCTACCCACATTAATAATATGAAAAAAATAAAAAGAATGTGTTTAATAGAAAATAAAAGATAAATTTCAAAAATTAAAGTATAAACACAATTGTGAATTTAAGCATAGAAAATGACCCCTGCAGTAAAAGTAATGGAGAGCAAATAAATAAAATGTGTACACATTAAATAATTGTTATTAAATTTTATCAAAATATACATACAATATTATAGATATATATTATTAATGCATTTGTTAACATATTAAATATAACGTGTACACATCAAATATTTATTATTTTATTTTATTGTAATATATGTAATATTATTGTACCGTTAGTATGTACTCTAGCTTGCGTGTGTTTTGGAGTGGTAGTTGAAAAGGAATTATAGACATGGATGTTGCGGAATCTAGTCATTGGTATTGACCGTGATATTGATCAGTTGTGCTGAGTTTATTTCGTAGTTGTTCAATGGCAATGAAATAGTATGGCTGATGCTCTGGCAATAGCAGGTAAAGGAATCCTTCGTTTTTGGAAGTTGGGAGATGATTATCATGGGCTACATATCAATTTTGGTTTGATTTTATGTTGATTGTCTTAGGTTGAGTGTATTTCAAAGCGAAAGATTACTTTGAGAGTTTTTGTAATGTTTTTATCTTTGAAAGAGGTTGGTATTTTCCAACATCTTTCTTTGTCATTCTTATGACTAAACAAAAAAAAAAAATATTGTACCACATAATTTTAATTTAGTAAATATAATAATATATATTAAATAAAAAAGTAAAAAAAAATGCATGAATGGTTTTAATTATTATGCATTTTTCTTTTTTATAAAATTATTTAAAAATAACTTTTAAATAACAATTTTTAATATATTAATTAAAAAATAATAACTTAAATGTGGAAAAAAAAAAAAGAGCGCCACTAAGCGTAAAGATCAGGTATGTACCTTGTTATATTATATATATATATATATATATATATATATATAAGCTTATAAATAGAGACTACAAGCCTCTATGAAGAAGAGCATGATCAGTTGAGAGCACCAAATGTAGGCTATAGAAGCTACTTTGCTTGATACAAATTTGTGCTTATTTCCTTCTTGTAGTCAGTGTTTGTTGCCTTCATTAGGAAGGTATTTGAGAGCAAAAAATATATTGTGGCCGTACTATTGACTTAATAATACACCATCCTCTTAACAAGGGCATCACACATATAAACGTGTGCATAAAACTACAATTTGGTATTATTTAGTTTGTGTTTGTAGCACATTGTTCCACTTCTTATGGCAACACTATATTGCAACAACTACACAAACAGTCGATATTAGAATCCAATATTAATCTCAATCTTTGTATGGGCTGAATTTGGACGGATCAAATCAATATTTTTGTATATTAATGTCTTGTACTTCGTTTTCCATTATTGTTCATGCTGAGCCTAAATATGGAAAGGGGAGGTCGGTTTTAGGGATTGCCTTTGGATGGTGCAAAAATGCAGATTGCAGCCCAGGGAGGAACATTGACATTTGCAGGCAGATTGACTTGTTTTCAGGATAAAGGATCCTCAAGTTATCTGTAACTGTCTTCATTGTATTAAATTTATGCTATGGTTCACGTTTTGTTTAATACAAAATTTTTTCAATATTTGAACAATTGCGAATGACCAAATAAATATTTGTGGAGAAACCAAACTTGTTCAAATTTTCCATGCCTCCCATCCTTGTCATTGAGAGGAAAATTTCTTCAAATTTGCTATTATTACATGCCAATTAAGACTAATAAATAACATCCTTAATTACAAATTAATATTCAAAAGAAGAGAAGAAAAAAAAAACAATCAATTGGTGTGATTTCCAGTATCACTAGGAGATGTGGAGGCACTCTTGGGTGTTGAAAATGGCAAAGAATTAGGTGGTAGAAATATCAAACTCCCTGGTTGGGAAGTTGTGGAAGGAGGTGGTTTGTTGAAGAAGCTTGAGCCGCATCCATTTCCGCTCACTGCAAATGTCTGCTCTCCCCATTTCAACCTTTGTGCCAAGCTCTCCCCGCTACCACCGCCACCATTATTATTATTGCTGGTTCCAATGATTGATGTGAGAGCCGCCGCTAAAGCAGATTGGAAATTGGGGTCTGTTGTGATTGCTTTGGTTGCTGCAGCGATGGTATCCGGTAATGGCTGTTGAGGAGGATTTAGGTTATTCTTTTGCATGAAAGATGGAAAAATGCTATTGTTCTCCATGGTGGACTGTGATCTCCCATTAATGTTAAGAGGGTTTTTCATGTAGGGTTGAGTACTTGGACTACCATAGCTAAGAAGCCCATTGCCCCAAGACACAGAGTTGGATTCGGAAGAACCAAAGCTGAGATTTGTGGAAGCATATCTTGATGTAATGGGATAAGCTGAAGAAAACCTATTGAAAGGAAATGATGAGGATGAAGATGGTGTTGAAGTAAGGTCAAGAGTGATTGTTGGGTGTGATGAGGCAGCCGAGAGTGAAGAGTTGGGCAAGTAGAACTTTGATTTTGAGTTATCAGATAGGTAGACATTGAGCCCGTGGAGGTTGGCGGTGGAAGTTAACGATGCAACATTGGAACCCGACGACGATGCACCAGACAATAGCATTGAAGCTGCTGCACAAGTGGTGGAAGCCATTGCAGTGGCTGACATTGGAAGTGGATGATTGTGGGTTCCTTCATAAGTTGTGATTAAGATCGACAAGTCTTCAGCACATCTTTGAACCTGTAAGTTCAGGGAGGATAACAGTTTAATTAATTTAGCCATTAATGGCTTAAAAACAACAGAAAATTAACCTTCAAAATTCACCTGTTTTCTCACAGGGCATGAAGGTGCAACTGTGCAACGATAATATGCCCGAGGGCAAGGGTTTCCTTTAGCAATCTTCTGCCCATATTTCCGCCATTGGCATCCATCATTCATCTGTAAAAAATTACAAGAACATTATAACCGTGAAACCATGATTAGTATAGTTGTATCTATATGCACTAAACACCATGATAATACCGTGGGAGCTTCGCATCTGGTTCTGACGCAAACCCTAGCTTTCTTAACAGGGTTTTGTTGCAAAACTTCATCGTCTCCGGTTCTGGTTGTCTTGAGAACTTTGCTTGGTGGCCATGTTTCCTCTTCCTTGAGTTCTTGAGTACTGTTCACTGGGCTTGGATTTGGCAAAGCTTCATCATCTACCTCAGACTTAGAAGCTTCAAGCTTGTAATCTAAACCAAGAGATAAACCTTCATTCCCTCTCTCCTCCTCTTTTCCATGGCCACTGGATGCTTTGTTTTTACCATCATTTTTCGAATCACTCGTAAACCTTCCAAGTGTAAGAGACACAAGCTCGGGTTCTTCTTCTTGTTGGTGGTGGTGGTGGTCATTATTTTCTGCTGCTTGGGATTTCTTTGAATCTTGTCCAACAATGTCAAAAAATTGCATTTGTAGCTTCTGATAATCCTTCATAATCCGATTTAAATACATCTTTAGTCTTTGATTTTCTTCTCTAACCTCTCCCATCTCAGCTTTGGCAGATTCAAGTTGATCATCCTATTTCCATGCATAAGAAAAAACACAATACTCAGTTTAACCAAATAATCTTCTTTATTGCAAATATAATTCAATCATGTCATAATTGAATTTTCAATTACTTCCCCAAGAATTATAACCTTATCTGAAAATCTATACCCTTATTAAAGCATAAAATTCATGTTTGTATTTTTCATGGATACATACATACATACATACATACATATACATAAAACAAAGCTAACCTGCTCCTTTCGAGTTGAAGAAGAAGCCATGGAGTACTCAGGTTCGGTTCTTTCAGTATCAGATTTTAGAGATACCTGTTTTAATATTGCACAATGTTGAGTTAGCATAAAATGAGTCTATTTATATTAAAATCAAAGCTGGAAGCCCAGAATGAAGCCAAGCAATTGGAAAAGTAATGGTGAGAATAAGAGGATGGGCGATGACTTCAAGTCTAGCATCGAGACAAGAAACATATACATTAGTCAAAATCTAGAAATCAAGGGATTTAAGAAATATTAAAAAAAAGGTTGAAAAATCTATAAAAGATGACACAAATTTCTATGGCTTGATTGTTCATGTTTGTAGCAAAAAAATCTGCCTAATTTTATTGCTTCGTAGCCAACTTCATTTCTTCCACAACCAAATGCTGTATAAATCCAACTTGTCTCTAATTTCTTGTATAAAACTTATGTGCCAGATGTTGATTTGCGAGATGGTATATGGTGAAGTATCTAGGATCAGAAAATATATATACATATCCTTTTTGGATAATGTAGAAATATATTGTTATTTTATTTTAGTTTGTGCTAATTTATGTTAAAAATTTATACTTCTTTTTAGTGTGTTGGATTTACGTGATTGCATACATATATAGGTATTGCATCCATAGTGATCACCAAATTTTTATGCTTCACACAAATTAAAATAGTTGATAATATGTTGTACAGACTGTGAATTAAATCTATATCTTATTAAAGGTCGATATTTTACAATAACTTTATCCAATTATATAATAGATATTGGTCATGAAGAAAACAATCAAAATTGTAAAAATAACCATTCGTTTCAATCCACAGTAACGTGTACATTAATCAGAATAAATAAAATTTCTACTTGAAATTATTATTAAAAAAAGATTTAATATAAAGCAGGGTTTAATTAACTATTTACCTTGTTGTTGTTGCTGCTGCTTAAATCCTTTTTTCCAGGGGAAGATGGCTTATTATCATCATTCTCACAACAGGGTCTTTTATCTCCTACCTGATCATCAAAATTAACAACATGAAATAAATTAAGAAAACAATTTTTCTTTTATCCAAAGAAACAGCATGAAACTGCTAAAAACAGACATACGAGATACAAATAAATTTTGTTTATAGAAAAATAGAGGGAAAATATGAAGGAAAAACCAGCAAGGAATAAGAATGGTGTGTGTATTGACCTTGGGAAGAACAACAACAGCAGGAGCGTCTTCGTCATCAGCACAAGAATCAGCTATCTTCTCTTTCTTCACAACTGCACCACCTCCTATATCATCAGATCTCTTCTTCAAATCCTCCTCCATTGAGCTTTCTCCTTTTCTTTTTTTTTTTTTTTCTTTTGTAATAAAATCTCTCAAACAAACCAAGTTCGCTCTTCTTTTATAGAAAGGCTGCTGTATTTGACTCTCTCTTTTTTAACTTTAAAAAAAAATGCAAAAACAATGGCTTTCATCATAACTCTTTTAATCACGGATTTATATTGTAATTTATTCATTTAATAATATTGTGAATTTCAATGTATATATATAAAAATTGACTTCATGCTCCAATAAACATTAATGTCAACAAAACCCAAATCCACTTGCATTAAAGAAAAAACAAAAGAACCAACGAAAAAGTATAATGAAAAAAAAAAAGGAAGTCATTAATATATTCATCCCATATGTAAGAAAAAAAATATAAGGAAGAATTGAAATTCAACTCTTTTGGATAACATGTACTAGTAAAGGGCAAAGGAATACAAAAAAAAAAAAAGAAGGGGGGAGGGGTTCGAGCCGCAATACACGGTCCCCACCTAATGTCAAACAATGCTACCATTCGTTGAAGTTTCGTACTTTGCGAACGTCACATGGGGGTATTGGATTGGTTCATGGTCAAAGGTTTTAACCTCTCCTTTCTCTTTTTTCTTATTTTTTTTTTCTTACCTCCGGTGACGGCAGCTTTGCTTTGTTTTTTTGTAAGACTTCGCTATATTGTAGTGAGATTCTATCTGACTCCGATGAAACTACTTTTAGTATTTATTTTTTTAATAATTCACAACACTTGAAAATAAATAAATCAAAAGGGATATGGTTTTTTTTTTTAAAGTTTTTGACAGAGGATAAGAATTGAGATTGTCTATAAAATCTAAAATCGAGATTGATATTAGCACAAATCGTTGATCTGGCTTTCCCAAAGAGTGGAGGATTTTTGGGTTAAAAAAAATGGTGGTGTGGGGATTGATGACAAACATGGGATAAAATCTTTTAAAAAAAAAGTAACCCTCCGAATCCATGCAGTACTAACTTGACCTGTTTTAACGAACTAGTCCAAACGCAATTCCATTAATATATTGTGTGAAGAATTATAGCTAGAACCTGTACCTTTTTATACTTTTCCCTTCTCTTTATTTCTTTTTTATTCTCATGTTATCCCCTTTTTTTTTGTTACATTAAGAATTAAATGTTTTGGTTTTTTTTTTTTTTGCTAAGTCACATACATTATCTATATTTTTAAAAAATAATGAGATAAGGATAAAGGATTATATAAAATGGATCCTCACGTCATCTTGTATTCCTTTTCAACTATTTAATTAATGATATTTTAATAATTTTTCTATATTATTGATACATAATTTTGATAATTTTTTTTAACGTGAACTCAGAATCTTGAATCTTAAACCAAATAAACCCTAAAACCTGAATCAATTACCCTAAAGTCTAAATCCTAAACGTGACATCTTGATTCAGGGTTTAGGATCTAAGGTTTGAGATTAAAGTTAAAAAAATACTAAAATTATGTATCAATAACATAAAAAAATTATTAAAATATCATTAAATAATTAAAAAATATATAAAATCACGTTATGTTTATATTTTATTCCATCCTAATATAAAAAAAGTGTAAATTTAAGTAAGAAAACCACGGCGTTGCAATAAATATTTTTTCTATAAAAAAAAAAGTCTGTTAACAATTTACGATTATTATTTCAACTTTTGCTTCTGCAATGGACAGTTGATTGTGTATGCACTGTTTTGGTTTAGTCCATGATTTTGAAAAATGGCTTTGACATTTGCCAAAAACTGCATACATCCGATTATATCCTTGTATAGATATTACAATATAAAATTTTAAAATATACATATATTAAATATTTCCCGTTAATTGTATTAATCATGAATAAAATCGTATTGTGTTTATCATATTGGTGTTATATTTTTTAATTAATCCAAATTTATTGAATGAATATATATATGATAATAGGATAATGATCAGTGAATATAGTAAATTCGAGTAAATTAATGTTTGTCTGGTTTTTTCCAATTTTCGAGGTCGATATATTTTATTTTATTAGATTAATTTTAGTATAAATTGAAGGAAAATATATGTATATACCAGCAATATAATAAAGAAATTAGTCATAACTCATATGCATGTCAGTGCAATTTAAAACTTTTTTTTAGTTCATTTAATTTAATATAACTATTTATAGATCCGTTGATGCAATGGGATTCCCAAGTTGTGATTTAATTATATTCAATTTAAAATATACATAGCTATTTATTATTTTGGATTCAATAAAGAAAAATGTTAAGGAAGAGATTCATTTAAAGAGTTTAAGAGAGGTGAAACGGATGATCATATTCAAAGGTACTAAAGTTGGGATGACTTACTTTCAAAAAATGACAACACAAAGATCAATTATGTGTCTAATACTGACACATGTTCGAGTGTGGGATACAACACTTCCAAAACTGTGTAAGTATATCAACAATTCTCAATAATTAATATTAATCTCTTGCACGTAATTGAAATTTGAAGCCATAATAATAATTTTACACTCAGTTTCTTAAATATGTAGATTTTGTAATAATTAACAAATTAAAATATATCATAAATTTATCTACTTTTTCTAAATTTTGGAACTTAGTTTGTTTTTTATTTTTAGGAATTCGATTCATCTATTTTTTATATTTTAAAATATAAAATTTAATTGTTAAAATTTTTCGTTAAATTTATTGGTGTGACATTTTAAAATAAAAAAATACTCACCTAATAATTACGTAACTGAAAAATAACATTATAATAAACTTGAATTTAACAAAATAATTTAAACAATGTTAAATTTTAAAATATAAAAAATAAACAGACTGAATTTTTAAAAATAAAAATATGATTGGTAAATTCGTAGTTTAGGCAGAGTTGTGGGAGTGATGGCATAGCTTAAGCTATGAATTGGTGGCGGCATGTTAAACACATTACACATGCACGACAGATGGAAAGTGGTGTTTGAAAAAGCAGAGGTTGCCCTTCGCACAGCCTACAGTTGGAAACGGCTGCTAATATCTTGTCGGTTGACGAGAAACGCTGCAGGATTAAAAAAATTTATACAAGTACATATTAAATATTTTAAATTCATCTGTAATTCTTTGGAATAATTAATTAAAAACATTAATGATAAAAAACAATTAAAACACAAGAAAGGAAATTAAATAAACGGATATTTCAGTAATTAAAGTAAAATTTGAAACAAATATTAGTTACTTAATAACTTTCTAATAAATTAGTTATATCTCTAAAGAGATCAAATGTAAGTTTATTTTCAAGAAAATCTCATTTATAATTGTTATTTTCTCTTTTATTACTATGCTTCTATTTCGTTTAATTAATTTATTTATCATTTAAATTTTTTAAATTGATGATTTTTATTTTAAATGTAAATATTTAACGTATTCATGTGAAAGTTAATATCTAATTAAATTAAATATAAGTTTAAAAATATTCAAAACATACTTAAATTAAATTTCATTTAATATCAATTAAAAATAATTCTAAAGCAATGATATTTTTATTATTTTATAATAAAAATAAGAAAATAAATAAAATACATCATTAATATAATTAATTTTTCATTTCACATTTACTTAATAAATCAATCTTAAAAATTCTGTGATTTTTATCAAGTTTGGTAAATGAATATCTATTATTTTATTTTTTTTAAACAATACAATACAGATAGACTAAGAATTGCATAATCAAATAATTACAGAACAAATAGACTAAGAATTTGAACAATCCAAACTAAAACTTATATATGGCAGGACTCGTAGATCCACTATATAGTTACACATTATGAGTCTCAAACTTAAATACTCAAGATTTAGGGCCTTGGCCTTTGCCAATTGTATATGTTGTTAATCCCTATACTTATAGAGAATTTAATATTTAGTCTTTGTACTTAAAAAGTTAAAAATTAAGCCTTGTAACTTTTTTATTTAAAAATACCAATCCAATTATTAAAATAATAAGTATATTTCATCAAAGTTTGTTAGTTTGGCATGTTGATTATAGGCTACCCTCATTTGACATGGCATATAATTGATAGAAAATAAACAAGTTTGGATGACCAATTTCAACGAAAACTACCAACAATGATAATAATTGGCCTAGGATTTTTAAAATGGAAAAGTAGTATTTAAAGTAAAAGGACCAAATCTCAAATTTTTTAAAAAGTACAGGGATCAAAAGCATATTTTAACCTTTTAAATATATAAAGAGAGTAGAAACGGCGTTTGCATGCAGATAAAGACAGAGAAGATGAAATGTGGGTACGAAGGAGTCAGCCCGCGTCTGCATATCTATTCATTAATACCAACAATTTCATTTTTTGAAAAAAAAAAAAAAAGAGGTTTGTTTCCTAGTTTCAACGTTTTTGTCAAATTCAAACACTGCCTACTTGCTTGAATAATAGTTATATTAAAATCCCTACAAAAAAAAAAGAGAGAGAGAGAGCATTGACCTTTTAGATTATATATTTGTATATTTCCATAAATAGACAGAAAATTCAAAATTTAATAGATTTACGATAACATTATTTTACCAACAAATTTTGTTATTTGGAGGTTGATAGAAATGTCTATTACAATTAATTAGTAGGAATTACAGAAGAACAAAACAAACAATAATAGATGAAGAAGTATAAAATTAGGTGAGGGTGTACTAAGCAAAAACTCGGTTTTTTTATGTACTTATATTCATTTTACAGTCTATGTTTGAGATTTGTGATTATTCCTCCTAATAATATCATCTTTAAAATTTGGACTTGAATTTTTTTTTTTTAAAAATATAACTTACTATTTCACTCAATCCCTTATTAATAACTAATGACGGTTTTGTTCTAGTGTGTATATATATTTAAACGTGAAGGATGATGTATGTGTATATACATATTCAATTGCGTACGGATGCATGTATGGAAAAGGTCATAATATATATATATATAATTACCCATAAATAATCCACATGCATAATTAAAGTAGTACATAAATGGAAGAAGCCCTTGAGTTAGTTTAAAGTTTAAACTATCCTAGCTATTAGGTCAACGCTTTGTTCTTTATTCTTGCTTGCGATAGTTTATAAGCATTACGTGATTCTAACAGATAGGTTTTATTTTTCTAAGCATCAAATTGCTTAGATTAATATAATCTATTCATTATATAAAACCAACTCCGTACAAAGTGAATATCATTTTAGTTTATATATTATATTATATTTGTTGAGTAATTTTCTGTGTGTCTCATTAAAGGAAACATTCGGGTATTTATACATATTATCGCTTTCACTGTTCATGAACTTGACCCTACCATTCATAGGACTGACATTCTAAAAAGGCCTCGAGCATATTAAGCATATGTACCATTCTGGGTCGCCTCTTAGGCCTCACAGTCCCCTACATGTGAATTCATTGGGTTTATGCAAATTACTATGTATACATGTAACATATATTGATTATGTAGAATAAAAAGCTATATATGTTTAAATGTTGAAAAATAGAATAGGTATTAGTTAATTTAGCTTTGAAATTTTAATGTAAATTATATATATCAAATAAAAATAAAAAATTATATATTTGCATATTAAATTACAAAAAATCAAACATGATGTAGGGGAATTGTGTTTAATAAATATGGGCAGGGTTAGGGGCTTGGTTTCCAAACGGTGATACAACCAATTTTAAACTATTGAAGAATAAGACTAGGTTGTGATATACATGGAGGATTAATTCAACTATATTTTCAAACGGATAGTTTGTCAATTCTTTTGGGCAGGGCTTGATAATTAAAGTTTAAAAGTAGTGTAAATTAAAATATTTAAGAATGCAATATTCATGAAATTTAGCAATAAATTTTAAAATTTTAAAAAATATTTTTTATTTGAAAATTTTATGTTTTATATTTTTCTAATATATATTATATTGAATGTGGCATTTCATTCAAAATGTTGTGCATTGATTAAATAATTTAAGAGTTTAGTATATTTTAATAATTTATGTTGAATTTTGTTTACAGTTACAAACATGACAAGGAAAAGGAAAAGAAAAAGTAAAGGCATAAATAACACAAATTATTGAACATAATGAAGGAATTCTTAGGTGGAGGAATATATATATATATATATATATATATATATATATTTGAAGTGGGAAAGATAGAGAATATTTCAAAGGCTAGATAATAATAATACGAAGTCAACTTAATTTCTCTCTAGTTTCTTTTTATTTTTCTTAATTTACCAAACAATTTATGGGCCAACAACAAATGCGACTTTTCCTTAATATATAAATTATTAAAATGGTTTTGTTTAAATATCTATAAGTCAATGGCAATTGGTTGTTTAAATCTTTTAAAATGATATATATATATATATATGACTTAGTTTAATTAGCTTCAACTGGAAATTTTTGAAGGGTCTAAAAAACAATTCTCCCATTTCGTCATAAAGGAGAAAAGTAAAAAAAATGAGCAGCAATAACGTTATCCAACACTAACTAGTGAAAGACATCTGAGCAGTCCAAACCAGCAAGCATCATTTAGAAGCCAATAAGCAACCCAATTGGCCAATTTAGAAATATAACTAAAAGTGGCTAAATCAAAACCAACACAAAATTCACGGACCTCCTCAAAGATTTAGCCATGCAAAGACATATCCAAACTAAAATGTTATGATTCAAGTTGTTGGTTTTTTTTTCTTTTTTCTTTTTTATATTTACATTTTAAGATAAATAATTAACTACATTCGAAATTACAATATGTCAAACTGTTAAAATTTTAAATTATGTTTTAATATATTTTCAAAACAACTTATAAGCAATTTTTTTATTATGAAATACGGTTTTTAAAAAATAATTATATTAATGAAATAGTTTTCTTAAACATATTACAAAACAGAGAATATTTGATGTACAATCGATATATAAATCATGCATCACTAATACATTGTTATTAGTGTAAAGCACAAAGTATTGAAGGGATTAAAAATAAATATTAATTATAATGATTAAATATAAATAAATATAAAAAAATCAAATCTGAATCCCAAAAGCTAAAAGAGAAATAAGATAATTATAATTAATATTTAATTATATTTAAATAAAATTAATTGTATTTATTTTTAAGTCTTTTAATATTTTTTATTTTACACAAATGATGATATGTCATCTATTATTAACTGATGATATATGAGACTTATATACTGACGGTGCATCAAATATTAATACATTAAAAAAGAAAAACAGCTTTGTAAACACAAATTTCATAATATTTTAATAAAAGATTGTAAGAATGGTTGTTTTCATTACTAAATATTAGAAAGCATTTTTGCATTAAATTTTATTAATAATATATTTTTAGAAAAATTATGAAAGTAAGCGGTTAAAAAATGTCTAACTAAAAAAAGAATTAAAACAATTATTAAAAAAATATTTGTTTTAAAAACAATTTATAAACTAAAATTTGTTGATGTAAATATTAGTTTTTTTTTAAATGCTTTTTACAAGAAATTTTGTAGCGACGTAAAATTTGCTTCGGGTCGCTAATTGTGGCGATTTGCTGGAAGTTTTGAAAAATTGAATTTTGATTTTATTTAAACAAGGGGAGTCGCCACCGATCCTTTTTTCTAGGTGTGACCGGACACCTATGAAATTTATATTTTAAAGAAAGAAAGCTGGGTTTAGGTCTACGTTTAAAATCCAGAGAAAAATAGGATTCGGGAGTCGATTACGCACGAGGAAGGTGTTAGCACCCTCGTGACGCCCAAAATTGGTATCTTATTAAACATGTGTTGTCTTGATTTTCAAAAATACGAGTTTAATTTAAGTTTTAATCATGATCTATACAAAATACGAGAATTTTTAAATATTCAATTTTTAGAAGGATGTCTCGTTTTAACACGAGCCAATGTGATTTATCCAACATAGCGATAAAATCACAGGCTTAATGTTAAAACCGATACATTGCCTTATATTTGAAATTAATTGAAAGTATAAAAATAAATTAAAACGATAAAAATCCGTGACAAGGTTGTAATTAAAAGCACTTCACATACATATTCAATTTAGAAGCATGCAAACAATAAAAACGCGAATATACAAAAATTTAAACATGGTAATACGCAACATTAACAAATACGAACGATATTAAACAATTAATAAGGGCATCAAGAAAACATATAATAATATGAAATGTATACACATAATGCATGGTACAAAAATATACACAAGGTATGAGAACAAAAATATGAAAATATTAAAATATATGTATACATGATACACTAAAATATTTATATAAATAATATCAAAATATATACATGAAATAGCAAAAATAAAAAATAAAAAAATAAAAAAAAATAAAATACACGAACCATTTGATGTTAAAATATAAACATAGTATATATATATAATATAATATAATGTCAAAAATGTGTATAATATATATAGCGAAACATTAAATATAATATCAAAAAACATGTAATATATACGTTAAAGTAAATGTAGGATAGCATTTGAAGTATATTTATACTAATACAATACATATTAGACATAATAATGTAGATAACTATTAATATAATGTGATAAATATATATGTACAGGCAAATACAATAATATCACCCAAAAATAACATTATGTAAAATAAACACATATACATAACAAATATGTACATAAAGATTAATAATGACAATCATAATAGTAAAACAATTAATTTAACAAATAAGTGGTGAAAACAATAATAAAAAGGACTGGAATCAAAATGAATCAAAATTTCGGGATAGATTCGAAATGGAATAAAAGAAAAAAGGTCATATTACAACACGCGGAGACATATGAGGGCCAAAAACGAAATATGTCCATTAGTTTGGAAAGCACAACGACAGGGAGGACTGATTTATAAACTAAATAAATTATAGGGTGAAATTTAAAGGAAAAGAAGGACTTAATTGTAAGGTATTAAAAGGCGGAGGGGCTAAGTGCGCAAATAGCCCCTCCCCTTAAGAAACACGCGGATCCTGGCCTTTTCGGGTCGGGTCACACGGGTCAATGCTCAAACGGTACCGTTTTGGTACCGTAGTTTAAACCAAACACCAGATTTGTTTTTACACCATTTTACATCCCTAAAAAAATCTTTTCTTTCCTCTTCCCCTATCTGTCCCGTGCTCTCCCCACCCGATAGTACGGGCCATGCTCTGACCCCCTTTCGCATTGCACCGGTGGCCTACGGTAAGTGGTATAGGCAGCGGGCTCTTTACTCCCGCTTTGATGAGTCGGTAAAGACCTCCGACTTCACAGCCCAGGAACGAGAGGAGACAGGCCCTCGACACCGTTCGTAGACCGACTCCGACGACGGAGAAGGATCGTCCGGTGCCTCAACCACGGGCGTTTGGGTCAGATTTCTCCCTTTCTCCTTTTATATCGTGTATTATTATTAGGAAGAAACGACAATTGAAAAAAAAAAGAAAAAGTAAAACAGAAAATAAAAAGAAGAAAATTGATAAACGGATTGAAGCTGTTAAAATCACCTTTTGTTTCTTTGTTTTTTTTTTTTATTTTCACTTTGTTCTTGGCTGTTTGGATCCTCTAATTTTCCTGTTTCTACTGTTTTCTATCGGTGAGAATCCCCCCGTTACAACTAATTTAATCGGCTCTTTATAGCCGAAAATTTTTTACAACTACTGCTACTGCCCTGGTTTCTCTGTTCTGTGTTGCGTATCTTCTTTAGTTTTGCAGGGCATGGGCCACGGTGAAACAGGTGCCTGTTGACAGAGAGTAGTTCACCGGTCAATGGCCTTGTCAGAGTGGTGGTTGGAGACTCGCGGCGTTGGTGGCTAAGGTCTTTAGGGTTAGGGGTTAGGAGAACTTGGGTCATTCGGGTTGGGCCATTGTAATTGGGCCGATTTGGTTTAGTTTTGTTGGGTCCGGTTAATGGGGTTTGGGCTAGGGCATAAGTTTGCACTGGACTGTTTGGGTAAAATTTGTTGTAAATGGACTATTTTGTATTTTGGACTATTTTTTATTTTTATTTAATTTGTATGGTGTTTAGTGATTGGGCCCGGGCAAATTTAGGCCCGTACAGCTGCCCCTCTTTGCTCATTATCGTGTAACGAGAATAGAGCAAAGACTCCAAAAGGGCCAAATTTGCCTGGTCTTGTAGGATCCCCCTTCTAAGCATTCCCCTTCTTCAAGTAACTTCAATATGCTCCACCGTAGCTTCATGGATTTGAGACTCCTTGTCTTCGATCCGTTTCACCGCAACTTCAGAGAGACAAAATCTGGTCTTTTCGATCAACTCCATTCTTTATTCTCAATGTATGACCTGATATTCAACTCTCCTCTCTCGCAATATGAGTTGAATTTTTTTGAAACATGAATTAAAGATTGAAATTGAACGAGCTCAACTCACCTCTCGCAATATGAGTTGATTTTGAAAAGAAATTAAAAGTACCTCAACGTGACTCGAGGCTCAGCTCACCTCTCGCAATATGAGCTGATTTTTGAAAACATAAATTTCTCAGCGTGTGTCCTGAGGCGCAACTCGTTTATCGCAATACGAGTTGACTTTTGAAAACATAAATTGCAAATACCTCAGCGTGTGACCTGAGGCGCAACTCGTTTCTCGCAATACGAGTTGACTTTTGAAATCATAAATTGCAAATACCTCAGCGTGTGACCTGAGGCGCAACTCGTTTCTCGCAATACGAGTTGGCTTTTGAAAACATAAATTGCAAATACCTCAGCGTGTGACCTGAGGCGCAACTCGTTTCTCGCAATACGAGTTGACTTTTGAAAAAGAAATTGAAAATACCTCAACTTGTCTTGAGGCTCAACTCACCTCTCGCAATATGAGTTGATTTTTTGAAAAAGAAATTGAAAATACCTCAACGTGTCTTGAGGCTCAACTCACCTCTCGCAATATGAGTTGATTTTTTGAAAAAGAAATTGAAAAATACCTCAACGTATCCTGAGGCTCAACTCACCTCTCGCAATATGAGTTGATTTTTTTGAAAAGGAAATTGAAAATACCTCAATGTGTCTTGAGGCTCAACTCACCTCTATGAGTTGATTTTTTTGAAACATAAATTGAAAATACCTCAACGTGTCTTGAGGCTCAACTCACCTCTCGCAATATGAGTTGATTTTTTTGAAAAAGAAATTGAAAATACCTCAACGTGTCTTGAGGCTCAACTCACCTCTCGCAATATGAGTTGATTTTTGAAAAAGAAATTGAAAAATACCTCAACGTGTCCTGAGGCTCAATTCACCTCTCGCAATATGAGTTGATTTTTGAAACATAAATTGCAAATACCTCAACGTGTCTTGAGGCTCAACTCACCTCTCGCAATATGAGTTGATTTTTTGAAAAAGAAATTGAAAATACCTCAACGTGTCTTGAGGCTCAACTCACCTCTCGCAATATGAGTTGATTTTTGAAAAATAAATCAAAATAAATCAGAATAGCAAAACATATCATCTGGTGGGACTCAGGTGTCCTTATCAAAACTTCTTGCTTTACTGGAGTACCTGCATATATCATGCATGATATTATCGTGATATGCGTATGTTGGCCCTAAATGCCGCTATGCCTACATGATTATGCCATGAGTTTAAGGTATGCTGGTCATATGTGCCCTTTCGTCATGATTTTTGAAGATCTGTGTTCAGTGCTTCGACTCTTGGTTTTCTTCAGGCTTTGTACCCGTCTTCAAGCCCTCTGAGCAATCTGCAGTTCTCTAATATCACTCTTTTGCCCCTGTTTGAACTTTGTCCCTGCTTTGAAGCTCTTGTACTTTTTAAAATTTCATCCAAGTAATGCTTAACATTTCTTTTGTTAAGAGCATGTTATTCTACTATTTATTATCTAAATGAAACACACAACGAGATGCATGAAAGATGGTTAGATAGGTAAGAAAAGGAACTTCACATATATTTTATTTTAGAAGCAACAAACAAAGAAGGTTGATCAAGAATAGTTAAAAGTGTCATGAAAAGAAAGGGAATTATATTCAATGGATACAAATGCTCTAAATATTCAACGCATGAACTCTTCCACGTTTCTTAATCAAGAATCCCTTCGAGCCTGGCTTCTTGCGTAGAAGATTTCGAGTTTTCAGAAATGCCTCAAATACTGTAGTCTCATCGTTTGACTTCCTGTTCAAATCAACTTGCCCCTTGAATTCACATCTGTTTCATTAGGATGCCTTTTCAGGTTTTCATCCTAATCCCTTCTTGTTTGTCAAGACGCCCTTTCGGGTTTTCATCTTGATCCTTTTTTTTTTTTTTAGGCGTAATATTTCTTTACAGCATCGGAGTTTACTGGATTTGGTAACTCTTTCCCATCCATCTCTGTGAGAATCATGGCTCCGCCTGAGAAAGCTTTCTTTACAACATATGGTCCTTCCCAATTCGGTGCCCATTTTCCTCGAAAGTCCTTTTGTATTGGGAGGATCTTTCTCAACACAAGTTCTCCTTCGTGAAATGTCCTTGGCCGTACTTTCTTGTCATGGGCCGCAATCATTCTCTTTTGGTACATCTGTCCATGGCAGATCGCTTTCAAGCGTTTTTTCTTCAATAAGGTTCAATTGGTCATATCGAGCCCGAACCCATTCGGCTTCCTCTAATTTTGACTCCATTAGAACTCGTAAGGAGGGGATCTCAACTTCAATGGGCGACACGGCCTCCATTCCATAGACCAAGGAGAAAGGAGTTGCCCCCGTAGATGTTCTCACAGATGTGCGGTATGCAAATAAAGCGAATGGTAGCTTTTCATGCCAGTCTTTGTATGTTTCAGTCATCTTCCCGATAATTTTCTTGATATTCTTGTTGGCGGCCTCAACAGCTCCATTCATCTTTGGGCGATAGGGTGAAGAATTATGATGCTTTATTTGAAATTGCTTACACACTTCTTTCATCATCTTATTGTTCAGGTTCATGGCATTATCCGAAATGATTCTCTCAGGCAAACCATATCGACAGATGATTTCCTTTTTCAAGAATTTGTAGACTGCCGTTTTCGTCACATTAGCAAACGAAGCTGCCTCTATCCACTTTGTGAAGTAATCTATCACCACAAAAATGAATCGATGCCCATTAGAAGCTTTTGGAGAAATTGGTCCTATAACATCCATGCCCCACATGGAGAAGGGCCATGGAGAGGTCATAACATGAAGTGGCGAAGGAGCTACATGAATCTTATCGCCGTAAATTTGACATTTGTGGCATTTTCTCGCATAACTGATACAATCACTTTCCATTGTTGACTAGTAGTAACCGAGCCTCATGATCTTTTTGGCCATAGTAAAACCATTGGCATGTGTTGCACAAATTCCTTCATGGACTTCCTCAAGTATTTTCTTGGCTTCAATAGCATCCACACATCTTAGAAGCACTTGATCTTTCCCCCTTTTGTACAAGATATCCCCGTCAAGAATAAATCCCACTGACATCCTTCTGATTGTTCTTTTGTCATTCTCATTTGCTTGTTCGGGATATTTCTGATCCTTGAGGTATTCTAAGATATCGTGGAACCAAGGTCGTCCATCCGCCTCTTTCTCAATGCCGCAACAGTGTGCAGGGGCTTCATATATGCTCATTTTCAGGGGCATTATTTCTGCTTCTTTACTTGCTTTGAATATTGAAGCCAAAGTGGCCAGGGCATCAGCCAATTGATTTTCTTCTCGCGGGAGGTAATTAAAAGTTATTTCTTTGAACCTGTTAATTAATTCAACCACCAGATCGCTGTACTTAATCAACTTCGGATCCCTCACTTCCCAATCTCCGCGGATTTGGTAGATCACTAAGGCTGAGTCACCGTACACTTCCAGGGCTTTGATGTTCCGTTCAATAGCTGCACAGAGTCCCATGATGCAGGCCTCATATTCTGCTATGTTATTGGTACAGAAGAAGTTTAATCTGGCAGTGAGCGGATAATGGTTCCCTTCTGGTGATATCAAGACTGCTCCGATCCCATGCCCCAATGCATTTGATGCACCATCAAAGTACATCTTCCATGACTTGGCCTTTGATAACTCACATTCCTCTTTTGTAACACACATCAAGTCTTCATCTGGGAAGTCAAATCTCAATGGCTCGTATTCCTCTGTTGTTCGATCTGCCAAGAAGTCAGCTATAGCGCTCCCTTTTATCGATTTTTGACTTACATAGGCAATGTCGTATTCCGATAATAGGATCTGCCATCGTGCCATTCTTCCTGATAGTGCAGGTGATTCCATCATGTATTTAATTGGATCCAGTTTTGAGATTAGCCACGTCGTGTGGTGTAACATATATTGCCTGAGTCTTCGAGCTGCCCAAACCAAAGCGCAACAATATTTCTCAATGGACGAATACTTCACCTCGCATTCTGTGAACTTTTTGCTGAGGTAGTAAATCGCCTTTTCTTTCCTTCTTGACTCGTCGTGTTGCCCCAGTACGCAACCCATTGAATTTTCAAATACAGCCAAGTATAATATCAATGGTCTTCCCGGAATAGGCGGTACTAGCACTGGAGGACTTGACAAATACTGTTTTATCTTATCAAATGCTACCTGACACTCCTCATCCCATTCTCCCGGGTTATGCTTTCGAAGAAGCCGAAAGATTGGGTCGCATTGATTGGTAAGTTGAGCGATGAATCGGGTGATATAGTTTAACCTCCCTAAAAATCCTCTGACTTCTTTTTGCGTGCGCGGGGGTGGTAACTCTTGAATAGCTTTTATTTTATCTGGGTCCACCTCGATACCTCTTTCACTGACAATGAAGCCTAGCAGTTTTCCTGAGGTAACTCCAAATGTGCATTTAGCGGGATTAAGCTTTAGCTGACATTTCCTTAGCCTTTCGAACAACTTTTTAAGGTTGACTACATGCTCTTCTTCTCCTCGGGACTTAGCAATCATATCATCGACATAGACTTCTATCTCTTTGTGCATCATGTCATGGAACAATGTTACCATGGCCCTCTGATATGTTGCCCCAGCATTCTTTAATCCAAACGGCATTACCTTGTAGCAGAACGTCCCCCACATTGTCGTAAAGGTAGTCTTCTCCATATCTTCAGGAGCCATTTTGATCTGATTATACCCTGAAAATCCGTCCATGAAGGAAAATAACGAATGTTTTGCCGTATTATCCAGTAATGTATCAATGTGCGGTAAAGGAAAATTGTCTTTTGGACTTGCCCGATTCAAGTCACGATAATCCACGCACATTCGTACTTTACCGTCCTTTTTTGGTACCGGGACAATGTTGGCTACCCATTCAGGATATTTGGAAGCTTGTAAAAAACCCGCATCAAATTGCTTTTTGACCTCTTCCTTTATCTTCAACAACATTTCAGGTCTCATCCGCCTTAGTTTCTGTTGAATAGGCTTACACTCTGGTTTCAATGGGAGTTTGTGGACCACTACATCCTCATCCAATCCTGGCATGTCCTGATATGACCAAGCGAATACATCTTTGTACTCACGCAGCAAAGCAATCAAGTTGCGCCTAGTGTCAACTGAAATGGAAGTCCCGATTTTCACTTCTTGTTTTCTTTCTTCTGTCCCCAGATTTATTGTTTCAACAGATTCTTTATGAGGTAGAATCTGTTTATCCTCTTGTTCCACCATTCTCAGCAAGTCGGGAGACGAGACATAGTCTTCAGCACTTTCTTCGGCTTCGAATTCCCCTAAACAAATAGCCCTCTCAAAATCGATTTCCAGACTCGTAACGGGTTTGTTCATGCTGCTGATATCCGAACACCTGAAAGTTGAATGGGAAAGAAACTATAGAAGGGCATCCCAATGTTGGAACCAACAAACTAAATGTTATGTCATGGTATGAGGCAAATGTAAGAATAGGCTATAAAATGAGAAAACAATCATGAATTTAGTGATAATGCAAAAGATCGTGACAAAATGCATCTTCATTGATATTCATTTGAATGATAAAGAGCGAATACAAGCTCTTACAAAAGAATTATATTATATCTAAAGACACAATAGAGGGTTAATGTTGAGCATTACTCTGAAGACTTAAAAACTACAAGAAGGTCCTCAGCGGTCCAATTGTTTAATTCGAAACCAGGAGGGCAAAGGTGTATTCTTGAGACGTCTTTGCCTGCAGCAATATCAACTTCTTTGTCGATAACATTTATGCTGACATTTCGAAAACCCTTTTCGATTGATAGCAGCACATTTCGTGAACTATTTTGTCCAGGGTATATCTTTCCCGCAGACGTAAATGTTCTTGACAAAGGAGGATACTCGATGGGCTCCCATTCTGGCTCTCGACCCAAGGTTCTTGCGATCCTTCTTTCTTGGTCCTTCTTCTATTGTTTCTTTAAGTGACACGCCTTCGGTTGGAATCCCAGACCAAACCGAGCCTTGTGAGGGACTGGCTTCAGGGCCCTGACTATTCCTTGCTGAAATTTCCCTAGACCTTTCCTTGCTCTAGCTCCTTTTCCTACCGTCAACTTAATCCCCATCTTCGTGTTCTTTGATAACTTAGGTACAGGGATTTTGTTTCCCTCTGCAACAAACGTGGCATTGACGAACTTAAGGGATCGGAAGGAGCACTCTAATGCATCTTGGCTTATTTCGACATAAGGTGCATCGGCAGAGATGGATGCGACAATATCTTCTTCGCCCTCGACTGTAACCAGACAGCCGTCCATGATGAATTTCACTTTTTGATGAAGAGACGATGGAACTGCACCCGCAGAATGTATCCAGGGCCTTCCCAGGAGGCAGTTGTACGATGGTGTGATATCCATGACTTGAAATTCCACCTCGTAGACGTAGGGGCCTACCTCTAAAGGGATCTCGATCTTTCCCATTACTTCACGCCTCGTCCCATCGAAGGCCCTTACCGTGGAATGACAGGGCCTTAGGTAGGACAAATCTATTGGGATTCGAGATAGTGTAGCCAATGGCATGACGTTGAGTGCTGATCCATTATCAATGAGCACATTAGGTACGATGTAACCCTTGCAGCGGGTTGTAATATGTAGCGCTTTCACCAAGCCCCTACCACCGGGCGGTATTTCATCATCGCTGAAGGATATGAAATTGACTGCATTCAGATTGTTTACCCATTTGTCAAGTTTTTCCACGGATATGTTGTTTGCTACGTAAGCTTGGTTTAATACTTTCAACAATGCGTTCCGGTGTGGCTCTGAATTTAGTAGTAGGGATAGTACCGAAATTTTTGCCGGCTGCTTGCTTAGTTGTTCCACTACGTTGTACTCGCTGTGCTTAATAAACTTCAGAAATTCTTGCGCCTCCTCTTCATCCACGGCCTTCTTAATTCCTGGTTCAGGCAAAATTTCATGTTCATCTTCAATCTCGCGCGCTGGCGCCTTCCCTTTTTGTTTCAAATCATTGATTTTCTTTATTGGCTCTACCTCCTTGGAGTAACATCTCCCGCTACGAGTAAAATGGCCCACTTCTCCAACACTCTTAGTTGTAACCTCAGACTTTTTACTTTCTGGTGTGACAATGTTGACGTCATATTTCCAGGGCACAGCTTTATCATCCTTATAGGGAAAAGGAGATGGTACTTCTATTATCATTTTTGGTTTCACGAGCTCTTTCTTGGCATCATAGTAGATTACCAATGGTCGATTAGCGCTATATGGGCAACCTGGTGATTGATTGTCGGAGGCGCACACTTCTCCTTCATCCGACTTTTCCCCTTTTTTGAAGATCTCAATCTTTTTACTATCTATCATGTCTTGGAGTACTTCCCTAAATTCTTCGCAAGACTGGATAGCGTGCTCTTTACTACCATGGAAACTGCAAAGATCATGTCCACTTTCTTCGAATACCCCACTAGGATAACAGAGTAACCCATTTTCGGCCAATATCTCCCAGATTTTCTGCAGAGGTACTTTTATTTCAGAAACCCATTTCCTAACCTGCCGTTTGTTTTCTTCTTCAACTACACTCACATTCCCTTCAGCGTGATTTGGGAATGGGTTCCCGGTTGCTCCGCCTGAACCATCAAATCTCAAGATACCCGCATCAATGAGTCCTTGAACTCTTCTTTTGAAGGCGAGGCAGTTTTCCGTAGAATGACCCTGATTCCCAGCATGATAAGCGCAGCTGGCGTTAGGATCGTACCATTTCGGGTACGGAGGCTTCAAGGGTGCCATGTAGTGTGGTGATATCAGCTGCTTCTCTAAGAGTTTCGGGTACAGTTCCCCGTATGACACAGGGATAGGAGTGAACTGTGGTTTCTCGGGATTTGATCTCATAGGCCTTTGTTCATTCTGAGGTTGGCCGCGGACGGGTGCGGTGTTTTGTGGAAATGTGGCCATTGGCCTTTGGTGACTGGCGGCATAAACTGGGTAAGGTGGATGAGGGTGTGGTGTTTGGTAATATGGGGTTTGAGGCGGATAGTAGAAATTTGGGGGTGAATAGTTTCGTGGTCGAGGTTGACTTGGATACGGGTTGGAGGCATAACGGCTTCCTACTCCTACCATGTGGGTCTCTGGGTCTTTTTTCTTTACGGGTATTGTTCTTCTGGGATTTTCTTGCCCCTCCATTCTACCACTTTTGACAGCATTCTCAATAAGCTCGCCAGATATGACAATATCTGCAAAGTCTTTTGTGGCACTTCCCACCAGTTTATCATAAAATGGTGTTTTCAAGGTATTTATGAAGAGGACAGTTATCTCGGTTTTTGTCAGTGGAGGTTCTACTTGAGCCGAGATGTCTCTCCATCTTTGTGCGTATTGTCGGAACGTTTCCGACGGTTTCTTTTCCATCATCTGTAGCGTCATACGATCGGGTACCATGTCCGACACGTGCTTATACTGTTCACAAAATGCTGACGCTAGATCCTTCTATGTTCGGATCTTCTCTCTGCTAAGCTGATTATACCAGCGAAGAGCCGATCCAACAAGGCTGTCTTGGAAACAATGTATAAGCAGTTTATCTTCATTTACATATCCGGTCATCTTTCGACAAAACATGACCAAGTGTGCCTTTGGACACCTTGTCCCATCATACTTCTCGAAATCAGGTGTTTTAAATTTTGGCGGTAAAACCAAACCAGGTACTAAACTAAGTTCCTTAGCACCTAGCGCAGAGAAGGCCTCAGTGCCCTCTATCGCTTTTAGTCTTTCTTCTAGGCTTTTGTACTTTTCTTGGACCTCGTGATCTTCCACTCTCAACCTAGCAATTTCCGCCGGATCATCTAGGTCTGGGACAGGCGGGTTGGCAGGAGCAGACACAAATATCCCCTGTCCTAGATGTGTGGCCGGCACAGGTCGTTGTTCTAAGCCAGCAGATTCCCCTTGAGTTTGTACTCTTTGTGTCATATGGGGCGGGGTGAATCCAGGTGGGTAAAGTGGATCTTGATCAAGGTTAACAACCTCTGGGTTCTGCACGGGTCCCTTTCCTTTTACCAAGGCTGACATCATTTCCATCATTTTTGCCATTTGGTCCCTTTGTTCCAATGATTCCTCTCGAGATCTTATCATTAGATCTCTCGTTTCTTGTTGCGATTTGGCTAACTGCTCTTGTAATTCTTTTTGAGCCCTTTCTATTCTCTCAATTCTTTCATTAAACTCTGATTCCATTACTCTAGTTTGTCGTCTCGTTCTATACGAATGTCGTGATTCCAGCCTTGTATTGTTGCAACTGCGAATTGTACGATTCTAACCTTAGTGAACGATCACAGGATATGTGTATGCAATGAATGGATGCATGAATGCTATATAAATGTTAGTCATGAATGCATATGCAAGAATTAGGTGTTGATTTCAAGATAGCCCCTATCTAGGCATTTCATTCATTCAAAAGAGTTCGTTACAAAATATTTTGCCATCTTACTTGGCTATTACACGAATTTTCTAGCTATATCACTATATTTCTTTACTCGCTCTAGGAATTCTGATATGCTCGATCGTTGACTCGGTGGGAATCGACAACTGAGATCTTCTGCTTCATCTGATAATTGGACCATGTATATTGCTACTTCACGGATTTCATTAATCAAGAAGCCAAGTTGCATTTCCCTTTCCTGGAGTTCCGTTTTATAAGCGTGGATATCTCTATCGTATTGATCATTTTTTTCTTCCAAGGCCTTTAAGAGAGTGTCCAATTGTTGTTGGCGAGCTTGCATCGCGTCTTCCAAATCTCTTATTTTTTCTCTTAACCCCTGACATTCAGATCGGCTAGTCATCAGTTCATTAGACGCAGTCTCATATTCAGCATTTTTCTTTCTCAATTCTATCATGACCCGAGCAGTCTTTTCCTCCTCTTTCTTCGCCTTCCCTTTCCAAAATTCCATTCCGCCTTTTATGTTGCTCAATTCTTCCTTCCATTCTTCAGGTGATTTGCCTAGTCCGCTATTCTTGATAGTGGCTCTTAGCTTCTTATTTTCTAAGTGAAGGTCTCTTAAGTCGTTTCTCACGATTTCGGCCTCTTTTTGTATTTTTTCAGTCCTAGATCTTTCAATTTGAACGTCAATCTTTAATTGGTAATTTTCTTCTTGAAGGACACCGAGATCCCGCAACATCTTGGATTTCTCGCGTTCAAATTCTCCTCTAGCTATTTCAAGCTCGGATGGTGCTTCCTCTATGAAAGGGTTCTGAGCAGCATGACTTGTCGACGGTATTTGCTGGCTTCTCACCCGTTGCTTTCTCCACACATCATAGTCTTGGGTAAGAGTATCGGCATACAACGCCAACTCTATCAGATAAATTCTTTTCCAAGACTTAGCGGTGTCTCGAACCTTCTTCATGTAGCCCTCGCCCGCGAAAGGGAATTCGGATTGCTCTAAACCTCCGGTGGCAGGTATGAATTGTCGCGAAGAAAACTGTCTTTGGACCAATAGCGGGGCGTATCCGACTCCTCCCCACAGACCTAGCAGTGGTACCCAATCCAGACTTCCGACCTTATATAATAAGACTGACGGGCGTATCCATGGCGCCCTCCATGTCACATCCTTAGTGCGGAGATTCTGAAAGACCGAAACCCAATGTTGTTCAGTAATTTCCTTAGGCCATTCCCTCTTACAATAGGCTTCCAAAGGGGAAAACATTTTTGAAAACATGTGATACGGCGTGCGTTCCTCTTTCCAAAAGTGACTCATGATCCAAACGTTGAGCAATTGCGCACATCCAATAAATCGTCCTTCCCCTTTCTTCCGACAACTATCCAAGGACCTGAAGGTTTCGGCTAGGATTGTCGGGACAGGGTTGACTCCTTGTTTTAACCTCTCGAAGAAATCTACCACCGCGACTTCAATGTGCCCGAGGACTTTCGGAAAGACAACCAACCCGTAGACGGCCAAAGCAAACAGATTTACCCTCTTCAAGGTGTCAGGATGGCTCGAGACCAAATCTCGTATGGAGGACCATGGAATACAGATAGTTTCATTCTTCTTCTTTATCTGCTTCTCGCCCATGCGTCAGTCATATCCGTCAACCTCATTATTTTCTTTTTGAAGGTCATCGATTTAGGTTCTTTCACGTAGATCTTGTAGGGCTGTACATTACCAATGCGAAGTAAAGATGCATACTCCTCGATAGTTGGGGTCATATCCTCTCCATTAAAAGTGAAGCAACGATAGGCGGGATCCCAAAACTTGACCAAAGCTTGTATCAACTGCTCGTCTACCTTGACAGCGACTAGGTTAGCTATATCACCATACCTCTCAATAAAGATTTCCCTAGTATCCGAGTCCCATCGATTCCAAATCTGAACCAAATCCTTAAGATTATTTTGACGAACATTCACCATTACGTGCCCCGGCAAATCGGCAGCACATCCCTCCATTAGACTATCCCCTCTTTCTCTTTGGGTTTTTACAGACCAGTCCCGAACTGTGACATTCTTTTCGGTTGTTAGTGTAATCGACTCCTCCATTAGAAACCCGTCTTTTGGCAACTGGTCTCTAGTCAACACCTTCCTAAAATGATGCCTAAAATGCATGATGACAAATAAGACAACAACGAACAAATCATGGTTAGTAACATGAGTAAAAAGAGAAACAGAGATTTTGACAAATTAAGCTATCCGTTCTAATCTACTAAACAAACCCGATTCCCTTGTATAAAAAGTAAAAATGCAACAGGTAAGAGGCATTTCTCCCGTGTACTCATTTGGTAACTGCTAAACGAACAGAGGTTCGGGGCGGCTCTAATTGGGCGGTTCGTATGTTTCACTACATGTGGTTTTGGTTCTAGATGGGTACTCGAATTGTCCGTACTGTCATCTACTAAGATTAGTACGGAGCCTCGGTCATGGCCCACCATAGGCTAACGAGATCAATTCGAGGGGTTACATTTACTTATGCTTATGCGGAGGGACAAGTTAACTCACGAAAGCATAAGTCGTATGTAACCCGAAAGTATTCACTAGCCTGTGCGGAGGGACAAGTTAACTCACGAAGGCGTAGCGTTTACTTTCACTTAAATGGACAGAGCCCGGGTATGGCGCTCATGTAATGTAAAATGCACGTGAACGGTGTGTGGCGAGAAACTCATAAACCTTTCATTCTACTTAAAACTAAACTAAAATCGTAAACTTTGAATTTAAATAAAAGGATAAAACAGGCACGCAAAACATTCGCAATAATTACAAATGCATGATTTTCAAAAACGAAATTTTCGGATTATGGTTAAATATCAAATTGAACAAAGAATTTTGAAAATTTTAACAACACATATTTGTTTCAAGACCCGACTCTCAAAAACTGTGTCCCCAGTGGAGTCGCCAGCTGTAGCGACGTAAAATTTGCTTCGGGTCGCTAATTGTGGCGATTTGCTGGAAGTTTTGAAAAATTGAATTTTGATTTTATTTAAACAAGGGGAGTCGCCACCGATCCTTTTTTCTAGGTGTGACCGGACACCTATGAAATTTATATTTTAAAGAAAGAAAGCTGGGTTTAGGTCTACGTTTAAAATCCAGAGAAAAATAGGATTCGGGAGTCGATTACGCACGAGGAAGGTGTTAGCACCCTCGTGACGCCCAAAATTGGTATCTTATTAAACATGTGTTGTCTTGATTTTCAAAAATACGAGTTTAATTTAAGTTTTAATCATGATCTATACAAAATACGAGAATTTTTAAATATTCAATTTTTAGAAGGATGTCTCGTTTTAACACGAGCCAATGTGATTTATCCAACATAGCGATAAAATCACAGGCTTAATGTTAAAACCGATACATTGCCTTATATTTGAAATTAATTGAAAGTATAAAAATAAATTAAAACGATAAAAATCCGTGACAAGGTTGTAATTAAAAGCACTTCACATACATATTCAATTTAGAAGCATGCAAACAATAAAAACGCGAATATACAAAAATTTAAACATGGTAATACGCAACATTAACAAATACGAACGATATTAAACAATTAATAAGGGCATCAAGAAAACATATAATAATATGAAATGTATACACATAATGCATGGTACAAAAATATACACAAGGTATGAGAACAAAAATATGAAAATATTAAAATATATGTATACATGATACACTAAAATATTTATATAAATAATATCAAAATATATACATGAAATAGCAAAAATAAAAAATAAAAAAAATAAAAAAAAATAAAATACACGAACCATTTGATGTTAAAATATAAACATAGTATATATATATAATATAATATAATGTCAAAAATGTGTATAATATATATAGCGAAACATTAAATATAATATCAAAAAACATGTAATATATACGTTAAAGTAAATGTAGGATAGCATTTGAAGTATATTTATACTAATACAATACATATTAGACATAATAATGTAGATAACTATTAATATAATGTGATAAATATATATGTACAGGCAAATACAATAATATCACCCAAAAATAACATTATGTAAAATAAACACATATACATAACAAATATGTACATAAAGATTAATAATGACAATCATAATAGTAAAACAATTAATTTAACAAATAAGTGGTGAAAACAATAATAAAAAGGACTGGAATCAAAATGAATCAAAATTTCGGGATAGATTCGAAATGGAATAAAAGAAAAAAGGTCATATTACAACACGCGGAGACATATGAGGGCCAAAAACGAAATATGTCCATTAGTTTGGAAAGCACAACGACAGGGAGGACTGATTTATAAACTAAATAAATTATAGGGTGAAATTTAAAGGAAAAGAAGGACTTAATTGTAAGGTATTAAAAGGCGGAGGGGCTAAGTGCGCAAATAGCCCCTCCCCTTAAGAAACACGCGGATCCTGGCCTTTTCGGGTCGGGTCACACGGGTCAATGCTCAAACGGTACCGTTTTGGTACCGTAGTTTAAACCAAACACCAGATTTGTTTTTACACCATTTTACATCCCTAAAAAAATCTTTTCTTTCCTCTTCCCCTATCTGTCCCGTGCTCTCCCCACCCGATAGTACGGGCCATGCTCTGACCCCCTTTCGCATTGCACCGGTGGCCTACGGTAAGTGGTATAGGCAGCGGGCTCTTTACTCCCGCTTTGATGAGTCGGTAAAGACCTCCGACTTCACAGCCCAGGAACGAGAGGAGACAGGCCCTCGACACCGTTCGTAGACCGACTCCGACGACGGAGAAGGATCGTCCGGTGCCTCAACCACGGGCGTTTGGGTCAGATTTCTCCCTTTCTCCTTTTATATCGTGTATTATTATTAGGAAGAAACGACAATTGAAAAAAAAAAGAAAAAGTAAAACAGAAAATAAAAAGAAGAAAATTGATAAACGGATTGAAGCTGTTAAAATCACCTTTTGTTTCTTTGTTTTTTTTTTTTATTTTCACTTTGTTCTTGGCTGTTTGGATCCTCTAATTTTCCTGTTTCTACTGTTTTCTATCGGTGAGAATCCCCCCGTTACAACTAATTTAATCGGCTCTTTATAGCCGAAAATTTTTTACAACTACTGCTACTGCCCTGGTTTCTCTGTTCTGTGTTGCGTATCTTCTTTAGTTTTGCAGGGCATGGGCCACGGTGAAACAGGTGCCTGTTGACAGAGAGTAGTTCACCGGTCAATGGCCTTGTCAGAGTGGTGGTTGGAGACTCGCGGCGTTGGTGGCTAAGGTCTTTAGGGTTAGGGGTTAGGAGAACTTGGGTCATTCGGGTTGGGCCATTGTAATTGGGCCGATTTGGTTTAGTTTTGTTGGGTCCGGTTAATGGGGTTTGGGCTAGGGCATAAGTTTGCACTGGACTGTTTGGGTAAAATTTGTTGTAAATGGACTATTTTGTATTTTGGACTATTTTTTATTTTTATTTAATTTGTATGGTGTTTAGTGATTGGGCCCGGGCAAATTTAGGCCCGTACAAATTTTATAAAATGTTTTTTAAGTAGATATTTATTTCAATTATGGATTATAATTAGTCTTGCTTAATATTTTAAATTATTTAAAAAATTAGTCCCATTAAAATTTTATATTAGATTATTTGTTTTATAAATCAAAGCATTACTTGATATAATATAGTCAATGATTTTAACGGGAAAAAAATTAATTTTAAGTATTGTTGCAATTTTAATCTTATATATTCAACTTTTTAACAAAAAAAATCATATATTTAATTTTGAATATTCAAATTTACAATCTAAAATTAATATTGTATAATCTAAATTAAGTTTAAATATTTAATAGATAAATGTAAAGAATTTTTAAAATAAATGTTTACAATTGAAATTAAGATAGTACTTGGAAAGTCACCTAGTAATTGGATTTTAACGTACTAGCTTACAATTACTTAAAAGTGACATATTTAGGTAACCATTATAATTTATGGGTCCTACCGAATTAGGTGTAATTTGAGCACCCATTCACACTTTTCAATTTTTAGAGGGGAGGAGAGAATTAGAGTAATTAGACAAGTAATTACATTCAAATCTAAATTTAAAAAAATATTTTTACAAAATTTATAAAAATCTATTATAAACATGAACACATATGAGCGTTTGAGATGGTTATAAGGAAAAAAAATTATATTATAAGTCTTAAAAAATTATATTATAAAAATAATTTATGCATTTTATAAGGTTATAACAAAAAACTATAGTATTTAAATTCTAAAAAATTTCTAAAGTTATGGGAACAAATTATTATATATATTTTTACATTTTATAAAAGTGTTATAATATATTTATTTATAAAATGCGATGGTTGGATATGAACATAACTTATTTAATTATGTGTTCATGCTATATATTATAAAAATAATATACTTATTCATAAAAAAAAATGTTATATGTTTACTTTATTGTAACTTGTTTATAAAAAAATTTAACTTTCTAAAATTATGACAAAATATTATATTATTTATAAGAAGTGTTATGAAAGTATTGAGCGATTTATAAAATATTTTTCTATAAAAATTTTGTAATATAAATTTTATATTATTTTTATTTAATTTACGTATTATAAAATAATTAACTTAACATAATTTATTCTCTAAATTAATTTTTATAATTAAAGTAATAGATTATTTAACTGTGAAATCAAATATATTATAAAGTTGATGTTAATATGCAAATAGAAAAAGTTTTCTTATACTGTATCGTAGAGTATAATACCATTTGAGAGAATGGTGTCAGACACAAGCACCATAGATAGCTCGGGAAGTCTTTAATTTTAGATATTTAAGACTTCGAAATGTGGTTGAGAATACATTTGTTATTCTAAAATATATTTTTTTATATTAACATCACTTTATTATAGTATAAAAAAATAAAGTTAGATCGTACTAGCATGTTGCATATTTGATAACTTCAATTATGGGTAGAATTAAAATGATCCATCGATCTTGATAATCTTAATGATATGGATTCAAAATTTTAAATATTTCTTATTATTATAACTAAAACAGTATCAATATAATTATATAAAATCTAATTATACACAAAATACCTGTACTGAATATTTTTCAAACTTCAAAATTTAATTTTGAAAGGTATGAATTTTTTTAGTAAGAGGAAGATGTTTTTATTTTTATTTTATTATTAATAATTTCTTTTTATAAATTCAAGGTATATATCTTTTCCATTATTTTATGGTAGCTCTATTTTGCTTGTCCTTCAAATAATCAACATGTATCATATTTTTCTAATTCTATCTTTTTATTTGCATTGATTAAAAGTTTTAAATGATTTGGCATGTTGGCAATTTATACCACTGGAACTGTTTAAGATAGATTTTGTATTTGACATGTTGGTAATTTATACAACGTATATATGCATTAAGTTGAATATATAGATAATATATAACTTATTAATGAATATCATATCACATAGGAAAACATATTTTAGAGATTAGATTGCATTGGATCACCTTATTTAATCCCTTGAATCATGAATATTGAATTGAGTTATAACATTGATTGCTTAGCTCCAATAGTACAAGTTTACCTTGTACTTCATTATTGTATTGTATTGAGCTTATTCTATAATTGTTTAATAAGAATAGATATAAATATTTTTATATTAGTAAGCCTCTATTATTCTATTTAATTAAGAAACTTGTATAGATTATTGTGCTCAGAGATTTTAGAACTTAATCAATCATTGTGAGGAATTTTATTGTATGAATGTATATTAATAGTAAAACATTTTGTATTGTAGTTTTACTTGCCGAATTCACCAAGGTGAAATTAGTGGTGAGAATATAATTCTTTAAGATGCAAATGTGAGGAAATTATTATGGGGTTGTGATAGATCAGGACTACTTGTTGTAATTGTTAAAGAGAATGAATATTTCTCACTGAGTTCATCTCTAAAGACATAAAAAAACCGAACTACACAAACAACTCTTATATCTTCTATTTACTTATTATTTTTCATTCAATACTAAAAGAGTACCCACTCCCTTATTACATTCTTCTAACACTTAGCTTATTTCACGGCAACTGTTTGAACTAACAATTTAAAACCATCCAACATCACAATACCACCCAACACCTATCCCTCTGCTTCGGCTTCGGCTTCCGCAATGCTATGACCTAAAACCATCAACTCCCACTTATTGAACAAAGCTCAAAACCACTTCTAAAATCTATACATAAGCTCCATTCACTTCCCTCTGTCGAGGGTTTTTTTTTTTCACATCAAAATTCGATTTAAATAATAAAAAATATTTTTATTATCTAATTTAATATACAAACAATTTGATGGGGTGCCGATTTGGGTTAAATCTGACCCTAGGTTTGAAAATGTACATACAAATCTAGCTTTGACGTCAATAACTTTGACTAAATCAATTGAAGTAAAAATTATTGATCTATCCAGTTCAATGAATATATTAAAACCTACTAATAATCAAATAAATAAAACAACAGTTCAATCGATAAAAACAAATAAATACATGAGTTATATACATATATTAAAAATTTATTCCTAATTATTTCCATAACATTGCATACTCTTTTTATTTATTAACTATATTTAATAGTTATTAAACGTTACGAGCACAGCTCCAAAGCTTGCTAGAAGTTGGCATCAAAAAATGCATACACTTGTGACTTGCACATGCAAAATATTTGTTAAAATCGTAAAATTCTGATATAAAATTTGAAATCATAAAATCGGATTTGCGATGTTAGATTATTATGTACAAGATTAGATGTGGAAGGATTGAAATTTTGTGGTTTTGATCTTCCGAATTAACACATAAGTATTTTAAAGAATGTGACTCATTTTTTCTTAAAGATAGGATGTTATAAAAGCTAGTATGTGTAATTTAGGAACTATAACCCTAATATATATTTTTTACACATTAAGCTTAATTTGTAATCAATTTATCATCAATTAGAAATTAATTACTAAAATATCTACACATATTTGACCCATAATTTATTTAATAACTGAATATCAATAAACTTTAACCAAATTAAATCACTTTTAATTTAAATTAACATTTATAATAATAAATAATAATATATAATTATTAGTATATACTTGTAGAATATTTTTGAAAAATAGAAAACCATAAATAAAAACAAATACAAAGAGAATAATAGAAGTCCAAGGTCAATGATGAGTAAGATTTTGCATATGGACGCAACCATTAAGTTATTATATATATTGCATTCATCTTAATTGTGTTTTATTTGTGAGGAAGTCAACTTTCTACTCACTAGATATTCGTTGGAAAGAAAAAAAAAAAATCTATTCACTAGATATTCGTTGAAAAGAAAAAAAAATCTATGTTTAAAGTTAAGAGTTCAATATATTAGTGTAAAATTTTTTGATATGTTTTTTTTTATTATTAATATTTTAATAAATTATTTATTTAATTGTCCTTATTAATATTCATGGAATGATTGAATTTTTTAACATAAAATAAATAATTAAAAAATAATATAATTTATGTCAAATTTAGGATGGATAATATCAGCAAAACAGGTTTTTAGCGGCGTTTAAACCAAAAACGCCACAAAAGTTATACATAGTGGCGCTAATTAAAAAACGTCGCAAAAGGTTAGAGCTATAGCGTCGTTTATAAAAAAAAAAGCCGCAAAAGGTAAAGCAATAGCGGCATTTGTGAAAAAAAGCCGCAAAAGGTGAAGCACTTTCGGCGTTTGTGATAAAAACGTCGCAAAAAGTCAAGCATTAGCGGCGTTTTTTAGCGTTTTTATCAAAAATGTCGCAAAAAAACATTTTATCTTTGTCTATTTATTATTTAACTGGTTTATTTATATTAATTAAAATACAATTATTTTTAATTGAATATTTAAATTCTTCAGAAAAATAATGACATGTAGAAAAAATTTGAAAGTAAAAACATAAAAAAATATATGTTAAAAATGAAAAATTAAAATAATATTATTTAAAATAATTTTAAAGTTTTTTGGGTATATAACTGATTTTTTTAATTTATATATTAAATAATTTATTATATAATCGTAAAAGAGATAATATTAATTTTAAAATATTGAATTAATTATCATTATAGGGTATATGATTTAGGATATATGGTTTAGGGTTTAAGGTTTAGAAGTTACTATTTTAAGGTTTATGGATTATGGTTTAGGGGTTATGGTTTAAGGGTGTGGGTTTAGTGTTTAGGGGTTAATGGTTTACGGGTTTGGGTTTAGGGGTTAGGGATTTAATGTTTAGGGTTTAACTTAATTAGTGAGAGCATTGTTATCAACATAAGAGAACATTAGTTTGAGTGTGTTGAAATACATTATTATCCCCTTTATTAATATTTACTCATTTGATAACTTTTGTCTTAATTTTGGATCAATTTGACTTTAATCTTCGACGACACTGATTTGACAACTCATGTGCTAGTCTATTTGTATTCCATTGTTGGCGTAGATATATTTTAAAAGAAATTATTAAAATTATTAAATTTTGTTGAATTTGTAAATATTTATTAGTATCAAAGACATTAGCGGCGTTTATGAGAAAAAGGCCGCAAAAGATAAGTAATTGCGGCGTTTTTGGAAAAACGCCGCAAAAAGTAATTTGACTTTAATAAAAAACGGCGTCGTTTTTAGTGGAGATTTTAGTGGCATTAACGGCGCTTGGTTGGAAACATCGCAATAAGTCAACCTTTAGCAATGCTAGGTGAAAAATGCCGCAAAAGGTTGGCAATAGCGGCGTTTTCCATAAGAACGCCGCAAAAAAATCATTCAAAACGGTGTCGTTTTCAGTTACGATATTAGCGGTATTAGCGGCACTTGTTTGAAAATGCCGCAATAGGTCTCCTTTAGCGGCGTTTGGCTGAAAACGCCGCAAAAGATTAGTTCAAAATGGTGTCGTTTTTGATTACGATATTTGCGATATTGGTGGCACTTGTTTAAAAACGCCGCAATAGGTCTCCTTTAGCGGTGCTTGGCTGAAAGCACCGCAAAAGAATAGTTCAAAATGGCGTCATTGTAATGACCCAAATTTCACGGGCACCGGAAAAACGAGTCGTAGGGCCTCCGTCTTAGTAAATCGAGTTAGTAAATAATTATTAGAAATATTTAAGTGTTTAGTTATGTGATTAATTAAGCTTTGAATAGGAGAATTTAGTTTAATTAGAAATAATTAATAGAAAGGACTAAATTGAATAGAGTATAAAAGTTTAATTATAGAATATAAAAATATTAAGGGATTAAACTAGCAATTAAACCAAATTAGTGATATGTGTAAGATAGAGAATAAATAAATGTGTTTTTACATTATTGGTACAAATGTATAACATGTATGTATTTACTTATTTATTAAGTAATAGATAATTATTTACTATATAATTTATTATTTATTTATTATAATTATTATTAATAATTATGTAATATTATGTTTTATTAATTAATTTTGATGGTGACAAGTGTATGGTGATGGATAATACATGTGTATATGTGTGTATGATACATGTGTATTATTTTTATTTGTTAATAATTAGATATTTTATTAGTAATTATTAATTTAGTAAATGAATGAAATAATTAAAGAAACAAAAGAAAGAAAAAGATAGAAAAAGTTACAAAGAAACAAACGAAAGTGGGAAAGAAAAGAAAGAAAGAAAGAAGAAAGGAAAAATTAGGGTTTGGAAGCTTAGAAGTTAAATTGGTAAGTCAATTAAGTCCCTTTCTTTGTGATTTTAATGTTTTTGAAGCTTTAGAGTTGAATATTTTTGAGTTTATGTGGAAATATTGAAAGTTGGTAGATATTTGAATAGTGTTGATGTTGAACAAATAATGAAATTAGGGATTTATTTGATAAAATTATTGCTTAGAAATGGTTAAGGACTAAATTGTAAACTAGCTCATAATTTTTGAGTTTTAGGGGCTAAATTGAAAGAAATTCGAAACTATGGAAAAATGATGAAAATTTGATGGTTATATTGAAGTTTTGATGGAAATTGAATAAGGAAATGAAAGGATTTGTAAAAAGGAAGAAGATGGAATTGGTTAGGACAAATTTGGTATTTAGGCAAAGGTTGCATGGAAAGTTATTATTTTGTATAAAATATGTGTGTTATTAATTAATTATAATTATGCTAATTTTCTAGCAAACAAGGAAACCGAGACGTCGAATACGAAGGAAAAGGAAAAAGTGATCGAGGAGTAGCCCGAGAGAAATATCGGTTTGTATTATAATAATTCATGTTATTTATTGTTATGTGTTCAAATTTTATTATATGAATATGTATGGAATTGAAATTGAAACAAATAGTGATATTTGATTTGAATGTGATTGGATATGATTGATGCTTATATATATGTGTGTGTGTGTGGAATTGTTATGTGAATTATATTTGTATCAAGGTGAAAATGTATGACTATGTAAATTGGAAACAATTTATGTTTGAAATGAGAAAGATGTGAGAAATGTGACCAAAGTGTTAATTGATAAGTGAATTTTGAAGTGAAAGTGAAATTACCATGTGATTTTGACACCCTATTAACTAGTCGGGCTTAGTGGATATAATTGGCATGCCATAGGATTGGAAGTGTTCAGGGATTCTTCGACCTCGAGTCGATGAGACACTTGGTATGTCATAGATTTGCTTCGGATAGTTTCGATGAGGTGTTGGTCGCCACTTTGCTTCGGCTCAGCTGATGAGACACGTGGTGTGTCATAGATTTACTTCGAACTATCCGATGAGGCGTTGGTCGCCACTCTGGTGTGTTTGGTTGGATCCGTGTATCCACCCAAGTCCGAGTCATGTTAATAGGGATAACTAAGTGAAATGAGTAAGTAATTTGTGTAGCGACGAAAAATTTTTTAGCTTAGGTCGCTAATTGTGGCGATCTAATATCTTGAAAACGAATTTCAATTTTATGAAAGCAAAGGAGTCGCCACCAATCCTTTTTCTTAGGTGTGATCGGACACCTATTAAAACCTCTTTTGGCTGAAAAATTCGTTTTTTAAGTAAAAAGGCTAAATTTAGGTCTACGTTAAAGTCCAGAGAAAAATAGGGTTCGGGAGTCAGTTACGCGCGGGGAAGGTATTAGCACCCCCGCGACGCCCAAAAATTGGTATCTTTCAAATGTACTTTGTCTTGATTTTCCAAAAGTACAAGTTCAATTTAAAAATTTAGTCGTGATCCGATCAAAATACGAGTATTTTAAGGGTTCTTTATTTCTTTGGAAAAGGATATCCTGCTTTAACACAAGCCAATCGTGATTCACCCAACAATAGCAATGAAATCACTGGCATAATGTTAGAATCGGTATATTGCCTTATTTATTAAAAGCGTGAAAAATTATTATTTCGAAATAATGAATGCTAAAGTGGAAAGAAGTGAAACATAAGGGTAGAAATATATTGAAACAAACAATAAATATGACAATTACATTTTACATGAAATGGAAATAAGTATATGTGTAGTGGAAAGTAAGATGAAAACATAATAGTAAAATGCTAATGATGCTATGTACTTGTACATATATATATGTGTAAACATGTTATTATATAATGTAGATGGAAAGTTTACATAAAATGATATTAAAGATATGGTATATATAAACACGATACATACATAATAATTCAAAATGAAAAATAAACGCATAAGTATACATAATATAATACATAATACTAAAATATGCATATAATATAACAAAATACGCATGATAGTATGAAAATATACACATATATATATACAATATATAAGTATTAAAACCGATAATGATAAAATAACTATTAGTAACACAAATTCATGTATATTAAATATAGGTATACGATAATATTGAATGTTTGTACATAATATATTTATATACATGTATTAGGAATAATAGTATTAAAAGATATGTGCATAAAGTATTAAAATATAATATTGAAAGGAAGCTTAATTATATGTATATATAAATATTGAATAAAAGATAATACTTATATAAACGAAAATAATAATAGATTAACAATAATAATGATAGCATAATAGCATATTAGTGAAATAATAGTAATCAAAATATAATAATAATAAAGCAAGATAATAATAATAGTAATAGTAATATAAAAATAGAAAACAATAGTAACAGGCTAGATATAATAATGATAATAATATGTACATAATAGTAATAATAACAATATATAAATGAAATTAAAAATAATGACGATGATATTTACAATGAAAAGAAAATGATAGAAGAATAAAAAGTATATATATGCATAAAGTAATAGTGATAATAATAAAATACAAAATCCACACTAAAGTAAATAAGGAGAATATTATTAGTATAATAAAAGAAATAATGATTATAATATAAAATACTAATATCAATATATAAAATATATAATAATAAAAGGAAACGAAATACAAAATGTTGATCAAATATGATAAAATAATAGTGAGTGTTAGAAATAATAACATAATAGTAGATATTAGTAAAATACTAAGTATGATATATAATAATGATGGCAAAAATATTAATATTGTTAAAACAATATACATAATATAAAATAATGATATAAAATATACATATGATAATGATATAAAATAATAGTGTTAAATATACATAATATAGTACTAATATATACATAATCTAATATATAAAAAATAATAATATTGTTAAAAGCAAATGTTAATATTAATGATGCTACATGATTTATATTAACGAAATAACAAAACATATATTAATATTATTGATGATAATAAATAGTAGTATAGTAGGCATAATAATATTAGGGTAAAATAATGAGAAATAGTAAAGAGGACGAAATTGAAAGAAAAATAAAACATTCGGGCCAGCTTTTAAAATAAAAGACGAACGACATGTACTTATTAGAACGCGGGTTAAACCACGGAGGACTAGAAATGCAATTTTCTGATCTTTCCAATACTCCGTGTTTTAATCAGGGCCAAATTGAAAACGGGCGTAAACTTTGGGGCCGAATTGAAAAAAACGGTGAGACTTGATGGCAATACAGGGAGAAAGCGGAAGGGCTGCGCGCGCAATTAGCCCTTCCGTGGTCGAAAACACGCGGATCCTTATTGGGTCGGGTCGACCGGTCAACCACTATAAAAGTTAAATTTTTTGAAAGAATTTATTTGCAACCGGGAAAGAAAAAAAAAAGAAGGGAAAGGAAGAGAGAGGGGAGAAGGAAGAAAGAGGGAGAAGGCTCCGGGGGGTTCCCGGTCGCCGGACGGTCACCGGACCGTCGTCTGTCGCCGGTTCTTTTTTTTATATTATCTATTTTTTTTGTATTTTAGTTATTATTTCTAATATATATATATATATATATATATATATATCAAAACAGATTCAAAAAATAAAAAAAGAAAAATCACCTCTTTTGACTCTGTTTTCCGATGTTAAATGGGGGGTATCCCTTCGCTGGATGTTGCTAAAATACTACTATCTTTGTGTTTAATTTCTCTTTGTTTGCATTGATTTTCTTTTTTTGGTAGAAATCCCCCCTTTTTACAAAATTTCATTCGGGCTTTATAGCCGTGTTTACAAGCATTGTTTATTATTTTCTATGGCTTTTGCTGTCTCTTCGCGTTTAATGTCTGCAGGTACAAGTTGCTGAGTTGAAATGACCGGGGCGGTGGTAGCAGCTGAGTCAAAGGCGGTGGCATGCAAGTGGGGCAAGTGACTAGCGAAGGGATTAGGGTTCTGCTGCTAGGTTTGGTCTTGTTGGGCTCCGAGTTTTGGGCTTTGGTTGTAAGTGGGTTATGAGGGTGTTGGGCTATGTAATGGGTAGGTGTAGTAATTGGGTTTAGGGATTTATTTGTAAAGGCCAAAATTGGCCTATGACAATTTGAATTTGATTATTTGAATATTTGAATGGAAAGTGAAAGAAATTTTATAATATGAAATGTGAAAGGAAACTTGTGATATGAGAATGAAGGCATGAACCAAAGGTTCTTGAATTGTTTGAAATCTCAATGATGATGCATTGAATCAATTATTTTGGATTATGTTAGCTTGGTATGAAATTATATGTATGATTTGCTAATTATCTATGTATGTTATGACATTGTGTTGTTGAAATAAAATGGATTATGATAATACCACTGATTATTCCCAATACTCAGCATACGGTTGTTTTTCGTGCGCAAGTTAGGTAGAGTTAGAGTTCGGCTCAGCATTCAAATCAATCCCGACTTCAACTCAAATTTTGGTGATGAATCTAACTTTTGAAATGTGGGATGTATTAGGTTTGGTTTTAATCACTTGTAAATGCTTTATGTTTTGAATGTAAATGTGGTTTATAAACCTTAAGAAGTTTTTGGAATGAATAAATAAATTTTTGTTAAGTTTGAAAATGAAATGAATGGTATTTGATTAAGATTTATAAGTTAATGATTTGGGCATGAATTGGGTATGTTTAGTGGGTGAAAGTAGCTTAAAAATGGTTAAAAATCATATTTTCACACGGCCAAGACACATGGGCGTGTGCCCAGACCGTGTGGGGGAAGTCAGATTTGCCCACGGGCTAGTCCCACGGCCGTGTGTAGCAAGTCAGATCTGCCCACACCCTGGCCCCAAGGCCATGGGAGCCCCACGGGTAAACCACACGGGCGTGTCCCAAGCCACACGGGTGTGTGCCCCTGTTTTAAAAGAAAAATTTCTAAAGTTCCCGGTTTAGCCTCAAAACACTTCCTAAACTTATTTTGGGTCCCGTAGGCCCATATTAAGGACTAATTGATGGAAATTAGATGGTTTTAGCTTGCATCTCAAATTTATATCTCGATTTTGTTTGTTTACTAATGTATAAGTCTAGTAATACCTCGTAACCCTGTTCCGGCGACGGTTTGGGGTTAGGGGGTGTTACAATTATTTTCAGTGATGTTATTTGCGGTATTAGCGGCGCTTGTTTAAAAATGCTATAATAGGTCTCCTTTAGCGGCGCGTGGCTGAAAATGCAACAAAAGAATCGTTCAAAACGGTGTCATTTTCAGTGACGAGATCTGCGGTATTAGCGTCGCTTGTTTAAAAACGCCGCAATAGGTCTCCTTTAGTGGCACTTCGCTGAAAATGCCACAAATGGTCATTTAGTCTTATGTGAAATGGTGTCATTTTGCTCCCCTTAAATTTATCCCCTATATACTCGAAATCCCTAAAATTTTCCCTTTAGTCATTTCCCCTATTTTAGCTTCTTTCCTCCTTTAAATCCCTAAAATGAAGAATAATTATTTTGGAATGAATTAAACCTAAATCTTCCCCTAATTCCCTAAACCCGAAATCCCTTTCTTTTTTTCCCCATTTTATTTTTAGCAAATCCCCTTCCCCGAAATCCCAAACATTTTCCTCAAATCCCTTTATTTTTTCCCCATACTTTTTTTCCCGAAATCAATTCCCCTCCTCGAAATCTCTAACTCTTTTCCCTTTCCTCTCGTCTTGCTTCCTGTGAAGGCTAAAGCAGCTCATTTCATTCAGCTACCCACGTTTTTAAGCTTCCAACTTTCCCAGAAGCTCTAAGGCTGAAACTGAGGAAAAGACGCTACAATTACTAATTTGTGATTCCATCCTCAGTTTTGGCCAATACCCTTTCAGTTTTAGGATTGTGAGATCTAAGTATTGTTCAAAATATTCCAAATTCAGAAGAAACAAATAGTGAACAACAGACTGCTATTGGATCTTCGAATGTTCCAAATACACCTGATGAACCTGTAGAAATTCAAAGTAATGTTAACTTTAATTTACATGCGTGTTGACTTTTATTATTGATTTCTATTTCAAATTCTTATATTATAATATACCGTTTTTCAGCTGAAAGTGGTGGGACGTGCTGAACTTGAGGACGTACGCTACTTAAAGATTTATACGAGTTAAATCCTATCGAGCGTGTCAAAGTATCTGGAAACAATCTTGGTCAGCCTGTTGGATTAGAAGCTTGACTTTTAGCAGGATATTTGGGCATTATAGCACGAAATGCTAATATGTTACCTATCAACTACGAGTCATGGCATCAAATGTCTGATAGTAATAAAAATCAAGCTCTCGATAATATTAATGTAACAAAACGTGAATGTAATTTAGAATACTTTGGTTTAAGTTTTATTTATATTTACTTTCTAAACTTGTGTTTTTTGTAATAGAGATTTGCTTTAGAGGTCTCAGATAATTATGTCAAGAAGGTATTGGGAAAAAAATGGAGAGACAATAAAAGCACTTTAAAGAAAGAATATTTTAAGAAAAATATAAACCTCGAAGAGAAATTGCGAAATGTCCCGCCGAGAATGCTGAGGTACCAATGGGAAGATGCGGTTAGATTCTGGAATTCAAAAAAAGAAGAGGTATTACGTACTTCCAAACTCTTATAATTATTTCGATTTATAGTATTTACTATATACGTAATAATAATTTCATAATGTATAATCATGAGCGAGTTGGAACAACAAGCAGGCAAAAACAAAAATTCACGCACACAGCAAGGTTGAAAAGTTTTGCTTGTGTAGCTGAAGCCAAGATATTTTGAATTTATTAATTGTGTCAAATATTAATTACTTTCTATTAAATTATATTTTTACTACTATATTGTAGGAACTCTCGTCTGGTCAAAAAGTTGGACGCCTTCAGCTTTTTGACATTGCACATAGGAAGAAAGATGGATCTCCTATGACTTCTAAAGTTGGAGAAATTATGGTATATTTACTTAATAAAATTTGATTTCTTTTAAATATTTATAATGTTTAATTATAATGGTTTAATTCGTCGTTAGTAGTTCTAAATAATGTTAAGTTATGTTGTATTTGTTTTTATTATATATTTCGTTTCTAACTCTTTGATTGATTTATTAGGAGAAACTAAAGGATAAAAAGGTGAAGTATGAAGCGATTACTTCGAACGATAGTTCTGTTAATCTTGACGACATTGATAACAGAATTTTTACTGAAGTTTTGGGTCCTGAAAGGTATGGTCGGGTTTAATTTCAAGGATTTGGTGTTAACCCAACCCAATATTTTGGATCCAGCTCGTAGCAATACATGCATTCGGGGAGTCAGGCTTAAGCTGAAGTTCAGATGTTAAAAGACTAGATGGCTCAATTGTAAGCGAGTACAGTTGAGCAAATTGCTTAACTTAAAGCGGAGGCAGCATCGAGAGAAGCTGAGGTTCAAAGAAAATATGAAGAACTCCAGCTACAACTTAAAGAGGATGCAGCAGCGAGGGAAGTAGAGCAAAACGGAAAATATGACGCACTCTAGCTACAACTTCAGAATATAATGAAGATGTTTTAGCAGTCGTAGAATCCGCCATCTTAGATGTTTATTTTCTTATTGTAGGAATATTTTAATAATATAAATTTTAACATTATTGTAAGAATATTTTGTCACTTCATTTATTAATTTAGATCATATATCTTTCGTTGGATATTTGAACTATTATTTAGATTTGCTATTTTTGGTTGGATTTGATATTACAGGAAGCGTTGTATATGAATGAAAATAGGATATTAAAAATCTACAAAGTTAATGGCGCTTTTACAAAAACGCCGCTAAAGAACAATACTTTTAGCGGTGTTCTTTAGTGGCGCTTCTCGCCACTAAAGAACATGTTCTTTAGAGGCGTTTGTGAAAAACGTGCCGCTAAAAGTCATGTTCTTTAGCGGCGTTTTTGTGAAAAACGCCATTGAAGGTCCTGTTCTGTAAAAAAACGCCGTAAAATGTTACTGGCATTGACTTTAGTGGTATTTTTTGCGGCACTTACGGAAGTGCTGCAAATAGTATTAGCGGCGCTTGCCCAAAAAAAACTGCTAAAAACCTGTTTTGTTGTAGTGTATATATAAATATAAATGAAATATTAAAGGATGATGATTAAATTATGAAAATATTAATTATACAAAAGATATATAAGAAGATCCCTTTCATATATATTATTTTAAGTTTTTTTAGGATATAATACAATAAAATGGCTTATACAATGGGTGATGCAATTAAAAAAAAAAGTATCAATTGAGTCTTAACTCGATTGATATTAGTAATGTTGTCAGTGCAAGAGGACGTGGGTTTGAGTGTGTTAAAGTACATTATCTTCCTATTTAATGGTTGCGGAGGGACTATGGATAGTTCTAAGTATTATATTAAAAGAAATCGATATAATAACAACTTATAATAAAATTAATATTGGAAAAAAAAAGTCAACGGGGTATGTATGTGTATATTATATTCATAATCATAGTTTATTATACCAAGTCAATCGTATGTAATTTGTATAAGTTGGAAATTTTGATTGAAACTATGTTACCTAAATGTTGCTTTGTCTATGCTTATGTGTATATGTGAATAAATTAAGGGAAATTGTGAAGTTGAAATATATAGAATTGATAAAATATTTGACTTTCTTCCTAATTATGTTGCTAGGTTAACTTTATCATATATTTTTATATAAATATTTTGTAAAAAAGGGTATTGATTTGACAATATATACAAGGATTCAGATTTTAAATTGCAGGGTTTAAGAAATTTCAAAATCACGAAGAAACAGTTAATGCCAGCATTTACAGAACTTTGGTTTTCTCCCTCAATAATAAGAAATTAAGAGGAAAGAAAAGGAAGTGATAAATGAAATTTGGTATTTGGGAAGAAAGCAGATAACAAAAGATGGGTGAATTTGGGTCAAAATGAAGATGGGTTGTAGTCGGTGAATAGCCTTCCACCATTTGGGTAATAAATTAAATGATATTTTTTTATCGCATCAATAACAATTTTGGCTCCAATTTAATTTATATAAACTGAAATATTATAGATTGATTGGTGCATGAATGATATTAAATATATATATATATATAATATTTTATCTTTACCTACTTTAAATTTTAACTAATATAGAGTAGCAGCTTGAAAATTTAAAGTAAAAATAATAATAATAAATAATAAAATACATAACAAACAAACTAACGAAAACAATAAGAGAAAAAGACAAAATCTCTAAATTCTTTACGAACACGGCTTCATGTGAATGTTTGCATTAGACTTCCATGTTATACATTTAGTAGAGGAGGATCTTGCTGTGGATTTTTTTTATTAATATTATGGATAATTTTGTTGTTTAATATATGCTATAATTTATTTTAGATTTGTTGGATTATATAATTTTATTTTGAAAGTGAATAAATAAGGATAAATAATAATGGTATTAATGATTTTTGTTTAATTAAACTGACGTGGCAATAAATAAAAGTGTAAAAATTTTTATTTTTTTTTCAATGGTCTTTCTTTTTCTTGGTAATTTCGGCTTTATCTTCATCTTCAACCATGGCTATAGAGTCTAGATCTTACTCTCAATTTTTTCACCAACCAAATAATATTTTGTATATAAAAAAAAAATTAAGTTGTAAAAAAATATGAAATCTCAAATTCCAAACAACCAGATATTAAAAACTAGACTTCAATATTGTACACTCTTGTTGCCACAAACAGTGAGCCACTGGTTGTCTGCTTGGTTCTCTTGTTCATTATGTGTTTGGTTTTCAAGGAAATATTGGATTTTACCCATGATATCAGAAACAAATCGAGGGTTTTATCCATTGCTTCAAAAATTCAAACTTAATTAAGGAACAATAAATAACAACAAAAAATATTTATTTAATATTAAAGAGAGAATAGTCCAACAAATATTAAAATATTTAGATATTCAATAAGATGCTTATTTTGTGTTACTTTTATTAGCAATTGCCTTATCGCATATATTTTTTTGACTAGCATATTATATACATTATTCAATTATTTAATTTTGTTACTTTAATAAATATTTTTTTCTTTCATGATAATTAATATAGTTTTTCTATAAATTTAAAATTATGTAATTAAAAAATTAAATTATGTACTACCAAATATGATATAAGAAATTACAAATCAACTATTTTTTGTCAGTCATATATGTCTATAGAATTGCTAATTGAGTCTTAGCTCTATTGACATAGATTTTGTTGTCAATGCAGGAAGACATGAGTTCGAGTGACTGAAGCAAATTATCTTCTTATTTATGGATAGTTCTAGACATCGTGTTAAAAAAAAAAAACAAATATAATTAGATTGTTCAAAGAAAATATATTTCTTCAAAATTAAAATTTCTTTAACTAAAACTATAATTATACTAAATTCTTTTCTTTTTGGTGAAATACTTTCTTTTAATTATGTTGTGATGTTCAACTAGAGGTGTACATGGGCCGGGCCCAATTAAAAATTTAGGCCCGTTTTTTAGGCCCGAGCTCGGCCCGGCCCGAAATATGAGCCTGAAAAATTGTCCAAACCCGACCCGACATAGAATTGGTAAGCCCGAGCCCGGCCCAGCCCGTATTAATTTTTTGTTTATTTTAATAAATAATAAATAATAAATCAAATACATTTAAAAAATAAAAAAAATTGAAATTAAAAGTAAAAGGATTAAATTTTAAAAATTTAAACAATAAATTGCTCTGTAATGATATTTTAATTAAATTGGACCATAAAATAAAAAGGTTAAACTCTGTCATTAATACCTATACTTCCTAGAATTTATAAACTTGATTTTATATTCTTTCACGTTAATCTTTATACTAATTGGAATTTAAAATTTTAATCCTAATCAAAATAATAACAATTATGTGTATAATTATAAATTTTATGGATATTTTATTATTTTAAATCTCAACATAAATTATAATCAATTAATCTATTCATTAATTTTTTTAATTAGTGTAAAGACTACCATGAAATTTAACATCAAATTGATGAAATTAGCAGTTATAATTTGGAGAGAATTAAAATTTTAAAAATAAAAAAATACAAAACTAAAAATACCAATTAAAATAGAAGGATTAAATCCAAAAACCTCACAAAGTATAGGGACCAATAGCAAAATTTAACCCGCTAATGCAAAACATAAATGATGGATAGCAATTAGCAAACTGGCAGTTGGACTGCTAGCGGAAAAAAGAGATTTTGATTAGAAATGGACAAAAGGGGAGAAAAATTGGAAGAGAAAGGCAAAGGGTAAACTGTAGTGTAAACTGTAAAGTACTAAAGATAAAAAAATAAAGATAATACTAAAATAATTTGGGCCAGGCCGGGCTGGGCCCAGGCCAAAAAATCATACCCGAGGCTCGGCCTGTTTTTTAAACAGGCCTCATTTTTTGTCCAAGCCCATTTTTCGGACCTATATTTTTGCCCAAACCCTCCCACATTTCGGGCGGACACTGTTGAACCCAATTTATACCTGGCCCAGAACCTATTAAAACACAACACAAGACCCAAAACAAAATTAAACCAACCCTAACCTAATTAGACCTAGCCCAATACCCAATAACCCAATACCCAAAACAACTCAACCAAATACCCCTTTCACCCTAAAAGAAACCTAGCAGCAGCAGCAACGTGGGAGGCGTCGCAAACTAGCTTCCAGGAGCCGCACGTCGCTCGTCCCTCCGTTTTGTGCGCAAGCCCACCTCGTCACGCCTCCGAGATATCCGCAAGCTACACCTGTAACAGAAAGAAAACGGATAGCAATAGGGATTTTGATTTTTTTTACTTCATTGGCTATAAAAAAGGCCACACAAACACTGTAAAGGGGGATTTTTTTTGTTTTTACACTATCAAGTAGAAAATAGGCAGAAATCCGAACACAGAGGCAATCAAAAGTCAGTTTTTAGGTGATTTTTCCCTTTTATTTTCGCATCTCCATCTGATTTAGCATTTTTTCCTTTTTCTTTCATATTTCACTTTGCTCTATTCAAAAAACTCAAAAAAAGGGATAAGGAATACCTGTTTCGGGTAGCGTCGTCGGGGCTTCGTCTCCTTCGTTTAAGAATCGCACCCATTTGAAATCAGGGCCCTTTTTGAGATTATGGTGTTTGATCTATGGATATTGGCTTTGCTGTTTTCGTTGAAGGAAAAGATTTGAAAGGGAACTAGGGGTTTTATTGTTTCTAGAGGAAAAATGGTCTAAATGAGTTTGCAACAAAGAAGGAAAAGCTTTTAACTTTATTAAGATGGTGACGTTTGGGTTGAGTGTGGGAACCAGCCTGTACCATTAATGGTTAATTGGCACACATAGCCCTCGTGATTCTGTTGAACCATTCAATCGCATCCCGATTCCTTTCTTTTTTTAGTTTCACCCCCAAAATTTTTATCTTTATTTTAATTAAGCCCTATTTCGATTATTTTTTATATTTTATCATAAAATTAATTATTTTTAGTTTTTATTTTATTATTACTATTTTATTATATTCTACTATTAATTTTAGTATTATTTTTTTTCTTTTTATCCTATTATTTGTTATACTATTTTTATTATACTACTATTTATTATTTTTATTATTTATGTGCATATTACGTTTGTTTTACTAATTTTTTATATATACTATTTATTTTAAATCATTATATTATTATTATTATTATTAATCTTTTTATATATTTTATTAAAAGTTAGCTATTTTAAATATAATTTATTATACCTATTATTTTTTGTATTATTCCTAGTGTTTACTATTACCTTTTTTCTATTATTACTTATACTTTTATATATATATTTTTTTGTTTTCCCCTTTAAATATAATTATTAATAGTCTTATCATGTTATTATATTATTTCTATTATTTTTTTAAAAAATTTACCACCGTTATTATTACCATTTTTTTATACTATATTATTATTGTTATTTGTCTTAATTTAGTATGGTTATTTTTTTAATTTTACTTTTATCACTGTGTTTGATATCATCATTGACGTATTATTTTCATTCCCATTATATATTTTTATATCATTAATATTATTATTGCTATGTTTATTATGTTTTTTTTTTTTTACTATTGTTTTGATTATTATTATTAATTCTCCTTACGGTTATTATGTTTTAGGTGTTAATACATGCACTATCAAGTTTATTATTATATTGTTATTTCTTATGTTGCATACTATCATGTTTCTTAAAATTTTAAATTTCCCGAATCCGTTCATTTAAAGATTTATTCTCAATTGTTTTCTAAAATAAAGGCAATGTTCGCTATTTAAAGAATTCAAAGGATCGCGCCCTAACGTACTGGGTGTCGCTTTCTTCGTTTATTTTAAATATCTGAATATCCTTTTATCAGTTCGCTCTCAAAATTTTTACAATAAAGGCAATGTCCGGTATTCATGGAATTCAAAGGATCGTGCCCTAACGTACTGTGTTTCACTTCCTTTTTTCGTTTGAATATTCGAATATCCTCTTAAAACTAAAACACACGTTTTAAAAGCCAACAAAAAGAGGATCGCATTTTGAACTTTGTCCAAATTTTTAATTTTCGACATTCAAGATACCAATTAATCAATTAAGTACCGATTTTGGGCGTGTCGAGGGTGCTAATCCTTCCTCGTACGTAACCGACTCCCGAACCAATTTTCTTAAAATTCGTGGACCAAAATGTTTTATAAGGTGGCCCAATTACACCTCAAAAAGGATTGGTGGCGACTCCCAATTTTCGTTTTCAAAAGTCGATTCCCGTTTTCAAATTAAAAATGGTTTCGATAGCTTGGCGACTCCACTGGGGACCAATAAGAGAGTCGAGCTGTAAATTGATTATTTGCTATCTTCTTGTCGAAATTTAGAAATAAGATTTTTTCTAAATACACGATCCTCGCATTGCATTTTCTGTGGCCTTGTTGAATTTGTTGAATCTTTTGATATACTCTCTCATCATATTGTATGACCGTCGTGGTCACACCTCTTAAGTCGGAGTGAGAAACTATGCTTTCGTGAGGTTTTCACCTCCGCATGGGCTAGGGGATCACTTTCGGGGTACATCCATACTTATGTTTTCGTGAGGTTTTCACCTCCGCATGGGCATAAGGAAATGTATCCCCTTGAACCGAACTTGATCCATATGAACCTATAATGGGCGAGGATTGAGGAATCTGCTAGTTCAGGTACCGTTACTCTAGAACTAAACCACATATAGTGAGCTGTAGGAACCCACCTTAGGTAGAATCACACCTAGCCCTAGTGGTTGCCCAAATAGGTGTTTGATAATTTCTTGATTACTTTGATTTCTATTCTTATGCATGATTCTGACTTGTTTTTTTCCTTTTTTTGTAATACCCATTGCATAACATTTGCATAAAAGGAGGTGTCGATATACGGTTCGATTACTAGGAGAAAGTTTTACCATGAAAAATGAATTCCTTGATAAAGTGAAAGACAACGCGGTTGTCCAGAGATGGTCAGAGGATGCACAGTTAGAGAAAGGTGACAGTTTGACGGAGAGGTACACGTCGAAATTATGGGACTTTACCCGTATTAGTGTGGTTCAGAATGATCTTCAGGAGCTGAAGGAGTTGTGGAATCGCTGTGATGATGAGATGAAGCAGCTACTCTACTGTAACTATGGTGATATACCTTATCTCCTCGATATTAAGGTAGATAGGTATTTGTTCCGAGCCATGACTCAATTCTGGAATTCCGCCTACAGTTGTTTTACTTTCAAAAAGGTGGATTCAACACCTACCGTCGAGGAATACACGACTTTGCTCCGTTGTCTGAGGTTTCAAACTGATAAGATTTATTCTAGAGCTGTCAATATCCCAACTTTTGTTAAGAGGTTGATGAACATCACTAGGATGAGTGAGCAATAAGTTGCAGCTCGAGTCCAGCAGAAAGGCAATGGAAAGTGCATTTCTTGGGAAAACCTGAGAGATCTGATTCTGACACACCCTGATATGAAGAAAAAGAGTCGATGTCTTCGCCTTAAGCATTTATGGTTTAGTAATTTTTCCTAAGGCCTTAAGGCATGTAGATGAAGCAGTCGCCGGTCTATTTGACCGACTTGGCAAATGAGTTACTCATGTTCCTGCTATCTTGGCTGAGACTTTCAGGTCTTTAAGTGCATGCCGGAGGACGGGTGAAGGTAGGTTTATTGGATGTGCACAACTTTTGTTGGTATGGTTTCATAGCCACTTCTGGAAGATGGGAAAGCCCTCTTACCGGCCTTTTCTCAGAGATTACTCACCTTTAAAGGAGATAGTGGCTATATCGAGAAGAGATGACATAACAGAGGAAAAATGGATGGCGATACTTTAAAATCTCCAAGAGAAGGATATCGAATGGAAAGCCCCTTGGTTGGTTTCCGATGAGATTCTCTACCGATATGGGAGTTATGATTGGGTCCCTTTGCTGAGGATCTGGGGAGCCGTTGGGTATGCCCTTCTTCTTGTATTGAGGCAATATAGATCGAGATAGTTTATACCGATGACACATGGGTTAGCTCAGAGTGGGTTCTCGTCTGGGGAGAAGGATTCCAAGAAGAAGAGTCGCGAGATTTATAATGCCTGGAACCAAACCTGTCGGATAAAAAGAGTTGCTGTAAATCCCATGGTGACTCCTGAGTATGATGAATGGTGGAGTAGAAAGGTTAACGACAATATCCTGAGGCCGAATTTAGAAGAGGCTCGACCAATAGAGGAATATTTACGAGTGGTCCCCTCCGAGCTGGAAATCATAAAGCAAGACTTTGAAAAGAAAACCTCAGAGTTAGAAAAGAAAATAGGATAGTTGGAGGAAGAAAAAGTGTACTTGAAGCTAGACGTGGATCTTCAAAAGTCTGAAGCCGAGAATTTGAGAAAGAGAAAGAGAAAGGTTGAAGAGAACCTGGACAGTCTGAAGGTTGAGTACACGCAGCTACATAAGTCAATGAGGAATGCTGGCCTAGGTAAAACGTCTGAACAGTGGAGGCAAGAAGTTCAAGAGGAGAAAGCTAAGGCTGATTAGTGGGAGAGAAAGTTCCATGCCGCTCAAGCTCGAGAAATTGCTTTTAAAGAGAGTTTGGGTGATAACCAAAGTGAAAAGGAGATGTTAAGAGCTCGAGTGGCGGAGTTAGAGATGGCACTATAGCAGCATCAGAGTTGTAACTCGGTGATGGAATTAAAGGCTAGCCTAAGTAAGATCGAGGATCTAAAGGGGAAGGTAGAAGAACTTGAAACCGCATTTCAGAACTGTGAACATCATATTGAAGCACTAGAAGCACATAACGAGCGGCTAGGGGATCAACTTCGCCGATCACAGGATCAGGTTCGAGATAGAGATTATCTCATGGGTGAAGCTATAGTTCAGATACGAGAGGTAGCTGAACATTTACAGACTTTGGCGGTTCAAGCAGATGTGCTAAGTGTCAAATATGAGTCAGAGTCAGCTCGGGGGTGAGAGTTGGCCTCCCTTCTTAGGAGAGTGAAAACTTTAGGTGTTAGGGCAAGACCGTATATGTAATTTATTTTATGTAAAAGATTTTATTTTTCAGTAAAATTTTCTAGATGGAATTGAATTTGAATCGATGTCTCCTTTTGCATTCATGTCATGCATTTGTATTGCATAGCATCATATACATTAAATTTCACGAAGGAACCTTATTAATTAGTGGAAGTTCTATCTAGTTACCCTGGAACATCACTACTATACTCGAAGAAAAACGAAGGTAATAGATCAAATGTTGGAAAAGTTAGAGCAGATGCAAAAGGACATGCAGGATCAGCTGCAAGCTCAGATGCAAGAACAGTTGGCTAAGATCCAACAAGATATGAGGGACCAAATGCTGGAGTCCCACAGAAGCATGATGAGCCAATTAACACAACTGTTAACTGGAGGGCCTGATAAAGGGAAAGGCCCTATGGGTGATACTGGTGATAATAATGAGGACTCTGCATATCCTCTCAGCTTTGCCCCGACAAGTGTCCAACCGCCAAAGGTGTCTGTTAATATTAGACCTCAGTATCAATCTGGTACCTCGGCACCAATAAATTTCCCAACAGGTTCAAGCTCCAATCCTGGAGACAATCTGGCAAACCTCCAGGTCCCTGATTTTGATGATTCAGCAGAGGTGGAAAAGGCAAAGGTTGAACTCCCAAAACAGTTTGAGGATCGATGCAAATGGTTGGAGGAAAAATTCAAGGAGTTAGAGAATGCGGATCACTACTGCGGAGTCGATGCAAAGGAACTGATTTTGGTCCCGGGCTTAGTACTTCCCTCAAAGTTCAAAATGCCAGAATTTGAAAGATATAACGGAACTAGTTGCCCTAAGACTTATATTACGATGTTTTGTCAAAGGATGACGGGGTATGTCAACAACGATCAACTGTTGATCCACTGTTTTCAAGATAGTTTGAGTGAGGCTGCAGTAAAATGGTACAATCAATTGAATAGGACTCAGGTCAAGTCATGAAAGGACCTAGCTCAGGCCTTCATGAAGCAATACGGCCATATAACAGATATAGCACCTGACCGGATCACACTCCAGAATATGGAGAAGAAGCCAAGCGAAAGCTTCTGGCAGTATGCTCAGAGATGGAGAGAAGTCGCTACACAGGTCCAACCGCCATTGTTAGAAAAGGAAACAACCATGCTATTCATCAATACATTGAAGGCGCCTTTCATTACTCACATGTTAGGTAACGCATCTAAGAGTTTCGCGGACATAGCAATGTCTAGCGAAATGATAGAAAATGCCATAAGGTCTGGTAAGATTGAAGCAGGGGAGAACACAAGGAGGTCAGCCCCAAAGAAAAGGGAAAATGAAGTAGGCAATGTGAGCTCAGGTTACGCAAAGCCTGTTACTGTTAACCAGTCGAGGACGATAGTCACAGGCCAGCAAGCTTCACCAAGGCGAGAGCCTAACACAAGACAGAATATAGAAAAGTTCCAGTTCACTCCAATACCAGTGACGTATGGGGAGTTGTACAAAAGTCTATTCAATGCGTACGTGGTGGCCTCTTTCCACTTGGAACCGTTGCGGCCCCCATACCCTAAGTGGTACGACGCAAATGCTCAGTGTGAATACCACGCAGGGATTACGAGGCACTCAATAGTAAATTGTACCTCATTCAAAAGATGCGTCGAAAGGCTTATTAAGGCAGGTGTTGTGAAATTCGATGATACACCTGGTACAGGAAATCGGTTGCCTAGTCATACCGATAAAGGGGTAAACGCGATAATTGAAAACATAGGGAGGAAATTCAAGCTGAATGTCGCGGAGGTGAGAACCCCATTGAAGCTAGTTTGGAAGGAAATACAGAAGAGAAGCTTAGTCCCACAGGGGTTGGAGGATAAAAACCAATATATACAGAACTACTGTGAGTTCCATTATGAGAAGGATTACGAGATCCAGAATTGTGTTGAGTTTAGGGCTCTAGTACAGGGTCTAATGGATAGTAAGGAATTAGAGTTCTTCGAGCTTGTCGAAGAGGATGATGTATGCTCTCTACGAGGTGAGTCAAGCGAAGAAGGCTGTAGAGCCAACCGTCCAGTGATAATTATCTCAAAGCCCAGAGTCAGTGAAGTAGAAGTAAGGGCTACACCAAGAATTATAATTCAGAAACCAGCAGCTTTCCCTTATAAGCATATCCATAAGGTGCCTTGGAGTTATAACTACAAGTATAACAGTGCCAGAGAAGGAGGGTTCGGTTAACACGCCAAACACAGAAGCCGAGCCAGCAAAAGGGGAACCTATCGTGCTCAAACAAGAAAAGGGGAAATCAGAACCACTGGTTAATGAGCCAGTAAGGGAAAATGAAGCCAATGAGTTCTTGAAGTTCCTAAGACACAGCACATATAGTGTTGTGGAACAACTGAACTGACAACCATATCGCATATCTGTATTGGCTCTGCTGTTAAATTCGGAGGTCCACCGCGACACGCTGATGAAGGTGTTGAATGATACCTATATCGCGGATGACATTTCTGTTAACAAATTGGATCGCCTCGTTAGTAACATAAGTGCTGACAACTTCATCTCCTTCAGCGATGATGAGATACCGCCAGGGGGCATGGGGTCTACTAAGGCTCTCCACGTCACTACCCGTTGCAAGGGGTATACGTTGCCTGGGGTACTGATTGATAATGGATCTGCACTGAATGTCTTGCTTTGGTCCACCTTAAGCCGTCTGCCTATAGACAACTCTCACATGAAGATATGCCAGAACATAGTGAAAGCGTTTGACGGCACCGAAATGAAAGTAATGGGAAGGATAGAGATACCTCTTCAGATTGGCCCAAACACGTACGAGGTAGATTTCCTCGTGATGGATATTAAGCCTTCCTATAACTGTCTATTAGGAAGACCTTGGATACACTCAGCTGGGGCAGTACCATCCTCGCTGCATCAGAAGGTGAAGTTGGTTACCGAGGGCCGGCTAGTAACGATAAATGCGGAGGAGGACCTTATTGCGTCGGTTACCAGTGATGCCCCTACGTGGAGAATGATACTGAAGCAGTTGAATGTTCATTTCGATCTCTAGAGTTTGTGAATGCAACATTTATAACTGAGGGAAATAGGATTCCGATGCCTAAACTATCAGGGGCTACGAAGATAAGCTTACAGCTAACAGTTGGGAAATGGGCATTACCCGGAGGAGGACTCGGGAAGCACCTTCAAGGACAAGTTAAAGTGCCAGTCTTGGTTGGCAAGTGGGATCGCTTCAGTTTGGGATTCAAGCCAGATGCAAGCCAAATAAGGAATGAGTTTGAAAGGAAGCAAGAATAGCGGAGAGCAAGATTGAGTGGGGCAGAAGTCAAGTGGAAACCGATGAGCTTCCCCTAGATTTCCTAAACGTTCGTATCGGGAGGGTTTATTCATTTGACACAAGAGAAGACAAGAGGAGGAATGGCTGAAGATGTGGTAGAAATCTGGAGCACCAACGCCATGTTCGAAGATGAATCAAACGAAAGAAATTTATCGGGCATTCGTCCGTATGAGCCTGAGAGTGTTTTGGATAACTGGACTGTAGAAGAAATTCCTGTAATCTTTAGAGCTAACACAGAGTAATATTCAAAACCCACTTGTTGTCTTCTAGCCTAGGGACGATAAGAATCTTTTGTGAAATAGGCTCATGTTCAAACATTGTTGTTTTCAATAAAATGCATTTTCATATATCAGCTCGAGCAATTATTCATTCTTCCTTTTCATTTCATACACAATCATACCATACAAAGGAATTATTCATTGTTGTTTTTCTTTGGGTACTCTCCTGTACTCATAATAGGCCCCCGGATGTCAACGTCATGAGCAATGCTGATACGAGTCTAGAATCTCCTTTTGAGCGAGACATGTGCTTTGAGGGATCTCAGGATTTTAAAGATGACGAGGATGGTGGTTTATCTTAAGACTTGTTAAGGATGGTGGAGCAGGAAGAGAAGCAGATTCTGCTACACAAGGAGACCATTGAAATTGTAACCCTAGAAGAAGGGAAAGAAGTGAAAATTGGCACTTGCGTTAACGAGAGAACAAGGCAGGACCTCGTTGAGCTATTGCAGGAATTCAAAGACGTCTTTGCATGGTCATACCAGGATATGCCTGGTCTAAGTACCGATATCGCAGTACACCGTGTCCCTACAAAAGAGGAGTGCAAGCCAGTTCAGCAGAAGCTCCGAAGAATGAGACACGATGTAGCAATGAAAATAAATGAAGAAGTTAAGAAACAATTTGATGCTGGATTCTTACAGATGGTCAATTATTCAGAATGGGTAGCCAACGTCGTCCCTGTCCCTAAGAAAGATGGGAAAGTGCGGATGTGTGTAGATTACAGAGATTTAAACAAGGCCAGCCCAGAGAATAACTTTCCATTGCCTTACTTTGACACCCTAGTGGATAACACGGCAGGCTATTCACTGTTCTCTTTCATGGATGGGTTCTCCGGGTACAATCAGATCAAGATGCATCCTGAAGACATGGAAAAAACTACATTCATAACTTTATGAGGGACATTTTGCTACAAGGTGATGCCGTTCGGGTTGAAGAATGCGGGAGCAACGTACCAAAGAGCCATGGTAACCTTGTTTCATGACATGATGCACAAAGAAATTGAGGTCTATGTTGATGACATGATCGCAAAATCCCGAACTGAAGAGGAGCATGTGCGAGTTTTGAGAAAATTGTTCCTGAGGTTGAGAAAATTTCAATTAAAGCTCAATCCGTCAAAATGCACTTTTGGAACTAGGTCTGGAAAGTTACTCGGCTTCGTAGTCAGTGAGAAGGGAATAGAAGTCGACCCTGATAAAGTCAAAGCTATACAGCAATTGCCTCCGCCGCTCACTCAGAAGGAAGTCCGAGGTTTCTTGGGGAGACTAAACTACATCGCTCGGTTCATCTCGCAGCTAACTGAGAAGTGTGACCCTATATTTCGCCTTCTTAAAAAACACGATCCTGGGGTATGGGATGATGAATGCCAGAAAACTTTTGAAAAGGTTAAGCAATATTTGTCCAGTCTTCCAGTGCTAACACCACCTAGCCCTGGTAGACCATTGATATTGTATTTAACAGTATTCGATAATTCAATGGGATGTGTGCTCGGCCAACACGATGAGACTGGGAGAAAAGAAAGAGCGATATATTACCTCAGTAAAAAATTCACTGAGTGTGAAATGAGATATCCGCCAATTGAGAAGTTATGCTGTGCTTTGGTTTGGACAACACGAAGGTTGAGGCAATACATGTTGTACCATACAACTTGGCTAATCTCGAGGCTAGACCCTCTCAAATATATGATGGAGTCAACCATTTTGAATGGAAGAATGGCCCGATGGCAGATTCTGCTCTCTAAGTTTAACATAGTCTATGTGAGCCAAAAGGCTGTGAAGGGGAGTGCAATAGCGGACTTCCTAGCCAGTAGAGCTTTGGAAGACTATGAACCCTTGCATTTCAATTTCCCCAATGAAGGCCTAATGTTTTTGGCGATTACTGAAGAAGACGCGCCCGAGGATCATTCTTGGAAACTGAGTTTTGATGGAGCATCAAATGCCGTTGGCAATGGAGTTGGGGCAGTACTGATATCCCCAAATGGAGATCATTATCCATTCACTTGCAAGTTGGATTTTGACTGTACGAACAATATGACAGAATACGAGGCATGTATCATGGTAATTCGGGCAGCTATAGACCGCAGAATCAAGATACTAGAGGTATACGGAACTCTGCATTGGTAATCTATCAGCTCAAAGGCGAGTGGGAAACAAAAGATCCCAAATTGACCAGTTATCGAAAGTTAATCCTGGAGTTAATTGAGGAGTTTGATGATATCACTTTCCATTACCTCCTGCGAGACGAAAATCAGATGGCTGACGCCTTAGCTACACTAGCTTCCATGATCAAAGTAAATGAACGGGAGTGTATGAAGCCAATTCAGATGAGTATTTATGAGGCTCCAGCTCATTGCTGTAATATCGATGAAGAGGAAGAGAGAGATGATCATCCTTGGTATCATGATATCTTACAATATGTGAAGAGCCGTGCGTACCCAGATCAAGCAACCGAAAATGATAAAAGAACATTGAAGAGGTTAGCCAGTGACTATGTCTTAGACGGTGAGGTCCTATATAAGAAGAGAAAGAATCAGGTGTTGCTAAGATGTGTTGATGCGGTTGAGGCAAAGAAAATTCTGGAGGAAGTCCATGATGGTGTCTGTGGGACACATGCCAATGGTTTCACAATGGCTCGACAAATTATGAGATTCGGATATTACTGGTCCACGATGGAAGGAGATTGCATCAGTTACGCTAAAAAGTGCCATAAGTGTCAAATTTATAGAGACAAAGTCCATGTGCCTCCTTCACCCCTCCATGTCATGACTTCTCCATGGCCATTCTCAATGTGGGGCATGGACGTCATTGGGCCAATCTCACCAAAAGCCCCCAATGGACATCGATTCATTTTTGTGGTCATTGACTACTTTACCAAATGGGTAGAGGCTGCTTCGTACGCCAATGTCACAAAGTCGGCAATCAGCAAGTTCTTGAAGAAGGAAATCATATGTCGTTATGGTATGCCAGAAAGGATCGTATCTAACAACGCGTTGAATCTGAACAATAGAGCGATAGCGGAAGTCTGCAGTCAGTTCAACATTAAGCACCGTAACTCATCACCATATCGCCCAAAAATGAATGGGGCAGTTGAGGCAGCTAATAAGAATATCAAGAAGATTGTGGGGAAAATGGCTGAGACTTGCAAAGATTTGCATGAAAAACTTTCATTTGCCCTTTATGCTTATCGGACATCTGTCAGAACTTCTACCGGGGCAACACCTTTCTCATTGGTTTATGGGATGGAGGCAGTTTTACCCATTGAATTCGAAATCCCTTTTCTCCGAGTTTTATCAGAGCTAAAGTTAGACGAAGCAGAGTTGATCCAATCCTGTTATGATCAGCTAAACTTGATTGAAAAAAGAGGTTGAAGGCTATTCTACATGGTCAAATATACCAAAAGAGAATGATGCGAGCTTACAACCAAAAAGCTCGCCCAAGGGTATTCCATAAGGGGGACTTAGTATTGAAAAAGATTCTCCCTATGCAAAAAGATTTCAGGGGGAAATGGATGCCAAATTGGGAAGGACCCTATGTGGTAAAAAAGGCTTTCTCTGGAGGGGCATTGATATTAGCAGAGATGGATGGCTAGAGCTTGCCTAACCCGATAAATTCAGATTCAGTCAAGAGATATTTTGCTTGAAGCAGTTGAGGTGAAAACCCGTAAAGGGCACCTAAAAAAAAAGGAGAGGCCAAGGTAAAAACCCGTAAAGGGCACCTTGTGACCAAAGGGGTTTTGAATTGAAAACCCGCAAAAGGGCAATTCAAATTTTGATCCAGACTGGGGCAAGTGACAGTCTCGCTATACTTGAATCGACAAAAAAAGGAGATGGGCTACATCTTGGGGCATCGACAAAATGCTATAGATCCCTTAAGCACATGCCAAGCTGAAAATGGTCATCGAGGAGTTCGTGCAGAGAAACTCAATCCGCAAAATTTGGGGCACCTATTTGTTCTGTTTATCCATTTTTGTATTTCAAATAATGAATGCTTTCTTTGTTTAGTACATCTTTCGCGGATTTTTTGACTCGAATAAATTTCTGTTCTACCTACCCTTATAATCTTTTTCAAGCATTTTATATTGAAATAATGATTAATGAACTAACTATGCTCTCAAAAGGAGGTTTTACATATTACTCTGGAAGGTTTCTAAATAATACAAGAACCTGAAACAGGACAATTATTTAGGACTTACCGAGCTTAAAAGGGCTAGAAACGTGTGAGGGATAACGAATTAATCGCATCTTCAAGTCCTTTGTTATCAAGCTGAACAAGAAGACACATGTCAGGAATGTTACCTTTAGTAAACAGCGAGCGATAACAACCTAAAAATTAAGATGGATCATTCTCATGACATTTTGCATCAGTGCATTTAACATCCATAATGCATCTAGTTAGGAGCATTTGATTCATATTGATCATAGCATCCTAATCATCTAGCATCAGCATATCACTCTTCTACAGATGGATTTCGCAGTGGACAATGTAGTAGGATTGATCAAGATTACAGATATCATCAGCCTTATCTTTATTGAGCAGGAGTGAAGCAGGCTAAACAAACAGATCTTATCTTCGCTGAGCAGGAATGGAGCAGATCAAATTTTGGTGAATCTTATCTCCACGTACCAGCGATGGAGCAGATTCCAATCATTAGCCTTATCTTCACTGAGCAGGAGTGAAGCAGGCTAAATGTACCAGATCTTATCTTCGCTGAACAGGAGCGGAGCAGATCGAATTTTAGTGAATCTTATCTCCATGTACTGGCGATGGAGCAGATTCCAATCATCAGCCTTATCTTCACTGAGCAGGAGTGAAGCAGGCTAAACATACCAGATCTTATCTTCGCTGAGCAGGAGCGGAGTAGATCAAATTTTGGTGAATCTTATCTCCATGTATCGGAAATAGAGCAGATTTTAGCCACCAGCCTTATCTTCACTGAGCAGGAGTGAAGCAGGCTAAATATACCAGATCTTATCTTCGCTGAGCAGGAGAGGAGCAAATTAAATTTTGGTGAATCTTATCTCCATGAGATTTCGGCCACCAGCCTTATCTTCACTGAGCAGGACTGAAGCAAGCTAAATATACCAGATCTTATCTTCGCTGAGCAGGAGCGGAGTAGATCAAATTTTGTTGAATCTTATATCCATGAGATTTCAGCCACCAGCCTTATCTTCACTGAGCAGGAGTGAAGCAGGCTAAATATACCAGATTTTATCTTCGCTAAGTAGGAGCGGAGCAAACCAGATTTCAGCAGATCCCACCCCACTGAGCAGGAGTGGAATGGATCAAGTCTCAATAAATCGTATATCTACAAAGCAGCAATGGAGCATCTGGAAGCAATAAGATGCAGTGGGTTAAAACGAGGCTACTTGAAGAAAAGAGGCAATCAAGAAGTCAAGACATGACAGGGCCAGGCAAAATTGGCCCTTCTAGGTCTTTGCTTTATTTTCGTTGCACGATAATGAGCAAAGAGGGGCAGTTGTTGAACCCAATTTATACCTGGCCCAGAACCTATTAAAACACAACACAAGACCCAAAACAAAATTAAACCAACCCTAACCTAATTAGACCTAGCCCAATACCCAATAACCCAATACCCAAAACAACTCTACCAAATACCCCTTTCACCCTAAAAGAAACCCTAGCAGCAGCAACGTGGGAGGCGCCGCAAACTAGCTTCCAGGAGCCGCACATCGCGCGTCCCTCCGTTTCGTGCGCAAGCCCACCTCGTCACGCCTCCGAGATATCCACAAGCTACACCTGTAACAGAAAAGAAAACGGATAGCAATAGGGATTTTGATTTTTTTTACTTCATTGGCTATAAAAAAGGCCAACAAACACTGTAAAGGGGGATTTTTTTGTTTTTACACTATCAAGTAGAAAATAGGCAGAAATCCGAACACAGAGGTAATCAGAAGTCAGTTTTTAGGTGATTTTTCCCTTTTATTTTCGCATCTCCATCTGATTTAGCATTTTTTCCTTTTTCTTTCATATTTCACTTTGCTCTATTCAAAAAACTTAAAAAAAGGGATAAGGAATACCTGTTTCGGGTAGCGTCGTCGGAGCTTCGTCTCCTTCATTTAAGAATCGCACCCATTTGAAATCAGGGCCCTTTTTGAGATTATGGTGTTTGATCTATGTATATTGGCTTTGCTGTTTTCGTTGAAGGAAAAGATTTGAAAGGGAACTAGGGGTTTTATTGTTTCTAGAGGAAAAATGGTCTAAATGAGTTTGCAACAAAGAAGGAAAAGCTTTTAACTTTATTAAGATGGTGACGTTTGGGTTGAGTGTGGGAACCAGCCTGTACCATTAATGGTTAATTGGCACACATAGCCCTCGTGATTCTGTTGCACCATTCACTCGCATCCCGATTCCTTTCTTTTTTTAGTTTCACCCTCAAAATTTCTATCTTTATTTTAATTAAGCCCTATTTTGATTATTTTTTATATTTTATCATAAAATTAATTATTTTTAGTTTTTATTTTATTATTACTATTTTATTATATTCTACTATTAATTTTAGTATTATTTTTTTCTTTTTATCCTATTATTTGTTATACTATTTTTATTATACTACTATTTATTATTTTTATTATATTATGTGCATATTACGTTTGTTTTACTAATTTTTTATATATACTATTTATTTTAAATCATTATATTATTATTATTATTAATCTTTTTATATATTTTATTAAAAGTTAGCTATTTTAAATATAATTTATTATACCTATTATTTTTTGTATTATTCCTACTGTTTACTATTACCTTTTTTCTATTATTACTTATACTTTTATATATATATTTTTTTGTTTTCCCCTTTAAATATAATTATTAATAGTCTTATCATGTTATTATATTATTTCTATTATTATTTTAAAAAATTTACCACCGTTATTATTACTATTTTTTTATACTATATTATTATTGTTATTTGTCTTAATTTAGTATGGTTATTTTTTTAATTTTACTTTTATCACTGTGTTTGATATCATCATTGACGTATTATTTTCATTCCCATTATATATTTTTATATCATTAATATCATTATTGCTATGTTTATTATGTTATTTTTTTACTATTGTTTTGATTATTATTATTAATTCTCCTTACGGTTATTATGTTTTAGGTGTTAATACATGCACTATCAAGTTTATTATTATATTGTTATTTCTTATGTTGCTTACTATCATGTTTCTTAAAATTTTAAATTTCCCGAATCCGTTCATTTAAAAATTTATTCTCAATTGTTTTCTAAAATAAAGGCAATGTTCGCTATTTAAAGAATTCAAAGGATCGCGCCCTAACGTACTGGGTGTCGCTTTCTTCGTTTATTTTAAATATCTGAATATCCTTTTATCAGTTCGCTCTCAAAATTTTTACAATAAAGGCAATGTCCGGTATTCATGGAATTCAAAGGATCGTGCCTTAACGTACTGTGTTTCGCTTCCTTTTTTCGTTTGAATATTCGAATATCCTCTTAAAACTAAAACACACGTTTTAAAAGCCAACAAAAAGAGGATCGCATTTTGAACTTTGTCCAAATTTTTAATTTTCAACATTCAAGATACCAATTAATCAATTAAGTACCGATTTTGGGCGTGTCGAGGGTGCTAATCCTTCCTCGTACGTAACCGACTCCCGAACCAATTTTCTTAAAATTCGTGGACCAAAATGTTTTATAAGGTGGCCCAATTACACCTCAAAAAGGATTGGTGGCGACTCCCAATTTTCGTTTTCAAAAGTCGATTCCCGTTTTCAAATTAAAAATGGTTTCGATAGCTTGGCGACTCCACTGGGGACCAATAAGAGAGTCGAGCTGTAAATTGATTATTTGCTATCTTCTTGTCGAAATTTAGAAATAAGATTTTTTCTAAATACACGATCCTCGCATTGCATTTTCTGTGGCCTTGTTGAATTTGTTGAATCTTTTGATATACTCTCTCATCATATTGTATGACCGTCGTGGTCACACCTCTTAAGTCGGAGTGAGAAACTATGCTTTCGTGAGGTTTTCACCTCCGCATGGGCTAGGGGATCACTTTCGGGGTACATCCGTACTTATGTTTTCGTGAGGTTTTCACCTCCGCATGGGCATAAGGAAATGTATCCCCTTGAACTGAACTTGATCCATATGAACCTATAATGGGCGAGGATTAAGGAATCTGCTAGTTCAGGTACCGTTACTCTAGAACTAAACCACATATAGTGAGCTGTAGGAACCCACCTTAGGTAGAATCACACCTAGCCCTAGTGGTTGCCCAAATAGGTGTTTGATAATTTCTTGATTGCTTTGATTTCTATTCTTATGCATGATTCTGACTTGTTTTTTTCCTTTTTTTGTAATAGCCATTGCATAACATTTGCATAAAAGGAGGTGTCGATATACGGTTCGATTACTAGGAGAAAGTTTTACCATGAAAAACGAATTTCTTGATAAAGTGAAAGACAACGCGGTTGTCCAGAGATGGTCAGAGGATGCACAGTGAGAGAAAGGTGACAGTTTGACAGAGAGGTACACGTCGGAATTCTGGGACTTTACCCGTATTAGTGTGGTTCAGAATGATCTTCAGGAGCTGAAGGAGTTGTGGAATCACTGTGATGATGAGATGAAGCAGCTACTCTACTGTAACTATGGTGATATACCTTATCTCCTCGATATTAAGGTAGATAGGTATTTGTTCCGAGCCATGACTCAATTCTAGAATTCCGCCTACAGTTGTTTTACTTTTGGAAAGGTGGATTCAACACCTACCGTCGAGGAATACACGACTTTGCTCCGTTGTCTGAGGTTTCAAACTGATAAGAATTATTCTAGAGCTGTCAATATCCCAACTTTTGTTAAGAGGTTGATGAACATCAATGGGATGAGTGAGCAATAAGTTACAGCTCGAGTCCAGCAGAAAGGCAATGGAAAGTGCATTCCTTGGGAAAACCTGAGAGATCTGATCCTGACACAACCTGATATGAAGAAAAAGAGTCGATGTCTTCGCCTTAAGCGTTTATGGTTTAGTAATTTTTCCTAAGGCCTTAAGGCATGTAGATGAAGCAGTCGCCGATCTATTTGACCGACTTGGCAAAGGAGTCACTCATGTTCCCACCATCTTGGCTGAGACTTTCAGGTCTTTGAGTGCATGCCGGAGGACGGGCGAAGGTAGGTTTATTGGATGTGCACAACTTTTGTTGGTATGGTTTCATAGCCACTTCTGGAAGATGGGAAAGCTCTCTTACCGGCCTTTTCTCAGAGATTACTCACCTTTAAAAGAGATAGTGGCTATATCGAGAAGAGATGACATAACAGAGGAAAAATGGATGGCGATACTTCAAAATCTCCAAGAGAAGAATATCGAATGGAAAGCCCCTTGGTTGGTTTCCGATGAGATTCTCTACCGATATGGGAGTTATGATTGGGTCCCTTTGCTGGGGATCTGGGGAGCCGTTGGGTATGCCCTTCTTCTTGTATTGAGGCAATATAGATCGAGATAGTTTATACCGATGACACATGGGTTAGCTCAGAGTGGGTTCTCGTCTGGGGAGAAGGATTCCAAGAAGAAGAGTCGCGAGATTTATAATGCCTGGAACCAAACCTGTCGGATAAAAAGAGTTGCTGTAAATCCCATGGTGACTCCTGAGTATGATGAATGGTGGAGTAGAAAGGTTAACGACAATATCCTGAGGCCGAATTTAGAAGAGGCTCGACCAATAGAGGAATATTTACGAGTGGTCCCCTCCGAGCTGGAAATCATAAAGCAAGACTTTGAAAAGAAAACCTCAGAGTTAGAAAAGAAAATAGGACAGTTGGAGGAAGAAAAAGTGTACTTGAAGCTAGACGTGGATCTTCAAAAGTCTGAGGCCGATAATTTGAGAAAGAGAAAGAGAAAGGTTGAAGAGAACCTGGACAGTCTGAAGGTTGAGTACACGCAGCTACATAAGTCAATGAGGAATGCTGGCCTAGGTAAAACGTCTGAACAGTGGAGGCAAGAAGTTTAAGAGGAGAAAGTTAAGGCTGATTAGTGGGAGAGAAAGTTCCATGCCGCTCAGGCTCGAGAAATTGCTTTTAAAGAGAGTTTCGATGATAGCCAAAGTGAAAAGGAGATGTTAAGAGCTCGAGTGGCGGAGTTAGAGATGGCACTATAGCAGCATCAGAGTCGTAACTCGGTGATGGAATTAAGGGCTAGCCTAAGTAAGATCGAGGATCTGAAGGGGAAGGTAGAAGAACTTGAAACCGCACTTCAGAACTGTGAGCATCATATTGAAGCACTAGAAGCACATAACGAGCGGCTAGGGGATCAACTTCACCGATCACGGGATCAGGTTCGAGATAGAGATTATCTCATGGGTGAAGCTATAGTTCAGATACGAGAGGTAGCTGAACATTTACAGACTTTGGCGGTTCAAGCAGATGTGCTAAGTGTCAAATATGAGTCAGAGTCAGCTCGGGAGTGAGAGTCGGCCTCTCTTCTTAGGAGAGTGAAAACTTTAGGTGTTAGGGCAAGACCGTATATGTAGTTTATTTTATGTAAAAGATTTTATTTTTCAGTAAAATTTTCTAGATGGAATTGAATTTGAATCGATGTCTTCTTTTGTATTCATGTCATGCATTTGTATTGCATAGCATCATATACATTAAATTTCACGAAGGAACCTTATTAATTAGTGGAAGTTCTATCTAGTTACCCTGGAACATCACTACTATACTCGAAGAAAAATGTAGGCAATAGATCAAATGTTGGAAAAGTTAGAGCAGATGCAAAAGGACATGCAGGATCAGCTGCAAGCTCAGATGCAAGAACAGTTGGCCAAGATCCAACGAGATATGAGGGACCAAATGCTGGAGTCCCAGAGAAGCATGATGAGCCAATTAACACAACTGTTAATTGGAGGGCCTGATAAAGGGAAAGGCCCTATGGGTGATACTGGTGACAATAATGAGGACTCTGCATATCCTCTCAGCTTTGCCCCGATAAGTGTCTAACCGCCAAAGGTGTCTGTTAATATTAGACCTCAGTATCAATCTGGTACCTCGGCACCAATGAATTTCCCAACAGGTTCAAGCTCCAATCCTGGAGACAATCTGGCAAACCCCCAAGTCCCTGATTTTGATGATTCAGCAGAGGTGGAAAAGGCAAAGGTTGAACTCCCAAAACAGTTTGAGGATCGATGCAAATGGTTGGAGGAAAAATTCAAGGAGTTAGAGAATGCGGATCACTACTGCGGAGTCGATGCAAAGGAACTGAGTTTGGTCCCGGACTTAGTACTTCCCTCAAAGTTCAAAATGCCAGAATTTGAAAGATATAACGGAACTAGTTGCCCTGAGGCTCACATTACGATGTTTTGTCGAAGGATGACGGGGTATGTCAACAACGATCAACTGTTGATCCACTGTTTTCAAGACAGTTTGAGTGATGCTGCAGTAAAATGGTACAATCAATTTAGTAGGACTCAGGTCAAGTCATGGAAGGACCTAGCTCAGGCCTTCATGAAGCAATACGGCCATATAACAGATATAGCACCTGACTGGATCACACTCCAGAATATGGAGAAGAAGCCAAGCGAAAGCTTCCGGCAGTATGCTCAGAGATGGAGAGAAGTCGCTACACAGGTCCAACCGCCATTGTTAGAAAAGGAAACAACCATACTCTTCATCAATACATTGAAGGCGCCTTTCATTACTCACATGTTAGGTAACGCAACCAAGAGTTTCGCGGACATAGTAATGTCTGGCGAAATGATAGAAAATGCCATAAGGTCTGGTAAGATTGAAGCAGGGGATAACACAAGGAGGTCAGCCCCAAAGAAAAGAGAAAATGAAGTAGGCAATGTGAGCTCAGGTTACGCAAAGCCTGTCACTGTTAACCAGTCGAGGACGATAGTCACAGGCCAGCAAGCTTCACCAAAGCGAGAGCCTAACATAAGACAGAATACAAAAAAGTTCCAGTTCACTCCAATACCAGTGACGTATGGGGAGTTGTACAAAAGTCTATTCAATGCGCACGTGGTGGCCCCTTTCCACTTGGAACCGTTGCGGCCCCCATACCCTAAGTGGTACGACATAAATGCTCAGTGTGAATACTACGCAGGGATTACGAGGCACTCAATAGAAAATTGTACCTCATTCAAAAGATGCGTCGAAAGGCTTATTAAGGCAGGTGTTGTGAAATTCGATGATACACCTGGTACAGGAAATCGGTTGCCTAGTCATACCGATAAAGGGGTAAACGCGATAATTGAAAACATAGGGAGGAAAGTCAAGCTGAATGTCGCGGAGGTGAGAACCCCATTGAAGCTAGTTTTGAAGGAAATACAGAAGAGAGGCTTAGTCCCACAGGGGTTGGAGGATAAAAACCAATATATACAGAACTACTGTGAGTTCTATTATGAGAAGGATTACGAGATCCAGAATTGTGTTGAGTTTAGGGCCCTAGTACAGGGTCTAATGGATAGTAATTAATTAGAGTTCTTCGAGCTTGTCGAAGAGGATGATGTATGCTCTCTAAGAGGAGAGTCAAGTGAAGAAGGCTGTAGAGCCAACCGTCCGGTGATAATTATCTCAAAGCCCAGAGTCAGTGAAGTAGAAGTAAGGGCTACACCAAGAATTATAATCCAGAAACCAGCAGCTTTCCCTTATAAGGATATCCATAAGGTGCCTTGGAGTTATAACTACAGTATAACAGTGCCAGAGAAGGAGGGTTCGGTTAACACACCAAACACAGAAGCCGAGCCAGCAAAAGGGGACCTGTCGTGCTCAAACAAGAAAAGGGGAAATCAGAACCACTGGTTAATGAGCTCGTAAGGGAAAATGAAGCCAAGGAGTTCTTGAAGTTCCTAAGACACAGCACATATAGTGTTGTGGAACAACTGCACTGACAACCAGATCGCATATCTGTATTGGCTCTGCTATTAAATTCGGAGGTCCAACGCGACACGCTGATGAAGGTGTTGAATGAAACCTATATCGCGGATGACATTCCTGTTAACAAATTGGATCACCTCGTCAGTAACATAAGTGCTGACAACTTCATCTCCTTTAGCGATGATGAGATACTGCCAGGGGGCATGGGGTCTACTAAAGCTCTCCACGTCACTACCCGTTGTAAGGGGTATACGTTGTCTGGGGTACTGATTGATAATGGATCTGCACTGAATGTCTTGCTTTGGTCTACCTTAAGCCGTCTGCCTATAGACAACTCTCACATGAAGACATGCCAGAACATAGTGAAAACGTTTGACGGCACCGAAATGAAAGTAATGGGAAGGATAGAGATACCTCTTCAGATTGGCCTAAACACGTACGAGGTAGATTTTCTCGTGATGGATATTAAGCCTTCCTATAACTGTCTATTAGGAAGACCTTGGATACACTCAGCTGGGGCAGTACCATCCTCGCTGCATCAGAAGGTGAAGTTGGTTACGGAGGGCCGGCTAGTAACTATAAATGCGGAGGAGGACCTTATTGCGTCGGTTACCAGTGATGCGCCCTATGTGGAGAATGATACTGAAGCAGTTGAATGTTCATTTCGATCTCTAGAGTTTGTGAATGCAACATTTATAACTGAAGGAAACAAGATTCCGATGCCTAACTATCAGGGGCTACGAATATGAGTTTGCAGCTGACAGTTGGGAAATGGGCATTACACGGAGGAGGACTCAAGAAGCACCTTCAGGGACAAGTTAAAGTGCCAGTCTTGGTTGGCAAGTGGGATCGCTTCGGTTTGGGATTCAAGCCAGATGCAAGCCAAATAAGGAAGGAGTTTGAAAGGAAGCAAGAATAGCGGAGAGCAAGATTGAGTGGGGCAGAAGTCAAGTGGAAACCGATGAGCTTCCCCCAGATTTCCCAAACGTTCGTATCGGGAGGGTTTATTCATTCGACACAAGAGAAGACAAGAGGAGGAATGGCTGAAGATGTGGTAGAAATCTGGAGCATCAACGCCATGTTCGAAGATGAATCAAACGAAAGAAATTTATCGGGCATTCGTCCGTATGAGCCTGGGAGTGCTTTAGATAACTGGACTGTAGAAGAAATTCCTGTAATCTTTAGAGCTAACACAAAGTAATATTCAAAACCCACTTGTTGTCTTCTAGCCTAGGGACGATAAGAATCTTTTGTGAAATAGACTCATGTTCAAACATTGTTGTTTTCAATAAAATGCATTTTCATATATCAGCTCGAGCAATTATTCATTCTTCCTTTTCATTTCATACACAATCATACCATACAAAAGAATTATTCATTGTTGTTTTTCTTTAGGTATTCTCCTGTACTCATAATAGGCCCCCGGATGTCAACGTCATGAGCAATGCTGATACGAGCCTAGAATCTCCTTTTGAGCGAGACATGTGCTTTGAGGGATCTCAGGATTTTAAAGATGACGAGGATGGTGGTTTATCTTCAGACTTGTCAAGGATGGTGGAGCAGGAAGAGAAGCAGATTCTGCCACACAAGGAGACTATTGAAATTGTAACCCTAGAAGAAGGGAAAGAAGTGAAAATTGGCACTTGCGTTAACGAGAGAACAAGGTAGGACCTCGTTGAGCTATTGCAGGAATTCAAAGACGTCTTTGCATGGTCATACCAGGATATGCCTAGTCTAAGTACCGATATCGCAGTACACCGTGTCCCTACAAAAGAGGAGTGCAAGCCAGTTCAGCAGAAGCTCCGAAGAATGAGACCCGATGTAGCAATGAAAATAAAAGAAGAAGTCAAGAAACAATTTGATGCTGGATTCTTATAGATGGTCAATTATTCAGAATGGGTAGCCAACGTCGTCCCTGTCCCTAAGAAAGATGGGAAAGTGCGGATGTGTGTAGATTACAGAGATTTAAACAAGGCCAGCCCAAAGAATAACTTTCCATTGCCTTACTTTGACACCCTAGTGGATAACACGGCAGGCTATTCACTGTTCTCTTTCATGGATGGGTTCTCCGGGTACAATCAGATCAAGATGCATCCTGAGGACATGAAAAAAACTACATTCATAACTTTATGGGGGATATTTTGCTACAAGGTGATGCCGTTCGGGTTGAAGAATGCGGGAGCAACGTACAAAAGAGCCATGGTAACCTTGTTTCATGACATGATGCACAAGGAAATTGAGGTCTACGTTGATGACATGATCGTAAAATCCCGAACTGAAGAGGAGCATGTGCGAGTTTTGAGAAAATTGTTCCTGAGGTTGAGAAAATTTCAATTAAAGCTCAATCCGTCAAAATGCACTTTTGGAACTAGGTCCGGAAAGTTACTCGGCTTTGTAGTCAGTGAGAAGGGAATAGAAGTCGACCCTGATAAAGTCAAGGCTATACAGCAATTGCCTCCGCCGCTCGCTCAGAAAGAAGTCTGAGGTTTCTTGGGGAGACTAAACTACATCGCTCGGTTCATCTCGCAGCTAACTGAGAAGTGTGACCCCATATTTCGCCTTCTTAAAAAACACGATCCTGGGGTATGGGATGATGAATGCCAGAAACCTTTTGAAAAGGTTAAGCAATATTTGTCCAGTCTTTCAGTGCTAACACCACCTAGCCCTGGTAGACCATTGATATTGTATTTAACAGTATTCGATAATTCAATGGGATGTGTGCTCGGCCAACACGATGAGACTGGGAGAAAAGAAATAGCGATATATTACCTCAGTAAAAAATTCACTGAGTGTGAAATGAGATATTCGCCAATTGAGAAGCTATGCTATGCTTTGGTTTAGACAACACCAAGGTTGAGGCAATACATGTTGTACCATACAACTTGGCTAATCTCGAGGCTAGACCCTCTCAAATATATGATGGAGTCAACCATTTTGAATGGAAGAATGGCCCGATGGCAGATTCTGCTCTCTAAGTTTAACATAGTCTATGTCAACCAAAAGGCTGTGAAGGGGAGTACAATAGCGGACTTCCTAGCCAGTAGAGCTTTGGAAGACTATGAACCCTTGAATTTTAATTTCCCCAATGAAGGCCTAATGTTTTTGGCGATTACTGAAGAAGGCGCGCCCGAGGATCGTTCTTGGAAACTGATTTTCGATGGAGCATCAAATGCCGTTGACAATGAAGTTGGGGCAGTACTGATATCCCCAAATGGAGATCATTATCCATTCACTTACAAGTTGGATTTTGACTGTACGAACAATATGACAGAATACGAGGCATGTATCATGGTAATTCGGGCAGCTATAGACCGCAGAATCAAGATACTAGAGGTATACGAGGACTCTGCATTGGTAATCTATCAGCTCAAAGGCGAGTGGGAAACAAAAGATCCCAAATTGATCAGTTATCGAAAGTTAATCCTGGAGTTAATTGAGGAGTTTGATGATATCACTTTCCATTACCTCCCGCGAGACGAAAATCAGATGGCTGACGCCTTAGCTACACTAGCTTCCATGATCAAAGTAAATGAACAGGAGCGTATGAAGCCAATTCAGATGAGTATTTGTGAGGCTCCAGCTCATTGCTGTAATATCGATGAAGAGGAAGAGAGAGATGATCATCCTTGGTATCATGATATCTTACAATATGTGAAGAGCCGTGCGTACCCAGATCAAGCAACCGAAAATGATAAAAGAACTTTGAAGAGGTTGGCCAGTGACTATGTCTTAGACGGTGAGGTCCTATATAAGAAGAGAAAGGATCAGGTGTTGCTAAGATGTGTTGATGCGGTTGAGGTAAAGAAAATTCTGGAGGAAGTCCATGATGGTGCCTGTGGGACACATGCCAATGGTTTCACAATGGCTCGACAAATTATGAGATTCGGATATTACTAGTCCACGATGGAAGGAAATTGCATCAGTTACGCTAAAAAGTGCCATAAGTGTCAAATTTATAGAGACAAGGTCCATGTGCCTCCTTCACCCCTCCATGTCATGACTTCCCCATGGCCATTCTCAATGTGGGGTATGGACGTCATTGGGCCAATCTCGCCAAAGGCCCCCAACGGACATCGATTCAATTTTGTGGTCATTGACTACTTTACCAAATGGGTAGAGGCTGCTTCATACGCCAATGTCACAAAGTCGGCAGTCAGCAAGTTCTTGAAGAAGGAGATCATATGTCGTTATGGTATGCCAGAAAGGATCGTATCTAACAACGCGTTGAATCTGAACAATAGCGCGATAGCGGAAGTCTGCAGTCAGTTCAACATTAAGCACCCAAAAATGAATGGGGCAGTTGAGGCAGCTAATAAGAATATCAAGAAGATTGTGGGGAAGATGGCTGAGACTTGCAAAGATTGGCATGAAAAACTTTCATTTGCCCTTTATGCTTATCGGACATCTGTCAGAACTTCTACCGGGGCAACACCTTTCTCATTGGTTTATGGGATGAAGGCAGTTCTTCTACCGGGGCAACACCTTTCTCATTGGTTTATGGGATGAAGGCAGTTTTACCCATTGAATTCGAAATCCCTTTTCATCGAGTTTTATCAGAGCTAAAGTTAGACGAAGCAGAGTGGATCCAATCCTGTTATGATCAGCTAAACTTTATTGAAAAAAGAGGCTGAAGGCTATTCTACATGGTCAAATATACCAAAAGAGAATGATGCGAGCTTACAACCAAAAAGCTCGCCCAAGGGTATTCCATGAGGGGGACTTAGTATTGAAAAAGATTCTCCCTATGCAAAAAGATTTCAGGGGGAAATGGATGCCAAATTGGGAAGGACCCTATGTGGTAAAAAAGGCTTTCTCTGGAGGGGCATTGATACTAGCAGAGATGGATGGCAAGAGCTTGCCTAACCCGATAAATTCAGATTCAGTCAAGAGATATTTTACTTGAAGCAATTGAGGTGAAAACCCGTAAAGGGCACCTGATAAACGCTAATTTATACATATTTTTACCTCATGCTTAGCCTATATTTTAGATGAATTATTATCAATTTAGTGAGAATTGGTGCTCTTAATCCTTCTTTTTCATATCTTATACTCAGGAGAGCATAGGGAAGAGAAAAGAATAGAAAATTGACTGAAAATGAGGAAAATGGGCCAAAAATGACATAACACACGGCCCAAGGAATCACCACACGGCCGTGCCACACGGCCGTGCCACATGAAGATCACACGGTCCAGCTCTCGACAAGCACGGGTAGGCCACACGGCCGTGCCAAATCACACGGCCTTTGTCGAAGTCACACGGGCGTGGCACACGGGCGTGTTCTAGTCGTGAGGAATAGGAATTTCACTCGAATTGGGATACTTGGAGGCTAAGAAAGGCTCCCCAAAGCTCTATATAAAGACCCTAGGAGGCAACTCTAAGGGTGTGCTTATTTCCCCACAAAGGGAAGTATTCTTTGCTGCCAACACAGAGAGTGAAAGCAGGGATTACTCGCAGGGAAGCTGATTGATTCATCCCAGAAGCTGGAATTCTGTAGCAATATAGAGGATCTCCCTAAATTCCTTCAGGGGTTTTCGGGTTCTTTTATGTTTTGTTATTTTTTATCTTCTGAGATGTTTTCTTTCTTTATTATGAACTAAACCCCTCAAATACTTGAGGGGGATGAAACCTAAGACGAATCTTGTTACTATTTATTCTTGAGTTATATGATAAATACTTGAATTGTTCTTAATTATGTGTTCTTCATTCTTGATTTAATAGTCCTAGGTATTATTTCAAGAATTGGATGTGTTTTGAGCAGAGGAGCAAAAGTCCCTGTGATAAGAGTAGATCTACCATAATTAAGCGGAGTTGCATGCAACCCTAGACATAGGGCGACATAAATCTGCCGGATTAGGGTCAAACCTAATATGGGGAACCATAGATCGAATTAATGCAACCTAAGGAGTTAATTAATAAGGGAACTTTAAGTAACAACTAAGGCCTAGTTGCTCTACGCCTCGACGGAGGGTTTAGCATAAATTAGGGATCTCTACGAATCAAGTCAAGTGAATAAATCGTCTAGCTCAAGAACCAATAACAAGTGAAGTCTAGGTGGATTCTCCCTTAAGTATTGTCCATATCAATCAGCTTTTCCCTAAAAGTTTTCCCAATTTTACTCTTTGTGCTTTTCTTAGTTAGTTTTAGAATTAGTTTAAACAAACCCCTCTTTTATTCTTAGGCTAAATAATAGAAGGAAAGTGAGTAATAGTACTTTCGGTTCCCTTGGGTACAATACTCGATCTTATCACTAGACTATACTACTGTCGACAGGTGCGCTTGCCTTAAAACGTTGTGATATTAGTCAGTTTAGGTTTGATCAAGTTCTTTATAAATTTTATTACTTCATATCACGCGGATATCAAGTTTTTGGCGCCGTTGCCGGGGATTTAACTGAAATATTACGAAAGCTCGATTTCTATTACTTTAGCCATTAATATATTTATTTATTTATTTATTTTTATTTTTATTTTTATTTTTTCTTTTTCTTTTCATCTTATTTTTTTCTAGGTTTTCCCAAGTTTATTTTTTTATTTTTATTTTATTTATTTTATTTTCGTTTTTTTAATTATTTTTCTAGGTTTTTCTAGTCTATGACTAGAAACAACCCAACAGGACCACTACTTTTTGACGAAGATTTAGAAGCTACAGTTCGCAGAAATCGCAAAGAACTTAGACGAAGCCTACATTATCCAGAGCAAGAACCTGAGCACAAGCCAGAACCTACAAAAGAGATGGAAGCAAATTAAAACGTTCCACCACATCCAGCACTACCAGCAGAACCAGTAAACCAGGATGAAGCTTCTCGAACTATGTATGATTATGCTAAACCTAGTTTGATTGGTACTCAAACTAGCATTGTTAGACCTGCTATTGCTGCTAATAATTTTGAACTAAAACCTAACACTATTCAGATGATTCAGCAATTTGTGCAGTTTGACGGTTTGCAAGATGAAGATCCAAATTCACATCTAGCAAATTTCTTGGAATTATGTGATACTTTTAAAATTAATGGCGTTTCTGATGATGCCATTCGACTAAGGCTATTTCCATTCTCTTTAAGGAATAAAGCCAAACAGTGGTTAAATTCTTTACCACGAGGCTCAATCACCACATGGGAACAGATGACAGAAAAATTTTTACTTAAATATTTTCCTCCCGCTAAAACAGCTAAATTAAGAAACGATATTTCTTCCTTTGTACAGATGGATTTAGAAACACTCTACGATTCCTGGGAGAGATACAAGGATCTTTTAAGAAGATGTCCTCATCATGGACTACCTTTATGGCTACAAGTTCAAACCTTCCACAACGGTTTGAATCCATCCACATGACAAATGGTTGATGTAGCCGTAAGAGGAACAATTAATAATAAAACGCCAGAAGCAGCTTATGAATTTATTGAAGAAATGTCATTGAATAATTATCAGTGGCAAATCATGAGGACAAAGCCGACAAAAGCTGCAGGAGTTTATAATATTGATGCTGTTACTATGCTTACTAATCAGGTAGAACTTTTCAATAAAAAGTTTGATAATTTTGTTGGTTCTACGCAGGTACAGCCAGTTATGCAATGCGACGCAACTCCAAGAAATATTTCAATCCAGATTACTCCTCTTACGGACATGGCATGGAAACTCAGTAAGTCAACTATATGGGCGACAATTCTAGACTTCAAAATAACCCTTATAGTAATACTTATAATGCAGGTTGGCAGCATCACCCTAATTTTTCATGGGAAGGACAAGGAAATCAAAGACAACCGCCCCCTCTAGGATTTCAACAGCCACTATTCCAACAAGAGAAAAAGCCGAATCTTGAAGAAATATTTACCAAATTCATGGCCATATCAGAAACCCGTTTCCAAAATACCAAAACAGCACTAAGGAACCAGCAAGCATCTATTCAAGGACTTGAAACTCAAATAAGCCAGCTCGCCAAGCTAATCTCTGAAAGATCACAAGGTGGGTTACTAAGCAACATTAAGACTAACCCTAAGGAGCAACTCAATGCCGTGGATACGATAGATGATGAGGGGTTAACCAAAACCAACCTAAAGCCATGCAAGGAGCCTGTGGTAAGTAAAAGAAAGGATAAGGTAAGTCCCAAAGATGAAATTGTCAAAGAATTTAAACCTCGTATCCCATACCTAAATGCTTTAAAGAAGGACCGCACAGATCAGCAATTCGGTAAGTTTCTTAAACTGTTAAAGAAATTACATATTAACTTACCTTTTGTTGAAGCAATTATGCAGATGCCGGAGTACGCAAAATTTTTAAAGGAACTTCACACAAATAAAAAGAAGTTGGAAGAATTGTCCACAGTGGAACTCAACGAGGAATGCTCAGCTATTCTCCAAAATAAGCTGCCAACCAAACTGAAAGATCCAGCGAGTTTTACTATTCCTTGTTTATTTGGTAGCCTAGACACCAAAAATGCTTTAGCAGACTTAGGGGCTAGTATAAATGTCATGCCTTATAAACTGTTTAAACAACTAGGTCTTGGAAAGCCTAAGCAAACTAAGATGAGCATCCAACTAGCTGATAAAAGTATTAGGTCTCCTAAGGGAATAATTGAAGATGTGCTCGTCAAAATTGATAAGTTTATATTCCCAGTTGACTTTGTTGTTTTAGAAATTGATGAGGATAGCAATATACCCTTAATTCTAGGGTGACCCTTTTTAGCAACTGCCAGAACAATAATGGATCTAGGAACAGGTGAACTTACACTACGTGTAGGTGATGACAAAGTTACTTTACAAGCTCAAAACGCAATTAAAACTGTTGAGAATAATATAGTTACGAGTCTTTGTAAAAACATTGAACTCACCACTCAACCTTCTGTGCAGGATACACTTCACATAAAGGTAACCCAATCACAGACAAGTCCATCCAATGGAGATGCACCTGAAAAGCGAACGCTTCAGATTGAGGAACTAGATGAGTGGCTGAACTATCATGAAAAACCCAAAACACGTCACACCAACCCAGAGCATCACCAAGACGACCCTCAGGTAAAAACGTGTCAAATCAAAGTAGGGGATAAGGTACTTTTAGGGGAAGACGACCCTCGAATCTTGAATTCGAAAGAACATACAAGTGACATACCATACTTTACGGTAGTGAAAATCTTCCCTTATGGTACAGTAGAAATAAAACATGAGTCACTCGGCACTTTCAAGGTAAACCACACTCGACTCAAACATTCTTTTCATATTAATCCTGAAAACAGGCCGGAAGAGTTCCAACTCTTCAAACCACCGTGAGATACCCAGCTCGAGAAGAGTCGAGCTTAGACTATAAACAAGCGCTTCTCGGGAGGCAACCCGAGCAATAACTTAATAACTTTTCTTTGTTTAAAATTTTTCTAGTATTTTTATGCAGCAATTAACATTTTTTTATGTAGAAATTTAGGCCACATGGCCAGCCACACGGGCGTGCCTAAGGCCGTGTGACATCTTAAAACAGAGACACGGTCGTGCACTCAGACCGTGTACAAACAGAGTAGAAGTTTCCCAAAAGTATGGGAGGTCGACAAATCACCACGGCCGTGTGATATGGCCGTGGCAACTTTACGAATTCCACACAGGCTATCAATAATTTCCCACGCCCGTGTCCCCAAGCCGTGGCCAATACTGTCAAATCAGACACGGCCGTGTGAATACCTACACGACCGTGTAAAAAAGCAAACAAGTTCACAACGGCCGTGCAATATGGCCAACACGGGCTAACCCCGAGACACACGGGCGTGTGCCTCTATTCTCCCATACGGTTCTATTTTTCTCATTTTTTATTTTTATTTTTTCCTTAATTAGTCTCCTTTTTATTTCGAATTTTATTTTTATTATACTTAATCCTTTTAATCATTACAGTATTAGTATTTTTTAGAACTTAGTTTATTATTTTTCTGTTATTTAATTATCTATCTTTCATATCGGCCAATCCCTAATGAGTAATCTCTATTAATCCAAAATTTCCACAACTAATTAAATATTTTCGCAGCCTCAAAAAGGAGCTCTACAGCTCATATTCAAAACGGAAAAGGGAACACCATGCCACAAACTACCGACTCTTCCTCACAAATTCATCCTAAATTCAGGGAGTTTCAATTCTCTTCCTATCTTATGATATTATACTTCTCTTGCTATTTATATATCTTTGTACATTGAGGGCAATGTACATCTTAAGTGTGGGGGGGAAGCTTACTTGAAATCTTTACACTATCTATGAAAATCCCTGAAATTGTACTTCATGCATTGTTCTTAACTAATTTTCAATCTCCTATTAGGAATTTATTCTGATTGATTTATGATTTCTATCGATATGTTGAGAATTAAGATATAGGTGCTTGTACTTTGATTATTCAAACTTTAAAACATTAGGGAATCAAGCATGATAAGTTGAAATTTTTGAGAACCCTAAATTTTTTCATAAGTTATTTTCCCTAATTGTAAGAATTATCATGAGATCTGAAATTCATAGAATTGACATCAAAAGCCATAATTCTGGTGAGATTTTTGAGCCTTTTTTAGCATACATTTTTTTTTCGTGCTCACTTTTATTATTGCTTTGAGTGAGTCAATACTGAATTGTTATTCTAGAACTTGCTTTGATTATACATGTCGAGACTACATCATTGATTTGATATATCGAAATGATAAAGGCACCTAGGATTTAACCCACTTACTCCACAAAAAGCCTACCTCTATAAATTAACCCCTAGTGAACCCCGTTGAGCTTGACAACCTATTCTTTGACTCACATTCTAATTATTAACCAATAACCTATTTCTTGTTAAATCCCATTCAATTACTTTAACCCCTATTTTTGTCGAGATTTGAATAGAATTATTATCTAGCTTTACTCTCTTCTCTAGTTGCAAAATTGTAAATTTCCAAGTTATCATATTTGATTTAATAGTTCCAAAAAAAAAGAAGAAAGAAAAAAAAAGAAAAAGAAAAAAATGAATACATACAGTAAAATTCGATTGTAAATTGTAAATAGTTCAATGAGTTTTTGCATTTTTCTATTTTCAGGCTACAAAAACAGAAACGATATTATCTTAAGAATTAGCCTTAGAATTATGTTTTAAAGTGATAGAGATTTTTCTAGCTAGATAATTTTTCAAGTTCAGTCTCGATTCTAACCCTCTTTTGTGGCCTGTGACAACACCCTAGCCAAGCCCCGTTATAACCCTTAAAAGACCTTTTGATCGATGTATCATATCAACCTACAGTGGTGGAGATTTGATTTTCTAGCAAGCCTATGGTAATAACTTTTCAGGTTGACTAGAGAGTGCTTAATTTTTTAACCCTAAACACTTCGAGTGGATAGAGTGAACCTTTAGTGAGGATGTCAATTCCTGTTAATTAAGATGGAGAGATAATTACTTAGGAGGAAGGAGAAAACTTATGTTTCAATGAAAAAATTTTCAGCTTAGAGTGATGGAATCTTTAATGTTCTTTTGATTGTATTTTCATTGTACGACTACCTGTAGATTAGTTTGAAACATTATTGATAAAGATTGTAAGTTGAGAGGAATAATTCTTATTTAGGGATTGAGATTTTTCTTGAAGACAAGCAAAGGCTTAAGTGTGGGGGTATTTGATAAATGCTAATTTATACATATTTTTACCTCATGCTTAGCCTATATTTTAGATGAATTATTATCAATTTAGTGAGAATTGGTGCTCTTAATCCTTCTTTTTCATATCTTATACTCAGAAGAGCATAGGGAAGAGAAAAGAATAGGAAATGGACTGAAAATGAGGAAAATGGGCCAAAAATGACATAACATATGGCCCAAGGAATCACCACAAGGCCGTGCCACACGGCCGTGCTACATGAAGATCACACGGTCCAGCTCTCGACAAGCACGGGCAGGCCACACGGTCGTGCCAAATCACACGGCCTTTGTCGAAGTCACACGGGCGTGGCACACGGGCGTGTTCTAGTCTTGAGTAATAGGAATTTCACTCGAATTGAGATACTTGGAGGCTAAGAAAGGCTCCCCAAAGCTCTATATAAAGACCCTAGGAGGCAACTCTAAGGGTGTGCTCATTTCCCCACAAAGGGAAGTATTCTTTGCTGCCAACACAGAGAGTGGAAGTAGGGATTACTCGCAGGGAAGCTGATTGATTCATCCCAGAAGCTGGAATTCTGCAGCAATATAGAGGATCTCCCTAAATTCCTTCAGGGGTTTTCGGGTTCTTTTATGTTTTGTTATTTTTTATCTTCTGAGATGTTTTTTTTCTTTATTATGAACTAAACCCCTCAAATACTTGAGGGGGATGAAACCTAAGACGAATCTTGTTATTATTTATTCTTGAGTTATATGATAAATACTTGAATTGTTCTTAATTATGTATTCTTCATTCTTGATTTAATAGTCCTAGGTATTATTTCAAGAATTGGATGTGCTTTGAGCAGATGAGCAAAAGTCCCTGTGATAAGAGTAGATCTACCATAATTAAGCGGAGTTGCATGCAACCCTAGACATAGGGCAACATATATCTGCTGGATTAGGGTCAAACCTAATATGGGGAACCATAGATCGAATTAATGCAACCTAAGGAGTTAATTAATAAGGGAACTTTAATTAACAACTTAGGACTAGTTGCTCTACGCCTCGACAGAGGGTTTAGCATAAATTAGGGATCTCTACGGATCAAGTCAAGTGAATAAATCGTCTAGCTCAAGAACCAATAACAAGTGAAGTCTAGGTGGATTCTCCCTTAAGTATTGTCCATATCAATCAGCTTTTCCCTAAAAGTTTTCCCAATTTTACTCTTTGTGCTTCTCTTAGTTAGTTTTAGAATTAGTTTAAACAAACCCCTATTTTATTCTTAGGCTAAATAATAGAAGGGAAGTGAGTAATAGTACTTTCGGTTCCCTTAGGTACGATACTCGATCTTATCACTAGACTATACTACTGTCGACAGGTGCGCTTGCCTTAAAACATTGTGATATTAGTCAGTTTAGGTTTGATCAAGTTCTTTATAAATTTTATTACTTCATATCACGCGGATATCAGCACCTAAAAAAAAAGGAGATGCCAAGGTAAAAACCCGTAAAAGGCACCTTGTGACCAAAGGGGTTTTGAATTGAAAACCCGCAAAAGGGCAATTCAAATTTTGATCCAGACTGGGGCAAGTGACATTCTCGCTATACTTGAATCGACAAAAAAAAGGGATGGGCTACATCTTGGGGCATCGACAAAATGCTATAGATCCCTTAATCACATGCCAAGCTTAAAATGGTCATCGAGGAGTTCGTGCAGAGAAACTCAAACCGCGAAATTTGGGGCACCTATTTGTTCTTTTTATCCATTTTTGTATTTCAAATAATGAATACTTTCTTTCTTTAGTACATCTTTCGCGGATTTTTTGACTCGAATAAATTTCTGTTCTACCTACCTTTATAATCTTTTTCAAGCATTTTATATTGAAATAATGATTAATGAACTAACTATGCTCTCAAAAGAAGGTTTTACATATTACTCTGGAAGGTTTCTAAATAATACAAGAACCTGAAACAGGACAATTATTTAGGACTCACCGAGCTTAAAAGGGCTAGAAACGTGTGAGGGATAATGAATTAATCGCATCTTCAAGTCCTTTGTTATCAAGCTGAATAAGAAGACACACGTCAGGAATGTTACCTTTAGTAAACAGCGAGCGATAACAACCTAAAAATTAAGATGGATCATTCTCATGACATTTTGCATCAGTGCATTTAACATCCGTAATACATCTAGTTAGGAGCATTTGATTCATATTGATCATAGCATCCTAATCATCTAGCATAAGCATATCACTCTTCTACAGATGGATTTCCCAGTGGACAATGTAGTAGGATTGATCAAGATTACAGATATCATCAGCCTTATCTTTATTGAGCAGGAGTGAAGCAGGCTAAACAAACAGATCTTATCTTCGCTGAGCAGGAGTGGAGCAGATCAAATTTTGGTGAATCTTATCTCCACGTACAAGCGATGGAGCAGATTCCAATCATTAGCCTTATCTTCACTGAGCAGGAGTGAAGCAGGCTAAATGTACCAGATCTTATCTTCGCTGAACAGGAGCGGAGCAGATCGAATTTTAGTGAATCTTATCTACATGTACCGGCGATGGAGCAGATTCCAATCATCAGCCTTATCTTCACTGAGCAGGAGTGAAGCAGGCTAAACATAACAGATCTTATCTTCACTGAGCAGGAGCGGAGTAGATCAAATTTTGGTGAATCTTATCTCCATGTATCGGTAATAGAGTAGATTTTAGCCACCAGCCTTATCTTCACTGAGCAGGAGTGAAGCAGGCTAAATATACCAGATCTTATCTTCGCTGAGCAGGAGCGGAGCAGATCAAATTTTGGTGAATCTTATCTCCATGAGATTTCGGCCACCAGCCTTATCTTCACTGAGTAGGAGTGAAGCAAGCTAAATATACCAGATCTTATCTTCGCTGAGCAGGAGTGGAGTAGATCAAATTTTGTCGAATCTTATCTCCATGAGATTTCGGCCACCAGCCTTATCTTCACTGAGCAGGAGTGAAGCAGGCTAAATATACCAGATTTTATCTTCGCTAAGCAGAAGCGGAGCAGACCAGATTTCAGCAGATCCCACCCCACTGAGCAGGAGTGGAATGGATCAAGTCTCAATAAATCGTATATCTACAAAGCAGCAATGGAGCATCTGGAAGCAATAAGATGCAGTGGGTTAGAACGAGGCTACTTGAAGAAAAGAGGCAATCAAGAAGTCAAGACATGACAGGGCCAGGCAAAATTGGCCCTTCTAGGTCTTTGCTCTATTTTCGTTGCACGATAATGAGCAAAGAGGGGCAGTTGTTGAACCCAATTTATACCTGGCCCAGAACCTATTAAAACACAACACAAGACCCAAAACAAAATTAAACCAACCCTAACCTAATTAGACCTAGCCCAATACCCAATAACCCAATACCCAAAACAACTCCACCAAATACCCCTTTCACCCTAAAAGAAACCCTAGCAGCAGCAACGTGGGAGGCGCCGCAAACCAGCTTCCAGGAGCCGCACGTCGCGCGTCCCTCCATTTCGTGCGCAAGCCCACCTTGTCACGCCTCCGAGATATCCGTAAGCTACACCTGTAACAGAAAAGAAAATGGATAGCAATAGGGATTTTGATTTTTTTTACTTCATTGGCTATAAAAAAGGCCACACAAACACTGTAAAGGGGGATTTTTTTGTTTTTACACTATCAAGTAGAAAATAGGCAGAAATCTGAACACAGAGGTAATCAGAAGTCAGTTTTTAGGTGATTTTTCCCTTTTATTTTTGCATCTCCATCTGATTTAGCATTTTTTCCTTTTTCTTTCATATTTCACTTTGCTCTATTCAAAAAACTCAAAAAAAGGGATAAGGAATACCTGTTTCGGGTAGCGTCGTCGGGGCTTCGTCTCCTTCGTTTAAGAATCGCACCCATTTGAAATTAGGGCCCTTTTTGAGATTATGGTGTTTGATCTATGGATATTGGCTTTGCTGTTTTCGTTGAAGGAAAAGATTTGAAAGGGAACTAGGGGTTTTATTGTTTCTAGAGGAAAAATGGTCTAAATGAGTTTGCAACAAAGAAGGAAAAGCTTTTAACTTTATTAAGATGGTGACGTTTGGGTTGAGTGTGGGAACCAGCCTGTATCATTAATGGTTAATTGGCACACATAGCCCTCGTGATTCTGTTGCACCATTCAATCGCATCCCGATTCCTTTCTTTTTTTAGTTTCACCCCTAAAATTTCTATCTTTATTTTAATTAATCCCTATTTCGATTATTTTTTATATTTTATCATAAAATTAATTATTTTTAGTTTTTATTTTATTATTACTATTTTATTATATTCTACTATTAATTTTAGTATTATTTTTTTCTTTTTATCCTATTATTTGTTATACTATTTTTATTATACTACTATTTATTATTTTTATTATATTATGTGCATATTACGTTTGTTTTACTAATTTTTTATATATACTATTTATTTTAAATCATTATATTATTATTATTAATCTTTTTATATATTTTATTAAAAGTTAACTATTTTAAATATAATTTATTATACCTATTATTTTTTGTATTATTCCTACTGTTTACTATTACCTTTTTTCTATTACTACTTATACTTTTATATATATATTTTTTTGTTTTCCCCTTTAAATATAATTATTAATAGTCTTATCATGTTATTATATTATTTCTATTATTTTTTTAAAAAATTTACCACTGTTATTATTACCATTTTTTTATACTATATTATTATTGTTATTTGTCTTAATTTAGTATGGTTATTTTTTTAATTTTACTTTTATCACTGTGTTTGATATCATCATTGACGTATTATTTTCATTCCCATTATATATTTTTATATCATTAATATCATTATTGCTATGTTTATTATGTTATTTTTTTTTACTATTGTTTTGATTATTATTATTAATTCTCCTTACGGTTATTATGTTTTAGGTGTTAATACATGCACTATCAAGTTTATTATTATATTGTTATTTCTTATGTTGCATACTATCATGTTTCTTAAAATTTTAAATTTCCCGAATCCATTCATTTAAAGATTTATTCTCAATTGTTTTCTAAAATAAAGGCAATGTTCGCTATTTAAAGAATTCAAAGGATCGCGCCCTAACGTACTGGGTGTCGCTTTCTTCGTTTATTTTAAATATGTGGATATCCTTTTATCAGTTCGCTCTCAAAATTTTTACAATAAAGGCAATGTCCGGTATTCATGGAATTCAAAGGATCGTGCCCTAACATACTGTGTTCCGCTTCCTTTTTTCGTTTGAATATTCGAATATCCTCTTAAAACTAAAACACACGTTTTAAAAGCCAACAAAAAGAGGATCGCATTTTGAACTTTGTCCAAATTTTTAATTTTCATCATTCAAGATACCAATTAATCAATTAAGTACCGATTTTGGGCGTGTCGAGGGTGCTAATCCTTCCTCGTACGTAACCGACTCCCGAACCAATTTTCTTAAAATTCGTGGACCAAAATGTTTTATAAGGTGGCCCAATTACACCTCAAAAAGGATTGGTGGCGACTCCCAATTTTCGTTTTCAAAAGTCGATTCCCGTTTTCAAATTAAAAATGGTTTCGACAGCTTGGCGACTCCACTGGGGACCAATAAGAGAGTCGAGCTGTAAATTGATTATTTGCTATCTTCTTGTCGAAATTTAAAAATACGGTTTTTTCTAAATACACGATCCTCGCATTGCATTTTCTGTGGCCTTGTTGAATTTGTTGAATCTTTTGATATACTCTCTCATCATATTGTATGACCGTCGTGATCACACCTCTTAAGTGGGAGTGAGAAACTATGCTTTCGTGAGGTTTTCACCTCCGCATGGGCATAAGGAAATGTATCCCCTTGAACCGAACTTGATCCATATGAACCTATAATGGGCGAGGATTGAGGAATCTGCTAGTTCAGGTACCGTTACTCTAGAACTAAACCACATATAGTGAGCTGTAGGAACCCACCTTAGGTAGAATCACACCTAGCCCTAGTGGTTGCCCAAATAGGTGTTTGATAATTTCTTGATTGCTTTGATTTCTATTCTTATGCATGATTCTGACTTGTTTTTTTCCTTTTTTTGTAATAGCCATTGCATAACATTTGCATAAAAGGAGGTGTTGATATACGGTTCGATTACTAGGAGAAAGTTTTACCATGAAAAACGAATTCCTTGATAAAGTGAAAAACAACGCGGTTGTCCAGAGATGGTCAGAGGATGCACAGTTAGAGAAAGGTGACAGTTTGATAGAGAGGTATACGTCAGAATTATGGGACTTTACCCGTATTAGTGTGGTTCAGAATGATCTTCAGGAGCCGAAGGAGTTGTGGAATCGCTGGGATGATGAGATGAAGTAGCTACTCTACTGTAACTATGGTGATATACATTATCTCCTCGATATTAAGGTAGATAGGTATTTGTTCCGAGCCATGACTCAATTCTGGAATTCCGCCTACAGTTGTTTTACTTTCGGAAAGGTGGATTCAACACCTACCGTCGAGGAATACACGACTTTGCTCCGTTGTCTAAGGTTTCAAACTGATAAGATTTATTCTAGAGCTGTCAATATCCCAACTTTTGTTAAGAGGTTGATGAACATCATTGGGATGAGTGAGCAATAAGTTGTAGCTCGAGTCCAGCAGAAAGGCAATGGAAAGTGCATTCCTTGAGAAAACCTGAGAGATCTGATCCTGACACACCCTGATATGAAGAAAAAAGTCGATGTCTTCGACTTAAGCGTTTATAGTTTAGTAATTCTTCCTAAGGCCTTAAGGCATGTAGATGAAGCAGTCGCCAATCTATTTGACCGACTTGGCAAAGGAGTCACTCATGTTCCCGCCATCTTGGCTGAGACTTTTAGGTCTTTGAGTGCATGCCGGAGGACGGGCGAAGGTAGGTTTATTGGATATGCACAACTTTTGTTGGTATGGTTTCATAGCTACTTCTGGAAGATGGGAAAGCCCTCTTACCGGCCTTTTCTCAGATATTACTCACCTTTAAAGGAGATAGTGGCTATATCGAGAAGAGATGACATAACAGAGGAAAAATGGATGGCGATACTTCAAAATCTCCAAGATAGGGATATCGAATGGAAAGCCCCTTGGTTGGTTTCTGATGAGATTCTCTACCGATATGGGAGTTATGATTGGGTCCCTTTGCTGGGGATCTGGGGAGCCGTTGGGTATGCCCCTCTTCTTGTATTGAGGCAATATAGATCGAGACAGTTTATACCGATGACACATGGGTTAGCTCAGAGTGGGTTCTCGTCTGGGGAGAAGGACTCCAAGAAGAAGAGTGGCGAGATTTATAATGCCTGGAACCAAACCTGTCGGATAAAAAGAGTTGCTGTAAATCCCATGGTGACTCCTGAGTATGATGAATGGTGGAGTAGAAACGTTAACGATAATATCCTAAGGCCGAATTTAGAAGAGGCTCGACCAATAGAGGAAAATTTACGAGTGGTCCCCTCCGAGCTGGAAATCATAAAGCAAGACTTTGAAAAGAAAACCTCAGAGTTAGAAAAGAAAATAGGACAGTTGGAGGAAGAAAAAGTGTACTTGAAGCTAGACGTGGATCTTCAAAAGTCTGAGGCCGAGAATTTAAGAAAGAGAAAGAGAAAGGTTGAAGCGAACCTGGACAGTCTGATGGTTGAGTACACGTAACTACATAAGTCAATGAGGAATGCTGGCCTAGGTAAAACGTCTGAACAGTAGAGGCAAGAAGTTCAAGAGGAGAAAGCTAAGGCTGATTAGTGAGAGAGAAAGTTCCATGCCGCTCAGGCTCGAGAAATTACTTTTAAAGAGAGTTTGGATGATAGCTAAAGTGAAAAGAAGATGTTAAGAGCTCGAGTGGCGGAGTTAGAGATGGCACTATAGTAGCACCAGAGTCGTAACTCGGTGATGGAATTAAGGGCTAGCCTAAGTAAGATCGAGGATCTGAGGGGGAAGGCAGAAGAACTTGAAACCGCACTTCAGAACTGTGAGCATCATATTGAAGCACTAGAAGTACATAACGAGCGGCTAGGGGATCAACTTCACCGATCACAGGATCAGGTTCGAGATAGAGATTATCTCATGGGTGAAGCTATGGTTCAGATATGAGAGGTAGCTGAACATTTACAGACTTTAGCTGTTCAAGCAGATGTGCTAAGTGTCAAATATGAGTCAGAGTCAGCTCGGGGGTGAGAGTTGGCCTCCCTTCTTAGGAGAGTGAAAACTTTAGGTGTTAGGGCAAGACCGTATATGTAATTCATTTTATGTAAAAGATTTTATTTTTCAGTAAAATTTTCTAGATGGAATTGAATTTGAATCGATGTCTCCTCTTGCATTCATGTCATGCATTTGTATTGCATAGCATCATATACATTAAATTTCACGAAGGAACCTTATTAATTAGTGGAAGTTCTATCTAGTTACCCTGGAACATCACTACTATACTCGAAGAAAAACGAAGGCAATAAATCAAATGTTGGAAAAGTTAGAGCAGATGCAAAAGGACATGCAGGATCAGCTGCAAGCTCAGATGCAAGAACAGTTGGCCAAGATCCAACAAGATATGAGGGACCAAATGCTGGAGTCCCAGAGAAGCATGATGAGCCAATTAACACAATTGTTAACTGGAGGGCCTGATAAAGCGAAAGGCCCTATGGGTGATACTGGTGACAATAATGAGGACTCTGCATATCCTCTCGGCTTTGCCCCGACAAGTGTCTAACCGCCAAAGGTGTCTGTTAATATTAGACCTCAGTATCAATCTGGTACCTCGGCACCAATGAATTTCCTAACAGGTTCAAGCTCCAATCGTGGAGACAATCTGGCAAACCCCCAGGTCCCTGATTTTGATGATTCAGCAGAGATGGAAAAGGCAAAGGCTGAACTCCCAAAACAGTTTGAGGATCGATGCAAATGGTTGGAGGAAAAATTCAATGAGTTAGAGAATGCAGATCACTACTGCGGAGTCGATGCAAAGGAACTGAGTTTGGTCCCGGACTTAGTACTTCCCTCAAAGTTCAAAATGCCAGAATTTGAAAGATATAACGGAACTAGTTGCCCTGAGGCTCACATTACGATGTTTTGTCGAAGGATGACGGGGTATGTCAACAACGATCAACTGTTGATCCACTGTTTTCAAGACAGTTTGAGTGGGGCTGCAGTAAAATGGTACAATCAATTGAGTAGGACTCAGGTCAAGTCATGGAAGGACCTAGCTCAGGCCTTCATGAAGCAATACGGCCATATAACAGATATAGCACCTGACCGGATCACACTCCAGAATATAAAGAAGAAGCCAAGTGAAAGCTTCCGGCAGTATGCTCAGAAATGGAGAGAAGTCGCTACACAGGTCTAACCGCCATTGTTAGAAAAAGAAACAACCATGCTCTTCATCAATACATTGAAGGCGCCTTTCATTACTCACATGTTAGGTAACGCAACCAAGAGTTTTGCGGACATAGTAATGTCTGGCGAAATGATAGAAAATGCCATAAGGTCTGCTAAGATTGAAGCAGGGGAGATCACAAGGAGGTCAGCCCCAAAGAAAAGGGAAAATGAAGTAGGCAATGTGAGCTCAGGTTACGCAAAGCCTGTCACTGTTAACCAGTCGAGGACGATAGTCACAGGCCAGCAAGCTTCACCAAGGCGAGAGCCTAACACAAGACAGAATACAGAAAAGTTTTAGTTCACGCCAATACCAGTGACGTATGGGGAGTTGTACAAAGTTCTATTCAATGCACACGTGGTGGCCCCTTTCCACTTGGAACCGTTGCGGCCCCCATACCCTAAGTGGTACGACGCAAATACTAAGTGTGAATACCACGCAGGGATTACGAGGCACTCAATAGAAAATTTTACCTCATTCAAAAGATGCGTCGAAAGGCTTATTAAGGCAGGTGTTGTGAAATTCGATGATACACCTGGTACAGGAAATCCGTTGCCTAGTCATACCGATAAAGGGGTAAACGCGATAATTGAAAACATAGAGAGGAAAGTCAAGCTGAATGTCGCGGAGATGAGAACCCTATTGAAGCTAGTTTGGAAGGAAATACAGAAGAGAGGCTTAGTCCCACAGAGGTTGGAGGATAAAAACCAAGATATACAGAACTACTGTGAGTTCCATTATGAGAAGGATTACGAGATCCAGAATTGTCTTGAGTTTAGGTCCCTAGTACAGGGTCTAATGGATAGTAAGGAATTGGAGTTCTTCGAGCTTGTCGAAGAGGATGATGTATGCTTTCTAAGAGGAGAGTCAAGCGAAGAAGGCTGTAGAGCCAACCGTCCAGTGATAATTATCTCAAAGCCCAGAGTCAGTGAAGTAGAAGTAAGGGCTACACCAAGAATTATAATCCAGAAACCAGTAGCTTTCCCTTATAAGGATATCCATAAGGTGCCTTGGAGTTATAACTATAGTATAACAGTGCCAGAGAAGGAGGGTTCGGTTAACACGTCAAACACAGAAGCCGAGCCAGCAAAAGGGGAACCTGTCGTGCTCAAACAAGAAAAGGGGAAATCAGAACCACTGGTTAATGAGCCAGTAAGGGAAAATGAAGCCAAGGAGTTCTTGAAGTTCCTAAGACACAGCACATATAGTGTTGTGGAACAACTGCACTGACAACCAGATCGTATATCTGTATTGGCTCTGCTGTTAAATTCGGAGGTCCAACGCGACACGCTGATGAAGGTGTTGAATGAAACCTATATCGCGGATGACATTTCTGTTAACAAAATGGATAGCCTCGTCAGTAACATAAGTGCTGACAACTTTATCTCCTTCAGCGATGATGAGATACCGCCAGGGGGCATGGGGTCTACTAAGGCTCTCCACGTCACTACCCGTTGCAAGGGGTATACGTTGCCTGGGGTACTGATTGATAATGGATCTGCACTGAATGTCTTGCTTTGGTCTACCTTAAGCCGTCTGCCTATAGACAACTCTCGCATGAAGACATGCCAGAATATAGTGAAAGCGTTTGACGGAACCGAAAGGAAAGTAATGGGAAGGATAGAGATACCTCTTCAGATTGGCCCAAACACGTACGAAGTAGATTTCCTCGTGATGGATATTAAGCCTTCCTATAACTGTCTATTAGGAAGACCTTGGATACACACAGCTGGGGCAGTACCATCCTCGCTGCATCAGAAGGTGAAGTTGGTTACGGAGGGCCGGCTAGTAACGATAAATGCGGAGGAGGACCTTATTGCGTCGGTTACCAGTGATGCGCCCTACGTGGAGAATGATACTGAAGCAGTTGAATGTTCCTTTCGATCTCTAGAGTTTGTGAATGTAACATTTATAACTGAGGGAAACAGGATTCCGATGCCTAAACTATCAGGGGCTACGAAGATGAGCTTGCAGCTGACAGTTGGGAAAGGGACATTACTCGAAAGAGGACTCGGGAAGCACCTTCAGGGACAAGTTAAAGTGCCAGTCTTGGTTGGCAAATGGGATCGCTTCGGTTTGGGATTCAAGCCAGATGCAAGCCAAATAAGGAAGGAGTTTGAAAGGAAGCAAGAATAGCGGAGAGCAAGATTGAGTGGGGCAGAAGTCAAGTGGAAACCGATGAGCTTCCCCCAGATTTCCCAAACGTTCGTATCGTGAGGGTTTCTTCATTCGACACAAGAGAAGACAAGAGGAGGAATGGCTGAAGATGTAGTAGAAATCTGAAGCATCAACGCCATGTTCGAAGATGAATCAAACGAAAGAAATTTATCGGGCATTCGTCCGTATGAGCCTGGGAATATTTTGGATAACTGGACTGTAGAAGAAATTCCTGTAATCTTTAGAGCTAACACAGAGTAATATTCAAAACCCACTTGTTGTCTTCTAGCCTAGGGACGATAAGAATCTTTTGTGAAATAGGCTCATGTTCAAACATTGTTGTTTTCAATAAAATGCATTTTCATATATCAGCTCGAGCAATTATTCATTCTTCCTTTTCATTTCATACACAATCATACCATACGAAGGAATTATTCATTGTTGTTTTTCTTTGGGTATTCTCCTATACTCATAATAGGCCCCCGGATGTCAACGTCATGAGCAATGCTGATACAAGCCTAGAATCTCCTTTTGAGCGAGACATGTGCTTTGAGGGATCTCAGGATTTTAAAGATGACGAGGATGGTGGTTTATCTTCAGACTTGTTAAGGATGGTGGAGCAGGAAGAGAAGCAGATTCTGCCACACAAGGAGACCATTGAAATTGTAACCCTAGAAGAAGTGAAAGAAGTGAAAATTGGCACTTGCGTTAACGAGAGAACAAGGCAGGACCTGGTTGAGTTATTGCCGGAATTCAAAGACGTCTTTGCATGGTCATACCAGGATATGCCTGGTCTAAGTACCGATATCGCAGTACACTGTGTCCCTACAAAAGAAGAGTGCAAGCCAGTTCAGCAGAAGCTCCGAAGAATGAGACCCGATGTAGCAATAAAAATAAAAGAAGAAGTCAAGAAACAATTTGATGCTGGATTCTTACAGATGGTCAATTATTCAGAATGGGTAGCCAATGTCGTCCCTATCCCTAAGAAAGATGGGAAAGTGCGGATGTGTGTAGATTACAGAGATTTAAACAAGGCCAGCCCAAAGAATAACTTTCCATTGCCTTACTTTGACACCCTAGTGGATAACACAGCAGGCTATTCACTGTTCTCTTTCATGGATGGGTTCTCCGGGTACAATCAGATCAAGATGCATCCTGAGGACATGGAAAAAACTACATTCATAACTTTATGGGGGACATTTTGCTACAACGTGATGCCGTTTGGGTTGAAGAATACGGGAGCAACGTACCAAAGAGCCATGGTAACCTTGTTTCATGACATGATGCACAAGGAAATTGAGGTCTACGTTGATGGCATGATCGCAAAATCCTGAACTGAAGAGAAGTATGTGCGAGTTTTGAGAAAATTGTTCCTGAGGTTGAGAAAATTTCAATTAAAGCTCAATCCGTCAAAATGCACTTTTGGAACTAGGTCCGGAAAGTTACTCGGCTTCGTAGTCAGTGAGAAGGGAATAGAAGTCGACCCTGATAAAGTCAAGGCTATACAGCAATTGCCTCCGCCGCTCACTCAGAAGGAAGTCTGAGGTTTCTTGGGGAGACTAAACTACATCGCTCGGTTCATCTCGCAGCTAACTGAGAAGTGTGACCCCATATTTCGCCTTCTTAAAAAACACGATCCTGGGGTATGGGATGATGAATGCAAGAAAACTTTTGAAAAGGTTAAGCAATATTTGTCCAGTCTTCCAGTGCTAACACTACCTAGCCCTGGTAGACCATTGATATTGTATTTAACAGTATTCGATAATTCAATGGGATGTGTGCTCGGCCAACACGATGAGACTGGGAGAAAAGAAAGAGCGATATATTACCTCAGTAAAAAATTCACTGAGTGTGAAATGAGATATCCGCCAATTGATAATCTATGCTGTGCTTTGGTTTGGACAACACGAAGGTTGAGGCAATACATGTTGTACCATACAACTTGGCTAATCTCGAGGCTAGACCCTCTCAAATATATGATGGAGTCAACCATTTTGAATGGAAGAATGGCCCGATGGCAGATTCTGCTCTCTAAGTTTAACATAGTCTATGTCAGCCAAAAGGCTGTGAAGGGGAGTGCAATAGCGGACTTCCTAGCCAGTAGAGCTTTGGAAGACTATGAACCCTTGAATTTCAATTTCCCCAATGAAGGCCTAATGTTTTTGGCGATTACTGAAGAAGACGCGCCCGAAGATCATTCTTGGAAACTGAGCTTCGATGGAGCATCAAATGCCGTTGGCAATAGAGTTGGGGCAGTACTGATATCCCCAAATGGAGATCATTATCCATTCACTTGCAAGTTGGATTTTGACTGTACGAACAATATGACAGAATACAAGGCATGTATCATGGGAATTCGGGCAGCTATAGACCGCAGAATCAAGATACTAGAGGTATACGGGGACTCTGCATTGGTAATCTATCAGCTCAAAGGCGAGTTGGAAACAAAAGATCCCAAATTGATCAGTTATCGAAAGTTAATCCTGGAGTTAATTAAGGAGTTTGATGATATCACTTTCCATTACGTCCCGCGAGACGAAAATCAGATGGCTGACGCCTTAGCTACACTAGCTTCTATGATCAAAGTAAATGAACAGGAGTGTTTGAAGCCAATTCAGATGAGTATTTGTGAGGCTCCAGCTCATTGCTGTAATATCGATGAAGAGAAAGAGAGAGATGATCATCCTTGGTATCATGATATCTTACAATATGTGAAGAGCCGTGCATACCCAGATCAAGCAACCGAAAATGATAAAAGAACATTGAAGAGGTTGGCCAGTGACTATGTCTTAGACGGTGAGGTCCTATATAAGAAGAGAAAGGATCAGGTGTTGCTAAGATGTGTTGATGCGGTTGAGGCAAAGAAAATTCTAGAGGAAGTCCATGATGATGTCTATGGGACACATGCCAATGGTTTCACAATGGCTCGACAAATTATGAGATTCGGATATTACTGGTCCACGATGGAAGGAGATTGCATCAGTTACGCTAAAAAGTGCCATAAGTGTCAAATTTATAGAGACAAGGTCCATGTGCCTCCTTCACCCCTCCATGTCATGACTTTCCCATGGCCATTCTCAATGTGGGGCATGGACGTCATTGGGCCAATCTCGCCAAAGGCCCCCAACGGACATCGATTCATTTTTGTGGTCATTGACTACTTTACCAAATGGGTAGAGGCTGCTTCGTACGCCAATGTCACAAAGTCGGCAGTTAGCAAGTTCTTGAAGAAGGAGATCATATGTCGTTATGGTATGCAGAAAGGATCGTATCTAACAACGCGTTGAATCTGAACAATAACGCGATAGCGGAAGTCTGCAGTCAGTTCAACATTAAGCACCACAACTCGTCACCATATCGCCCAAAAATGAATGGGGCGGTTGAGGCAGCTAATAAGAATATCAAGAAGATTGTGGGGAAGATGGCTGAGACTTGCAAAGATTGGCATGAAAAACTTTCATTTGCCCTTTATGCTTATCGGACATCTGTCAGAACTTCTACCGGGGCAACACCTTTCCCATTGGTTTATGGGATGGAGGCAGTTTTACCCATTGAATTCGAAATCCCTTTTCTCCGAGTTTTATCAGAGCTAAAGTTAGACGAAGCAGAGTGGATCCAATCCTGTTATGATCAGCTAAACTTGATTGAAAAAAGAGGCTGAAGGCTATTCTACATGGTCAAATATACCAAAAGAGAATGATGGAGCATATTCCAATCATCAGCCTTATCTTCACTGAGCAGGAGTGAAGCAGGCTAAACATACCAGATCTTATCTTCGCTGAGCAGGAGCGGAGTAGATCAAATTTTGGTGAATCTTATCTCCATGTATCAGCAATAGAGCAGATTTTAGCCACCAGCCTTATCTTCACTGAGCAGGAGTGAATCAGGCTAAATATACCAGATCTTATCTTCGCTGAGCAGGAGCGGAGCAGATCAAATTTTGGTGAATCTTATCTCCATGAGATTTCGGCCACCAGCTTTATCTTCACTGAGCAGGAGTGAAGCAAGCTAAATATACCAGATCTTATCTCCGCTGAGCAGGAGTGGAGTAGATCAAATTTTGTTGAATCTTATCTCCATGATATTTCAGCCACCAGCCTTATCTTCACTGAGCAGGAGTGAAGCAGGATAAATATACCAGATTTTATCTTCGCTAAGCAGGAGCGGAGCAGACCAGATTTCAGCAGATCCCACCCCACTTAGCAGGAGTGGAATGGATCAAGTCTCAATAAATCGTATATCTACAAAGCAGCAATGGAGCATCTAGAAGCAATAAGATGCAGTGGGTTAGAACGAGGTTACTTGAAGAAAAGAGGGAATCAAGAAGTCAATACATGACAGGGCCAGGCAAAATTGGCCCTTCTAGGTCTTTGCTCTATTTTCGTTGCACGATAATGAGCAAAGAGGGGCAGTTGTTGAACCCAATTTATACCTGGCCCAGAACCTATTAAAACACAACACAAGACCCAAAACAAAATTAAACCAACCCTAACCTAATTAGACCTAGCCCAATACCCAATAACCCAATACCCAAAACAACTCAACCAAATACCCATTTCACCCTAAAAGATACCCTAGCAGCAGCAACGTGGGAGGCGCCGCAAACCAGCTTCCAGGAGCCGCACGTCGCGCGTCCCTCCGTTTCGTGCGCAAGCCCACCTCGTCACGCCTCCGAGATATCCGCAAGCTACACCTGCAACAGAAAAGAAAACGGATAGCAATAGGGATTTTGATTTTTTTTACTTCATTGGCTATAAAAAAGGCCACACAAACACTGTAAAGGGGGATTTTTTTGTTTTTACACTATCAAGTAGAAAATAGGCAGAAATCCAAATACAGAGGCAATCAGAAGTCAGTTTTTAGGTGATTTTTCCCTTTTATTTTTGCATCTCCATCTGATTTAGCATTTTTTCCTTTTTCTTTTATATTTCACTTTGCTCTATTCAAAAAACTCAAAAAAAGGGATAAGGAATACCTGTTTCGGGTAGCGTCGTCGGGGCTTCGTCTCCTTCGTTTAAGAATCGCACCCATTTGAAATCAGGGCCCTTTTTGAGATTATGGTGTTTGATCTATGGATATTGGCTTTGCTATTTTCGTTGAAGGAAAAGATTTGAAAGGGAACTAGGGGTTTTATTGTTTCTAGAGGAAAAATGGTCTAAATGAGTTTGCAATAAAGAAGGAAAAGCTTTTAACTTTATTAAGATGGTGACGTTTGGGTTGAGTGTGGGAACCAGCCTGTACCATTAATGGTTAATTGGCACACATAGCCCTCGTGATTCTGTTGCACCATTCAATCGCATCCCGATTCCTTTCTTTTTTTAGTTTCACCCCCAAAATTTCTATCTTTATTTTAATTAAGCCCTATTTCGATTATTTTTTATATTTTGTCATAAAATTAATTATTTTTAGTTTTTATTTTATTATTACTATTTTATTATATTCTACTATTAATTTTGGTATTATTTTTTTCTTTTTATCCTATTATTTGTTATACTATTTTTATTATACTACTATTTATTATTTTTATTATATTATGTGCATATTACGTTTGTTTTACTAATTTTTTATATATACTATTTATTTTAAATCATTATATTATTATTATTAATCTTTTTATATATTTTATTAAAAGTTAGCTATTTTAAATATAGTTTATTATACCTATTATTTTTTGTATTGTTCCTACTGTTTACTATTACCTTTTTTCTATTATTACTTATACTTTTATATATATATTTTTTTTTGTTTTCCCCTTTAAATATAATTATTAATAGTCTTATCATGTTATTATATTATTTCTATTATTTTTTTAAAAAAATTTACCACCGTTGTTATTACCATTTTTTATACTATATTATTATTGTTATTTGTCTTAATTTAGTATGGTTATTTTTTTAATTTTACTTTTATCACTGTGTTTGATATCATCATTGACGTATTATTTTCATTCCCATTATATATTTTTATATCATTAATATCATTATTGCTATATTTATTATGTTATTTTTTTTTTTACTATTGTTTTGATTATTATTATTAATTCTCCTTACGGTTATTATGTTTTAGGTGTTAATACATGCACTATCAAGTTTATTATTATATTGTTATTTCTTATGTTGCATACTATCATGTTTCTTAAAATTTTAAATTTCCCGAATCCATTCATTTAAAGATTTATTCTCAATTGTTTTCTAAAATAAAGGCAATGTTCGCTATTTAATGAATTCAAAGGATCGCGCCCTAACGTACTGGGTGTCGCTTTCTTCGTTTATTTTAAATATGTGAATATCCTTTTATCAGTTCGCTCTCAAAATTTTTACAATAAAGGCAATGTCCGGTATTCATGGAATTCAAAGGATCGTGCCCTAACGTACTGTGTTTCGCTTTCTTTTTCGTTTGAATATTCGAATATCCTCTTAAAACTAAAACACACGTTTTAAAAGCCAACAAAAAGAGGATCGCATTTTGAACTCTGTCCAAATTTTTAATTTTCGACATTCAAGATACCAATTAATCAATTAAGTACCAATTTTGGGCGTGTCGAGGGTGCTAATCCTTCCTCATACGTAACCGACTCCCGAACCTGTTTTCTTAAAATTCGTGGACTAAAATGTTTTATAAGGTGGCCCAATTACACCTCAAAAAGGATTGGTGGCGACTCCCAATTTTCGTTTTCAAAAGTCGATTCCCGTTTTCAAATTAAAAATGGTTTCGACGTACACCTCTATGTTCAACGCAACAAGGTTGTGCGTTTTGTTTGACTTTCTTTAATTTTTTATTAAATTATATTTTGTATTTAAAATTTAACTTGCATAATATAAATTGAGTTTGATTTATTACATTTAAGGTTTGGATTTGGATGTATTAGGTTTATTTTGGTTTTGGGCTTGATAATATATTTGGTATGAATTTTAAGTTTAAACATATTAATATATTTTTTATATATAAAGTTAATAGATATTAGATTTTGTTATATTTACGATGTGAATAAAGAAAAAAATGTAATATTTAAATTATATTTATAAAAAATGTTATAGATAAAATGTTGAAGTGATTATAAATACTTCTTAAACTTGGGTTCAAACATTGCAATTTTTTGTTGTTTTATATATTATATTAATAAGGTAAAATTATATATGTAGTCATTCAACTATTAATATTTTTTTTATCATCTAACTTTAAAAAATTATAAAATTGTCTCTAATCATTAAATGGCTAACAAAAAGGATGGTGTGTCATGTAACAACCCTTATTGTGAGTATGGTGATTTTTAATATTATAGACTGAAATAATTATTTCAAATATAATTATTATTTTTATATGTAAAATATTTCAAATATAATTGTTTTTCATCTACATTGTGGTGTAACAACCCGATAGTCACGGGTGTTGGAAAAATATATTTATGAGACTCTGTTCTCGTAAATTAGACTCGTAAATATTTATTAAAAATATTTACAAAGTTAGTTGTGTGGTTAATTAGGTTTTGGTTAGATAAATTTGCATGAATTAAGAGTACTTAGGTATAATGACTAAATTGCATAAAGGGTGAAAGTTGAATTATAGATTAAAGAAAAACTAAAAAAACTAAAGAAGCAATTATGCCATTGCTCATAAATGAGGCATTTATAAAATTTAATGATAAAATATATATATATATATTATAATATTATAATATATTTACTTAATGTTTAAGTATATATATATATATATATTATAATAATAAAGAAAGAAAGGATAAAGAAAAATAACAAAGAACAAACGAAACAGAAGGGAAAAAGAAAGAATAAAAAAAGAATGAAGAGAAAGACACAAAGCTAGGGTTTGAAATTGTTCAAAGCTCAATTGGTTAGTTGATTTAATTTTTTTCTTGTAATTTTTATGTTTTTGGAATCCTGGTATTAAAAACCACCCAACCCATGTCAAAATTTTAGAAATTATTGAGTTTTTAAGTGTTGTCTATGTTGAATAATTTTAGTATTAGGGATTAAATTGATAGATTTTTAAGCTAAAAATGAAAAAGGATTAAATTGTAGAACAAATAGTAAATTTTGTGTAATAGGGACTAAATTGTGAAAAATTCAAAAATTAGGAATTTATGTGAAATAAGGAGTTGAATTTAGCCTAAAGTGGAATTTGCATGAAAATAAAGAATTAAATTTGAAGAATAAAAGTTAGTCTCGGTTTAGGGACTAAATTAAAATTTAGGCAATATTTAAGAAAAAATTAAAATATTCAATATGAAATTGAATTTTGTTGTATTGATGATTTTTAATTGTTTTAATTCCGTAGCTAACGTCGTACCAGAATCCTCGACTAAAAAGGAAAAAGATAAAGTCGACGAAGAATAGCTCGAAATTTCTAGTTTGTATTTCTATAATCCAAATTTAGTTGTTAATTGTTATAATTCAATTTAATATATATATGATAAGTGTTGAGGTGAGAATTATTGTGCTTTGCAATTGAAATGGATTGATTTAGTATGTGATGAATTTATTGAATTTATATTGATTGAATTGATATGTATATATATATTGAATATATTGATTATTTGAGTTGAAATGAATATTGGTTGTATTTGAAAAGTGAAATTAAACCCTATTAACTATATCAAGCTGAGTCGGATATAAATGACATGCCATAGGATTGGAAGAGTTTAGGGATTTCTTCGACTTCAAGTGATGGGACACCGGGTGTCAATTTACTACTACGGATTAATTCGATTAGGCACTGGGTGCCAATTTACTTCAGTTTAGCCAATAAGACACTAGATGTCAAATTATTACTTCTAATTATCCAATGAGGCACTAGGTGCCAAACTGGTGTGTTTTGGTTGGATCCATGTATCCGTCCGAGTCCGAGTTATGTTAATAGGGGTAAATGAATAATAAAGTTTTATAATTGATATTGAAATAGTATGGTATGAGAAATGGAAGTGAAAATATATGGAATATATGAGTTATAGACTCATGAAATGAATATGAAATCATAACGTAATTGTATAAAGAAATGTGAAATAAATTGTGAAAAGCTATATATATAGCAAGTAAGTAAATTGAGATATTTGTGAAACAAATGAAATATGATATGGTTGTTGTAATAAATAAATATTGATGTTGTCGAAACCATTTTTCAATTTAAAAAACGGGGAATCGACTTTAAAAATATGGAGTCGCCACCAATCCTTTTTGAGGTGTAATTGGGCCACCTTATAAAATATTTTGGTCTACGAGTTTTAAGAAAACAGGTTCGGGAGTCGTTTACGTACGAGGAAGGATTAGCACCCTCGTAACGCCTGTAGCGACGTAAAAATTTAGCTTTGGTCACTAATTGGGGTGTTTGATTGAAAGTTTAAAAAACCGAGGTTTGATTTTAAAAAAGGAGCCGCCACCGATCATTTTTCTAGGTGTGATCGGACACCTAATAAATAATCATTTTAAAAATTTATTTTCGGATAAAAAGAAGGCCGAGTTTAGGTCTACGTTAAAAATCAGAGAAAAATGGGGCTCGGGAATCAGTTACGTGCGGGGAAGGTATTAGCACCCCCACAACGCCCAAAATTGGTATCTCATTAAATACGCATTGTCTTGATTTCCAAAATACGAGTTCAATGTAACGTTTAATCATGATCCAATTAAAAAGACGAGAGGTTTTAAAATTTTGATTTTTTAGAAGGACGTCCCGGTTTCGACACGAGCCGACGTGATTCACCTAACATAGCGATGAAACCGACGACTTAGTCATAACTCGGTACGTTGCCTTATGCTTTGAAATTAATTAGAAAACAAGAATAAAATCTTCGGAATAATGCAAAGAATAAAAATAAGTCAAAGAATGAGTTAGAAATATATCGAGGTAAATAATATTAAAAAACAAATACGATGGAATAAAAATATGAATGCACCCATACACACATATGAACATAGAATAACATAACACAAAGTGACGAAAGCACAACATTTAAAGAAGGGGACACAAATAATATTACTATCGAAAATATTTATATAATATAGTGTTAGAAAATACGTACATAATAGTTATTTAATATATATATATATATATATATATATATATATAAAAGACAATATGCAAATGTATATACATGAAATAAGATAAAAATATGAATTACTTGTATTTAAAAAAATATATAATATATATAAGATACTATGCATACATAATAGAGAGTTAGAAATAATATATATAAGAATATATACCTAATATACACAAAAATGTACACAATATATATTAGAAAAGATAGTAATAAAACTTAAAAATAACTACTAATGGTACTACGTAAAAGCATGTACATGTGTATTAAAATAAATATATAATAAGGTTAAAAGTATGTACATGATACGCATACGTATAATATAGTTATTAAAAATCATATACATATAATATTAAAAGGATAGATACATGTAATATAGCATGAAAAATATATGTGCATAAGATAATGTAAAAAATATATACGACTAATAACATGAACAGCATACACAATATATAAAAATATAATATATAAAAGGAATGTAAAGTATATACGTAATAGTGTTAAAAATATGTACATAATATAGTATTAAAAAATATATACATAAGATAATATATATAAAAAAATAAAAATATATGAATAATATGATATCTAAAGTATATACAACATATGTATGAGAATATGATATCAAATATATGTACCTAAGATAATATATATAAAAGAAAATATATGCATGTATGTGTGAATAATATAATATTAAAAGTACGTACGTAATATATATAGAAATATATACAAAATAATAATATAAAAAGAGTATTTAAAAAGCATGATATATGTACAAGTATAATAATAATAATAATAATAATAATAATAATAATAAGAAAATGTGATATAATAATAATATAAGGAAAATAAAGTAATTAATCATAACATATTTAAATTGACAATTATAATAGTAAATATACTACAGTTAAAAATAATACTATGAAATATATATATATATATATATACACGTATATAATAGAGATATACAACATCAATAACAATATTGATAGTAATAATTAATAAAAAACAAAAAAGGACAACAATAAGGACTAGAATCGAATTTATAACTGAAATACGGGGCTATAATAAAAACAAGAAAAAAACTTGATTGCAAAGTGGCTGAAAAGCAGAGGGATTAAAAATGTAAATTAACCACATGTCTAAACACACCGTTTAATATGGACTAGATTAAAACAAGGTCGAAATCTCAGAGGCAAATCAAAAAGAAAGAAAGTTAAAATGGGGCTCAATCCTCGGATCACGCAAAAGGGAGGGACTAAATGTGCGAATATCCCTTCTAAGCCAAACGCGCGGATCCTCCTGGGTGCTGAAACGGGTCGAAATCGAGTGGCCTATACGGCACCGTTTTGATCATTACAAAATTAAAAGAAACCCTAGGCATAATGCCTAACCACTCTCAGACCAAGGCACCAAACGGCGCTCCCCTCCTTCCTTTACCTGAAGCCCATCCCACATCCGATTGCTACGAAGAGGATGAGGCTTCGACGACCACCATGGTAAGTCCCTCCCTTTCTCCCTTTTATTTTCTTACTTTTAACCTTAGAATCAAAATAATAAAAAAAGAAATCCCCGATCAAGAAGGAAGAATGCGAAAGTAAAAGAACAACCTTTTTTGAAATTTTTTTCCTATTTTCGATTTCTCTTAAATACATGCGTAATACGATCTCTTCTATTCGAAACTCGGAAGGATTTTTTTGATAATCTTTTTTCAATATTCTAAAATCCCCCCATTTACAATCACTATTCGGCCCTCTATATAGCCGACTTAACGAGAAAAATAAAAAATACAATCTTGCTTCTGTCTCTACTGTTATTTTTTGCGTGTAGCTTTCGGTCTTGTTTCTGTTTGGTGTTTGCTGTTGTTTACCGTTTCTATCTCTGTTTGCAGGTCTTCAGAGGGTCAACGGGGAGAGGCTTTGGCCATTTTGGTACAAGGGACGGAAGAGAGGTTAGGCCTCGGGACGAGGCGCTGACGGTCCGCTCGAGGCACATGGGGGTGAACGGCGCAAAGGGAAACTAGGGTTTCCTAGTTGGCCGATGTTGGTTAGGGTTTTGGGCCTATCGGGCTAGGTTTTTTTAGTGTATTTGGGCCCCTGGTTTGGGACAAAATGTGGGTAGGTTTAGTCTTTGGGTCAGGGTTTAGGTGGGTCTACTGTTGGGGCTATTGTTGTAATTTGGACTTTAATTTTTGTAATATGGATTTTAAAATTTGGGCACTATTTGATTTTAAATTTTGTGTTTTATTTATTTTTGGTTTATCTGCTTCTTGGTTTGGTTTAAAATGGTTTTAAATGGGTGCAAAATTAGGCTACAACAACGCCCAAAATTGGTACCTAGCTGATTAGTTAATGTCTTAGTGTCAAAAATTTGAAAAGATTTTAAAATATGATCCTTTAATTTAAAAGAAAAACCGGAGTAAATTGGATAAAATGTAAAGATCTACTCATCTCGAAGGGAAAAATGTCATACACAGTCAGTTAGGGTTCAACACTTCCAACCTTCGAAACCAAGCTTGTCTTTGATTTTTAAAACTCATGTATTAAGGTTAAAAAAGGATGTTCGGTTACTTGGGCCTTATGAAAATTTGGAACCCAGTAAGTTAGGGCACAATTTCTCAAAATTCCCAAATATCAAACATTGCCATTGTTTTATTTTGAAATCCTTACCTTGAGATAACGAAATATCACGTCCAGTGAGTTAGGGTGCAGCATCTCGAGTTCCCAAGGACAAGCTTTTATTTGAAACTCACGTATTTTATTTTCAAAAGGGTACTCGATTACTTAGGACCGACGAGAAAAATCGAAGCTCAGTAAGTTAGGGCACGATTCTCTCGAAGCTTCCAAATATCAAACATTGCCTTGTTTTGAAGAATCATTTTTACGAATTTGAGTAAAATGTAATGTTTTAAAGATGTGCGTAATAGAAATAAAATGGACGTGAAAACGTAAATAATGATAATAAGAACAAAATAATCACAGAGAAATAAATAAATAAGGTTAACAATACGATAAGTAAATAAGTGAGGATTAATAAAAAAATTAAATAATAAATAAAGGGAAAAGTTGAAAAAATAAGAAATAAAATAAGGAAAAAATAAAATAAAAAAATAAAAAAAGTAATAATAATAGTAGAAATATAAATAGATAAATAAAAATTAGATAAATAATAATAGTATTAGAATAACAAAATAAATATAAGTAGAAACATAATAATAATGGCAATAATATATTAAATTAGTTAATTTGATAATAAAATAGCGAAAATAAAAAAGAAGATTAAATCGAACCTTAAAGCAAAATTTTGGGGGAAATTAAAAATAAATAAAAGGAAATAGACCAATTTGAACATGCGAATAACAAGGAGGGACCAAAAGGGAAATAATCCCCACCTCCAAAACGCACAGCTTCAAGGAGGACCAAATGCAGTCAAAACCAATTTTAGGGCCAAAAAAATAATGAAAACTTAATTGCAAAATAATAAAAAAAAAAAACAGAAGGGCTAAAAGTAATTGGATGAATTTAGAGAAAATAAAGAAATCGAAATGAAATGGACAAAATTCCCACGTAATTGAAAGAGAAAAGAAAATAATTCAATTCCAATAGAAACAGGAAAAGAGAGAATAATCCAATTCCAAATGGAAGTAAGAACCAAAAAGTGTTTTTTTCTTTTTTTTTCAAAGAACAAGATACCCCTATTTATATACATGGGGTTTACTAAAAATAGCCTAACTAATTTAATAATAAAATAAAATAAAATAAAATCTTCCTATTTTTAGCCTTTTACCAAGTCAACAAAATTTGATAATCCCTTGGTTTTCTCCAGCTTTTTGATTTGGCCACAATTTAATGATTGTCTTTCAATTTGGCCCTTTTTTGGCTTGTTTTCGACCGATTGCATCCTTTGGCTTCAGTTATTATTTTTTGGGGGCCCAGGCCAAAATTAGCCTATTACAGCTGCCCTTCTTTGCTCATTGTCGTGTAACGAGAATGGAGCAAAGACCATAAAATGGCCAATTTTGTCTGGGCCTGCTGAGTCTTAGTGCTTCTTTTTTTTAAGTAGCCTCACTCTAACCCACTGCATATTATTGCTTGAAAATGCCCTATCGCTGTTTCATGGAGATACGATTTGTTGAAACTTGATCTGCTATTTTTAGCCTATTACCCTACTGCTTAGGAAGTTAAGGCCCACCGTCTTCGATTTGCTCCATTACTGTTCAGGGAAACAAGATCTATAATTTTTAGCCTGTTACCCTACTGCTTAGGGAGTTAAGGCTCACCGTCTTCGATATGCTCCACTACTGCTCAGGGAGACTAGATCTTTAATTTTTAACCTGTTACCCTACTGCTTAGGGAGTTAAGGCTCACCGTCCTTGATATGCTCCACTACTGCTCAGGGAGACAAGATCTGTAATTTTTAATCTGTTACCCTACTGCTTAGGGAGTTAAGGCTCGTGGCTTGAATCTGCTCAATTGCTGATACATGGAGATAAGATTGTCGAAATTTGATCTGTTCCACTCCTGCCAGTGGGATGAGATCTGCTATATTTAGCCTGCTCCACTCCTGCTCAGTGGGATAAGGCTAGTGGTTTGAATCTGCTCCATTACCGATACATGGAGATAAGATTCGTCGAAATTTGATCTGTTCCACTCCTGCCGGTGGGATGAGATCTGGTATATTTAGCCTGCTCCACTCCTGCTCAGTGAAGATAAGGCTGGCGGCTGAAATCTGCTCCATTGCTGATACATGGAGATAAGACTCGCCAAAATTTGATCTGCTTCACTCCTGCTCAGTGAAGATAAGATCTGGTATATTTAGCCCGCTCCACTCCTGCTCAGTGAAGATAAGGCTAGCGGCTAAAATCTGCTCCATTGCCGATACATGAAGATAAGACTCGTCAAAATTTGATCTGCTTCACTCCTGCTCAGTGAAGATAAGATTTGGTATATTTAGCCTGCTTCACTCTAGCTCAGTGAAGATAAGGTTGGTGGCCAAAATCTGCTCCATTGCCGATACATGAAGATAAGATTCACCAAAATTTGATCTGCTCCGCTCCTGCTCAACGAAGATAAGATCTGGTATGTTTCGCCTGCTCCACTCCTGCTCAGTGAAGATAAGGCTGGTAGCTGAAATCTGCTCTATTGCCGATACATGGAGATAAGATTCGCCAAGATTTGATCTGTTCCACTACTGCCAGTGGGATGAGATCTGCTATATTTAGCCTGTTCCACTCCTGCCAGTGGGATGAGGCTGGTGGTTTGAATCTGCTCTATTGCCGATACATGGAGATAAGATTCGCCAAGATTTGATCTGTTACACTCCTATCAGTGGGATGAGATCTGCTATTTTTGGCCTGTTCCACTCCTACCAGTGGGATGAGGCTGGTGTTTAGAATCTGCTCCATCGCCGGTACGTGGAGATAAGATTCACCAAAATTCGATTTGTTCCGCTCCTGTTCAGCTCTGGTATGTTTAGCCTGCTTCACTCCTGCTCAGTGAAGATAAGGCTGGTGGCTAAAATCTGCTCCATTACCGATACATGAAGATAAGATTCGCCAAAATTTGATCTGCTCTGCTCCTGCTCAGCGAAGATAAGATCTGGTATGTTTAGCCTGCTCCACTCCTACTCAGTGAAGATAAGGCTGGTAGCTGAAATCTGCTCCATTGCCGATACATGGAATAAGATTCGCCAAGATTTGATCTGTTCCACTCCTGTCAGTGGGATGAGATCTGCTATATTTAGCCTGTTCCACTCCTGCTAGTGGGATAAGGCTGGTGGTTAGAATCTGCTCCATCGCCGGTACGTGGAGATAAGATTCACCAAAATTCGATCTGCTCCGCTCCTACTCAGCGAAGATAAGATCTGCTGAAATTTGTAATTTTCAATTTTGCTACACTGTCCATCGGGGAATCTATCAGTAAAAGTGATTTCCTAGGGCTTATGCTTATGTCAAATGATTAGGATGCCATGATCAGAATGAGTCAAATGCTCCTAACTAAATGTATTATGAATGATATTTGTATGAATGCAGAACACCATGAGAAAGATCCCATTTTTAATCCTTGGGCTATCATTACTCGCTGTCTGTTAAGGCAATCGCTTCACTGACATGGGTTTTCTTGTTCAGTTGATATTTTCTGACAGAAAACTTGTAGAAACAATCTCATTTTGTTCAACTGGTTTGCCCCACTATGACTTCAAGGTCCAGTCTACTGTACTTCTGGGACATAGGGCTTGCACCATCTTCAAACCCTTCCACTGCAACTCAGGGGAATATAATCTGGTTCTTTCATCCATTCTCACCGCAATTCAAGGGTATATGATTTGACTCTTCTTCCATCAATTTGGTTTGTTACACCGTTCCTTGGATGTCATGATCAGATATGTATACATGATATTTGCATGAATACAAAATATTATTTCTCTCGAGAATGATCCCCTTTTCAAACTTGGGTTGACATTGCTCGTTATTTGTCAAGATGATATCTTTGACAGAAAATCTTCAGAGGAGGTCTTTCAGACAATTCCAACCCCTAGGCTTGGTAAATTCCAAACAACAGTCTTGTTTCAGGTTCCCGTATTATTTAGAAACTTCCAGGGTAATAAGCAGAACTTCTCTCGTGAAAATATCATTAGTCCTTTAATCTTTATTTCGATGCAAAGTTCTTGAAAGAGATCATGGCAAAGGACAAAAATGAAATTAATTAAGAGTATAGCTCGAAACAATTAAATTAACCGAAGATAGCCAAAAAAATAAAATTTATTGGGGCGTATCTCAAAAAGAATAAGGTAATCAATGATAACAAACCTGGGTAGGGTAGAAAATTAGGTGCCCCAGATATCACAGCCTAAGCTTCTCTGTACAAACTTCTTGATGACCATTTTGAGCTCAATATGTGTTTAGGTGATCTGAAGTACTTTGTCAATGCCCCAAGATGTAGTATACTTCCTCATTGTTAACTTAGGCATAGTAAGACAACCGTATGCCCCATTTTTAATCAAAATTTGAGCCGCCCTTTTTGGGTTTTCAACTCAAATCCTCTTTGGTCTCAAAGCGCCCTTTATGGGTTTTCGCCTTGGCCTCTCCTTTTATTTTCATCTCTTTTTCTTTTTGTTTTTTCTTTTTTTTTTCTTTTTTTTTTCCAGAGGTGAAGTATTCTTCAATTGAATCCAAATTCACTGGGTCAGATTGGTTCTTACCATCTACCTTGATCAACATCAATGCCCCTCCAGGGATAAGGTCATTCCCAGTTCGACATCCATTTTCTCTAAGATCCTTTTGTATGGGAATGATCCTTCTCAAAACTAAGTATCCTTGATGAAATTTTCGTGAACGATCTTTTTGTCATCACTTCGTATTATCTTAGTATATTTGACTGTAACGGATAGTTCCTGACCTTCTTTCTTCAATCAAGTTTGCTTAATCATTGAATTTGGATCTATACAGCCCTCAACAAAACTCATAGAGAAAAACTTGACCTTAACGGGCAAAAACTACCTTTATTTCAATGAGAAAGCCGTTGCCCCGGTAGAAGTTCTGATAAAGGCTTATTAAGCATAAATGCCCATCATTTTTCACAATTTTTCTCTTTTTTTTATATCAATCCCTTCGGTGTGATGCGGTGTTCAATTTTGAATGGACTGCGAACTTCTGATATCATGCTGCCGCTTAAGTTTAGTACATCATCAGATACAATTCTTTTTTGGCATTCTATACTGACATAGAATCTGTTGACTGTCGTTCTCGTGACATCGACATATATAGTAACTTCTGTCCACTTGGTACAGTAATTAGCGGCCACAAAAATAAATCAAAACTCGTCAGAGGCTTTTGGTGAAATCAGCCTGATGACATACATGCCCCACATAGAAGAAGATTATGAGTTCCACTGATTCTTTGCAACATGAGGTTTGCTTCTCATCTTGTTCACCGTCATTAACAGATCAAGAAATAAGCTACAATCCTTGTTATCTTCAAAGTCCTGAGATCCCATTAAACACATATCTCGTTTAAAAGGAGATCCTAAGTTAGTAGTAGTGTCGCTCATATCATTGATATCTAGAGACCTGTTATAAGGACGAAAGAAAATTTGAAGAATAAGAGAAACCAAGAATATTTACTCATGTGGTATAATCATGAATGAAATGAAAAGAACAGTTGCTTGAAAATGAGAAACAAAAGATGCATTTCATTGAAATAAAGACACTGGACATAAGCCTATTTCACAAAAGGGTTCTTATTGCCTCTAGGCTTAAAGCAACAAGTGTTTTGAATATTACTCTAGATTAGCCCTAAAAAATACAGGGATTTCTTCCACCGTCCTATTTTCAAAACACTCACAAGTATGCAAAGGTGAATGCCTGTTAAATTCTCTTCTCCGCATCATCGATTATTGCGTTTACCCCCTCATCAGCATGGTTGGGTGACAGATTTTCTATACCAGACTGGTTGTCAAACTTCGCAATGCCCCTTTCAATAAGCCTTTCAACTAACTTCTTAAAAGTGGTACAATTTTCTATCGAGTGTAGTAACGATGTTCTAGGGTAACTAGAGAACGATCTTAAATTAATTAGGGTCCTTCTATGAAATGTAATGCATGTGATGCAATGTAATGCAAATGCATGGTGATGAATGCAAAAAGAAAGAGAGGCGTTGATTCTGAATTCAATTTTATTAGAATAATTTTTCTAGAAAACAAATTTCTTTATATAAAATGGATATTTATATGGCCATGCCCTCATAGTCCAAGTAAAGATATCGATCTTTTTCTTCATATCGGGATGTAAGGTTAAATCTTACGAACTTTCCAAATGATGCGCCTCCTAGCTCCTTTTGCTTGATATGGGTCGCGACTCTTCACTCACCTATCCTCGCGATGCTCGTTAGCTTCTTTAAAAGGGTCGAGACATGATAGCTCTCGCACAGTCTTTGTCAGTTTGAATCCTTTGAGTAGAATTTTGCATTCTTTCGCTGATTATCATTCTTCCTCTGTTGTGTTTACTTGGACTACATTCAGACGGCAATATTATAATCCACCTTATCAAGAAATTCGTTCCCTCATGACAAGCTATTCTATTTAGCAATCGAATATGAACCAACACCTCCTTTATAAAATAATGCAATGCAATGCGATGCAATCATAAACAAATAAAACACGTTAGTATAGGAAAAATAAACAACCTAGAACACCTATCTGAGTGACCACTAAGGTTTGGCGTAGCCCTAACTAGGGTAGGCTCCTAGGGTTCACTATATGTGGTTCGGGTCTAAGGTAAGGGTACCTGAACCAGCAGATTCCTGAATCTTCACCCATTATAAGCTCATTTAGACCGAGTCCAGTTCAGGTGAATACATTTCCCTATGGCTACACGGAGATGAAAATCTCACGAAGACATAGGTACGGATGTATCCCGGAAGCGATCCACTATCCTACACAGAGGTGAAAACCTCACGAAGGAAATAGCTTCTCACTCCCACTTAAAAGGTGTGACCACAACGGTCATGCAATGCAATGATAGAAGATATAAAAGAACTTGAAAACATGAATAAAACGATGAAAACCATAACCCCAAATAGATGAAATGCAATGAGAGGATAATAATTTCAAAACCAAATTCAATTTTCGACAAAAGACAAAAAGTAATCAAATCGCGGCTTGACTCTCTTATTGGTCCCCAGTAGAGTCGCCAAGCTATCGAAACCATTTTTCAATTTAAAAAACGGGGAATCGACTTTAAAAATATGGAGTCGCCACCAATCCTTTTTGAGGTGTAATTGGGCCACCTTATAAAATATTTTGGTCTACGAGTTTTAAGAAAACAGGTTCGGGAGTCGATTACGTACGAGGAAGGATTAGCACCCTCGTAATGCCCAAAATTGGTACCTAGCTGATTAGTTAATGTCTTAGTGTCAAAAATTTGAAAAGATTTTAAAATATGATCCTTTAATTTAAAAGAAAAACCGAAGTAAATTGGATAAAATGTAAAGATCTACTCATCTCGAAAGGAAAAATGTCATACCCAGTCAGTTAGGGTTCAACACTTCAAACCTTCGAAACCAAGATTGTCTTTGATTTTTAAAACTCATGCATTAAGGTTAAAAAATGATGTTCGGTTACTTGGGCTTTATGAAAATTTGGAACCCAGTAAGTTAGGGCACAATTTCTCAAAATTCCCAAATATCAAACATTGCCATTATTTTATTTTGAAATCCTTACCTCGAGATAACGAAATGTCACATCCAGTGAGTTAGGGTGCAACATCTCGAGTTCTCGAGGACAAGCTTTTATTTGAAACTCACGTATTTTATTTTCAAAAGGGTACTCGATTACTTAGGACCGACGAGAAAAATCAAAACTCAGTAAGTTAGGGCACGATTCTCTCGAAGCTTCCAAATATCAAACATTGCCTTGTTTTGAAGAATCATTTTTACGAATTTGAGTAAAATGTAATGTTTTAAAGATGTGCGTAATAGAAATAAAATGGACGTGAAAACGTAAATAATGATAATAAGAACAAAATAATCACAAAGAAATAAATAAATAAGGTCAACAATACGATAAGTAAATAAGTGAGGATTAATAAAAAAATTAAATAATAAAATAAAGGGAAAAGTTGAAAAAATAAGAAATAAAATAAGGAAAAAATAAAATAAAAAAATAAAAAAAGTAATAATAATAGTAGAAATATAAATAGATAAATAAAAATTAGATAAATAATAATAGTATTAGAATAACAAAATAAATATAAATAGAAACATAATAATAATGGCAATAATATATTAAATTAGTTAATTTGATAATAAAATAGCGAAAATAAAAAAAAAGATTAAATCGAACCTTAAAGCAAAATTTTGGGGGAAATTAAAAATAAAAAAAAAAGGAAATGGACCAATTTGAACGTGCGAATAGCAAGGAGGGACCAAAAGGGAAATAATCCCCACCTCCAAAACGCACAGCTTCAAGGAGGATCAAATGTAGTCAAAACCAATTTTAGGGCCAAAAAAAAATAATGAAAACTTAATTGCAAAATAATAAAAAAAACAGAAGGGCTAAAAGTAATTGGATGAATTTAGAGAAAATAAAGAAATCGAAATGAAATGGATAAAATTCCCACGTAATTGAAAGAGAAAAGAAAATAATTCAATTCCAATAGAAATAGGAAAAGAGAGAATAATCCAATTCCAAATGGAAGTAAGAACCAAAAAGTGTTTTTTTCTTCTTCTTTTTATCAAAGAACAAGATACCTCTATTTATATACATTGGGTTTACTAAAAATAGCCTAACTAATTTAATAATAAAATAAAATAAAATAAAATAAAATAAAATCTTCCTATTTTTAGCCTTTTACCAAGTCAACAAAATTTGATAATCCCTTGGTTTTCTCCAGCTTTCTGATTTGGCCACAATTTAATGATTGTCTTTCAATTTGGCCCTTTTTTGGCTTGTTTTCGACCGATTGCATCCTTTGGCTTCAGTTATTATTTTTTGGGGGCCCAGGCGAAAATTAGCCTATTACAGATGTGTTTTTATTTTAATCATATATTTGTAATTTCTTATCTTTAAATATTTAGATTATAGAAATATCACTGAGTTTTTACTCAGCGTACGATTTTGTTTTCCGTACGCAAGTTAGGTACTTAATTTTGATTGCCGATTCAGCTACCAACAACGGTTTCGAACTCAAACGTGGTACTGTTTATCCTTTTGTGTCGGCATGTACCTAGGGTGTCTAACTATTAATCATTTTGTGGAATGATTGTAAATAAGATTATAAGTTAATATTGGTTGGTTATATACATATAAATATGTGTTATGTTAAGGTCATATTATGGCATGTTTAAGTTAATGTTTAAATGAACATGAAATAGGCAAAATAGAGTGAATTTTACATGTCTACAAATTAGACTTGAATGATACTTTGATGATATGATTTGATGATATAATTTGTGGTGCCAATGAGGGTACATTGGTTAGGCACCTAGGATGTATGAGTTTGATTGATTTTGACTTGAATATTATAGAATATGAAATGTTTGAAATTATGTCTATTTGATCGGTAATGCTCCGAAACCCTATTCTAGTGACGGATGTAGGTTAGGGGCAGGGGTGAAGCCAGGACAATTTTGTAGGGGGCCGAGGCCCCTGCTAGCCCCCTGGATTCGCCCCTGGTTAGGGGTGTTACATGTCATCTCTTAAAATTCGCATAATAGCAACTTTAGCCCTGAAACTGTAACGCCCCCAACCCGAATCCGTCACCGGAATAGAGTTACGGAGTATTACCGGAGTTACTAATTTATTTATCAAATATTTTATTTCATCTAGCATTCGTATTTAGAACCAATTAAAATTAAACATATTGTCCCCTAAACGTACTTATTTTTCTCGACATGTTTTACTTGAATTTTATTACTTGTCTCAGTATGCTTAATTTTCTTATATCATCGTATCAAAAATAATCACATATTTACATGTCAAGATGCATATCATTTTCTTGCCATTTCTTCATAAACTTAAATCAGGTAATTCATTATATCAAGATTTCATGTATTTAAAAATACAATTCAAGCTACACTAATTTACCTCGTTGCTTGTTTATGTTTATAATTTCACTAATCCGATATCTTTTCTTTTCCGCGTTCAAGTCTCGTATTTTAGTTGCACGGATCTTTATAAATAAATTTAATCATCATTTTCATTCATTTCATATTCTAATACATTTAATTAATGCTCTAGGCAAAATTTCCATTTTACCCTTAAAACTTTTAATTAATTACAATTTCATCCTTGATTTCAGAAAAATAAAATTATTGTCATTTAATCCTTGTTTACAGCCATTATTCTTATACATATTGATAACATCCCATGAATTTTATGAAATATCAGAATTTTCTATAATTTCAACACTTTTCAATTTAATCCCTAAAACATGTTTTCGCCTGATCTTGATCTAAATTAATATTTTTATTCAATTTTATAATTTAAATAATAAAATAATCCATTACATGCAATTTGATCATTTTTGACATTTTTACAAAATCGCCCATAAAGTTCTACTTTTATTCAATTTAGTCCCTGAGCCTAAAACATGCAAATTAGCCATGCTAGTTGAATATTCATACATACTTTCCTCCTCCTCCTCTCCATTCCACATCCTTAATTTATATAACATGTTATAAGTAACATTATCAATAATTTCACTATTTACTTATATGTATATTCAAAACTGTCCATTTGCGTCATGGTCACTAAATTGTTTATATCTTGAGCTATAAAACTCGAAATTAAGATCCGTAAATTTTTCTTAAAACTAGACTCACATATTTTAGCCAATAAGTACAGTTTATTCTTTGAAGTCAGCCCTATTCTGTTATCTGACAGTTCCGACCCGTCCTCACTAAAAATCAGTTATCTCCTCGTACGGTATTCGGATGATGTTCCCATTTATTTCTATTGAAAATAGACTCACTCAGGAATCTAACTATATAAATTATGTCTCAAAATTATTTTTATACAATTTTTAATGATTTTTCCAATTCAGAACAGGGGAGCCCAAAATCATTCTGAATCAGTCTCACAAAAATATAAATATCTCAGAATATATAATTCCTTTACTTGCTTTGTTTCTTTTATATGAAAATAGACTCAATAAAATTTAATTCCATATCTCACTCAACTTCTAGTTCAATTTCTACCATTTTTGGTGATTTTTCAAAGTTGACCTACTGCTGCTGTCCAAAACAGTTTTAGTGCAAAATATTGATTATCAAGTTTATAACACTCTTATTTCCCTTCTCTACAATATTTTCCATCACTTTCTCTTATTTTCTCTTCACTAACATATCAAGAATATAGAACCATATATAAGAAAACTCTACTTTAACATCATTTCCATGCTTTTTCAATAATATCAAGCTTAAAAATATATGGAAATCTTGATGTTCTTACCTTGTCTCCTTGGTTTCAATCTTTAATTTGATTTTCTCTCTCTTCCAGCTTCCCTTTCTTGAATCTATCTTGACATTCTAACTTCCCATAGTCTCCTTAATATTTTCTCTTTTGGTAGCTATGGAAATTCTTTTGATTTTTGGGTGAAAATGGTGAAATTTTAATGGAAGGACTAAATTGTAAAGAAAGGAAAATTTCTTTCTTCTCTTCTCTCCTCTCACGTTTGTTGCATGCATGGAAAGATAAAGAGAATTCTTCATCTTTCCTTCCTTATATACTAAATAAATAATAATAAATAATAATAAATATCTTATTAAAATAATATTTATCTAATTAATTAATTTAAAATATCTGCAATATAATCATTACATTCTAGAATTCTCTCTCTTACTAATTGACCATTTTGCCCTTCATGATCTTTTAAAATTCCATCCTTAAGTCATCACTTAATTTGGAAAAATTGCTATTTAGTCCCTCATAGTTCTTCACCTATTCAATTTGGTCCTAATTCATCCATTTTCTTTAGTTTCTAGATCATTCCACCCATAAAATATTTACACTATTGGTCCTTCAACTTTTTCAAATTTACACTTTACAATTTAGTCCTTTCTTGAATTAATATGTCATAATATACTTCCCAATGACTCAATTTTCCTTTCTTGTCACTTTATTTTCTTATTTTACTATATCAAGGATAATATCTTATTGTAGAAATTTTCAGGGTATTACATAAACATTTATACATTATGTCAATTTTGTAGTTTTATTTTTATTTGTGATCATTTCACCTAAAAAGATTAAAAAAAACAAAATTATTAGTTAAATTTGATTAAAGAAATACCAAAAATAAAAACACCTGAAAACATAGAGAGCCTCACCATTTGTTCAATTAACTGAGATGATTCACCACTATTGAATTGATCATTTCAGGGCATTTTCTCATTCTTTTCTCTTGATGTTCGATTCACCACTATTGAATTGAGCACTAATAACTGAGATGATTCATGCTTAAATCATTTGATGTTGGTTTAGCCAAGTTGCTTTTATTATTGTGGTCATTGCTGCCGTTATTACCATCTCCAAAAAACATAGAGAGCCTCACCATTTGTTCAATTAACCCACCATTAAAAGGAAAATGAAAATGATTTTGAAATCATTACCTTCTTAAGCTAGAGTCGTAATAAATTTAGCCAACTTCGGGAAGTGGATAAGCTAAATGGCATAGGGACTTGGGAGTTCCAATGGAGTCATGATTGAACTCACATTATTGGTCTTCGAAGCCAACATCAAACGACGTATTTTGTTGGTAAATAAGAGCATCAAAGTACTGCCACTTGGTCCACTTGTGACATTATCCTTGCATTGACTCAATGGAAAAAATAAAGGACAATAAGAGGAACCATATGACCCAAATTTTGAAAATAACCAATTCAATTCCTTGAAAATAAAAGGTTAAAGATTTGCTTGGTAAGATGGAAAGAAAATGGAAAAGATTGAAAATTGAAGGGGTATAAAAATAGAAAGAAAGAAAATATAAATATTCTTTTAATATATGTGCTTGGTAGGAAAGATGGAAATGAAAAGTAATTTTTTTTTTCCATCCATTACTCGAAAGAGTTAAAAAATGAAAGGAAATAAAATGGAATTTGTTAAAAATACATAATTTTAAACTAATATATACCCCTCTATCATTTTCTCTCATCTTATCATTCAAGTTTGAAAGAATTGGTTTTTATATATTAGAATGAAAAATGATCATTTCTCCTATTTTCTTTCTTCTCACTTTTCTTCCCTATCAAACACACTTAGGGTGTGCTTGGCTGGGTGGAAAAGTTAAAGGATGGGAGGAGGGAGTGGAAAAATGAAAAGAAAATAAATTTGGAGTGTGCTTAGTAAGAAAGAAAAGTGAAAGAAAAGAAAATAGGAGGGATGGTCAATTTCCATCCTAATGCATAAAAATCAACGCTTTCAATTTGAAAAGATGAGATTAAAAAAAATAGAAGGGAAGTGTATTTTAGTTCAAATTATGCAATTTTCAATTGTTTTAATTTCTTTCATCTCACTTTTCAACTCTACCAAGCAATAGAAAGAACAAAAATTACTCTATTTTTTTTTTCTATTTTTTTCATCTTTCTTACCAAACACACCTATGAACAGAAAATTTATGTTTTTCATTCTTCTAGTTTTCTACCCCTTCAATTTTCCATCATTCCAATTTTCTTTCTACTCTACTGAGCAAAGTGAAAGGAAAGAAAATAAAACAATTAAAAAATGTATAATTTTGAACTAAGACATTTCTCTTATTTTTTCTCATCTCATCTTTCTAATTTGAAGGTATTAAATTTTATGCATTAGGATGGAAAATGATCATCTCTTCTATCTTCTTCCCTCTCACTTTTCTTCCACGCCAAACACACTCAAAAATAAATTTCTTTTCACTTTTTCGCTCTCTCCTCCCATCCCTTCACATTTCGACCCAATCAAGCACATACTAAGATGCTCAACTCAGAGCTCAACCTTTTAGAAATTACTCATGTAAGGGCAAAACCTTTCAAAATGATCATATAAGGGTCCAACATTTACAAAAGTGCTCAAATAAAGACTTTTCACGTGCTTTAGCCTAGTTTGTAGGAAAAAATAGGTAAACGATGACATATTAAAATAAAAAACACTAGATGTTGCTTGAAAATAAAAAAATAAAAACATAATTTGAAACATGATATATAACACTTGAGAAGCCCTTATTTGAGTACTTTTGAAAAGATTTAGTCTTTATTTGAGCACTTTCGAAAAGATTTTATTCTTATTTGACCTTTTTAAAATGCTTGGCTTTTATTTGAGTACTTTTGTAAATGTTAAGCTATTATATAACCATTTTTAAAAGTTTGACCTTATACCATCAACATCTAAAAGGTTGAACCACAATTTGGGAATTTAGTCAAAGATAAAAAGTATCCACTTCGTTAATTCAATTTAATTTTAAGTCTAACAACTTAAAAAAAAAATTAAGCTTAGATTTTCTTCATCAATAGGAGCCAACTCAAGCTAACAATAAATGAGATAATTGTCATTGAAATATGCTAAGTTCTTAAGCCATTTGAAATATAAGAAAAACAATGTAATCGGGAGTATCTAGTTTTAATAATAAATTGGATTTTTTAAATTTAAATATTTTTGTTCTTATTTTTAATTTACACCTTGTGTATTGAATTATATTTTCATGTAAAAAAGAAAAGAAAATTAGGTAATGTGTAAGCATTGAGAGCTAAATTTTACAAAATTAAGACTAAATTTGATACTATATGTAAATGTTGAGGACTAAATTTGTTATTATATAAATTTTAAAAGTTGTCCTCTATCTTTTTGTTAGAACAAAAAAGAAAAATTGAATAGTTGGATGATCATTTTGTAATTTTTTATAATAACAAAAAGATATAAATACCTTTACAATAATATTGTTATTTTATATTTATAGGAGACTCCGACTCAATTAGTCTCTTAATATATATATATATATATATATATATATTAGGTTTTTTACTTGTTTGATTCACATGTTAATGGTATGTATTAATAAAATATATTATATTTTTATAAATTTTATTAATAAAATTAGAAATAATTTAAAATATATATCAAAACAATTTTTTCAAAATTTTGTTAAAATTTGTTTTCTAATAATTACGTTAATTTATATTATTTTTTGAATTAAATTAAATGTTATAAATGGATTGGCACAGATGTAGTTTAGCATTTTCTAATATTAGAATATAAATATTTAACTTTAAAATTTCAAATATTTTTTATACAATAATTTGTTTTATTGAAAATGGTTTCCGAAAAATAATTTATGGAAAATAATGTACTTTTCTGGAAAAGTTATATTTTCTGGTGTTTGGATGAATCTGTATAAAATATTTTTTGTTGTTTGACAAATTTCTTGAAAATATTTCATAAAAGTTGCTTTCAATAAAACAAACTAGAGGTGTGCATGGGCCGGGCGGCCGGCCCGGCCCGAAGGCCCTCCCGAAACGTGGGAGGGTTTGGGCAAAAATATAGGCCCGAAAAATAGGCTTGGACAAAAATAAGGCCCGTTTAAAAAATGGGCCGGGCTTATGGTAAGTTATTTTTGGCCCGAGCCCGGCCCGGCCCGGCCCGAATTCACTAAATGACAAAAAATCTACTTTTTTTTTTTGTTTTTGAATGTTATTTTCTTTTTGTTTTCTCCCTATTTTGCTACCATATTACTATTATGTTGCTAGTATTTTATTGTTATTATTTAGATATTGTATAAAACTTATTTTATTGTTAATTTTGTTATTATTTTAAAGGCATTTGTTAATTTTATTATTATTTTAGAGGTATTTGCTTATTAAGTTGCATCTATCTTAATGTTATTTAAGTCTACATATTTTTTTAAAAATTTATTTTCAATTTATTGAAAAATATTTATTTTGATTTTTTTAGTATTTTTGATGCATTATATATATTTAAAAATTATATAAAATAATATAAAAATTAATATGGGGGGCCAGGCAGGGCCGGGTTTTAGCATTTTTATATGGGTCGGGCCTGGGCAAAATTTTAGGCCTATTTTTTGGGCCCGGCCCGGCCCATGCACACCTCTAAAACAAACATACATTTGAGATTATAATAAGTAGTGAAATGATTACAAAGTGATGTTAAGGTGAAATTATAATAAATAATGAATCTTCATGATATTAAGGATTAAATTGTAAACTTTGTGAAATTTATAATTCAAACAAGAGAAGTGATATGCATGAAAATTTTTCATGTGAAATATGATATTATAATGAATTATTTGATTAAAGTGCTTATATGGTGAAAAAATAAATACATGGCAATAAGGACTAAATTAAAAAAAATGTACAAAAGTTTAAGTGTGAAATAATTTAATACATGAATGATGAAATTATGGTAAAAGTTTAATGAATGTGTTATGAAATGGTGAAATATGCATAAAGTATCGTAAAAGTGAAATGGTGGAAAAATATGGAATTTTTATGATAACAATGACTGAATTGTTAAACTTGAGAAAATATCTGGATGAAATAATAGAACTGAAATACATAGAATTTTGATATGTGAAACAAGATATTGAGATAAACTATGTGATTAAAATGTAACAAGGAAGAAAATTAATTTAATATGATTAATTAATGAATATTGAACTTTTATGATAAAAATGGACTAAATCAAAAAGTTTTGAAAATTTATAAGAAAATATTTGATAAGTGAAGAATGTAGTAAAGAATGCAACATCCCAGTGTTTTGACCCAATGTTTAGGTTGGATATAGAGTTGTTACAGTGAACAGGGCCTCATCAATTTAGAAAATATCTTATGGAAAAAGAACTGATAAGATATTTTATAGGAATAAAGGGGTTATTTTATATTGGCTGAAAAACTTTTTGCATTGACTATCCTATTTTACATGAAACAAACATTGGAAAAGACTAAAAATATTTTCCGTAAAAACTTTACGTTGAAACAAACGGAGCCTGGTTTTTAAAAACTATTTTAAGCATTATTTTTTAGAAAAAGAGATATTTTAAAAAACAACCCTATATATTTTTAAAAAATATTTATACTATTTACAATATCTATTTAATTCAAGAGAATGATTCACTTACATTATGTAAAATTAAAGTGATTTTACATTGTTCTATAACTTTTTATACACTAACAGTATGTTTGGTTGGCTGTAATACTAATGCATAACAACTCAATTCAGTGGGCCCATCACTAAACCATTGTTTGGTTGGCTGTAATAAGCTGTTACAACCCTATTCCATACGGGCTTATTCAGGGAAAAAATGTTGTTTACCATTCGGTGGTCTTCCCACAGAATGATGATTCAAGGAATAGGTGGGTAAAAAATTAGCTAAAGCTTTCAATTTTATCCTCACCATTATCCTTTCTTTCTCACGTTTGAAATCTTGCCCTTTCTTTTTCATGCTTCTTCTTTCCACTGTAATATCAACAAATTCCCAACTTATCAATTTAAACTTATTTTTAATCCCATTTCCTCCGAACCCAATTTGCATTTTCTCATCTTCTTCAACTCTTCTTCTATTCAATGTATTGATAAAATTGGAAATTCTTGATAGCTTAATCCATTGAAAGTGAAGTGTTTTTTGGGTCGTCTCGTAGGATCCAAGAATTGGTAAGTTTTAATTTAGACCCAAATTTTAAATGCCCTAGATCTGTACAGGTTTTAAGAGGAAAATGAAAGGGGGATTTTAGATAAAACTCTCTTTGCCTTCTATATGTTCATTATTTAATTAATTTCCAGTGAGGGTTTCTATTTTGCATTTTTGGGTTTGCTTCTTTTGTTGGGTATTTTATTTTATTTTTCTTGGTTCTAGTTTTAATGCCCATTGGCTTGCTTAGAAACTCCGTTTGGTGTCTACTAACTTAAACTTACTGTAACAGCCCGAATTGGAGGCTAAACGGAATAGTGGTTTCGAAACCATGAATCCGAGGTCTAAAATATTTTTCCCGATTGAGCCTTGATATTAATTGGGTGATTGAATATTGTGTGAAATGTTGGTAGGCAAATTTTATTGTTTGCATGTCCAATTTAATAGGTTGGACTAAATTGCAATAAGTGAAAAAGTATGTGTTTTAATTCATAAAAGTACTTGATTGAAATGGGGTTTTAAATCTAAGGTCCTTATATGGAAATTAGGCCATTTTAACTTGGTTTGGACAAAAATACCCATGGAAGGAAAATATTTTAAAGAAGGGAATGAGGGGCATTTTGGTCATTTGGATAATTAAAGAAATAAGGAGGGAAAATAAGTCAAAATTGGTGTCCATCTTCTTCATGTGTTGGCCGAAACTTGCAAGCACCATAGCTAGGGTTTGTTTCAACTTTCAAGCTTGATTGTAAGTGATTTCTAGCCCCGTTTTTAATGCTCTTCATATTTTTGAGATCCTCGTAACTTGCTCTAGCTATTTCTACCACAAATTTGAGCTACGATTCATTTTTAAAACTTTACCCATGGATGACCTATATGTATTTTGATGCCTTTACTAGGTGAAATAACTTTTACTAGGTGATTTTGGTGAAAAACTTTTACTAGGTGAATAACTTTTACTAGGTGATTTTGGTGAAAAAATGTAAAAAGGACTTATTTGTAAAAGGTGAAATATTGTGCGCATAAATTGTGAAATAGTAGGAATTTTGGGCTCCTAGAAGAGGAAAAATGATTCAGCTAAGCTTAAAATACAAGAAAATTGAATGAAAATCATTTATCGAGCCTAGTGACTAAATTGTAAAATTTAGAAAGTTAGGGGTCAAATTGTAAAATTTGCTATAAGAAGATTTTGGGCTGATTTGAGCAATGTGAGTATTGAATGAGTTAAATGTGTCATTATAGATCGAGAAGAACGTAGAATCGACCTTGACTGAGGCAAAGGCAAGGTTTCGGACTAAATCGCAAATTTGACATATTTTGTATCAAGGTAAGTTTATATGTAAGTAACGCATTGAATTTATTAATTTCATTATATATGGTGGTGTATTGTGAAGATTGCTTGAGTAATATTGTTATCGGAAAGTTGTGGGAATGTGAAATAACCGGTTAAACCTTCGAAAACTGAGAGATATGGATGAAATATAGCTAGGTTACATGAATGTTACCGAGAGTACATCATGTTGACATGAGAGCTATACGGTAAGTAGCTAGGTCACATGAGTGGTTCCAAGTGTAGGACATCATGTTGACACGAGAGCTACGATATGAGACTATGTGGGCTAGGTCGCATACATGGTACTAAAAGTACTTCATGTACACACGAGAGCTGGATTATATGGAAGGTGGAGCTTTGTGCTGAAACCACTGAGTATCGATGGATATTTCGAAGGGTTCAATGGGAAAAATTTACTACATGATGTTTGGTGTGAGTACTTAATGTTATGTATAAGTGTAGGGATGTGAGCAAGTGTATATGCGAGCAAGGATGTATGTGATTATATGCGTGGGTAGACAAATTGTATGGTGTATGTTAATACGGGAAAGGTTAAAGCGAGTAAGTGAAGTCATAATGAGTACTAAAATTGTATTATGTTAAATTTTGAGCTTGAATTTGAGCATGTTATCATAATGCTAATTATTTGCATATAGATTTACTAAGCTTAAAGCTTACCCCTTTCTCTTTTCCCTTGTCTTATAGTGTTGCCAAACCAGCTCGGAATTTGGGAAGCGTCGGAGGATCACCTACAAAATCAAGAGCCGTTTTGGTATATTGAATTGTATTTTTGAATTATGGCATGTATAGGGACTTGGTTGTTTTATAAGTGTCAAAGTAGTTTAGCCATCATGTGGGTTCAAGTCCCTTGATAAATCATTTTGTATTAAGGCCACGTGATATGGCTAATGATGTTATTAGTTTGTATATCTATATGAGGTAATTCATAAAATGGTTGGTTTGCTTATGTGTGGATGAATTGTTATGTGTTGATTAAATGTTGAATGTGGCTATAATGAGGGCTCAAAAGTGTTATGGTATGTTGTGATAAAATGGTATAAGTTTATATGTGTTTTGAGGTATGAAATGGCTTGGAAAATAGCCTAACTTAGGGCCATACGGTCAGCCACCACGGCCATGTGAGTAGGGCGTGTGAAATTTGCATGAAATTTTCGGAGAATCAGTACATCACATAGTCTGCCCACACGGGCGTGTGCCCTGTTTTTAACCAAATTTTCTAAATTTCTTTTAAGTTATCGGTTTGGTTCCAAACCACTCCCAAATTATGTTTTGGGCCTCGTAAACCCATTTTAAGGATTGTATGACATATTATGAATAAGTTTTAGTTCAGGACGAAATTTTATGGTTCGACTTTGAGTGTTTGGTTGTGCTATTGTCATGTAATGTCTCGTATCAAGTTTTAGCATCGAACTCGAGTAAGGGGTGTTCCATTTAATGGTATCAGAGCTATGGTTTAGTCGGTTCTCGGACTACCGTAGTGAGTGTGCGAGTCTAGCTATACATGCCATAAAAATATTATGATAGTGTGGTGACTCCTGACATTTCTAAACTATGTTTTGTTTTATATAGTAATGGAACCCGACCGAGCAGCGGTTGATGATGTTGCGAGTAACATGCCAGCTCCTGTGCAATGGACCGCCCCTATAGAAAGTAGACTTGAGACATTGAGTCAAGGAAACGAGGCTCGGGATACCTTTCTCCAAATGATGAATGATTGGTACACTAATTTTATTAGAGCGAATCCTAATGCTCAACCCCTTCCTCCCTCACCTGTGCCACAACCGGTTCCCGTAGCTCCACAGAGTATTAATGTGGTAAGCTTGACAAAACCTCCAATGGATAAGATATGTAAACTAGTGGCCAAATAGTTTAGAGCTAATATTGATGATGATCTAGAAAGAGCAGAGTTCTGGCTCGAGAATTCCATACGGGTATTCGATGAATTATCTTGTACACCTGAAGAGTGTTTGAAATGTGCAGTATCTTTGTTGAAAGACTTGGCCTATCGTTGGTGGATAACCTTGATATTTGTAGTCCTGAAAGAAATAGTAACATGGGATTTCTTTTTAGAAGAGTTCCGAAAGAAATATATCAGTCAGTGATTTGTTGACCAAAAACGAAGGAGTTCCTTGAGTTAAAGCAAGGTAAGATGACTGTGGTTGAGTATGAATGTGAGTTCGTCAGACTTAGCAAATATGCACAAGTGTGTGTTTCTACCGAGGCAATGATGTGTAGAAGATTTGAGGATGGGCTTAATGAGGATATCAAAGTGCTGGTGGGAATTCTAGAATTAAAAGAATTCGTGGTATTGGTTAACAGAGCTTATAAAGCTGATGAGCTAAATAAAAAAAAGAGGAAAGCTGCTATTGAGGCTCGAGATGCCAGAAAAAGACCGATGAGTAAGTCGTTTCAATCTCAATCAAAGAGATCCAAAGAGAGGAACCCCCAGAAGACAGCTTCAGTTGAGTATTCCTAGTGAGACAGGGGGAAATCGTATTCAGGTTCTAAGGTCCAAGCTACCTCAGTGGCGAGTGTGGGCAATGTGAGATCTAATAAGCCCGAGTGCCAGAATTGTGGTAGGCAGCATTTTGGCAAGTGTTGGGGAACTATTGATGTTACCAATGAATTCAAAGAAATATGAAGTTGTCGTACATTAGTATTTCTTATGTTATGGTTGGAACTGTTCACTATCTCTATAGGTTTGGTTTTGTGTAGCACTTTTGAGAAATTAAATGCCATATGATGTTATGGTTAGAATTGTTCATTGTCTGCTATTTGTGTATTTGGTTTATGTAACAGGTTAGAATAGTTTATTGAATGTAGTGGGTTTGATTTTGAGTAGCCCTTTTTGTTGGGTTCAGATAGAAGCAGTTGCTTTCATGATAATAGGATATTTATTTTGTGGTTTTGATTTTTCCTCTGTCATTGATATTCAACGTTTCACTTAATCATAAAAACATCATATTATGTTTGTTTTTTTTTTATCATTTTGTAATCATGAACACCATTGATGTATAATAAGTCACATTGGAATGGTATTCCAAATCATAGAGCAACATGCTTAGTATCCCAAATCATAGAGCAACAACGCTTACTCTTGGATTCTTTGGTACATTGTTCATCAGCATATTGAACATTCACATATTACCCTACAATGGTGTAATCAAATCCATTCAAATGAATGTCAATGATGCTAAAATCATTGTAATTCAGTGGAAGTTCATTACAAAGATTAATTTCTTGTCAGTTATGTGTTTGCTCTTCTTAGATTTTTTTGACCCGTAATAATCAGTGATCCCAGGGGTGTTTATATCATTTAGTATAATGTTTTTTTTTTTGGTGATAAGAAAACATAACATAGGAATCACATAATCCTAAACCAAAACCCTTCTTGGATGTTGTTCAAACAATTGTAAAGCGTCCTCATTGCTACGAGCCATTTTCACAAGATAATTCGCAACTGGATGTAAAATATTATGTTTGGATAATCCACAAGATAATTCGTAAGTGTTATAGCCCAATTTTGCACACAAAAATAAACCCAAACAGAAACCAAAATTAAATAAAGTCCATGTCCATTTACAATTTTTGAGCCCGATTACAACCAAACAATCCAAACCCATTACAAATTTTAAACCCAATACCCAGGCCCTAATTGGCCTAACCCAAATACACCCAAACCCTAACTCAGAAACCCTAGCCCGAATACCCATTTAGCCTTAGCCGCCTCTGCCCACTTAGCCTTAGCCGCCTCTGCCCACTTGCCTCTGCCAGCAGCTGCTTCACCGCCCACGGTCACATCATTCTGCTCTCAGCACCGCCCTTCACTCCTGCAAGTAATAAAACAGACAAGACAGAAAGCATTTTGTAGACAGAAAACAACTTGTAAACGAAGTAAACAGCAGGCTATAAAAGCCTGATTTAGAACGATTGTAAGGGGCCGATTTTGGAACCCCAAAAAACAGAAATACAAATATATTCAAAAGCAATATAACAGTAGCAGAATTTTTAGCAGTAACAGCGAAGGGAAGACCCCCGAATTGCAAGAATAACACACAGGATACCAGAACCCTAGGCAGAGGTGATTTCTATTTTTCTAAATCCATTTCTATACGCATGTTTTATCAAAGTACCAACAAAGCATAAGAATATAAATAAACAAAAAAAAAAGAGGAAAAAATTGGAAACTTTACCTTTTCCGGCCACCGGAACGGTGGCCGGAACGACGCCGCGCGCACTGTGGTCCGATCATCGGCCGGTGACAGGACGGTGACCGGTCCGATGACCGGTCCGACACCGGACCCTCCCCGGATCCCTTCTCTCCTTCCTCCCTTCTCTTCTTCCTTCCTTCTCTTTCCTTTCCTCTCCTTCCCTCTTTCCCTTCTTTCCCTTTCCTTCCTCCCTTCTCTTTTCTCCTTTCTTTCTTCCTTCTCTCCCCTTCCCCTTTCTTTTTTTTCTCTCCGGACACCAAATGAACCAAAAAAACCAAAAAAGGGTCCTTTTATACTAACCGACCTGGGTCGGGTCGACCCGACCCAAACCGCCTAGGATCCGCGCGTTCTGACGTCAGAAGGGCTTATTGCGCGATCGGTCCTTCCGCCTTTTTTTAAATTTACAATTTAGTTTTATTCATTTCAATTTGGCCCGTTGGTTCGTTTTTGTTTGCAATTCGATCCTCAGTGCAGCTGTGCGTTTTAGGATTTCGGGTGAATTGCTGTTTAGGCCCCCCTATATTTTACCCGTGTTCTAATAGGTCCCTGTGACTTGTTTTGGTTTTAAAATCTGGCCCAAAACTTTAAATTTGTTTCTAATTTGGTCCTTTCTGCCCTATTTCGTTTTTTTATTATTTTATTATTATTATTATTATTATTATTATTATTATTATTATTCATATTATTATTAGTATTATCATATTTGTACGTAAAGTATAGTATAATATTTTATAATATTATTAGCATTTAGTTTAAAACAAAAAAATTACACTTTTTGTTATTACATTATTATTATTATTGATATATAGGTTATTATATTTTTATATGTTATTCATTAGTAGCATATTTTAACCTAATTACTAATAATATCTTCACATATTATATATATCTTTAGACAATAATACGTTATATGTAAGTATTAGTTTAGTAATAGTTGTTTAGATATCTTAATATATTACGTACTTATGTTTTAACGCTATATTCACGTATTATATATAGATCCTAATAACGTGTCGCATTTGTGGTTTTTACTATCAATATTCATGGTTATTGTTTGTATTATCATCATTTATTTACGCGTATTCATGCATATATATACGTATTATCCTTAGCATGTATTCTTTTTGAAATTTATATTTTTATACTTCGTGTATATACTTTCAACGTTGTATTATATTGTGTCCAAAAATGCATTTCATATGTACTTATACATCACGCGTCTATTTATAACACCACGTTATTCATATATTATCGTCATTTCACGCTTGTATATTTTCACTATTTTTAATATATGCTACGAGTATATGTGTCTAAATGCTATGTCGTATATATTTCATACATGTCTACCGTTTATTTGCATTATTACTATTACTATCGTGCATGCATTGATATATATATACATACATTGTTTATATGGTTTATTTTCACCTTACTCGTATTTATCGTGTCAATTCACGTTTCGACTTTTTCATCAATATTTATCTAAGATCTCTTCATGTTTTAACAAACAAGGCAATATGCCGATTTTAGCATTAGGCCGGTGATTTCATCGCTATGTTGGATGAATCACATATGGCTCGTGTTAGAAGCGGGATATCCTTTTCTGAAATAATAACTTTAAAAAGCTCGTGTTTTTTGATCGGATCACAACTAAATTTTAAATTGAACTCGTATTTTCGAAAATTAAGACAACGCATGTTTGAAAAGATACCATTTTTTTGGGCGTCGCGGGGGTGCTAATACCTTCCCCGCGCGTAACCGACTCCCGGACCCTACTTTTCTCTGAACTTTAACGCAGACCTAAACTTGGCCTTTTTACCCGAAATTTGATGTTTTATCAGGTGTCCGATCGCACCTAGAAGAAAAGATCGGTGGCGACTCCTTTGCTTTAACAAAAATCAAAACTCGTTTTCAAGATTTAAGATCGCCACAATTAGCGACCTAAGCTAAAAATTTTCGTCGCTACAGCTGGCGACTCCGCTGGGGACTAGTCTTCGAGAGTCGAATCAAATCAAAAGCGTTGTCGAAATTTTCGAAATGCCCTTTTCAAATTAATGTTTAGTTGTGATCCTCAAAATTTTGCAAAAATCATGTACTTGCATCTCATTGTAAATATTTTCTAACTTCTTGTCTACTTGTTTTGAAGCTCTAAATTTCTAAGCTTCGGTTCTCTAAAGTCTAGTTTTTAAAATAAAACGAAAGGTTTGTGAGTTTCTCCCCACACACTGTTCACGTGCATTGTTGCATAACATGAGCGCCATACCCGGGCTCCGTCCCTCTTAAGTGAAAGTAAACGCTACGCCTTCGTGAGTTAACTCGTCCCTCCGCACAGGCTAGTGAATACTTTCGGGTTACATATGACTTATGCTTTCGTGAGATAACTCGTCCCTCTGCATAGGCATAAGTAAATGTAATCCCTCAAATTGATCTCGTAAGCCTGTGATGGGCTATGACCGAGGTTCTGTACTAATCTTAGTAGATGACAGTACAGACAATTCGGGTACCTTTCTAGAACCTAAAACCACATAATGAACTGTACGAGCCACCCAATTAGAGCCATGCCGAACCTCTGTCCGTTTAGCAAATACCAAAATAGGCACACGGGAGAAACACCTCTATCCTTTTGTACTTTCGCTTTGTATATAAGGGGAAGGGATTCATCTGTTAAATTGAATCGGGTAGTTTAAAATTGCTTTAATTTATTTTCATTTATATTTGATCACTAATCGTGTTTTGATTGTCTTTGTTTTATTCTTCATCATGCATCATAGGCATCATTATAGGACGGTGTTGACTAAAGATTAGTTGCCAAAGAACGGGTTTCAAATGGAAGAGTCGATTGTGCAAACGACCGAGACAAACATCGCGATTCGGGATTGGTCTCTAAGGACTCAAAGAGAAAAGGGAGATAGCCTGGTAGAAGGATGCATTGTCAATCTGCCCGAGTGGGTAACTGTGAATGTCCGTCAAAACAACCTTGAAGACTTGGTTTGGATCTGGAATCAGTGGGATTCAGATACTAGGGGCATTTTCACGGAAAGGTACGGGGACATAGCCCATCTGATTGCTGTCAAAGTAGACGAAAGATTGATTCAAGCTATGATCAGATTTTGGGATCCGGGTTACCAGTGTTTCACATTCAACCAAGAGGATATGACCCCTACGATAGAGGAGTATGCTGCTCTACTGCGTGTCGAAAACATGCAAACCTACAAAATATATGTCAAAGAGCCCAAGCCGATGACATTCAGGAAAAAGTTAGTAAGGTTGACGGATATGACCGATGCATGGGCCGAAAAGCAAATAAAGAAGAAGAATGAAATCAGTTGTGTCCCATGGTTTTCCTTACGAGACCTGGTTTTAAACCATCCTGACATGTTGAAACGGATAAATTTGTTTGCTTTGGCTATCTATGGTTTAGTTGTCTTTCCGAAAATTCTCGGACATATAGAAGTAGCGGTAGTGGATTTCTTTGAAAAGTTGAAGCAAGGTATCAACCCTGCCCCAACCATCCTAGCAGAGACCTTCAGATCTTTGAGCAGTTGCAGGAAAAGAGGGGAAGGACGATTCATCGGATGCGCGCAGCTACTTAACGTTTGGATTTTGAGTCACTTTTGGAAGGTAGAGCGCACACCGTTCCACATGTTTTCGAAGACATTTGCTCCGTTGGAAGCTCACCTTAAGAAAGAGTGGCCGAAGGAGGTTACTGAGCAGCATTGGGTCTCAGTGTTTCAGAACTTGCGTGCCGAGGACATAGTATGGAGAGCGTCGTGGATGCGCCCTTCGCTTTTGTTATACAAAGTCGGAAACCAAGACTGGGTACCACTACTTGGATTGTGGGGAGGGATTGGTTACGCTCCTCTTTTGGTCCAAAGACAGTTCTCTTCACGACAGTTTATACCCGCCACCAGTGGTCTGGCTCAGTCAGAGTTTGTTTTTGCGGGCGAAGGTTATATGAAGAAAGTCCGAGACACTGCAAAGGCTTGGAAAAGAATTCATCTGATGAAGTTGGCTTTATATGCTGACACTATCACCCAGGACTACGATGCATGGAGAAAGCAACGGATGAGTAGTTTGCAAGTCTCATCGGCAGATTACGCCTTTCAGAATCCTTTTTCGAATGAAATTCCATCCGAGCTAGAGACGGCGAGACAAGAATTCGAACGCGAAAAGACAAAAATGTTACGAGACCTTAGTGCCCTTCAAGAAGAAAATTATCAGCTGAAGATCGATGTTCAAATTGAAAGATCCAAGGCCGAGAAGGTGCAAGAAGAAGCTGAGGTCGTAAGAAACGATTTAAGAGATCTTCATCTAGAAAATAAAAAGTTAAGAAGCACCATAAAGAACAGCGGGCTGGGCAAGTCGTCAGCGGAATGGAAAGAGGAATTGAGTAATGTCAAAGGTGGGATGGAATTTTGGAAAGGAAAAGCAAAGAAAGAAGAAGGAAAGGCTGCACATGCTGCAATAGAGTTAAGAAAGAAGTCTGCTGAGTATGAAGCTACATCTGTTGAACTGATGACTAGTCGAGCTAAGCGTCAAGAATTGAAAGAAATGATACGGGATTTAGAAGACACACTACAAGCCCGACAACAACAACTAGATACTCTCTTGGAAGCTTTGGAAGAAAAGAAGGGTCAGTATGATAGAGATACCCACGCTTACGAAAGAGCCCTTTGCGAAAAGGATGAAAATCTCAAATACTTGATCAACGAGATTCGTACGGCAGCCATGCACATAATACAAATAGCGGATGAAGCCGAGAGTCTTAGTTGCCAATTCCCGCCTAGACAGAGTTCGAGCATATCAGAATTCTTGGAACGGGTGAAGAATTACGGCAATGTAGCAAGGAAGTTTGTATAAAAGCTGGATCAAATGATGAAAAAATGTTTTGTAAATAGACTCTTTTGATTAATGAAATGCCTAGATAGGGGCTGTCTGGAATCAACACCGATTTTTGCATATGCATTCATAACTAACATTTGACGTGCATTCATAACTAACATTTGACATTCATTCATTCATTCATTCACTGCATATCCCACGATCGTTTACTAAAGAGTAGAATCATATAATGCGCAGTTGCGACGTTGTAAACCTGGAATCACACCATACGTATAGAACAAGTCGACGAGCTAGAGCAATGGAGGCTGAGTTTAACGAAAGAATTGAAAGGATGGAGAGAATTCAGAAAGAATTACAGGAACAGTTAGCCAGGTCGCAGCAGGAGACGAGAGAGTTAATGATAAGGTCTCGGGAAGAATCCACTGAACAGAAGGACCAATTGGCTAAAATGATGGAAATGATGTCGGCCCTAGTCAAAGGAAAGGGACCTATACAAAACCCTGAGGTTGTGAATCTTGATCAGGATCTGCCCTACCCTCCTGGGTTTACTCCGCCTCACGTGACATATAGAGGATACACACAGGGAGGACCCGCGGGCATAGAACAACGGCCTGTAACACCCCCTCCTGTAGGACAGGGAGTATTTGTGGCAAACCCAGGAACTGCTCCGGTTGATCCACCTGTCCCTGACCTAGACGATCCGGCAGAAATCGCTAGGTTAAGGATAGAAGATCAAGAAGTCCAAGAAAAGTATAGAAGTCTGGAGGAAAGACTTAGAGCGATAGAAGGCATTGAAGTCTTCTCGGCGCTAAACGCTAAAGAACTTAGTCTGGTACCTGATTTGGTCCTCCCTCCAAAATTCAAAGCACCGGATTTTGAAAAGTATGAGGGCTCGAGATGCCCGAAGGCACATCTCGTTATGTTCTGCCGAAAAATGACAGGCTATGTTAATGAAGACAAGCTGCTTATACACTATTTTCAGGACAGTTTGACCGGATCAGCTCTCCGCTGGTACAACCAACTCAGTAGAGAAAAGATCCGAACCTGGAAGGATTTGGCAGTGGCATTTTGCGAGCAGTACAAACACGTCTCCGATATGGTACCCGACCGCATGACACTACAAATGATGGAGAAAAAGCCATCAGAAACTTTTAGACAATATGCGCAGAGGTGGAGAGACATCTCGGCTCAGGTGGAACCTCCATTGACCAAGACCGAGATAGCAGTCTTGTTCATCAATACCCTGAAGGCGCCATTCTATGATAAATTAGTGGGGAGCGCCACAAAGGACTTCTCGGATATTGTCATATCCGGTGAACTTATAGAAAATGCGGTAAAAAGTGGAAGAATGGAAGGAGAAGGTTCGAAGAAGGCAGTGCCTATGAGAAAAAAGGAGCCGGAAGCCCACATGGTGGGAACCGGAAACCGTTATGCTCCTAGTCCATATCCTAATCAATTTCGACCTCGAAATTACCCGCCACCAAACTTCTATCAACCACAAGCCCCCTATTACCAACCACCACCTCCCTATCCTTCTTACCCTGTCTATGCAACCAACAACCCGAGGCCAGCCACCACGTTTCCTCAAAATGCCGGCTCTACCCAAGGCCAACCTAGAGGAGAACCAAGGCCAGCGAGGCCTAACCCCGAGAGACCCCAATTCACCCCTATTCCAGTATCTTATGGGGAACTATACCCCAAGCTTTTAGAGAAACAATTGATATCTCCCCATTACATGGCACCGTTGAAACCCCCGTACCCAAAGTGGTACGACCCAAATGCAAGCTGTGCATACCACGCGGGGAACCAGGGGCACTCTACGGAAAACTGCATTGCCTTTAAACGAAGAGTCCAAGGACTAATCGATACGGGTGTCTTACGCTTTGACGGTACTAGTGGTGCGACCGGAGACCCGTTTCCAAATCATGCTGAAAGAAATGTAAGTGCAGTGGAAGAAATAAGTGAATTGCGAACCAGAAGAGTCGTTTCGGAAGTAAGCACACCTTTGCAGAGAATCTGGGAGGTGTTGCTCGAAAAAGGGTTACTCTGTCGTCTTAGAGGAGTAACCGAGAAAAGAAATATGAAAAGTCAAAGTTTTTGTGACTTTCATGAAGTTATAGGACACAATATCCAATCTTATGAGCAATTTAAAGAACTACTCCAAGGCATGATGGATAGCAAAGAGATTGAAATCTTCAACGGAAGAAGAGAGGCCGATGAAGGAGAAATATGTGCCTCTGATGGTCAATCATCGGATCTCCCTTACACTGCGGAACGACCATTGATAATATATTATGATGCGAGGAGAGAACCAGTAAAACCAAAAATGGTAATTGAGGCGCTATCGCCTTTTCCGTACCAGGATAGTAAGGCAATACCTTGGAAGTACGATGTTAATATCGTCACTCCTGAAAGTGAAAAATCCCAAGGCACCGCTAAAAATATCGGAGAAGTTGGTCACTTTACCCGGAGTGGAAGATGCTATTCCAAAGAAGTTGAACCAGCAAAAAGGAATAATGATTCCAAACAAAAGGGAAAGGCACCCATGTTTGGGGCTGAAGTTGAATCGGAAAGTCTGCCCGAACGACAAGAGACTAAAAGGCCTGTGAACGAAGAAGAAGTACAGGAATTCTTGAAATTCATTAAACACAGTGAGTACAACGTGGTTGAACAATTAAGTAAACAACCTGCACGTATTTCGGTATTATCCCTATTATTGAACTCAGAGCCACATCGAAATGCCTTGTTAAAGGTATTGAATCAAACCTATGTAGCAAACAATATATCGGTCGAAAAGCTTGATAGGTGGATCAATAACTTGAACGCTGATAATTTCATCTCCTTCAGTGATGATGAAATACCACCGAGCGGTAGAGGCTCCGTGAAGGCACTGCACATAACAACCCGATGCAAGGGATATATAATACCAAACATGCTTATTGATAATGGATCAGCACTTAATGTTATGCCCCTGGCCACACTTTCTAGAATTCCGATAGATTTGTCCTATTTGAGGCCGTGTCATTCCACGGTGAGGGCATTTGATGGAACGAGACGAGAAGTTGTAGGAAAAATTGAGATCCCTCTAGAAGTGGGTCCTTATGTCTATGACGTCGAATTCCAAGTTATGGACATCACTCCTTCATATAATTGCCTCCTGGGGAGGCCATTGATTCATTCCGCGGGTGCCGTTCCATCATCCCTTCATCAGAAAATAAAGTTTATCATGGATGGCTGCTTGGTTACCGTTGAGGGTGAAGAGGATATTGTTGCGTCTATCTCTGCAGACACACCTTACCTCGAAGCGAACAAAGACGCCGTGGAATGCTCCTTTAGATCCTTTGAGTTCGTCAACGCCACATTTGTGGCTGAAGGAAACAGAATTCCTGTGTCTAGGCTGTCGAAGAATACTAAAATGGGAATCAAGCTGACGGTAGGGAGAGGGGCCCGAGCAAGGAAAGGTTTGGGAAGACATCATCAAGGGATAGTCAGGGCCTTAAAGCCAGTACCTCATAAGGCACGATTTGGTCTAGGATTCCAACCGAATGCACATCACTTGAAGAAACAGTGGAAGAAGGAACAAGAAAGAAGGGTTGCGAGGACCCTAGGACGAGAACCGGAATGGGAACCCATTGAGTACCCTCATTTGTCAATGACATTTACATCTGCTGGAATAATGTATCCTGGGCAAGATAGTGTGCACAGCCCACTGCTACTCGTTGAGAAGGCTTTCCAGAACATTTGTATAAATGTCGTTGATGAAGAAGCTGATACAAGTAAAAGTTTTTCGAGGATACGCCCTTGTCCCCCGGGTTACATGTTGGACAATTGGACCGCTGAAGATCTCCTTGTGGTTTACAAGTCTTCCTCAGAGTAATATCCGATATTTACTTTTTGTGTCCCTAAATAATGGGATTCTTTTGTAAGAGCTGTCGTCTGCTCTTTATCTATTAAATGAATATTAATGAAGAAGCATTTTGTCATAACCTTTTGCATTTGCATCTACTCCATAATTATTCTTTCATTTCATGGCCTGTTCTTGCACTTACCTCATACCATGCCATAATGTTTTGTTTGTTGTTGCCAAAACTTGGATGTCCCTCTATAGTGTTCTCTTTCCCATTCAATTTTCAGGTGTTCAGATGCCAAGGACATGAACGAACCCGTTACCAATCTTGAAATTAATTTTGAAAGGACCGTTTGTTTAGGAGAATTCGAGGATGAAGAAAATGCCGAAGACTACGTCTCGTCTCCTGACTTGCTAAGGTTGGTGGAACAAGAGGACAAACAGATTCTACCTCATCAAGAATCTGTTGAAACAATAAACTTGGGCACTAATGAAAATAAGCAAGAAGTGAAGATTGGGACCTCACTCTCAGAGGACACCAGGCAGCATTTGATTGATTTGCTTCATGAGTACAAAGACGTGTTTGCATGGTCCTATCAGGATATGCCGGGATTGGACGGGGACATAATGGTTCATAAGCTCCCGCTGAGACCCGAATGTAAACCCATCCAACAAAAATTAAGGCGGATGAGGCCCGAAATGCTGCTGAAGATAAAAGAGGAAGTCAAGAGGCAATTTAATGCAGGCTTCCTACAAGCTTCCAGATATCCAGAATGGGTGGCTAATATTGTCCCAGTGCCAAAGAAGGATGGTAAAGTGCGAATGTGCGTGGATTATCGTGACCTGAACCGCGCAAGTCCTAAGGATAATTTTCCCTTACCACATATCGACACATTGGTGGACAATACGGCGAAGCATTCATTATTTTCTTTCATGGATGGATTTTCGGGGTATAATCAGATCAAAATGGCTCCCGAGGATATGGAGAAAACCACCTTTATAACGATGTGGGGAACGTTCTGTTACAAGGTGATGCCATTCGGGCTCAAGAATGCCGGGGCCACGTATCAGAGGGCCATGGTGACATTATTTCATGATATGATGCATAAAGAGATAGAAGTCTATGTTGACGACATGATTGCTAAATCCCGAGGAGAAGAGGAACATATTGTGAACCTCAAAAAGTTATTTGAAAGACTGAAAAAGTTTCAGCTAAGGCTTAATCCAGTTAAATGTACATTCGGGGTTACCTCGGGAAAGTTGTTAGGCTTCGTCGTCAGTGAAAGAGGCATCGAGGTGGATCCAGAAAAGATAAAAGCCATTCAAGAATTACCACCTCCGCGTACACAGAAAGAGGTCAGAGGATTCTTGGGAAGGCTAAACTACATTTCCCGATTTATTGCTCAACTCACCAATCAGTGTGACCCCATCTTTCGACTCCTTCGAAAGCACAACCCTGGGGCATGGGACGAAGAATGCCAGGAGGCCTTTGACAAAATAAAACAATATTTGTCTAGCCCCCCAATGCTAGTGCCACCAACTCCAGGAAGACCTTTGATTTTGTATTTAACGGTGTTTGAAAACTCAATGGGTTGTGTACTCGGGCAACATGATGAATCGGGAAAGAAAGAAAAGGTGATATACTACCTCAGCAAAAAGTTCACAGAATGCGAGGCAAGGTATTCGTCGATCGAAAGATCCTGTTGTGCTTTGGTTTGGGCAGCTAGGAGGCTCAGGCAATACATGTTGTATCATACGACATGGTTAATCTCAAAGCTGGACCCGATAAAATATATGATGGAATCACCCGCACTCTCGGGGAGAATGGCCCGATGGCAGATCCTGTTATCAGAATACGATATCACCTATGTGAACCAAAAATCGGTGAAAGGGAGTGCAATAGCTGATTTCTTGGCGGCTCGAACAACCGAAGAGTATGAGCCCCTGAGATTTGATTTCCCGGATGAAGATCTAATATGCATTACAGAAAGAGAGTGTGAGCCATCAAAGGGGACGCCCTGGAAGATGAGCTTTGATGGCACGTCAAATGCCTTGGGGCACGGGATTGGGGCAGTCTTAGTATCACCGGAAGGATATCATTATCCTTTCACTGCTAGACTCAATTTTTTCTGCACCAACAACATAGCAGAATACGAGGCTTGTATCATGGGACTTCGGGCAGCTATTGAACGAAATATCGATGTCTTAGAGGTATACGGGGATTCAGCTCTAGTGATCTACCAAATCCGCGGAGATTGGGAAGTGAGAGACCCAAAGTTGATTAAGTACAGCTATCTGGTGGCTGAATTGATCAAAGACTTCAAAGAAATAACATTTAATTACTTCTCACGCGAAGATAATCAATTGGCTGATGCCTTGGCCACTCTGGCTTCCATGTTTAAAACAAATAAAGAAGCAGAAATAATGCCCCTCAGGATGAGCATATACGAGGTCCCTGCACATTGTTATAGCATCGAGAAGGAGGCTGATGAACGACCATGGTACCATGATATCTTAGAGTACATCAAGAATCAAACGTATCCTGAACAGGCAAACGAGAATGACAAAAGAACAATCAGAAGAATGTCAGTGGGATTTGTTCTTGATGGAGACACCTTGTACAAGAGAGGTAAAGATCAGGTGCTTATGAGATGCGTTGACACCGCTGAAGCCAAGAAAATACTTGAAGAAGTTCACGAAGGAATATGTGGGACCCACTCCAATGGCTTCACTATGTCCAGAAAAATTATGAGACTCGGGTACTACTGGTCGACGATGGAAAGGGATTGCATTAGCTACGCAAGAAAGTGCCACAAATGTCAAATTTATGGCGACAAAATTCATGTAGCTCCTTCTCCCCTTCATGTTATGACGTCTCCATGGCCCTTTTCAATGTGGGGCATGGACGTTATAGGGCCGATTTCTCCCAAAGCGTCTAATGGGCATCGATTCATTTTCGTGGTCATTGACTATTTCACAAAATGGGTAGAAGCTACCTCATTTGCTAATGTGACAAGGGCCGCTGTCTGTAGGTTCTTGAAAAAGGAAATCATTTGTCGATATGGTTTGCCTGAAAGAATCATCTCAGATAACGCTTTGAATTTGAACAATAAAATGATGACAGAGGTGTGCAAGCAATTTCAAATAAAGCATCATAATTCCTCGCCTTATCACCCGAAGATGAACGGAGCTGTTGAAGCAGCTAACAAGAACATAAAGAAGATCATCGGCAAAATGACAGAGACCTACAAGGACTGGCACGAAAAGCTGCCGTTCGCTCTGTTCGCATACCGCACATCTGTGAGGACGTCCACAGAGGCAACTCCTTTCTCTCTAGTCTATGGGATGGAAGCCGTGCTGCCCATTGAAGTCGAGATTCCCTCCTTACGAGTCTTAATGGAGTCGAAACTCGAGGAGGCAGAATGGGTCTAAGCTCGATATGATCAGTTGAATCTCATCGAAGAAAAACGCCTAAAGGCAATCTGTCATGGACAGATGTACCAAAAGAGAATGATTGCGGCCCATAACAAGAAGGTACGGCCAAGAGAATTCCACGAAGGAGAACTCGTTTTGAGAAAGATCCTCCCAATACAAAAAGATTTGCGAGGGAAATGGGCACCTAATTGGGAAGGACCGTATGTCGTAAAGAAGGCATTCTCTGGCGGGGCCTTGATCCTTACAGAAATGGATGGGAAGGAGTTACCAAATCCAGTAAACTCCGATGTCGTGAAGAAATACTACACTTAAAAAAAAAATGGGGAGATCAAGGTGAAAACCCAAAAAGGGCGCCTTGGTCAAACACAGAACATTAGGATGAAAACCCGAAAGGGCGTCCTAATAAAGCAAATCTGAGTCCAAAGAGCAGAAGCAATTTTGAACAGTGGGCCAAGTGACCAGGCTATAGTATGAAGCATTTCTGAACACTCGAGATCTTCTACACAAGAAGTCTTGCTCAGAAAGATTCGTGATTGAGAAACGTGGCAGAGTTCATGCATTGAATATCTAGAACATTTGTATCCACTAATATGGTTCTTTTTCTTCTATGGCACTTTCAATTATCCTTGGTTAACTTTGTTTGTTACCTTTGAAATTATTATGAAGTCTCTTTCTTGTACCTGCCTGACAACTTGCATGCATCTCATTATGTTGTTTATTTAATTGATAAATAGTAATATGACATGCTCTGAACAAAAGAAATTTTGAATATTACTCGGATAGAAAACTTGATAGGCACAAGAGTCTCAAAGCAGGAACAAAAGTTCAACGTATACCAGGCAAGTGATATCTGAGAAACGCAGATTACTTGTAAGGCTTAAAAGATGGATACAAAGCCTGAAGAGAAACTTAAGAATCCAAGCAATGAAAACAGATCATCATGATAAGTAAAGCAAGAGCTCGGAAGCAAGAACAAAAGCTCAGATGGGGCAAAAGAGTGCTATCCAAGAAACAAAGGTTACTCGTGAAATTGGGAAACGAGTACGAAGTTTAAAAGAAAAGGTCAAGAAATAATGAGACCAGATCACTACAAGAGTCGTGAAGAAAAGAGATCACGACAAACAAATGCAAGGCACATAACATGTTCATATAGACATGAATGCATTTAAGACAAACATGTGCATATCATGATTGCATCATTCATGACACATACAGATATTCTAGCAGAACGAAGGGTTTTCGATGATAATTGTACAGAATCAAGGGAATGATACTTGAGTTCCACCAGATGATATGTTTTGTACTCCGAGGTACCTTTAATTTATGTTTCAAAAAAATCGACTCACATTGCGAGAGGTGAGTTGAGCCTCAGGACACGCTGAGGTATTTTCAATTTCTGTCTTTAATTTATGTTTCAAAAATCAGCTCATATTGCGAGAAGTGAGTTGAGCCTCAAGACACGTTGAGGTACTTTTAATTTCTGTTATTGACTCATATTGCGAGAGATGAGTCAAATCTCAAGTCACGGCAAGATGTTTTCAACATCTGTCTTTAATTTATGTTTCAAAAATCAGCTCATATTGTGAGAAGTGAGTTGAGCCTCAAGACACGTTGAGGTACTTTTAATTTCTGTTATTGACTCATATTGCGAGAGATGAGTCAAATCTCAAGTCACGGCAAGATGTTTTCAACATCTGTCTTTAATTTATGTTTCAAAATCAGCTCATATTGCGAGAGGTGAGCTGAGCCTCAAGACACGTTGAGGCATCTTTAATTTCAAAATCAACTCATATTGCGAGAGGTGAGTTGAGCCTCAGGACACGCTGAGGTATTTTCAATTTCTGTTTTCAGTTTCAGTTTTTAATCAACTCATATTGCGAGAGGTGGGTTGAGCTTTTTTTTTAATTTCAGTTTTTAAATTTCTGTTCATTCAACTCATATTGCGAGAGGTGAGTTGATCTTTTTTAATCTTGCTTTTTAATTTCTGTTCATTTAACTCATATTGCGAGAGGTGAGTTGATCTTTTTCAATTCTGCTTTTTAATTTCTGTTTATTCAACTCATATTGCGAGAGGTGAGTTGATCTTTTTCAATTTCTGCTTTTTAATTTCTACTGTTCAAAAATCAACTCATATTGCGAGAGGTGAGTTGAGACTTTTCAATTTCTGTCTTAATTTCTGTTTCTCGGAGGTTAACTCATATCACGAGAAGTGAGTTAAGCCTTGGACCTCATGTTCAGATATTTTCAAATGCTATTCTCAACGTTTGCTTTTCAAAAATCAACTCATATCGCGAGAAGTGGGTTGAGCCTCAGTCACACACTAAGGCACTTTTAATGTTTCAAAAATTAACCCATATTACGAGAATGTGCAGGCCAAGCAATTTTTGACTTCATCTCAATAAAGGATGAAGATTGGAGCTGATTGAAGGCATCAGATTTTGCCCCTTTAAAGCTGCAATGGAGCTAATTGGAGATACCAGATTTTGCCCCTTGGAAGTTACAAGGGACCCAACCAAAGATATAGACCTTGCATCCCCAGTAAAGTCGTAGAGGCGCAGGTTGAAATCACAAGTTTCATCTTCCTAAAGTTTTAGCAGAGCAGATTGAAGATACAAGATCTCATCTCTGAAATTGCAAGAGAGCAGGTCACGATGAATTCTATATCCCTGAAGATGCAAGCAGATTGAGGCCATAAATCTCATATCCTTGAGATAGATCGAGGCTACAAGTCATAGCTCCGAAGTCGCGACGGATTGAACCAAAGTTACAAGATGTGGGGGATTGGAAGGAGACTACCTGAACCAGAGTACCAGAGAAGTCAAGATTTGGCAGGGTGGGGCAAAATTAGCCTTTCTTTATGTCTTTGCTCTATTCCCGTTACACGACAATGAGCAAAGAGGGGCAGCTGTTATAGCCCAATTTTGCACACAAAAATAAACCCAAACAGAAACCAAAATTAAATAAAGTCCATGTCCATTTACAATTTTTGAGCCCGATTACAACCAAACAATCCAAACCCATTACAAATTTTAAACCCAATACCCAGGCCCTAATTGGCCTAACCCAAATACACCCAAACCCTAACTCAGAAACCCTAGCCCGAATACCCATTTAGCCTTAGCTGCCTCTGCCCACTTAGCCTTAGCCGCCTCTGCCCACTTGCCTCTGCCAGCAGCTGCTTCACCGCCCACGGTCACATCATTCTGCTCTCAGCACCGCCCTTCACTCCTGCAAGTAATAAAACAGACAAGACAGAAAGCATTTTGTAGACAGAAAACAACTTGTAAACGAAGTAAACAGCAGGCTATAAAAGCCTGATTCAGAACGATTGTAAGGGGCCGATTTTGGAACCCCAAAAAACAGAAATACAAATATATTCAAAAGCAATATAACAGTAGCAGAATTTTTAGCAGTAACAGCGAAGGGAAGACCCCCGAATTGCAAGAATAACACACAGGATACCAGAACCCTAGGCAGAGGTGATTTCTATTTTTCTAAATCCATTTCTATGCGCATGTTTTATCAAAGTACCAACAAAGCATAAGAATATAAATAAACAAAAAAAAAGAGGAAAAAATTGGAAACTTTACCTTTTCCGGCCACCGGAACGGTGGCCGGAACGACGCCGCGCGCACGGTGGTCCGATCATCGGTCGGTGACCGGCCGGTGACCGGACGGTGACCGGTCCAATGACCGGTCCGGCACCGGACCCTCCCCGGATCCCTTCTCTCCTTCCTCCCTTCTCTTCTTCCTTCCTTCTCTTTCCTTTCCTCTCCTTCCCTCTTTCCCTTCTTTCCCTTTCCTTCCTCCCTTCTCTTTTCTCCTTTCTTTCTTCCTTCTCTCCCCTTCCCCTTTCTTTTTTTTCTCTCCGGACACCAAATGAACCAAAAAAACCAAAAAAGGGTCCTTTTATACTAACCGACCTGGGTCGGGTCGACCCGACCCAAACCGCCTAGGATCCGCGCGTTCTGACGTCAGAAGGGCTTATTGCGCGATCGGTCCTTCCGCCTTTTTTTAAATTTACAATTTAGTTTTATTCATTTCAATTTGGCCCGTTGGTTCGTTTTTGTTTGCAATTCGATCCTCAGTGCAGCTGTGCGTTTTAGGATTTCGGGTGAATTGCTGTTTAGGCCCCCCTATATTTTACCCGTGTTCTAATAGGTCCCTGTGACTTGTTTTGGTTTTAAAATCTGGCCCAAAACTTTAAATTTGTTTCTAATTTGGTCCTTTCTGCCCTATTTCATTTTTTTATTATTTTATTATTATTATTATTATTATTATTATTATTATTATTATTATTCATATTATTATTAGTATTATCATATTTGTACGTAAAGTATAGTATAATATTTTATAATATTATTAGCATTTAGTTTAAAACAAAAAAATTACACTTTTTGTTATTACATTATTATTATTATTATTGATATATAGGTTATTATATTTTTATATGTTATTCATTAGTAGCATATTTTAACCTAATTACTAATAATATCTTCACATATTATATATATCTTTAGACAATAATACGTTATATGTAAGTATTAGTTTAGTAATAGTTGTTTAGATATCTTAATATATTACGTACTTATGTTTTAACGCTATATTCACGTATTATATATAGATCCTAATAACGTGTCGCATTTGTGGTTTTTACTATCAATATTCATGGTTATTGTTTGTATTATCATCATTTATTTACGCGTATTCATGCATATATATACGTATTATCCTTAGCATGTATTCTTTTTGAAATTTATATTTTTATACTTCGTGTATATACTTTCAACGTTGTATTATATTGTGTCCAAAAATGCATTTCATATGTACTTATACATCACGCGTCTATTTATAACACCACGTTATTCATATATTATCGTCATTTCACGCTTGTATATTTTCACTATTTTTAATATATGCTACGAGTATATGTGTCCAAATGCTATGTCGTATATATTTCATACATGTCTACCGTTTATTTGCATTATTACTATTACTATCGTGCATGCATTGATATATATATACATACATTGTTTATATGGTTTATTTTCACCTTACTCGTATTTATCGTGTCAATTCACGTTTCGACTTTTTCATCAATATTTATCTAAGATCTCTTCATGTTTTAACAAACAAGGCAATATGCCGATTTTAGCATTAGGCCGGTGATTTCATCGCTATGTTGGATGAATCACATATGGCTCGTGTTAGAAGCGGGATATCCTTTTCTGAAATAATAACTTTAAAAAGCTCGTGTTTTTTGATCGGATCACAACTAAATTTTAAATTGAACTCGTATTTTCGAAAATTAAGACAACGCATGTTTGAAAAGATACCATTTTTTTGGGCGTCGCGGGGGTGCTAATACCTTCCCCGCGCGTAACCGACTCTCGGACCCTACTTTTCTCTGAACTTTAACGCAGACCTAAACTTGGCCTTTTTACCCGAAATTTGATGTTTTATCAGGTGTCCGATCGCACCTAGAAGAAAAGATCGGTGGCGACTCCTTTGCTTTAACAAAAATCAAAACTCGTTTTTAAGATTTAAGATCGCCACAATTAGCGACCTAAGCTAAAAATTTTCGTCGCTACAGTAAGTTAATGTATGAACATTATATTTGGATGTAAAATATAATTTTCAAGCTATTTATTACTTCTAATCTTTGACTTTTTAGTTTAGAAAATAATTAAATTATTTGTTTCGCTAATGATATTTTAACAAATTAAATATGCATTGCAGTTTAAAAATAATAAAGTAGGTTATATATTATTTTTCCAATATTATATATTATGATTTTTATTAATTCATATTTTAAAAATAAATATATTAAGAATGTTATTAAATTATATATTATTTTATTAAATTATATTTAATAATAATTATGTTAAAATATTATTAAATTGTTAAATTATTTTTATTAAATTTTATTTAGTAATAATCTTATTAAAATTTAATAACAATAACAATAATAATCTAACTAAATAATTTCTACTAAGGGTAATTTGGTCATTTAAGTCTACAATTATATTCCATTACATCTCTATTCCATTACAGCTTTATTTTATTCACTCCAACCAAACGTGATGTAATATTTTAATAATTTAATCGCTGAATTTATTAATATAATATTACGTTCTAATTAAATAGATATTATAATAGTATAAATACTTTTTAACACATAATATAAACGCATAGTGTTATGTATAATATTCATATATTTTTAACTAATATAATAATAATTATGTTTGTAAATTTTAAAAATATAATATATCCATATAATAATATAAAAATTAAAACATAATATGATCGAAAGTATGATCAAAAGTTAGAATTACAAAACAGCTATACTAACTAATACACTTGTTCAACATTATTATACGGTTATATTATGTTTTATTTAAAAATATATTTTTAACTAATATAATAAAAAAGAATAACAGTGGAATTAAAAAGTAAGTATCAAATACTTGTCGAAACCATTTTTAAGTTTGGAAAAACATGGGTCGACTTTGAAAATGTAAATGGAGTCGCCACCAATCCTTTTTGAGGTGTGATTGGGCCACCCTAAAATCGATCGTTTTAATAAAACATTTGGGTCTATTAAAACAATAATTTTTGGTCTGCTCAGTTTGAGAAAATAGGCTCGGGAGTCGGTTACGTACGAGGAAGGATTAGCACCCTCGTAACGCCCAAAAATTGGTACCTATTTGATTAGTTAATGCCTTGGTGTCGAAAATTTAAAATGATTTTAGAGTACGATCCTCTTAAGAAAAGCATAAATTGGATGAAATGTAAAGACCCACTCATTTCGAAGGAGAAAAATGCCATACCCAGTAAGTTAGGGTCTAACACTTCAGTCTTTCGGAACAAAGTTAATCTTTGATTTTTTTAAATTCACGTATGAAGGTTCAGGAGAAGGGTATTTGGTCATTCGGAACTCATGAAAAATTAGAACTCAGTAAGTTAGAGCTCAACCTTTCAAAACTCCCAAGTGCTAGGTATTGCCTTGATTTTAGAAATCCTTATCCTCAAAACCGCAATGCCACACTCAGTAAGTTAGACTGCAACATCCTAAATTTCAAGAATAGGTTTTTATTCGAACTTCATACAATTAGATTTAAGAAAGGTACTCGGTTATTTAGGGTGAACAAGGAAAATTGGAACCCAGTAAGTTAGGGCACAATCTTCCCGAGGATCCTAAATATCGACCATTGCCTTTATTTTGAAAACAATCAAGGATAGATTTCTGAATAAATGAGTTTGGGCGATTGAAAATCAAAACGAGAATTGTGACATGCCACATGAATATGACAATATAATAATAAACTTAATAACATATACTAATGCATTACATATAATAAACATAGCAATAATGATATTAATAATATGAAAACACATAAGGAAATAACATGACAATGATGATATTATATACAACGATAATAGTAAGATTAAAACTTATAGTGAACTGGTAATGGTGAGAAATAATAAATAATAATTATTTAATATAAAAATAGTAATTGGTAAAAACATTGGTATATAAGAAAAATAATAAAATAATATAGTAGGTCTGTTGACAATTATATAAAAAACTTTAATGAAAAATATATACGTATTACAAATTATAAATAAGAATAATAAAATAATAGTGATAAATGGTAAAAAATATATATAAAATAAATATGAAAAACTATGTTGAAAATAATTAATTTTAGTAAAAAAAATATAAAAAAGGTATAATAATTTAGTAAATGCGTATATATGGTAAAGTGATAGTAAAAAAAAAAAAAGAAAATGTAATAAGTATTAAAACTATATTTAAAGTAATTAATTTTTAACCAAAAGATATATATATATATATATATATATAAAGGATTAATAATAATATAATAATTTAAAATGAAGTAAAAATAATTATTAATAAAACAAAAATAGTATACAAAAAAAATATAATAAATAAATAAATATAATAAAAATTTATACATGAAATAATTAGTTAAAAAATATATATATATATATATATATATGGTAAGCATATAACAAATATATAATAAATAAATAATATAATAATGTAAAACGTAACTCAAATTAATTAAATAAAACGATAAAGACAATAAAAGGGGTTAAATTGAATTAAAAAGAATTTTTGGGGTGAAAACGCAATTAAAAAGGAGTTGGGGGGACCGAATTGAACATGCGCGCAAAAGGGGAAGGGCTAAAAATAATTGGACGAATTTAGAAAAAACAAAAAAAACCGAAATTAAATGGACAGAATTCCCACGTCATTGAAAGAGAAAAGAAAATAATTTAATTTCAATAGAAATAGGAAAAGAGAGAATAATCTAATTCCAAATGAAAGTAAGAACACTAAAAGTAACTTCCCTTTCAAAGAACAAGATACCCCTATTTATATACATGGGGTTTACTAAAAATAGCCTAACTAATTTAATAATAAAATAAAATAAAATAAAATAAAATAAAATAAAATCTTTCTATTTTTAGCCTTTTACCAAGTCAACAAAATTGGATAATCCCTTGGTTTTCTCCATCTTTTTGATTTGGCCACAATTTAATGATTGTCTTTCAATTTAACCATTTTTGGCTTCGATTATTATTTTTTCGGGCCCAGGCCAAAATTGGCCTATTACAATACTAATCCTAATAAAATATATATTGTTTTTTTTATAAAATTGGTACGACTATAAATATAATAAAAAATAGTATTTATACTATTACATAATGTTTTATTTTAATTTTTAAAAATATTTTTTTAACTTAACACTTGGTGCAAAATGTCAAAATTTTAGAGTGTGAACATAAATATTTTTGGAAATTTTGTAATATATAATACTAGTCTGTGCGCGTTAATAGTGTTTGTCAATGTTTTGGTTTCAAAAATTAGGAATTTAATCTTTTTACTTATATTTCATGGAATTTAGTCTCTCAAATTTTAAAATTTTAAAATTTAGATCCAATTGTTAATGCTATTAATTTTTTTATAAATTCGTTGTTGTGATATTTTTCAAATAAGAAGAATACTTATTTGGTAGCCGTATAATTAAAAAATAATTTTGTAATTAACTTGAATTTAACAAAAAAATTAACAGTGTTAATAGTTGGACATAAGTTTTGAAATCTAAAAAGTAAAGAGACTAAAATTTCATAAAATAAAAGTACAGAGAGCTAAATTTCTAAATTTAAAAATACAAGGACTTGTAACATATTTTAACCTTAATTTTAACATGATACATATTAAATATACGTTTTATTATGAAATTTGGTAATATTATATTAAAAATGAATATAATAAATATAGATGTCAATTGTTAAAATAAAAAGAAAAAAATTGTATTTGAAATATTATATTAAAAAGATTATAATAACTAGATATGTTAATGTTTTATTCTAAAATTTTGTAAAAAAAAAAAAATCTCTGAAAAACAATTAAAGTTAACAACAACAAAAAGAATCTTATTATAAATAATAAAATTAATTAAAAAATCTTACAAATTATAATTTACGTATAATAATTAAGTTTGTTTAAAATTAATTATCTAATATAATTTAAAAACATAAAATAAAAGAGTAATTTATGTAAATAAAAATAAATGCTTAGAAAAAGGAGTACCATATATATATCTATATATATAAACTCTAACTCAAACACAATTTTTATTTAAAATATTGCAATATAATATATATATATATATATATATATATATATGATATGGCATAAAGCATACACATTATAGAGTTCAAATATAAATTAATTTAAAAGATATTTTAAAAATTGATTAATATTTCAAAATTTATTCAATTTAATACATTTTAACCGATCCCTTCCCACGAGTAAAAATTAAAAAATCCATCAAATTAGATTGATAGGTTAAATCAATCTATCCCGACTTTTGCTCTCTTTAATTTAATTTTTATTGTAAAAATTTTAGTTTATCACTGAAATTCGGATTTTAAAAAAAGAACTAGTTTCATCCCTTCCGTCGTCGCTCAACTGTGTTTTCTTCAACTATAATTTCAAAACCCTAGAATTTCTCATTCTCTGACAATTCTTTACTCCAAAATCATGGATCAATACTATCATCAGCAACAACCTCATAGTCAGTGGCGGCAACCACCGCCACCACAGCAGCCTAGCCCATGCCCAGTTTGTTCAATTCCTCACTTCCCATTCTGCCCTCCTTACCCTCCTTACCATCATCAAAACCCTAATTACCCTCAGCATCCTAATTATGCCCGACCTGGATTCGACCCCTTCCAACCTCCGGCACCACCACAACCTCCACCTCCACCTCCACCACCACCACAGCCAGCCCCAGCACTGCCACTACCTCCTCCTCCTTACATCAATGGGTTTGCTGATCCTAGATCCTGGCATACCAACCCTAATTACGGCTACGATTATGCTACGGCTGGTGGTGGTGACGTCGATCGGAGCTACAAAAGACCGAGGATTGAGGAGGGTTGTTCAGGTCCAGCTCGGATTTTGACGGAGGATGAGAGAAGGTTGAAGTTGATTCGTGATCATGGAGCTGCTTCATTTAGTGGATTTAACCAAGAGAATAAATCTCTCCATAATAATATTAATAACAATAACAACGTCAACTTAATGCCGCCAAGGAGTTCAGAGATGTATAACATCGAAGATTCACTTAATAATTATACCGATTATTATGGTAATAATAATTATAATTATAATCAGCCGCAGCAGATTCAGCATAAAGATTCAGTGCCCACGGCGGTCAATCATTGGCAAGGTTATGAACAGAGACTGGGAGGTTATTTGCCACACCCTGGTGGCAATCACATGTCTCAGCCGCCACCTCCTCCTCTTCCAGCTTCTCCGCCACCACCTCTGCCCGTGGAGGCTTATTCTTCATCATCCAATTCATCAGTTTCTTTATTTCCAATAGGTGTTAGTTCATCAGTCACAGCACATTCCACTTATCCGGTGGTTACTGAGCCTTACTATCAGAACAAACCTCCTCCACATGCTTTCCATAGGGAGGTAATCGCTTGTTTTTAGTTGGTTATTCAGCATTGGTGTTTGAAACTGTATTTTCCAAGGATGAACGTTATCTTTACATATTTTTGTTTTTAGGATCCTCAGGTTATCCATAGGACTTCCTCTGTGAAATATGCGGCCATTCCTCCAAAGGAATTATCTTCTGATAAGGCTAAATTTGTTGATGCTTCTGAGTTGTTTAAGATGCCTCATAGAGCTTGTCGGCCTGATCATATTGTGATAATTCTTCGAGGGCTTCCAGGTAAATTATATTTAATACTTGCACTTTAGTTGATGTATTTAGCTCTCTTTTTTTAGCTGCTGGAATGCAGGCAGTCATTGGCTAATATTTGCTAAATGATAAAAGTAAGTTGAATTATTCTCAATGAGTATATGGAGAAGTGAACACCTTGACATTTCAGAATTAAATGTTTCACTTTTAATTGCTTTTAGCATGTAAAAATGTAACTTTGCTCACAGTGAGTTTAGACATTTTTGAATTGATTGGTTTAAGTTAATAATATGTTTGTTTTTTATCAGAGAAAAAAGAAATTATACTTGTTCTTTGTCCACAACTAGCTGAATGAGAAGCTAGATCTAGATCATATCTTATTTATGATTCATCCTTTGTACTTTTCTTTCCTTCAAGTGTTTAGTTTAGTTTTTTTTTTTTCCTGTTATTGAAAGATGTAATGATATGACTGTATTTCTCACTTGGGAGGTAATGAAGCTCATCTATGTAATGAGTTTCTGGAAACAAAATTTTGAAGTGGCACCAATGGTGACATAAGATGATGCTTTCACCTTTTAATCTGAGTATGCTTGAGAACTGCATCTTTTATGAGCATCTGCTGATTATCCTCAATTTCCTCAGAAAATGCTATGGGTGTTTCTTGTGGTCATAGTATGCAACAATAACCTTTGTGACCTTTATATGCGGATAAAGGAGACAGGCTAAGATGTCATAACTGTATGGTCATGTTTGGCATATTTAATTTACACCATTTCTTTTATGTTTAGGTAGCGGAAAGAGCTACTTAGCAAAGATGTTACGAGATCTTGAGGTTGAAAATGGTGGTGATGCTCCTCGTATTCATTCCATGGATGATTATTTTATGACCGAAGTTGAAAAGGTCTGTTTGTTTTTCTTATATCTGTTTAATATTCATGGACAGTTGAAGGGTTAGCTATGTGGAAATTTCTAATATGTTTCATGTCATATAAATTAAGGATGAGGAGATAGAAGTTTCAAAATCATCAAGTTCAGTTCGAAGTAAGAAAACAGTGAAGAAGATGGTTATGGAGTACTGTTATGAACCTGAAATGGAGGAGGTAAGCTAGTAATTTATATAAAATGGGCAATCTTGTTAGGGGCTTGAGTTGGAATTTGCATTTATGTACTTTTTCATGTTTAGGTTTTGCATTGCTTCTGAAAACATCTAGTCATTGAATATTCTGCCAGATTGGAAAAAGTCTCCAGTCAGGGAATTCTGGATTTTTCTTATGCATTCAAATATTAGTAGATGCATGCATGGCAGCAACCTAGTCTTTGTATTCCTAATTGCACTATTTCTTTGCTAATGCATGATACCTGCTCTTATTGTTTAAAAGAATTTAATGTTATGTAATATGCTACAGGCATATCGAGAAAGCATGTTGAAAGCATTTAAGAGGACCCTTGAAGATGGGATCTTCAGTTTTGTAATTGGTATGGCTCTTCAAATGAATACTAGACTAATGAACACAACTGATTTTTATGTTTGTTCTGTTATTGTCATTCTGTTCTTTAAGTGGATTAGATGATGGTTGTGGTCAAAAAATTAAGTTTATACTGATATGGTTACATGTTTCCTTTTGGTCTGATGATTTTGTGGTGATGCCTATATTTTATTTTCAAAATCTTCTGTTCTTGGTGGTAGTGTAAAGATGTTTCCTTCAGATTATGGGTTCATGTACCTGCATTAGTTTCAGTATGGTTTAGAAAGCTGAGGATGGCTTGAACTCTTTTCTCATTATTCCTCCACAAGGAGAGAAAAAAGAAATGGGACAAGTGAACGCATAGGCTTCATTAGATGAAACAATTAAACATTCTCCCTGTTATGCTGGATTGTTACAGCATTTAACCACATAAGTGATCTAGCTTCATTAGCATTTTAAGTGGTCATGCAGTGCCCATGCACTGCTTACATTTTCTACTAACTACAGATGCAGTTTTTGTTCGGCAATTGACCCTTTTCTTGCTGGTATGTGTGCTTCGTCTTAGTGGATGACCGCAATCTGCGGGTAGCTGATTTTGCTCAGTTTTGGGCAATTGGAAAGGTATACTCTCAATTCTTTCTCACACCCCTCTCTGCAAGTATGTTCTCTGGGAATATTTTAAAGGTGTGCAGGTCTTCATTTGCATAACATGGGTCTTATTTCTTTTTGAGTTTTCTTCCTCATCTTTTGATTTTAATTAAAGCTTTTTTTTTTTTAGTTGTGAAATCTTCTCTATTTTTCCGCCCTGATTTAATCTAATCCTTTTTACTGCATTGGAAAAAGTGTTGACCCATCTAGGGAAAGAGATATAAATATAAGTAATCCTTTTGGATTGGAACTTGGAAGCCTTTCTCTCCGGCATTCATTCGTCCTTTTTATCTTTAATGTTGTTTTCTTACCCCCCCTAGCTTGAGGTTCTGGTTTGCTTTCGAAATGTAAAGTGGTTGATGCTTTCATGGAAATGTAAAGTTCTCTGGTTAAGAGGTAATTCAGTTAAAAAAAAAGTTAAAAAAAAAGAGAGGAAAATTAGGATGCTTTTGGTCATGCTTGTAATACTTGTAATTTGAGGCCCATGGTGTTATCATCAGAATGTTCAGCCCTGTTGTGCAATGGCAATCATAAATCTTCCTTTTAGGTTACAATTAGTTGCCATTATACTTCTCTGATTTTGAATGAACTGTTGACATATTGTGCCTTGTACCAAAATTGAATATGTGGATTTCATGCTTGACTATTATAATATCATCTAGAAATTCAATTGAGTATACCAAATTATTATTGATATTCCTTATATGCGCTTTTGAACTTAGGGTGTGGAAAAGCCTACATTTTGGTCCCAGTATTTTTCTTGCCAGTGCTAGGAGTTTGTGTGTAGATTTCATGCTTGACTATTATAATATCATCCAGTTTAAGGCATTTCTTATTTTCTCAGTATGAGCATGAATGTATGTGCTTATGCAAGTTTGATGTCTCAATGGGTTTATAGTTACTATTATTATTGATGATGGGTTTTCTCATTTATGGTCAAATGATTTGAACACATTTCAAAGCTTATTTTACATTTTGCTTTTGCTTTTGTTTTCTATACCTGAATGTTTTCAACAGTACAATACAATGAATTTGTTAAGGCCTAGCTTTTAGGTTGGTCGTGTTGACCCCTTGTTGGTTAAAGTTTTTTTTGTTCTGACAACTCCAATTTTTTTGCATTTATCATAAAAAAAATGTACAACTTTAATATATATATATTTGTTTTAATCAGTTGCCACAATTTTTTTGCATCAATTTTGAAAACTTTTCCTGGAATTTCCATTTATCCTGTAGAAAAGTTCTGCAGTAATCCAAATCCTACTCTGACCGTTCACATATATAATTCTGGACTTGAACCTCCAGGGTGAAGCATGATAAAACTACTAATAGGAATCCTGTTTGCATGTTATTCAACTGATGTGCTATGCTTTAAGCTGTTAATGATGATGACTATTGAGTTCTTTAGTTGGTTCCTCCCCTTTTTTTCTTGTTCATTAGCTGCTTTTCCTTATTGTTCCTTTCTTTTTCAGAGATCCGGTTATGAAGTTTACGTGTTAGAAGCTGCATATAAGGATCCTGTGGTGAGTGTGTGTATAATGTGTTTTCTTAACAAGATTTTTGTCACATTGCCTGATACGCATGTGTTTATTTTCTAATGTTGATTTGACAAGTTGCTGATTTTTTTTATAAACTGAACAAGAGATTTTCCTCACTCAATTGTCCATAAAGCTGATAATAATGTTGAATTTCAGGGCTGTGCAGCTAGGAATGTGCATGGTTTTACCCTAGATGATATCCAACAGATGGCAGGACAATGGGAAAAAGCTCCGTCGTTATACTTGCAACTTGATATCAAGGTCTTATTTCCTAAGTTTGCTTCCAATTTTAACTACGGTTAACGCTTTGGAAATTCTAGGAGAAAGCAAACATCATGGTTTAGAAATTTTAAACATAAACTTGTCTTCTGTAATTTGAAAGAATTTGGAAATCAAAGTTACTTTGATATGATACGACAAGATTATATTGTAACTTCTTCTGAATGGTGTATTTTGCTATTATGACAGTCATTATTCCATGGAGATGACCTGAAGGAAAGTGGTATTCAGGAGGTAATTGACTTTCATATGATGCTAATCTGATTGAAACCTTACTTCTGGATGTGCCTTCCACATCCATTGAGAAAAAAAACTTCATGTTTAGTCATGACATGCATATATGGGTAAATTATTTTTGCCCATTTATTAGTGCTTCCCTGATAACTTCTAGTCCAAATGTTTCTTTGCAAGTAAAGTTCTTTCCCGCACCTAAACAGAAATGTATGTTTAATCTCTTTTTTTTTTTTTCTCTTCTGTTAAGGAAGATTGGTTGTAGTTGGAAAAGTCACTTGGAAAATCTCTTTCTTGTAGCATTTGTATAACTTGTTTTGGCACTGCTTTGCCATGTTTCTTCACCCTGGAAGGATTGTGGTGACACAGACACTTTAACATGTGATTTTGGAGTTGGTATTCTAAATAGTTTAAGCTGGTTTCTCTTTTTATATCTGCCAGGTTGACATGGACATGGAAGATGGAGATCGTGAAGAAGGATTATCAGGACAACAAGAACAAAAGACTGAGAAAGTGAACTTTCCCACTCTTGGAGACCATGTACCCGAAGGTATATTTTTTCTCTTCGTCTATGTGCCTTCTGCATCAGTTTGTACTCAATATCACTTGGTGGTCATCGCTTCACCCTCCATTTGTGTTATTGACCAACATGAATGGACGAATTTGTTTATATTAAGGATATTATCCATTTGTGTTAGGTTTTAGACAATATATTTTCTTGATTTTTAGTTGCATCTCAAATGCGTTTTGATACTTTGGGTGTGTTGTGTAGTCTGAAACTTGAACTATAATGTATTTTGTTTCTCAAATGCAAGAGTTCTCTAGTTTCAGTTTTCACGTTTTTGGTAGTATATATATTTGCTAGGTTGTGCAGTCTTGTATAAGGGTTTCTGTATATAGGAATATATGTTGCTGTGGGGTTTCAGAACAATATAGAACAGAGATTTCCATTACTGAATTAGCATACAGTATCTCATATTTTAATCTTGCTATAAATCCAAGACTACTTTATTTATAGGTTGGTCCAGGGAGTTCTCACCTTATTGACTGGTTGGGTCATAAAAGGTTGAGGATTCTATAATGTCAGTAGTTGATAATTTTATATGCTTATGAAATTCTTTGCTGTTTAATTGAAGCTACTGATGGCAACACTCCTGAACAATTTGAAGATGTAAATACTGGAGAGAAAGCTAAGGGCAGGGAATAAGTAAATGAATATTAGGGTACTTAGTGTATGGTATTAACAAATTTTGTGTGCATTATTTTTCTTCTTTTAGCTTCCTCCTCAAGACTAAAGTTCTTTGTACAGCTTTATAGGATACCTTTTATGTGTATATATACATATAATATGTATATGTACATGCATGTGCACACACACATACTTTATTTTCAAATTGCTGTAGCAATATTGCATGCAGTGTTATAATTTTTGGGGTAAACTACATTAGTAATCACCGAACTATGGTTTTTTTTTTCTTTTTTGGTCACCCAACTAAGAAAAGTTACAAAATGGTCACCAAACTTTTCAATTTTGTCCTTTTTGGTCACCCAACTATCTTGGATTGTGGGTGTTTTCATTTTTAGATTAGCCAGTTGGCTATCAAAAAAGACAAAATTGAATAGTTGAGTGACCAAAAAAGAAATTTACTAATAGTTGGCTGACAATTTTATGACTTTTCATAATTGGGTGATCAGAAAAGGAAAAAAACCATAGTTGGGTGACCTTTATTGTAGTTTGCCCTACTTTAAAAAAAAATTGAATATAGTGTTTATATTTTGGTTGAAGTTAATAAAATTTCAATTATGAGTTTATTATTTATGATATTTTCTATCTATTAAGTTGTAATAGTTGTAGAATAAAAATTAGTGATTTGTTAGACCGGACCACAGCTTTGTAATTAGTTCAAGTAAGTTATTTTCGGCTTTGCTTGGTAGAGTGGAAAGAAAACCAGAAGATGGAAAATAGAAGGCGTAGAAAACTAGAAGGATGGAAAACATAAATTTTCTTTCCATAGGTGTGCTTGGTAGGAAAAATGGAAAAATGGAAAAAAATTAATCTTCTTTCCATCCATTGCTTGGTAGAGTTGAACAATGAAAGGAAAGAAAACAAAACATTCTAAAAATGCATAATTTTGAACTAATATATACCTCTCATTTTTTCTCCACTCATCATTCCAGTTTGGAAGGATTGGTTTTATGCATTAGGCTGGAAAATGATCATGTCTCCTATTTTCTTTCCTCTCATTCCCAACCAAGCACACTCAAAATTTATTTTCTTTCCACTTTTCCACTCCCTCCTCCTATCCCTCCACTTTTCCACCCAACCAAGCATACCCTTAATAATAAATTAATGAGGATTATAAATGTATTTTCACCTTTACAAAAGTTTCAAACCTCTTAATTTCCATTTAATTATATTCATGCATCAAAAAGAAAAACTGAAACTTTGAGGTGCAATTAAACTATTACTTTACTCAAAGGTAATTGAGCTAACATTAACTCTTATCACAAAATTTTATTATAAAAATAATGAGGGTATTTTGGTCTTCAAGAGTGGTTTCACAGCACATTGTATATGGTATTGATATTCAATTTTTTCTGTTTGACATGTTATTAAATCATCCAATTTCCTATGATTTGGCTCTTTAGATTCTTCAAAGGATGAGAAGAGATGGGATGCTGAGGGGGATTATCCTGTGGAAGTAAAAGAATTAAGTAGGAGTAAATGGTCTAATAATTTGGACGAAGATGAAACTGAAGGATCAGAAGCTATTAAGGGAAATTCGAACGCTCTCTCTGGCTTGATCCAAGCATATGGGAACAAAGGAAAATCTGTACGTTGGAGTGATCAGGTACACGTTATATATTGCGAAACATATCTTTTTACTTTAGTACTGTAAAGCCAATGCTTTAGTCAAAATTTTTTTTACTTGAGCTTAAACCGAAAGATAGAAGAAACAACAAGGGGATGGTTAAATGGTTGGGTATGAAAAGAGAAGGCAAGGGTCTAGTGAAGTAGGTGGCAAAGATTGAGTTTGAATAATTAGCTTAATTTTATTAAAATATAGTAAGATACTCTCTAATTTCATATCCTGGTTAAGGTTGAGTATGAAATAATTAGCTAAAGTCTAGTAAAATAGGTTTAATAGGTTCCTTAATTTCATATCTGTGTGTTGTCCTAAATCTTTTGAAAAATTGCCAGTGTCACTCTGTTGTACTAATATCCCATGTCCATGCTATTTCTTCTGAGGTTTTTTGGTTTTATGTAATTTCCTGGTGGCTAACAACCCTGATATTTATTTCGCTTATTTGTCAGGGTGGTGACACTGGGTTTTTAATAGGTGCAGCCAAGAAGGCCAAGATGCTGTCTCTAGTCATTGGACCAGGAGCTGGTTACAACCTGGTCAGTTGCACAATTATCGCTTTTGTTATTTCAGTTTTACCCAGTTTGATTTAAATGGAAGATAATTACATTGAATATCCTCCAATTAGTTAACAGGTAGCCTTCTGTAACATTTTCTTGTTGAAAGAAAATTAGTTGACACTGGGAAGCCAGTGAATGACAGGATTGACTTTATATGGTTCTTATTTTCAAGTTGATTAGTTGAATACCGATGTGCTCTGAGTTCGGTAGTTTTTGAGAGGCTAACTTTTTAATTTTTTCTTGTGCTTTTACAACATCACATGCAGAAGTCTAACCCATTACCTAAAGAGGACAGCCATACATCCAACAACATTGGCAATTCAAAGAAGCAAAGTTCATTCCAAGAGCGACTTCGTGCAGAGCACGAATCCTTTAAAGCTGTTTTTGATAGGAAGAAGAGGATTGGGGGGCTTGATCTGGATGAGGATCAGTAAATAAAAAAAGCTCGGGTAAGTTACTTGTCCTTGTAGAGAAGTTCGGCAACTCCCCCATTTTGTTGGTATTTGAAAGGGTAACAACCATATTTGTAGAGTATAATGGGAAAGAGGGGTGGTTCAGTTTTTGTAATTCAGAATGAAAACTCCATAGTTAATATCCCTATGGTGGGAAAAGAAAGATTCCCTATCATGTGTAATATATTTATTTTTCTGGGTTCCGAAGATGTATTCCATGACGTACCCAGAAAGTTACTCATATCTATTAAAGTATAAAAGCGTATCCAAGCATTAGATATATTTCAGCCAATGTTAAATTATGTTGAATTCAATAGTCCTAGTCTTATAAATTTAGCATATCTAATTGAGATTGTGTGTAGCCAATGTTCAGCCATTCCCCCGTCAGCTTGGTCAAGGAAATTATATATAACTACAATTTGCAAGGGTGGAAGTCCTTTTAGCATATTAATCTTTTTCTTGAAAGTACATGATTTTTAATATAAAAATGGAAAAATGACTAAATATTTTACCTACAAATTTATTAAAACATTAAAAAGGTAATTTCCTTATCTACACTTATTAGCGGGAAGCCTACGAGACACGTTTTGCTAAAATGATGATTTTTAAAGAAATTATATTTTCATTTATTATACAAAACGAAGTGTTAAGATAGGATGGAATTTAGTTATTACAGCTAAAGGTATGCAATATAGAATAAAGATGTATTTTTCAGTTTTATGGTTTGAGGTTCATCAGTTTTATAACAATATTTTGCTCAGAATACCAAGAAACACTTATATGTCCTTTTATTGAGATAGGTGAGTCAAACATCATCATTTGGTTTGGAGAAAGCTTTAAAACACAAATTCTGTATCTCAATGGTTATTTCTACAACCAACGTAATGGTTCTCCTTTCAAACAATACATACTTCTCTCTTCTTCCATTTATTATATGAATCATGAAATTCTTTCTTATTAAAATTATACTAATTAATTTATTTGAAAATACATTATATAAACAATCTCTCACTTACTTTTAAATAAAACATAACAAATTAAAGGTCACCTGGACAACTGATAGTGAGAAGCTTGCAAATGCTACTTTTAAGAGACTAAATGCCATCTTCTATGAAGTTGATTATCAAGAGCTCAGACAAATCTCGTTATAAATCCAGCTTGGACAATCTTGGAGATTACAAAATGAAGGGACTTGTACAGTTAAATAGTCTAAACTCCAAATGCTAACAATAAGGATTAAAACTCTGAGAATGCTTGAGGAAGAAACCCTTTTTAAATTTAATGCTAAACTATGTGATATTTTTAATCAAGGCTTTGCTTTTGGTGAGGAGCATTCAAACTCCAAGTCAATGTGTAAAGTGCCAAGGTTTCACCCTAAACGATTTGCCATTAAAGTGACTACTATAGAGGACGCCAATGACATTGACACAATGAGAATTAATGAACTCATTGGGTTACTACAAACATTTATGATGAACCTTGAAGAGCCTAAAAGGAAACGTTGCCTTGGAATAGCTGCAAGAACGGATGGAAACACTTAGAACTCCATCATCAAGACATTCAAGAAGCTGTCCAAATAGAGTAAAGGAAAAAGGGAAAGGTGAAGCTATTGATGAGAACCCTAGAGAAAAGAAGAGAGGCATTCAGTGTTATGAGTGTGAAGGGTTTGGTCATATACAAGTCGAGTGAGCAAACACTATAAAAAAAATAAGTCTTTTAATGTTTCATGGAGCGATGAAAACTCAAAAAGTGCGAATGACGAAAATATTGAACAGTTAAATAATTATATTGCTTTTAGAAGTTGTAATTGATTTTGAAATTCGCACTGATAGTGAAGTGGAATGGTTTTTTACTACAATAAAATAAAATTAAAAAAAAATTTATTTGGTATGTTTTAAAAATTATGTCTCAAAATGGTACATTTAATGTGGTAGAGGGTGGTGCCGCATGAATGAGACTAAGGTTCCGTTTGTTTGCCACTAAAACATTTTTTGTAAAATATTTTCCTTATTTTATTTCTGTAAGACATTTTCTATTTTCCTCCATTCTCATCACAGCGGTCGTTCTCCTTCACTCTCTTCACAGCAGTCATTCTCCTTCCTCTCTGTCCATCAGCCTCTGCCTCTCCTCCTCATCTCTGTTCGTTGGCCTCACCTCCGAATCCGAGTCTTGTCATCTCGTCGTCCTTACCAAGTCTGCATTTTGAAGAAACCCCAAAATCTAGCTTTCCAATCCTATCAAGGTATATCGCTATCTTTTATTTTAATTACTCTGTAAATGAGTAGTTGGAATTTCTTTCATGGGGTTTAACTTGTTGCTTTTCTCTTTGGCTATTTCCCTGATTATTTTTGTTCTTCAAAGTTATTGTATTTTATTACTCTTTAAATTCGATGCTTTCTCGAAGATTTTAATTGGGGGTTTTGGTTGTTTTTCAAGCTTGGTTCTTGAATTAGTTTTTTTTTGGTAATCTCTTGAATTAGCTTTTGTGTGTAAGGGAAAGGGTATTTGTATATTTGATTTTTGTTTTGTTAAGATATTTAGATTCAAGACCGATTGCCATTTTGAATTGTCATTTGTTTTGTTAAAATTTGAAGGCTACTTACTGTCTAGCATTAGCTAGATTCGTTTCTTGTAAGTTTAAACGCTGTTCGGACTGCTATCCAATTTTGTGCCCCTATTATGCTATCCAAAATTTGAACAAATTAATAGTTCTATTTTCATGTCAGTTGAGGGCTGTAAAGAAAGTCCTATTTGTTGCATTATGCTGTTCAATTTTGGGACCAATTAATTGAGTATTAATGAATTAAAAACCATGGATTGTTGATGTGATGAGCTAATAAATTTTAATAATATTGAGTGTGTTCTTACGGGATACAAATACCCTGCATGTTGCTGTCTTGTGCTGTCCAAAATAGGACAAATCAAATGTGCTTGTGAGTGAGTTTTTCAAAGGAAACTTTTCAAATTCTCATGTTTAAATTTTGATGTTTGCATGCAGGTAAGCTATGGTTGTAGGGGTTGATAAATTGAGTTTAGTAGCTAAAATATCATGTTATTTTTACTAAGTTCGGTTGTTAGTAGTGAAGTAAAAATTTGACAATTAAATGCTTAAATGACTACTGGAAACTACAGCTTGAAAGCTCATTATTCCAGCACGTAAATACTAATTTGAATGTGTTGTAATATGTGGAGCAATTGTTCTGTTGCATGTATGAAATAAAAGAAAACAATAGTTGTTAAATATTAGTTTTTGTTGCTGATCGAAAGGGTTAAATTCGTTGTTAAAGGGGATGTAAATTGGTGCTAATTAAGCTGTTCGTATAGGGCTAATAAAACAGTTTGAATGTGATGCTATTAAGCTAATTTAATGTTTTGTAATGTTGAAGATTTGATGATGTCTGAAGCATAAGTTAAAGCTGTACAAAACCGAATACTTATAATTCGAATTGAATGTTGGAAATTCAGTATATTTATTCTTTTGTTTTAAATGTTACTAGTTGCTGTGTTAAATGAAGGAAAATATTGGTTGTTATTATTTTAACTTGGCTACTGCCCTTAAGGGATATTTGCGATCCGAATGACGAAAATTTTTTGTTGCAATGCAGCATGTTTAACACTATAAAAAGCTAGTTCATCTACCATTTTCTATTGTTTGAAGTCTGGACTTTTGGGGTAAATGTGAAGATTCTAACTGTGTAAAGTTTCATGTCTCTTGAGGCGCCAATGGCTCGCATGCATCTTGTGATGCATGCACTGTTGTAAGGTTTGAGTTAGCATTTTCCATCCTTTGCAGGCAATAAAAGTTTGTTTCTACTATACTGCAGTGAGAAGAAACTGATGGGCATCGAATCCACCAAATATAATTCCTACTAAATAACTCGAAACCATTGTAAGAGTGGTAGTAGGGTCGAATCCATAGAGATTGGATCTGCAATTAATTTTTGTGTTCACTTATGAACAGAATGTCGTCGTGTCAAGAGGTCGTGGCAAGTGTCGTGCCCACGACTCCAAACGTACCTGCAAAAAATAAAATAAATAAGTAAAGCGGGGGGTTGAGAACGTTTAAGAAAGTAAAATAATCTAAAATAAGTAATCGATTAAATGTAAATTGGGAATAAATTTAGAAATGTGTCAACAAAATAAATAGCCTTAGCCTTAGACTCGGTAAATTCCGTGTCAGAATCGATCCCCTAAAATGGTTCTTCTCCTCCAAACGATAAGCTGGTTATAGCGATTAAGAACGCCATAACCACTAATTCTTCCTCTCGTAGCTGGTCTCGGTACGTCTTGCAAACCAACCCTTACCGATTATCTAATCGAGATACACGTGTCCCCGATTGAAGATCCCAGTAGCCTTGCATTCTGAAGAACCCAACTCGAATCAACGACCTCAACCGCGTGGGTCGTTTAAACCCGATCATTTCTTCCTTGATTTGTTCTCAGAGAATCGAATACAGCACGGTCGACTCGTTTCTCCAACTGTCAGCAAACACAGCTCCAACCCAACGTGCACTTTGACTTGAAGTCGAGTTTAACCTTAAGGGATGATTAGGCTATCCCGATACTTAGGAAAGAAATGAATACTGCTTGGAAGGATTTTTTGCGCGAATACAAATCTCACGATCCTCGACCGGAACAAACACCGGCCTAAAGCTAAAATAGGAATTTAGTTAAGCATGAATTTATTCATGCTTGAAGGTTATGGGAGATGATGAAAATTGTTTGAAAAGTGATGGAAATGGATAGGAAAAAATATTTGAAAAGAGAATTAGAATAATCTTGTAAAAAACAAGACAAAAGTATTTCAATTCTCAATTGAAATAGTAAAAACAAGACAAAGTGGATAATGGATTTCCAAAGAGAAGTAGGAAAACTCAATTAATGGATGATTTTCAAAGAGGCAAATACCCCTCTAAATAGCCTAACTAAATTAATAAATAAAATAAAATAAAAATAGAAATAATATAATAAAATATCTCCCTATTTTTAGCCATTTACAAAGTCAAAATTTATGTTGAGTCCTTGGCTTGCTCCATCTTTTTGCTTTGGCCCCATTTCAATAATTTGTCTTTCGATTTGGCCCCTTTTTTGCTTGTTTTCATCCAATTACATCCCTGAAAAATATTAAATTAGAAAAGCACTTAATTAGCAGGGTTCAGTTCAACAATAAGCCAAATTAAATACAAAAAAATATGCAATTTAACATGTTTATCAGAAATCTATATATTTTTACCTTTGTACTTCGATTTTGATATGCACGCTCTGACATGTTTGATAGTTTTTGATTATAGACTGATAAAGCTGTAAATTTTCTTGTAGTAATGTAATGTATCTATGTATGCATGACATGATGTAGACCTTGCAGGGCCACTACATTTCTTGTGCATATTATGATCTTTAAACCCGATGCTTTGCATTCTTTGCTTTGAGATGTAAGTTATAAATTAGATGTTAGAAATGCTTAAGTCTGATAGATGAATTTATAACTTTAAAAGTCCAGAAAACCTTTTTGTCCCATTATTAATTTGACATGACTTGTCTGATTGTCTCTTTACAAAATCAATAAAGATTTTTAGCAATTAATTATAAGATATTGATTTGTAATAATTGCATATTAATTTGTAATTTTTTGTGCGATCTTATGGCAAGCTTGTATCTTTTTTGTAGTGATCAAATATTTGTGTGATATTATTTTATGTAGATGGATCGTAATCAAGATCAAAATGCAATTGTCGGAGTCGTGACTTCAGTTTTAGCTTTTAAGGCTCTTTGGATTAAAAAATTAAAAACTAGGAAGGAAATTGCTTCTCACCCTTGTGTGAATCGAGATTATGAAAGAGAAAATTATATTAATAGTATTTTACATAGTGGTGACCAACATTGTATTGATGTGATAAGAATGAGACCGATTGCCTTTTTTAATTTGTGTGATATTCTTAGTAGGAATAATTTGTTACAATCAACTAAATCAGTGAATATTAGGGAGAAAATAGTTATATTTTTACATATAGTTGGTCATAATGTAAGGTTTCGAGTGATTGGATCTAGATTCGAGTGATTGGATCTAGATATTATAAATCAATTGAGACAATTCACCATTATTTTAAGGTTGTATTGAGAGCTATTTTGAAATTGTATAAACTAGTTATTAGATTACCTGATGAGTCAACTCTTAGTGAAATCAAAAACAATCCAAGGTTTTATCTTTATTTTAAAGATTGTATTGGAGCATTAGATGGAACTCATGTTCGTGCATCCGTTCCACTTTGCATTTAAAGAAGATTTCGTAGCCGTAAAAGGGGGACGACACAAAATGTATTGGCTGCCATTACATTTAATTTAAAATTTTCCTATGTCTAGTTGGTTGGGAAGGTAGTGCACATGATTCTTGTATTTTAAGTGATGCACTTTCACGCCCAAGAGGATTAAGAATTTCGGAAGGTAAGAATGAACATTAAATACCAAATAGTTCAAGTAATCTCATAATTTATTAGTAATAATTATGTTTTGTAAAATTATAGGTAAATATTATTTGGCTGATGTTGGATATGGCATCCGAAATGAATATATTACCCTATATCATGGTGTCTGATATCATTTAAAGAGTTTAGTGCTCAGGGGCTAGAAAATGCAAAGAAACTCTTTAATCTTCATCATTCATCATTGTGAATCACTATTGAGCGTGTTTTTGAGATTTTGAAGTAACGGTTTCGTGTATTAGATACTGAACCATTTTGGAATTTTTAAACTCAAGTAGATATAGTTTTGGCTTGCTGTATCATTCATAATCATATAATGGGAGTTGATCTTAGTAATTTACTTAATCAAGGATTATACGAGGAGCCTGAGTCTGATTTGATAATACCAACTCTTACGGAGCGAGAAAAATGAGAAGAAGCAAGAGAATGGTCTGCTAAGAGAGAGAAAATTACACAAATTATGTGGACTGACTATATGTCTAGAAATATTAGGTAGGTTTAGGTCTTAGAGTTATTGTTTCTATGTTATGTATGTTTTAGTATTAAAATTATTTTTTTAATGTTGGTTAGATAATGATATTGAAATTAGTTTGTTGGATTTTGAAATTATTATGTCTTAAATTTGTTAGATATTAAATTTATTATGTTTTAAACTTGTTGGATAATGAAATGATTGACAATGACAATTATTAATGTAGAATGGGTAAGGGAAACAAAGAAGGGACATTCAAGCAATTCAGGTGGACAAAATCGATGGAACATCTTTTTCTTAAAATTCTAGCAAAGGAGGCCCAAAAAGGAAATAAGCCTTCTAACACTTTCAAAGCAGTTTCTATTATAATGCCCCAAAACTTTTGGTTATGTTCTATTTAAATATGACATAAATATCTGTCTGCTTCAGTGGTTATGTGTTCTGGGCGTGTTTGGGAGGTCCCAAGTTCAAGCCATGACTTGGGGAAATTTTTGGTATTTTTATAAATTAAGCCTCACTCTTGTTCAGTAGACTTTTATTTGATGGTTGGTAACAACATATCAGAATAGGCCTGCTGGTCTGGTGGTTAAGTGAAGTGTGAATGGGTTGAAGGTTTTGTGTTCGAATCCTTGCATGAGTAGGGGGATTATTTTTGCACGATCATCGGGAAAGAGTTTGAGTTCTATTCAGATTCTGAGTATTGGGGTATGAGGGAATTGAGGGAAAAGTGGGAGGTTATTAGAAAAGCTGATTTGGAACTCCTTTCTGCAAAAAAAAAAAAGGTTATTTCTTTCCCTCTCCACCTTCTGATGTTTCGTTTTTTCGCCTCGTCTTTACCGAAAATTCTTTTTCTTCTCCTTCTCGATTTCGAAAGTCTACTCCCTTCCCTTGCCGGCATCTCCCTAGAATTTGTTTTCCCTTCGATTTCTTCTTTTACCTCGCATAATTTTTTATACTGGGTTGGATTGGACGCGCGTGGTAAGTTCCGTTTTATTAAACCAGAATGTACTCTGATTAAGTTATTAAGTGGTGTTTTATTACTATTTAGGAGCCAATCGTGAGGCTGGTATTAGCGTTTCATCAGCGTGAATCGGAGTTGTGCTCGTTTCGGTAGCGGTAAGTCAGTTTTGTGATTTTAGGATTAGTTGTTAAGACTTGTTTTTGGGTTTTACAAGTTGGAATATTCTGATTATAGGTATTGGTGATCTCATGTTTGTGAAAATAGCGAAAACAACCAGGTATGTACCCGAAACGTAGAAATAGGAGTTTGGCGAAAAGCTAAAAAAGTGTTCTGTCGATGCCACACTAGCGTGTGGTCGCCCGAGTAGTAGGCCGTGTGAGGGGACACTGCCGTGTGATCAACGAGGCCAGGTCGTGCGCGGAGGACATGGCCGTGTGATGGCTGAATAGGCCGTGTGTAACACACGGGTTAGGCTGAATTGGGTCGTGTGGGTCACACGGATGTGTGAGTCCACACGAGTAAACCACACGAGCATGTAAGATTTTGGGCCAGGCCATGTGATCTACACAGGCAGGCCACATGGGTGTGTGAGCCCATTTTTCTAAAAAGTTTTGTAAGGTTGCACGAGTCGCCTAAGTCAACTGTGAACCTAATGTAGGATCCGTAAGCTTTACTTAGACTACTATATGACTAATCTGTTTGTCTGATTTCTGTATCGAGCATGAGTTATGATATATGATTGAATGAACTGATCATTGCATATCAGCATGCCATTCATTATATGTTGCATTGCATCAGGGATGGGTTAATGATTTATGGAAAAAGTGTTCTGGAAGGCTATTAAGCCTGTTATCTGGCAGCTCAGCTGCAAACTTCTAATTATATGCTGCATTTCGGTACAGTATGGTGTGTAGAAATGGGTGGGTTGATTTAATCACCGGATAGTGTGTAGTGCTAGACGGAGATGGTGTGTAGAGGCTGGTGGGTAGGAATTCTGATTTATGTATTTGCATTCTTTATCTGATATGGGCCAAGGCCCTAATTATTTCTGAAATTGTATCCGGATGGGCTAAAGCCCAAACAAATTCTGTGATGGGCTCAGGCCCCAGACTGTAACTAGTTAACTTCTGAAGTGCATCTGTATGTATGTTTTTTCTGTGGAGATTACACACTGAGTTTGCGAAAACTCACCCTTTTATGTTAATCTGTTCAGGTAATCCCCAGACTTGACGGCTTAATGCAACGGAGGACTCGCTAGCCACATGTATTTTAAACTCTTTATTTTTGCTATTATGGTTTTATTCGATTATGTGTATTTTTATGTAACATTTGGGGACTTTGGACTGTTGGCTTTAATTTTTGATTTTTAATTGCTTTTCGTACTCTTATTACTGTTAGACATGGTAAAAACTCACATTTTCCTAAAAATAACAGTTTTTCAATACAAGCGATTTTTCTTAAAATTTATGTTTTTCCAAAGCTTCCGCTAAAAAGATATATTTTGAGACTAATGATAAACACGCGTTTTCTTATAAAAGATTAAATAAACTGCAATGGTTGTTACTCGACAAACTCGATTTCAAATTCCATTTCATGTGACATTGCCAGATTCGGCCATAATGTCTAGGCCGAGTTTGGGGTGTTACATCTATTAATTGAGTTGTCGTTCTGAAAGATTTCAAGTCCAATGCGACGCAAAGCATGTGGAAAATCATTTGAGGATTGTAAAAAACCAGTGGTAGATTATATGCATAATTCGGGCTAAAAGTGGTTTTGGATGGGATGATAACATGAAAATGATCACATGTGATAAAGCGACATATGATGTAGCAGTGATGGTAATATATGTATATATATGTTAAGTATATTTTAATTGTTTTTACTTGTTATTCTAATTGTGTATAATATCCAACAGGCACACAAGAAGTATGAACCATTTTTGTAAAAAAGCATTGATCATTATGATGAAATGGCTTTAGTTGTTGGCAAATATATGACAGCTGGGAGTTTTGCTAGAACATTTGCTGACATAGATTTGGATGATGGTAACCAAGATTCAGTGCCTATAGACCGCGACAATGAAGAGATTGAGGAGGTAAGAACAAAAGTATCTTCTTCTAGCACATCTAAACGTAAAAGAAAAAATGCTCAAGAAAGTGTCGTTGATGAACAAATTAAATTTGTGAGTGAACAACTTGGCAAAATTGCTAATGCTTTGGAACAATTTACTGCGGATAAGACACCACATCTTTACAAAGAAGTGATGTCCATAGAGGTAGAAGGATTTAATGATGAGGTAGTGTATTTGATTATCTCGTGGGTCATGAATCCGAGGCCAAAGCTTTTTTAGTTAAAAATAAGAAGCAAAGAAAAATTTGGCTTCAAAAATTTTATCAAGGTTGAAGATATTGATACTTTAATGTGGTATAATATTAGTTATGCACTTGGACAATGTTGTTGTTATCATGTGGTGTACTAATTATGCATTTGGATAATATTATTAATTTCTAGTATTAGTTGTGGTTTGGAAGCTAATTTATAATTATACAATCTTTGTTTTTTTTATAACACAATTAGAAATAATTTATTTCCGTTGGTTGTTTTCAATTTATGACGTTTAATATTCTAGCTTAATAATTGGGTATTATTATATATTTAATTTAATTTTAGTTATTTATAAATAAATCATTGCAATATATGTAAAAAAATTTAAGATATAAACTTTTTAATATATAAAAAATAAACTCAATTAAACAATAAAAATATAATAAATTCTCAAATATATATTTGTTTCATTTAGAACAGCTTTTATGAAATATTTTTAAAAAATCTGCCAAACAACAGAAAATATTTTACACAGATTCATCCAAACACCAAAAAAGTAAATCATTTCCAGAAAATTAAATCATTTTCTAGAAATCATTTTTTGGAAAATATTTTACTGGCAAAGAAACGGAGGAGCCTAAAAAAACAAAACAGATGGAAAAAAATAAACTGATGAAAAAACAAAAAAAAATTGATGAGACAGCACACAATAGATGTCTAGGGAAGAGGCGACACTAGTCACGCCTAGGGAAGAGGCGGAACCGGTCATGTCTTTCCTATAGGCGGCATTGGCCTCCTGCACCGATGGGACGGAACAGTGAGGTGTGTGTGTTTGGGGACCTTATAATGGTCCCAAATGACCATTTTTGGCCAGAAGAGAGAAATTTGAAGAAAAGAGAAGAGAAGAACGAGGAGAAGGAGAAGGCGGGAAGGAAAGGGAAAAAGAAAGAAAAAAAAAGAGAAGGAAAAAAATAAATAAATAGAAAAGGAAAGGAGAATTTGTTGTTTAGGGAAGATTAGGTGTTTAAGAAAAGGTAATTTTTTCTGTTATAAATTAATGTTAATTTAATTTGTTTTTGTTGTTATTATTGTTGATTTAATTCAGATTTAATTTTTACTTTTATTTTTGTAAGGTATTATTTGGTTGAAAAGAGTTATTAAGGTATGTTTGTATTTATTTTATATTTTCATTCATTCATAATTTATTTTTAATGTTTATTGATATAAAAAAGCCTATTTATGTTATGTAGAAAGAATATTTTATTTTTATGTAATTTATTTTTATGTGTGTTTTAGGTTGATGAGATATATTTTTTATGTAATTTATTTGGCATGTTATTTTGATTATTTTAATATATATTTTTTATTTTTTATGTAGGTAAAAGATGAGACCATTGATATGAAATTTGTAAATGGGACCATTGAGTTGGAATTTATGAGATAAATTAGGAATTAGTTTATAATTAAGAATAAGAGTTTATGTTTTTTAAATTTTATTTTATGTTTGTTTATAAATATCATAAATGAAATTTCTTTTGAATTCTTGTATGCAAAAAGAAAAATTATATTTTTTAACAATAATTAAGTTGGCATGTTATTATATATATTATATTTTAAACCAATACATATTAATTATTATCATTTTAAAATAATAATAAAAATATTCGTATTTATTATGTTGAGATAGTTTATGTTATATTTTTGTTATATTTTTTTTATTGGCATGTTTTTTATTATTATTTTAATATAATTTTTTTATTTTTTATGTAGGTAAAAGATTAAACCCTTGAGATAGAATTTGTAAATGAGACCATTGAGTAGAAGTTTGAGTTCAAATTTATAATATATATTTTTTTTGTTAATGTAGTATAACAAAAAAATATGATGTGAACAAAACTGTTTGGTATTTTTTTTGTAATTAAAAGCAATATATAAAATTTAGGTATTTTGATAAATATTTAAAATGCATCAAACTTTGAAATTAATAACCGAAATTTGTTTTGGAATTGCAGGTATCGCAATGGGTTCATTGATTAAGAACGATAGTTACATATTAGACACAGTTAATAATATGGTAATATATTGTTATTTATTAATCACGGGTTCTGTAATGCCCTAAAAATATTTATATAAGTTTTGGTAATTATTTGACACAAATATTTGTTTGCTTCAGTGGTTAAGTGTTTTTGGTGTGTGTAATGGATCCCAAGTTCAAGTCTTACCTTTAGCAAATTTGGTTATTTTTAGAATAAAGTCCTATCTCTGTTTAGTGGGCTTATATTTAATTCCCTATAATTTCATATCAGAATGAGCTTGTTGGTTTAAGTGGTAAGCAGGGGCGAAGCCAGAAAATTTTTTTAGGGGGGCCGAATAAAATTTTAATTTTTTATAGTTTATATCTTTATAATTTGTAAAGGATTAAATTTAATTTTTATAATTTTAGGGGGGCTAAAGTGTAATTTTACCTTTACTAATTTAAAATTTTTAAAAAAATTTAAGGGCCTTAAAAACAATTTTACATTTTAGGGGGGTCGGGGCCCATGCCAGCCCCCATGGCTTCGCCCCTGGTGGTAAGGGTGTTGGTGTGATGAAGTTCCTATGTTCAAATCCTTGTGTTAGCGTATGTATTAATTTTTGCTCTGCTGCCTGGTAGAGTTTCGGTTATATTGAAAGTCTGAGAGTGGGGCTAGTGGGAGAAAAATATGGGATTTGGGGTTAACAGATGTTGCTATCTTTTCTTTTTGGAAAAATTTTCTCTCCCTCCTCCTAAGGAAAAAAAAACTGACATTAGACCTTTTGTTCTATGCCCTTTTTTCTTTTCCTTCTCTCCTTTTTCAATTTCGCTTTTCGTTGCTGCGTGTTACACATTTGTTTTCAACATTTTTGTTTTCGTCACTTAACTTGGTAAGTGGGGTTTTCCTTTTCTACAACTTGTAATTTCCTTTCCAAATATTGATTGGGGTTATACCTTTGTCTTGGGTAGTAGCAAGTCTAGAAGATAGTGATTCTTCTCCTAAGGGATCATAGTTAATCGTTCGGGGTGTTGGAGTAAGTGGTAAGCGCTTGATTTAAGTTATGGTTGATTTTAGGTTTTAGGTTTAATCGAGTGTGATGACTGAAATTGAGTGCTGTTATGTCAGTTTTTAGGTTCTGAAAGACTCGGAATAGTTTTCGCAGCAAATCGATACCAGGAGAGTACCCGGAAAAGCAGAAAATGAGGTTTCAGCAAAAGTTGAAAACTATTCTGTCGATGCCACACTGGCGTGTGGTCGCCTGTGTGGTAAACCGTGTGCGATAACACGGCTGTGTGATAGATGAAGGCTAGGTTGTGCACAATACACGATCATGTGATGGCTGGATGTGGCTATGTAAGCCACATGGGCTAGACCAAATTGGGCCATGTGGGTCATACGAGCGTGTGGGTTTCTGGGGGAGACCGTGTGATCCACACAGGTAAGGCCAATCTGGACGTGTGGGCCCACACGGGAGAGCCACATGGGCGGTGAGCCTATTCATCTGAAATTTTTCCTAGGGTTGTATGGGTCATCCCAAATGATTGTGGGCCTACTGTAGGGTCGGTAAGGGCTAACTGTACCTTTAGCTGTATGCTCTGACTATATGATGTTTTGATCTGATTAGGACACTGATGCATGATTATTTGCACTGTTATCTGCGTATCTACCATATATGTATGCCATATGTAAGCATGTGAGCATGTTAGACTGTATATTTGTATTTGCATTTTATCTGTTTCTGTTATTGGGGTGGGATGATGTTTATTGGAGGAAGTGTTCTGAAAGGCGTTACGCCTATTATCTGGTAGCTCAACTGCATTATATCTTATATATGCTGTATTTGGTACAACATGGTGTGAAGGGCTAAGTAGGTGTTTTAAACACCACATGGTATGTAGGGATGGTCGGAGATGGTGTGTAGAGGCTGGGGGTAAGATTCTAATATCAGTTTTTGACTGCATATCTGTATCTGTATCTGAGAAGGGCTAAGGCTCGAATTTGTATTTGTATTTATATATGAGATGGGCTAAGGCCCAAACCTGCATCTGAATCTGTAATGGGCTTAGGCCCAAGACCGTATCTGACTGATATCTGTTATTCTGTATGTGTGCATGCTTAATTCTATGGGTTTACGTATTGAGTTTACGTAAACTCACCCTTTTCTGTTTAATCTATACAGGTAATCCACAGTCTTAGGTGGATTGGTACGGTGGAGCTTCTTGGTGACCACTTGGTTATAAACTACTATTTGTGTTTCATGATTTTATTTAAGTTTTCAGTATTTGATTTTGGAAGTGGTAATTTCTTGGACTGTATGGACTTTTAACTGTGGAATTGTTTTGTTATTTTTTTATGCATGCTACATCAAATTTTTTCACTGAAACGATGATTTTTAAAAAAACAAGGTTTTCTAAAGTTTTCGAACTGTTTTTCAAAACACAATGGTTTTATAGGCTTCTGCTACGGATATGTTTACCCTCTAAGCAAATTATTTGATAATAGATTTGAAACTAATTGAGTCACAAAGGATTAATGAACTAGTACGATTTTAACTTAACAACTCTATTTTCAAAACCCTATCATGTGACACTGCCAAATTCAGTATAACGTTTAGGTCAGGTTTGGGGTGTTACATTTAGTGGCATTAGAGCTAGGTTGTAAAACTCAACTTTGAATTTTGGGTTCCAAAAATTTTGATTTTAAAGAAATGGTTTTCAAATTATTTGAAATATTTTGATTGAGTATGTGGTACACCGAGTCTTCAGCGTCAATCTTGTAAGTTTTTTGTATTTTGATAAAACTGTTTTGACACTGTAGATAGTTATTTCTGAAATAGTATAGTTAGTACCTTCTGAAACTGTAAGTGAAACTGATAGAGACTGAGATTTACGAAAACAACTCTAAACTTTTGATACTTCTGTACATAAAACATCTATTAATAAATACAGAACCTGAAACTGATGCATAAAATTGTTAATGCAGATAAAACTCTGAAATTACAATGAGCGCATGAGGTATCCGTGGACATGGTACTAGAGGCTATGGTAGAGGCCCTAGGGGGCTCGAGATGAGTCTTCCTCATCTCTGGGCAATATGCCGAATCTAGATACGAGTGATACGTCAATTTCGCCTGCTACTAAGACTGGGTCTCAAGATCATACGGCTGGGACAACGCATTGTCTCAAGCCATATTGAGAATTTTAGAGAGGGTCATTGGCTCCAACACTGGATCTGAGGGCCGAAGGTCGGTAACAGAATGACTCCGGTCCAATTGAGCTGAATTATTTAGGGGTGTTACTAGAGTCGCCCTTAATGTGGCTGAGTATTGGTTAGATGCTACTGAGAGGATCATGGATGATTTGGATTGCACCCCTGAGTAAAAATTGAAGGGTGCAGTCTCTTTGCTTCGCGACGAGGCATACCAGTGGTGGTTAACTATTAAAGAGAGCACACAGCCTTACCGTTTGACCTGAGAGTTCTTCATGACTTTATTCTAGGGGAAATATGTAGGAACGAGCTATGTGAATGCTCGTAGGCATGAATTTCTAAATCTCACACAAGGTGACTAATCTATAGCCGAGTATGAGGCTGAATTTCTAAGGTTGAGCCGCTATGTTCGAGGTATGGTGGCATCTGAATATGAGAGGTGAATTAGATTTGAGGATGGGTTATGAGATAATTTGAGGGTCCTGATTGCTCTGCAGAGGGAGTATGAGTTTTCTTGTAACGCCCAAAATTTTTGATTTCGGCTTTTTGTGAATTTGTAGTGTAAAAATTCATAGATATATGTTTTGCATTAATTTCACACAATTTTGTACCTACTTCAGTGGTTAAGTGTTTTGGGTATGTGTGAGAGTTCAAGCCTTGACTTTAACGAATAAAAGAAATGGGTTTAAGCAAGTAAGTTAATTCGCGATTTTCTGACTTAAGTAAAGATAATAAAAGGATCGATTTTTAACTTTTCAAGATATTTTTCAAAAACACTCTGATGTGACGCTGCCAGATTTGGCCATAACGTCTAGGCCGGGTTTGAGGTGTTACATTTAGTGGTATCAGAGCCAGGTTGTAAAACTTAACTGTGGTTTTGGGTTTTAAAATGATAGTTTGGAGAAATGATTTGTGAATGATTTGGATTATGTTTTTGATATTCAATAAGTGGTACACCGAGTGTCCGACGCTGATCCTGTAAGTCTTCTAAAATTATAATATGTATTGTCTGAAAGCATGCTTAGTATATACTGAAAAACTGTTTGATCTATCTGAAAAACATTGTTTGAATGCCATGAGACTACTTAGGTAGGACGTTACTGGAACATTTTAGGTAGTGTAAACTGAAACTGTAGTGATATTATTCTATTTCTCACGAAAATAGACTCTGAAAACTCTGATACTATACTGCATAAAATGTTTGTTAATAATTATCGGAACTGTAAACTAATCTGTATAAAACTATTAATATAGATAATTCGATATTTACAATGAGCACATGCGAACTCGTGAACGAGGTACTAGAGACCAAGATAGAGGCCATAGAGAGGCTCGAGCTGAGTCCTTTGCTTCTGATACTATACCGGTGATGAATACTAGTGAGACACCTGCATTGCCTCTGACTGATACTGGGTCAGGATCTTATAATCGTATCGCTAGAGACGACGTACTATCCCAAGCCATGCTCCGGATTTTAGAGAGGGTCGCTGGGCCTAATACTAGATCTGGGGGCCATGGGTCAGTTACGGAACGACTCCGGTCCAATGGGGCTGAGGTATTTAGGGGCATTGCTGGAGTTGCTCCTAACGTGACTGAGTACTGGATGGAGGCTACTTAGTGTATTATGGACGATTTGGATTTTACTGTTGAGCAGAAATTTAATGGGGTCGTATCACTGCTTCGCCGATGAGGGAACTCAGCTCAAGCGGTTAACATGGAATCTGTTTAAGACGACCTTTCAATGTAAATATATGGAGGCCAGTTATACTGATGCTAGAAGGTGTGAGTTCCTTAAACTCACCCAGGAAGATCGTACAGTGGTCGAGTATAAGGCCGAATTTCTAAAGCTGAGCCGTTATGCGTGAGGCATAACGGTAATTGAGTATGAGCACTGTGTTCGATTTGAAGATGGTCTCTGAGATAGTCTGCGGGTTCTGATATCTCCTCAGAGGAAGCGTGATTTCTTAGCTTTAGTGGAAAAGGCGAAGATCGTCGAAGAGGTAAAGCGTACTGAGCGCCAAAACTGAGAGAATGGGAAAGCTAAGAGGGATTCTGAGCCTTCTAACACTGGGGTGAAGCCTAAGAAAAAGGCTAAGACTGATGGGTCCATGAGAGTTGGGCTTACTGTTGTTGTTCCGACCAGGGTGGCGATTTGTCAGCACTGTAATAGGCGCTATCCGGGCGAGTGTTGGAGAGCGACTGCGGCTTGTTTTAGGTTTGGGTCTACTGAGCACGGTGTTAAGGATTGTCCGCTGAGGGGTAATTAGATGCAAGCTCCGATTAATGAGACGGTACAGCCGCCGAGGGTAGCTCAGTAGCCATCTAGGGGTCGAGGACAAGCTAAGGGTGGTAATGGTATGGGCTAAGGATAGAGAGCACCAGGCTGAGGACTTGATGTGTCAGCAATATCCTCATCTATTCTGACCAGGTAAAATTTGAGGTTGAAATTTCTGAGCCTACTGGTTTAAGTGGTAAGGGTTCTAGTGTGATAGAGGTCCTATGTTCAAATCCCTGCTTTAGCGTAAGTATTAATTTTTGCTCTGCTGCCTGATAGAGTTTTGGTTATATTGAAAGTCTAAAAGTGGGGTTAGTGGGAGAAAAATATGGGATTTGGGGGTTAACAGATATTGCTATCTTTTCTTTTTGGCAAAATTTTCTTTCTTTCCTCCTAAGAAAAAAAACTAACGTTAGACCTTTTGTTCTCTGCCATTTTTTCTTTTCCTTCTCTCCCTTTTCAATTTCACTTTCCATTGTCGGGTGTCACACCTTTGTTGTCGGCATTCTTATTTTCGTCACTCGTCTTAGTAAGTGGGGTTTTCCTTTTCTGCAACTTGTAATTTCCTTTCCAAATGTTAATTGGGGTTATACCTTTGTCTTGGGCAGCAGCGAGTCGAGAAGATTGTGATTCTTCTCCTACCTGATCATAGTCAATCGTTCGGGGTGTTGGAGTAAGTGGTAAGTGCTTGATTTAAGTTATGGTTGGTTTCGGGTTTTTGGTTTAATCGAGTGTAAAGACTGAAATTGAGCGCTGTTATGTCAGTTTTTAGGTTTTGAAAGGCTTGGGATAGTTTTCGCATCAAATCATACCGGTGCGTACCCGAAAATGCATAAAATGATGTTGTAAGAGGCCAATTTTAGCCCGGGCCCAAGAATAAAAAAATAAACATAAATAAAAGTCCAAAATAATAAACAGTCTAATTTACAAGTACAGCCCAAAAATTACAAGCCTAATCCCTAACCCAAATTCTAAAGCCCACAACCTTAAAGTTTCAAAAAAAGAAAATCCTAGGGCTAGCATAAGTTGTCACCGCCGTGCCGCTGTCTCCTCCATGTCAACCTCCATACCTCCACGTCAGCACCTCCGTACACAGTTGGCCTCCATACCTGCAAGCAAGACAAGAAAGAAAAAAACAATAGCAAAAAAAAAAAAAAAAAACAAGCAGAAATTTTTGTAACAAAATATTGTGCTTTTTGGCTATAAAAGCCACAAACACATCGTTGTATTTTTTTTTACACACAACAGAGAATTGAAAATAGAGAATTTTTTTTTTCTAAAAAAGGTCTCTTTTTTATATTTTGCATTTTTTTATTATTTCGTGCAATTTATTTTTATTTTCATTTATTTTAAAACAAAAAGAAAAACAAAAAAAAGGAGTCAGACCTTACTGTTTTTCATGTTTGTGCCACTGTGGAGGTCGAGGTTCATCGTTTTTGATGAAAAATGACATTTTTTTGGGCTCGGGGAGTCGAAAAGCCAAAAATACCTTTTTTTATTTTTCGACCACCATAGACAGCGGCGCCATCGCCGGTGACCGGCGTTCGCCACGGTGGTTCGATAACCAAAGCATGGCCGGAGCATTAGGGGCTGAGAGAGAGTTGAGAGAGTTTTTGATAGAGCAGTCTTTTGAAGCCCTAAAACGACGTTATTTTGGTCAAGAGCCGGACTGACCCGACTTGTGCAAGAAGGATCCGCGTGTTTTTGATAATTGGATTATTTACCCTTTCGGTCCTTCCGCCTTTTTGGGTTGTTTTAATTTAGTCCCATTTGTACTTTTTATATTTTATAAATTTCGCCCTGGAATTTTTTACTGTTTTCAATTTAGTCCCCCGTCCTTTGAAGGGACGCGTGTCCCAAGAATTGAGATAATTTCATATTTAGCCCCTGTGCACTTTCGTGCATTATATTTTAGTCCTTATTTACTTATTTTGTCACAGTTTTTTACTTTTAGTTTCATTTTCATTCCGATTTAATCCCTGGCTGTTTAATTTCAACCCTTTAGGTATTTTATATGTTATATTTATTTATTTATTTATTATTTTATATTCTCTATATAAATATTAAAATTTGTAAGGTTAATATTTTTTATAAATATTTGTTGATTCGTGTTATTTTCGTCCCATTTACTCATTTATCTACTTATTTATTTGCTATTAGATCTTTACCCTTTTATACTTTAAAATAGATTACTCATACTATTTCGTTCGTAATTTTTTAATTCTTCTCGTTATCCTATTGATCATTTTATCATATTCAATATTTGATGTTGGGTTTATTTATTGTCATTGTCATGCTTCAGTTTTTTTTTTTTTTTAAATCATATCTATCGTCATTATCATGTTTCTTTCTTTTCTTAAAATCATTTTTTTTTTTGTTCATTATCACTATAATATGAATACTATTATCATGATAATATCGTTATTATTGTGATATTCTTTCATTTATTTATCATATATCATTTAATGTTCTACCCCATACAATATGTTTAAACATAAGATAAATACTTATTCTTTTAAATTGAACGTATGTTATTATTTAAAAAAAGGAAAAAGAGAATTTTAAAAATAAGTAATATTTTGTATTTTGGAGATTCAAGAAATCGTACATTAACTTAAAAGATTTTGATTTTCTCGTTGAGCCAAGATGACCGAATATCCTTTTAAAATAAAAAAAATGAGATTTAATAAAATAAAATAAAATAAAGAGTCAGCTTATTTTTGAGAATTCAAAATGTCGTGTCCTAACTTACGGAATACAACCTCTTTTGTTACCTCGAGATTAAAGGACCTTTAATATATATTTCGATTTATTCAAACGATTTTCACGTAGAATTAACATTAATAAAAATGGATCGTATTCTAAAATTCTTTTTGAGTTTTTCAACTTTCGACATTAAGACATTAATTAATCAATTAGGTACCAATTTTGGGCATTGCAATGGTGCTAATCCTTCCTCGCACGTAATCGACTCCCGAACCCGTTTTCTCAAATTTCATAGACCAAAATCGTTGTTTTAGTAAATCAAAACATTTTATTAAAACGATCAAATTACGAGGTGATCCGATCACACCTCATAAAAAAGACTGGTGGTGACTCCATTTTCGTTTTTAAATAAAAGTCGACATCTTTTTCAAAAAAAGGGTTTCGACAGAGGTTTCGAAAAAAACTGAAAACCATTCTATCGACGCTACATGGGCGTGTGGTAGGCCGTGTGCGATAACACGGCTGTGTGATCTACGAAGGTCAGGCCGTGTGCAAAACACGGCTGTGTGATGGTTGGGCGTGGCCATGTGAGCCACACGGTCTAGACCAAACTGGGCCGTGTGGGTTACACGGGCGTGTGGGTTTCTGGGCCAGGTTGTGTGATCCACGCGGGCAAGGCCAATCTGGGCATGTGGGCCCACATGGGTTAGCCACATGAGCTTGTGAGCCCATTGATCTGAAATTTTCCCTAAGGTTGCACGGGTTGTCCCAAACGACGGTGGGCCTACTATAGGGTTGGTAAGGGCTAACTATACCCTTAATTGTATGCTTTGACTGTGTGATATTCTGATCTGATTAGGACACTGATGCATGATTATTTGCGTTGTTATCTGCATATCTACTATATATGTATGCCATATGTAAGCATGTGAGCATGTTAGACTGTATATTTGTATTTACATTTTATTTGTTTCTATTATTGAGATAGGATGATGTTTATTGGGGGAAGTGTTCTGAAAGACGTTATGCCTATTATTTGGCAGCTTAACTGCATTATATCTAATATTTGTTGTATTCGGTACAACATGGTGTGAAGGGTTGGGTCGGTGTTTTAAACCCCACATGGTGTGTAGGGATGGTTGGAGATAGTGTGTAGAGGCTGGGGGTAGGATTTTGATATCTGTTTTTGACTGCATATCTGTATCTGTATCTAAAAAGGGCTAAGGCCCGAAGTTGCATCTGTATCTGTATCTAAGATGGGCTAAGGCCCAAATATGCATCTGAATCCAATACCGTATCTGACTGATATCTGTTATTTTGTATGTGTGCATGCTTAATTCTGTGGGGTTACACCCTGAGTTTACGTAAACTCACCCTTTCCTGTTTAATCTGTATATTCCTTCTGAATGTATCCACCGCAGCATAGCACTCCTCTCGGATCAAGTTCATCGATGGCGTTCGGGGCATATGATTTTTCTTTTATGTTTCGCACATCCCTACCTGCGGCTGAAGAGGATGTTGATCGCCGCGGTCACCCACAACATGAACGTCGACCCCCGTAGAAATATACCCCTAGGACCACACCATCAAACCATCAATTTTAGGGGTTTCTGGCAATTTAAATGTTACAAAGTTTGTACTTTTTTATTCTAATAAAATATAAATCAAGAAAAAGACAATCTTTGTATTTATTTAATTAGATTAATTGCAAGTGCTCATAAATTAGATTAATTGCAACATTACAACATTATAACATTACAACATAAAACTTGGAAAAAACTTTGTAATATAAATTAAATACATTACAATAGTAAAAATTGAAACAAACTTTGTTATATAAATTAGGTAAATTGGATTACATAAGCTCAATTCCTACCCAATCATGACGATTGTCCAAAATGGTAGTTTCATTGTGGGTATTTACTCCGATTATGACCAGCTAATTTGCATAATCCATAACGCTTACCGTCAGATTTCTCCCTAATGTCCATTTCATTATGGATTCTGGATGATTGCGGATGATCTTTCGGATTCTTACGCAACAAGCTCAAAAGATACTGGAGGCACCTCCCACATAAATAGGTTAAGCAAGACAGGGAACTCACTCTCCCAAATACGTAACGTAGCGCTCGAGTGTGTATACATCATCGAAAAATTGTTTAAATTTGAGCGAGACTTTAGCACACGCTGCCACAACATGTGCACATGTATAATCAAATGTTTGGAACCTCCTGCAATCGCACCATCTATTTTGGAGATCAACTCCATAGGACCAAGATGGTATACAGAGTTGACGACTAATGGTCTCCATAACTTGAAACGTTTCAAGATGTTGTTAATATACTTCTACATTCATCGACCTTGGCATCTGACGGTTTGCAACCATTACATCCTTGACATCTTCGACAAACACATGTCCCGCCTCCATCTGGTTGACTTGTTACTGACCCATTCTTAGCATCAAGGTAGCCAACTTGTATAATGTAACCGAGAAGACAGATGAAATCGGAAGATGTCATGTTTTCAACAACACAGTGTTGATCCCCTCTACCAAGTTTGTGGTCATTTGGCCATAACAAAAAGCCTCGTCAAAACTTTGAGCCCATTGCCACGGTTCCATAGGACCCAACCGCTATCGAAAATATATGTTTGTTTGACCCTCCATGTCTCTCTCAAGTCGAGTCATTCTTTGGTGGAAATGTGTGGATTTAGCTCATGCGCTGTATATGTATTAAGAAAAGATAAGTTACAGTATTACTCTAAAATATTAAAACTTATATTCAAAAGATAAGGTTATCATTTACCCATTCTCATAACTTATCCCCGCCAGTCTGCATTCTTATAATCTTGATGGAAGTTAGCCACGATGTGCCAGATGTAGTAAATAGATCTCCATAGCATACCAGAATGCCTAATGGCGACAATTAATCATTTCTCTCTAATCGGAGATGATGTAAATACTATTGTTACTAATAACATACCTCCGCAGGTTGGTAAGGAAGAATTCCTATGATTCTATGTTCTCATTATCTACAATGGCAAATGCTATCGGGAGCACATTCTTGTTGCCTTCTTGAACAATCGCAAGAAGTAGGATCTGTGTATATTTTCTGTATAGCTAGGTCTCATCTACTTGCACAAATGGCTTGCAATGGGGAAATGCGCGCACACACGGATGGAATGTCCAGAACATTCAATGGAAAATTCTTTTTCCTGGTTGTAGTTGGTTATTCAAGTCATAAAAAGGTTGTGTCTGTAATTCAATGACATCCGCTGATACGTACGCTCGCATAGCGGCTATCCATCCATGTAGCTCATTATACAATGCATCGAAATCCCCATAAAATTATTTTATTGCCATCTGTTTAGCTATCCATGCCTTTTGGTATGATACTCGATATTGGAATCATGCATGCATTTCAACAATCAGTACCGAAACTTTAATAGTCAGCTTGTCCTTCACCATTGGCATGATGCACGTATAGATAGTTTTGGAATCAAGTTTTTGATAATCTTCTGTCATACATGTTAATGTGCATGTATGAGGCCCAACAAATTTTCGTATCTCCCATATCTGCGAATTTTGAATAAATGCAGCTCCTACTCACCAATTGCAGCCTTCGGCCGACTTCCAACACTCCTAATATATAATGTTGGTTTAGACACTGCGACTTTGTAGTCCACTAATATATTCATGCTATACCGCTTAATAGAAAATGCGCACTCTTCCTTACTTTCGAATCTCTGGCCTATGAATAACTCATTAGGATCGAAACATATGGCCAGCTGGTGAGCAGGTAGTATTTAAGGTACTCCGAGAACTTGGCTACGTGCACCGTGTCGAGGTTTATAAGAAACATGTGTGGCCTAGGATTTTTGTGTATCACAATACGTCGAATTTGGTTCCTCACTGAAGACACATTAATTGTAACACCTAGAACCCGTATCCTTCACCGAAATCAGGTTACGGAGCATTACCGGAGTTTACAGATCAAACAGACAAAAATTTCAGACATTTTGTAACACCCCAGACCCGGCTTAGAAGTTAGGCCTGAATCTGGCGTGTCACATTAAGTATTTTTCGAAAACCAAGTTTTTATTAGAACCCTTCGAAAATTTTTCGATTATCAAACACTTGTGTAAAACCCTTCCAGATTGGTCAAAAACCTCGAAATGTTATTTGAAAACCTCAATGTTTATTTCCAATGTTAAAACCCAGATTTTAGTTATCACGGCTTTATCTTAAAAATGTTTCATGTTTTAGCTTGTTTAAAATCCAAATATTGTTTACCTTTTTTTTTGAAAAACCAGTCTTAATTATAAATTAACAATCAACAGAGTATAATCCCAAAAACCAAAATTAAATCCGGATAATGGCCTTATTACAATCCAAATATTAATACATAGGGATAAAATGGAAGTAACTATTAAAACAGTAAACCACTTGCTATGTGGCCATCTCTGAGTCTTTCCCAACCGTCGAACCGCCTACTGAGGAACACCTGGAAAAAAAAATTAAAAAGAGGGGGTAAGTTTACGAAAGCTCAGTGTGTAAGCTAACCCAACCAGTGTCGGAGATCAGTTCAAGCACAAACTAGGCCGAAGCCCTGTTCAGATACAGTTTAAATTGGGCCTTGGCCCTATTAAGAAAACAGTGTGGTCTTGGGCCCATTACAGTAACAGATCAATTTATCATGATATGTGTATGTATGCAAAGCCCAATCCTAATCCAGTCCTACACACCATGTAGGGAATAACTCAACTCACCCAGCCCTACACACCACAGTCGCAGCAGAGCTGCTTTAATAGATATTGTGGCCAAGCCACCAAAACAGTAATACGAGGCAGAGCCTTTAGCAGAATACGTGGCATTGCCACTTTTAGCACTTCCTCCGTAATAATATCCCAACCCATGCAAATCAGAATATACATGTCATGGCATACAGAATAATAGATATAATAGCATGCAAATCAGTCAACTTACTCTAGGGGCAAAATGGTATTTTAGCACTTAGGGGTAAAACAGTAATTTTCACCTTTTAGGGGTATTTTGGTAATTTTGCTAGATTTTTGGGTTTTATGCTTATTACAGTCAACTAACAAATCTAACGTCGTACGTGCGACTTAACTAGCCCATTTCATTAATACAATGTCATCGGCCTAAAACCCCTAATAGGCTCGACAAAGCCCACAAGCTACTATGGCCCACTAAGTTCAAATTTTACACACGTTTTAGCAGATCTTATAACCAGATTACCAGAATATACTTACCGCCTGATTTCACCCATATGGGCCCGTAAGCCCATTGGGCCCAATTTCAGCCCATCGAGGCCTAAAACTACCCAAATGCACGAAAATGTGCACAACAGTCTTATGATCGTGAATACCAACCTTACCGTTTCAAACCGACCCACGAGCACTCGCACGCTCGCAAGCCCTCGAAATGTTGGCATTTCAGCATTTCGGCTTTTGCCGATCTAGTCTATTAGAGGGTGTCGATTACACACCTGATTGCGAACTACGTTGAAATCCCTTGAAAGATCAACCTACAATCGTTTAACCACTATGTTAATCCATCATCCAATCAAAACTATTAACACTTACCCTTGAAGTATTCGACCATAATCAACTAATCTTATAGCCACTTACCTTTGCCAAGATTTACAAGTGGATCTAAATTGCTACGATAATCCTAGACACCAACTGCTTCTCGTAAGATTAACCTCTACCACGGCCAAACACATAAACAATCGTTAGTAGGTCCCTAATGATAGGATTAAGTCCGATTGTCCACGGAAAGTAGTGGATTTCGGCTTTAACAATCACTTGAGAGAAAAGAAAGAAAGATTCTTACCCAAAAATAAACTTGATTCAATTGCTATCACAGAAATCGCCTTACCCTAGACCAAGTCTCGATCTCTTATAGATATACTCGAAACCGAAGGTGGAGAAGGGATCTAAAGTGTTCGGCCAAAGAAAATTGTTTGCCAAGATGAACAGTAAGGTTCAACTACTAGAGAGTGCAACAGAGGGAAAGATAAAAAAAATAGAGAAAAGAAGAATAAGAGGTTCGGCTTTAGAGAACAAAAGAAGAATCAAAGGACAAAACCAAATACCCAATGATACTATTCGACCAATTTTAGAAGAGAGCAATTGGTTGGGTTACGGAAGTAAAGAGGAGAAATGGCACAAGCAAAGAAGACGAACAAAGCAAGAGATTGGCTTGATTAATTTCGAGGAGGAGGAGATGGAAACAGCACAAAAGAAAAGACAAGAAATTAAGAGAGTGAAAGAAATTTACCAAGAGAAAAACGATTAAAGCACCAAAACAACAAAAAATATTTTTCCTTGTTCCTTCGGCACCTATAACCAGCCTTGCATTTTCCACATCCCCAATCGGCTTAACTTTATCCCATTAAATTTCCTCAATCCAAAACCTTGATTTTAGCCATCCACTGAATTTGAATTGCATTCAAATTCTTTCTACCAATTGCAGCTGCTTAATCCAATTTAAAATCCATCCTTATCTCCATCCAAAATCCACCCAGCAGCATCCCACTTCAATTCGGATACTGGACATCCCTTTAGCAAAAATAAAACTCCCATTCGCGCCTGCAGTAGCTCAAACTCCCGACCTCATTGCTGTCACCATGCTTCACAACACGCTGCTTGCCACTGCAATACAGCTTCTCTTTTGCTATAATTTAGTCATGAATACTTATAAGGCTTACCTGCTGAAGCTACGGCTTCCTTAAAAATAAATCTAAAAACATTGCTGCTGACTAGATTCGAACCTCTACCCTTCAGCTACACTACACGTCCCTTACCACCACGCCACTTGCTTGATTTGTGTCATTTTTCCTCCCCAGGTAATTATAAGGGCCTTCCTACGACAACCCAGGTTGCTCTTAAAAAAAAAACAAACAAACATTTGCGCACGCTGGGAATTGAACCCCAGCTTCCCTTCCTGCTACCTACCGCCTCTAGCCACTGGGCTAGGCACTTCCTTTGTGCCCAATTTTAACCTAACTTATTTATAAGGTCTAATGCCAGAATCTCCCTAAGGAAGCAAAAATTAAAATTTTTGCTAGAGCACTGGATCGAGCCCAGGATTTTTCCCACACTACCAATCCTTCCTAATTCACTTAAATGTTAAACTAAACATGAAATTAAATTTTTTATTATTATTTAAAACATTTAAATTATTCAAGCCGTCTTCTACCCGAACCCAGACTCAAGGCCCAATACTTCTAGGCCCAAAATTTAGGGTGTTACACATTTCATATCATCAAAACAAGTCATCAAAGCATCATTTTAATCCAAATTATAAACATACCAAATCCAAATCAATTTGTCTAGTTCATGAGTACTTAAATATAGAATTAAATTTACATGCACATATGTAGATTTATTCAATTTATCATGCCATAATATGGCTTCAAAAACAAACACATATTTATATTTATAAAACCAACCAGAATTAAAATTATAACCTCATTTACAATCAAACCACAAAATAACTATTATTTAGACACCCTAGGTACATGCCGACACAAAGGATAAACATCACCATATTTGAGTTCAGGATCATTGTTGTATGTTGAATCGGTGATCAAAAGTTAAGTACCTAACCTACGCACGGGAAACAAAATCATACGCTGAGTATAAACTCAGTGGTATTTCTATAATCCGAATATTTAAAGATAAGAAATTACAAATATACAATTAAAATATAAACACATATTAGTACTTAATCATTACAAAAACCATATCATATTTCATTTGTTTCACAAATATCTCAATTCTCATACTTGCTATATAAATAGCTTTTCATAATTTATTTCACATTTCAAATACAATTGTAATATCCATTCCATAGTCATTTCATGATTGTGTAACTCATATATTCCATATATTTGCAACATATTTCATATTCTATTTTCAATTCACTATTTAGTTTCCATTTCTCATACCATACCATTTCAATATCAATTATAAAACTTTATTATTCATTTACCCTTATTAACACGACTCAGACTCGGATGGATACACGGATCTAACCAAAACACACCAGTTTGGCACACAGTGCCTCATCAGATAATTCGAAGTAATAATTTGACACCTTGTATCTCATCAGCTAAACCGAAGTAAATTAGCACCCAGTGCCTCATTGAATTAATCCGAAGTAGTAAATTGACACCTAGTGTCTCATCGACTCGAAGTCGAAGAAATCTCTGAATTTTTCCAATCCTATGGCATGCCATCTATATCTGACTCAGCCCGATACGATTAATAGGATTTCAATTCACTTTTCAAATACAACTAATATTCAATTCAATTCAAATAATCAATATATATATATATATATATATATATATACAAATTCAATCAATATAAATTCAATAAATTCATCACAAATTAAATCAATCAATTTCAATTGCAAAACACAATAATTCTCAACTCAATACTTACCATATACATTAAATTGAATTATAACAATTAACAACTAAATTCGGATTATAAAAATACAAACGAGAAATTCCGAGCTATTCCTCGTCGACTTTATCCTTCCCCTTTTTAGTCGAGGATTCCGGTACGATGTTAGCTACGAAATTAAAACAATTAAAATTCATCAATACAATACAATTCAATTTCATATTGCATATTTCAATTTTTACTCAACATTTGTCTAAATTTCAATTTAGTCCCTAAACCGAGACTAATTTTATTTCTTTACAATCAATTCTATATTTTCATTCAATTTCCACTTTAAACTAGATTTAACTCTCTAAAATCACTTAAATCTCTAAATTTTTAATTTTTCACAATTTAGTCTTTATTACTCAAAATTTACAATTTATTCTATAATTCAATCCTTTTTCACTTCTAACTTAAAAATCTATCAATTTGATCTCTAATACTAAAATTATTCAGCATTAACAACATTTAAAAACTCAATAATTTCTAAAATTTTGACATGGGTCAGGTAGTATTTAATACCGGGATTCTAAAAACATAAAACTTAAAAGAAAAAGGGACTAAATTAACTAACCAATTGAGCTTTTAACTCTTGAAACCTTAATTCTCCTTCTTTCTCTTTTTCTTTCCTTTTTCTTTTTATTTTATTAATATAATATAATATAATATATACTTAAACATTAAGGTTTATTATTATAATATTATATATATTTTAACTTTAAATTTTATAAATATCTTCATCATTATGCCGCCTCATTTAACGCTAATGGCATAATTTCTTGTTTAGTCTCTTAAATTTTCTTTTAATCTATAATTCAACTTTCACCCTATATGCAATTTAGTCCTTATACATATTACTTTTAATTCAAGCAAATTGACTTAATTGAAACCTAATTAATTACACAACTTGCTTCGTAAATATTTATTAAAAATATTTACGAATCCGATTTACGAGAACGTAGTCCCAGGAATGCACTTTTTTTTAATTTGATCTTTTTTAATTAATTAACCAGCAAAATGTTAAAATTTCTTAACGAAACTTTAATACCACCTTAATGACGCTCCGTAAATATTATAAATATTTACGGCTCAGTTTATAAAAATAAGGTCCCGATACCTTATTTTCTAAAACCACTTGAACTTAATAAATGACTTATATAACATAAATTATCAAATCAAAAATCTTTTTAAAAATCACATTTGACTCTTCGGATTTGGTGGCCCTGAAACCACTATTTCAGACACTATTGAAAAACTGACTATTACATTAATGTTTCCATCGTCATTCACGCCTTCGTCGTCAATACCATCGGGAACCTTGTCCACATCGGGATCACTATCACTATTGACCTCTTGATCACAAGAATGACTACTATCGTATCCAACATCACCAACCACATCAATATCGGGTGCAACATTAAGATCGATATCGATCCCGCGTATAGTCGGTTCAATATCAACATATGATATTGGAGCCACCATACACGGTTCTTCAGCTCCATGTTCTTCACCCGATGCAGTGAGATTTTTAGTTGGCTCCACACTAGCTAACTCAACAAATAACTGAATTGGTGCATTTTAGTCACTCCGATTCCCACAATAAAGAGCGATCATTGTCTCCACGTCTTCATCGTCTACAAATTCTATTTCGGTGAATTTGATGGGATTTGTCAAAACTGGAAACTTGTAGAAAAGTTTTGAGATCCTTCTCCCACAATGTCTAACAATTTTTGCGCTAATCATTTTCTTCATATTATCGAACGAGACATTTTTATTAAATCTCAGTGTTATTTGTTGGCGACATTCAAATTAACGCATACGAAAAATTGATTATCCATATTCAATACTCAATATGTTAAAAAATAAATAAAAATTCTCAAAACAATTTCTATTTTTTTCTGTTGTTATCACTAATTAACAATTACTTTATAATAGTTACTAACATAAAAACTTTCAAATATATTAAAAAATTTTAAAACATAACATTCACAATCAATACATAATTAATCTAAACACAAAACTTACTAACAATAAACAAAATAACTTTAAAACAAAATATAAAAATAACACTAAACAAACTATATAATACTAACAAAATAATATTTTCTTATCATAATCTATTCTATTTGAAAATAACAATAAAAATAATAATACATTTTCTTTCTTTCTTCTATTCTCCCTCTCTTGTTCTGCTATTTTTTTAACTAATGCTTTAAAATAGAACCGGATGGGGGAGTGGGGGGGAGAGTGGGTGTCGCCTATGGGGATGGCGTGACCAGTGCCGCCTATGGGGAAGGCATGACCAGTGCCGCGTCTTCCCTAAGCGTGATCGGTGTGCTGTCCCATCAAATTTTTTTATCAGTTTTATTTATTATTTTTTTCATCAAATTTTTTTTATTGACAAATGAGTCAGAGCTAGGGTGGTGTCGCTTATGCACCACCTTCCACCACATTCAATGTACTATTTTAATATATAATTTTTATAACATGTCAAATAAATATTTTTTTTAATTTTATATTATTTTAGTAAAAAACCCGAAATAGAACCAAGATGAGAATCTATAATCATGCTTATGTAAATTTAATAACAAGGCTACTGATGAATTTTTTTTTTTTTTGTTTAAACAAGAAATTCAAAGGCTGTTGAATAACATTGAAGAGAAGGACGCTTTTTTGAATGTTAAAAATGTCAAACTCAGTGAAAGTGGGGTTTTTTACCAATATGGTATAAAAAAATTATTATATACGAAAATAGGTTGTCAGATAGATTATTTACGAAAATAGGTTACTTTTTTGAGTCGCGCCTACCTGACAGGCGCGATATATTATTTTATTAATAATTTTTTTAATATTTTATTATTATTATTATTATTATTATTATTATTATATTTCAAAAAAAATCGGGTACAAAAAACGAGTCGCGCCTGACCCGTAGGCGCCACATGTGGCGCCTGCTGCAGGGGCGCCACACCCTGCAGCCCCTCGTTAACCGTGCAGTGAAGCAGGGAAGAAAGAAAAGCAGTGAAGAAAGAAAGAAGAAAAAAATTAGTAATTTTTTATAATTATTTTAAAATTAAATTTTTAGTAATTTAGAATTATTTGATAAATTTTTGTGTTTGTAATTATTTTAAAAGTAATTTATTAAGAATTTAAGATTATATATTCTAAATTATTTTGTTTAGTTTAATAATGTTAAATTTATTTTGTTAAATATTTTTTATAAATAATTTGTAACTGTAAAGAAAATAATTTAGAATTTTTTAGAAGTCTAGAGACTAGAAAATCGAAAGTAATAGAGATTGAGAATAAAAATTAGAAAAGACGGACGAAATTGAATGGAAAAAGATGATATGGTGAAAGGTTTATGTAGTATTAGAGTTTGAGGGCAATAAAATTTGTAAATGTTGGTGCAATAAAATTAATTTCTAAATTGGTATTTTTTAGTAGTGTATTATTGTATTGTGATTTTTTTGATAATGTATTTTAAAAAAATATTTTTATAGCTATTTTATTAGTAATTTATGATTAGGTTATATGGTGGTTTTATTGGTTTTTTACCTATTTGGTATAAAAAATTTATTATATACGAAAATAGGTTTCTATAAAATACGGGTTGAGCCTCCTGAGAATGCACCACATGTCGCGCCTACCTGACAGGCTCAACATGTCGCGCCTGTCAGGTAGGGGCAACATGTGGTGCCTCCTCGTTAGGCGCAACCCATTTCCCCTATATATACCCCTTCCTCGGGAAACCATGAGAAAAAAAAATAGTAAAAAAAATTAGCAGAAGTAAAAAGAGAGAAAGAAGAAGGGAAGAAAGGAAAAGAAGAAGAAAAATAAGGTATTTTAATTTATTTATTTTTAAATAGAATGTAGAAATTTGTTAGAAATTTTATTAGTTAATGTTATTTTGTTAGATAAATAATTTTGTTTGTTAGGTTCTGAATGAAAAATTTTGCATCAAAAATTTTGAAAATTTTGAGAATTTAGAACTTTTTTTAACAGATCTAGTATTGAAGATGGAGAACAAATTTTTCGTATGCATTTATTTCGATGGAGAAATTTTGACAACAAGTGTCGGATGTATATTTGAATGCTGCAAACAAGTTTCAATGAGATTTAATAGAATTTCTCATTTGATGATATGAAGGAAAAAATTAGTGAAAAAATTTATAGACGTTGTGGGAGAAGGATCTCGAAAATTTTCTACAAGTTTCCAGTTTTGATGGATCCCATAAAATTCACCGAAATGGAACTTGTAGACGATGAAGATGTGGAGACAATGGTCGCTCTTTACTGCCATAGCAACCAAAAAGCACCGATTCACTTATTTGCTGAGTTAGCTATTGTGGAGTCAACAGAAGATCCAACTCCATTAGGTGAAGAAGATGGACCTCAAGAGCCGTGTATGGTTGTTCCGATATCATACGTTGGTAGTCAATCAATTACACATAGGATCGACATTGATCTTAATGCTACACCCGAGACTAATGTGAGTGGTGATGATGTATACCGAAGTAGTGATCATTCTGATTATGAAGTCGATATTGATAGTGATCCCGACGTGGATGATGTCCCAGATGATATTGACGATGAAGGCGTTAACGAGGATGGAAACATTAATGTGTCTTTAGTCGGGAACCAGATCCGTTGTATTGTGATACACAATAATCCTGGGGCACACATGTCTCAGATAGACTCCGATGCGGCGCATGCAGCCAAGTTCTCGGAGTACCTTGAGATACTACCTGCTCACCAGATGGCCATATATTCTGATCCTGAAGAATTTTTCGTGGGCCAGAGATTCGAAAGTAAGGAAGAGTGCGTATTTGCCATTAAGCGGTATAGTATAAATATATCAGTAGACTACAAAGTCGTCGAGTCTAAACTGACATTATATATTGGAGAGTGTTGGAAGTAGGCAAAAGGCTGCAATTGGAGGATACGAGCTGCATTTATCCAGAAGTCTCAGATGTGGGAGATACGAAAATTTGTTGGGCCTCACACATGTACTTCAACACGAATGACAGAAGATCATCGAAAACCTGATTCGAAAACTATCTATACATGCATCATGCCAATGGTTGAAGACAGGCCGACTATTAAAGTTTCGGTATTAATTGCTGAAATGCAGGCGCGATTCCAGTATCGAGTATCATACCGAAAGGCATGGATAGCTAAACAGATGGCAATGGAGTAATTGTACGGAAATTTTGATGCATCGTACAATGAGTTACAGGGATGGATTGCAGCAATGAGGGAGTACGTATCGGGGACTATCATTGAGTTGCAGACACGACCTTATTATGGCCCGAATGAGAACGACAACCGGGTAAAAGAATTTTCCAACGGATGTTTGGGACATTTGATCCATGTGTGCGTGCATTTCCCCACTGTAAGCCATTTGTGCAAGTAGATGTGACATGGCTATACAGTAAATATACACAAATCTTACTTATTACGATTGCTCAAGACGGGAACAGGAACGTGCTACCGATTGCATTTGCTATCGTAGAAAAAAAAAACATGGAGTCGTGGGAATTCTTTCTTACAAATCTGCGGAGGTATGTAATTAGTAATGATAATATTTGCATCATCTTCGATAGAGGGAAATGATTAATTGCCGCCATTAGGCGTTCTGGTGTGCCATGGAGATCCGTTTACTGCATACGGCGCATTGCGGCTAACTTTTATCGAGATTATAATAATGCAGATTGGAAGAGACAAGTTGTGAAAATGGGTAAAAAACAACCTTATCATTTCAATATATAATATACATTTTTTTGTGGCGAGACTGTAACTTAACTTATATCTTCTTAATACATACACAGCTTACGAGCTAGAACCACACATTTTTCGGTAGAGGATGACTCAGCTTGAGAGTGACATGGAAGGTCAGACGAACACATCTTTCCGACAATGTTGGGTAGCATGGAGCCATGGCAATGGGCTTAAAGTTTTGACGAGGGCTTTCGTTACGGTCAAATAACCACAAACTTGGTGGAGGGGATTAATGCTGTGTTGTTGAAAACGCGACATCTTCCGATTTCATCTGTCTTCTCAGCTACATTCTACAGGTTGGCTACCTTGATGCCAAGAATGGGTCAGCAACAAGTCAACCAGATGGAGGCAGGACACGTGTTTGTCGAACATGTTAGGGATGCAATGGTTGCAAATCGTCGAATGGCGAGGTCGATGAATATAGAAGTATATTCATGACGTAATGAAACGTTTCGCGTTATAGAGACCATCGGTTGTCGACCCGGTATACCACCTAGGTCCTACAGAGTTGATCTCCGAAAAAGACGCTGCGATTGCAGGAGGTTCCAAACACTTCATTATCCTTGTGCACATGTTGTGGCAGCTTGTGCTAAAGTCTCGCTCAATGTATATCAATTTATCGATGAAGTGTACACCCTTGAACGCACGTTGCATGTATGGGAGAATGAGTTTCCCATGCTTCCTGACTTATCTACTTGGGAGGTTCCTCGGGTGAACTTTGAGCTTATCCCAGACAAAAGGTTGCGTAGGAACCCGAAAGGTCGTCCGTAATCATCCAGAATCCATAACGAAATGGACATTAGAGAGAAATCCAACAGGAAGTTGTGTGGATTATTCAGAGTAGCCGGTCATAATCAGAGTAAATGCCCGCTCCGAAACTATCACACTGGTAGTACTCGGCAATTCAGTGGCAGTACTCGGCAAATACTCAAAATTGGCCTTTAGCCATGAAAACCGCAAGGTGGCAAATTTTCCCTCACTTGGCGAGTGTCCAAGTAAGTCATAGCTAAGGCAAGCTAGCCTGGAGATCAAACTTACGCCCGTGACCGGGTTCCCATCGATGGGGAACCCCAGCTGTAGTGCAACGTCCTCTAGAGTGATGGTGCACTCCCCGCACGACAAATGAAATGTGTGGGTCTTCGGACGCCATCGCTCGACTAAGGCAGAAATCAAGTCATATCGTAGATTAAAAGTCTGGATCAATGCTGCTGATCCGAACCCGGCTAACTCTAAGAACGGTATTAGGCGTTCATCCGGCTGAAACCCTACATTATGAATACGCCCTTCAATACGCAGTACTCGACCTGACATTATTATATTAACGAAATAGTTAATACAATATAATTTTATTCAACAAATAATGTGACTATCAAATAAAAATTTCATTACCATCTCATTAATGCTACTTGATATGTGATTATTATTATCAATCAATGAACCCATTTGTCGCAAATCTGCAATTAAAAAAATTAAATTTATTTAATTTATTTCAAAAATTACAGTAAATTATTTCAAAATTTTAGAAACAAAATACGATAAATATCTCATAATTCCTCATCATTTACATACAATAAAAAATAAATATAAATTATCTAAACATTAAAAAACATATGAATTAAAAATAATTGAAATTGAAACATACCTAAGTAGTTTCTTTCACACAACCTATAAAATTATATAACAACAAATTTAATCAAAATTTTAATCAATCAATAAAAATTATCAAATAAATAAATAATAATATAAATTTACATTATATAAAAATTACATTAAAAAATCATAAAACACTAAACTATAAACACTAACAACTTATAATCATTAATTACTAACACAAAATAACTATAAAATTATTTTCTTAAAAAAATATATTTCTAAAAAATCATAATACAGTAAAATCACTAAACACTAACAGTTTATATAACCTAATCATTTTTTTTTAAAATACATTACCAAAAAATTCACAATACACTAATATACTACTAAAAAAATAATTTTATTGCACAACTATTTTAAAAATTAATTTTATTGCACCAACATTTACAAAAACCATTCAATTCCGTCCGTCTTCTCTAATTTTTATTCTCAATCTCTTTTACTTTCGATTTTCTAGTCTCTAAACTTCTAAAAAATTCTAAATTATTTTCTTTACAGTTACAAATTATTTATAACAAAATATTTAACAAAATAAATTTAACATTATTAAACTAAACAGAATAATTTGGAATATAATCTTAAATTATTAATAAATTAATTTTAAAATAATTACTAACACAAAAATTTATCAAATAATTCTAAATTACTAACAATTTAATTTTAAAATAATTATAAAAAATTACTAACCATTTTTCTTCTTCTTTCTTTCTTCTTCTTCTCTTTTTTTTTTTTTCTCTCTCTTTGCTCCTGGACGTAACAAACAATTGGGGGGGACCCTTATATGGTCCCCCATTATTGTTTTTTTTGCAAATAAATTTCATCCCTCCCCAAATTGAGATGACAATACACTGGGAAGGGTCATGAAATGACTACACAGGTGGAAGGCTGCAGGGTGTGGCGCCCCTGCAGTAGGCGCCACATGTGGCACCTACGGGTCAGGCGCGACTAGTTTTTTGTACCCGAATTTCTTTAAATATAATAATAATAATAATAATAATAATAATAAAATATTAAAAAAATTATTAATAAAATAATATGTCGCGCCTATCAGGTAGGTGCGACTCAAAAAAGTAACCTATTTTCGTAAATAATCTATCTGACAACCTATTTTCGAATATAATAAATTTTTTTATACCATATTGGTAAAAAACCTGTGAAAGTGTAAAGTTCTCAACTACCCAATTGATGTTGAGAAGGATAGGGTCAAGAATGGATACGTTAGTTGAGATTCTTGTTGCTGGAAGACGACAACTAGGTTGAGGTGGACTTGGGTTTTTTACCCCATTAATATAAAAAAATAATTATTTACTAAAATGGGGTGTCAGATTATTGTTTATTAAAATGAGGTTTTTTTTGGGTCGAGTCTATCTGACGGGCGCGACTTAATATTTTAATAATAAATATTTTTTTATTTTTAAATATTATTATTTTAATAATTTTTTTTATTTCAGGTCAGTATAAAATATGGGTTGCGCCTACCAAGGAGGCTCAACATGTTGAGCCTACCTGACAGGCGCAACCCGTGGGGCCCATACGTTAAATTTTCCCTTATATATCCCAAAAAATTACATTATATTAAATTTACATTAAAAAATTATAAAACACTAAACTATAAACACTAACAATTTATAGTCTTAAATTACTAACACAAAATAACTATAAAATTATTTTATTAAAAAAATTACATTTCTAAAAAATCATAATACAGTAAACCACTAAACACTAACAATTTATATAACCTAATCATAAATTACTAATAAAATAGTTATAAAATTATTTTTTTAAAATACATTACCAAAAAATCAGTATACACTAATATACTACTAAACCACTAAACACTAACAATTTATATAACCTAATCACAAATATTTTTTTTTAAAATTATATTTTTACTATCGTAAAAACATTCAATTTAATTCCGATCTTCCATATTTTCTAACTCCGCCACTGATTTAATATACTAACATTAGGTAATTCAATTTTGCTTTTTCAATTAAAAAATTTGATATTCGGTAAATGAAATTTAATTAGAGTAAAATTAGGTAAAAATTAAGGAAATGAAGTACGTTTTGCACAACCATTTTAAAAAATAATTTTATTGGACCAACATTTTGCTTTTTCAATCTCTTTTTCCACATTTTTGTATCAACAAAATTATACAATAAATTAGAAAATGAGATTGAGAATGAAAATTAGAAAAGATGGACGAAATTGAATGGAAAAAGATGATTAGGTGAAGGGTTTATATAGTATTAGAGTTTCAGGGCAATAAAATTTCTAAATTTTGGTCCAATAAAATTATTTTTTAAAATGGTTGTGCAAGTCGTACTTCATTTCCTTAAATTTGACCTAATTTTACCCTAATTAAATTTCATTTACCGAATATCAAATTTTTTAATTGAAAAAGCAAAATTGAATTACCTAATGTTAGTATATTAAATCAGTGGCGGAGTTAGAAAATATGGAAGATCGGAATTAAATTGAATGTTTTTACGATAGTAAAAATATAATTTCAAAAAAAATAATTGTGATTAGGTTATATAAATTTCGTTAGTGTTTAGTGGTTTAGTGGTGTATTAGTGTATAGTGATTTTTTTGGTAATGTATTTTAAAAAAATAATTTTATAGCTATTTTATTAGTAATTTATGATTAGATTATATAAATTGTTAGTGTTTATAGTTTAGTGTTTTGTAATTTTTTAATGTAATTTTTATATAATGTAATTTTTGGGGGATATATAAGGGAAAATTTAACGTGTGGGCCTCACGGGTTGCGCCTGTCAGGTAGGCTCAACATGTTGAGTCTTCTTGGTAGGCGCAACCCGTATTTTATATTGACCTAAAATAAAAAAAATTTTAAATAAAAATATTTAAAAAATAAAAAAATATTTATTATTAAAATATTGGGTCGCGCCTGTCAGATAGACTCGACCAAAAAAAATACCCCATTTTGATAAATAATAAATCTCACACTCCACTTTGATAAATAATTATTTTTTTTTATATTAATGAGGTAAAAAACCCGGTGGACTTGATGTGATGAAACAATTTCTTCAATTGTTTTTGTCAAAGCAAAAGGCAATAGAGAGAAACATGAAAATTCAATGAAAGAAATTGTCCACAGTGATGAGAAGATTTAGAGACCTAAAGGTAGACTTGTGTGCCATCATTGTGGAGTACCAAGGCATATCAGGCTTAGATACAAAAAAAACTTCTTGAATGATCTCAAGACGAGGCATCCAATTGGTTTCTCTAGTTTGAACTCAGTCAACAGCTGCCATAAGATACTTCCAAAAATAGAGTACTGGAAGAAGAATGAGAGGCCATCCAATTGGTTTCTCTAGTTAGCTCAATAGTTACAGGTAGTTTAGTCCGTTAGTTAGGTGTGAATTAATTTCATATGCTGATGATGTAACTAAAAATTTTACATCAATATACTTCTTGAACAGTTTTTCAACAAAGAAAAAGAAAGTTATTTGCTATTATTGTGGTTTTGTTGGTTATATCATATCCCATTCTTATAAGATGTTGAATAACTTGATATGGAACAACTCAGTCAAAATACAACCAGAAATAAATATGAGCGAGAACATATTATCGATTGGTTGATGCTCGAGTGAAACATGAAGTTGCAATTAATATAGCAACTACTAAAAATCAGAATGAGATTATTCCAAACATCATAAATATTCTCTCAAGATTTTGTGCAAAAGATCTTTATTGTTGCAAGTTAAAACCCAATACTTACAAAATTGTTGAAAAATTAATCGAGGGGAATGTATTGATGCTTCTATTGAAAGGGGGTTCTCCTTTGACATGGTTAATAATTTTAAATAAAAAATTAAAATATTCTTGAATAAAATAATTTATTTTAATTACAAAATAATATTTTTGTATTTTCTCTAATCGAGATAGTGTTTGGTTGATTAGTGATGCTAACTCAATCAGATGCTTAAATAATAGTATATATATTATTAAATGTGAATGTACTTGAGAGGTCCCTCTATTATAGAAATTTGATCAGATTAATTCCTTTACTATTAAATAGATCAAACTAATTTCTTTGTTATTAAAAAGAATCAAATAAACTCAAATTGAACTATAATTAACATTTCCTGTAAGACAAATATCATTTATTATTCTACAGAGATAATACTTTTAAATTTTTTTTATTTTAAAAATGGGTTTTTTAAATTAAATTACAATAAAAAGTAAATTTTCAATATATTTTCTATATAATAAATTTAATTAATTATTTAATTATTTAATAATAATAAAAATTAAATTAATTCATTTAATAATAAAAATTAGTATAATAAGAGATTTCAAATACTTTAACCTATTATTGAAAGACCCGTTAATCACGGGTCTCCTAATATTCTACAGAGATAATTTAAGAACAATTATAAAAAATTTAATTCCAGTTGTTTTGGCAGCCTCCTGTTTCACAAACATGCTTTGATGGGATTGGTCTCGGATAATATCTATTTATTTTTTTAAAAAAAATATTGGGTTAAAAATTAATATTTAAACATAAAAATTATTTTTTATTCATTAAAAATTAAAAAATAGAAATTATTTAAAATCACATAAAAAATTTGTCCCAATAATTAAAAATGATAAATTAAAATACCATCAATTTGAATAGATGAGATAATATTTTGAATGGAAATAATTGAGTGAATGTATGAAAAATGTCCCTTTTTTTTTAATTATCAGATTAGATATTTTTTCTTAAAAAATTATGAGATTAGGTCGATTTTATGAAAACTTTCTAGCTAAAAGTATTTTCAGCTAATTTGTAAAAAAGTACTAATCTGATAATTAATATTTAAACAAAAAACTTATTTTTTATTCATTAAAAATTAAGCAAAATTAAACAATGATCTCAACAACTATTTTAAGTCACATACAAAAATTGTCTCAATAATTTAAATGATAAATTAAAATATCATCAATTTGAATAATTGGGATAATATTTTGAATGGAAATAATTGAGTGAATGTCTGAAAAATGTCTTTTTTTTTTTAAATTAGATTAGGTCATTTTTTTCAAAAAATTATGAGATTAGGTCAATTTTGTGAAAATACTTTTAGCTAAAAACCTTTTTAGCGTATTTGTAAAAAAAAAAAAAAGCTTTCTGCCCGCAATAGTTTTTTTTAGTGCAACCTCTTGTAAAACTAAAATATACAAAATATGTCTTTATATAGACCCCAAGTCTTATTTCCCTTGTTTTATTAAGCGATGTGGGATATGGGTCTAAATAGACTCATAATCCATTTGCAATTTGCTCCTAGACAATGTGAGATCGCTTACTCTTTTAACTAACAACATAAGATTAAAGACTACACTTAATTTTTTAAAATTAAAGACAAAACTTTATACAACATTAAACTTCAACGTACTGCAATTAAGTGTACAAAGTTTATCCCTAGAGTTTAATGTTGTACAAAATTTTGTCTTTAATTTCTAAAAAATTAAGTGTAGCTTTTAATCTTATGTTGTTAATTAAAAGAGTAAGCAATTCCACATTGTCTAGGAATAAACTACAAATAGATTATAAGTTTATATAGATCCATATCCGACATCGCTTAAGAAAACAAGAGAAATGAGACATGAGTTTATATAAAGACCTGTTTTGTAATTTTTTTTTCATAAGATGTGGCACCAAAAAAATAAAAGTAAAAAAAGATAATGGGGTAGAAAGCGCTTCCAATTGGAAGTGTTTTCCTACAAATACGTAGGGGTGAGTATTCGGTCGAGTCGAGTCGAATCGAATCGAGTAAAAAAATTTCGAGTCGAGTTAACGAATTCTATTATTTATACTCAATGTTGCGTTTACATGAACCAATTATTTAACTAGTAAACGAAGTATAAATTTATTTAACTACATAAACAATATAATGGTTTTTGCCTTTTAACTTAATGAGTAAACATTTATCAAAACAAAATAGGTTTGCCTTTTAACTTAATGGTTTTGACTTTAACTTTAGAAAAGGTAAACATTTATCAAAATGATGTAGTTTTGCTTTTTCATATTCAGTTTTTCGGATAACTTAAATTGTGTAATTCATATTCGAGTTAAACCGAAAAACTTGATTTTTTATTCGAGTTGATCCAAATAACTTGATTAACCTAAATAAGTCGAACTATTTAATTCAAAATTTGAAAATTTTATCGAGTTTTTCGAATCGAATCGAATTTTGCTCACTCCTACAGATACGTTGAAAATGCTTCCAACTGGAAACACTTTTTTATAAATCAGTTGAGAATGCTTTTAGCTAGAAGCATTCTCGTAAAATCGAATTGGCTTACTAAGCTTCATTAAGCTTATTTGTATTGTTTAATGTCTTTATAGATTTTCAAAAGGTTGAAAAATTAGATCGACACTCAAGTCACACTATCTAGCTTATCTCGGTAGTTTTTGAAACATTAAATACAGTTTAAATGGCATGTGTAGGCTTTTGTACGAACTTAGTCAAAGTTTAGCTTATGTAAATATTATGAATAATATTTTGTTTATATAACCATCATACATATTGATATGAAATTAAGGTATGAGTATGATGTTAGTATAAGTGATATATGTATATATATAATTAAGTTAAATTGAACTTTGGTAACTTGGTTAGATATGTTTATTAGGTAAGTTTGGAGACTTGGTTGACATTTTTCTAAGTTGTCATATAAGGTATCTAAGGGTTTATTAGTTGCATCTGGTGATACTTGATTTTTAGCTTTATTTGAATGTCTTGTTAGGGCTTATTGATGTGCAAAAATATTGAGTTAGGTTTATGTCAAATTGTGTGAGAAATGTGGCTTGGAAATTGGCCTATTTTTGTCCACACGGGCGTGTGTCTCAGTCGTGTGTGACATACTGCCAAGTGACACAACCGTGTGTCCCCTGTATCTTTTACGAATGCAAGTCAATATGCTCACACGACCTAGCATACGGGCGTGTGACTTAGCCGTGTGACCTAAGTCAGAGAGTTACACGGGTTAGAACACGGGCTGGACATGGTCGTGTGTCCCTATTTCAAATGCCCACACAGCTTTGTGATCCCTGCAGTGTTGAAAATTTTGAATATTTTTAAAAAAAATTCTCTAAGTTTCTGATTTAGTCTCGACTTGTTTCTAATATGTATTTTGGGTCTTGAGGGCTTATTTAAGGGACAATATATATGATTTTGATTGGTTTTATTTTGAGTATTTATATGTAATGAAATGTTTAAAATTTCTGTCTGATTGATCTGTAAGCCCCAGTAATGCTTTGTAACCCTATTTCGGTAACGAATATGGGTTAGAGGTGTTACATTTATTGGTATCAGAGCTACGATTTAATCGATTCTCGGACTGAACGTAGTGTATGGAATGTCTAGAATTACATGCCATATAAATCTATGATAGTGTGATTTGTATGATCCGATCTAACCTTCGTTTTCTTATAGATTGAAATGATGTCAGACAGATCTGAATGTGCTTGTAACACCTCAAATAATTTATCCCTGCTTTTGTAAAATTTGACATAAATGTGTATCTACTTCAGAGGTTAAGTGTTCTGGGTGTATGGGAGAGGTCTCAAATTCAAACTTACCTTTAGCAATTTTTTTATTTTTGGAATTAAGCCTAACCCTGGGTGAGTGGGCTTATAATAATTTATTTGTAAAGTTAATCAGAATGAGTCTGCTGGTTCAAGTGGTAAGGGAGTCTGTATGTTGGAGGTCATGTGTTTGAATTTCTGCGCAAGCGTAAGTATTAATCTTTTTACTCGGTTTACTGATAGAGTCCTGTGGAAATCGGTTTCTGAGTAGTGGGTTAGTGGAGAGAGATTTGAGGAGAATGTGGGGGAAAGATATCAAAATATTTTATTTTGATTTTCTATTTTCAAATTTCGGCTCTATCTCTTTCTTTTCCAAAATTCTGACATCGATTTTCTTTTTGCTTTTCTTCTTCGATTCTTCGCGGTTTCCTGTTGGATTTTTCTCGATCAATCGTCGCTTTTATGTTCGTGGCCCTTTTTCATCTGGTAAATGATTTCTTTCGGCTTTTTCCTTTGGTTTGGGGTCTAGTAACATTAGTCTATGGAGGTTAATCAATGTGTTTTTTGATTAGGAGAAGATCAAGATGCTGGGTTTTCCAATCGGCGTTTTAAACGTACGAATTATCGTTGGTCATCCTAAGGTAAAGAATTTAGTCGATTTAAGAGGGTTGTCCATCACTTTTAGTTTAGTTTAATGTCATTCTAAGTGTTTAATTCGGGGTTCGTATGGTCAATTTTAGGTGTGGGCAATTTCAAGAGTGTTTTTGCAGTGAAACAGTAGCAGGTGTGTACCCCAAACGCAGAAAAATGGGAATCGACGAAAGCCAAAAAACCTCACTGTCAATGCTACACGGCCGTGTGGTGGGTGTGTGCGACTACACGGCCGTGTGATTGATGAAGGCCAGGCCGTATGCAAGACACAAACGTGTGATGGCTAGACTGTGGCCATGTGAGCTACACAGGTTAGGCCAAATTGGGCGTGTAGACCACATAAGCATATGGGCCCACATGGGTGTGCGAATACTAGGCTAGGATGTGTGCTCTACACGAGCAAGGCCAATTTGGACGTGTGGGCCAATTTATCTAAATTTTTCCCTAGGGTTACAGGGGTCGTCCCAAACGGTTGTAGGCCTACTACAAGGTCGGTAAAGGCTAAATAAACCCTAAACTGTATGATCTAATTGTTTGATGTTCTGATCTGATTAGGATACTGATGCATGTCTACTTGTACTATTATCTACATATCTGCTATCTATATACACTTATGTGTAAGCATGTAAGCATGTTAGACTGTTTATCTGTGTTTGTATATTTCTGTATCTGATATTAGTGATGGGATGATGTATATTGGAAGAAGTGTGCTGAAAGGCAATTTACGCCTATTATTTGGCAGCATGACTGCATTATATCTGTTACGTGCAGCATCGGTACTATATAGTGTGTAGGGCTAGGTGTGTGTTTTAAACCCCACATAGTGTGTAGGGATGGTCAGAGATAGTGTGTAGAGGATGGGGGCAGGATTCTGATTTATAATTCTGATTTGTACATCTGTATCTGTATCTGAGATGAGTTTAGGCACGAATCTACATCTGTATCTGTAATGGGCTTAGGCTCAAATATGTATCTGTCTAATTCTGATTTTTTGTATGTGTGCATGCTTAATTCTGTGGGGTTACACATTGAGTTTACATAAACTCACTCATTTCTGTTTGATCTGTACATATAATCCACAGTCTTAGGTGGATTAGCGTAGCGGAGGACTCGACGGTGACCACATGTCACGGACTAATGTCGATTATGGTTTTTACTTTAAAATTTTCGATTCATTTCTGGGTATTTTTTTTGTAAAATGTGGACTTTTTGGACTGTTGCTTAAATTTGGGTTTAATTGCGCTTTATGATTTTAAAATTGCAAAATCGACAAAATCTCAGATTTTACCAAAATCAAAGGTTTTCTAAAAACTTCGAACGGTTTCCTAAACTCAATGGTTTTATTAGCTTCGGCTACAAAACACGTTTTACCTCTAAACAACTAATTAAATAAGAATGTGAAAACTGATAAAAGTGACAAAGATTAACGAACTAGTATGGCTTTAACTTAACGACAACGTTTTTCAACCCCATTTCATGCGACACTTCCGAATTCGGCCATAATGTCTAGGTCAAGTTTGGGGCGTTACAGTGCTGACAATGATGAAGTTAACAATAAAGTACAGGCTTTTGAACATGGAACGAGTAGTAATGTCCCGATTCTTTCGTCTTAGGAGCATGAACTTAAAAATATGTTCTTTGGGTATATGAACCAGTGGTTCAATGAGTTTATACAAGAAAGAAATCCAGCTCAACAACCTCTACCCCTACTATACCACCTGTTGTACCTTCGATTGCACCTCCACCTCCTCTAGTGGTTGAACCTAATAGACGTACTCCGGTCGAGAAACTTAAAAAATATGGTGCTGAAGAATTTCGAGTCAAATCTGAGGATGATCTGGTTAAAGCTGAGTACTGGCTTCAAAATATAATAAGGGTTTTTGAAGAAATGGTATGCTCTCCTGATAATTTCTTAGATGTGCTGGTTCGTTATTAAAAGAGGAAGCATATAGTTAGTGATCGACAATAATAGCTATGGTACCAAAGGAGAAAATTTCTTGTAAATTTTTCCAGACCAATTTTAAAAATAAATATGTCGAAAAAAGGTATTTGGACAAGAAAAAGAGAAAATTTCTTGAGTTACAACAGGGAAATAGATCAGTAGCTTAATATGAGAGAGAAATTATGTATCTTAGTACATATGCTCAAGAAATTGTGCCTACTGAAGAAGAAATGTGTATCCAGTTTAAAGATGGTCTGAATGATGAAATTCAAATGATGATCAGAGGTAATGAAATACAAGAATTTGTTGTCTTGTCTGATCGTGCACAGAAAATAGAAGAAGTGTACAATCATAAGATACATTGGGATAGGCAAAATCGAGAATTTCACAAAAGAGATTCTTCCAAGTTATTTTTGGCATCACTAACCAAAGAGACCAAAGATGATTTTAGTCGAGCTACCTCAGTGCCTGAACGTTCAAATAAAAATAAGACAATTCAACATGATTTCAGGTACCTACTAGATCGACTAATAGTGTGGGTAGTGTACAAAATACTTCGAAGCCTAAATGTAGACATTGTGGGAAATATCACCTTGGTGAGTGTAGAGGAAAAATGGGAGCCTGTTATAGATGTGGATCAACTGATAATTTTATTCGTAATTGTCCTAAATTGCCAAAAGAGGATGAAGATCAGAAAGAAAAGCAAATGCCTACCTCTTATAAAAGTAGACGTTCAGGTCAGAATAGTGTTACCAGGACTACTCATTCGTGAATGAAAGAGACTATTGTTTGGTTAGAGGCTAAAGCACCTGTTCACACCTACACTACTTGTTTGGTGAGTGTATGTATTGATTGACCCTGGGTCAACTCATTCTTATATTTGTACTGCATTAGTAAAGGAAAAGAAATTGCCTTTTGAAGCTACTGATTATAATATTCAAATTACTAATCCACTAGATCAAAGTGTGATAGTTAACTTTGTTTGTCGTAATTGTCCACTAAAAGTTAAGGGTTGTGAATTCCCTACTGATTTGATGTTGTTATCCTTTCGAGAATCTGATGTTATTCTGGGTATGGATTGGTTATCTTTCCGTGATGTTCTGGTAAACTGTAGACAAAAAAAGGTTGATTTGAAACGTCAAACATGAGAAATGATTTTAGTTAAGTTTGAGGATCCAAAAGATGTTAGAATTATTTTGGCTTTTTTTACTCAGAGATTGATGCGAAAAGGTAGCGAAGCATTTCTAGCATATATCCTTAATACCGGAGATTCAGAATCAAAGCTAGATCAGTTACCAGTTGTTAGTGAATTCGTTAATGTATTCCTAAAGAATTGTTGGGTTTACCTTCTGATCGTGAAGTTGAGTTTGTGATTGATTTGATTCTTAAAACTGCTACGATATCAATATCACTGTACTGTATGGCACCAACTGAACTAAACGAATTGAAAGCACAATTGCAAAAGTTATTAGATCAAGGTTTTATTTGATTGAGCATGTATTCCTAAGGTGCACCTGTTTTATTTGTGAAAAAGAAATATGGCTCTTTAAGATTGTGTATAGACTACAAACAGTTGAACAGAGTCGCAATTAAATATAAATACCCTTTGCCATGTATTGGCGATTTGTTTAATCAATTGAAAGGTGTCGCAGTTTTCTCGAAGATATATCTCAGATCTGGGTATTATCAATTGAAGGTTAAAGACTGTGATGTTCCAAAGATTGCTTTCAAAACTTGTTACGGTCACTACAAGTTTTTGGTAATGCCATTTGGTTTAACTAATAACCCTGTTGCTTTTATGGATTTAATGAATTGAATATTTTAACCTTATCTAGATAGATTCATTGTTGTGTTTATTGACGATATACTAATCTATTCCAAGACAAAATCTGAGCATGCACAATATCTAAGGATTGTACTAGAAACTTTGAGAGAAAAGCAGTTGTACGCAAAATTTAGTAAATGTGAATTTTGGCTTCGTAAGGTTGGATTTTTGGGTCACATAGTATCAGCTGATAGGATTTAAGTTGATCCAAGTAAAGTTTCTACTGTGATAAATTGGAAAACTCTGAAAAATGTTTCAGAAGTGTGAAGTTTTCTAGGTTTAACAGGTTACTATCGATGTTTTCGTAAAAAAATTTCGATTATTGCTTCGCCGATGACCAGATTATTACAAAAATATGTTGAGTTTGTTTAGTCTAATAAGTGCCAACAAATTTTTGGTTAGTTGAAGAAAATATTGACAAAAGCTCCAATCTTGACTTAGCCTGAATCTGGGGTAGCGTATGTTATTTGTAGTGATGCGTCTCTCAATGGTTTTGGTTGTGTATAGATGCAGTCAAGAAAAGTAGTAACCTATGCTTCTCAACAATTAAAGTCGCATGAGATGAATTATCCTACACATGATCTCGAGTTGGCCACGATTGTATCTACTTTAAAGATTTGGAAACATTATTTGCACGGTGAAAAATGTTACGTATCACTAAACTTTAAAGTATTTGATGACTTAGAAAGAATTGAATTTGAGATAGAGATGGTGGTTAGAATTACTGAAAGATTATGACCTGGTTATTGATTACCATCCAGGAAAGGCTAATGTAGTTGCTGATGCACTTAGTCAAAAGTCATCATTGTTTGCACTTCGAGTGTTGAATGCTCATTTAGCTATTAATTACGACGATTCTGTATTAGCAGAGTTAAGAACGAAACCCCTGTTTTTACAACGAATTCGAGAATTACAAGATGACGATCTGAAGTTGGTGTTGAAACCATAGATGGTTCAGGATAATATCAGTTTAGAGTATCGTATTGATGATAGTGGTACATTGCGTTATCGTGATAGAATTTGTGTTCCGAATAATTTAGATTTGAAAAATGATATTCTTTCTGAGGCTCACAGTAGCACGTACTCTATGCATTCAGGTAGCACAAAGATGTATTATGATTTAAAATAGCTGTATTGGTGGCCGGGTATGAAACGGGAAATTTGTGAGTTTGTAGCTAAATGTTTGATTTGTCAGCAGGTGAAAGCAGAACATCAAGTACTAACGGGTTTACTACAACCTATTATGATTCCTAAATGGAAGTGGGAGTGAGTCAAGATGGATTTTGTATCTCGCTTACCTATAGCTCCGAGAAAGAAAGATTTGATCTGGGTGATTATTGACAAACTGACTAAATCAGCACATTTGATTCTAGTCAAAATAGACTTTACACTTGAGAAATTAGTGGAACTATTTATATATCTGAGATTGTGAGATTACATGGAGTTCGGACATCCATTATTTCAGATTGAGATATGAGATTTACATCGAGATTTTAGAGCAAATTTCTTGAGGCTCTAGGCACTAAGCTTAATTTCAGCACAATATTTCATCTTTAGATTGACAAACAATCAGAACGAGTGATTCAGATTTTGGAAGATATGTTGAGATATTGTATACTCGGATTTAAAGGTAACTGGGAAAAGTATCTACCATTAGCTGAATTTACATACAATAACTGTTATCAATCCAGTATAAAAATGAAACCATTTGAAGCTCTCTACGGGAGAAAATGTAAAACACCGTTGTATTAGTCTGAGCTGAGTGAATCCAAAATTGTAGGAGTTGATTTGATCAGAGAAACTGAGGATAAAGTTTGGATTATTCATGATAGTTTGAAAGTTGCATCTAATCGTCAGAAATCATACGTGGATCTAAAAAGAAAAGATATAGAATTTGTAGTTGGTGATCGAGTATTCTTAAAAGTCTCTTCGTGGAAGAAAGTGTTACGGTTCAGCAGGAAGGGAAAGCTGAGTCCGAGATTTATTGGACCGTATGAAATTGTTGAAATAATTGGTCCTGTAGCTTATAGGTTTAGCTTTGCCCTCTGAACTAGAGAAAATCCAAAATGTGTTCTACGTATCGATGTTGATATGGTACAGATCTGATCCTTCAAATGTGATTCCTCATAGTGAGATTAAACTCCAAACAGATTTGACGTATTTGGAGGAACCAGTGAAAATTTTAGCCTGGAAACTCAAAGAATTGCGAAATAAATGAGTACTATTGGTAAAAGTCTTGTGGCATCGACATGGTTCAGAAGAAGTTACCTGGAAAACTAAAAAATTAATGAGATTACAATATCCGAATCTATTTTTAGGTAACAAATTTCAATGATGAAATTTCTTAAGGGGGAGAGTTGTAACAACCCGATTTTTCAGTGATATCGCAAACAATGGTTCAAGGCAACCAAATCTGACAAGTAAATTCATAAATATTATTATTTATTATTTACGAGTCAAATATGATTTTAACAAGGTTTTTGAATTGGTAATTTGTGTTTTATAATGATTTATTAGGTCAAATGGTTTTAAGAAGTAAGGTATTGGGACCTCGTTCCTATAAATCGAGCCATAAATATTTTTATATATATTTACGAAGTGTCATTAAGGTAGTATTAAAGTTTCGTTGAAAAATTTTAATGTGAAAAACTTGAGAAAGGTGAAAAACTTGTTAATTATAATATTTAAATGATTAAATGGCTTGATCAATAAATGAGGGAGGACTTAAGAAACAAATAAACCTAAATTAAAAGATGAGGCGGCATAATAAAGGAAAATAATAAAATAAGGCCATTCAATGGCAAAATTGTAATTTTGGTGAAATTAAAATAAAACAAATTTGAAATTGGAAAGTTTCTAGACATTTTCTTCTTCAATTTTCGGTTGAAAACGGACATAGGAGAGAGCTTAAGCTGGTTCTTCAATTTTTGCTTCATGTGAGTTCAATTCTTACCTGTTTCTTGTAACTTTTATGTTTTTGAGATTGTTACAATTGTGTCCAACTAAACCATACCTTTGTTTTTTATTTTATTAAAAATTTTGGAAGTTGTCATTGATAAATATTAGATTTTTTTGATGAATAACATAGATTTAGAGCTTTGAATATGTTGTATGATGATTTTATAAAGTGATTTTGTTAAATATTGATTTTAGGAATAAATTGTGAAAAGGTTAAAATATTAGGGTTTGATAGTGAATTTTGGGTTTATTAGGGGCTGTATGAAGGCTTAGAATATTTGGATAGATTATTGATTGAGAAAAATTAGTTAGTTTGATAGATTAACTAATTAACGGACTAAATTGTAAAGATTTTAAAAGTTTGAGGTAATTATGTAAATTAAAAAAGTATTAATTGTAAAGTGAATTGGAAATGAAATATATGCTAATAAGTGAGTAATTTTATATTTTAGATCAAGATCCCGTTGATACTCGTAAAAAAAGAAAAATAGCAGAATAGTCCTTAAACTTCTACAATTACTACATTTCAATCCAGGTAAGTTCGTACGGTTAAAATTCAATATTTTGTATAAATTGGTGAATGATATTATTTATTTATTCTATTGTTGGAAATGAATTATTGTCAGGATTATAATATTAAATTGAATTTCGGTTTGAATGGAACGCGGGATTTGAGTACATTCGTATTTTGGTGTATGATAGTATTGGAAAGAAACAATGCTATTTTTCCCAAGTAAATCGGGGTTCAACATTTGTTGCAAACTCTCGTGTTTTACTTTCTGTTTAGCTCTTATGAGCTTTTGTTCAGCTTTTAGAGCTTCTGTTCAGCTTTCGAGCTTCTGTTGGCGTATTTGGGAGGACCAACTCTTATAAGCTTCTATTGATGATGTACTCTTATCCGTAAGTTGTTCTTCGAATGGAAAATTTTGACAAAGTGATTTATTTAATGAATTTGAAAGACATGTTAGGTATTTTGGTATTGATTTGAATACAGAGGTATTTATCAATTGAAGTTGTGAATGATATAGGGAGTTGACATAAATGATTTTATTTATTCAACTTGTTATTGTAGGTTCGATAAGATTTATGTAACACCCCTAACCCGAATCCATCGTCGGAATAGGGTTTTGAGACGTTACTAGAGTTTTATATAACATTTCTAGATAAATCGAATCAAACACTATTCATTTTCCGAGATTAATCTTAATGTCCCTTGAATGGACCCTCGAGGCCCAAAACTTGCATTAGAATCGATTCGAGACTAAATCGGGATCTCGAAAAATTTTTCGTAGAATTCCAATATTTTTCTCACTTATAGGAGCCACACGCCCGTGTGGTAAGGGACATGCCTGTGTGGTCAAGTCGTGTGGATTCACACGCCTATGCCCCTAACCCATGTAACTCTTTGACTTGAAACCCATGAAGAAGTTTGAATCACACGACCAAGGCACATGCTCATGTTGCTAGGCCGTGTGGTTAATTTAATTTTCAAAAATAGGTGCAGGTTTCACACGGCCAAGAGACATGCCCATGTTCTGGGTCGTGTACCTCACACGGCTGAGACACACGCCCATGTCTCTGCCCTGTGCTCAATTCAGAGCATTCTGTTTCTCAATTTTAGGATGCAGGGGACACACGCCAGGCTACACGGCCATGTACCAAATAGTGTGTCACATACGGCCTAGACACACGCCTATGTGTCTACCCATGTAGACAAAATAAGGCTATTTTCTAAGCCCTATTCCTCACCCATTTTCATCCAAAACTTGCACAAAACCTCACCAATACCAACCAACCAATTCAAGCATGATTCCCAACCAATTTTATCATGCAATATGTCATTTTTCACATGCACACTTAGTACAACTCTTACCTCTTCAAATTTACATGTTTAATCTAATCAATTTAATCCATATCAAGCATACATGTAAAGCATAATTTGTTTTATAAATATACCAAAAATTTAAGTCATCACTAGTCATTCCAATAGCTAGGTTACATTCATCCATTTCAACATATACCTTAAATTTATTGGCCTATACATGCCATTTTACTAAATAAGGTCTATATTTATACCACAATGAGTGAGAAGATAGTGTGATATTGCTCCAACCGTCTCCAACCTCTACGAGCTCCTGAGCACTATAAAACAGGGAAAATGAAACAGAGTAAGCACTTAGTGCTTAGTAAGTTCATGTAACAAGGAATCTAACTTACCACATGTTTCCATTAAATTAAATCAAATATACATGCATCTAAGCAATTGGACTATTATCCTATCATACACCAATTTAACACTTTGAGTTAGTCAAATAATTTCATATAATACCAATACATAGATGAGCTCATCTTATCATGATATCCACATACTTAATTCCCATATCACATGTACTTTTTCAAGAATAAATTATTCTAAAATTCACTATCCATTTCCAAGTATTTACCCATTGAATTTATCGGAATTTCGATGGATACCCTGTAGTACACTTGAATTCATAATCCATCAACTCATATTCATATTTTTCAGAGAGCACACTCCCAAGCCTCGTCTCATACAGCAGGATTTCCAGTCCAGGCTAAATCCTCTGTAACATATGCTCAACGAGTTTTGTCAGGATAACCAGTCTAGGCTAAATCCTTTCTATGACAAATACTCTATAGAGCTTAATCTAGATTACCTGTCAGGGCTAAATCCAATATATAACATATACATTGGGAGGGCTTATATCAGGATTACCCATCCGGGCTAAATCCCTTCTATAACAAATGCATTATCCCTTTTTCATTGATCCATCGAATTTCCTTTTATTCAACTGGGACTTTCTCCTTTTTCTCAAGTAATATCAAACATTTTATCATTTTGTATACATTGAATATAAAATTAACATTCTTATTATGTAACATTTATTTCAAGCATTTCAAGATTCAATGCTAAGTTACACGAACTTACCTCAATGCTTGTTCGTACAAAAACCTACTAATTCGATATATTTTCTTTTCCTCGATCATGCTTCGTATTTGAGTTTTTCGGATCTATATAAATAAATTTATTTATCAATCTATCACATTTCATATTCTTTTGGACTCAATTTACACTCTAGGAAAAATTATAATTTTGCCCCTAAACTTTTCATTAATTCTAATTTCGTCCCTAGGCTCAGAGAATGAAATTCATGCAATTCAATCCTCTTTCCAAGCTTAGCAAAAAATTTCATGTAATATTTACAGCACATATATTTCATAAAAATCAGAATTTTTCCTTGAATTTTACAAGTTTACAATTTAGTCCCTAAATCACAATTTCATCCAAAATAACTTTGTAAAAGTTGTTTATCTACCATCAATCTTTCATTTTCTACCATGAATTTTCAATTTTCAGCATGTTCATCCATGTCACAAACTTTAAACTTTAATAAATTTTCAAATTAATCCCCAAAATAGATAGATTTCACTATCCCAAATCAAAAATATAAAAATTACTAAAAACGGGACATGAAAACTTACCAATTTATGCAAGAAAGTTTGTTTCCTCTCTCGTAGGGTTTCCATGAAAATATTTGGGATGAAGATGATAAAATGATGATATTTTCTCATGTAATTAATTATCATCTTTTAATTTTACTAATTTCCAATTTAGTCCTTTTTCTTTTTCTCAAATTCTGTGGACGATTCATCCATAAAAATCTACTAACTTTTGATTGATGGTCTAATTACCACATAAGGACCTTAAGTTTTAAATTTCATAGCCATATAATCCCTCTAGCTTCTAGAATTTCACTCTTACATTTTATGCAATTTGGTCCATTTTCTAATTAATCACTAAATCGATAAAATTTTCCTATTAGTATTTTCATTCGACTTTCCTATCATACTATAAATCATGTAATAGTATTAAAATAAATTCTCTTTTTAGCTCGGATTTGTGGTCACGAAACCACTATTTTGATATCACTGAAATTGGGTCATTACAATTTATGTTTAACTCGTCGAACTTACTAAGCTTCATTAAGCTTATTTGTATTGTTTAATGTCTTTGTAGATTTTTAGACGGTTGGACAATCGGATCGGGACTTAGGTCACACTATCTAGTTTATCTTGGTAGTTTTTGAAAGATTAAATACATTTTATATGGCATGTATAGGCTTTTGTACAGACTTAGTCAAAGTTTAGGTTATGTATATATTATGAATAATATTTGTTTATATAACCATCATACATATTGATATGAAATTAAGGTATGGGTGTGATGTTAGTAAAAGTGATATATGTATATATATAATTAAGTTAATGTGAACTTTTGTAACTTGGTTAGATAGATTAACTAGGTAGGTTTGGAGACTTGGTTGACATTTTTCTAAGTTGTTATTTGAGGTATCTAAGGGTTTATTAGTTGAATCTGGTGATAATTCATGTTTAAGACTTGATTTTTAGCTTGATTTGAATGCCTTGTTACGGCTTATTGATGTGCAAAAATATTGAGTTAGGTTTATATCAAATTGGGTGAGAAATGTCGCTTGAAAATTGTCTAATTTCGTCCACACGGGTAGAAACACGGGTGTGTGTCTCAACCATGTGTCACACACGGCCAAGTGACACGGCTATGTTTCCCTTGTATCTTTTGCGAATGCAAGTCAGTATGCTTACACGGGCTAGCACATGGGCGTATGACTTGGCCATGTGACCCAAGTCAGAGAGTCACACGGGTTAGGACATGAGTTGGACACGGCTGTGTGTCCCCATTTCAAATGCCCACACGACCTGCCCACACGGCCGTGTGACCTCTGCAGTGTTGAAAATTTTAAATATTTCTAAAAAAAATTCTTTGAGTTTCCGATTTAGTCTCAACTTGTTTCTAATATGTATTTCAGGTCTTGGGGGCTTATTTAAGGGACAATATATATGATTTTGATTGGTTTTATTTTGAGTATTGATATGTAATGAAATGCTTGAAATTTCTGTTTGATTGATCTGTAAACCCCAGTAATGCTCTGTAACCCTGTTCCAGTGACGAATATAAGTTAGAGGTGTTGCACTGTGATTGTGACACGTGGCAAAAATGATAAAAACTATTAAAATTAATAAAAATGATAAAAATATATATAAATATTTTAAATTTAGAAAAAATATAAATATATTTTAAATTTTAAAAATAATTTTAAAAATAATTACAAATATTAAAATATAGAAAATTATAATATTAATATAACAACAAAAATATATTTTTAAAAATATTGATTAATTAAATTTTAATCCAACTTGAAATTCAACTTACTAATAAACAATTAATTTTAATGGTTGACTTTTTATTGTATTTTGATAGTTTAAGTGCTCAATTAAATGTAAAAAAAAAACGTAAGAACTTAATTATTTCTTTTTAAAGTTCGAAGACTTTTTATACCTTTAAACCTAAACTAGCCAAAATGTATTTATCAAATTTTAACACTAGTGACTTTTTAAAAAAAAATTATGATTGAATATTTTTTTACAAAGTCAGCATAATCTAATATATATTAATGGTTGGCCTCCCAAATTTTGAATTTCAGCAATCGACAACATCTATTAAACTTTAAAAAAAAAATTGAGTTACAATTATTAAAAGAAAAAAGAATCAATATATGATAAATTATTTCTAATCAAATGTATTTTTCATATTCCACTACTGAAGGTTTTTTAAAATTTATGATTGAATATTTTTTTGGTATAAAGTCACCTTAATTTTAACATGCACAACATCGATTTATTATATTTTTAAATCTCAACTGAAATCAAAATGTATGTCATATTCCAATACCAGAGGCCTTCTTGAAATTATGATTGAAAATTTTTTTTGGCACTATGTCAACATTATCATATATATATATATATATATATATATATATACGAGTCAATACCGGAGGCTTCTTTAAAATTTAAAATTTATGATTGAATATTTTTTGGGTATAATCTAATATTGACAATATCTATTAAATTAAAAAAATCTTGGGTTAAAAATCAATGTTTGATAAGTTATTTCCTATCAAATGTATTTACCATAGTTTAATGTATACTGATAGGTTGGTTTCTAAAATTTTGATTTTCTGTTAAATATTAATATTTGATAACTTATTTATAAACCAAATGTATTTGTCATATTCCAATATTGTAGGCTTTTTAAAATTTATGATAGAATAATTTTTTTTATAAAGTCACGACAAGACAATATTTATTTATTTAAAAAAATTTAAATATAAAATTAGTACTTGAACTTATCTACTTCTCCTAAATTAGTATTTATGATTTTTTTTCATTCTAGATTGATGTCCAAACTTTTTTCCCGTCCATTAGTTTGGTATCTGAGCCTAACGACGTTAATATTTTGCTGACGTGGCGGTTCTGGACACTCACACGTCGCCATGTGTCATACTCCCAAGACCCATTTGACCCATGTTTAATTTTTTTTTACCAAACTGTTCTAAATATAATTACTTAATAATTTTAAACCATAATATTATTCATTTAAAAAATTTTCTTCACCACATCTTCAACAATTTTCTCTTCTATCTCTTTCATTTTTCCCTCTTTTGTTCATCCAATTGTTTTTTTCCATTCACTTCTTCGTTTCCTATCTCTTTCGTTTGCAATGCGAATAGGGTTTTTGTGCTCTCTTTCGTTTTCCATCTCCTTTATGTCTCCATCATGTCTTCTTCTACAAACAGAAAATCAAGTGCGCAAAAAAGGGTTTTGTACTGCCATTGCAGGTTAACAGCTCCCGTTTGCAACGCAAATATTCCAAAGAACAAAGCGCGAAAATTTTATGGGTATGTAAACTTCAAAGAGGCAAATTACGGCTTGTGTTTTAGTATGCCATGGTTGGGTTTGTGAGAAACAAAGGATTTTGTACGTACTGACATTTTGTTTCAATTTGCGCTTAAGATGTATTCTTAGATTTTTAATATTTTGATTTTTTTGTTGTATGTAAGAAATGAAGATCGAGGGTTGTGATTTTTTTCTATAGGTTGAAGGTAACAATGACGGAATAGATTCAACTGTAGAAAAACAAGGATGCACAATCAATGAAATAATGCTTCAAAATAATATGTTATTAACAGAGAATGAGAGATTAAGATTTGAGAATGATGAGCTCAATATTGATCAAATACGAAGAATGCAATTGAAGGAACAACAAAAATAGTTGCTTATAAGTTGTTAATTGTATCATGGATGGTGTTTATGGGTTATCTTGCCCGTGGATGCTGAAATGTTGTCCTTGTATTTGTTGCATTCATTGTTAAGAATGAATGAATTGAATTGAATAAAAAATATTTTTATATTATTGTAAAAGTGTATGTAGATATCAAAATCGACATCAACAAAATAGAACCATCCAATACAATAATCATATAAATGATCGACATTATAGAACTATCCAACAAAATACAACCATCAAAATAGAGTCCAACAAAATAAAACCATCAAATTATCCACCGTATGTTAACTAAATGAACCCAAATAGGAGGTATAAACAACAAAATAAAGTTCATAACTCATCCACGAAATTATGTTGACATCAATTATCTCTATGGCTTTCAATTATGTTTGGCTCCATCTTTGGACTTATCTTTTTTTGTGTTCCTACTTTTCTGAGTCCCACCAACAGTTTCATTATTGTTGCTTCCTTTCCTTTTATTGATGCACTTGGTTGGGACAGTAACCATGGTTTCCCTTCTCATACCAAGCTCTAATGCATAAAATACATAATTAAAAAACATGTCACTAAAATACAATAAGCATAACAGTTCAACAATTGGTAACTTACCTTCAAAATTTGCATCATTGTCTTCTCATTAGTATATAACCTAATCCTTTACACAACTTGTTTTCTCTTATTACAAAGTCTTGTAAGTATTTGTTGTGTTGAAAAGGTTGCATAGTGGGAGGAGTTGGTTTTGTTGAAGGACCTAGTGGTGATGATGCATATGCTTTCAGACAATACTTATCAGAGTTTCAGAAACTTACAGGATTGGTGCCGAAGACTCGGTGTACAACTTACTTATTCCAAAACACGATTCAAATTGTTTACAAGTCATTTCTCAAAACCAAATTCAAAATCCAAAACTACAGCCGAGTTTTGCAACCTGGCTCTAATACCACTAAATGTAACACCTCAAACTTGGCCTAGACGTTATGGTCGAATCTGAGAGGTCACATGATAATGCGTTTGCAATCGTGTTTTGTCGAGTAAAAACCGTACCAGTTAACCAATCTTTTTTATGCTTAAAAACATGTCCCTCTTACGTAGAAGCTTTAGAAAACATTCTATTTAGGAAAACTCATCTACTACTTTCAAAATCCTTAGTTTTAAGAAACGTTGTTCGTTTTTAGTGAAAATTAAATTTTGGTCATACTTGTCTAAAATATAATAAATTATCGATAATTTAAAAACCCAAATAAAAATTGAAAGTCCATAGTCCTTAAATTACATCAAAATCCCCTAAAATAAAAGCATAGCAAAAACGAAAAACCCAAACAAGAGTGGCAGTGGTCACCATCGAGCCCTCCGTTGTATCGATCCGTCTACTGCTAGGGATTACCTAACAGATAAAATAAATAAATGGCTGAGTTTTCACAACCTCAGTATGTAATTCCTCACAAACAGCGTGCATACAGTTATACATCGAATAACAGATAATTCGGGCCTGAACCCTTTACAGAAACGGTGTGGACCTTAGCCATCATAAACATCGCATGCATATCAGATCAGAATATAAAAAATATGCCCACTAACCCTGCACACCATCTCCGTCCAACCCTACACACCATGTGGGGATAAAATTGACCCACCTAGCCCTACACACCAAATATGGGGATAAAATCAACCCATTCAACCTTATACATCAAAAGGTACCAAAATGCGGCACATGTCATAAATACACAGCATAGCTGCCAAATAGCAGGCTTATAAGCCTTTCAGATACTTCCTTCGCTTCATCAATCCCACCCTAATGCAAGGCAACATACATAAATGGTATGCTATAATGTAGATAAACAGATCATACATATACTTTCAAAAAAGTATAGATATACATACATCACAGTACAATATCATAGAATAAGGGTCAAAGTAATGCTTACCGACCCTACGACAGGTCCCAGTCGACTTGGGTAACCCGTGCAACCTTACAGAACATTTTAAAAAAATGGGCTCACACGCCTATGTGGCCTGCCTGTGTGGGCTCACACGCCTATGTGGCCTGCCTGTGTGGGCTCACACGCCTTTGTGGCCTACACGGCTCAAACTGGCCTTAGCCTTTAGATTACATGGCCTGGCCCAAAATCCCACACACCCGTGTGGGCCTATACAGCCCAATTGGCTAAGCCCGTATCTTGCACACGGCCTCGCCGGCCATCACACGGTCGTGTCGGTTACCTTGTGTCACGCGCGTACGGCCTGCCTCGTCGTCTACACGTCCGTGTATCATAACACGGCCTACCATACGGGCAACCACACAGCCATGTGGCGTCGAGAGAATCGTTTTTTGACTTTTTTCGATTTTCATTTTCTGGGTTTTTGAGTACACACCTGGTATCGAATCGAAGCTAGAACGACCTCGAACATATTAGAACCTAAAATCAACAATTTTAAGTTCACCTTAGTCATTTAAAACAAGTTAATAACGCACAACTAGAAATATTACGTCTATTGACATCTCAAAATCTTACCGAATCGAATGCAACAACAAACAGTCACCACCCACAGAGAACTTGATTAAAGCCTTTGCGCAACACCTAATAAAAAATAATACTCACCTTGATCAATAACCTACTCAACTAACGATAGAACCATAGGAGAAGAGTTACTTACCAAACAAGAACACCACCATACCAAAACAAAGATAGCTTGATTACGAAAACCACAAAAAGAAGAAAGGATAAAATGAAAGGAAACGGTAAATAACAGTAGGAATAGGGAAGGATTTCGGCAGAGAAGAGAGAGGGAAAAATCAAATGGTAGAAACGGCAGCAATGTATAAGTGTAATGTTAGTATAAGTGATATATGTATATATATAATTGAGTTAAAATAAACTTTTGTAACAGGTTAACGGCTCCCGTTTGCAACACAAATATTCCAAAAAACAAAATGCAAAAATTCTATGGGTATGTAAACTTCAAAGAGGTAAATTTGGGTTTGTGTTTTGGTATGCCATGGTTGGGTTTGTGAGAAACAAAGGGTTTTGTGCGTACTGACATTTTGTTTCAATTTGCGTTTAAGATGTATTCTTAGATTTTTAATATTTTGATTTTTTTGTTGTATGTAAGAAATGAAGATCGGGGGTTGTGATTTTTTCGGTAGGTTGAAGGTAACAATGACGGGATAGATTCAACTGTAGAAAAACAATGATGCACAATCAATGAAATAATGCTTCAAAATAATATGTTATTGACAGAGAATGAGAGATTAAGACTTGAAAACGATGAGCTCAATATTGATCAAATGCGAAGAATGCAATTGAAGGAACAACAAAAATATTTGCTTATAAGTTGTTAATTGTATTGTGGATGGTGTTTATGGGTTATCTTGCCCGTGGATGCTGAAATGTTGTCATGTATTTGTTGTATTCGTTGTTAAGAATGAATGAATTGAATTGAATAAAAAATATTTTTATATTGTTGTAAAAGTATATGTAAATACCAAAATTGACATCAACAAAATAGAACCATCCAATACAATAATCATATAAATGATCAACATTATAGAACTATCCAACAAAATACAACCATCAAAATAGAGTCCAACAAAATAAAACCATCAAATTATCCATCGTATGTTAACTAAATGAACTCAAATATGAGATATAAATAACAAAATAGAGTTCATAACTCATCCACGAAATTTTGTTGACATCAGTTATCTCTATGGCTTACAATTATGTTTTCCTCTATCTTTAGACTTATCTTTTTTGGTGTTCCTACTTTCCTGAGTCCCACCAACAGTTTCCTTATTGTTGCTTCCTTTCCTTTTATTGATGCACTTGGTTGGGACAGTCACCATGGTTTCCCTTCTTATACCAAGCTGTAATGCATAAAATACATAATTAAAAAAATGTCACTAAAATACAATAAGCATAACAGTTTAAGAATTGGTAACTTACCTTCAAAATTTGCATCATTTTCTTCTCATTAGTATATAACCTAATCCTTTGCACAACTTGTTTTCTTTTATTACGAAGTCTTGTAAGTATTTGTTGTGTTAAAAAGGTTGCATGGTGGAAGGAGTTGGCTGTGTTGAAGGACTTGGTGGTGATGATGCATATGCTTTTGGATGCAACTGTTTGAGAATGAACTGGTGGAGCAAGACCATAAGGAGCTAGTGGAACAGGAGTTGTTAGAACTACTCGAGCTAGTGGATGTGTACTCTATAAAATTCACATCTTAGGAGTTCTCAAATTAGCCAACAATTGCATTAAAATTCTTAGTCACCAAAACACTTACAGCAGGTGAAGTTTGATAGCTTTTAGAGTTGTGTCCAACCATGAAACATTGATGACACTTTATCTTCCTCCCTCTTCTAGACAGTTTACTCCTACCCATCTCTCTCTATTCTCTTACTTTGTTTTTTTTGGTCTCCTAGGCATTTTTCTTGGAATGAGGGCGTCAATTGGTCCCATAACGGTTTTAAACCATCAAAATTGATCGTTTGACGAAGCCATCTATAGGGTATACCTTTGTGGTGGCGTTTGTTCGTGTTGTGGGTGTTCCCTATCGTCAATGTTCAACTCACCCATACCAACATTCCCATCACCCATAGGCGAACCTTGGAGTGTACTGAGCAAACTAGGAAAATCGTGTCACAAAGGTTTGCTCGGGAAGGGTGAAGTACTGGGGTGGCAATGGGCTAAATATATCAAATATCAATAGTGACCTCAGTTGCTGATAGAAAGAACTGCAACCGCCTATCTTCGAATGAAGTGCATAACTCGAGTACTCTAGGGCAAAACAATTTACCCTCAACTTAAGATGATAGGAACTACCGATCGATTGTATGTATAACATTGTAAGTTTGGGTTCGGGCTCTAGTAGGGAAGTAAGAGACGGGTGACAAGGTCGGTTGTGATACGGACCTTGTCGGCGCATATATGGATGGACTACCATCAATTCACCACCGTATAGGTAAGGCAACCCATTCTACATGTATTACTCCTAGTAGTCAACCGAGGGAGTGAAATAAAAAAAAACATAATTCCAATCGAGGCTTTCTCTTCAATCGGGCATTCTACAACGTAATATATTCTTAATGCTCTAATACCCAATTCTTTGAATCTTTCCCCTTCTTGTTACTTTCGTAGGTGTCATCATCTAAATGCATAGGAATGTCTTAAATATCTTGATGACACCCAAATTGACGCAACACTCGATCTCCATTATATCACTTCACTGTTGAAAAATTCAACACGAGTGCTTTAATGTACCACATGAGTGCGTGAGAGCTAGCTGACAGAGGAATAATAGATGCAACGTCTGACGTGCTATACGACATCCACACAAACTATACAATTAATAATATGATTACGGTAACATAATTAAAATACCTATAATAACATAATTATATAAATAAAGTAATTAAATGACATTAATATAATTTTATTTTATGAAATTAAATTACCCCCTTCTTGGCGTGTGCCTCAATCATCTGTTGGTAGACAATGAGTGTTTCTGACTTTTCGATATTTGAAAAAGTATACCATCTAAAAAATAAAGCAAACTCGTAAGAACATACTTTTATAAAAAAAATCTTGACCCAAGTTTCAATTTTTTTTTACCTATTCACAAGTGGGAATACATGTGCTTGGTGACCTACTGATACCAAAAATGGCATCCTGTATAGCGCACCAAATTGTAGCAGTACCAGGCACCTGTCTATATCTCGTGCTTTGTGCTTTGTTGCTTAAAAAAGCTCATGATACAACGTTGCTAATACTGCTAATCTTCAACTGTAGGAACAGACAACTTGCAAATTTGATAGTAGTGGTAGGTACATCAAGTGGACTTTATTATTAGCGTCTGGGATAAGTACCCCCTATAAGCTGCAGTATATATACTCGTGCAACGCATATCTTCTACTCTCAATCGCATTACTCAATAATGTTTCAAAATTTGCCTTCAACCACGAAAATTTTAAATCCGTAAATTTAGCTCCACCATCATAGGGAGAGTGTTCAAGCAAGTCATAGCAAAGCGTCGCAGGTTCTTCTACTTTTCTTGAACTAGTTACTGCATCCATGGGAGCCTTAATTGCAGTGCGACATCCTCCATTGTGATGGCGCATTCCCCACATGAAAAATGAAATGTGTGCGTCTCTAGGCATTACTGCTCAACCAATGTTAATATTAAGTCGGCCCCTAACTCAAACACATAGATTAATGTTGTTGATCCAAATTCAGTGGCATCTAGGTAGGGCATAATCCGTTTGTCCGATCGGTAGCTCGGACCATGGCCATCTGTCTCAACACACGGTATGAATCCTAATCATATTAAATTACAACATTTGTTAAGATCTTCGAGTCAAATAAAAAATTATGTGCAACTTTACGTATATACTCTTGAATAAAAGATAGAACTTTTTTTACCGACACATGAATCATCCTTGCTATGTGAGCTTCTGCTGTAATTAAAGAACCCATTTCGATATTTGCGCAAACATATTAAAATTTTAATCATCGGCTTAACAAATATAAAATATAAAAATAACGAATTTTTTTGTAGCCCATTTTCGTAATTAACTTTTTATATATAAAAAGTATCTTAATATTATTTTCAACACAAATCTAATTATTCAAACAAAAATATAATGTTCAATGTTATATTTTAAAATAAACAAATTATTATTACAATATAAAAAAATACACTTGTCAAACAAATCTTAATATTACTTTCAACATAAGTCTAATCATTCGATCAAAAATATAATGATCAATGTTATATTTAAAACTACACAAATTATTATTAAAAAATAAAACACACTACCAAAACTATCTTAATACACAATTCTATCAATGTTATATTTACTAAAATAATTCTACTACCAAAACTATCTTAATAAACATACACTACAAAATAAAATAAACCTACACTACAAAATATGCATACACAATTCTAATAATTCAAACAAAAATATAGTTTTCAAAGTTAACATACCTTGATATTAATCTTATCAAATAATGTATTAATAAATAAATTTTTAACATAAATCTAAACTAATAATAATGATTATTATAAAAAATTTAATATTACAAATTTAAAATATAAATAATTCTAATATTACAAAAGAAAATTAACATTTTTTTTTTTGCGAGGGACCTACCTTCCTTTCTTTTTATTTGGGCTGTAGCTGGGGAGAATCTTCTGCCTTTTTTACTTTAATGGATTGATTGTGTGGGGTTGGGGATCCAACCCACCCCATTTTATATTGAAAAACAATATATATAACAAACAACAAATTAAAAAATAAAAGCTAAAAAAGTAAAAATCGGTAGAATCTGTGACTGACCAGTTATGTTGGTGCCAGGCTGTTAAGCCGACGCTGTTAGGTGGCACTAGCCTGTTGGCTTGCCACTGATGTGACTGGTCAATGATGATTCTGTCGATTTTTTATTTTTTTATATATATTTTTAATTTTTAAAAAAATAAGAAAGTCTAAATTAATTTATTACAGTATTGCTTGATATGTCGACGGCATCATTAAAAAAAATATTTTTTTGGGTCTAATGATATAAAATACACTACATATTTTTTGGGTAACTACATATCGGTGACACAGATTACTCAAGCAACACCAAGAAAGATTATTCAAAAAAAATCTATACCATTATGTAAATAATTGCAACTAAAAAAATGTGATGCCACCGATTACTTAAGTGATATCGTTTCTACTAGAGGTGATTATGGGTCGGGCCGGGTTCGGGCTGGGCCCAGAAAAAATTTTTAGCCCGTTTTTAGGCCTGAGCCCGGCTCGGCCCAAAATATGGGCCTAAAATTTTATCCAAGCCCGGCCCAGAATAAAAATGCTAGGCCCGAGCCCGACCCGGCCCGGCCCATATTAATTTTTTTACTTATTTCATTAAAAAATTTAAAAATATAATAAATTAAATAAATTTAAAAACATAAAAATAAATATTAAAATAAGAAACAAAATAAAATTGAGATAAACAATTCTTAAAACAATACACAAACTTAAACAAACAATGTTAAAAATTAAATATACTTAAAAAAAAATAAAAAAATATTTATATAATTCGAGCCGGGCGGGGCTGGGCCCGGGCTAAAAAAGTTTGGCCCGAGGCCCTACCCGTTTTCTAAACGGGCCTCGTATTTTTGTCTAAACCCATATTTCGGGGCTTATATTTTTACCCAAACCCTCCCATTTTTTGGGCGGACCTTCGGGCCGGGCTGGGCCGGGCCACCAAACCCATGATCACCTCTAGTTTCTACTTATTCTTGTAAATAATGGCAAAACAATCCCATTTCAATAATTAAATTTTTTATATTATTTAGATAAAAATCCTAAAAGTTTCCAACGCAATGGGATGGGGAAGTGTGATTTTCATTGGAAAAGGGAAAGATAGATAATGCATCAATAATTTATTTTATATTATTTAAATAAAAGAAAACCTAAAATTTGCCCATGTAATGGTATGGGCAGGTGTGATTTTCCTTGGAAAAGGGAAAGACAAATAAATGCATCAATAATTTATTTTATATCATGAGGCCTTTGGTAATTAGTGGTATAAATAATAGGGGTTGCCACTTGGTGTTTTACCAAAAGTTGAGGCTGCTGCTGAAACTTGAAACTTTCTTTGTTCCTTTCTTTTGTGTGTGCAGTATTGTTAATCGCCGAAAATAATGGCCGGTGCGGTAGTGAGACATTACCTAACTACGTGTTTCATGGATTCAGAGACCACCAAATGCAAGATTTCTTATTCCCTTCATAGTCACACTCGTTCCACCTATTCCCTCCCACTGTTTCACAACGTAATTCTATACTTTCTGTTTTCTTTCTATGTTTTCTGCTAACCATCATATTTATGACATAATTTAATTAAGTAAAGGAATGTTTAAAAATGGAGCAGAAATATGAGACTAGAAGAGTAGTAGCATTGATGAATGGGTGCGAAGGAGACCCCAGACTCCCTATAGGCAGCATAGAGACGCGCACATTAACAGCGGTTCCATCTCCATCAAAGGCAATGGAGACGTTGAATGTAGCTATTAGAGAGTTGAAATGTAACCCTCCTCCTCTTACCTCTGGCATTCTTCGACTTCAGGTAAACTTCCCCTTCATAATTAAACATCCAGGAACACGCAAGATTTGCTAATTTCTTCTGTTATTATCTCCAAGATAATGGCTGTTGTCACATGGTTAGTATGACATCTTCCATTTTCCTCATCCCTTCGTCAGTATGAAAATATTTACATCTAAAGTCACTAAATTAAATTATTACTAAGTTTATGTTTTTATTATTAAACTTTAAAAAAATTATAAGATGGTAATTAAATTATTCGAAAATTTTTATTTAAATTATTCAATTGTTAACTTTTTCTTTTTAAATTCAACTAGTGAGCTCTCAATGACAATTTAATGATCAGTACGATGGATCAATATTTATTGATGAGTAAAAAAACATATCTTAGATCCAAGTTGATCTAATGATTAATGTCAAAAATCGAAAAAGAAAGATATTTTTAAATTTTAATTTTTTAAATTCATAATATTTAAAGTTATTTTATTAAAATAAACGATGCAAATAAAAAAATTAGTAATAATTTTAATAACGGAGTAACTTAAAAAGTTGAAATAATTTAATAATCATTTCAAATTAAATAATTAAATATAAATTTAGTAATAATTTAGCAATTAGTGTACCTAAAATCACGTTGAACTAATAATTGAAAGATGACAAAAGCTGTGAACCAATAAAATAATATAAATATATCTATAATTTATAAATATATTATTTTCAAATTTATTCATTTTTAATTCATCTTTTTAATTAATAATTTTTTTATTTATAAAATCATATAATAAATATATATTTTACATATATCATTATGTTAAAAATATTTAAAATTAATAACTCCTTTATATATAATATAAATATTAACTAATTTTTTTATATATTTTTCTTTATATATAATATTTATATGTCAAATATTTATTTTCTTCACGTATATTATAGGTATGATGATTTCTAATATTATAAAATGAAATAATTAGTTCAAATATAAATATTATTTTTATATTTAAATATTTCAAATATCATTGTTTTTTTCATCTACATTATGAGTATGATATTTCAAATATTTTTATATGTGAAATATTTCAATTAATTATTTCAAATATTATTATGTTTATGTATGAAATATTTTAAATACACTAAAAAATATATAATACTAAAATTTACTACACTCATAATATGAATTGAAAAATAAATATTACACATATAAAAATTATATTTAATAAAAATAATGATATTTGTAATACTTATTTGATTTCATAAATAAAAGATTTATTAATAAAAAAGATGAATTAAAAATAAAAAATTTGAAAACAATATATTTATTATAATAAATTTTTTTGAAATAACATCAAATAAAAACTAAAAATGTGTTTAGAAGATGAATTGAATATGGGAATGGAAAATAAGGATATAATCAATATTTATTTAACCAAATGAGTTTATATGTTAAAAATATGAATTAAAAATAAAAAATTTAAAACAACATGAAATAAAAATTATAATGTGAGTGAAGAGGAATTATGTTAAAAAAAGTTAAAAAAAATGCAATTTAAAGATGGACGCGCTTTCCAGCCAACAAAGCAAAAAATGCACTCAGCTTGACGCTCTTTTACACATTCTTTTACAAAACAATCTATTTTATCACAAAAAAATCTATTTCCATAAATTTTCAAACAATTAACCTATTTAATCAATTAACTCTTTTTTATTTATTTACATATATAGCCTTTTTAGCTATGGAAGCTTCAAACCTACCAAATCCATAAATTTTTTATCTAATTTATATTTTTATACATAAATTTTGATTTAGTATAATTATATTATTAAATTTTTACTATAATTTAAACTTTTATTATACTTTTAATGTATATTTTAATTCAACTATATATATAAAATTAAATACATTAAATTATTTATATATTAAAAAATATAATTATTTATATATGTAATATGTAAATATAAAATAATTTTATAATGATAATTATATAAGTGATTTATAAAAAAGATTACGTAAAAATTTCATGTATAATAACACATAAAAATAAAAATTAATGTTTATCTGTTTAAAAAACCCGTAAAATTCAAATGGATTATTGTTAAATCCGTTGGAGGGACTCGTGTGTCCGCGCAAGTTACGGCTCTTCAAAAGTAACACCGTAAAGACAAAAGAAAAAGAAAGAAAGAAAACTGAAATTGGTAAGTGTTGTTTAAAGGTACCGATCGAGGAGCAAATCGAAGCAATCGAGTGGCTCCATGCTCAACATGATAATCTTCCACGTTGTTTCTTCTCTGGTAGAAGAAGCAGAGCCAATGGAAATGGTTCCAATCTCTTGATGGACATAGGTAATGGAAATGGCGACACCTCTTTTACCCATAATCTTGTTGGTGCCGCCGGTGTCGGCTCGGCGGTCTTCTTTCAACAACTTCATCCTTTCTCATATCACGATTGGAGGTCCATTAAGAGGTAGATAGTGCAGATTTCTCTTAAATAAAGTTGTCAGGTCAAAGCAAATAATGCCTCACGAATTTGGAATTTAGTTGTATGTTATCTTTGTTTTCTTTGGATTGAAGGTTTCTGTCTGCAAAGTGCCCTTTGATTCGTGCATATGGAGCAATTCGTTTTGATGCGACGGCTAATATATCACCTGAATGGAAGGCGTTTGGTTCATTTTACTTTATGGTCCCTCAGGTTGAGACCTTGTTTTTGTTGACCAAGTAGTTTGTAGGGAATAATTCAGTTAACTTTTTATTTTGTCTCTTTAGTATTTAAACGACCTACTGCTACATACCAAATGACAGGTTGAGTTTGATGAGCTTGAAGGAAGTTCAATGGTTGCCATAACGATTGCATGGGACAATGCCCTTTCGTGGACTTGGGATGAAGCCATTCATTCACTTGAAACCACACTGCAACAGGTGCCTCAACTTTTTAACTTATTTTGCTCACCCTATATACCTATAGCCTCTTTGATTTGTTTAGTACTGTGCAATTAATTAAATTTCCAATTATGAAGATTGCTTCAGTTGTTGTAAAGTCGAAGAAAGAAGCTTCAGGAGAACCCATCCTCAGTAAAACTCATGTTCCCAATAAGACACATTGGGATCTTGCTGTAAAGAAAGCTTTGCAGGAAATAAACGCAAGCAGCTCAAAGCTCGTTAAGGTATTTTTAATCCCTTCTGCTGATGAAGTCTCCGAAACACCATCCCTAAACCATAGTCCTACTCTCCTGCACTATACATCAGGTTTTTAGTTAATCATTTTGATGTGAAAAACTAGGTTGTGCTTGCCCGTAGCAGCAGGATTTTAACTGCTACAAATATCGATCCTATAGCTTGGTTGGCTTGTCTGCAGGTACTCTTTGTCTTTTCTGCTCTTCTATAAAGCGTTACAAGGGAAGATAAATTTCATTGAGCTGTATACTTACTGCAGGTTGAAGGAGAAGATGCATATCAGTTTTGTCTTCAGCCACCTAATGGACCCGCATTTGTGGGAAATACAGTAAGTGTGACAGCAGATTTCATTGTGCAATATACATCTCTTTTTTCCTACTCTGCCACATGCTCTTTACTTCTATCTCCAATTTTCCTTCTTCCCCTATGCCAACAATGTGTGTTCAATATCTTTCCTACTAATGTGAATTTTGCATGATATTTGATTGGTATAGTTTTGAGACCATGACTGAAGTTTAAGCATAGTTGATAGAAGTAAAACTTGTTAGATGTAAGATACTTAAAATCCCTTTTCCCACTTTCTACTCCATTGCAGCTGATATTAGATCTCATGTTTAATTTTTATTTAGAGTACACATACTCTTCTCGATTTCTCTTTGGAATGATCCTTATTATTCATGATATCAAATAGATAGTTTCTACCCTTTGCAAAGTGATAATTAACCATAATTTACAATGTCCTCACATTCCATGTCACTATTTTGAAGTTCATGGACCTGATTTCACTGCCATTCAGAATTTGTATTTGATTAGAAGTTTATTGGTATAAGGCTCTCTTGTAGATGAAGTAATGATGCAGGAAAATGGAAAATTACGACCCCCCCCTTCCTTTGTTGAACTTTGGTTGTTTTGAATTGCTTTGAGTATCATAAGTGTCTCAAGGTGTGGATTGGATCTGAAAATATAAAGGCAAGCCATTTTTAGAAAATACAATTCTTGGGACACTATGGTTTTACCCGAACAGAACAATTCTTATTGGACTACGAATTGTTCTAAATCAAAATGAAATCAAAGAAACACTAAAGAAAGAATATTTTTCACAATTGGAATGAGAAGTGATTAATTTTTTTCGCAATAGGTGTCTAAGTACTTTTATGAATGATCACAACTTTTCGTGTTAAAAGATTTATGAATAATTGTGACATTTGAAATCAATCAAAGTTTGAATTGAAGTTTGAAATTCAATTCCACAAAAGGATATATATTTTTTATTTGAAAATACTTCATATAATATATATTATATACAGCAGTTTCTTCTTGCTTTGATTTATACGAGCTTTGGTGAATAGCCAGAGCGACTATTTCACAGAAAATGGCTAAGCATTAGTAGTGAGGCACTGGCTGCAACCCGCGCTAGAGGTGAATCCAGTGATCTTGATCTTCAAATAGAGCATGATCTACTTTCCAGGTTCCTTTTGTTACTCTCAACTCTTTACCGAATAACTTCCGTTTTTTCAATGTGTTATTACATAAATTCTTTTGTTACTGATTAATAAACTGTTTTTGTTGCGAATCATGTAGTCCCAAGGACCACCTGGAATTTACCGTGGTACGAGAAAACATACAAAACAAATTAGAGGCAAGTTTTCTTCCGATATCTCAAATTGTCAATTTGCTTTTCTAGGCACTGAAATTTCTTTCACTAGGACTTTTATGTAATTAAAGTTCTTTAGTAGAATCATTTAGGTTGATGCACTCTCCAATGCTATCGTGCATCCTCTCCTGCACTTAAACACGTGAGCTAATGTCAAAGATAAAAACATATTACCACTATTTCAGTGGTCTCATGAAAGGGCATGGTTTTTTTTTTTTGAAAGGGCATGGTTTAATCATGCTATCATGGGATGCCACTATTTCTTTAAAAAACCACTGCAATTGCAGTATGTTGTATCGTTCTGGCATATGCTTGCTGTTCACTCACAAGGATATATTTAGCAACAATTTTTTCATGAAATTGGATGCTCCCTCTGTCCTATAAAGGTTGGCTATGTTTCGTCTTTGTGTGTTCCAAGTCTTATTTTACCTCTTCTATGTATATTTATTCTTTAAGTTTCCTGAAATGCTTTAAATCAAAAGGTTATTCATATAATTTTTAAATATGTTTATAAAATATAAAGAATATCACGTTTTAATCTCAGAGAGTTTGAACCGAAGCCTCTGTTTTACCTGAAAAAAAAAAGTGATTGTTCTACTCTTTTCTGCTTCACAGTCTGTATGTGATAGAGTTGTTGTTGAGCCAAAGAAAACGGTACGAAAACTTCGAAGAATTCAACATTTATATGCCCAGTTGTCTGGTAACCTGAGAAGGGAAGATGATGAGGTAATTTCATTATAAGTTTCATATGTCAAATAAGGAAAACTCCATCAGAGCACTAATAAATTTTTGTTGCATGATCTAATATGTCAGTTTGAATAAACTGTTTTATTAAAGTTCCATACTCTTAACTGTTGTTGATTCTAGAATGAGCAGTTAGCTGTAGTAGTCTCAATACATAGACTTCTAATTTGTCAAAGATCTGGGCGGTAGCTTTCTCTATAGCTTCGCTGTTGTGATATGTTTTGTGTTCCTACGTTCCTGTGCAGTTTGAAATCTTGTCTTCTCTCCACCCAACTCCAGCAGTTTGTGGACTTCCAAGAGAAGCTGCACGCCTCTTCATTTCAGAAACTGGTATCCTTACATATTATATACAATGTTTTTGTTTGTTCTTCTACAGCCATGTTACTTGGGTTGAGCGTGGGATAGGAGTATGTGATCGGCACAGATATACAAAACACAGATATACTCGACTTTTAAAAGCTTTTTCAAATATTTGGGGATTTCTTACCTTGTATCTCTGTTTGAATATATAAACTGGACGCGGATACCAGAGGAAATTTGAAAAGTCGGTTCTATAGAAATGTTGAGTTCCTCAAGTTTTACAGCTTGACATCTTGTGCTCCATATGTTCATTGTTTAGAGATCTAGGGAAAATGATCTGTCTAAAAACTTAGACTGCCGATTACCATTCTCTTACTCAACAAAACCATTTTATGGCTGCTATACTCATTTCTTAAACTTTTCTGCCTTCAGAAATGTTTGACCGAGGGATGTATGCTGGACCAGTTGGTTGGTTTGGAGGAGGAGAAAGTGAGTTTGCAGTTGGTATAAGGTCAGCATTAGTGGAAAAGGTGAGCTAATTAAATAATGACCTCTTCTAAAGCATGTTTGACTTTTGAGTGAGCATTGAAGTATCATCAAAGCTTCATATTATTCCACATCAATGCTTTCAATGACCTCCGACAAGATTATCACCTTATTATACTTGTAGTGAGTCTATTTAATCATTTTAAATTGTTGTAAGAAAGCTTTTATGCTGTCACCAAAATATTGACATTTTTAATTTTATAGGATTCTGGAGCATTGGTATACGCCGGAACCGGGATAGTAGAAGGCAGCAATCCCTCGTCAGAATGGGATGAACTAGAACTCAAGACATCTCAGGTGAGTGTAAACGGATTTTTGTCCTTGTGAATTTTATATATTTGCTTCCACTTGGATGCGACATCGAATGCTTATACATCTGATTTGGATGTTAAGCCGTGTTATTTGGACTTGAGAGTGAGCATTCAATATGAGTACGTTTATTCTCTTTCCATGTATTTAGCATATTTTCATACTCATATTCAAATATAGAAATTAAAATTCCGGGTAACATAGTATTCAACGTTTTTCAGTAGTGTATGCCTTCTAAGTGATTGTGGGAGTGCTTTTGATTCTGCATGCAGTGCACCAAGTTGCTTCAACTGGAGGTTCCTAAGCAATCAAAAGTTGAGAATTTGGAAATCATCTATTAACAAGGTTAGTGATTTAGGGTAGAAATATATGATTCAGCGCATCTGGAGATTTGGTTTCTTTTTGTTTATCAATTAACAAGTTTTTAAATTTTGTGTGAATGATTGAATTAAAGCACTTAAAGTTTGATTTTCATTCGTAATATTTTACAATCTTGGAACACTGATTTTCTTATGCTATGGTGCACCCACGTGTATAGATTGGTATTATCTTCTTTAAGCGTTATTGATCATTTAAGATTTTGCGACTTAAAAGTGTGCTTCCCATGTTGGTACCCAAGACCTTCAGTTATACTTAAGTGCACTTTTGAATCACAAATCGTTGAGAAGAAGCCGGTCGACATCCAAAAAGGATGATACCGACTTGTGCTAACAGACATCAGAGTCACAACCCAAATAAATAGTAATACTTTGTTGTTGGATGACTGACTTGTGATAAATTGTGTTTAAAAATATCTTTATCTAAAAGCAGCTTTAAAGCGGCTAAGAGGGCGTGAAAAGCGAGAGCGATGAACCTGATTGCATGTCCCGGGTTTTGGCGTTATCACATGTTGCCTGTCGGATTCGTCTCCCTAGTTGAATAAAAAAGGCAGCATTTATCATATCATTCTCAGGGCCGCGCTTCCGATGTGTATACTCATGTTACTACGCATGCGTTTATTGTATTACATATTAAGTTAGTAATGTCTGTTTTTAAGTTAGTTGAACATTTAAAAAGCTTATGGCATGAGAAGATTAAAATAATACATTTGTTGAAGCAATTATAATAAAAATTGTAAAAAGTACATAACGAATAAAAAAACAGAAAATGAACCCATAAAAATGTAAATATAATTGCGAAGGATAATAATGTAAACACTCATTTCTCAATTGGGTGGACTTGTTATTTGCAAATAGAATAGAAGAACATAAATTTATCTAATATGGCGTATATTCCAACCACGTCTAGAACGGGTAATTTAGGAATCGCGTCATTAATTTCATGAGTGATAGTGGGAACTAAGAAAAACAAAATTTTATTTAATTATAAATATTTGTAGATAGTAGAGTGGAAATAATATTATTTATTTAGTAAAAACAAGTAAAATAAAGATAATAAAAAGAGATTTTGAAATTAAAATTAAAACTAGAGTAAAATAAAATATAAGAATTTCAATATGATAAGAACCTAGTCACATATAGAATATCGGTATATAAAGAACCTGCAAAAGAGAGATGTCTGACGTCCCAATTATGTAATTTGTTGCACACCTTATCAATCACTAACCTCAATGTACTACTTGTCACTTTATCATGAAATAAAGGCACTCCCAAATAGGTTCCAAGATTTTGTACCTTTTGAAATCCAAGTGTAGAACTAATTTTGTCCTTTAGGTCCTCATCAACACCACTCAAAAAGAAAATATTAGTCTTGCAAGCATTGACCCAATGCCCCGAGAAAGCACAGAAGTTATCTAGAGTCTCCATAAGAACCTGAGCTTGTTTCAAATCTGATTTAGAGAAGATTACAAGGTTATAAACAAAGAAAATATGAGATAGATTCAGTCCAAACCGAATAGGCGAATGAGGCACCATCTACCACTAGAAATGGCCGAATGAATACTATGACCCAACCATTCCATACAAAGCACGAACAAGTATGGAGACAAATGACACCTCTATCAGATCCCTTTAGCAGGTTTAAACCTTTGCATAAGCACACTGTTCCACAAAATCTGCATAGTGGAATTAGAAATAGCCTACATGATTACTTTTCTAAGATAATTCGATATACCAATTGATTTAAGGGAGATATCAATGAAATCTCATCAGACTCTGTCATATGCTTTCTCCAAATCGATTTTGAACGTCATCCATCATTTTTTATTTTTTTTCCTTCTCATAGAGTGAATAATCTCTTGTGTAATTATAATGTTAAATGATATGTTCCTTCTCGATATAAAACTAGCTTGTTCTTGTGCCATGGTTTAAGGAAAAACTATTTTGAAGCGATTAGCTATAATCTTTATAATCAACTTGTATAAAATAGTACAAAGACTTATAGGGTGAAATTGTGAAATACTTTTTCAGTTAGAGAACTTAGTTATAAGTACAATGAGAGTATTATTTAGTCCCGGGATCAATAACTTCACCATGAAACACCCAATCACAAATAGTACTTCCAACCACTCTCTATTGATTTTGAAAAAAAATAAGTTTTTAATAATAATTTTCAAAGAAAAAAAATTCACATAATTTTTTGTGCAACTTAATCACTGTAGTTATTGTCATTTAGTTTAAATATTATCTTTTCTAACTAATACATGGTCATTATTGTTTCCTATATAGGTCACAATAGACAAATATAATCAATTACGACAACTTTCATCCATTATCACATCATGGAAGATTAAAGTGCACATCACGAGGATGTGAGATACCATAAATATTAATAAGGGAAATGAATTCATTGACCTTGGTCTAATATAGGTGGATAAGAACGTATAAACCATTATTCAACTACATTTATTAATTTGTTTATTTACTTTACATATAATTAATTTAATTTAATTTAATTTTTAATTTTTAATTTTATTATAAACACATCCATAAAATGGTGTATAATAGTTGGAGGAAAATTATCACTTATTTATTGAAGGTAATGTATACATCAATTAGAGTTTCAAGATTTTAAATCTTACCGCTTACACAGGACTGTTAGTAATACAATCATTTCTCACAAAATTACATTTGTGAAATGTATCAACTTTGCAACTTATTCGATTAAAAATGGTTCATAAGTTAAAAAAAAAAAAAAAAAAAGTTGACTTTTTTGTGCATTTACGATATATTTGTGTATTTTTGCTATTTTTTTGAACTATTGTTTTTTTTTACGTATAACTAGTGTGGTTTCCAGATGCTAGGTTTGGTGAAGATAAGTTTCTTCAATAATGCGAAAGACTCAAGCATGGTTGATTTATCCTCAAAACAAATAATGAGTAAGGCTTTTCCTGAGCTTAAATTAGAAATAGAGCCAGAATCCAACAATCTTTATTCTCATATTCCCCGTCATCTGGTGAATAATAGACGCCGGAGCTTCCTCAATTCAACAAGTACTTCCTTCGCTTTTGATTCCCTCCTTAGCTAGAATATGTATTCGAAAATTAGATGTTGTTTGAATATAATTTGATGGTGCATGCATGGAATGTAGAAATCAATATTTAACAATTAAAAAATGACACGTCTAATCACCTATCTATCTTCTCTAGTAACTGCCATGCTTTGCCATTATTTATCTACATTATAAATCCTACGGTTGATCGATAAATAAATAATTCTTCAAAAATTCATTTTCCGCTACAAGATCAACTATTCACGATTTTCATATTTAGGGACAAAAATAGATAGGTCGAAATTGAGAATTTAATATATTATAGTTGAGCAACAAATCATGAGTGCAATGATTAAAAAAAATTGAAAGTTCGCACTGACACTAAACTAACTATAAATACGGCTAAGGCAAGTGCATCTATCGAACAATAGTATATTTATGGTGAGTAGGGGATATCGTATCCACGAGGACTAAAAGTACTAGTAATTACCCTTTTTCTATTATTTAGCCCACAAATTGGAGTGATTGTTTTTAATCTAAAATTACTAAACTAATCTAACTAAGAACGTAACAGAGAATGAATTAGGAAAATAATCGAAGATAACCAATGAGATACACAATACCTAGGAAAGAATCCACCTAGACTTCACCTATTATTGTAACAGCCCAATTTTTAGTGGTGTCTGAAACAGTGATTCGAGATCACTAAATCCAACAAGAGAATTCAAAAATTTTATTATTTATTATTTATAAGTTAAAAATGAATTTAGGAAAGCTATGAAATAGTAATTTGTGCTTTAGAAAGAATTATTAGGTTAATTAGTCTCGAAAATGAGGAATCGAGACCTTGAATTTATAAACCGAGCTGTAAATATTTTTATAAATATTTACGGAGTGTTAAAAAGTTAGTATTAAAGTTTCATTAGAAAATTTTAACGTTTTGATAGTTAATTAATTAAAAAGGGCGAAATTGAAAAAGGTACAAAACTTGTTAAAATGATTAAATAGCTTGAATAAGGAATGACCAAAAAGGCAATTTGACACTTATTAGAAGGATGAAACGGCATGTGCAAAGAAAAATCTTAAGATTTTATGAATTAGGGGCAAAATGGTCATTTGGGAAATTAGGGTAAAAATAAAACAAAATGACCACATTGGAAATTTAGACATTTCTTCATTAATCTCCAGCCAAAAATAGCCATAGAAGAGTTCCTCTAAGCTTTTTTTTTTTCATATGTTTGCTACATGTGAGTTCAATTCTTGCTCTTTTCTTGAAATTTTTATGTTTTTGAGACTTTTACAACTAGGTCCAACTAATTAATTCATTAGTTTTTGATTTCATGTGTGATTTTTAAAATTACCATTGATGAGTGCTGGAAGTTTATGATGAATAAATATGAATTTGAAGCTTTAATTTTGCCATATGATGATTTTATTAAGTGAATTTAATAGAAATTGATTTTTAGGACTGAATTATGAAGAATAAAAGAATTAGGGTTTGTTATTAGATTTTTATGAATAAAAGGCTGTAAAATATCTTAGAATAATGGGATAAATTTTTAATTGAGAAGAATTAGCTTATTTGGATGGAAAATTTATAAGGGACTAAATTGTAAAAATTATAAAAGTTGGGGTAAATGTGTAATTTCAAAAATTTAAAGGTATAAATTGTGAAGTGAATTAGAATCAAATTATGCGCTAATGAATGAATAATTTTATATTTTAGACCAAGAGCCTGTAGATAATCGTGAAAAAGGTAAAATTGCAAAATAGTCCTTGAGCTACTACAAACCTACAAGTTTATTTCAAGTAAGTTCGTATGGTCAAATTTTAATGTTCTATACTAATTGATGAATGGTAATATGCATTTAATCATATTAATTGTTGAAAATAAAATTATGCGTTAAAAACTATGAAATTGAATCAAGTGTTGAAGAGGAACGTAACGCTGATTGAGTACCATCGTTCAGTGTGAAAGAAGAATTAAATGAAAAATTACCCAAGTAAATCGAGGTTCAACATTTTTTGCGAACTCTGGTGTTTGCTTTCTGTTTAGCTCTCATGAGCTTTAGTTAACTCATATGAGTTTCAGTTTAACCTTTCTAGGTTTCAGTTCAGCTCTTTTGAGCTTCAGTTTAACCCCTTCGGATTTTAGTTTAGCTCTTCTAAGCTTCAAATTAACTCTTATGGTTTTTGTTCAGCTCTTATGAGCTTCTGTTTAACCCTTGCAGGTTTCCGTTTAGCACCCATGTGCTTCTGTATAGCTTTTGGGCTTCTGTTACGATGTACTCAAATCCGTAAGACGTTCTCTGATTTAACAAAGATTGGTAAGTGTTATATGGAATTAATGTGGAAGAATTTAAGTTAATATTGATTCTGAGCAATAAAGTGAATTCATCACTCGAGTTGTGGTTGGCAGGAATTGTATAACAAATGATTTATTTGTTTGAATGAATATTGTATGTTCGGTAAGATTTAAGTTTAAATCCAACGAACTCACTAAGCTATGTATAGCTTACTTGAGTTGTTAAATGTTCTTTGTAGATTTTCAAGGAGTTTGAAGGATCGGATCATCACATTGAAGCCACACTATCCAGATTTTCCAGTAGATTTTATTATATATGTTTTATGGTTTATATGGCATGTATAGGTACTTGAATGATAATGTAAACAAAGTGATAATGCCATTTTGCTTATGTTTTGTATTAACTTATAAATATGTTTGTCATATTTAATATAGGTATTAGTAGGAGTAATGAATGAACTAGTAAAGTATGTTATTATATTAGTTACATGTGATGAAAAACTATGTAAGTAATTTGGTGTCTAACTTGTATTGGTTGTTTGGTTGAGTTATATTGGTGTGTATCAATGTTATGTGCAGGTTGATTGTGTAAAGGGTGAGAAAAGTGGCCTTAAAATGGCCTATTTTCGTCTACACGGGTAGACACACGGGCATATATCTTGACCGTATGTGACAGACGGCTTAGTACATGGGCATGTGGCTTGGCCGTGTGTCCCCTGCATCCTAAAATTGAAAAAAAAAATAGAATGCTTAGAATTGAGCACACGAGCAGATACACGGGTGCTTCAACTGTGTAAGGTATATGGCTTAAAACACGGGTGTGTGACATGGCCATGTAAAAATTTTTGAAAATTGAATTAACCACACAGCCTAGCACATGAGCGTGTGACTTGGCCGTGTGACTTTTATTACTTCATGATTTACAAGTGAGAGAGTTACACGGGTTGAGGACATGGGCGTGTAAAGCCACACGGCCTGAGACATAGGCATGCCACTAGGTTGTATGAGCCACACGGCCTGACTACACGAGCGTATCCCTTACCACAGAGGCGTGTGTGCCCTGCATCTAGGGAAAAATTTTAGAAATTTCACGAAAAATGTTCCTATAATCCCTGTCGAAACCATTTTTTTTGGATTTTGGAAAACGGGACCGACTTTAAAAATATGGGGAGTCGCCACCGACCCTTTTTCGAGGTGTGATTGGGTCACCTTGAAATTGATCGTTTTAATAAAACATCTTGATTTATTAAAATTATGACTTTGGTCTACGAATTTCAAAAAAGGGGTTCGGGAGTCGGTTACGTACGAGGAAGGGTTAGCACCCTCGTATCGCCCAAAATTAGTACCATTTTGATTAATAATCGTCCTAATACTAAAATTTGAAAAGAAAGAAAAAATGTGATTTAAACACTTCAGATTGAATCTTGAGATTTACTCGTTTTGAAGGAATAAAATGCCATATCCAGCACGTTAGGACATAACACTTTAAAACTCTCAAAACCGAGATCATCTTGTAATTCCTAAAACATGCAATAAAAAGAGTATTTAGTTATTTGGTCAAACGAAAAATTGCAACCCAGCACGTTAGGGTGCAATTATACAATTTTCCCAAACACTAAATATTGTCTTATTTCAAAAAAAAATTTATTGGCAAATTTAAGAATGATTTAGTGCATTTGGTTTAAGTTGAGCTTTAGGATTCCCTCGTTTTAAAGGAACGAAATAACACCTCCAACACGTTAGGAGATGCAATCTTGAACGTTTAATATCAAGTTCATCTTTTGCTTTTTTAAAATATGTAATTCGAAGGGTCATTTAGTTATTTGGTTAAACGAAAAAATTGCAACCCAGCACGTTAGGGCACAATTTCTCGATTTACCAAATACTAAACATTGCCTCATTTCAAAAAGATGTCTAAATATTTTTCTTTAAAAAAGATTTTAAATACTTGGTTTGAAATTGAGTGAAAATTAGAGTTGAAATTATGATTATAATATGCATGGTAAACACAACCAATAATCATGGACTAATATATCACAAAGCTACTTCTAAAAACGAATAATGATTATTTGAAGATATAGTATTCCACCACATGAACATCCACATCAATAATAAAAACATAAATGAACAATGAATACCAAATGAATTTTCATAAGCATGTGATAATAAACTCTAAAATAAATAGAAAGAAAAGAGCATGAAATTGTTAATGGAAAACCAATAAAACGCACAAGCTACGATTTAAAATCGGGTATAAGGATTTAAATTAGAAATATATATATGGATTTTGAATCAAATACTTTATACATAAAAATTGGTGTTATGTAATGCAATTTTAAATAAAATAAATAATACACAAAAGAATACATATAAAATGATTTTTAAAAGAAATCCATTAAAAAATGTTTATACATGATTAACAAGATATATATGATATAAATTTGTAATGTGCAAAGCAATATAAGGGTAATAGAAATAGTGATATATAAAACAAAAATTTAAACTTGAATGAAATGTATACATACAAATAATAGAAAATAATTAAAATGAGCAAAATACAATTTGAAATAAAGTTTTAAGAAGAAATAAAGTATGCGTATATATGTACATAGGCCAGTCTCAAATAAAATACAAATGTGAAATAATATAAAACGTAATATATATATATATATATATATATCTTATAATTTGTAAATAAACAAAATCAAACGATGATGGTAGGAATTAAAATGAACTATATGTAGGTAGTTAAGGACTAGGAACACAAATATTCCAAGTATTAAAACGTTGCGTTGGTTAGGACTAAAAAAAAATTAATTTAAAATCCAGGTTTAAAAATATAAATAGGCATCGGGCTATTAAGGACCAGGTTTATACGCGCGTAAACTTACAAGGGTTTCTTAGGAAATTATCCCGAACACCCAAAACGGCGTCGTCCAAACACTGTTCACTTAATAGCGCGAGGACTAAATTAAAACCGTAACCGAAACATAGGGCCGATTTGCGAAATAACCAGGACCTTATTGTGAAATACCGCAAAAGCGGAAGGGTCTGGCATGCAAATAAGCCAATAAGCAAAACGCGCGGATCCTCCCCGAGTCGGATCACTCGCACGGATCTTAGCCGAGAAACGGCGCCATTTTAGGCCTTAGTAACACACTCCAAAATGACGTCATATACCAGGGCTTTAAATACTAAAAATGCTTCAAAAAAAATTATTTTTCAACACTCTTTCTTCAAAAAAACGAAAATCCTCTAAAAGGGAAGGAGATCAGCCCTCCGAGCCTTAGCCTAAGGTCGGCTATGCTCCGGTCATCGTGCCATCGTCCTTCGTCGAACCCGCCACCGTGTACGGTGGTCAGAGTTCACGAAAAGGGCTTTACCGGCCTTTTAAAAACCCCTAAACTCAGATTTAAGCCTTAAAACACCTGAATCTCTCCCTAAAATCGCAAACTAGACCAGGGCCTTTCGGATTCGGGGCTCCTATCGTCCTCCGAAGGTAAAGTTTTTATTTTTTACTTTTCTATTTACATGTAGTAGATTAGAAGCAAAAAATAGATTGAAAAATTTTAGAGAATACCTCTGCTTTTTTCTTTTTTGTATTTCAAAAAATCGTAAGCTTTTACAATGGTTTATTCGGCTCTTTATATAGCCGAGAAAAAGAAATCGAAGTACAAAATATTTTTATTTCTGTTGCTATCTCTATCACTATTTTTTTCTCTCTGTTCTTGCGTGTTCCGTTACTTTTGTTCCCTTTTTTGGTCCGTTTGTAGGTGTGAAGAGAAGTCAACGGAGAAGGGCTTCCATTTTGGTGCTAAGGACGGGCAGAGGCGACCCTCGAGCGGTGTTTACACCGGGAAGGCACGTGGTCTGCAAGGGGGATGTGGCGCTAGGGCAGTTAGGGTTTCGGCTAACCGAAACTTGGTTTAGGCATTGGGCCTATTGGGCCAATAGAAACTGGTCTGGGTTAGTGTTTTGGGCCAGAGGGTAGTAGGCATAGGTATTTGATGTAATGTGCTGTTAATTTGGGTATTAGGTTGTATTTTGGACTATGGACATTTGGACTTTTATATTTTATTATTATTTATGATTTATATTTTTTTTGGTCTATTTTAACAGGCCGGGCCAAATTGGCCTATTACAATCCCGATTTAGTCCCGACTTGTTTCTAATGTTTAAATTGGGCCTCGAGGGTGCAATCAAGGGATGATATGATTAGTTTCGATTATGAATAGTAAAAATATGAATTATCTGTGTTTTTCTGGTAAACTTTGGTAATACTTCATAACCTTGTTCCGGCGACAGATACGGGTTAGGGGTGTTACAATTATTATGAATCTGAATTAAACGATTTATTCATTTGTGTATTGATCCGTAAAAATCTCTAAGTTATGTTAATATCTCTTTCGAGAGTAAGAACAACTAACTCTAGGTTGATTAATTGAAATCTCTTTCTAATTAAAACCCATATTGTCGCATTAACTCAATCTACGGATTCCCCTATTAAATTTGACTCTAATCCGGTAGATTTATGTCGTCCTATTTCTAGGATTGCATGCAACTCCACTCAATTATGCTAGATCTACTCTTAAAAGGGACTTTTTCTCCACTGAAATAAGCACATTAAATATGAATTAATATCATGAAAAAATTAAAACAATAAATAAGCATACATAATTGAGAATAAGAATCAAGTATTTATCATGTAAATCAGAAATCAAATAATAAGATTCATTATAGGTTTCATCTTCCCTAGGTATCTAGGGAATTTAGTTCATAGTCTGGAATAAAAACATCTCAAAGTTAGGATAACAACAAAACATAAAGAAACTCAATAAAACTTCGAAGGAAATTAAATGGAGATCTTCAATCTTGAAGGAGATCCGCTTCTGAGTTGATTTTGATGGCATTCTTCAAGTGATTTCTTCAATCTTCTCTGCATGCCTCCTGAGGTCTTCTTCTAATTGACATTTATGGACTTTAGAATGCTTAGAAAGCCTAAAAATTGAGTTTTTTCACGTGTTTGAGAAACAACGTGCGATACCGACACGAGCTGGCACATGAGTGTATGTCCAGCTCGTATGAAAATGCCGAGGCCGTGTGGATCCTGGAAACAACTCTATACATCTAATTTTGGCTCGTTTTTCGCTCCTTTCGCTCTCAAATGCTCTCCTAAGTATAGAAACATGAATTTAGAGGATTAAGAGCATCAAATTCACTAATTAACATCATTAATCATCCAAAAATCCATTAAGAATGTGATTAAAATATGTTACTTTTATAGCTTTTATAACTTGGAAGATTTTTTACATTAGAGGGATTAGTCTTTTCTTTTTGTACCCATACAATTAACATTAATCTTTCTCAACTTATAATTCTCATCAATAATGTTTTGTCATAATTCACAAATAATCACACATTGATAATTCAACTAAAAGAGCACTAAAGATTCAAACAATTCAAGTAGTCGAACATTTTTAAAACATGAAAACATAAGTATTTCCCCTTATCTAAGTAATTACCTTTAATTCAAAATCGACAAGAATCGACATCCTCATAAAGGATTCACTCAAATCACTCAAAGTGTTTAAGGTTCAAGAATAAGCACTCAATAGTCAAATATGAAAATTATTACCATAAGCTTGCATGAAAATCAAATCTCCACTACTATAAAATGAGATGATACACAAATCAAAAGGTCTTTAAGAGGTTATAATGGGGCTTAGGTTAAGGGTGTGGAGAAAGATTGAAAATTTTGGTTAAAATCTAGATCTAATTGATAAATTACCAAACTAAAAAAATAAACAAATGCCGAATAAAAAAATAATTACATCAATCGAAAACTAAATAAAAACGAGCGTTTTCTCAAAATATGAATTTAATTGTTCAAGCTCAATCAACATAGAACTAAATAATGATCAATATATATATTTCTTTTTATATATATACTTTTTTTTTATTTTTTCAATCAATAAGAAATAATTTAGCAAATTAAACAAAAGTGCATAGTTAGGCAATTAACCAAATCAAATTTCAACAAAAAGAGAGTCAATAAAATAGGAAAAATTCTCAACGAATAAAATAAAAATAAAAAAAATTAGTTAAGGGATAACATTAATGGGTAAATTAAGAAATAGTGTGTTAGGCTTAACGGGGTTCACTAAGGGTTAATTAAAAATGTAGGCTTTTTATGGGATACGTGGGTTAAAACCTAAGTGTCTTTATCATCTCATTATATCAAATCAAAAGGTGTGGTCTCAACATGTGTAATCGAAGCAAGTTCTAGAATAACAAATCAAATTGACACACTTGTAACCAATAATACAGTAAGCAAGAAAAATGTATGCTCTAAAGGCTCAAAATTTCACAAAAAAAATTATGGTTTTTGATGTCAAACTTGTAAATTTAAAACTTCAAGATAATACATCAATTCATGAAAACAACCTAAAAATTTTTTAATTCTGAAAATAAACTTATAATTCTTGATTCTCGAATGTCTTAAAGTTGAAAACAACCAATGCACAAATATCTATGAATTTAATCCAAAACACATCAATAGAAATCACAAATCGATAAAAATTCATTCTAATAGAAATATGAGAAAATTACTTAAACACAAGACATAATTTAGGGATGTTCTAATAATTATATAAATAACCTCCCCACACTTAAGATGTACATTGTCCTCAATGTACAAATAGATATAATCACAGTATAAATAGAATATCATAAGAGAGGGAGAAAACTGAAACTACCCTGAATATTGGATGAAATTGCCAGAATGGTGAAAAGTGGAAGTGTAGACAAATCTAGATGTAGTGCATGAATTCGAGTAAAATAATAAGAAAATAAACACATAGTGAAGAAGATTAAACGGTTACTAACCCGATTAGAAACAACCATAAAAAATAAAAATATAGTTCAAAAGATAAAAATGAAATAAGTCTAAAAAAATAACAATAAAAATAAAAATAAAAAATAAAAAATAAAACAAATAAATTTAATGGTCCTCATCATCGTTAGTGTCGTGAGTCGTCCGCGTTGAGGAGGAGATATGGAGATGCTGAAAGATCTACTGTAATGTCGCATCAATACTGTCGAACCTCTGAAAGCAATGCTACTCGAAGCGAGTGAATCGCTCAGAGAGGTCTATTAGAGTAGCAACAGAAGAAACAAAACAATGACTCGACGGTGAATGATGAGGTGGATCATTATGATGGAAAGGAACATCATCAGTGAAGTCCTCAGGTTCATTCTCAAAGTCAAAATGAACTAATCGGTATTGAGGAGGATCAACTCCATGAAGCCGCTCGATCATCGTAATATGGATTATGCTCGATATTCCTTGTGGGGACATCTAGCCAACGAGTGTAAGCATAGAGGACTGCTCGCATAGAGGACTGCTCCGGTGTGTTGAGGAGACTGAGATGTCGAACGAGTCGAGTCACATAAGGACCTAAACAAATAGGGCCTTTTCTGTGGCGATCTGTTTGATGGCGGAAGGCTAAGGTGATGAAGTATGCTAAATAAAAAAAATATGTCCGGTGGCCATTCTCTATAGAAAATAAGCATCAATAGTACTGACGACTCTGGTGCTCTCTCTCTTACCAGTCAAAGTATGAGCTAAAAGGGCATGAATATACCGTAAAGTTGGAGGACGAGAAGTCGCCTTCGAGCAACTCGCTTCATAAGGTGTTGTACTCGCCGTACGATCTGTCCAACAACTAGATGACGAGTGGTGGATGTGACAATGTAGGAGGAGAAAGTTCTCGGCACTCATAAACTCCTTAGTGTATAGTCCCAAAGTAGCGCCGAACTCAGAGACACTCATATGGCGCATCAAGACACCAAGTTTAAAAGTGATAGTGCCCGACTCGTCATGCGTCGTCATCACATGCTAGAGAGTAAATGTCGAGCAGAACTCAAAAGTCAACTCCATGTATGTGGGCTAAATGATCAAGAATAACTAGTCCCATGGGGCTGTGGCAATAAAGGCACACACATGATCAACTAACTAGGCTTACTCCAAAGTGGCCCAATTAATACATCGGCCCAATCCGAGTGGTCACAAGCGAAGTAGCTGAAATAATTTGTCCTGGGGACCTACTAAAAATCGGAGATAAAGGTGGCAGGCCTCGGTGGAGGGGCTTAAGAAAGTGGTCGTGCCAGGGGTTTTCTACTTTTTCAAAGTGGGGACGGAGACCTTGGACTTGCTGTGAGTGTTTGTCATGGTGGATCTACAATAAAACAATCAAAAAAATTAAAAGGATGAACCAACATAATAGATGCAAGCTAATAAAAATCGAAGTTGAGTTCAACAATAGAACTAAGAAATAAATTGACTTTGAACATAAGAATGTTAATACCAAATAAAACTATAGTAAGAAGAAATAAAAACATAACACTAAAACAATGGTAAAATAAAAAATAATATCAATGAAAATGAATAACTAAATGCATTATACTGCTTAATGCGAAAAAAAAGAGAAGAATAATAAAAATAAAATAAAAATGAAAACTTACAAAAATAAAATAAAAATAAATAACAAAAGAATAAAAGATAAATACATAAATAAATTAATAAATAAAGAAAATGGAAGGGCAAAAATGGGGGGAAACTGATAGTGGTAGGATGGTGGCCGAAGTGAGGGTCGGGCGAAGGGGAAAGGAGAAAAGGCTGTGGGGGTCGGTCAAGAGAAAAAGAAAAGGTATTGGGAATGAGGTGTTCATGGGTGTGGCTATGGGTACGCGAGTGTGGGTGCGAGGGAGGGTCATGCGTCAGTGGTGGTGAAAGGTGGATGCAGCGTGGGAGTGGAGAGGGATAAACAATGAGAAGGAAGAATTGAGAAGTGAAGGTGGAGAAAGGGAGAGGAAATGGGAAGGTGTGAGGGTGGTCGGCGCGAGGGAAGGTAAAAGAAAGAAGGGAAGAGTGGCGGCTAAGGTTGAAAGGGGAGGAAGAAGACAAAATAAAAGAAAAGAAAAGGGGCTTGGGGGTTTTTTTAAGGGTGACACGATTGTGTAGGCCCATGTTGGGTCACACGGCCGTGTCACACGCCCGTGTGACACGTTTTCAGCCTATTTGAGATTTAAAAATACAAGCCCAGTCTTCACACAGCCTCGAACATGCCAGTGTGTCCAGGCCATGTGAATCACACATAATCATATCGCATGGCCATGTGCAACCTCCTTCACTTTTCCCACGCCCATGTGATAGACACACGCCCTTGTGGTCAGTTGTGTCTCGTACACGGCCATGTGCCTTGCCCGTGAAACTCTCTAACTTGTTTTAAAAATGAAAAAATTAGCTCCAGGTTTTACACGGCAGTGCCCGTGTGGACTATTTTAGGCCGTGTCTCTGTCGACTTTTGGAAAATTAAGTCCCAGGATCCAAACAGCTAAGGACACCCCCATGTGTCCAGGCCGTGTAAGTCACACGGTCGTGTCACCAAGTCTTGTAACTCACTTTCGACTTCCTTAAAATTTTAATTCATACAGCCAAGGACACGTCCGTGGGTCTCGGTCGTGTGAGTCACACGGCCATGCCACTTGGCCATGTAACTCACTGTCAAACTCTTTTTTAGTGCACATGGTCTGGGACACGCCCGTGTGTCCAGGCTGTGTAGGTTAAAAACACTTATTTAACATGAAATAAAAATAAAAGATTAATAGTTTTAATACTCAAATTGCCTCTCAAGAAGCACTTATTTAAAGTTTAAGCTTAACTTACCTTGTGCGTACAATTACGAAGGTTCGTAGAGCTGAAGCTCCTCTCTGTCATTTCTAAATTTGTCACCACTATAAAGTGTGAGTCAATGACTGTTTACCTTGAATGTGTCATATGTTGGATGGTTTACCTCTATCGTACCGTATGGGAAAATAGTTTGTACTACAAATGGGCCTGACGATAAATAATAAATTATACATATTTTTACCTCATGTTTAGCCTATATTTTGGATGAATTATTATCAATTTAGTGAGAATTGTTGCTCTTAATCCTTCTTTTTCATATCTTATACTCAGGAGAGCATATGGAAGAGAAAAGAATAGGAAATGAACCGAAAATGAGGAAAATGGGCCAAAAATGACATAACACACGGCCCAAGTAATCACCACACGGCCGTGCCACACGGCCGTGCCACATGAAGATCACACGGTCCAGCCCTCGACAAGCACGGGCAGGCCACACGGCCGTGCCAAATCACACGGCCTTTGTCGAAGTCATATGGGCGTGGCACATGGGCGTGTTCTAGTCGTGAGAAAGAGGAATTTCACTCGAATTGAGATACTTGGAGGCTAAGAAAGGCTCCCCAAAGCTCTATATAAAGACCCTAGGAGGCAACTCTAAAGGTGTGCTTATTTCCCCCAAAAAGGAAGTATTCTTTGCTACCAACATAGAGAGTGGAAGTAGGGATTACTCGCAGGGAAGCTGATTGATTCATCCCAGAAGCCGAAATTCTGTAGCAATATAGAGGATCTCCCGAAATTCCTTCAGGGGTTTTCGGGTTCTTTTATGTTTTTTTATTTTATATCTTCTGAGATGTTTTCTTTCTTTATTATGAACTAAACCCCTCAAATACTTGAGGGGGATGAAACTTAAGATAGATCTTGTTATTTATTCTTGATTTATATGATAAATACTTGAATTGTTCTTAATTATGTGTTCTTCATTCTTGATTTAATAGTCCTAGGTATTATTTCAAGAATTGGATGTGCTTAGAGCAGAGGAGCAAAAGTCCCTGTGATAAGAGTAAATCTACCATAATTAAGCGGAGTTGCATGTAACCCTAGACATAGGGCGACATAAATCTGCCGGATTAGGGTCAAACCTAATATGGGGAACCATAGATCGAATTAATACAACCTAGGGAGTTAATTAATAAGGGAACTTTAATTAACAACTTAGGCCTAGTTGCTCTACGCCTCGACGGAGAGTTTAGCATAGATTAGGGATCTCTACGGATCAAGTCAAGTGAATAAATCGTCTAGCTCAAGAACCAATAACAAGTGAAGTCTTGGTGGATTCTCCCTTAAGTATTGTCATTATCAATTAGCTTTTCCCTAAAAAGTCTTCCCAATTTACTCTTTCTGCTTCTCTTAGTTTAGTTTTAGAATTAGTTAAACAAAACCCCTCTTTTATTCGTAGGTTAGATAATAGAAAGGAAGTGAGTAATAATACTTTTGGTTCCCTTGGGTACAATACTCGATCTTACCACTAGACTATACTACTGTCGACAGGTGCGCTTGCCTTAACGTCGTGATATTAGTTAGTTTCGGTTTGATCAGTTCTTTATAAATTTTATTACTTCATATCACGAATATCAAGTTTTTGGCGCCGTTGCCGGGGACTTAAACTAAAATATTACGAAAGCTCGATTTCTATTACTTTAGCCGTTATTATTTATAATATTTATATATTACTCTAGTTACTTTATTTTTTATTTTAATTTTTAATTTTATTTCATTCTCTTTTTAGGTTTTTCTAGTTTATGACTAGAAACAACCCGACAGGACCACTACTTTTTGACGAAGATTTGGAAGCTACAGTCCGCAGAAATCGTAGAGAGATCAGACGAAGTCTACATTATCCAGAACAAGAACTTGAGCAAGAGCCAGAACCTACTGAAGAGATGGCTGCAAATCAAAATATTCACCAACCCCCAGCACTACCCGCCGAACCAGAAGAAGCTCCGCGTACTATGTATGATTATGCTAAACCTAGTGTGATTGGTACTCAAACTAGTATTGTTAGACCTGCTATTGCTACTAATAATTTTGAATTAAAACCTAGTACTATTCAGATGATTCAGTAATTTGTGCAGTTTGACGGTTTACAGGATGAAGATCCTAACTCACATCTAGCCAATTTTTTGGAACTGTGCGACACTTTTAAAATCAATGGTGTTACTGATAACGCCATTCGTCTAAGGCTATTTCCTTTTTTTTAAGAAATAAGGCGAAATAGTGGTTAAACTCTTTACCATGAGGCTCAATTACATGGGACCAGATGTCCCAAAAATTTTTGCTTAAATATTTTCCTCTTGCTAAAACTGCTAAATTACGAAACGATATTTCTTCTTTTATGCAGATGGATTTAGAAACGCTCTATGATGCCTGGGAAAGGTACAAGGATCTTTTAAGAAGATGCCCTCATCACGGATTACCTTTATGGTTACAGGTTCAAACTTTCCATAATGGGTTAAACCCGTCAACTAGGCAAATGATCGATGCAGCCGCGGGCGAAACCATCAATAATAAAACACCTGACGCAGCTTACGAATTTATTGAAGAGATGTCATTGAATAACTATCAATGGCAAGTCATGAGGACAAAGCCGACGAAAGCTGCAGGAGTCTATAATCTTGATGCTGTTACTATGCTTACTAACCAAGTAGAACTTTTAAATAAGAAATTTGACAATTTTGTTGGTTCTACGCAGGCACAACCAGTGATGCAATGTGATGCAGCTCTAGGAAATATGTTTAATTCAGACCATCTACACAACATGGAAGCCGAACAAGCCAATTATATGGGTAATAATTCTCGACCTCCAAATAATCCCTATAGTAACACTTATAATGCAGGTTGGAGAAATCACCTAAATTTTTCATGGGGAGGACAAGGAAATCAAAGACAACAGCCTCCTCAGGGATTTCAGCAGCCACCGCAGGAACAAGAGCAAAAGCCCAATCTTGAAGAGATGTTTACTAAATTCATGGCCATGTCAGAAACCCGTTTCCAAAACACCGAAACTGCATTGAGGAACCAGCAGGCATCCATTCAAGGACTTGAAACTCAAATAGGCTAGCTTGCCAAGCTAATCTCTGAAAAACCACGAGGTGGGTTATCAAGCAATACTGAGACTAACCCTAAGGAGCAACTCAATGCTGTGGATACGATAGATGATGAGGGGATAACTAAAACCAACCAAAGCCATGCAAGGAGCCTGTGGTAAGTAAAGGAAAGGATGAGGCAAGTCCCAAAGATGAAATCGTCAAAGAATTTAAACCTCGTATCCCATACCCAAACGCGCTAAAGAAGGACCACACAGATCAGCAATTCGGTAAGTTTCTTAAACTGTTAAAGAAATTACATATTAATTTACCTTTTGTTGAAGCAATTATGCAGATGCCGGAGTACGCAAAATTTTTAAAGGAACTTCTCACAAATAAAAGGAAGTTGGAAGAATTGTCCATAGTGGAACTCAACGAGGAATGCTCAGCTATTCTCCAAAATAAACTGCCAACCAAACTGAATGATCCAGGGAGTTTTACTATTCCTTGTTTATTTGGTAGCCTAGACACCAAAAATGCTTTAGCTGATTTAGGAGCTAGTATAAATGTCATGCCTTATAAACTGTTTAAACAACTAGGTCTTGGAAAGCCTAAGCAAACTAAGATAAGCATTCAACTAGCTGATAAAACTATTAGGTCTCCTAAGGGAATAATTGAAGATGTGCTCGTCAAAATTGATAAATTTATATTCCCAGTTGACTTTGTTATTTTAGACATTGATGAGGATAGCGATATACCCTTAATTCTAGGGCGACCCTTCTTAGCAACTGCCAGAACAATAATTGATTTAGGAACAGGTGAACTTACACTACGTGTAGGTGATGACAAAGTTACTTTACAAGCTCAAAACGCAATTAAAACTGTTGATAATAATATAGTCACGAGTCCTTGTAAAAACATTGAACTCACCACCCAACCTTCTGTGCAGGATACACTTCACATAAAGGCAACCCAATCACAGACAAGTCCATCCAATAGAGAGGCACCTAAAAAGCGAACGCTTCAGATCGAGGAACTAGATGAGTGGCTGAACTATCATGAAAAACCCAAAATATGCCACACCAACCCAGAGCATCACCAAGACGACCCTCAGGTAAAAATGTGTCAAATCAAGGTAGGGGATAAGGTACTTCTAGGGGAAGATGACCCCCAAATCTTGAACTCAAAAGAACATACAAGTGACATACCTCACTTCACGGTAATGAAAATCTTCCCTTATGGTACAGTAGAAATAAAACATGAGTCACTTGGCACTTTCAAGGTAAACCATACTCGACTCAAATCTTATGTTAATAATAAAATTGCAAGCAGGATAGAAGAGTATCAACTCTTCAAACCACCGTGAACGAACAAGCTTAAGAAAAGTCGAGCTTAGACTATAAACAAGGGCTTCTCGGGAGGCAACCCGAGCAATAACTTAATAACTTTTCTTTGTTTAAAATTTTTCTAGTATTTTTATGCAGCAACTAACATTTTTTTTTACAGAAATCTAGGCCACACGGCCACCTACATGGGCGTGCCTAAGGCCGTGTGACATCTTAAAACAGAGACACGGTCGTGCACCCAGACCGTGTACAAACAGAACAGAAGTTTCCCAAAAGCACGGAAGGTCGACAAATCACCACGGCCGTGTAATATGGCCGTGGCAACTTTACGAATTCCACACGGGCTATCAACAATTTCCCACGGTCGTGCGACATGGCCGTGGCAACCCTGAAGTATCAACATGGGCTCACACAACGCCACACGTCCGTGTCCCTAAGCCGTGGCCAACACTGTCAAATCAGACACGGCCGTGTGACTACCTACACGACCGTGCGAAAAAGCAAACAAGTTCACAACGGCCGTGCAATATGGCCAACACGGGCTAACCCTGAGACACATGGGCGTGTGCCTCTATTCTCTCATTTAGTTCTATTTTTTTCTCATTTTTTTCCTTTATTAGTTTCCTTTTCATTTTAAAATTTATTTTTATGTTTAATCCTTTTAATCATTACAGTATTAGTATTTTTTAGAACTTAGTTTATTATTTTTCTGTTATTTAATTTTCTATCTTTCATATCGGCCAATCCCTAACGAGTAATCTCTATTAATCCAAAATTTCCACGACTAATTAAATATTTCCACAGTTTCAAAAAAAAGGAGGTCTACAGATCATAGTCGAACGGAAATGGGACCACCCCTGCCACAATTATCGACTCTTCCTCACAAATTCATCCTAAATTCAGGGAGTTTCAATTCTCTCCCTATCTTATGATATTATACTTCTCTTGCTATTTATATAACTTTGTACATTGAGGGCAATGTACATCTTAAATGTGGGGGGGAAGCTTACTTGAAATCTTTACATTATCTATGAAAATCCCTGAAATTGTACTTCATGCATTGTTCTTAACTAATTCTTAATCTCCTATTAGGAATTTATTCTGATTGATTTATGATTTCTATCGATATGTTGAGAATTAAGATATAGGTGCTTGTACTTTGATTATTCAAACTTTAAAACATTAGGGAATCAAGCATGATAAGTTGAAATTTTTGAGAACCCCAAATTTTTTTTTGCATAAGTTATCTTCCCTAAATTTAAGTATTATCTTGAGATTTGAAATTCACAGGATTGAAATCAAAAGCCATAATTCTGGTGAGATTTTTGAGCCTTTTTTAGCATACATTCTTTTGTGCACACTTTTATTATTGTTTTGAGTGAGTCAATATTGAATTGTTATTCTAGAACTTGCTTCGATTATACATGTCGAGACCACATCATTGATTTGATATACCGAAATGATAAAGGCACCTAGGATTTAGCCCACTACCCCACAAAAAGCCTACCTCCAAAAATTAACCCCTAGTAAACCCCATTGAGCCTAACGACCTTTTCTTTGACTCACCCTCTAATTATTAACCAATAACCCATTTTTGTTGAATTGCATTCAATTATTTTGACCCCTATTTTTGTCGAGATTTGAGTTGAATTTTTCATCTAGTTTTTTTTTTCTCCTTTCTAGATTGTAAAGTTTTATTCAATTTATTACATTACTTGAATTGTTCTTAATTTAAAAAAAAGGAAAGAAAAGAAAAAAAAGAAAAAAAAAGAAGAAAAGAAAGAAAAAAAATATGTACATACAGTGAAATTCAGTTGTAACTTGTAATAGTTGAACAAGTTTTTGCATATTTCTATTTTAAGGCTACCAAGGCAGAAATAATAGTATCATAAGAATTAGCTGAGAAATATGTTCCAGTGATAGAGATTTTTCTAGCTAGATAATTTTTCAATTCAATCTCGATTCTAACATTCTTTTTCCAGCCTATGACAACACCCCTAACCAAGCCCTGTTACAACCATTAAAAGACCTTTTGATCAATGTATCATATCAAACTTTAGTGGTGGAGATTTGATTTTCTTGCAAGCTTATGGTAATAACTTTTCAGGTTGACTAAGGAGTGCTTAAATTTTGAACCCTAAACACTTCGAGTGGATAGAGTGAACCTTTAGTGAGGATGTCAACTCCTGTTAATTAAGATGGAGAGATAACTACTTAGAAGGAAGGAAGAGACTTATGTTTTCAATGATAAAATTCTCAACTTAGAGTGATTGAGTCTTTAATGTTCTTCTGATTGAATTACCCATTGTATGATTACCTGTGGACTAGTTTGAAACATTATTGATAAAGATTGTAGGTTGAGAGGAATAATTCTTATTTAGGGATTGAGATTTTGCTTGAGGACAAGCAAAGGCTTAAGTGTGGGGGTATTTGATAAACAATAAATTATACATATTTTTACCTCATGTTTAGCCTATATTTTGGATGAATTATTATTAATTTAGTGAGAATTGGTGCTCTTAATCCTTCTTTTTCATATCTTATACTCAGAAGAGCATATGGGAGAGAAAAGAATAGGAAATGAACCGAAAATGAGGAAAATGGGCCAAAAATGACATAACACACGGCCCAAGGAATCACCACATGGCCGTGCCACATGGTCGTGCCACATGAAGATCACACGGTCCAGCCCTCGACAAGCACGGGCAGGCCACACGGCCATGCCAAATCATACGGCCTTTGTTGAAGTCACACGGGCGTGGCACACGGGCGTGTTCTAGTTGTGAGAAAGAGGAATTTCACTCGAATTGAGATACTTGGAGGCTAAGAAAGGCTCTCCAAAGCTCTATATAAAGACCTAGGAGGCAGCTCTAAGGGTGTGCTTATTTCCCCCAAAAGGGAAGTATTCTTTGCTACCAACATAGAGAGTGGAAGTAGGGATTACTCGCAGGGAAGCTGATTGATTCATCCCAGAAGCCGGAATTCTGTAGCAATATAGAGGATCTCCCTAAATTCCTTCAGGGGTTTTCGGGTTCTTTTATCTTTTGTTATTTTATATCTTCTGAGATGTTTTCTTTCTTTATTATGAACTAAACCCCTCAAATACTTGAGGGGGATGAAACCTAAGATAGATCTTGTTATTTATTCTTGATTTATATGATAAATACTTAAATTATTCTTAATTATGTGTTCTTCATTCTTGATTTAATAGTCCTAGGTATTATTTCAAGAATTGGACGTGCTTAGAGCAGAGGAGCAAAAGTCCCTGTGATAAGAGTAGATTTACCATAATTAAGCGGAGTTGCATGCAACCCTAGACATAGGGCGACATAAATCTGCCGAATTAGGGTCAAACCTAATATGGGGAACCATAGATCGAATTAATGCAACCTAGGGAGTTAATTAATAAGGGAACTTTAATTAACAACTTAGGCCTAGTTGCTCTACACCTCGACGGAGGGTTTAGCATAGATTAGGGATCTCTACGGATCAAGTCAAGTGAATAAATCGTCTAGCTCAAGAACCAATAACAAGTGAAGTCTAGGTGGATTCTCCCTTAAGTATTGTCCTTATCAATTAGCTTTTCCCTAAAAAGTCTTCCCAATTTACTCTTTCTGCTTCTCTTAGTTTAGTTTTAGAATTAGTTAAACAAAACCCCTCTTTTATTCGTAGGTTAGATAATAAAAAGGAAGTGAGTAATAGTACTTTTGGTTCCCTTGGGTACGATACTCGATCTTACCACTAGACTATACTACTGTTGATAGGTGCGCTTGCCTTAACGTCGTGATATTAGTTAGTTTCGGTTTGATCAGTTCTTTATAAATTTTATTACTTCATATCACGAATATCACCTGACCAACTTGATTTCAACTTTCCAGGAAACAACTTGAGCTTTGAATTGTATAAAGAAACAAGATCTCCAACTGTGAATTGTTTGGGCTACTTCAAACGACCATCGTGGCGCCACTTTGTCCTTCTTTATATAGTTGCGAGTTCTCGTAAGCATTTGCTCGCCACTCATCTAACCCATTTAGCTGCATCAATCTCTTCTCATCTGTAAGCTTAAGATCATAGTTTAGGAATTTTATTTCCTAGAATGTTTAGTGCTCGAGTTCAAGTAGTAAATGCCAATTTTTTCCATATACAAGTTTGTAAGTAGATGTTCCTATGGGTGTTTTATAAGCAGTCCTATAAGCCCATAAAGTGTTATCTACTTTTATCGTCCAATCCATTCTATTTGACTTTACAATTTTTTCTAAGATATGTTTGAGTTCTGAATTTGCAACTTTAACTTGTCCACTAGTTTGAGGGTGATAAGGGGTAGCTATTCTATGATGCACTCCATACTTCTTAAGAACTTTATCAAATTGAGTGTTACAAAAATGCGTACCTCTATCGCTAATAATTGCTTTAGGCGTTCTAAATCGAGAAAAGAGCTTCTTAAGAAATCAAACTACCACTCTAGCATCGTTGGTAGGTAAAGCTTGAGCTTCTACCCATTTTTACATATAGTCGACTGCTACTAGAATGTATTTATTACCAAAAGAGTTAGGAAATAGGCTAATAAAATCAATACCTTAGACGTCAAAAATTTCGCATGAGAGCATATAAGTTTGAGGCATTTCATCACGTTTAAAAATATTACTTGTTCTCTGGCATTTATCATAAGAAGCAATATATCTGTTAGCGTCCTTAAACAGTGTAGGCCAATAAAAACCTGATTCAAGTATTTTATGTGTTGTCCTAGTCCCACTGTAATGTCCTCCTAATGGTCTTGAGTGGCAATGTTCTAAGATTTTACTTGATTCTGATTTTGTAACACACCTCTGAATTACTTGATCTTGATAAATGTTAAATTATACATATGTTTACCCCATGTTTAACCTATATTTTGGATGGATTCTTATCAATTTTGTGAGAATTGGTGCTCTTAATCCTTCCTTTTCATATCTTATACTCAGGAGAGCATAGGGAAGAAGAAAGAACAGAAAACAGGCAATAAACGATGAAAAATGGGCCAAAATGTGCGAACAACACGGGCAAAGAAATGCCACACGGCCATGCCACACGGGCGTGCTACATGAAGATCACACGGTTAAGCCCCCGACAAGCACGACCAGGCCACACGGTCGTGCCTCCACCGATAAAATCACACGGCCTCTGTCGAAGTCACACGGGCGTGGCACACGGGCGTGTTCTAGTCGTGAGAAAGGGGAATTTCACTCAAATTTGGATGCTTAGAGGCTAAGAAAGGCCCCCCAAAAGCTCTATATAAAGACCCCATGAGGCAACAACTTGGATATACTTTGGAGATACGAATAGAAGCAAGGGATTACTCCAAAGGAAAAAGCCGATTGATTCATCTCAGAAGTTGGAATTCTGCAGCAACATAAAGGATCTCCCTAAATTACTTCAGGGGTTTTTGGTTTCTTTTATGTTTTGTTATTTTATATCTTCTGTGATTTTTCTTTTCTTTATTATGAACTAAACCTCTTAAATACTTGAGGGGGATGAAACCTAAGACAGATCTTGTTATTTATTCTTGATTTATTTGATAAATACTTGAATTGTTCTTAATTATATGTTCTTCATTCTTGATTTAATAATCCTAGTTATTATTTCAAGAATTAGATGTGCTTAGAGCAGATGACCAAAAGTCCCTGTGATAAGAGTAGATCTACCATAATTAAGCAGAGTTGCATGCAACCCTAGACATAGGGCGACATAAATCTGCCCGATTAGGGTCAAACCTAATATGGGGAGCCATAGATCGAATTAATGCAACCTAGAGAGTTAATTAATAAGAGAAATTTAATTAACAACTTAGGCCTAGTTGCTGTACGCCTCGACGGAGGGTTTAGCATAAGTTAAGGATCTCTACGGATCAAGTCAAGTAAAGAAATCATATAGTTCAAGAAAATAATAACAAGTGAAGTCTAGGTGGATTCTCCCTTGAGTATTGCCCATATCAATTAGCTTTTCCCTAAAAGTTTTCCCAATTTACTCTTTACACTTTCTTAGTTAGTTTTAGAATTAGTTTAAATAACCCTCTTTTATTTTTAGGCTAGATAATAGAAAGGAAGTAAGTACTAGTACTTTTGGTTCCCTTGGGTACGATAACTCGGTCTTGCCACTAAGCTATACTACTGTTCGACAGGTGCGCTTACCTCAATGTCGTGATATTAGTTAGTTTTAGTGTGATCAAGTTCTTTATAAATTTTATTACTTCATATCACGCATATCAAGTTTTTGGCGCCGTTGCCGAGGAACTAAAATATTACAAAAGCTCGATTTCTATTACTTTAGCCATTACTATATATATTTATATTTATTTATTTTTCTTTTATTTTTATTTTCAGTTTTTATTTATTTATTTTCTTTTAAATTTTTTTGAGTTTTTCTTTGCTTTTTCTTTTTAGGTATTTTTAGTTTATGACTAGAAACAACCCCACAGGACCACTACTTTTTGACGAAGATCTAGAAGTGACAGTTCGCAGAAATCGCAGAGAAATTAGACGCAGTCTACATTATCCTGAACAAGAACATGATCAAGAGCTAGAACCTACAAAAGAGATGGAAGCAAATCAAAACGTTCCACCACCTCTCGCAATAGTCGCGCCACCAGCAAATCAAGAAGAAGCTCCTCGCACTATGTATGATTATGCTAAACCTAGTTTGGATGGTACCCAAACTAGCATTCTTAGACCTACTATTACTGCTAATAATTTTGAGTTAAAGCCTAACACTATTCAGATGATACAGCAATTGGTGCAGTTTGATGGTTTACAGGACGAAGGTCCAAACTCACACATAGCCAATTTCTTGGAACTTTGTGATACCTTCAAAATAAATGGCGTTTCTGATGATGCCATTCGTCTAAGGCTATTTCCATTCTCTTTGAGAAACAAAGCCAAACAGTGGTTAAATTCTTTACCACGAGGCTCAATTACCACATGGGAGCAGATGACCGAAAAATTTTTACTCAAATATTTTTCTCCAGCTAAAACAGTCAAATTACAAAACGATATTTCTTCTTTTGTGCAGATGGATTTAGAAACACTTTACGATGCATGAGAGAGATACAAAGATCTTTTGAGAAGGTATCCTCATCATGGTCTACCTTTGTGGCTACAAGTTTAAACCTTCCACAATGGTTTAAACCCGTCAACCAGACAAATGATCGATGCAGTCGCAGGAGGGACGATCAATAATAAAACACCTGAAGCAGCTTATGAATTTATTAAAGAGATGTCATTAAATAATTATCAGTGACAAGTCATGAGGATAAAGCCAACAAAAGCTGCAGGAGCTTATAATATTGATGCTGTCGTCATGCTTACTAACCAAGTAGAACTTTTAAATAAAAAGTTTGATCATTTTGTTGGTTCTACGCAGGCACAACCAGTGATGCAATGCGACGCGACTCAAGAAAACACATTCAATCCAGATTTCGCATCCTATGGACACAGCATGGAAACTGAACAAGCAACTATATGGGTAACAATTTTAGATCTCAAAATAACCCTTATAGTAATACTTACAATGCAGGTTGGAGAAATCACCCAAATTTTTCATGGGGAGGATAAGGAAATCAAAGACAACAGCCTCCTCTAGGATTTCAGCAGCCACCACCGCAACATGAGAAGAAGCCGAATCTGGAAGAGATGTTTACCAAATTTATGGCCGCATCAGAAACCCGTTTTCAAAGCACTGAAACGACATTGAAAAATCGGCAAGCATCAATTCAAGGGCTTGAAAACCAAATTGGTCAACTTGCAAAATTAATTTCAGAAAGACCACAAGGAGGATTACCAAGTAACACTGAGCCAAATCCCAGAGAACATGTCAAGGCGATTACTTTAAGAGATGGAAAGGTCCTAGCCGAACCAGAAAAGAAGACTATCCCAGAACTTTCAGAAGAAAAGGCAGTGGAACCCAATGAAAACACTCCACCACCACTCAAGGAATACAAACCGCGCATCCCATATCCGGCAAAATTGAAGAAAGACCATACAGACGCTAAATTCGATAAGTTCCTTGAACTTTTTAAACAATTACACATTAACTTACCTTTTGTTGAAGTGATTTCATAGATGCCGAAGTATGCGAAGTTCCTTAAAAAACTTCTGACAAATAAAAGGAAGTTTGAAGAATTGGCTATAGTAGAACTCAACGAGGAATGCTCAGCTATTCTCCAAAATAAACTACCAGCAAAACTGAAAGATCCAGGGAGTTTTACTATCCCTTGTCTGATTGGTAGTTTACTTATTCATAAATCTTTAGCTGATTTAGGTGCCAGCATTAATCTCATGCCTTACAAAATGTTCAAACAACTAGGTCTCGGGGAACCTAAGCCCACTAGGATGAGTATTCAATTACCCGATAGATCTGTTAAATATCCTAGGGAAATCATTGAAGATGTGCTAGTGAAGGTGGAAAAATTTATATTCCCTGTTGATTTTGTTGTGCTTGACGTGGATGAGGATATTGAAGTACCTTTAATTTTGGGACGACCATTTTTAGCCACTGCTAGAGTTGTTATTGATGTAGGGGATGGCAAATTAGCACTTAGAGTTGGCGAGGAAGAAGTTGTCTTTAAAATCTATGATGCCATGAGATTCTCTAAAGAACAAGATGATTCGTGTTATTTTATTGATATTATTGACTATTTTGTTCAAGATAATTTCCAGAAACTTTCTCTCACAGACACGTTGGAACTGTGTCTTGTTCAAGGTGGGGGGAAAGATGAAACCACCCTCGAAATCGATGAAGTAAGGAAAGAATTGGATTCTAATGAAATCATCGCTAGGCACATAAGTTATGAAAATTTAAAGATGAGTGAAGAATTGAGACAGAAACCTTCCATTACTGAACCCCCTAAATTAGAACTAAAACAACTGCCAGATCATTTAGAATATGCCTTTTTAGGGGAAGAATCAACTTTACCAGTCATTATCGTATCTGATTTAAGCATTGCAGAGAAAGAGAAACTACTCCATGTGTTAAGAGAACACAGACGTGCTATAGCTTAGAAAATTTCAAATATCAAGGGAATTAATCCTTCTTTCTGCACCCACAAAATTTTAATGGAGGACGAATTCAAACCATCAGTGCAAGCCCAGAGACGATTGAATCCCAACATGAAAGAAGTTGTAAAAGCCGAGGTAATTAAACTTCTAGATGCAGGTATTATTTATCCCATTCTTGACAGTTCTTGGGTAAGCCCTATGTAGGTTGTTCCTAAGAAAGGCGGATTGACCGTGGTGTCTAATGACAAGGAAGAGTTAATACCTACAAGAACAGTTACAGGATGGAGAGTTTGCATTGATTACAGGAAGCTGAATGACGCCACTCGGAGAGATCATTTCTCTTTGCCTTTTATTGATCAGATGTTGAAAAGATTGTCAGGTTATATGTATTATTGTTTCCTAGATGGCTTCTCTGGTTACTTCTAGATCCCGATAGCTCTAGAAGATCAGGAGAAAACAACGTTCACATGCCCATACGGTACGTTTGCTTATCGTAGAATGCTTTTTGTTTTATGTAACGCTCCTGCTACTTTTCAGCGATGCATGCTAGCTATATTCAATGAATTCATGGAAGACATCATCAAGGTATTTATGGATGATTTCTCAGATTTCGGTAATTCTTTCCAACTTTGTCTTAATAATCTAGAACGTGTTTTGATAAGATGTGAGGAGACAAATTTAGTGCTAAACTGGGAAAAGTGCCACTTTATGGTTCAAGAGGGTATTGTTTTAGGACATAAAATTTCTAGTAAAGGGATAGAAGTAGATAAAGCAAAAATTGAAACTATTGAAAAACTACCTCCTCCTAATTCAGTTAAGGCTATAAGAAGCTTTTTAGGACACGCCGGTTTTTATCGTAGATTCATTAAAGACTTTTCTAAAATAGCTAAGCCTTTAACTAAATTACTAGAAAAAGACGTACCCTTCAACTTTGACCAAGAATGTTTGGAATCTTTCAACAACCTTAAGGAAAAATTAGTCAACGTCCCGATTATGATTTCACCTGATTCGAATCTACCTTTTGAACTAATTTGTGATGCAAGTGATTTTGCAGTAGGTGCAGTTTTAGGACAGCGAAGAGACAAGCACTTCCAGCCGATCTATTATGCTAGCAGGACCTTGACAGCCGCTCAAGCAAATTACACTACCACAGAGAAAGAATTGCTAGCTGTTATTTTTGCATTTGACAAATTTAGATCTTACTTAATTTTGTCAAAAGTCACTGTTTATACTAATCATTCGGCTCTTCGCTACCTCTTAACTAAAACTGATGCAAAACCTCGATTAATAAGATGGATTCTATTATTACAGGAATTCGACTTGGAAATAAAAGACAAGAAAGGAGCTGAAAACTTGGTAGCAGATCACCTCTCAAGATTAGAAAACACACAGCCCAAGTACCTCGACAAGATAAACGATCTATTCCCTGAGGAACAACTCCTAGCCTTAGCAGGTACGACAGTTCCTTGGTTTACTGATTTTACAAATTATTTAGCAGCTCACATAATCCCAAAAGGGCTAACCTATTAGCAAAAGAAACGATTCTTTGCTAATGTGAAGAACTACTTTTGGGAAGATCTTTTTCTTTTTCAAATTTGTGCAGATCAGGTTATACGAAGATGCGTTGATGACACAGAAGCATATCAAATTTTGAATCACTGCCACTCAAGACCCACAGGAGGACATCACAGCAGAACTAGAACTGTTCATAAGGTACTCGAATCAGGCTTTTACTAGCCTACACTTTTCAAAGACGCCAACAGGTGTGTGACCTCTTGTGATAAATGCCAACGAACAGGTAATATCTCTCAGCATAATGAAATGTCTCAGAACTATATACTTTCATCTGAAATATTTGATGTATGGGGTATTGATTTCATGGGTCCATTCCCTAATTCATTTGGGAATAAATACATATTAGTAGCAGTAGATTACATGTCAAAATGGGTAGAAGCCCAAGCCTTACCTACGAATGATACTAGAGTGGTAGTTCGCTTTTTGAAAAAACTTTTCTCTCGATTTGGAACACCTAGGATAATCATTAGTGATAGGGGCACACATTTTTGCAATACCCAATTTGAAAAGGTCTTGAAAAGGTATGGAGTACATCATAGAACTGCCACCCCTTATCATCCACAAACCAGTGGTCAAGTCGAAGTGACCAATAGGGAGCTAAAACACATTCTAGAGAAAATAATAGAAACAAATAGGAAAGACTAGTCAAGAAAGGTAGACGATGCATTATGGGCTTATAGAACTGCTTGTAAAACACCCATAGGAACATCTCCCTATAAACTTGTTTATGGAAAAAACTGCCATCTACCATTTGAACTTGAACATAAAGCATTCTGGGTTATAAAATTTTTAAACCTTGATTTTAAAAGTGCAGGAGAGAAGAGATTAATGCAGTTGAATGAGCTTGATGAATGGCGCTACAATGCTTACGAGAACTCACGACTATATAAGGAAGCCATGAAGCGACGTCATGACAAAAGGCTGAAACAACCTAAGCAATTCAAAACAGGTGATCTCGTCTTACTCTACAACTCAAGGCTGAAATTATTCCCTGAAAAACTCAAGTCAAGGTGGTTAGGTCCATTCACTGTCCTAAATGCCTTTTCATACGGCACCATTGAGGTAACTTATCCTAACCACGGTACTTTCAAGGTAAATAGCCATAGGCGTAAACATTATAAATGAGAGAATTTTACGGAAAACAGGGAGGAGCTTCCACTCCACCACATCCCTTCTTGACACATCCAGGTAGAGTCGAGCTTAGACTCTAAATAAGCGCTTCTCAGGAGGCAACCCAAGCACTAACTTAGTAACTTTTTTTTTATGATTTTAGTGTTTTTCATGCATAAACTAACTTTTTGAATGCAGAAATTTAGTACCACACAGCCAGGCACACGGGCGTGCCTCAGTCCGTGTGCACACTTAAAATAGGGACACGGTCGTGCATCCAGACTGTGTACAAACAGAGCAAAATTTTCCCAAAACACGAGCCATCGATAAATCCCCACGGCCATACGATATGGCCGTGGTGACCTTACGAATTCCACACGGGCTATCAACAATGGCCTACGACCGTGCGACATGGCCGTGGCAACCCTGCAGTATCAACACGGGCTTACACAAATCCCCACGCTCGTGTCCTTAGCCCGTGGAAGACACTGTCAAATTTCTCACGCCCGTGGCACATATCACACGACCGTGTGAAACACGAACACGGTCGCACACGGTAGTGTATACCATCACACGACCATGTGAGTAACGAAGACCTGATCTCCCACGATCGTGGGAACCAACCACACGGGCGTGCTCATCGGAACCAGGCGCGCTATAAAGACCGATTTTCGAAAAACACGGGCTAAACACGACTCACCCGGGCGTGCGACATGCCCTCAATAGGGGGCCATTTTTAACCTTCCCTTTCACTCAAACCCTAGAATTTTTCACCCAAAATCCCCTCAACCACCGTGAGCACCGCCACCATCCTCAAAACCATCATCAAACTCGAAAATAACCACCACACGCCCTTGTAATAGCATCCCACGACCGTGCAAGCCCGCAATTGGTTCTATTTTCTCATTTTTCTCATTTATTTTTTTGTCCTATTTCATTTCTTTAAATATTTATTTGTTTTTACTTTAGTCTAATTGTTGATTCAAGCATAGAACTAGGAAATATAGGATGAATATTCTAGAATAATATAGAATCAATTAGGATGAAATGCCAATTAATTTTATTTTTGCCTGCCATTTAGATTTCATTTTATTTTGCCCTTTGGACACATATTTGCATGCCATCTTTATCATAATTTCACTATATATACACCAGTAGTTCTTAGTTTTCTTACAAGATTTTAACATGATTAGATTCTACTATTTAGATTAGTCCTCATTTGTTATTTTAAGAACATTGTCATTTTATTTTATTTTATTACCTATCTAGTTTAAATCCAATTTTTTATTTATTTAGGACTAATGCTTTTGTTATTTTATTTCAGGTACTATGTCATCTTCACGTGCCAGAAAAGCTGCTGTCCCCGCCTCCAAAAAACGAAAGGGACCTGGGAGTTCATCTTCGCGGCCCACCTCTGAGGCACGCCACCCGTTCATCACTTTCACCCAAGACTCTCAGGAGGAACGCTATCAGCTACTCCGGGCACGCACTATCTCTATGGGCCGGTGTATTGACTGGGAGGCCCTCGCACAAGTAAACCTGATGGACGATATCCGAGCCCTGTTAGCGACTAACCCATGGGACCAGTTCTTCAGGATTGTGAAGCTCACTTACCTAGAGCTTACCCTCGAATTCTACTTATCATATAACTCAAGAATAAATAATAACAAGATTCGTCTTAGGTTTCATCCCCCTCAAGTATTTGAGGGGTTTAGTTCATAATAAAGAAAGAAAACATCTCAGAAGAAATAAAATAACAAAACATAAAAGAACCCGAAAACCCCTGAAGGAATTTAGGGAGATCCTCTATATTGCTGCAGAATTCCGGCTTCTGGGATGAATCAATCAGCTTCCCTGCGAGTAATCTTTACTTCCACTCTCTGTGTTGGCAGCAAAGAATGCTTCCCTTTGTGGGGAAAATAAGCACACCCTTAGAGTTGCCTCCTAGGGTCTTTATGTGGAGATTTGAGGAGCCTTTCTTAGCCTCCAAGTATCTCAATTCGAGTGAAATTCCTCTTCCTCACGACTAGAACACGCCCGTGTGCCACGCCTGTGTGACTTCGACAAAGGCCGTGTGATTTGGCACGGCCGTGTGGCCTACCCGTGCTTTTTGAGGGCTGGACCGTGTGATCTTCATGTGGCACGGCCGTGTGGTAATTCCGTGGGCCGTGTGTTATGTCATTTTTGGCCCATTTTCCTCATTTTCAGTCCATTTCCTATTCTTTTCTCTTCCCTATGCTCTCTTGAGTATAAGATATTAAAAATAAGGATTAAGAGCACCAATTCTCACTAAATTGATAATAATTCATCCAAAATATAGGCTAAACATGAGGTAAAAATATGTATAAATTAGCGTTTATCAAATACCCCCACACATAAGCCTTTGCTTGTCCTCAAGCAAAATCTCAATCCCTAAATAAGAATCATTCTTCTCAACTTACAATCTTTATCAATAATGTTTCAAACTAATCTACAGGTTCGTACAATGAAAATTCAATCAAAAGAACATTAAAGATTCAATCACTCTAAGCTGAGAATTTTTTCATTGAAACATAAGTTTTCTCCTTCCTCCTAAGTAATTATCTCTCCATCTTAATTAATAGGAGTTGACATCCTCACTAAAGGTTCACTCTATCCACTTGAAGTGTTTAGGGTTCAAAAATTAAGCACTCTCTAGTCAACCTGAAAAGTTATTACCATAGGCTTGCTAGAAAATCAAATCTCCACCACTGTAGGTTGATATGATACATCGATCAAAAGGTCTTTTAAGGGTTATAACAGCGCTTGGTTAGGGGTGTTGTCACAGGCTACAAAAGAAGGTTAGAATCGAGACTGAACTTGAAAAATTATCTAGCTAGAAAAATCTCTATCACTTTAAAACATAATTCTAAGGCTAATTCTTAAGATAATATCATTTCTGTCTTTGTAGCCTGAAAATAGAAAAATGCAAAAACTCATTAAACTATTTACAATTTACAATCGAATTTTACTGTATGTACTCATTTTTTTCTTTTTCTTTTTTTTCTCTTTTTTTTTCTTTCTTTTTCTTTTTTTTTTTTTTTTTTTGGAACGATTAAATCAAATATGATAACTTGGAAATTTACAATTTTGCAACTAGAGAAGAGAGTAAAGCTAGATGATAATTCTATTCAAATCTCGACAAAAATAGGGGTTAAAGTAATTGAATGGGATTTAACAAGAAATGGGTTATTGGTTAATAATTAGAAGGTGAGTCAAAGAATAGGTTGTCAAGCTCAACGGGGTTCACTAGGGTTAATTTATAGAGGTAGGCTTTTTGTGGAGTAAGTGGATTAAATCCTAGGTGCCTTTATCATTTCGGTATATCAAATCAATGATGTGGTCTCGACATGTATAATCAAAGCAAGTTCTAGAATACAATTCAGTATTGACTCACTCAAAGCAATAATAAAAGTGAGCACGAAAAAAATGTATGCTCAAAAAGGCTAAAAAATCTCACCAGAATTATGGCTTTTGATGTCAATCCTGCGAATTTCAAATCTCAAGATAATACTTAAAATTAGGGAAAACAACTTATGCAAAAATTGAGGGTTCTCAAAAATTTCAACTTATCATGCTTGATTCCCTAATGTTTTAAAGTTTGAATAATCAAAGTACAAGCACTTATATCTTGATTCTTAACATTTCAATAGAAATCATAAATCAATCAGAATTAATTCCTAATAGGGAACTGAGAATTATTTGAGAACAAAGCATAAATAATAAAAAAATTCAGGGGTTTTTCAGATAATGTAAAAATTTAAAGTAAGCTTCCCCCCCATACTTAAGATGTACATTGCCCTCAATGTACAAAGATACATAAATAGCAAGAGAAGTATAATATCATAAGATAGGGAGAGAATTGAAACTTCTTAAATTTAGGATAAATTTATGAGGAAGAGCCGGCAATTCTGGCAGGGTGTTCCCATTTCCGTTTGAATATGAGCTATAGAGCTCCTTTTTAAAACTGCGGAAATATTAATTAGTCGTGGGAATTTTCGATTGATAGAGATTACTCGTTAGGGCTTGGCCGATATGAAAGATAGAAATTTAAATAACAGAAAAATAATAAACTAAGTTCTAGAAATACTAATACTGTAATGAATCAAAAGGATTAAGTATAATAAAAATAAAATTCGAAATAAAAAGGAGACTAATAAAGGAAAAAATAAAAATGAAAAATGAGAAAAATATAACCGTATGGGAGAATAGAGGCACACGCCCGTGTGGCTCAGGTTTCGCCCGTGTTGGCTATATTGCATGGCTGTTGTGAACTTGTTCACTTTTCGCACGATCGTGGAGGTAGTCACACGGCCGTGTCTAATTTGACAGTGTTGGCCACGGCTTGGGGACACGGGCGTGTGACATTGTGTGAGCCAGTGTTGATACTGCAGGGTTGCCACGGCCATGTCGCACAGCCGTGAGAAATTGTTGATAGCCCATGTGGAATTCGTAAGATTGTCACGGCCATATCGCACGGCCGTGGGGATTTGTCGACCTCCCCTGCTTTTGGGAAAAATTTACTTTGTTTGTGCACGGTTTGGGTGCACGACCGTGTCTCTGTTTTAAGATGTCACACGGCCTTAGGCGCGCCCGTGTGCCAGGCCGTGTGGTCCTAATTTCCTACATCAAAGGTGTTAGTTGCTGTATAAAAAGACTGAAAAAAAATAGAAGAAAAGTTACTAAGTTAGTGCTCGAGTTGCCTCCCGAGAAGCGCTTGTTTATAGTCTAAGCTCGACTTTTCTTAGGCTTGTTTGTTCACGGTGGTTTGAAGAGTTGATACTCTTCTATCCTGCTTGCAATTTTATTATTAACATAAGATTTGAGTCGAGTATGGTTTACCTTGAAAGTGCCGAGTGACTCATGTTTTATTTCTACTATACCATAAGGGAAAATTTTCATTACCGTGAAGTAGGGTACGTCACTTGTATGCTCTTTTGAATTCACGATTCGTGGGTCATCTTCCCCTAAGAGTACCTTATCCCCTACCTTGATTTGACATGTTTTTACTTGAGGGTTATCTTGGTGATGCTCTGGGTAAGTGTGACATGTTTTGGGTTTTTCATGATAGTTCAGCCACTCATCTAGTTCCTCGATCTGAAGCGTTCGCTTTTCAGGTGCCTCTCCATTGGATGGACTTGTCTGTGATTGGGTTGCCTTTATGTGAAGTGTATCCTGCACAGAAGTTTGGGTGGTGAGTTCAATATTTTTACAAGGACTCGTGACTATATTATTATCAATAGTTTTAATTGTGTTTTGAGCTTGTAAAGTAACTTTGTCATCACCTACACGTAGTGCAAGTTCACCTGTTCCTAAATCAATTATTGTTCTGGCAGTTGCTAAAAAGGGTCGCCCTAGAATTAAGGGCATATTGCTATCATCATCAATGTCTAAAACAACAAAGTCAATTGGGAATATAAATTTGTCAATTTTGACGAGCACATTTTTAATTATTCCCTTACGAAACCTAATAGTTTTATCAGCCAGTTGAATGCTCATCTTAGTTTGCTTAGATTTTCCAAGGCCTAGCTGTTTAAACAGTTTATAAGGCATGACATTTATACTAGCCCCTAAATCAACTAAAGCATTTTTGGCGTCTAAGCTACCAAGTAAACAAGGAATAGTAAAACTCCCTGGATCTTTTAGTTTGGTTGGCAGTTTATTTTGGAGAATGGCTGAACATTCCTCGTTGAGTTCCACTGTGGACAGTTCTTCCAGCTTCCTTTTATTTGTGAGAAGTTCATTTAAAAATTTTGCGTATTCCGGCATCTGCGTAATTGCTTCAACAAATGGTAAGTTGATATGCAATTTCTTTAAGAGTTTAAGAAACTTACCGAATTGTTCATCTGTGCAGTCCTTCTTTAGTGCGGTTGGGTATGGGATACGAGGTTTAAATTCTTTGTTGATCTCATCTTTGTAACTTACCTAATTCTTTTCTTTACTTACCACAGGCTAATTGCATGGCTCTGGGTTGGTTTTGGTTACCCCCTCATCGTCTATCGTACCCACAGCATTGAGTTACTCCTTAGGGTTAGTCTCAGTATTGCTTGATAACCCACCTCACGGTCTTTCAGAGATTAGCTTGGCAAGCTGGCCTATTTGAATTTCAAGTCCTTGAATAGATGCTTGCTGGTTCCTTAATGCTGTTTCGGTATTTTGGAAACGGGTTTCTGACATGGCCATAAATTTGGTAAACATCTCTTCAAGATTGAGCTTTTGCTCTTGTTGCTGCGGTGGCTGCTGAAATCCCTGAGGGGGCTGTTGTCTTTGATTCCCTTGTCCTCCCCATGAAAAGTTGGGGTGATTTCTCCAACCTGCATTATAAGTGTTACTATAAGGATTATTTTGAGATCTAGAATTATTACCCATATAGTTGGCTTGCTCAGTTTCCATGCTGTATCCATAGGACGAATAGTCTGGAGTGAACATATTTCCTGGAGTTGCATCGCATTGCATAACTGGCTGTACCTGCGTAGGACCAACAAAATTATCAAACTTTTTATTTAAAAGTTCTACCTGATTAGTAAGCATAGTAACAGCATCAATTTTATAAACTCCTGCAGCTTTTGTCGGCTTTGTCCTCATGATTTGCCACTGATAGTTATTCAATGACATTTCTTCAATAAATTCATAAGTTGCTTTTGGCGTTTTATTATTAATTGTTCCTCCTGCGGCTGCATCAACCATTTGTCATGTGGATGGATTCAAACCGTTGTGGAAGGTTTGAACTTGTAGCCATAAAGGTAGTCCATGATGAGGACATCTTCTCAAAAAATCCTTGTATCTTTCCTAGGCATCGTAGAGTGTTTCTAAATCCATCTGCACAAAGGAAGAAATATCGTTTCGTAATTTAGCTGTTTTAGCGGGAGGAAAATATTTAAATAAAAATTTTTCGGTCATCTATTCCCATGTGGTGATTGAGCCTCGTGGTAGAGAATTTAACCACTGTTTGGCTTTATTCCTTAAAGAGAATGGAAATAGCCTTAGTCGAATGGCATCATCAGAAATGCCATTTATTTTAAAGGTATCACAAAATTCCAAGAAATTTGCTAGATGTGAATTTGGATCTTCATCCTGCAAACCATCAAACTGTACAAATTGCTGTATCATCTGAATAGTGTTAGGTTTTAGTTCAAAATTATTAGCAGCAGTAGCAGGTCTAACAATGCTAGTTTGAGTACCAATCAAACTAGGTTTAGCATAATCATACATAGTTCGAAGAGCTTCATCCTGGTTTACTGGTTCTGCTGGTAGTGCTGGAACGTTTTGATTTGCTTCCATCTCTTCTGTAGGTTCCGGCTCGTGCTCAGGTTCTTGCTCTGGATAATGTAGGCTTTGTCTGATCTCTCTGCGATTTCTGTGAACTGTAGCTTCTAAATCTTTGTCAAAAAGTAATGGTCCTATTAGGTTGTTTCTAGTCATAAACAAGAAAAACCTAAAATAAAAAAATAAAAAAAAGTAATGAAAATAAAATAATAAAATAAAAATAAAATAAAATGAAAATAAAAATAATAAACTTAGAAAAACCTAGAAAAAAAAAATAAGAAGAAAAGGAAAATGAAAATAAAAATAAATATAAATAAATAAAAATAAAAATAAATAAATAAATATATTAATGGCTAAAGTAATAGAAATCGAGTGTTCATAATATTTTAGTTCCCCGGCAACGGCGCTAAAAACTTGATATTCGTGATATGAAGTAATAAAATTTATAAAGAACTTGATCACACCAAAACTAACTAATATCACGACGTTTAAGGCAAGCGCACCTATCGAACAGTAGTATAGCTTAGTGGCAAGACCGAGTTATCGTACCCAAAGGAACCAAAAGTACTATTACTTACTTCCTTTCTATTATCTCGCCTAAGAATAAAAGAGGGGTTTGTTTAAACTAATTCTAAAACTAACTAAGAAAAGCACAAAGAGTAAAATTGGGAAAACTTTTAGGGAAAAACTGATTGATATGGACAATACTTAAGGGGGAATCCACCTAGACTTCACTTGTTATTGGTTCTTAAGCTAGACGATTTATTCACTTGACTTGATCCGTAGAGATCCTTAATTTATGCTAAACCCTCTGTCGAGGCGTAGAGCAACTAGGCCTAAGTTGTTAATTAAAGTTCCCTTATTAATTAACTCCCTAGGTAGCATTAATTCGATCTATGGTTCCCCATATTAGGTTTGACCCTAATCCGGCAGATTTCTGTCGCCCTATGTCTAGGGTTACATGCAACCCCGCTTAATTATGGTAGATCTACTCTTATCACAGGGACTTTTTCTCCTCTGCTCTAAGCACATCTAGTTCTTGAAATAATACCTAGGACTATTAAATCAAGGATGAAGAACACATAATTAAGAACAATTCAAGTATTTATCATATAACTCAAGAATAAATAATAACAAGATTCGTCTTAGGTTTCATCCCCCTCAAGTATTTGAGGGGTTTAGTTCATAATAAAGAAAGAAAACATCTCAGAAGAAATAAAATAACAAAACATAAAAGAACCCGAAAACCCCTGAAGGAATTTAGGGAGATCCTCTATATTGCTGCAGAATTTCGGCTTCTGGGATGAATCAATCAGCTTCCTTGCGAGTAATCTTTACTTCTACTCTCTGTGTTGGCAGCAAGGAATGCTTCCCTTTGTGGGGAAAATAAGCACACCCTTAGAGTTGCCTCCTAGGGTCTTTATATAGAGCTTTGGGGAGCCTTTCTTAGCCTCCAAGTATCTCAATTTGAGTGAAATTCCTCTTCCTCACGACTAGAACACGCCCGTGTACCACGCCCGTGTGACTTCGACAAAGGCCGTGTGATTTGGCACGACCGTGTGGCCTACCCGTGCTTGTCGAGGGCTGGACCGTGTGATCTTTATGTGGCACGGCCATGTGGTAATTCCTTGGGCCGTGTGTTATGTCATTTTTGGCCCATTTTCCTCATTTTTAGTCCATTTCCTATTCTTTTCTCTTTCTTATGCTCTCCTGAGTATAAGATATGAAAAATAAGGATTAAGAGCACCAATTCTCATTAAATTGATAATAATTCATCCAAACTATAGGCTAAACATGAGGTAAAAATATGTATAAATTAGCGTTTATCACTAACCTCTTTTGCAGCCTGTGACAACACCCCTAACCAAGCCCCATTACAACCATTAAAAGACCTTTTGATCGATGTATCATATCAAATTATAGTGGTGGAGATTTGATTTTCTTGCAAGCTTATGGTAATAACTTTTCAGGTTGACTAGAGAGTGCTTAAATTTTGAACCCTAAACACTTCGAGTGAATAGAGTGAACCTTTAGTGAGGATGTCAACTCCTGTTAATTAAGATGGAGAGATAACTACTTAGAAGGAAGGAAGAGACTTGTGTTTTCAATGATAAAATTCTCAACTTAGATTGATTGAATCATTAATGTTCTTCTGATTGAATTACTCATTGTACGATTACCTATAGATTAGTTTGAAACATTATTGATAAAAATTGTAGGTCGAAAAGAATAATTCTTTTTAGGGATTGAGATTTTGCTTGAGGACAAGCAAAGGCTTAAGTGTGGGGGTATTTGATAAACGTTAAATTATACATATGTTTACCCCATGTTTAACCTATATTTTGGATGGATTCTTATCAATTTTGTGAGAATTGGTGCTCTTAATCCTTCCTTTTCATATCTTATACTCAGGAGAGTATAAGGAAGAAGAAAGAACAGAAAATAGGTCAAAAATGATGAAAAATGGGCCAAAATGTGTAAACAACACGGGCAAAAAAATGCCACACGACCGTGCCACAGGGCGTGCCGCATGAAGATCACACGGTCAAGCCCCCGACAAGCACGGCCAGGCCACATGGCCTTGCCTCCACCGATAAAATCACACGGCCTCTGTCGAAGTCACACGGGCGTGGCACATGGGCGTGTTCTAGTCGTGAGGAAGGGGAATTTCACTCAAATTTGGATGCTTAGAGGCTAAGAAAGGCCCCCCAAAAGCTCTATATAAAGACCCCATGAGGCAACAACTTGGATATACTTTAGAGATACGAATAGAAGCAAGGGATTACTCCAAAGGAGAAAGCCGATTGATTCATCTCAGAAGTTGGAATTCTGCAGCAACATAGAGGATCTCTCTAAATTCCTTCAGGGGTTTTTGGTTTCTTTTATGTTTTGTTATTTTATATCTTCTGTGATGTTTCTTTTCTTTATTATGAACTAAACCTCTTAAATACTTGAGGGGGATGAAACCTAAGACAGATCTTGTTATTTATTCTTGATTTATTTGATAAATACTTGAATTGTTCTTAATTATGCGTTCTTCATTCTTGATTTAATAATCCTAGGTATTATTTCAAGAATTAGATGTGTTTAGAGCAGAGGAGCAAAAGTTCCTGTGATAAGAGTAGATCTACCATAATTAAGCAGAGTTGCATGCAACCCTAGACATAGGGCGACATAAATCTGCCGGATTAGGGTCAAACCTAATATGGGGAGCCATAGATCGAATTAATGCAACCTAGGGAGTTAATTAATAAGAGAACTTTAATTAACAACTTAGGCCTAGTTGCTCTATGCCTCGACGGAGGGTTTAGCATAAGTTAGGGATCTCTACGGATCAAGTCAAGTAAAGAAATCATATAGTTCAAGAAAATAATAACAAACGAAGTCTAGGTGGATTCTCCCTTGAGTATTGCCCATATCAATCAGCTTTTCCCTAAAAGTTTTCCCAATTTACTCTTTACACTTTCTTAGTTAGTTTTAGAATTAGTTTAAACAACCCTCTTTTATTTTTAGGCTAGATAATAGAAAGGAAGTAAGTACTAGTACTTTTGGTTCCCTTGGGTACGATAACTTGATCTTGCCACTAAGCTATACTACTGTTCGACAGGTGCGCTTGCCTCAACGTTGTGATATTAGTTAGTTTTGGTGTGATCAAGTTCTTTATAAATTTTATTACTTCATATCACGCATATCAGATCTGCACATACACGAAAGAGAAAAGCATCCTCCCAAAAATAATTTTTTACATAAGTAAAGAATCGCTTCTTTTGATGATGTGTCAACCCTTTTGGTAGGATGTTAGCAACTAAGTAATTTGCGATATCTACAAACCAAGGGACTTCAAAATCGGTTATAACCAAGAGTTGTTCCTCAAGAAACGAGTCATTAATCTCATTCTCATTAAGCTCCTTGATATGTAAATTTTCTAGCCTGAAAAGGTGATCGGCTGCAAGATTTTCAGCTCCCTTCTTATCCTAGATTTCCAAATCAAACCTGGATTTCCAAATCAAACTCCTACAATAATAAAATACATCTTATAAGTCAAGGTTTTGCATCCGATTTTGTTAGGAGATAGCGGAGAGCTGAATGGTCAGTGTAAACAACAACTTTAGATAATATCAAATATGGTCTAAATTTATTGAATGTAAAAAACCACATCTAGCAATTCTTTTTCGGTAGTAGTATAATTTTCTTGTGCATCTGTCAGTGTTTTGCTAGCATAATAAATTGGTTAAAAATACTTGCCTTTTCGCTGTCCAAGAACTGCACTAACTGCAAAATCACTCGCATCATACCTTAGTTCAAAGGGTAAATTCCAATCAGGTGAAACCACAATTCGGGCATTAATTAATTTTTCTTTGAAATATTAAATGCTTCTAAGCATTCCTGACTAAAATCGAAGAGTACATCTTTTTCTAGCAAATTCGTTAAAGGCTTAGCTATTTTAGAAAAATCTTTAATAAACTTTCTATAGAACCCAACATGTCCTAAAAAGCTTCGAATAGCCTTAACTGAATTAGGGGAGGTAATCTTTCAATGATTTCAATTTTTTCTCTATCAACCTCAATCCCTTTGCTAGAAATTTTATGGCCCAACACAATCTCTTCTTGAACCATAAAATGACATTTTCCTAATTAAGAACAAGGTTCATTTCCTCGCATCTCATTAAAACTCATTTTAAATTTTTAAGACAAAGTTGAAAAGAATTATCGAATACCGAGAAGTCGTCCATAAATACCTCCATGATATCTTCTACAAGTTCATCAAAAATGGCCAACATGCAACGCTGAAAAGTAACAGCATTACATAATCCACAAGGCATTCATCGCTAAGCAAACATACCATATGGACATGTAAATATCATTGTCCTCGGAAGCTATCAGGATTTGAAAGTAGCCAAAGAGTCTATCTAGAAAGTAATAATACATATGCTCAAATAATCTTTCCAATATTTGATCTATGAATGGTAGAAGAAAATGATCTTTCCTCGTGGCCTCATTCAACTTCCTATAGTCAATACAAAATCTCCATTCTGTGACTATTCTCATTGGAATCAACTCATTCTTCTCGTTAGCTACAACAGTCATGCCTCTCTTTTTATGAACAACTTGCACAGAACTTATCCAAGTACTATCAGAAATAGGATAAATTATTCCAGCATCTAGAAGTTTATTACCTCAGCCTTAACGACTTCCTTCATGTTAGGATTTAGCCGTCTTTGAGCTTACACACATGGTTTGTATTCATCCTCCATTAAAGTTTTATGGGTACAAAAAGAAAAGACTAATCTTTCTAATGTCAAAAATCTTCCAGGCTATAGTTATTTTATGTTCCTTCAACACTTTCAATTACTCATCTTTCTTGTTTGGCTTTAAATCTAAAGCAACAATCACTGGTAATATAGAATTGTCACCAAGAAACGCATACTCTAAGTGATTTGGTAATTGCTTCAGTTCCAAGTTGAAAGGTTCTTCAATAGAAGGTTTTAATTTCAACTCCTTACTTACCCCAATGTCCTCATACTTTGTCTGTCTCAGTAAAGACTCATTAGACTCTAAATCAATTTTTGTCTCACCTATTAAAGCATTATCACCATTCACCTCCTCTCCTTGAACCAGACATAGTTCCAATGTGTCCTTATGAACAATTTCCTGTAATGAATCTTGAATAACATGATCAATAGAGTCAATAAAATAACAAGAATCATCTTGTTCTCTAGAAAACCGCATAGTATCATAGATTTTAAATATAATCTCTTTATCACCTACCCTAAGCACAAGTTTACCATCACTCACATCAATGATAGCCCTAACAGTAGTTAAAAAAGGGCTACCTAAAATTAAATGCACCTCTACATCCTCATCCATGTCAAGCACAACAGAATCAACGGGGAATATAAATTTATCTACTTTTACAATGACATCTTTAATAATACCCCTAGGATACTTGACAGATCTATCAACTAATTGAATACTCATCCTAATGGGTTTTGGTTCTCGAAGACCAAGCTGCTTGAACATTTTATAAGGCATCAAATTAATGCTAGCACCCAAATCAGCAAATGCTTTCTCAATGTTTAAACTACCAATAAAACAGGGAATATTAAAACTTCCTGTATCTTTTAGCTTAGTTGGTAGTTTATTTTGGAGAATAGTTAAACATTCCTCGTTGAGTTTCACAGTAGATAGCTATTCAAACTTCTTTTTATTTGTTAATAGCTCCTTCAAAAATTTTGCAAATGTGGGCATCTGTGAAATAGCTTCAACAAAAGGTAAGTTAATATGCAACTATTTGAAAAGTTCAAGAAATTTACCAAATTGTGGGTCCACGTGGTCTTTCTTCAACTTTGCCGAATATGAGATCAGTGGTTTGTATTCTTTAAGCACCGTCGGTTGAATTACTTCGAGATTTACTCCCTCATAATTTGCCTTATTAGCTTCATGTTGCAACTTCTTTTCGGGTTCAACCAACACTTTCTCATTCCTTTATGTAATTACTTTCACATGCTCTTTTGGGTTGGGTTTGATGTTACTAGGTAAATTACCTTGTTGCCTTTCTGAAACCAATTTAGCAAGCTGTCTAATTTGATATTCGAGCCCATGAATTGACGCTTGCTGATTTTTCAAAGCTGTCTCAGTGTTTTGAAAATGGGTCTCTGACACCGAAATAAATTTTACTAACATCTCTTCAAGGTTCGATTTTTTCTCTTGCTGATAAGGTTGTTGAAAGCTCGAAGGGGGTTGTGGTCTTTGGTTTCCTTGACCATCCCATGAGAAATTTGGTGGTTTTTCCATCCTACATTATAGTTATTACTATAAGGGTTATTTTGAGGTCTGGAATTATTACCCATATAATTTATTTGCTTATTCTCCATGCTAGGACCAAAGGGTAAATATTCTGGATTATTTATTCCACCTCCATTCGTATCGCACTACATTACCAAATGTACCTTCGTAGAAACACATAAACAATCAATTTTCTTATTTAATAGTTCTACCTGATTCGACAACATGGTGACTGCATCTAAGTTGAAAACACTAGCTGCTTTTCTAAGCTTTGTCTCATGACTTGCCACTGATAATTATTCAGTGCCATTTCCTCTATAAACTCATAAGTCGCTTCAGGTGTTTTATTGTTCAGAGTACCACCGGCTGCTGCATTGATCAACAGTCTAGTTGAGGGATTCAAACCGTTATAGAATGTTTGAACCAGTAACCATAGAGGTAACTCATGGTGAGGGCACCGTCTCAATAAATTCTTATACCTCTCTCATGCATCATATAAGGTTTTTAAGTCGATCTAAATGAATGAAGAGATATCATTCCTCAACTTAGTTGTCTTAATCGATGGGAAATATTTCAGTAAAAATTTTTCGGTTATTTGCTCCCATGTAGTGATCGAACCTCGTGGTAAAGAATTCAACCACTGTTTAGCTTTATTCCTCAACGAGAAGGGAAACAACCGTAGGCGAATGGCATCATCAGAAATGCTATTTATCTTGAAAATATCACAGACTTCTAGAAAATTAACCAAATGAGTATTGGGGTCTTCGTCTTGCAAACCATCGAACTAAACAAATTATTGTACCATCTGTATAATGTTCGACTTCAGTTCAAAATTATTTGCTGTAATGTTGGGTCTCACAATACTCGATTCAGCCCCAGTTAGAGTGGGCTTGGCATAATCGTACATAGTACTTGCAAGATTCGCAGCAACTGCAAGAGGTAACTGATTATTCTGATTATCACACATCTCCTCCGTAATAATAATAACGTCCTCTTGCTCGTCTATTGTATTTTGTCGACTCTACGAGCTGTACTTTCAATCTCACTATCAAACAGTAATGGTCCCGATAGGTTTCTTCTAGTCATAAACTAAAGGAACCTGCCAGAAGCAAATAAAAGAAAAATTAGAAAACAAAAATTAAACTAAAAACAAAAATAAAATGCAATAAAAATAAATGGCTAAATTAACAAAAATAAAGTGTTCCTAATATTTTAGTCCCCGGCAACGGCACCAAAAACTTTATGTTCACTAAACTAACTATAAATATGACTAAGGCAAGCGACCTATCGAACAATAGTATAGTTATGGTGAGTAGGGGATATAGTATCCATGAGGACAAAAAGTACCAGTAATTACCGTTTTTCTATTATTTAGCCGACAAATTGGAGTGATTATTTTTAATCTAAAATTACTAAACTAATCTAACTCAGAATGCAACAGAGAATGAATTAGGAAAATAATCGAAGAAAACCAATAAGATAGACAATACTTATGAAAAATCTACCTCGACTTCGCCTATTATTATGAATCTGAATTAAATGATTTATTCACTTATGTCTTGATCCGTAAAAATCCCTAAATTATGTTAATGTTTCTTTCGAGAGTAAGAACAACTGACTCTAGGTTGATTAATTGAAATCTCTTTCTAATTAAAACCCCTATTGTCGCATTAACTCGATCTATAGATTCTGCTATTAGATTTTACTCTAATCCGGTAGATTTATGTCGTTCTATTTCTAGGATTGCATGCAACTCCACTCAATTATGCTAGATCTACTTTTAAACAGAGACTTTTGCTCCACTGAAATAAGCACATTAAACATGAGTTAATATTCTAAAAATATTAAAACATGAAATAAACATACATAATTGAGAATAAGAACCTAATATTTATCATGTAAATTAGAAATCAAATAATAAGATTCATCATAGGTTTCATCATCCCTAGGTATCTAGGGAATTTAGTTCATAATCTGGAATGAAAACATCTCAAAGTTAGAATAACAACAAGACATAAAAAAACCCAATAAAACTTCGAAGGAAATTAAATGGAGATCTTCAATCTTGAAGGAGATCTGCTTCTGAATTGATTCCGATGGCGTTCTTCGAGTGGTTTCTTCAATCTTCTCTGCGTGCCTCCTTAGGTCCTCTTCTAATTGACATTTATAGACTTTAGAATGCTCAGAAAGCCTAAAAATTAGGTTTTTCCGCGTGTTTGGGAAACAACGTGCGATATCGACAAGGGCTGGCATATGGGCGTGTGGCCAGCCAGTGTGAAAATGCCCATACTGTGTGGATCATGGAAACAGCTCTATTCGTCCAATTTTGACTCGCTTTTATCTCCTTTCACTCCCAAATGCTCTCCTAAGTATAAAAACATGAATTTAGAAGATTAGAAGTTTTAAATTCACTAATTAACATCATTAATCATCCAAAAATGTATTAAAAATAATATTAAAATATGTTACTTTTATAACTTATCAGGCACTCAGCTCTACAACTCAAACTGTGTGAAGTGAAACCATTACCTCATCCTAATTTGAACGTAGCAATAATGTTAATAAAATTGCCCTTGGGTTGACCCAACACACCAGGCTTTGTACAAGTGGGCCTTGCACAACTCAATTTAAATTAAATAAACTTCACCTCAACATGATCTTTTAAAAGTTAAGAATTACAAGTTAATTAAAATAAATTTGAGAAAAAATTCACTCAACTCATACTTAGGATTTTAAAAGGTTAAGTCTATCACGAGTGTCTATGCTATTATGTAAAGTTTGTTTTAGTCTCTTTAGATGTTATAATTTATGCAAATCATAATATTATTACAATTTATTGTTATGTTAATGATAATTTAGACAAAATACAACATATCTAATTAATAACCATGACTCAACTTGACCAATAAACATTAAAAGGGAAAAAGAATCACATATATAAACATTATTACAAAATTGAATTAGTTGCTTTGCTTTATGCTTACTTATTCGACTAAAATGAATAAGAAGGTCTAAAATTATATGGTTTGCAACAAATTCTAAAAAACATGTTTTTCCTTGTTGGATAGTGCAAGAATATCATGCGCAGGAAGCTAAGACAAGTAATACAATGAAGAAGAGCAAAGTCTGAGTGAAGTTAGGAATAATTGATGCGCATTGATTCACAAGAAATTAGACCAACGTTACCTACATGGGTTAAATACGTACCTATATATCATCATTTATGACCCAAATCTCTCCATTCCTACCTATACAAAACAAAGACATATATAGAAGTGTAGATCCTCATTGTAAAGCAAGCAGCAAATTTGCCTATTTGGGAACCAGTGGTGATCAATGGCTAATCGTTTCCGTCAAAAGATTGTGCCTTACTCTGATTGGACTCATGACGACAAGGCCAGTTTTCTCTTGGTTGATCTTCCTGGTACAAATGCAATACCCTCTTTATATGTATATATAGCATTTTTCAATATATATTATTGATGTTCATGCGTTGTGGTATGTTGAATAAGGTTTTAAAAAGGAGGAGTTGAGGCTTGAGCTTGCTTCAACTGGCCATATAATCATCAGTGGAGAAAGAAGAGTTGATGAGAACAAATCCGTATACTTCGAGGAATCCTTTGAAGTGCCTCAAAATTCAGACACGGATAACATCAATGCAAAATTCGATGGTGATTTTCTTCATGTAACTCTCCCCAAGCTATCGGTTGCTGAACAAGACAAACAGCAGGAGCTCAGCCATGGAAATTATGCTGCCAATGGCTTAGGAGAAACGACTGTTCAAAAACAAACCAACATTGACCATCCTGAAAATCAAAGTAAACGTGAAGATGATCAGGAGGAGCGACAACCCAAAGGAGAGGCGATCGGTAAGGAAGCTTGCCAAGTTGCGAGCTTTCCCAAAGAGACGTTGAAGAAATGGGAAGAAGTTGAGAGTCCATTAGAGATGGCAATGAACTTTCTTAAGAAAAATAAAGGGGCCGTTGTTTCAGTCGTTATTGCTTTTTCGGTTGGGGTTTTCATTTGTCGAACATTTGATTGAATTGAATGTGTATGTATGCACACTTGCATCCCACATTTATGAAGAATAAAATGAAAGATGAATTTCTATTGAAAAAGAGTTCAATCCCTTATATCTTCACATTTTTCCATTCCAAATGCACCTAACAAATCATGATAAACACTATTAATATTTTATCTCTTCTAAGATTATATTTTAAGTTACTTTAAATCGCATTTATTCCACTAAAAAAAAATTTTAAAAAATATTTCTGGAAAGCTGAAATTTTTAGTATTTGATAAATTTTCCCGAAATTATTTTTTAAAAATTGTTTTTTTATAAACGACATAAATATATTTGTTACAAAATATTATAGTACAATTTCATTTTGATAATCAAAATTTATTTTATAATAAAATAATATTTTCTTATAATGATTTAGTCTTTATACTTCTATTTTTGGGAATTTAGTCCTACATTTTAAATTTCAAAATTCAGATCTAACTGTTAATACTGTTAAAAATATTTTGTTAAATTCAGATTTATTACAACATCATTCTTTAATTACATGACTATCATGTGAGTATTTTTATTTAAAAATGTTACAACAACAAACTTGACAAAAAATTTTTAACAATGTTAACAATTAAACTTGATTTTCAAATTTAAGAAGTAGATATGGACTAAACTCCTAAAAATAAAAGTACGGGGACTAAATTCTAAAATTTTGAAGAGTACACGGGCTTATGACATATTTTAAATTTTATATTATAAAATAGTTATAATTGTAATATATATTTATTTTATTAAAATATAATATAAATATTTTTCAATAATATATATGGAGAATATTATTTAAAATTTAAAATTATTATTTTTAAAATTTATTATTAAAATAAAAAAGTAATATTAAATAATTTATTAAGATAATAAATTATATTAATATTTTATCATATTATTAAATATAAATAATTAAATATGTATGTTTAACAATATTTAATTTTAATATTTTAATATTTTTAAATTAAAAATTAAAATTTTATTATTAGTATAATAATATTAGGCTTGATTTAAGTTAATTTTTATATAAAAAATTACTTATAAAGAAATTTTTTCAGAAAATCAAAAAAGGATTTTTTTTATTGACTTGTAAATTATTTTTCGTTGACCAAGCTGTTTTCCATAAAATAAACATAAGAAAATGCAAAAAAAAAAATCATAACTAATTTTTTGTGAAACAAACACACCCTTAATATATTTTCTAGAATAACAGCTCTTGTTTAGAATAATTATTTTATTCAGAGCAATTGTTATTTGACAATATCTTCAGTTTAAAATGATTGTTATCCATATTAACTATGATTTGGGAACTGCTCTTGTTGAGAACAATTAATGTTTGGAACATTTTTTTGTTAAGAATAACAATGCTTTAAGAATAGTTATATTAGAAACAATCATCGTTCAAAATATTTTTTATTTAGATAAACTATTTTTCAAAAAAAGTCATCATTTATAATGTTATCTTTAGTTTTGGGATCTTATAAAAAGCTTGACGTGATAGATCAAATATGGGGGAAGTGAAGAAGTTTTATCTTAATATTTGTAACCATCCGATTTCTAGTGGTATCGAAAAATACAGTTCTAGGATCTCGTTTTTGTAAATCAAGTTTATAAATATTAAATAAAGATATTTACGGAGTTATTATATAGGTGAATTAAATTTTAGATGATCTATTTAACTAAAATTGTAATTAATTTAAACCTAATGACTAAATTGTATTGTTTAATCGCTATAAATTTTTAATTAAGAAAATAAATTGAAGGCTTGAATTGTAATTAATTAAAGAACCAAAATAATAATTAAACCATGTGGACGGTAATAAGCATATCCACTAAGTTTTACTCGCATTGAATGTTTGGTTTTATAGCTACTATCTTATAAATTTATAAATAAGAGTCTACCACAAATTGTAAAAGGAATTTTTCAACATTTTTACATTTTGATTCATAAAATTCTCTCTAAAATATTCATTTTCTTAATTTTTTTCACCTAAGTTTAAGTCTATTTCGTTAATTCTTCGCCTTATCAATCATTAAATGTTACAGTGCCTAATATTATAGAGTTTGCTCAAACTTTCTTTTGTGTCTTATATTTCGTTTACTTATTTAAATATGAGTATACAATTATAATCCTATTCATATTCAAAAATCTTATATCTGATTTCGCTAACAAAATAAAACTTGTTGTTCTTATTCTAATAATACAAAAAATTAAAAAAAATGACTTTTTTAATGTATTTTTAAAACATTAACTAGAGGTGTTCATGGGCCGGGTCGGGTTGGGTTCGGGCCGGACTCAACTAAAAATTTAGGCCCATTCATCGGGCTCAGGCCGGGCCTAAAAATGGGTCTAAAATTTTGCCCAAGCCCGACCCATATAAAAATGCTTAAACCTGGGCCCGCCCGGCCCGGCCCACCCGTATTAATTTTTTATATTATTTTATATAATTTTTAAATATATATAATACATCAAAAATACTAAAAAAATCAAAATAAATATTTCCCAACAAATTGAAAATTAATTTTAAAAAATATGTAGACTTAAATAACATTAAGATAGATGCAACTTAACAAGCAAATACCTCTAAAATAATAACAAAATTAACAAATGCCTTTAAAATAATAACAAAATTAACAATAAAATAAGTTTTATATAATATCCAAACAATAACAACAAAATAGTAGCAACATAATAGTAATACGGTAGCAAAATAAGGAGAAAACAATAAGAAAATAACATTCAAAAACAAAAAATAGCAGATTTTTTTTGTTCTTTAGTGAATTCGGGCTGGGTCGGGCCGGGCCCGAGCCAAAAATACCTTACCCGAGGCCCGGCTCATTTTTTAAAGGGGCCTTATTTTTTTGCCCAAGCCCATTTTTCGGGCCTATATTTCTGCTCAAACCCTCCCACATTTCGGGGGGCATTCAAGTCGGGCCGAGCCGCCCAACCCATGAGCAGGTCTAACATTAACGAGATCTTGAAAAATTAATTTTATCATTAGTCATATGTTTGATTGAATTTGAAAAGTCGGCTCATTTTTATTTCTCTCTCCTCTTACAAAATTTGTACTAGTTTAGCAAATAATATAAAATGTGTATTAATTTGGTAATTTTTAAAAATATATATATTATTGGAATAAAATACCCAAGAATTTACTTATCCCCTTGGTATCCCTTGGCAAAATCTTGAAGCACAGTAAAAGGATAAAATCTTTCTTATCTTCTATTGAAATACAACCTAAGAAAACAATGTCCTAAGTTAGGAATAAAGGTGCAGTACAATGACAAGAAAACTTGAATGAAAAGCATGCACATAGAAGAGTGTATAATTTTAGTCCCTGGTAATGTTTGGTTTCAGTATTAATACTTCATTTGGAATTTTGGTTCATTATGGGTGATATTCGTGGGACAAGAACAGTTGAAGAGTTGGTACCCCATTTGAATTGGATTGAAGACTCAATGAGACATTACTTATTAGTTCATCTTCCCGGTACAAATCAACACCTTCATCTCTATATGTTTCCTTTTTTGCAGTCATTTGGTTCAACATGGGTGATATTCGTGGAACATGAATGTGTTTGTAGTCAGAAGCTTTTCTTTTCCTTGTTGCTTTTAAGCCCCTTATAGGCATAGAAATTGCTTTTTTGTTCAAGCAGTGGTGCAAAATGGTGAGAGTAGTAATTAAGAGAAACTCTATATTGGTTCAACCCAACATTGTTCTTGAAATACTCATTTGCCTTGGACATGTTTTTATACATATCAAGCATATCAGTAACTCCTACCTAAGTTTGAGTTTATCTAGATTTCAGGGAAAAGTTCTGTTGATAAAAGCGTCATCTTTGAAAATCCTTAATGAATTATTTTCAATTTGACATGAAAACTAAATAAATAAATCAAAACTCCGTTATTTCATGCCAAATAAAACTAGGAACAGGATGAATTAATTATACAAATTCCAGAAAACATTTTGCAGTAGCATCAATAGAGGCTAGCACCACTTGTTTGTTTAAGTTTTTGCATCACAAAAATTAGTTATGTATTGAAATTGAAAAACCCAATTCATATAGGTTTCAGAAAGGAGGAGGTGGAGGTTGGACTTGCATACCCTGGCTATGTAACAATAAGTGGAGAAAGAATATTGAATGATATGAAATGCACATATTTCGGGCAAGCTTTAAAATTGCCAGAGAATTTAGATATGAAAAAGGTAGGTCAATCTTTTGAGGATGAAATGCTCACTCTAACTTTCCCCAAGAGAACAGAAGAAGAAGAAGACGAAAATGGCAATCCCAGCACTACGAAAAAGAGTTTACAAGAAGAAGAAGAAGAAGAAGAAGAAGAAGAAGAAAAACAAAAAGAAGTAATCAATGAACAAAATCAAACAACACATGAACAACATTGTCATGCTGAGAGTGAGGAACAGAGCAAGCAGACTAATGATGATAATGTTATTAATGCTACTGACAAAGAGATGAGAAAGAATGGAGGAATATTGGAGAGGGTTACCAATTTGCTTAGGAACAACATTTTTCTAACACTTGCTTTGGCATTTGCTTTGGGAGTTTTTGCGTCTAAAAGGTTTGAATCAAATGGAGAGTAAACCAACAATTTGATTTGCATATCTGTCTTATTGTTATCATTGGGATACACACCAGCTTTAAACACCTCTACTCATGTAAATATTAAAAACAACTTGCAATAACTTCGAATATTGTATGATTGTTGTTTATGTTATCTAACAACCTTTTTTTTCCTCTTTTCTTGAATCTCTTTTCAATTACTATGGTATTAGAGTTACATCATTTTCACCACCCATCTCACTAGAAAGCCCACTTCCAATCATCTCTTCTAATTAGGTCCGATCATCGGAATCCACACATTTAGCCTATACGTATCACCGTATAATTTCTACTCTTCTCCCACACACTAACGTGTGAGCCACCCTCCGACCACCATTCATCATAGTAAGTATGTTGAGATCTAGTACGTTTAGTATAGTTTTTCATCATATATATTTTTAATTTTTCAAATAGATTGATTTAATAAAATTTTATTATTTACATTAATATCGTTTGTATTTATCCTCGATAGTTTTTGCAAGCAAAAGTAAAATGTTTAAGCAAATATTGACTTATTGATTACCTTACATTTAACTAATATTAAGTTACATTTTGTGGCTAGATCATAATACAAAGGCAACTTATATTAGTAGGTAAACTAAATGGTTCATAGTCTGATGAATTGGAACTGAGTAAATCAATTCAATGACTATTATGTCATTTATCAAGTTCAATTAAGGAGATACTTTGTTTTTAGTATCGGAGCAATTAACTCCTAGAAAATTGAGACATAAATATGATTGTTTAAACTGATAATATGTTGGACAAGACCCAAGTTGAATAAATTTTATATCATTTTATAGCATCTCAATCCTAAGAAAGTGGCTGACTGTGCGTGCATTTGATGTATTGAAAGCTTGAGTTTAATTAGTATAGAGTCGAAAGCTAGCACGTTGGGTACAAGACTTTTGTAGCATAACTTATTTACAATACTAGAATTCATATCCTAATAAAGGGTAGATGATATCCTTTCATTGACATTACATAATTGATGAAAAAGTAACGTGGTCATAGGTCAATTTGTCTAAGACAAATAATTCAATTACTATGTATTAGTGATTGACATTTTCATGAAGGAAGATGTAATTATTACCATGACATAAAATAGGATTATATTGGGTGAACAAATTTAACATAAAGAGATTAAAGATATCTTATGAAGGTAATACACATATGACCAGGTCATTGATCGAGCACTTGATAAATTGCCTTCATAAAGGTCTATGATGGGGAGAGTTCAGTAATGGTACTTTTAGTGGATTGACTCCATGATTAACATTGTAATTATTAAACGAAGAGGCGAAACTTAATTACAAATTATTTGAGTCCTAATTATATATGTCTAATTTGTTCTTTCGCTATTTCGATACAAGCCTTGAAGGTTTTATTTGAACGAATACTTGCAAATGATGAATTAGAGAAATAGATCACATGTATTACTATCTACAAAGTGCGTTTTCTTGCTATGAGTAAGAGATACTTAGAGATTAAATTAGAGGTGTTCATGGGCCGAGTTCGGGCCGGGCTCAACTAAAAATTTAGGCCCATTCATCGGGGTCGGGTCGGGCTGGGCTCAAAAAATGGGCCTAAAATTTTACTCAAGCTCGACCCATATAAAAATGCTAAAACCCGAGCCCGGCCCGGCCCGCCAGTATTAATTTTTAATATTATTTTATATAATTTTTAAATATATATAATACATCAAAAATACTAAAAAATCAAAATAAATATTTCCCAAAAAATTGAAAATAAATTTTAAAAAAATATGTAGACTTAAATAACACTAAGATAGATGCAACTTAAGAAGCAAATACCTCTAAAATAATAACAAAATTAACAAATGCCTTTAAAATAATAACAAAATTAACAATAAAATAAGTTTTATACAATATCCAAACAATAACAACAAAATAGTAGCAACATAATAGTAATATGGTAGCAAAATAGGGAGAAAACAACAAGAAAATAACATTCAAAAACAAAAAAAAAAAAAAAAAACAGATTTTTTTGTCCTTTAGTGAATTCGGGCCGGGCCGAGCCCGGGGCAAAAATACCTTACCCGAGGCCTGGCCCATTTTTTAAAGGGGTTTTATTTTTTGTCCAATCCTATTTTTCGGGCCTATATTTTTGCCCAAACCTTCCCACATTTCGGCTGGGCTTTCGGGCCGGGCCGGGCCGGGCCGCCCGACCCATGTACACCTTTAGATTAAATTACTATTTTGAATTATTTTATTTAATTAATTGTAATTAAATAATTAAAGTTTGAAGTGGAAATTATATTAATTAGTCACTGCAGTTTTATTAAACAAGATAATTAAATTTATTTATTTGTAGATTTAGATGGTAAACTCCTCATGACTTTGACGGAATTAAAATTGGGTTGAGAAAATAATTTAATTGAGTAAATTAATTAAACTTATTTTAATCAATTAAATAAATAATATTTTGTAAATAGAAAATTAGTTATTGGGTTGGTTTAAAGACCAAATAGAAACATATAATTGTACTTAATATACAAATGAACCCAATGAGCTCATTTGATGAGTAATGAGCTTCAAACCCTAGTTCTAGAAGGATATTCGTTGCCCACTTTAATCAAACTCAGAGGGATTTTATATTTTTTATTAAAATATTATTATTTTGTTATCTCTTGTTCAACTAAGAGTATTGGCTATGGGCTAGGCCAATATATACCCATTGTTTTATAGAAAGATTTATTCATTGTGTTAATTGATTTATGAATTTAGAGCATAAAGTCTAAGCAAGCCGAGAATTCAAGAATAACGAAGGAGATTATGTTAGTAGATAGCCTGAACACAACCTAAAGCGCTTAGCCCAAATCATAGATACGAATTTAGTAATTGATTTATTGATATAAATAACACAATGACTCGGTTTAGAAAAAAAAAAATTATTGTAGAACCAAATCAATTTCTAAACTGATTTTCTTCTGACAAAGTCTTCTCGAAGGTTGATATTGTTCATCCAACTCCGGAGGTGCTGTCCACTTGCTATTTCAACCCCGGCTGCTGTTTTCATTGAACTTCTCTTTTCAGTATGGATCCCTCAAGTTCTCAAACTATTATTACTGTCAAAATTCAAGGCAATAATAATTACGTATCTTGGGTCGCTTATGTTGAATTGTGGTTTAGAGGGCAATGATACAAGGATCATCTAGAAATTGATGTTAATGAAGTTGATGAAATTGGGTCCCTTCTGTGGAATTATGTAGTTTATCGTGGGATTTATTTAACCCAAAGCTACTTTCTTTGTTTCAGTCCTACAAAACTTCTTACAAAGTTTGGACTGAGGCCAAAACTTTATACTTCAATAATATTAGGTAGATTTACAAAGTTGTCTCAAATCTTATTCATCTGCAGCAAAATCAACAGGATATGGCCAATTACTTGGGTCAGGTTGAAACTTTGAAGGATGAGTTCAATGTTGTTATGTCTCTTACTAAAAATGTTGTTTATCAGGAGCAACAATGGGATAAATTTTTCATGGTACTTCCTTCGATTAGATTGTGAGCAGATTTAGCCTCGACCCAAGATCAGATTCTTACTAGCCCAACCATTCCAACTCTTGATGAGGTGACTGACTGATTATTTCACATCTCCTCAAACCAAGCCCAAGTTGAGGCAGAATCCTCTATACTAGCAGTACAAAAAACTGGCCACAAGGTGATAATCGAAGAGGAAACTGAAGTGTGTCTTAGCCTCCTCGCCATAATCGACCCACTGCTCATGTAGCCCAAGTTCAAGGAGATAGACTTCTTCCGCTTTCAACCACCCATGCACAAGGAACCAAATCTGTTTCATTGTTTGGATTAGGTTGTAATGAATATTTATAGTATCACGCTTTGGATCAAGCAAGTAAATCTTTTGACTAAGGTACTTTTGATCATAGTTTTGGTAACAAAATCTTTTTTTTCTATCCTTACCTCTCATTTTACTTCCTCCTGTACAGTTACCTTAGATAATAGATATCAAACCCTTGTTAAAGGTGTAGGAAAATTTTGTCCCATCTCTTCTATGCCTTTAATCTTAGTTTTATATGCTCCAGTATGCCCTCATAACTTAATTTTTATTAAGAAACTCTCTAAACAATTTAACTGTTAAGTCATATTTTATTTCTATTATGTTTTTGAGCAATTGGAGTATCTCCCTACCCCTAAAATCTACATCAGTATTTGTCGCCTTTATTTTCTTGGTGTTTCTTTTTAAATGGTTCAATTCGTCAAAATGAAATCACGTTCTTCTCTATACATTTTTAAAAAAATGTTCGAAGTACTTCTATCCTCATATATTGTTGCTGCAATTGCATATTGACTCACAAACAAAATCAAATTTTGAAAAAAATTTAAGCAAATGAACATAAAAAATGGCAATATCACCAATGCTGGTATTTTGAGTTCTTATAAGAGTCTCTTTGAAAGAAAAAAAAAAAGACTGAAAAGTAACTAAAGAAGCAAATAATAGTATCCTTCTCACTATATTAAATTAAGTTGTCACTAATTCACAAAAGTATAGGCAAATCCAAGATGAGAGACGTCTGATTTAGGCTGGCATTTTCGATGGACCGTATTATTGGTTCCTGGAAATTTCGTTTCATACAGGAATCTTTTGTTTGTCACTACTTTTGAAGCTTCCTTTCTGGCTCATTCTTCTCATTCTCAATAAATTTTCCTGAAACAATATATATATATATATATATATATTAAAATTAAAACTGGTTAATAAACAAGCTGAAATCCGCTGTTTAAAAGCTTAAACAACAAATTATCATGAATCCTGGTTTATACTTTGCTATAGGCAGGAAAGCTAGAGGTTACTTTATAACATTGTTTAATACAGATTCAGAATTGTTTCCTTAAGCACTTGCTGTTCTTCATTCATGCTTACCATTTGAATGTTTTGTTAGATCTTCTGTACAAGGATTATGCTCAACCACAACCACTACAGATTCGGTACCAAAGTTATGATTGGAGTTTTGATTTCTCATGCCAAAGTAATTTTTCTCCTCTTATTCTCTTTTATGTTTTAAGTCTGTTTTCCAGGAATCTACTTTTGGCCATATATATATGTATATATTAATCAAGTTGCTTCTTGCACAATTGAGTTGAATTGAGTCTATCATATGCAGCAGAATTTCTTGTTTGTAGGAAATTCTGCTGATGATTCATTTCCTGGCTTACAAAGTTTTCTATGGTTTTACAGTCGAAGAGGTTTTGCCTGGATTGAACACAGTTTTTAGAGTTGTTGTTCCAGATTCAAGCCAGGTACTTAATAATATGCTTTAAATTTGCTTGTCATCTGAAACTTGAACAATGTAATGCACAATAAATATGGAAAAGAATATATTGTAAGTATGCACGGTGCTAATTCTTACAGCAATGGTGATTGCAATAACAGGCAGAACTGCAATACTTGCGTGATTATGTGGGGTTTAGTGCTGGAATAGGACTGAAGGCAAACTCTGCACATGGATTTGATCCGATTGCTAACATCTCGGGTGTAATAGGAAGCACTGTCGTCTCTCTTGGAGCAGACCTGGGGATCGACATAACAACAAGGACTCTCAACAAATTCAGTGCCGGTTTGAGCTTGAATAGTGCCTTCCTTATTGCTTCCATGACCCTGTGAGCATTCAGTATATAAATTTAGAGAAGAAAATAGAACTGTTATTCTTAGAATAGAAGAAATAAAAAACCTAGCATTTGTGGCAATGCAGGAGTGATAGTTGTGACAGTGTAAAAGCATCGGTTTATCATCCACTGAACCCCCCAACAATGACTGCAATTGCAGCTGAGTTGAAGCATAGGATTTCCAGGGATGCAACCACCCTTACATTTGGAGCCCAGCATGCACTGTTGCCATATACATTGGTGAAGGCTCGTATGAATACTGATGGCAAAGTCAGTGCTGTTCTTCGGCAGGAAATTTGGCAAAGGTTCTATGTCTCCATTGCAGGGGAGCTCGATTTAAGGGACAACAATAGTATTCCTAGAATTGGACTTTCAATGGCTATCAAGCACTAGAAAGAATACCCAATTCATCATTTTCAGTTGATTTGGTCGCCACAAAATCATAGTATTTACTGTTATGTATACAGGTTCCTTGTATCAGTGATAAATAATGATGTGAAAGATATCAAATAATGCAGAAAAAGTTAAGTTAATGAAGGGTTCATCGGAAGTTAACCCATGAAGCAGGTGCTAATGTTGTGGAAACAATTGCAGTGAAAACAAGTGTTGCATTTGCATATGAGAAAAGACAAGATTGCAGCAAGAGGATCTTATGAACTAAACCAGGCAATTCTCGGTATTATTTTTGTGTCATAATCATATTGTATAAATTTTGATAACTTCGTATGATCACATTTTGTTCCGCGGTATCATACTTTTTTTTATTTTTTAACAAATCATGTTCTTGGTCATGGATGACAACCACAACTACAAGAGCAAAGGCAGCAAGAACTAAACAGGCACACATCAAAACCCATTATTCCCTGTCTTAAGCAGAACCCAGTCATATAGTTACAGAAAGGTAGCCTGGAGGAATCCATCTCCATTACAATCTGAGAAGTGACATGGGGAGCAGTAGCAATTCCTTTCATGTCAATCTCATCATTTCATTTGCAGTAATCCCCTCCCAAGGACATTAACTGAGAAGCTATCTCGCAAAAACTATGAACAATAGACTGTTGCTGATCAGCAATACCAGCCACTCTCGCATATATTTACATATTCAGCGATCACATGTCAGTTGCTTTGATTTGCAAAATTTTCTCATTACCCTTGCAGCTGCCTGCAAGTAAAACACTATAACAAAATTATATATTTTGAGGCAACTGTTACGAGAATCATAAAATAAAATTAAAATGTGCTTGGAGCTGGCTCCAAGTAAGGGACCATAACAAAGTTATATTTTGAGGAAACTGTTACAAGAGTCATAAAATAAAAAACTATATAATAAGGAATGAAATCCCATTTCTGAGCAAGGAAAGAGGGTTTGGGAATCGGGAGATGGAAGCAAGAAATCCAAAAAAAAATTAAAAAGATTTGGAGATGCGGGGTATCGATCCCCGTACCTCTCGCATGCTAAGCGAGCGCTCTACCATCTGAGCTACATCCCCTTTGTTATAGGACTTCAATCAAATTTAAATAGAATAAAACTCTTTGCATCCAAAAGGAGGACTAGTTCTGTTTGATTGTTATCTAGTCATTTAAGGCAAACCTTCTGAAAAGAGTGTGATGGTTGGAATTCCGAATGTTACTCTTTTTTTTTTTTTTGGTGAAAAATGTTACTTATTTTGATCAATGTTGGTTAGTCACCTTGCAAGTTGCAGGTATGTTGTTTTATTTCTTCATTTGTTATTTGTTTTTTTGTGTCCGTATAAGGGTAGGCACATGCTAGCCTTAATGTTTCAATTAATGATGATGAACTGTTGAGTTGCCTAGAAACCAAGGAAAGATGACTTGTGATTAAGCACATGAGAATGCAGGACCACTACCAAATTTGTTGCTCGTATTTCAATGGAATATTTATTTCGTTCCAACATTTCCCAATTTCAGGTACTCAGCAAATTGTCGTCAGATCAATCAAACTGGGGATGGGCTGACATTGCCCTTTTCCGCCCTTGAAGAGTCCAGCTAACATGCATATTCCGGCTCACTGTTCCATTACATATTACACTTTTCATTTACTTTGATCTCAATCTGTTTATAAGTAAAAGTTGCATGCTATACTTTAAACACCCATACTCTCGTTAGTTGTTAATATTGCTAATTTCGTGCGACTTAGACATCCTTTTTTTTATTTGGAGGCAGGCAAGGATTTCAAGATTAAGCTGTTTTCTTCGATGGTGTTGCTCTTGAACATTCAGTAAGCAAGGTAAGTGTGATGATTTGTGCGCTCTGCCAACTTTGCGGCCATTTCTTGACTCGTTTATTAGCTGATTCAAATGTAAGTGAAAAGGTATTAGACATTAATCATTCATATAAATGGGGTGTACAGCTGATGAATTTGGTTGACCACAACTAGTAGATCTCTAGATATTTTAATCAGCTGTGCTTTCTGTTCTGTACTTGTAACGGTTTGCCCAGAAGAGATAATGGAAGAAATTTAGACTGCTAAGTATGCACATTAACCAGTAAAACCTCTCTAGGTGGTAGTGATTCAAATTGCTACCAGAAAGCCATGGCGTGTGTCGAAAGATGCTGGTAATATTGTTGACCATTGATATGAGCACTGAACTGAAATAGTATCCCATGGAAAGTGAAGCCCAAGAGAGGGAAGTGGCCAAAGATCTCATGCTTTTCGGGGCCTCGGTGAAGAAGAAGTCCATCATACCGGCTAAGGTGAAAAGATCAGCAGATCCCAGAAACAAGTACTGGAGAGCTATCCATAGGAATGTGATCGGTAGAGGCTCCGCAGAATTAAGTAGCCCCGACTCGATTGCTACCTTTTTCCTCTTCATTTCCACTAAAGCTGCCACTGCCATTGCAATGATGGATAGAATCAGCCCTGTTCCTATTCTCTGGAGATGAGTGATTCCCATTTCAGTCTTGGTTACTTTCCTGGCAAATGGAATCACGACATGGTTATAGGTTGGTGCAATGAGCATCACGAAGATGACAGGGAAGACAGGTAGAGAAGCTGGTGGAACTTTTAAGGAACCAATCTTGGTGTTCATGGTGGCTGCTTGTTGGATAGAAAAGGTAGAGAGCTGAGCAAGGCAGCAGTTCAGCATTATAGTGCACATAAAAACTGGGATTATTTTTAGCACTACCTTCACCTCTTCTACTTGCTTTACTGTACACTGTAACTTTGGGCTAACTGTTTTTTCTGTGACTGCTTTATTTAGGAACTCCAGGTCTTCTGTAAGAGTCTGACTTGGGACCTTCACCTTGGTAGCATTCCCTTCTTCACCGGTTTCAGTAGTGTAGGATGAGGGACTTGTCTCCATGCCCATGACTGCATTGCTTGGATTCTTAGACTTGCAATTGTTGCAAACTGCAGCAATTAAAACCTGTTGGGCATGAATGAGAAAGGGTTACTTAGTCAAGCTCTAGCTTTGCAACTTGCAGTGCTTTTGTACTCTTAAATTTAATTATTCGTTTGAGTTTCTACCTTAAACATTGTGGTAATGGGACTTCCTGCTGGAATCTTTGTCCTGTAAATAGGAGAGCCAAGGAGAAAAACGGGGATAGAAGCCAGTATTGCAGCAGTAGCAACACCAAAACCCCATTGCCACCCTTTGTTGTCTTCAATCCATACCACAAATGTTACTGCAATTAAAGCTCCACAAGAGAGGGAGAAAACATAGTAATTGAAGAAGGATGATCTCTGCTTCCTCCCTTGTGAGGTGGTATCATCAAATTGCTCAGCTCCATGAGGGGGAAGTGAACCTTTTATTCCACCGACACCTAGTGCCACCAGATAAAGTCCAGTAAACAACATGGCTGCTTTCTGCCGATTGACTTTCTCGCATTGAATTTCAGTGCTTGCTGAAGCACAAATTGGTGGTTTCAATGAAGGTGTGTGAGCTTGCACTGTGAGTATCAATAAGCCCTGTTTGATTATTTGAATTTGTTAAAAAAATCAGGTAGAAGCCAAGTAAAAAATATCTGCGGGAAAACAAGCAAACAAACAAAAGTCGCTATTACTTATTACACATCTAAAAACAATGGCAAATGGAGTTTTAATGGGCATCATGTTCTTTTGGTCACACTACATTTACTTTATGAAGATTGGGGGAGCTTGTATGGCACATACACTTTTGCCCCCTTAATTGCATTAATAACACCCCCTTTTAATCAAGTTTTTACATGGTTGGACATGGACTGCATTTAATTGAAGTGGACTCAGATGGGGAATTAGACGTGGAATTTTTTTCTTCCACCAATAAAATTTCTCTAAAAGAAAAGCAGATTCATTTGTGGGACCAAGCCTAGTTGCCATGAAATGTAAGTTTACAATGCTAGGACAGGCCAAATTAACACTTTCAATCTTTGTATTTCCCCCTGCCCCACCCCTTGTTTTCATAGATCATTATTGGCTAGGCTTGCTCTGTCTTACTTGTGATGGAGTCATTGTTCTGAACCCATTGATAATGTGTCAATTGTAGGTAGGGACCTCATCAGGTGGGCCTAGGGTAGTAACATATCCCTTTGAAATGCTAATTGGGACACGCAGCATTGTTCACACATGCTTCTAGATGAATGGAGCATTAAATGTTTCGTCGTGCTTGAAATAACAAACAGAAACTTTGTGGTGATTTCTGTTCTACACCCTTCCTACCAAAGAGACTTGAAATTTATGTTACCCGAATTTGGCTAAGTGCCCAAAACAGATATGGTCAGGTTTTTTTAAGTTTTTACATGTATTGTGAGGATCTTTGAAGTCATAACTCCATATCCATATATCAAACACACGTGTTTGATGCTGAGTAACTCAACAAAAATGAAAAATCGGAGCAACATAGCTTGAAAAAGCCAATTAAGTGCTCTCTTGACCAACTTGTACCCCAGTTGATCGCATCTTTTGTGCTGGTCGATTTTCATGTTTTAATATTCGGCTAGTTTATTGTTGTCATCTAAGTTTCCAAAGAAAATGGGGAAAAAATTAACATAAAGTTGAAGAGTTTAAGTTTACTAAAGATTCTTACCATGAATTCTATTGCAGCACTTGTCAAATAAAGGCGATAGGTGGTGAAGAAAGCATCCGATAAAAAGCCACCAAGGACAGCGAGGAGGAAGGCTGTTCCCATGAAATTGGTAACAATGTTTGCAGAGCTTGATGGAGAGTAGTGCATGAACTTTGAAAGGTATAGCACAAGGTTGCTTGCATTAGCCAGGAAAGCTAGATTCTCCAGTATCTCCACCACTAGGGTATAATTTAATTGCAATATCAATATAAGATAATATAACGTATTGTAAAAATTTCTTTCATATTGTTGAATTTACTATATCTAAACTGTTCTTTGCCGCAACAACCAAGTTGCGTACTTTTGTAAGACCTTGGAATCAGATAAAAAACAATACAGATGATGGTGCTACTGACCTAAGACAAAGGAGGCTGCTAGCATGCCACCGTGTTGGTCTCTCATGGCAGGTTTATTCCTCCAATTTACATACCCTTCCCATTTGTTTAACTCTTGTCCTTCTTCCTGCAACAATGAACCAGCAACTGAATTAGAAACAAGTGGCAAAGCGTGAAGATAAAATAAGAAAAAGGAACAAGATGTTAAGATCACCATAGCAACGTTTATTGTTATTATTATATTTAGTGTTTTAAACTCAGGTGGGATATCTCTGGTAGAGAAGACTTTGATACAGGATTTCTTGAATAAAAGGTGGTAGAGATTTGAGCATTTATATAGACAGAAAATACGTGGTCCAAGCGTTAGAGAAAGGTCTAGACCCTCTGATAATGACTACTCATTTCCTCCTATATTGTCAGTGTAGGTTGTAGATTGAAGGAGGGAGAGAGAGAGAGGGAGAGAGAGAGGGATACTAGTGGAGGTGTATTCTTATCTAAGATCACTTGGTTATAGTGAACCATACAGGAAATGATGATAAAAATGAGAAGCATATTAGGTTAGGAATCAAGACCTGTTTGCACACTTGTATGATGATTGAAAAATGCTGTTATGTTTTCTGTTTTAGATGGGCTTCGATTACCCCAGATGATATGCTAAACCATTCTCATCAAAACAACACGAATAAGAAGATTATTTGAACTTCATGATGATGGTCATATTTATTATTTACGCAAAGGAGCTCATAAAGAGAAATGAATTGCAAATATTAAGGCCAACGTTTACATGGAACCAACTGGATTAATTCTCAGGTTCTACTTAAACTTGTCTATACATGTGTAAGGAAATTATGATAGCGAACATGTGTAAGGAGATTATTTTCTAGTTGATATTAGCTGCAAATTGGAAATGCATGTGGTGTCAGATGATTGCCTGTCCAGACTGTGCAATACATAGATGCCCAAACGTATTTATTTTTATCAAGGATGAGTATCTGAGAATGAGATATAAAAATAAAAGAAACAAGTGGAGTAGATTAAATGAAGCTATAGTGATATGATGTTGATGAAGGTAAAGTTAAGATCCTTGCTTTCTGTACATGCCCCACAACCACACTCACTCTTTCTGGTGGTAATGCCATTGGGACTTAAAGCTGATCTTAAGAGAGATAAGTGCCTTTTCTATTTCCACTATCTGTGTTTTATCCTCATAGATCCTATATTTTGACTTTCCTAACATAGATAAAGTGATGAACAGTTGAAATTTTTCTTGTATAAAAAAGTTGTTCCAGATCACTTGGATTAGGCTGATTGAATTTCTAATCTGACAAAAAGAGCTAATCTCTTTGTCATGTCGTGTCACCGTCTAATACATGTGAATTTATTGTCCGTTTTTCATGTTGCTACTAGTGTTTTCAGCTTCAATTCTCACAAGTCAAGTCACTACAAAGAAGGCCATCTGAGGAGTGTGGTGTACTATTTGATTCCAATGGCATTACCTTCATCACCGGTTTCCTTTGTAGGCCACCTGAAAGTCCCTTTGCTCAGCCGATTATGTGGACGTGATAACGATGTACCTTTTCCAAATCTCCAAATTGGGTGGCTTATAGCCTTTTAGGATTGGGACCAGACTGACTTCCATTTGCTTGCATGCATATATTGCCACCCATGCTTAGATGCTTTTCATGGGACACATCGCTGAAGCTTTCCGGCCATAACAAATAACTTGGAAGTTAGGTGTGGGTTTCCACAAGTTTTTGCCCTTGGCCTTGATATGTTAACCATTATAATGAAACAATGTAAGGTGACTTAGCATTTTAGGAAACAATAAATAAAACCAATGAAATTAAAGGGTGACCACACGAGAATGAGATTGCATGTGCATTAAACTAGTATATTGAGCAGCATATCTTGTTGACCATAGCAGGAATGCGCATACTGTAGAGGTTGGACAATGTCACTATACGCCCAGCTCCTTTGCCTATGGATGAAGGAAGAGTCGTACCGTACGTAGGCCGATGTTCCGCCACATACCACTGCCAACTGATCCATGCCCCCCTTTCGCACCTCTTTAAAGATTTTATTATTTTTTAGGCATAATAATTTACTTTGCTCTTCATTTATATAAAATAATTTATTTTAACTCTCTACTTAATTTTTCTTTTATTTTAATTCTTAAACTTATAATTTTTTGTCAAATCACCTCAAAATAGATAAAAAAAATTAACCTTTTTAAAATTCCTTGACATCACATACATGTGAATTACCACATGGATAGCACATTAATATTCAATTAATTTTTCAAAACTCTAAAACTTTAAAAAATTATAAAAATTATTTTTAAAAATTAAAAACTATTAAAATTATTAAAAATATATAAAATTTATTAATTTATTTAATTTTAAAAAATTAATTAAATGTTGGCATGTTATCCATGTGTATGCCAAGTCAGCAAAGTTAGCAAAAGTTAATTTTTCCATTCACTTTAAGGTGATTTGATAAAAAAAACAAGTTAAAAAATTAAAAAAAGATGAAAATTAATATTTTGTAGATATTTTGTAAACATTGATTAATAATATATTTTACTTCAATTTCGATTTTGAAAATTTTAATATTTTAATCCGAATTTTATTATATGTAAATGGGTCACTTCTTTCATATTTACAAATAAAATAAAATTATTTTATTTTTTTACAAAAATGTTGAGTATTAAAATAAAGAAGGGGATATATTAAAATAATAAAAGGGGATATAGTTTTTTTTTTTTTCTAAAATAATTATTTATGAATTTTAATTCTCTACCGTTACTTCAACCAAAAGGGAATCAGCACACAAGAATGAGATTGCATGTGCATTAAACTAGGATATTGAGCATCATATATTGTTGACCGTAGCTGGGATGGGCATACTGTAGAGGTTGGAACAATGTCACTATGCGCCCAGCTCCCTTGCCTATTGATGAAGGAAGAGTCGTACCGGACGCAGGCCGATGTTCCGTCACATACCACCGCCCACTGATCCATGCCCCCCTTCCGCACCTCTTTAAATTCCTTTTCTTAACATAATATTTTTTAAATTATTTTAATTATCTATTTAAATTTTCGTCTCTTTTAAGTCTTTAATTTGTATTTTTTATCAAATTAATATTTTTCAACTTTACTCATTACATGCATGTGAATTGCCACGTGAATGGCATATTAGTATTTAATTAATTTTTTTAAAATTTTAAAACTTAAAAAAATAAAAATCATTGTTAAAAATTAAAAATATTTTTTATTATTTTAAAAAATTAATTAAATGTTGATATATCATCCACGTGATAATCTATATATGTGTCTCGTCAATAAAATTAATAAACATTAATTTTTTATTTATTTTGAAGTGATTTGATAAAAAAATACAAATTCAAAAATTAAAAAGATTAAAATTAATATTTTGTAACAACCATTAATAATATATTTGGATGGCATATAATCCTAACATTAAGCCAATAAATAATTATTTTAAAAGCTGATCTTGATTCTGCCTTTCACTTCACTTCACTTTTTCTTTTCCTTCTAAATTATTAAAATGTTTCATCTCGTCAATCTTGGTACACTTAAACTACTTATTTCCTCTCAAATATGTTTTAATGTTGTAGTTGACTTTGATTCCTTTTAGTAGTGTTTTTTTTATTGTTTGTAATAATTTAATTTGATTTTCAGTTTTTTATTATAATTTTTTTTATTATGAGTTTCAACATTATTTGATTCATAAATATCTTTTTAAAATTTCAATCAAATAAAAAAGATTAAAACATGTTAGAGCTCTTTACACTATTTTCAAAATTAAATTTTAATTTATGTATTTTAATTTTCAGACATTAAATCACTATTTTTTTATTTAAAAATCTTGGTACCTCTATTTAATTTTGCTGTTAAATTTAATGGTATTAAAGGTAAAATAATTTTTCAGCCCTCAACAATTACAGTTTTTTGTCAATTTGATCATTACCCTTTAAGAGTATATAAATATTTTTAAAATTTATTTTTGTCATAATTTAATAAAAACATAAAATATATATAATTGTTAAAAATAAAAATTATAATTTTTAAAAATATATTAAAAGTTCTTTAAAATTCAAAAAATAAAAAATAAAATTAATTTTAATTTTAAAATATAAACAAAATTTTCAAAATTTAATATTATGTAAATCAGACTTTAATCAAATTGAAAACCAATTAAAATAAAAAAATCAACCCCATTCGAAAACGCAACAATTACACATTAAATTCACAGTTAACATCCTTTGCAAAGGCAAGTCACTTTGGTTTCCTATGTTAAAATAATAAAAAATAAAAACCCTTATGAAACATAATGTGGGAATTGAAAAACTGCTCAAACAAAGGACATTCATGGAGGCCAACATAATTGAAAATGCCATCAACAATTGTAAGATCCAACAAAGGATGAAACTTTAAAAGGCCACAAAGGCAAAAGGCAAAGCGAAAGTCAAAAGGTTGATCTTGAATTTAGGATTTTACTCTAATTGTAGTTTAATTGACGGGGTTGAAAATTAGATAATTCCAATTTTAAAAATTTCATTTCATACAGTATTCCAAATAATAAATACATAAAAAAGATGTTTCATAGCATATACATAAATGCAATTTTATAGGAGGAGAGGTGATTCATTCCATAATACAATATGTCATATAAATCTCATAAAAGTCATGATCCACAACATTCAAGATGCATGTACCATAACTATTTATTATTTTTATGATTTTTTTTCTTTTTCTTCCTTTAATCATCTAATTATGAATTTTATTATTACATTTTATGAAATTAAGAAGTCAATATCACAACTTTAATTTGCGAGAATTCGATCATCATATTTTACTGAAAAGTAAGAAGTAAATCCAATTATTGGTAATGATCGTGTGAACTAAAATCGCTGATTTTTGTTAATTCATTACATATAATAATTAAACTGATGATTTTTACTGATTCATTGCATATAAATTGCTAAAGTACTTCTAATTTGAAGTTTGTGAAATGTTTAACAATGTTACTCAATTGGACTAACTTATTAGTTTTCGTAAAGTATAAAGATCAACTTCTTACAAAATTAAAGTAACAGATTTTAATTTCTCAATTTTCATAAATTAATTATATTTTTTTAATAAATGTTGCCATGCTTTATACTTAAACCTATTTTAAACATATTTTTATTATATTATTATTATGACATGTGAATCCAAATATTCACTAATTTTAATCTTAGTGGCATTGTTCTTAATTATTTTTAGTTTTACTAAAACCAATTTCACAGCTTATTGAAGAGTTGAGAATATTGAACATGACACACAATTATGTAATATTAAAAAAAATAACTAAAAACACAATAAAAAAACATGACATAAAAATGCAAATATATCAAAATCTATATAACACAAATTATTAACAAATAAAAAATTATATAAAATATGAAATAATTTAAACATAATTATAACATTAAAAAAAGTACAAATATGACATAGAATATATGAACTGATAGCAGTGACAACTAAGCCATAAGTCTGGTACATGTTTGCCCAGCATGATAAAAAGAGGGAAGGAGATATGGCAATAGTTGCGTTGTGGATTGGAATTTGCTACAGCGTTGTGGCCACATATGGTGGGATGCATGTTTCAGCGTTTTTGCCATGCGCGCGCCACTTATTTATATTATGTACATCTATGAACTCTAGACTGGTAACTAAGGGTTATTCGGGGAGTAGTAATAGAATTCTCTTTAAATATAATAGGTGCATGTATGATATGAATATTTGTGTGTAAATACTAACCTTTAATTATATATTATCAAAAAAAATGCCTATTTATCTATGTTATAACTCTTCTATGTATTTTACCTTAAAAAAAAAAAAAAAAAAAACTCTACTTGTATAATTTAGGTAGGCATTTAAAATTTGAGAAAATATATATTGAATTTTTAACTTTATAAGTAAGTTGATGAAAAATGTTCTATAGAGTATAGTAAAATATTTAAAAAATAAATATATAAAATAAATGGAACACATAACAATTTTTTAACTATGCTTGTAGAGTTAAAAAAGTATACTATACCGATTGAGTCTTAACTCGATTGGCATAGACATTGTTGCTAATACAGAAGGACATGGGTTCAAGTGTGCTAAAACGCATTATCCTCCTATTTATGAATTGAAGAGGAACTATGGGTAATTCTAGGTATTGTATCAAAAAGAGTAAATATAATAGAGTGTTTAAAAAAAAAAGGACACTATGAATATATCAAATATCACCCCTTAATAATTTACCAAAAATAAATAAAATATATTTATAAAAAATTATATAAAAATAAATGAGCTTTTAATTAAATAACAAGTTAATCTTTGACAATTTCGTTATCTTAACTTCTTAAATTAATTTGGGCTTAAATTATTTTATTATAAATATATAAAAGTAAAAAAAAAATTCATACAAATATTTGTTAGTTTTTAAAAAAAATAATTTTATTTTAATTAAATTGAAATTTGATTAACTCAAAACACCTAAAAATAGTATAGGTATATGAATAACAAATATAGGTAAATAATAAATTTACATCTATGTAAAAAATTATGTAACTAAAAACTATATTTATATATAAATATAAAAAAAAAACAATTCTAATGGAAATGACAAAATTAATCTTCGAAGACTTTGGTATTTGAAGTTGAAGTCCTAGGCTCTTGATTTAATTTGGGTTTAAATTTTTTTATGAATTTTATATAAATATATAAAGATAAAAACAATTTCATAATAATATTTATTGTATTTTTAAAAAATATTTTTTTTAACTGAACTGGAATTACTATATCTAAAATTAAGATGTTAAAATTTATGTTATACAAAATCTGACAATAATATATTTTTATATTCAGCTTATATTTTAATTATCTTTCTACTACTTAGGTTGTATAATCATATTTTTCCGTCACTAGTCATCCATCTTTCGGAAGATGCTGATTGTTAACGGTTGCTATATCGTGGGGCTCTTCAAGTAGTTCTGGAGTTTTCTCAAACCTTGAAAAATTGTGTTGATTATCATGTTTTCTTTCCCTAAGAAGATAATATACCGATACATGTGCCTTTAAAATTTACAGCATGGGTTGAATCTAACAACAATAATACTAGATTTTTACTGAAAAATGAATGTAATAAATTTTTAAATAGTCGAATATAATTTTGATTGAAATAGTAAATTTGATATTAAGTTATTATGTTTTAGATTTGAATCTTATCTTTTGCAACTATTTTTAGATTTTATATTAAAAGATAAAATTATCCTCAAAATAATATTTATTATTTTGTAAAATAAAAATTTTTTGGTAATTTTTTGATTAAAATTTTACGATTAAAACTCCGTTTATTTCACTGAAAATGAATTTCGAAAAATATCTTCTTTATTTTTCTGTGATTGTTTCATGGAAAATAATTTGGTCAATGGAAAATAAGTCATTTATCTTATAAAATGACTTATCATTTTTGAAAGCGTAAGTCATTTTCTAGAAAAGAGCTCCATTATGAGTGAGTTTATTTTTATATAAAAATTAACTTAAATCAAGTTTAATATTATTATATTATTAATAATTTTTATTTTTATTTTAAAAATTAATATAAAATATTATAGTTTCTAATATTAAACCTACATATTTAATTATCTATATCTAATCATACAATAAATTATAGTAATAAATTATTTAATATTTCAATTTTATTTTAATAATAAATTTTAAAAATAATAATTTTAAATAATATTCTTCATATATTATTAAAAAATTCAATATTAATATTTTAATAATAAATATTTATGTCGTGTTTATTTTACAAATAACAATGTAAAATATAAAATAAAGTCAATTAAACAATGGAAAGATGAAAAAATCTCAAATGTATGTTTGTTTTATTGAAAATAGTTTTTATGAAATATTTTTCAGGAAATCTACTGAACAACAGAAAATATTAACTTTTCCAGAAAAACAAGTTATTTTCTTGAAGTCATTTTCCGAAAGCCATTTTCAGTGAAAAAAAGAGCCTAAATTGAGACCCAGTTGATGGGTGATATATACAATATGTAAACAATTAAAATAGAATAAATTAGTTTAAATTGTGAGTAAAAATAAATTTAAATATGTAAATAAATGCGATTAAGAATATTAAATGCACTCCAATTGATTTCTAGCTCGTATTGTCATTTTTTTTATAGCACACTAAAATGTTATCATGTTAGGTGGCATTATTTAAAATGTTATCAAAATGTCAAAATGTTGACATATTTGTGAAAGAAAAATTCAACATTAAAAATATAGTTATAAAATATTCATTTAACAATTGAATGGCAAGTGAGATAAAAGGAAAATTGAATGGTAAGTAGAGTAGTAACTTACAAAAAAACCACCATCAATTTTAAGTTAGTGTCAAGTTAATTTGTAGTGTCAATTCAGTCTTTAAATGTTCCTAAAACTTTGGTAAATGGTAATAAGATTTTTCATAATTTTTTATACAATTATTATTACTATTGATAAACCATCTCAAACCCTTCTTATTTTATACAATTGTTATTATTATCAATAAATCTTCTTAAACTTTTAAATAAGAGAATAATAGGTACTTGAGCAAACTTGAACTTATATCATTATTATTCTTATAATAAACAACAATACCAACTGATCGAAGACCCAATGAATAATAACATTAAAATATTTTTATTTTAAAATACATAAATAGAATTTTTTTTTTTAGAAAAATAAAACATATTATCTAAAAATTTCTATCCAAATATGTTACGAATTCACCACAATTTTTTTTCGCAATAATATCAAATGAACAAAAATTTTCAAATCGCATTTTTTCAGCATTATTTTTTTAACTCAATTATTTTTCTGTAGATATATACAAAAAAAAATTTATTTTGGATTCCAAACCTAGAATAGACAAGGCAGTGTTTACATCCAAAATCTTCTAGTAGAAAGAAAAGGACCATTTATCATTTCCTTGTGTCGAATGATTGATATCAGGTGGCAAATGTCTAAAGAAACGATCTAAATTTTTTGAACTTACAACCATACGACCCAACTTGGCTGTGGGCTCCAAATGGTCGAAGAGCCTACTTGATCAGACCTGGGACGATGCCATAAGGGGCTGACCTTACCAATGCCCCAAGAGTTTTAGATTCTGAGTAAAGACTATGGGCCATAGCTGCGGCCTTGAATGGTGTCCGAACTTACTTACATGAACTAAAACCACACTTGAACTCCATTCTTTGTTCATACATGTATCTTGATCTGATTTGCAATGTCTTTGTTGGGGGTTAATAAAGGTATGTATTTAGTCGGGATCGATTCAGTTTACATATAAAATCAAGTAAATTGACAAATTTCTACGCCTAGATCGACAAACAAAATAATCAAACTCAACTTTTTGTTCCATTAGGTTGATTTTAGCAGTTTTTGACTCTTTTTTTTTTTTTTAATTTAAAAGATTACCATTGTAATTATAAAATTTTATGAGCTAACACTGACATGGTGTGTAAATACTAAAGACAAATTAAGTCTTATGAATCGAAGTTGGATAATTTTTTATTAAATATTTGGCTTGAAAAGCAATGATAAACAGAACCCAAATCTGTCTTACTGGGAGGAACATGGATGATAAATTCTCTATTAAATATAACAATCTCAAGGATTGTGCAGTGTTCAGTGACTTGCTTGAAATTTGAAACATATAATAGTAGATGTTAAGAAACAAAAGTTGAAATCAAAATGGGAGAAGAATGTTAAGGGCATGCCAGCTTTTCAAGTAAACAGAGTGAGTATGTTGTTAGAATAAAAAATCCAGGCCTTAGAAGGTAAAGATGATTAAAAAGGAATTGGCAGCAAGAAGCTGGAACCATTAAAGAGAAGAGTTAATAATAGAATTTGGTTTTAAAATTAAGATAGCTATGGGAATGCTATTAAAAATACAGAGGGAATTAAGGAAGCTTTTATCAATCATTTGCGTCGTCTTCAAGACAATCGTAGTGAGTACTTGCTTCCCCTAATGGATGCGAAGATATCAGAGAAGCTTTCTTCTCTCTTGGCCACTTAAAAGCTCCTGGGCCTAATTGAAAAGAAGCTATTTTCTTTCAAGAAAACTGGGAATTTATGGGTAAGTACATTGTTAATCTATTTCTTTGTCAAGGGAAAGTCAATAAAACCTTCATCCCCTCATCCCCAAGAACAATGCTTCCTACTATTCCCCTAAAATTCTGGTAAACAAACTTAAGTTGGTTCTTGGAGTTGTTATGATCACTCCTTTTCAAGAATGCTTTTATTCATAAAACACAAATGGGTGATGATGACATTGTTATGACTATTTTCCCGTCTCAGCTTCACAAATATTTGAAAAAAGATATCAATATTTTGGTCTTTAAAAAACATGAGATTATTTTTAAAAACTGTCGGGACCATTTTTGAAAATAAAAACGAAAACGGATGGTCGACTTGAGATTTTGAAAACGAGTACAAGTACTGGAGTCGCCACCAATCTTTTTTTAGTGTGATTGGTCACCTCAAAAGGGGTTGTTTTAAATAAACGATTTAATTTATTAAAACAACGATTTTGGGTCTGCGAATATCAGAAAAATAGGTTCGGGAGTGAGTTACGCACGAGGAAGGATTAGCACCCTCGATACGCCCAAAATTGGTACCTTGTTGATTAATTAGTGTCTTTAAAGTCGATGGTTCGAAAACTTGAAAGAATTTAAAACACGATCCTCATTTGCTTTAAAACATTCGGATAGGTTGAAAATGTGAATCAAAGGCTGGTTCGCCTTTAAGGTAAAACATCACATACAATACGTTAGGACATGACATTTCGACCTTTGAGGCTAAACTTGCCTTTTATTGACAATTTAATTTTGAAAGAATATTCGAATACTTGGGATAAACGAGGGAAACCGAAACCCAATACGTTAGGGTACAATTTCTTAAATTCCTAAGCACCGAATATTGTTTTAGCTTAGAAAATCTCATCTCGAGATAACAAAATATCACATCCAATACATTAGGATGCGACATCTCGAATTCTCGAGAATAAGTTTTTATATTGAAAAATTATGCATTTAATTTGAAAGGCTATTCAGTTATTTAGATTTAAACGAAAAACCGCAACCCAATACGTTAGGGCACGATTCCCGAGTGTCTAAATACAGAATATTGCCTTTATAAAGAATCGTTTTTGTATCGGACAAAGGAAACTTGTTATAAAACGTATAATGAACGATAATATGAGTATGCATAACAGGAATAGAATGTGGTAATGAAAGGCAAATGTAAGTAAGAGCAATAATATAGTACGCAAAATAGTAATAATGTATAAGCTTTTTATTTAAACTTTATGTTTTAAGAAGGATATTCGGGTATTTAGATTTAGACGAGAAAACCGAAACCCAATACGTTAGGGCACGATTTCTCGAATTTCTAAACACCGAAACATTGCCTTTATAAAAAGATCAATTTAGGTAGGGTAAAAATGTTGCATAATTTGTAATGAAAGTATTAAAACAATAACAGTAATAATAGTAATAATATTAACAAAAATAATAATGAAATGATGTGTTAGTAACATAATAAGAATAGTGATATATTAATAATAAAAATCATAATATGTACGAGAATATGTTCGTAATAAAATAACGATAATAATATACGATTTTAAAAAAAAGGTGGTAATAATGTAATAGTTAGGATAATATTAATATAGTATCAAGTAGAATATATTAATAATATATATGTATACAGAAAAAGGTGGTCAAAACTAGAAAATATATTAAACATAGTAGTATTAAAGTATAATAATAATATAGTAATGGAATAACATTAAAATGTTGTTATATTGTATGGTAGTTAAGATAATATTAGGGTAATACTAAATATTTAGGCAGTAAGAATATGTATATAATAATAATAATAATATAATAAAAAAATAAAAAAATAATAATAATAGCAATAATAATGAAATACAAAAGGCAAATATAATATAATAATAATATTAAAAATAAAGTAATAGATAATAACAGTGAAAATAATAATAATAATAATATAATATCAAAAATAATACTAAATATAATAATATAAAATGATAATAATAGTAATAATAATACTAATATTAAAAATATAGTAGTAAAATAGATATAATAATGATATGTACATAATATGGTGATAAATATGTATATAATATAGTATTAAAATATACACATAATAACATAATAGGAAAATAATGATAATGTTAAAAACAAATATTAATATTAATAATACTACATAAATACATACATATATTACAGATATGTACATAAATAACAAACATATACTAATATTAACAATAATAATACAATAATATAAATAATAAGTAAAATAATATTAAAATTAAAATAAAATAATGAGGAAAAGTAAAAAGGACAAAATCGAATCAGAAATCAAAGCTTTGAGGCAAATTTATAATAAAATGCAAAAAGGAGGACTTATTTGAGCACGCGCGAGACGTAGGGGGACCAAAAGGGTAATTTTTCCGTGCCTTTAAAATGCAGCGTATCGGGAGGGATTGAATCGCAAGACGCGATAAATTTCAGGGGCAAATCTAAAAACATCAAGGATTTAATTGCGAAAGCTCCAAAAAGTGGAAGGGCCAAATGCGCAATTAGCACTTCCGTGGTAGAAAACACGCGGGTCCTCTCAGTTCGGGTCGGATCAATCCTACCCGGGGCCAAAACGACGTCGTTTTATTTGAAACGGGGGTCCAAAACGGTGTGTTTTGACCCCCTATATAAGTTAAATTTTATTTGTTTTTTTCATTTCAGTTAGCTGCTTAAAAAAAAAAGGGGAATGAGGGCTCTTTCCTTCTCCCAGGTGAGCCCAGAATCCGGTCACCGGAGCTCCGACAGCAACCGTAGCTCCGCCGCCTTCGGCCACCGTGCACGGTGGCCGGAAAAAGGTAAAATCTCGAAAATTTTTTATTTTTTATTATTTATTTTTTATGATATATATATTTGAAACGAAAGAAGGAAGAATAGAAGAGATAAAAAGATTCAAAGTGAAAAATAAATAAATTACCTTCGCTCTGATTTTGATTTTTTTTTATGTTTTTGTTCACTGATTTGGTGTTTGATCTATGCTTTGATATCACTGTTTGTGTTTAATCTTTGGTTTTTGCTTCTATTCATTTAGTGCCGAGAAAAAAAAAGGCCTTTTAAACTATTTCTGAATCGGCTTATATAGCCTCTTGTACAAATTGTTTTCTTTTCTTTTTATTCCGTCTTGTCTTCTTTACTGTTTGCAGTTGTGAAGGGCGGTGGACTTGACTGGTAGCGGTGGTGGCAGGCTTTGACAGAGCAAGTGGAGCCGAAAGTCAAAGCTAGGGTTAGGTTCGGGTTAGGTTTAGGGGTCTGAAACGGGTATGGGTTTCTGTAACGGGTTACGGGTTAGTTTATGTATTTGGGCTCGGTGGGTATTGGGCTAAGTTGTAACGGGTTTTAGGGGTTTGTATGGGTTTAATTTAATGGGTTTAGGTTATTTGTAAAAAGGGCCAAAATTGGCCTATAACAGCTGCCCCTCTTTGCTCATTGTCGTGTAACGGGAATAGAGCAAAGACATAAAGAAAGGCCAATTTTGCCTGGTCTTGCCAAATCTTGACTTCTTTGGTGCTCTTCTTGTTCAGGTAGTCACTTTCAAGTCCACCGCCTCTTGTAGTTTTGGTTCGATCCATCGCGACTTCAGAGCTATGACTTGTAGCCTCGATCTATCGCCTCTTCAGAGATATAAAATTCATCGTGATCTGCTCTTCTGCAACTTCAGAGATGAGATCTGGTATCTTCAATCTGCTCTGCTGCAACTTCAGGGTTGAGATCTGGTATCTTCAATCTGCTCTGTTGCAACTTCAGGGAGGCAAAATCTGTATCTTCGATCAGCTCCAACCTTTATTCTTTATTGAAAAACAAACGTCGAAAATAGCTCGGCCTGCGAGCTCTCGCAATATGGGTTAATTTTTGGATCATAAATTGAAAGTACCTCAGTGTATGACTCGAGACTCAACTCACCTCTCGCAATATGAGTTGACCTCTTTTTTGAAAAAACAGAAATTAAAAAGCTCAACTCACCTCTCGTAATATGAGTCAATTTTTAAAGAAAAACAGAAATTAAAAGGCTCAACTCATCTCTCGCAATATGAGTTGGTCTTTTTGAAAAACAGAAATTAAAAAGCTCAACTCACCTCTCGCAATATGAGTTGATTTTTTTGAAAATAGAAATTAAAAGGCTTAACTCACCTCTCGCAATATGAGTTGATTTTTTGAAAAACAGAAATTAAAAGGCTCAACTCATCTCTCGCAATATGAGTTGATTTTTTTGAAAAACATAAATTAAAAGGCTCAACTCATCTCTCGCAATATGAGTTGGTCTTTTTGAAAAACAGAAATTAAAAGGCTCAACTCACCTCTCGCAATATGAGTTGATTTTTTTTGAAAAATAGAAATTAAAAGGCTCAACTCACCTCTCGCAATATGAGTTGATTTTTTTTGAAGAACAGAAATTAAAAAAACAGAAATTGAAAATACATCAGCATGTGAGCCAAGGTTCAACTCACCTCTCACAATATGAGTTGATTTTTGAAACATAAATTGAAAAACAGAAATTGAAAATACCTCAGCGTGTCCTGAGGCTCAACTCGCCTCTCGCAATATGAGTTGATTTTTAGAAAACAGGAATTTGAAAAATAGAAATTGAAAATACCTCAGCGCGTGAGCCGAGGCTCAACTCACCTCTCGCAATATGAGTTGATTTTTGAAAATAATTAAAAAATAGAAATTGAAAATACCTCAGCGTATCCTGAGGCTCAACTCACCTCTCGCAATATGAGTTGATTTTTAGAAAACAGGAATTTGAAAAATAGAAATTGAAAATACCTCAGCGCGTGAGCCGAGGCTCAACTCACCTCTCGCAATATGAGTTGATTTTTGAAAATAATTGAAAAACAGAAATTGAAAATACCTCAGCGTGTCCTAAGGCTCAACTCACCTCTCGCAATATGAGTTGATTTTTTTTAAATAAAAATAAAAATATCAGAATACCAAAACGTGTCATCTGGTGAGACTCGGGTGTCTTTTCCTTTGATTCAGTGGTTATCGTCAAAACCTCTTGCTCTGCTAGAGTACCTGCATATGTCATGCATGATGTTATCATGATATGCATGTGTTGGTCCTAGACTCCTTTATGCCTACATGATTATGCTATGCGCCCTAGGCATGTTTGTCATATGTTCCTTTTCGTCACGATTTTTGATGATCTGTGTTCGTTGTTTTGACTTTTGGTTCTCTTCAAGCCTTGTACCCGTCCTCAAGCTATATGAGCAATCTACGTTTCTCTGATATCATTCTTTTACCCCTAGTTGAACTTTTGTCCCTGCTTTGAGGCTCTTGTACTTATCAATTTTTCATCCAGGTAATGCTTAACATTTCTTTTGTTCAGAGTATGCCATTTTACTATTTAGCATTTAAATAAACCATACAATGGGATGCATGAAAATGGTTAGGTGGGTATGAAAGGGAAACTTCACATTTATTTATTTCAAAAGTAACAAACAAAGAAAGTTGACCAAAAACAGATAAAAGTATCATGAAGAGGAAGGGGATTGTATTCAATGGATACAAATGTTCTAGATATTCAACGCATGAACTCTTCCACATTTCTTAATCAAGAATCTTTTCGAGCATGGCTTCTTGCATAGAAGATTTCGAACTTTCAAAAATGCTTCAAATACTGTAGTCTTGCCGTTTGACTTCCTGTTCAAATCATCTTGCCCCTTGAGTTCAAATCTGCTTCATTAGGATGCCCTTTAGGGTTTTCATCCTAATCCTATTTGTTTACCAAGACGCCCTTTCGGGTTTTCATTTTGATCTTTTTTTGTTTACCAAGACGCCCTTTCGGGTTTTCATCTTGATCTTTTTTTTTTGAACTTTTAGGCATAATATTTCTTCACAGCATCTGAATTCACTGGATTAGATAATTCTTTCCCATCCATCTTAGTGAGAATCAGAGCTCCACCCGAGAAGGCTTTCTTTACAACATATGGGCCTTCCCAATTTAGTACCTATTTTTCTCGGAAGTCTTTCTGTATTGGGAGAATCTTTCTCAGCACAAGTTCTCCTTCGCGGAATTTTCTTGGCCATATTTTCTTGTCATGGGCCGCAATCATTCTCTTTTGGTACATCTGTCCATGGCAAATTGCCTTCAAACGTTTTTCTTCGATAATGTTCAATTGATCGTATCGAGCTCGAACTCATTCTGCTTCCTCTAATTTTGACTCCATTAAGACTCGTAAAGAGGGGATCTCAACTTCGATGGGCAGCACGGCTTCCATTCTATAGACCAGAGAGAAAGGGGTTGCTCCTGTAGATGTTCTCACAGATGTGCGGTATGCATACAGAGCGAATGGTAGCTTTTCGTGCCAGTCTTTTTATGTCTCAGTCATTTTCTCAATAATCTTCTTGATATTCTTGTTAGCCGCTTCAACAGCTCCGTTCATCTTCGGGCCATAAGGTGAGGAGTTATGATGCTTTATTTGAAATTGCTCACATACTTCCTTCATCATCTTATGGTTCAGATTCAAGGCATTATCTGAAATGATTCTCTCAGGCAAACCATATCGACAAATGATTTCCTTTTTTAAGAACCTGTAAACTGCAGTCTTTGTCACGTTGGCAAACGAAGCGGCTTCTATCCATTTTGTGAAGTAGTCTATAACTACAAAAATGAATCGGTGCTCGTTAGAGGCTTTAGGGGAAATCGGCCCTATAACGTCCATGCCTCACATAGAAAAAGTCCACGGAGAAGTCATGACATTAAGGGGCGAAGGGGCTGCATGAATCTTATCGTCGTAAATTTGGCATTTATGGCACTTTCTTGCATAACTGATGCAGTCGCTTTCCATCGTCATCTAGTAATAACCGAGTCTCATAACCTTCTTGGCCATAGTGAAACCATTGGCATGCGTCCCACAAATTCTTTCATGAACATCTTCAAGTATTTTTCTAGCTTCAATAGTGTCCACGCATCTCAGAAGCACTTGATCTTTTCCTTTTTTTACAGGATGTCCCCATCAAGAACGAATCCCATTGTCATTTTTCTGATTGTTCTTTTGTCGTTCTCATTTGCTTGTTCGGGATACCTTTGATTCCTGACATATTCTAAGATATCATGGAACCATGGCCGTCCGTCTGCCTCTTTCTCAATGCTACAACAATGTACAGGGGCCTCATATATGCTCATTTTGAGGGGCATTATTTCTGTTTCTCTATTTGCTTTAAACATTGAAGCCAATGTGGCTAAGGCATCTGCTAATTGGTTTTCTTCTCGCGGATGGTAATTGATAAACACAAAATTATACATATTTTTACCTCACATTTAGCCTATAATTTGGATGGTTTCTTACTAATTTTATAAGAACTGGTGCTCTTAACCCCTCTTTTTCATATCTTATACTCAGGAGAGCATAGGGAAAATGAAAGAACAGAAAACGGGCCTAAAACGGTGAAAAATGGACCAAAAAGCACGAATCACACGGGCCAAGAGATGACACACGGCCGTGCCACACGGGCGTGCCTCACGAAGATCACACGGACAAAGCCCCGACAAGCACGGCTACTATACACGGGCATGTTAAATCACACGGCCTCTATCGAACCCACACGGGCGTGGAACATGGGCGTGTTCTAGTCGCGGGAAAGACGAATTTCACTTGAATTGGGATGCTTAGGGGCTAAGAAAGAGTCCCCAAAAGTTCTCTATATAAAGATCCCATAAGGCAACATAGAGGAGGTCTTCTTCCACCTTTTACACACCTCTATATTCTTTTCCTCTCGTCTTTCTGCCACACCACAGGTAGAAGCAAGGGATTACTCGAAGGGAGAAGCCAATCAATTCATCTCAAGAGCCGAAGTTCTGCATCAACATAGAGGATTCTCCTAAATTCCTTCAGGGGTTTTTGGTTTCTTTTATGATTTGTTATTTTACAACTTCTGAGATGTTTTCTTTTATTATTATGAACTAAACCCCTCAAATACTTGAGGGGGATGAAACCTAAGACAGATCTTGTTATTTATTCTTGATTTTTATGAGAATTACTTGAATTGTTCTTAATTATGTGTTTTTAATCCTTGATTTAATAGTCCTAGGTATTAATTCAAGAATTGGATGTGCTTAGAGCAGAGGAGCAAAAGTCCCTGTGATAAGAGTAGATCTACCATAATTAAGCGGAGTTGCATGCAACCCTAGACATAGGGCGACATAAATCTGCCGGATTAGGGTCAAACCTAATATGGGGAACCATGGATCGAATTAATGCAACCTAGGGAGTTAATTAATAAAGGAACTTTAATTAACAACTTAGGCCTAGTTGCTCTTCACCTCGACAGAGGGTTTAGCATAGATTAGGGATCTCTACGGATCAAGTCAAGTAAATAACTCGTATAAATCAAGAAATTAATAACAAGTGAAGTCTAGGTGGATTCTCCCTTAAGTATTGATCATATCAATTAGCTTTTCCCTAAAAGGTCTTCCCACTTTATTTTTCCTGTTTTTCCTTAGTTGATTTTAGAGTTAGTTTTAGACAAACCCTCATTTAATTTTTAGGTTAAATAATAGAAAGGAAGTGAGTAATAGTACTTTCGGTTCCCTTGGGTACGTTACTCGATCTTATCACTAGACTATACTACTGTCGACAGGTGCGCTTGCCTTAAAACGTCGTGATATTAGTCAGTTTAGGTTTGATCAAGTTCTTTATAAATTTTATTACTTCATATCACGCGGATATCAGTAATTAAAAGTTACTTCTTCGAATTCTTTGATCAGTTCTGCCACTAGATCACTGTATTTAACCAATTTCAGATCCTTCACTTCCCAATCTCCACGGATTTGGTAAATCACCAACGCTGAGTCTCCGTACGCCTCTAAAGTTTTGACGTTTCGTCCAATTGCTGCACGAAGTCCCATGATACACGCCTCATATTCCGCTATGTTATTAGTACAGAAGAAGTTCAATCTGGCGGTGAATGGATAATGGCTCCCTTCTGGTGATATCAAGACTGCTCCGATCCCATGCCCCAACGCATTCGATGCTCCATCAAAGTACATCTTCTATGACTTTGCTTTTGATGACTCACATTCTTCTTTTGTAATGCACATCAAGTCTTCATCCGGGAAATCAAATTTCAATAGCTCGTATTCCTCTATTGTTCGAGCTGCTAAGAAATCAGCTATTGCACTTCCTTTTATCGACTTTTGGCTTACATAGACGATGTCGTATTCTGATAGTAGGATCTGCCACCGTGCCATTCTTCCTGAGAGTGCTGGTGATTCCATCATGTACTTTATTTGGTCCAGCTTCAAAATTAACCATGTCGTATGATACAACATATATTGCTTGAGTCTCCGGGCTACCCAAACCAAAGCACAACAGAAATTTTCAATTGACGAATACTTTGACTCATACTCCATGAACTTTTTGCTGAGATAGTAAATCGCCTTCTCTTATTCCTGACTCATCATGTTGCCCCAATACGCAACCCATTGAATTTTCAAACACAGTTAGATACAATATTAACGGTCTTCCTGGAGTTGGCGGTACTAGCACTGGAGGACTGGACAAATACTGTTTATCTTGTTAAAAGCCACTTGGCACTCCTCGTTCCATTCTCCTGGATTATGTTTTCGAACGAGTCGAAAAATTGGGTCACACTGGTTGGTAAGCTGAGCAATGAATCGAACGATGTAGTTTAATCTTCCTAAAAATCCTCTAACTTCTTTTTGTGTGCGAGGAGGCGGCAGTTCCTGTATGGATTTTATCTTATCTGGATCAACTTTAATGCCTCTTTTGCTGACAATGAAGCCTAGCAATTTTCCTAAGGTTGCCCCAAACGTACACTTGGCTGATTAAGCTTCAATTGGAACTTTCTTAGTCTTTCGAACAACTTTCTGAGGTTCTCGATATGCTCTATTTCCCCTCGGGATTTGGCAATCATATCATCAACGTAGACTTCTATTTCTTTATGCATCATGTCATGGAACAAAGTGACCATGACCCTCTGATATGTTGCCCCAGCATTCTTTAATCCGAACAGCATCACCTTGTAACAGAATATCCCCCACATCGTTACAAAGGTGATTTTCTCCATATCTTCAGGAGCCATCTTGATCTGGTTATACCCTGAGAATCCGTCCATGAAGGAAAATAATGAATGTTCAGCTGTGTTATCTACCAATGTATCAATGTGCGGTAAGGGAAAATTATTTTTGGGACTCGCTCGATTCAGGTTGCAATAATCCATACACATTCGTACTTTGCCATTCTTCTTCGGTACCGGGACTATGTTAGCCACCCATTCTGGGTACTTGGAGGCTTGTAGGAAGCCAGCATCAAATTGCTTATTAACTTCTTCTTTTATCTTTAATATCATTTCAAGTCTCATCCGTCTTAGCTTTTGTTGAATGGGTTTGCATTCTGGTCTCAGTGAAAGTCTGTGGACCATTATATCTTCATCTAATCCCGGCATGTCTTGATACGACCATACAAATACATCTTTGTACTCACGGAGCAAAGCGACCAAATCATGTCTGGTGTCATCTGAAATAGAGGTCCCAATCTTCACTTCTTGTTTCTTCTCTTCATTTCCCAAGTTTACTGTCTCAAAAGCTTCTTGATGTGGTAGAATCTGTTTATCTTCTTGTTCTACCATTCTTAGTAAGTCAGGAGACGAGACATAGTCTTTAACATTTTCCTCAACTTCGAACTCTCCCAAACAAATAGCTTTCTCGAAATCGATTTCAAGACTTGTAACGGGTTTGTTCATGTCGTTGATATTTGAGCACCTGAAAGTTAAACGAAAAGAAAACTATAGAGAAGCATCAAAGTATTGGAGCAATCAGGCATAATGTTATGGCATGATATGAGGTAAATGTAAGGGCAGGTTGTGAAATGAGAGGAATATTACGGAGTTAATGAGAATGAAAAGACCATGACAAAATGCATCTCTAGTAACGTTCATTTAAAAGATAAAGAGCAAACATAAGCTCTTACAAAAGAATCTCACTATTACTTAGGGACACACAGAAAGAAAGTGTTAACATTGAGCATTACTCTCGAGAAAACTTAGAAACTACAGGAAGCTCCACAGCAGTCCAATTGTTCAAAACGAACCCAGGAGGACAAGGGCGTATCATTGAAACATCTTCAATTGCATCAGCCTCTTTGTCAATGACATTTATACTGATATTTTGAAAACCCCTTTCGATTAATACCAGCGTGCTTCTTGGATTCTCTTGCCCCGGGTATATCATTCCCGTAGATGTAAATGTTTTTAATAGAGGAAGGTACTCTATAGGCTCCCATTCTGGTTCTCGGCGTAAGGTTCTTGCAATCTTTCTTTCCTGATCCTTCTTCCACTGTTTTCTTCTTTGACGCGCATCTGGTTGGAAACCTAAATCGTATCGAGCTTGGTGAGGTATTGGCTTTAAGGCCCTGACTATCCCTTGCTGAAATCTTTCTAAACCTTTTCTCGCTCGGGCTCCCTTTCCTACGGTTAGATTGATTCCCATCCTAGTATTTTTAGACAGCTTAGGCACGGAAATTTTGTTTCCCTCAGTAACAAATGTGGCGTTGACAAATTCGAGAGATCGGAAGGAACATTCCACTGCGTCTTTGCTTACTTCATGGTGCGGTGCATCAGCAGAGATAGATGCGACAATGTCTTCTTCACCCTCAACCGTGACCAAACAGCCATCCATGATAAACTTCACCTTTTGGTAGAGGGATAATGGAACTGCTCCGGCAGAATGGATCCAAGGTCTTCCCAAGAGGCAGTTGTATGAGGGTGTAATGTTCATGCCTTGAAACTCAACATCATATATGTAAGGGCCTACTTCCAAAGGGATCTTAATTTTTCCCATGACTTCTCGTCTTGTCCCATCGAATGCCCTTACCGTGGAATGACAAGTCCTTAGATAGGACAAATCCATTGGAATCTTGGATAGTGTGGCCAAATGCATGACATTAAGTGCCGACCCGTTATCGATGAGCACGTTCGGTATTATGTAACCCCTGTAGTGGGTTGTAATATGTAATGCTTTCACGGAGCCTCTACCATTGGGCGGTATTTCATCATCACTAAAAGAAATGAAATTATCCGCGTTCAGATTATTTACCCATCTATCCAGCTTCTCAACAGATATGTTGTTTACCATGTAAGCTTGATTTAACACCTTCAACAAAGCATTCTGGTGGGGTCCTGAATTTAGTAGTAGAGATAATACCAAAATTTGTGCTATCTGCTTACTCAATTGTTCCACCATGTTATACTCGCTGTGCTTGATAAACTTTAAGAATTCCTGTGCTTCTTCCTCGTCCACAGGCTTTTTAGTTTCTGGTTCAGGCACAATTTCACGCTCAGCTTTGGCCTCATGCATTAATGCTTTTCCTTTTTGCTTCAGGTCACTATTTTTTTTCGTCGGCTCAACTTCCTTGGAATAACACCGCCCACTGCGAGTGAAATGGCCCACTTCTCCCACACTTCCAGTCGTAGTTTTAGACTTTTCACCTTTAGGTGTGACGATGTTAACATCGTATTTTCAAGGTACTACTTTGTCGTCTTTATAAGGAAAAGGCGACGGTACTTCAATTATCACTTTCGATTTTACCAGCTCTTTCTTCACGTCATAATAAATTATCAGCGGTCGATCCGCACTATACGGGAAACCTGACAATTGATCGTCAGAGGCGTATATTTCTCCTTTATCGGCCTCTTTTCCTTTGTTAAAAAATCTCAATTTCCTTATTATCTATCATATTTTGCAACAATCTCCTGAATTCTGCACAGGACTAAATGTCGTGTCCTTCAATACCATGGAATTCGCAAAAACTTTGACCTTTTTCTGCAATAATTCTATTAGAGCAATTGAGCAATCCCTTCTCAACCAGTACCTCCCAAATTTTCTGCAGAGGTGTCTTTACTTCCGAAACACAGCTTTTGGTTTGCCAATCGTTCTCCTCCGTAACCACGCTTACACTCCCTTTACTGTGGTTAGGGAATGGGTTCCCGGCTGTATTGCTACCACCATCAAATCGCAGGATGCCCGCATCAATGAGTCCTTGAACTCTTCTTTTAAAGGCAAGGCAGTTTTCTGTGGAATACCCTTGATTCCCAGCATGGTATACGCAACTAGCATTTGGGTTGTACCACTTCGGGTACGGATGCTTCAAGGGTGCCATATAGTGTGGGGATATCAGCTGTTTCTCCAAAAGTTTTGGGTACAGTTCCCCATACGACACGGGGATAAGAGTAAATTGTGGTTTCTCGGGATTGGATCTTGTTAGCCTTTGTTCGTTTTGGGGTTGGCCATGGGCGAGTATAGCATTTTGTGGGAATGTGGCGACCGGTCTTTGATTACTCGTGGCGTAAATGGGGTAAGAAGGGTAATGAGGTGGTGTTTGGTAGTATGGGGTCTGAGGAGGATAATAGAGATTTAGAGGTGGATAATTTCGAGGTCGGGGTTGGTTTAGGTACAAACTAAGGGTATAACGGCTGCCAGTTCCCACCATATGGGCTTCTGGTTCTTTCTTCTTCATGGGCGCTGCCCTTTTTGAACTTTCTTGACCTTCTATTGTTCTGCTCTTGACAGCATTCTCAATGAGCTCGCGCGGATATCACAATATTCGTAAAATCCTTCGTGGCACTTCCCACTAATTTGTCATAAAACGGTACCTTTAATGTATTGATAAAGAGGATGGTTATCTCAGTTTTTGTTAGTGGAGGCTCCACTTGAGCCGAGACGTCCCTCCATCTCTGCGCATACTGTCTAAAAGATTCTGACGGCTTTTTCTCCATCATTTGCAAAGTCATCTGGTCGGGCACCATATCAGACACATGTTTATACTGTTCACAAAACGCCGATGCTAGGTCCTTCCACGATCGAATTCTTTCTCTACTTAGCTGGTTATACTATCTAAGAGCTGATCCGATCAGACTGTATTGAAAGTAGTGTATGAGCAGCTTGTCTTCATTCACATAGCCAGTCATCTTCCGGCAAAACATGATAAGATGCACTTTCAGATATCTCGTCCCATCGTACTTTTCAAAATCAGATACCTTAAATTTCGGCGGTAAGACTAGATCGGGCACCAAGCTAAGCTCTTTGGTGCTTAATGCCGAGAAGACCTCAGTGACTTCTATTGCTTTAAGTCTTTCCTCCAAGCTCCTATACTTCTCTTGAGCCTTGTGATCATCCATTTTCAACCTGGCTATTTCTGCTGGATCATCTAAATCGGAAACCGTAGGATTGGTAAAAGTGGCTCCTAGGTTTGACACAAATATTCCTTACCCTAGATGGGCAGGTGGCATGGGTCGCTGCTCCGGGCCTGTGGATTCCCCTTGCGTGTACCCTCTTTGTGTTGCGTGGGCGTGCGGTGGAGTAAATCCTAGGGGATACAGTAGATCCTGATTGTGATTGACTCTTGGCTGTGGCTCCATAGTGTCGGAGCTTTGTGCAGGTCTCTTTCCTTTATCTAATCCTCTGGCTAACAGCTGAGTCAGCTGATCCATCATGTTTCTTTGTGATTCCAGCGTTCGGTCTATCATGTCCTGCTGGATCTTGACCAGCTGCTCTTGTATTTGTTCCTGTGTCTCCTTCTGGAGCTGTTCTAACCTTTCCATCCTTTGATCCATATTTCTTGACTTTGTACGGGTATCGTAACGGTGTTTGGTTGGTTGGTTTTTAGTGGTTTCCAGATTAACTGTCATAATTTTAATTAATTAGGGTCTTTCAACGAGGATTAATGCATATAATGCGATGCAATGCATATGAATGAAATGAATGCAAAAAGAGGCGTTGATTCTTATTCAATTCTATTAGACCACTTTTTTAGAAAGCGAATTTCTTTACATAAGGCGGAAGATTACATATACGACTTGGCCATGTTCCCTAGAGCCTTAACTTTTCTAAGAAGCAAAGCTAAGTCTCGGCCACGATCTGATACCGACTCAAACTTTAAACTTAGTATATCGGCCTGAGCTGTCAGGGTTTGCAGATGATCAGTGACTTCTCGAATTTGAGCCAAGGTTTCGCCCATGATATGATCCCGGTCTCTAACCCGATATTAAGAGTGGTGGAGCTGCTCTTTCCAATGTTCATTGTTTGCTTCAAGAAGTTCAATTTGTATTTCAGCATTTTGCAGCGACATTTCTAACTCCTCTATCTTCGCCTTTAACTCCTCAATTTTCCTTAAGCTAGCTTTTAGCTTAATTACGGAGTTACGGTTATGATGATGATGTAGGGATTTTTCCAAGTCAGCTACCCGAGCTCGTAACCTTTCTTTTTCGCTTTGGTTCTCTAGCAAACTTCTTCTCAGAGCATCTTCCCGTACCTGGGCCTCCTGAAATTGCCTCTCCCAGTGACCAGCTTTAGTTTGTTCTTCTTTGACTTCCTGTCGCCACTGTTCTGATGTCTTACCCAAACCAGCAGTTCTTCTTGCCCTGCAAATCTTCTTGTACCGCGTCTTCAGATCATCTAAATCTTCTTTGACCTTGTTCTTCTCTTTTCTTAACTTTTCAGCTTCTAGTTTGTGGATGTCAACGTCTAGTCCCAACTACATCTTTTCTTCTTCGAGCTTTTGTATCTTCTTTCCTAATTTCCGGCTCTTTTCTTTAAAGTCTTGTTTGATGACTTCTAACTCTGACGGGATTACTCGTAGATCCTGTTTTAATGGCCGAGCATTTTCTTGACTTGGCAAAAGGATATTATCGTTGACTCTCCTACTTCTCCAGCAATCATACTCGGGGGTTGACATTGGATTTGCATCGAATGTCTTCATTCTACAGGTTTGGCCCCAAGCCTTTGATATCTCACGAATTTTCTGCTTATAGTTTTCGCCCTTGTATATGAACTCACATTGGGCTAAACCTTGAGTTGCCGGTACAAACTGTCTCGAGCGGTACTACCTTAACACAAGTAGTGGAGCATATCCGAAGGCTCCCCATATCCCGAGTAAAGAAACCCAGTCAAAGTTACCACAATGATATAAGATTTCATCAGGTGTCATCCTTGGAGCCTTCCATTCGACGTCTTCCACTTGTAAATTCTGAAGAATTACCATCCATTTTTCTTCTGAAATGTCATCCCGTCTGGGTGTAGATGCTATTTCCTTTAATGGAGAGTAGTTCTCATAGCAAGCTCAGTAGGACGGCTTTTTCACTTTCCAAAAGTGACTATGAAACCAAGCTAACAGGAGTTGTGCACACCCTATAAATTTTCCTTCGCCGGCCCTTCGACATGCATTCAAGGATCTGAAAGTCTCTGCCAGGATTGTGGGGACCGGAGTGACCCTTTTATTCAGTCGATCAAATAAATTGGTGACCGCTTCATCTATGTGTCTCAAGGCCTTAGGGAAGATCACCAGTCCATAGATGCCCAAAGCGAACACGTCAACTCTTATCTTCATATCAGGATGCGCTAGAACCAGATCCTTCAAACTTTTCCAAGGGATGCACTTGCCTTCCCCTTTTTGCTGAATTCGGGCTGCAACCCACTGCTCGCTCATCCCGGTGATATTCATTAATTTCTTCACAAAATTTAGGACGTTGACCACCCTAACATAGGCTTTGTTGGTCTGCATTCTCGGACAACGAAGTAAGGTGGTGTATTCTTCCACAGTAGGTACCAGATCCACATTCCCAAAAGTAAAACAACTATATGCTAAGTTCCAAAATTGAGTCATGGCTCGGAACAAATGCTTATCTACCTTAATGTCGAGTAAGTAAGGTAGATCCCCATAATTATAGTAAAACAGTTGCTTGGCCTCGTCGTCCCAGTTGGCCCATATCTCTCTCAACTCTCGGAGATCATTTTGTGTTACGCTGATGCTGGTAAAGTCCCACAATTCTGATGTGTATTCCTCAACCAAACTATCTCCTTTTTCTTGCCATGTCTTCTCGGACCACTTTCGGACGGTCGCATTTTCTTCCACTCTATCAAGAAACCCCTTTTCCATGATAAGCACTCTATTTAGCAACCGAACCTGAATTGATGCCTCTTTTTTATGACGATGCGATGCAATGCAATCATGAACAAAACAAAACAAAACACGTCAGTACCAAATAAAAATAATAAATAGAGCACATATTTGGGTAACTGCTATAGTTTGGCCCAATTCTACCCAGGGTGGGCTCTTAAGGCTTGGTACATGCGGTTCGGTTCTAGAGTAAAGGGTACCTGAACCTGCAGATTCCTCAATCCTCACCCATTATAGGCTCATATGGATGGAGTTCGGTTCAGGGGGATACATTTCCCTATGGCCATGCGGAGGTGAAAACCTTACGAAGACATAAGTACGGATGTATCCCGGAAGCAATCCACTAGCCCATGCGGAGGTGAAAACCTCACGAAGGCATAGTTTCTCACTCCCACTTAAATGGTGCGACCCCGACGGTCATGCAAATAGAATGTGCAGAGACATAAAAAGCTTACAGTAAATACGAAATAAAATAATGAAGATCGTATCGCAAAATTGACAAAATGTAATGAAAGGATCGTATGTTGAAACAAATTTCCAAATTTCGACGGAAAGACAAAAATTAATCAACTCGTGGCTCTACTCTCTTTTGACTTCCCTAGCGGAGTCGCCAAGCTGTCGGGATCATTTTTGAAAAAAAACGAAAATGGACGGTCGACTTGGGATTTTGAAAACGAGTACAAGAACTGGAGTCGCCACCAATCTTTTTTTGGGTGTGATTGGTCACCTCAAAAGGCGTTGTTTTAAATAAACGATTTAATTTATTAAAACAACGATTTTGGGTCTGCGAATATCAGAAAAATAGGTTCGGGAGTGAGTTACGCACGAGGAAGGATTAGCACCCTCGATACGCCCAAAATTGGTATCTTGTTGATTAATTAGTGTCTTTAAAGTCGATGGTTCGAAAACTTGAAAGAATTTAAAATACGATCCTCATTTGCTTTAAAACATCCGGATAGGTTGAAAATGTGAATCAAAGGCTGGTTCACCTTTAAGGTAAAACATCACATCCAATACGTTAGGACATGACATTTTGACCTTTGAGGCTAAACTTGCCTTTTATTGGCAATTTAATTTTGAAAGGATATTCGAATACTTGGGATAAACAAGGGAAACCGAAACCCAATACGTTAGGGTACAATTTCTCAAATTCCTAAACACCGAACATTGTTTTGGCTTAAAACATCTCGAGATAACAAAATATCACATCCAATACATTAGGACGCGACATCTCGAATTCTCGAGAATAAGTTTTTATATTGAAAAATTATGCATTTAATTTGAAAGGCTATTCGGTTATTTAGATTTAAACGAAAAATTACAACCCAATACGTTAGGGCACGATTCCCGAGTGTCTAAATACAGAATATTGCCTTTATAAAGAATCGTTTTTGTATCAGACAAAGGAAACTTGTTATAAAACGTATAATGAACGATAATATGAGTATGCATAACAGGAATAGAATGTGGTAATGAAAGGCAGATGTGAATAAGAGCAATAATATAGTACGCAAAATAGTAATAATGTATAAGCTTTTTATTTAAACTTTATGTTTTAAGAAGGATATTTAGGTATTTAGATTTAGACGAGAAAACCGAAACCCAATACGTTAGGGCACGATTTCTCGAATTTCTAAACACCGAAACATTGCCTTTATAAAAAGATCAATTTGGTGTAGGGTAAAAATGTTGCATAATTTGTAATGAAAGTATTAAAACAATAACAGTAATAATAGTGATAATATTAACAAAAATAATAATGAAATGATGTGTTAGTAACATAATAAGAATAGTGATATATTAATAATAAAAATCATAATATGTACGAGAATATGTTCGTAATAAAATAACGATAATAATATACGATATTAAAAAAAAGGTGGTAATAATGTAATAGTTAGGATAATATTAATATAGTATCAAGTAGAATATATTAATAATATATATGTATACAGAAAAAGGTGGTCAAAACTAGAAAATATATTAAACATAGTAGTATTAAAGTATAATAATAATATAGTAATGGAATAACATTAAAATGTAGTTATATTGTATGGTAGTTAAGATAATATTAGGGTAATACTAAATATTTAGGCAATAAAAATATGTATATAATAATAATATAATAATAATAATAAAATAAAAACAATAATAATAATAGCAATAATAATGAAATACAAAAGGTAAATATAATATAATAATATTAAAAATAAAGTAATAAATAATAACAGTGAAAATAATAATAATAAAAATATAATATAAAAAATAATACTAAATATAATAATATAAAATGATAATAATAGTAATAATAATACTAATATTAAAAATATAGTAGTAAAATAGATATAATAATGATATGTACATAATATGGTGATAAATATGTATATAATATAGTATTAAAATATACGCATAATAACATAATAGGAAAATAATGATAATGTTAAAAACAGATATTAATATTAATAATACTACATAAATACATACATATATTACAAATATGTACATAAATAACAAACATATACTAATATTAACAATAATAATAACAATAATATAAATAATAAGTAAAATAATATTAAAATTAAAATAAAATAATGAGGAAAAGTAAAAAGGACAAAATCGAATCAGAAATCAAAGCTTTGAGGCAAATTTATAATAAAATGCAAAAAAGAGGACTTATTTGAGCACGCGCGAGACGTAGGGGGACCAAAAGGGTAATTTTTCCGTGCCTTTAAAATGCAGCGTATCGGGAGGGATTGAATCGCAAGACGCGATAAATTTTAGGGGCAAATCTAAAAACATCAAGGATTTAATTGCGAAAGCTCCAAAAAGCGGAAGGGCCAAATGCGCAATTAGCACTTCCGTGGTAGAAAACACGCGTGTCCTCTCGGTTCGGGTCGGATCCATCCGACCCGGGGCCAAAACGACGTCGTTTTATTTGAAACTGGGGGGTCCAAAACGGTGCGTTTTGACCCCCTATATAAGTTAAATTTTTTTTGTTTTTGTCATTTTAGTTAGCTGCTTAAAAAAAAAGGGGAATGAGGGCTCTTTCCTTCTCCCGGGTGAGCCCAGAATCTGGCCACCGGAGTTCCGACAGCAACCGTAGCTCCGCCGCCTCCGGCCACCGTGCACGGTGGCCGGAAAAAGGTAAAATCTCAAAAAAATTTTATTTTTTATTATTTATTTTTTATGATATATATATTTGAAACGAAAGAAGGAAGAATAGAAGAGATAAAAAGATTCAAAGTGAAAAATAAATGAATTACCTTCACTCTGATTTTGATTTTTTTGATGTTTTTGTTCATTGATTTGGTGTTTGATCTATGCTTTGATATCACTGTTTGTGTTTAATCTTTGGTTTTTGCTTCTATTCATTTAGTGCCGAGAAAAAAAAAAAGGCCTTTTACACTGTTTCTGAATCGGCTTATATAGCCTCTTGTACAAATTGTTTTCTTTTCTTTTTATTCTGTCTTGTCTTCTTTACTGTTTGCAGGTGTGAAGGGCGGTGGACTTGACTGGTAGCGGTGGTGGCAGGCTTTGGCAAAGCAAGTGGAGCCGAAAGTCAAGGCTAGGGTTAGGTTCGGGTTAGGTTTAGGGGTCTGAAACGGGTATGGGTTTCTGTAACGGGTTACGGGTTAGTTTATGTATTTGGGCTCGGTGGGTATTGGGCTAAGTTGTAACAGGTTTTAGGGGTTATTTTTGTATGGGTTTAATTTAATGGGTTTAGGTTATTTGTAAAAAGGGCCAAAATTGACCTATAACAAAAACAATGAGCAGTTATTAATGTTTTGGTTAAGTTTGATTCAAAACATTTAAAATTAAATTTCAAAAACTTTTTTTAAAATGATAATTTTAACTCTACCTCCAAGCCTATAAAAAAATTCGAATTTAAAAGCAAAATTTTAGCCTCATTACAACTCCCAAAGTTGATATTTTATTAAATGCTAGTTGTTTTAATTTTTAAAATGGTAAATTACTTAATTTTTAGAACACTTTCATTTCGACCACTCAAAAATATTTTTACAAATTTGTCATATAATTTTTAAGGTATTTTCATTTTAGTCACTTAAACATTAAATCATTTTTCCTTAAAAAATGATACTAGCCTTTCTCTGAAAATTGTGAATAGCAAGCTATATAAAAATTGGGAAGCGCATGCAAATTGTTCTCGAAAATTTGGAGAAGGATAAGTTATAGTATTTGAGAAGAGCATGTTTTGCTTTTCTCTAAAATAAATAAATAAATAAAATTGAGAAGAGCATATCATAGTTAGTCTTTAAAAATTTGAGAATAACTAGTTATAACCCTTCTCTTAAAGAGTGAGAATAGCTTGCTGGAGTGTTTTCCTAAAAAGATGGCAACAATCAACTATAGAGTTTCCAGAATAACTAGCTATATTGTTTCGCTAAATAAAAAACTTGTTATAGCATTTCTCTGAAAAAGTGGAACAACTAAGTATAATGTTTACGAAACAAGTCATCATAGTGCTTACCTAAATTAGTGGGAATATCCTAGTATAGTGTTTCCAAAATAATAAAAATAACACTTAAGTATAGGTATTTTAGACATAATTATTCTCAAACAACAATTGCTCCCGAAAATAATTATTCTAAACAAAAATTATTGCTCCATAAAAGATATTTAACTGAAATGACGGTATTATTTGTTCAACGCTTGATAACATAATTTCTTAAAATATAATATTATTTATCTCAGGAAAGAAAAAAGTATTAGCAGTCAAAATTGAGTATGTATAAATTCAAGCCATAAAATTAAGAGACTGAATGCCTCCTATGTCTCTTGACAAACAATAATGGGATGTTAAAACCTTGAATGACATCCTTAGTGGGAAAATTAGTTTGATCTATTGATAAGGGACTCCTCATTAATAAGGGCGGTCTCCTTTAAAAGTTTAAAACTACATGGAAGTATTATGTCAAGACATGATACAATATGCTCAATCTTATTAGGAAAAGTATAAAAAAAACTTTCAAATAACGCGAAGTTCCATTTTAAAAAATTATCTTTTTGTAAGGGTGTGTCTGAATGAGGAATTTGTAAGAAGGATTTTATTTATATCAAGGTTTTTAAAATTCTAAATGAATTTATTTGTTTAGGTAAATATTTTAGAGAATTTTAAAATTTCTAGGTAATTTCAAGAAATTTAATTTTTTTAAATTTTCTTTAATTATAATTTTTATTTTTAAAATTTTATTTTATTAAAACTATTTATAAATGTTTACAAATATAACAATATTCATATTGAATATTTTTATATTATTTATTTTTGATAAAATTATTTTTCTTTTATAATTAATTTTAGTTTGTAAAATTTCATTAACTTTTTTTTTTCTAAATCAATTATTTATCCAAACAAAATAAACACAAATAACGTATGCAATTAATTCAAACGGCATACTCAATAGATGAGATGTTTTGTTGAAGCTAATAACAAACTTGTAATTAGGATGGGAAAAAGGAAGGACAGGTAAAACCAATTAGCCTACCACTTAATTTATTTGTTTATTCATAAATAATACATTGTTTTAAAATTTTCTTAAAATTAAATTCGTATCATTATAAACTACTACCAAGTCTTCATATGCACTAGCTTGCTATTATTACCCCCCAAAAAAATCAAATTAGAAAGGGAGTCTGCAATTTAATGGTATTATTTACAACTACTTCTTTCTTTTTATATTTTCCAAGTATAATTATTAGGCTTATTTCTATTTAAGTATCTATTTTTCTTTTGATCAAAGTAGATTTTTAAAGTTTTATTTCGTTATTATTTTTAATTCGACTCTTAATTCTTGTTAAAAATTATTTGAATCAATTAAACTATGACATATAATTTTTTTAATTAATTAAAATTAAAATTTGAATACTATACAAATCCAATATTTTTAGCAAATAATCTCCAAAATTCATGTGTAAAATAAAATACCCAAATACAGAAACCCATAAACAGCCTTGCATGTCCTTGACGTGGGAAAAACAAAAACCTTATAATCTTATCTTTTTCAGTATTAAGAATTTGAAAGAGAAAAGGGCAAAAAAAAAAAAAAAAAAAAAAAACTAAAAATGTGAAGCAACACAAAAATTGGTGTTTGTTTTAATGGCAAATAAGATGAGGCTTAAATATTGGCACTTTTGTGGATTATTTTGATTGGAGAAATTTGAAGGTCAATTTGCAATATATATATATATATATATATATGTTGAGAGAGAGGGAGATATTTTTAATTTATTTTTATTTAATATTAACTTTAAATATTTTTATTTAATTTAAAATATATTATTTCATATTTTGATTGATTCAAAGAATTTTTTAACTGAAGTTAACGGTTAGACTAAAAGTCATAACGAAATAAAACTTTAAATACTTTGACAAAAAAAATTAAGTATCTACACAATATGTAAACTTATTTATAGGTTGGGCCAAGTCCTGTCGAAAAGTGAGAGGTTTTGAGAAAAAAATAAGCTAAAATGGGTTTGGACAAAAAAATAAAGCTTATTTAAAAAAATGTGTCGGGCCTCACTTAAAGCATTTTTTGCCTAGATTTAGCCTGAATTCACAAAATGACAAAAATATCTATTTTTTTGCAGTTTTAATGTTATTTTATTCTTATTTTCTTCCTATTTGCTATCATTTTACTACTATGTTGCTATTATTTTATTATTATTGTTTGGATATTGTATAACACTTGTTTTATTATTAATTTTGTTATTATTTTAGAGACAAGTTATTTAAGTATACATATTTTTTAAAATTTTATTGAAAAATATTTATTTTAATATTTTTAGTATTTTTAATGTATTATATATATTTAAAAATTATATAAAAAAATTTAATATTAGTGGGTCGAGCTAGGCCCAAATTTATCATTTTTATTTAAATTAGGTTTGGACAAAATTTTAAGCATATTTTTTGAGTCGGGCCAAATTCAAACTTAACAAATAAATCTAAAATTTTAATTAGACCCGACCCAGCCCATGAATACCTCTAATAGGATACCTAATTTGAGTTTTTTTTTTTTTTCATACAAACCTTAATTATTATACTAATTTATATGATTCCTTATCATTTTCTAGATATCTTTTGGAAATTCTAAAAATTTTTTGAATTTGATCATTAGTTGTTGATGATTTTGATAGATATGTTCTCATATCTGGGTTGTCATCCAATTTTCTCTTTTACCCATTTTCATAAGTTAAAGGAAGATTCCTTTTCATTCCCTATAGCTTTTGCAATTTTACATGTGAAATCCATGTGTTGTTTCGAATTTAAAGAACAAATAGGGCACTATGAGCCCAAGAAAGCCATGCAAGTTACTGTATCCCAACTATTGGTAGCAATCTAAAACTAGGAGATACTATTCCAAGCAAAAGTTGGAAACAATGTTGAGTACTTTTCACAAATAACAAGTGATGGCCTTAGGTGTAAAGAATTGATTCATTAAAGCTATTTTAGGAATATTAAACAAAGATAAAATAAAAATCAAATTAAGCACATCATGCCCCCATGAAAACCAATCTGCTGGACTTAATACAAACCCATCATACTCAACTCCCATTGTTGTTGTTGTTTTTGTTTTAATAAAACAATTTATCTCTTTGCCACTTCATCTTCTTCCCCAAGCTTTCCTTCCATCTATTTCCTCTGCCGGAAACTCAACAAAATTTCAACTTGTTCTGAGTGATGATGGGTGTGGTCTGCCGCTGTTCCCACACATCCCATATCACTGAAATCATCATCACCAGCTTCTTTCGCCACAAGCCTTAAACAAGTGAAGTGAAGAATTTCTTATTCTTGTTGGATCTTCTTCTGACGATGTTGATGATAATGATGAAGCTGATATTTTGAAAAAAAGAAAAAACAGCAAGATCGATCCTTTAGCTTGAAAATTTTAATGGCGGGTGGAAGGGTCTATCGTAGTAATACTAGTGCTGATGCTGGTTCTAATAATCTCTCTGTTTTGCTTCAAAGTCAACGGGTTCCTTCCTCTTCTGAGCCTCTTGATACCCTTTTCATTCCGGGCTCTTCTCCTTCTCCTTTTCTTGGTATTCTCTCCATTTTTTTTTTTAATTTTATTCTCATTCTCATCCTTTGTGATCTGAAAAATGATGGTCCAGTTTCAGGTACAAGATCGATGGTAAGCTTCGAAGGCGCTGACCGAAGAAGATCATATTTTAGGACGTTTGATGGAGAAGAGAAGGTGGAGGAGGATATAGAAGAGTATTTACATCGATCTGAAAAGAAGAGACGGCTTACGGTTGACCAAGTCCAGTTTCTAGAGAAAAGTTTCGAGGCGGAGAACAAGCTTGAACCCGATAGGAAAGTTCAGCTGGCTAAAGACCTTGGGCTCCAATCACGACAAGTTGCCATATGGTTTCAGAACCGCAGGGCTCGATGGAAGACCAAGCAGCTTGAGAAAGACTATGACAGTTTGCAAGCCAGCTATAATAGCCTCAAGGCTGACTATGACAATCTCGTCAAGGAGACTGACAAACTAAAAGAAGAGGTAATTAATTAGCTACAAAATTCCATATAGTCAATAATGAAGTCGATTTTCATGTTTATATATTTCAGGTTGTTCAGCTCACGGACAAGTTACTTTTGGAAGGGAAAGAGAAGGGAGAGTCGGAGCTTCCTGATGCGAAAACATCGTCGCAAGAGCTACCATCAGAGGCTGCCGAGGGGGAAGAGTCTAAGTTTGTGCCAGTGGTGAAAAGCGATTACACTGAAGGGGTTCATTCTTCAGTACTCTTGGAGGGTGCTGGTTCATCTTATCCATTGGAACCAGACCAGTCTGATTTATCACAAGATGAGGAAGACAACTTGAGTAAGGGCCTCTTACATCTTCCGTCATGCGTCTTCCCTAAACTCCAAGACATCGATTACTCCGACCCGCCTGCAGGTTCCTGTAATTTTGGATTCCCTCTTGATGATCATGCCTTTTGGTCTTGGGCTTACTGAGTTCCTGTATTTATAATCTCTCTTGTTTAAGTCTGTTTTGTAGTAGCAATTATAAGTAAGCAATAAAAACCCAATGAATGGCATTGAAATGCAAATGTGTTGGTGTTGGTTTGTGGTTGGAAATGGTTGTTTTTTGTCCCCTTGTGTAATCTTAGTTTGCTTTGGGGGGATTCTTACTTCTTAGAGTTGGATAAGCTTCAATTCCCCAGGAATGTAATTAAATAACATCTTTTCTGATAAGGTTCTCAGAAATGTTACGCAATCCATTGCAGCTTCTTTTATGCTTTATTCATTCATTATGGGATCATAAATATAGAGATTCGCTTATTGAATTTAGCAGGTTTTGAATTGCTAATACGGCTATCTCACTGAAAACTGAAAAAAGTAGTATTTTCCGTGATGTGAAAACCCATGAGAATGCTTTGATTGACACTTCTGTATAAATTCATCATCTACAGTTTCAGTAACTTTCATGGTGGAGCTGCTTTAATGTTGAACAACAGTATGTTGCTTTACTTCCAGTTGACATATTTCCTTGGAATTGGCTCCACAAAAGGAGATTTGGAATTTTATTATTCTGTATTAGTGGGATGAACTATTGAGTGGGAACCACTCCATGTGTGAGGTGCTACCATCCCTTCAAACTTCATTGCCTCTGCATTCTAGATTTTAGATGCAATTTTGGTTTGTGATTCCTTTTTTTTTTGGGGGTCACTCTTCTTTTGCCAGTGAAATCTGCAAAGTATTCATACTTTCAACCACACACAAATGAGACTACTAATAAAAACCCAGAGATGCTAATAGGGAAGATGTTTTACACTGCTTTGAAGAACCAACTCCTGGTGCCTGGGCGCTGCTTAAGAATGACTTGCTGTGTTCTGATTCTTGTAATGGTTAATTAGATTGAGTTCCTTTCTTTTATTATAAAAAAAAAAAAAAAAAAACAAAGGTCAAATCAGTGTGCTTTCTAAACCTTAGATTCAACTGCTTGAATTGTGTTATTCAGTGAAAATACACATTTTCTTAAGTGCCCCGTCGATCAAAATTAGAAGCCGAACGGAGAAAATGGATAGTTGATATTGATGATGATGCTTTTGTCACGGTGCTATTAGCGGCCCGTGACAGTTTCACTTATACTTTGCAAGACTCCTTATTTTAGCAGTCTAAGGGTCAGGGCAACCCCAAACTGATTTCACCTTAAAATTTATGTTATTTAACCAAAAACTTGAACACACGTACAAGATACCACAACTCTAAACCCAGTTTTATAAAACTTGATTAATGATGGTGTAATTCAATTAGTTGAACCAAATTTGTGAATCAAAACTTAATTTCAACCTTGTTCAATTTTATTTTTAAAAATTGGGTTTTATATCAGATAAAATTAAAACTGGTACGAGAAATGAAATTTTATAGAAAATAACCTCATTATTTTAGCTTGAATTTAATTAAGTAAAACATGAGGGAAGCAAATTCAATATATTTAATAAAATTCGAATTTCGGATATATAATTTACACTTGTTTTATGCTAGTGTAAAATAGTCAATTAACTTGAGAACAATGCAAAGTCTTTCTCTCAAAATTCAAAATTTAAGGACTCACCTTTTTCAGCAACCCCTGACATGTGGCAACTAGCCTATGGGCAGTTGGTAGCCACTCTCATTCACCGGGGAATCTAGAATTATTTTAAAACTCAAAATATAATTTATATTTTTATCATTTTTAAATGACTAGAAATTATTTTCCCATTTTTTAAGGGCCAAAATTCAACTTTTATCATATTTATATATTAATTTATAAGTTGATTATTTTTAAATTATCATTTTAAAATTTTGGGTGTACCTCTCCCCAAATTAATTTATTAACTTTTTTCGCCAAGCCCCTTTTCTAAGTTCGATCAGTTTTCAACTTGAAGAAATGTTTTTTTTTTTTTAATAATAAAAACTCCGTCGGGTCAATAGTTACGCAAGTTTATTCGAGTGTATGGCGACTTATTTTCTCGAGCTCAATGGTGCTTGATTAGCCTAAGTAATTGGTGGCTCCTTTTTATGAACGCGGAACTCACATTTTTTTATCATATTATCAAGAAGGCCCATTGATGAGGCTTTTGTTAGACACATTCATGTTTTGTTGTTATGATGAGCCCAAACTCCATTGTTGTTATAAATTTTCAAAGAAATTTGTAACTGAATTAAGCATATAGCAATAAGTAGAAATGTAGAACAATACTGGGTATAATTCATTATACATATTGCAACTCTCTTCATCTTTTATTTTATGATAATATATTATCCATATAATAAGTTTCATACCTTAAATTATATAATATCAAGAGAGAGAGTTAACAATAGACCTGGTGAAGAGATCTGGTCTAATCAATTTGAGTTGGTACAACTCCAATTTATATTTAATAATAATTTTAACTATATTTTAGTTTTTAAACAATTAAACTAGTTTTCCACCAAAGACTAGACAAAAATACCTCGAATTAAATTTAATTATATAAGAGATCTGGTCGCGGTGTATATTAAATTTGTAATATAAATTAATAAATTAATTTTGAAAGTAGATATTTTATAAATTTAAAACTAGTTAAAAATTAAAAAATGTGATGAATACGTAAATATTTCAGTACAAAGTTCACCCATATAAATTTTGTAAATAGAAAAAATTATGTTTTTATAGGTATAACACAATTCAGGTCTTCAAAAAATCTATATATTTTTTTCCAATCAAATTTTGGAAGTTTATATTACCTACCCGTATAAAATTTTAAATTTCAACTCTAATATTTAAATTTTTTTTAGGAAACTTGGACTTTAATCGTAAATTTATTAATTTTAGATATTTATACAATATGATATGATATAATAAAATATAATTAAATTAGTTTGCCTACATGTGCTATGCACTTTTGTTTTGTATTTAATAATAAAAATATGTTTAATAAATTCATATTGTTTTTCATAGATATTATGGAACTACACAATATAAATTTGAAATTAAAACATATTAATTGATAATCAAATAATAAAAAATACTAAATGATTTTAGTAGACTTTTGTGCATATATAAATATATTAATTTATTAATAAGATAAAATTGTTTCATTTTATGATTTGCATATTCATAAAACCATGAAAGATCGAAGTTGAAATATGAAATTATACCATTTAAAGAAAATCATGCCAACTTAAGCTGCGCAAGTCATTTCTCATAATTGTCAACTTTCACCTTACAAAATTTCATCCGTTCCTACTTTCTTCTAACTTAAAATCAACTCAAACTCTCGACATCTCCAACATGTTCAACGCACAATTTAACTAATATGTAATTTTTTTAAAGAATTTGAAATAAAAAATTTACAAAGAAAATTAGGATGTTAAAAAAAAGAAAATTTATATTCAGAGTGAACAATGATGAAAAAACAACTAATTTTATCATCGCTGCGGTGGGCGTTGTAGTCCTCATTTCATCATCATCTTCATAATAGGTAAAAGAAAAAAAAATTATAATATATATAACTTGGTTGAAAATATAATGAAAAAGTATTTTATTAAAAAAATTAAGATCAATAAGAGAAGAAAATATTTGAATTATTTTATTTTTAATTTTCAATATTTTATCGATTTTGACTGATTCATTGTAACACCCCTAACTCGTAATCCATCGCCTGATTAAGGTTACGAGGTATTACCAAACAATTCACAAACATTACACATTTATCAATCATACATCATCATTTCATCATCAAACTCATACATAAAATCCCCTTAGAAGGTCTTCGAGACCTTAAACTTGCTTAAGGAATGAGATGGGACTAAATCGTTAACATTTGAAACTTTAAAAAGGCTTTGAATTTTTTTTTCCTTTTTAAACAAGGCACACGCCCATGTGGCTAGGCCGTGTGTCCCATACGACCATGCCCCACAACTCACCTTAGCCCGTGTGCAACACTGATTAGTGTCACATGGTCACTAGTCCAACCCGTGTGTCATACTGTCCAACTAGCTACAAAACAAGGGTTACACGGTCGAGTCACACGCTCATATGCCCTGGCCGTGTGGCACGAAATAGGCTTGGTTTAAGCCATTTTTCACACCCCAATTTGCCTTATTCCTACAATCATCAATTATGCAACTTTCACAACTCAAAATCAATCAATTTCATGCCCAAATCATACATCATTTAGGCCAATTCATTACCAACCAATTCATTCATAAGATTTATACTAAAACATATCAAATCACTATTTGTTTATACTCAAAATGACCATTTCAAAGTAGGCCAAAATGCATCATATAACATACCAAATTTGCATAATCTATCACATGCCAATACAAGCATATACACATACTTATTAGTTAGCCAAATCACTTGACTTAACATATATACAACTCAAAATATTCAAAATACCCCTAGCCTATACATGCCATACTTAGTTAATTACAACCACAAAAGTTACCAAAATGAGTTTGGATTGTGTGATGAAGATCCCAGACGATTCCCGAGCCTTCAGTAGTTTCGATAATCTATAAAATAAGAATAAACACACCAAGTAAGCTTGAAAGCTTAATAAGTCATAAACAAGTAATTCAATATACAATTTCGATAGTAGGTCAACAATTTACCCAAAATAAACCATACACAATACATCACAAACCTTTATCCATGTCTTAAAACATGGTTTACTCAATTACACGGATTTTCCACCTTGATTCACATGAGTTCATCACATGTTTCCTTGTATACAAACATTATACGTACCTGATCAATCCGTACAACCTTTTTCACAATTCACAACCGTAGCTCATTCGTTGAACCATTCGGATTAAGAGTCGATTATATGAACATTTCATCTGATAAGTACCTATACCATGGGCTGTAGCCAAATCAAGGTAACTTATCCTGGAGCACCTATACCATGGCTCATAACCAAATCAAGGTTGCTCCCTCGTAGCCAAATCAAGGTATTTCCCGCACCCGTAGTGCCGATATCATGACTCGAAGCCAAATCAAATCCTAGTGACATGTCACTACATTTCGAAACTAATCCTACGGTTCAATCGAGCTTTCTCTATATCGTTTCCTTTAATATCACATCACTTCCGAAACATCCATTTCACTATCTTTATCTCCTCCGAGGTTTCATCTATAACAATTCATGTTATAATAATGCAATCAACAGCATTTATAACTAAATTACTACTTATGAACTTACCTCGAGTGTGATTCATCAAAAAGAGTCAATTATTCGTCGACTTTCGATTTCCCACGATCCAAGTCCGGATTTCTCTTTTCTTGATCTATACGTATTAAAATTAACTCATTCAATCACACATTCAATCAATTCAATCCAAGGACACACAATTAGGGCATTTTGCAAATTAGCCCCCATATTTTTACACTTTAACAATTTAGTCTTTAATTCATAAAATCATCAAATTCACCAAATCTCACAACACGTATGCATATCCAAATTTTCGTGGTATTCATATAAGCCCATAAATCACATTTATGTCACAATTTAATCATCCCAAAATTTCATTTTCACAAATTAGCCCAAATTAGCTAATTTCATCAAAAATTCAAATACAAAATATGTCAACCCAATACATATATTTCATTTTCTATCAACTAACATCATTTAACTCACAAAATCATCAACATCACATTTTTAAATCTTCATCAATATCTCAAATTAAAACATGGGCTTGATAGTAGACTAAGCAACAATCTCAAAAACATAAAAATTATCAAAAACCGAAGATAAAATGTACCTTAATTTATGCCTCAAAGTAGCCGAAAGTTTGAAACATAAGAACCCTAGTTCTTATCTCTCAATTTTGGCAAAACAATGAAGATAATGACCATTTTTCTTTGTTTGTTTTATTAATATAACATAATTAACCATTTTACTAAAATAACCTTACTAATAAAACATTATTAAACCATTAACTAATGTCCATTTATGACATTTAATGCATTCAATGGTTAAATAACCACATAAGTACTTCTCTTTTACAAAGACACATCAAATAGATACTTTCATAAATAGAAGGACACTTTTGCATTTTCTGTAATTTAATCCTCTTTCACAATTTAGCACCCAAACAATCAAATCTTCACACGAGACTTTCACACATGCTAATTCACATATTATAAACATAGAAAATAATATTAAAATATTTTTTCGATTCGGATATGTGGTCCTGAAACCACTATTCCGACTAGGGTCTAAACTGGACTGTTACAGTCACTGATTTCCTGATTCAAACTTTAATAATTAATAGTTCCAAAAGTTAATAATATCGGATAAAAATAGAATATCTGGTAATTGATAGAAGGATCAATTGTGTGAAATATCTTATAAATGAAATTCTAAACTACTGGGAATTATTAATAGTTACATCCAATGAAAAATAATAAAGAATTAAGTTTTTATAGTAACTTTAGCTTCATAATCATTTTTTTTTATAAAAAATTATGGTTATTATGGATTAGTTGTATAGTACAATCAGATGTAACTCTTTTTGTTGTTAGAATATAGATAATTTTATAGAAAACATTATATGAATGAATTTAAGGGCGGACTTAGGAGTTGGCAAAGACTTTTAGTTTTTTTAAAATTGATTTTTTTTAAGCTCTTTATAGTTTATAAAATTTTAATTTAATAATGGTAAAATGTAGTTTGGCCTCTAAAAATAATAAAAAATTAATTTAATTTTTTAAAAATTATAAAATATAAACTATTAAAATAATAAAATTAAACCTTTATTATTATAAAAATATATAATTTAATTTCGCGTGCTAAATGAATCATTGGAAAAGCCAATAATATTGCCATATTGGACCTTCCATGGTCCTTATTATATGCGTTTTAAGAAAGTGAACGTGCTTGCATGACTTAGGGCCAGTTCTACATTGCTTTTCAAAAGCACTTCTGGCTCCAAAAGCACTTCTGGAAGAAAAACTGTGCAAAACAAGCTGCTTTTGGCTGAAATTTTTAGCTTTTCAGAAGTGTTTTTCAAAAGCACTTCTGAAAAGGAGAAGTTAAAATTTTTAGCTTTTCCTCTCCCAAAAGCACTTTTAGTGCTTAATTACTTTTTTACCCCTCCAATAACATAATACTCCCTCTTTTTTTTTCTTGATACTTAATTACAAATATATTAAAATCATTAATTAAAAATAAAAAATATTTTTTAAAATACTAATTAAAAATATTTAATAGTTATATTTAAATATTTAAAATATAGTTTATATATTCTAATTAAATTTTATAAATAATTAATATTTATTGCTTAAAAATATTTAAAATTTATATTTTATATATTAAAATATTAATAAGAAGTTATAATAATTTTTTTATATTTTTACTAAAATATAATAAATTAACTAATTTAAATATTATTTAAATGCATATTTGTTACTTGATAATAACATGTCTAAAATGGACATTTTATTTCTCAAAAGCACTTTTTCACAGCAATACTAAACACTCAAAATTTTCACAGCACTTTTTAAAAGCACTTCTTAAAAGCACTTTTCCACAGCACTTTTCAAAAGCATTGCCAAACTAGCCCTTAATTAAAGTGGATGATGGATGATATCCCTTGGTTTTCAAAGTTAAACCTCTTCATTTGGGCTGGACATTGAAGTCCATTTTCGGCCTCTTTGATTTTAATCGCTTATTGAGTTTAGGGTTCAAACCAATTTACATTAAAGTTCGATTAGACAAATTTGTTTATAATACGCATGTTAGGAGGGTAAAACCCGGATTCTATTTTAATCCTTTATTCAATATAATTTGAGTGACTAAAATAAAATAAAATAAAATAATATTATTTTATAATTTTTCATAATTAAATAATTAAAAAAAATATTCATAATTGGGTGTCTTGGAAATATCAAAGAGATAAACTTTTGTAACCCAAATGAGATAGAAAGTAAAGAGATGACAGTGATTCAGTCTTCAACAGGGGACCACTTTCCTTCTCATACAATCATCATACTGAAATTTTGGTAGAGATGACCAAACCTTATGGATTTTGAATCCCACCACTTCGATAGGATGAAAATAAACAAACTCGAATTTCATGTGTTTCGACTCAATCCAATCTCTTAAGGTTGGAAATTTTTTTTTCAAGATAGACCGAGTGAAATTATAAAAATAGTCAAATTGAGATTGGATTGAAAGTAAATATATAATAGATGACTAAATTAGTATCGCAAATTAAATTAATACTAATTTAATTGTGAAATTATTAAAATAAGAGATATTAATATTATTAGAAAGATATTTTTATTTTTTCATATTTTTATATAATTTTCAAATAAAATAGTTAAAAAATATTATTTAAGAATTGAATATAAGAGTAACAAATTAATAATCATTTTATTAATATATTTTTGTAATATAAAATATTTTGGTTCTGAGTATACATTAAATTTGAAGTATAAACTTTAAATGTTTTTAATGCGTTTCCTTTGTTTAGTCACTGTTGCTCATCCCCACCATGACTTTTCTTTTTTCTATCTTGCTCTCATCTATTTTCTCTCATTTATTTTGGTCTCATCTAGTTGTACAATTCAAGGTTGTGAAGTCTCATAACTTCTTTGCTTCTCTCTACATTTTTCCCTTGCACATAATTTCTTATTTTTGAACTAAAAAGTTATTGCTCTAAACTCAAAAATGAAATTGGCTTCCGTTTGTTTTGCCAAATGGTTTATGTGACTTAATTTCTAAGTAAAAAGCCAATTTTATTTTCTTTAAAATAAAAATAAAACAATTAAATTAAATTGAGGCCAGGTCAAGTCAAATTGAGTTAGGTCTATTATTAAAATTTTAATTTGAGACAGATTTTTTCTTAAGAATTAGACTGTGATTAAGCTTAGGGCGGATTGTAAAGCTTCAGGTCGAGAATAGGGTGGGCAAAAATTCGCCTCACCTTGCCTTGTTTCCATTAGACCTATTCATGGGCCGAGTCGAGTTCGAGGTCGGGCTTTACTAAAGTTTTAGACTCGTTTGATAGGCTCAGGCTCAGCCCAGATAAAAATGCTAACACCTGATCTTGCTCGGCCCGCCCAAATTAATATTTTATATAATTTTTTTAAAAAATATAATACGTCAAAAATACTAAAAATATTAAAATAAATGTTTCCCAACAAATTGAAAATAAATTAAAAAATATTTATACTTAAATGACATTAAGATAGGTGTAACTTAACGAGCAAATGCCTATAAAATAGTAACAAAATTAACAATAAAGCAAGAGATATACAATATCCAAACAATAACAACAATATAGTAGCAATATATTACTGAAACGATAACAAAACAATGAGAAAACAACAAAAAAAGTAAGAAAAAACATAAATTTTTTTGTCTTTTTGATAATTCAGGCGAGTCGGGCTAGACCCGGGCAAAAAAACCTTATCCAAGGCCACACCCATTTTTAAAACTCCAAATCTATACATCTCTCTCAAACTAGTAGCAATCATTGCTTAAGAACAAAATTTCACCATTACTACTCTTATACATACAAGTTGCTTATCATTTCAATAGTTGAGAATCCCATGAAAAAACCTTATACTTACAGTCTCATTGTTCAGTGACCTAATACATATTTACTTATTCAGTACTTAATGTGTAGAGTTAAAATACTTACCCTTATGCGAAGTAACTACTAATCATAAAAGAATATTAACCTCTAAATCATCGAGGTAAGATACATTTAGGTTTAAGGAAGGTTTCAATAAACTCCACTTAAGGAAAAGAAGGAAGAACCCCTTTCAGTACACACTCTCATATATAAATATAATTCATCTTGCTTTAACAAGTGTCGTAAGTATCAGAACTTGTCTTCTTATTGGCCTACAGCTTTTGAGAAAAATATAAATAAGTTCCCTTCATCAAACTTATCAAGTTAAAATATACATTGGTTTCTAACCAATTACTTTAAGTCTAGCTAACACAATATTCCATACAAATCAGGCATACTATACCTTTAACTAATACTTATCTCATATTTCACTTTGTATCCATTAATACGAATATCTCATTAAATGAGCTCATTTAATCAATTGATTTTCATAAAATGTTTCATGTGTAATGGTCACAAGCTTTAATCTATGACTTGTAACACATCCATACATAAACATATCAATCAAACCTATGCCTAATCAACAATATAAGCTAAAAAAACAAAAAAGGACAAATAAACAAACAAGAGAAAAACAACAACAACAAAGATGCAATAAAGTAAGGGGACACTTTGTCCAAGTGGTCCAACATTCAACCCTTCATATACTATCCAAGTGGTTCAAATTGAAGTTAGGCTGTGATGGGGCCTTCGGCTGTCATGAAAAAAGATAATATAAATTACATCAGTTTTTATCTATTATATAATCTCATACATTAAATTTTATTTCATGTAATTATACATATAAAAGATGGAATGTAATTTTGATTCAATTATATAAATCTAAATAAATAAATACTTTAGTTTTTTATATTTAATAAAAAATTATTTATGTATTTAATATATAAATATAAAATTCTATTATATTAATAATTATCATGATAATTTGTGAAAATTAAATAAATTTTATATATAATATTCACCAAAATCAAAGTTTATATTATATCATTAAATATTGGTTTGGATTTGAAATTTTATCTTTATAAATAATAATTTAACAAATTCATTGCGTGCCAAAAGCTTTTCTAGCTCAAATCCCAAGACTTAGATTTGGTAGATACTTTTTAAATTTTTTTTTCAACATAGATTTTTTTAAAGCAAATAGGAAAAATAAAAATATGAACCAAAAATAGACCAAGTATTTGGAAAAAGTAGCTTACAAACACTTAGGAAAGAAATATTGATAAACTCTTGAAACCACTCATCCAACTTCCAGATATCTAGATAGCCAGTTTCGGCGTTTTTCCAATCTTTTATACTCCAATAAAACGAATAAAACATTCAATATTTGTCATTATTTCGATGATTAGTGGAACTCAAACCACTAGAGAAAAACAATTTGGTTTAGACTTTTAAGTTGAAAAAAAGGCCATTGAAATTGAATATGTTTGTCTTCTCCTCACAGGCCCATCTGGTAAAAAAGCAGTAGAAAAGTCGGGAAAGAAAATCTCAGAGTTTAATTTAATTAATATTGGGGGGTAAATTTTAAAATCATATATTCACTTTTATTGTATCTACAAAATTTTAATTTGAGTTTATTTTTTGTAAATTAATCGTTATTGTTAGGAAAATTGTTGTTGTTTATTCTATGTCATGTTATAACAAGATTGTTTCTCTATTTGGGTTATTGACTTAGGCCTTGAATAGAATTGAGTTCGGTTCACTTGAATGTAGTATATTTGGCAAAACTAAAAATATGGATCAATTTGGGTAATAAGACTCTCAATCGAATTACTTGAAATGATTAAATAACCATGAATGTTTTGTTATTAAAATGTTAATATTTAAAGATAAATATCAATTTTATTCAAGAGAGGTTTTTTCAATGACTTATTTACTAAATTAAAGGAGTTTGTCTTGCTATTATAATAGCATATAAATAGGCTTCAGTCTCTCCTGGTAAATCACGAGAGAGAGAGAGAGATGAAAGATCTTCACTTTCTTGAGTTTTTCTATTACGAGCTTTTGTTTCTTTCTAGTGTTGAGAGCAGCTTTTGGAGTATTTTTGTCGACAACTTTACTGTATTTTCTTGTGGTTATTTTATGGCACTTGTTTAGGTGTTATTTGGAGAAGTTTATCGATTGTATTGTGAGATATTTAGGTGAGTGGTTTGTGACAATTGATGTCAATATTAGACTGTAATTAGTAAATTAGGCTTAAGCTAATAAATAATCCAAATAATTGTTAAATAAAATCATTCACTGCATTAATAAAAATTAATTAAATTTAATTATTTTCTGCTCTTATTTTTTTCACTGTTTAATTATTTCAACGGTTGTTACAATAAACGTTTAGTTAATTTATCGTATCGAGAGACTAATTAATGTTGAATAAAATAAATCCAATTATTAGTGTCCCTATACTTAAAATGACGTGATTTACATTTAATCAGGATTTTTATGTAATATGAACATTTCCCTGATATTTATCACATCGAGGTAGGAGATTTTGGTAGGGTGGGTCTGTTGCGTTGCCAATCAGAAGCAAGAACAATGTGACTGGTAAAGTTTTGGAGACCACGACTTGTTTGCCTCTCTAAATCATTCAGCTGAGCTATGTTCACACTAAAGATCTCAGACACGCAATTAATGTTATAAATGAGATAGTAGCATTTTGGCTAGCAAACGGTGGAAAAAGATGGATGACAGAATGAACAAAGGTGACAAAGAAGCAATGGAGAAGGAGGAGAACGCTACCGTCGCAACAGATGATGAGCCTGAAATCAACTACAGAGGATGGAAAGCCATGCCATTTATTATAGGTAACTTTGGAACAAAAGCTTGTTTGGTTTTGATTTTTTGCCTTGGTTTTTTGAGGTGTACGACTCATGGCAGGGAATGAAACCTTTGAGAAACTGGGAGCCATTGGTACCTTAGCCAACTTGTTGATCTACCTCACTACTGTCTTCAACTTGAAGAGTATTACAGCTGCAACTATGATTAATGTCTTTAATGGCACTACAAATTTTGGAACCCTGGTCGGAGCTTTCCTCTGTGATACTTACTTCGGCCGCTACAAAACATTGGGATTTGCTACAGCTGCCTCTTTCTTGGTAAAAACATTTAACATAGATCACCCCCTGCCCTTCATTTGAAAACCCCCAACAAGGAAATTAATCATAAAAAAAGTATAGATCTAAAGCTGAACCATAACAGGACATTGACCCAACCAAACTTACCAATTTTGCACTACAGTACAGATTTTGATATGCTCTTTTGGCTTTATTTTTTTTCTCTGCTCTTTTGTTTATGAAGGGATTGCTAGCAATACAACTAACAGCAGCCATCCCAGAGTTGCATCCTCACCGGTGTGCAGCAAAAGAGAGTGGGGAATGCGAAGGGCCAACAGCAGGGCAACTGGCATTTCTGCTAACGGGTTTGGGGCTAATGATTGTGGGAGCTGGGGGCGTTCGGCCATGTAACTTGGCATTTGGGGTGGACCAATTCAATCCTAAAACAGAAGCTGGAAAGAGAGGAATCGACAGCTTCTTCAATTGGTACTTCTTCACCTTCACTTTTGCGCAGATGGTATCCTTAACCCTCATCGTCTACATTCAATCAAACGTGAGTTGGGCTATTGGCCTTGGGATTCCTGCAACTCTCATGTTTATAGCTTGTGTGGTATATTTTGTTGGTTCCAAAATATATGTCAAAGTTAAAGCTATTGGTAGTCCAATGACCAGTGTAGCACAAGTAATAGTGGTAGCTATCAAGAAAAGGAAATTAAAACCTGTGGAGCAGCCTTGGCTCTCCCTTTTCAAGTATATTCCTCCCAAGTCTATCAACTCCAAGCTTCCCTATACCGACCAATTCAGGTCAGCACACTATCTGCTCCCACTTATCAGTTTTCTTCAAGTATATCCAATGCATGCCTCGAGACCAAGCAATGTAGCTAAAACAAGAGGGGAAAAGAACATGTTGAGCATTGGCTTAAGTTAGGTCTTTTTTCATCTTTTTTTTTTTGTATTCAGATTCCTGGATAAAGCAGCAATTGTGACACCCCAAGATGAAATAAAGGGTGATGATGGATCACCAGCGGATCCATGGAGACTGTGCAGCTTGCAGCAAGTAGAAGAAGTGAAATGCCTGTTTAGATTGCTTCCTATATGGGTATCACAAATCATGTATTGTGTTACCCTTGTTCAACTGCATACCTATGCTGTGTTCCAAGCCGTTCAATCCGATAGACGCCTCGGAAACAGCAACTTCAAGATCCCAGCTGCATCCTATGTTGTCTTCATGATGCTTAGCCTGACCATTTTCATACCCGTATACGATCGAGCTATCGTCCCATTCCTTCGAAAAATCAGAGGGAAAGACGGGGGCATTACAATCCTGCAGAGGATCGGTATTGGGATGTTTGTCTCCATATTCACCATGCTTGTGTCTGGGATGGTAGAACAACACCGAAGAAGCATAGCTCTGACGAAACCGACCCTAGGAGTTGTGCCAAGGAAAGGTGCCATTTCGTCAATGTCAGCCTCGATTTTAATCCCTCAATTCATACTTGGTGGACTGACGGAAGCGTTTGCATCCATTGGCCTCATTGAATTCTACTACAAGCAGTTCCCTGAGAACATGAAAAGCATCGGAGGGTCTCTATTCTACTGTGGGTTGGCAGGTTCAAATTATTTCAGTAGCTTGTTGATCTTTATAATTCATCGAACAACAAACCGCACAGCCACCGGAAACTGGTTAAAGGAGGATCTGAATAAGGGAAGATTGGATTACTACTATTACATAATTGCTGGCCTAGGAATCTTAAACTTGGGCTACTTTTTGTTATGCGCAAGTTGGTATAAGTACAAAGGAAACAGCGACAACACCCCTGAGCTTGAACTTCCCGTTAATGGCGAGAAACAGCAGTCTGATAAACCTTAGTCTTATATTGAATTGTATTCATATATAGCTGATGTATAGGTAGCTAGCTTAGATGAAAACCCGTTGTTTCTTTAGCTTTAGATTATAAGATCCAACAAGAATATGCAGTTGTAGGACTGAAGAGAGGCAGGATAATTTCAGGAGATTTTGATGTTGCATCTAATTCATATTCTATTGACATGTTCCTCCGAAACAAGAAAAATAAAAGGATAAGTGAGAAGCCAGATTTCATGGACCTCATACTATTCTTGTTATGATATTTAGTTTTAAAATACTTGTCTTTATACAGCTCCTTACATTCCTTTGATTGTTCAAATGATAATATATATATATATATATATGGAAAGAGGACGTAACATCTTTCTTTTTCTAAATATATATATTTATTCTAAATATTATATGATATATATAATTTGAATACTTTTGTTAGTTTTTTTTATTAAAATATTACATAGATTATATATAATTTGAATGTTAGTATTAAAAATTGGTTCCTGACTCTTCATTTTTTTTAGTTTACTTTTATTTTTATTTTTTACATTATAAAATAATGGTCAAATTTCAGTTTTAATTCTTATATTATATTGAAACTTGATATTTAATCTACATGCTTTAATTTTTATATATTTTAGTTCTTTTAGTTTATAATGCCATTAGTTAATTTAAATAATTAATTATTTCAATTAAAACATTGACAATATTTTTTTCTTTAAAACACTACAATAAAAATTTTATTTTATCAAGACAAGTTCAAACGGGTGTTTATAAGGGAAAAAAAAATTCTAATCAATATTTTCAACATTATTTTTATTATTATATGACTACTAAATTGATGCATTTTTCTTTTTAATTTTAAAATGTCATTCAGTAGATTTAATAGAAGAATTTTAATAACGATAACAATTAGACTTAAAATTTTAAATAAAAAATAGGAGTAAATTCTTAAAAATAAAAGAGACTAAATTCCAAATGTACATAATGTATAGATACGTGAAATATATTTTAATCTCTAAATTCTTACTCTATAATTTGATACAAATAAATAATCAACTCAATATGATATAAATTAATTGATATTCTTTTTGTTATGGATATCATCTATAAAAATTATTTTATATTTATCAGGCAGTTTATTTTCCAAGAAGAATCCATCCTATTTTTTTTATTGGGTTAAGCCGCAATTTTACAACTATATTATATTTGAAAAAAGAATTTGTCATTACATTTTATTTTGTTGATTAGAATAAATATAAATTTATCATTACACCTTAATAATTAATTTTTATTGATAGAATATTTAGAATTAGAGTTTTTTATGGGTCGCTTAAAATATGATTTCAAAATTTTTTTTATGTTTATGCCCTTTTTTTATTTGGCCTGACTTGCTCAAAAAGTCATATTACTGTTTATAAATAATAAAATATTAAAAAATATATTTTAATTGATATATTATATATTTTATAATTAAATTTAAATTTTAAAAAATTATTATTCAAATTAAATTCAGGTTGAGCCAAGCTAGCCCGAAGTATAAAAATTCTTGTTCAAACCGAGCTCAAGTCGAGTTAGGCCAAGTGGGCTACTTGACCCTTGGACAGGTCTACTTAGAACTATTAATAACCCCTCCTTAACCTTTAAATAAGAGGACAAACGCAATTCAACGCACTAAAACCTATATTATCCTACTTTGACAACAAATTTCAAAAAATAATTTTAATTTTTTAACGGAGATAGATTTTCAATAGCTAGTTTTTGAATTTTTTTTACAGTAAATGGATATTGTTTTTAGGTTAAAATATGTAATAAGTCTCTATTTTTCGTAAATTTGAAATTCAGTCCCTCTATTTTATTTTTAAAAATTTAATCTCTTTACTTTTTAAGTTTCAAAATTCAAGTTCAACTGTTAGCATAGTTAAAATTATTTTGTTAAATTCAGATTCATTGCAAGATCAGTTTTTTAGTTATGTTGCCACTAAACGAGTAACTTTTTTTTTTTATTTCAAATGGTCAGACAAACAAATTTAACACAAGAAAAACAACAATATTAACAATTGAACTTGAATTTTAAAATATGAAAAGTAGAGAGACTGAATTCTTAGAAATAAAAGTATAAAGACTAAATTCCACATTTGTGAAGAATACAAGACCTATGAAATACTTTAACCATATTTTTATAATAAAAAATAAATTAATATCAAATGATATAATTACCTTTATGTATATAACTATGTGATTCGAGTTGTTTTTATCAATTGAGTCACGAAGTTGTTATCATTTAACTCATGACACCAAATTCATTTAATCACTTAATTAACAATATAGATAGAGATAACATACACAGTTTGAGTGAAAAAAATTATATAAAAAAAATATATTTATAAAAAATTCTATAAAAAATAAATGAGGTTTTAATTTAAATGGCGAAGCTTAGATTTCAGAGACTATGGTGTCTTTGGTTATATTGATTTTACATAAAAATATAAAAAAAACACACACACTTATAATAATAATTTTTTATTTTGTAAATTTTTAGTTTTTTCTCAATTGAGTTAATGTTTGATTGACTTGTAATACTAATTTAACTAGAGACTTAAATATAGTATAGATAGCAATAAATGAATAACAAATTTTGTTAGGATTTCGTAACCGTCAACCCAATGACCCAACAGGGTTCGGATTTTCGACCAAAATAGACTTAACACGGAAGAAGAATGTTCACTGTAAAGATAGTTCACTAGGGACCCCGTTGAATTGCTGGATGTTTTAAGATAGTTCACTGGTGACCCCGCTGGATTGCTAGATGTTCTCCAAAGATAACTCACAGGGAGAGCTCGTGATGAATCCCGCTAGGGTGACAGATGCTCACAAAGATAGCTTGCAATGAGAGCTCGCGTAAGCCTCGCAGGAATGGGTTGCAAGCTATATCTGTAGAAGGGATCGTGAGTCGTACAAGGGATCCTCGCTCATGACCAGTGGTACGAGGCTCGTTAGAGATGTTAGTCCAAGGATCAGAAAGGACCGCTTGCTCTGCAGACACGTGTCTATTAGGCCAGGGCATGCTCAGGAAATGTCAGCACTAGAGACATGGAATGTTAGTGCCATCGGCCCCCAATCGAGACAAAATAATGGACCCTATTGTAAGTTGTAACAGTAGCAGTAGGAACATGTATAAATACCCCTTGCGTTTCCCTTAATACGATAGGAGAGAAATATTATTAAACAAATTTACATTTTAGTCTATACTTATATTAAACTCTTGACTGAGTTGGTGTGATGAGTCAATCAAGCACCAACTTAATTGAGAAATTATTAAAATATTTTATATACAAAATAAGAAATATTAATGCAAAAATATTTTTTGTCTTTTCATGCTTTTTAATAAATTAATACTATGATGCGATTTGAACTTGAGGCACATGAGTTTTAAAATTTTAATTTTTTTGGTCGAAACTAGGATATCCATCGTCAATAGCAATGACTAATCCCCTCACAGTGAGTACTCTCCAAAGAAATAAACGAACTTTTAATTTTAGCATTTCAACCCTAATATCACTTAACTTTAATATAAAATATTTGTAAATATATTTTTACATAGATTTTTGGTGTGCCATAATTTAAACTATTTTATTTGTTTCGAGTTTCATATAATATTTCCTCTTTTTGAAAAAAAAAAGATTAATTCTTCTTTAATCAAAGTCTTTTGCAAAATAAATGATTAAAATTTGATAAAAAATATCAATAAGTGTTGTGTTTAATGATTTAGGGAGACAATATAAGTTGGAACTTTGTAAACAACATTGTTAAAAAGAGGACTATTTTACCAATAAAGGCCCATTTCCAACTTTATTTACGGAAATGGGCCAATTATTTCATTATTTACCGAAAAGGGCTGAAATATGCAAAATGCATCCATATAGGAGCCTTTTTTGGGTGAAATTCCAGCAAATCGCATCCCTGAGAGAGCGATTTTGCAATGTTAGCACAAAACCCGCTGACATGGACACGCTTTGCTAACGTGGCAAAATCACTCCCTCAGGGACGCGATTTTCTCCCTTTTTTTAGGGGGCTATTTGCATATTTAGCCCCTAAGTTTTTTGGTTTAGGGTTTTGTTAAAAAAATTTAGGTTTAGAGTTGTAGGATTTGGGTTTTGTTAAAATAATTTAGGTTTAGAGTTTTAGAATTTAAAAAAAAATTAGGGTTTAGAGTTTTAAAAAAATAATTAAATTAGGTTTTAGGGATTTCAAATAAATTGATTAAATTGTGGTTTAGAGTTTTTAAGAAAATTAATTAAATTAGAGTTTAGCTTTTTTTAAATAATTTTGTCTTTAGGTTTAGGGTTTAGGGAAAATTATATTGGCAATAAGGATTTTGTTTTTTTTCTACAGTAGTTTCAAAAAAATTAATTTTGAGAAGACGGTTCTGAAAAGATAATGTCAAAAATGCTTCAAGCAGGATGCACTGTCAGTAAAATTACTTAAAAAAGCTCCCAGTGGACTCTCTTTTTCTACAATAGCTCCTGAAAAAACAATTTTGAGAAGATGATTCTGAAAACTAGTGTAAAAAACGCTTCAAACAGGATGCACTGTCAGCAAAATTGATGAAAAAGGCGCCCACGTGGACGCTCTTTTTTTACAGTAGTTCCTGTTTGGCCTTAGGCTATAAATAAACCAAATTTCATTCTCAGGTTGCATAAGTTACAGAAAGAAATTGAAAATGAGTGAACGTATTAGTGTTGTTATTTACTATGATGGTGAGGTCCGTGACATCGAGAACAACATTGTTTTTTATTGGAGAATACAACGCGACTAGTTTTTAACCAGAACATAGATTTGACAAAACTTTATAAAAGAATTAGTCACAAAATCTTCGGAACGACACCAATGAGAGTTTCGTCTATTAAGTATCAATTTTTTGTTTCGATTGATCCCGTGACATATGACTCATTTGATATCAAAGGTGGTTGCAGCTTAGAGGCGATGGTGCAGACTCATCTCGCTAGTGGATCACACTATCTTAAGTTATATGTATAATTTTTATCACCAAATGAAGCATTTGCGACTTCAACATCTACAGCTGTTCGAGAGGAATACACGACCCTTACTCAACACTCCGTTAGTGGGAGACAGCACACGGAAGCGCCCGTGTTTGGTGGCAGTATGGAATACACAACTCCTGCACGACACTCAATTAGTGGATGGGACATGCACCTCGGTGGGTCGATGTTTGATGCTGGAAATACGTACAGGGAAAAGACATCAATTTCTAGTGGTTGGCAATCCACATCTGATTGGGGACGTTACGAAATGTTCACAAGAAGAGATGATGTGCTCCCTATGACATCCACTGGTAGGGGGACCTCGTACGTTGTAGATGATCGTAGGTTGGATGATGAGTCCAATATGGATCCACTTCGAGAGCCCGTCCCCGATAGTGCAGAAGTTGCGTTATAAGAATGCGTGGATCTAGGGTCAACCAATGCATACACAATAGCATCAAAAAGATAAAATGTACCAGCTATTACATTCAGTATTTTTTGAACCAGAGCTTATTCTAACCAAACCTAAAGACTTTGTAGGGGGTTCAGATGAAGAAGAAGAAGATTCACCATTTAAGGCGTACTTTTAACAACTTGTTTTCAATGAAATCAAAATAGTAGTTTCAAGAACACAAATCTGAGTTCGAAAAGAAAATTATTTTAGTACTATTTCATGGTCTACATTATGATAGACATATCGTATGAAAATTTCGTAAAGAAATTTTACTGATTACATGTTTAATTAGACAAAAAGGACCAAATTGCATAAAATGTAAAAGTTGAGTTCTAGTAGTTATAAGTATCAAATAGCTATGGGATTCAAAATTGAAGGTCCTTATATGGCAAATAGACCATTAAGAGGAGTTCGTAGGTAAGTATAATGATTCATCAATAGAAAATTAAATAAAGAAAAAGACTAAATTAGAAAGATGAAATAATGAAAGATGATATTTTAGTTAAATAACAAAATATCATCATTTTTATCATCTTTCCCCCCCAAAAAATGGAAACCCTAGCCATGGAAACCTAAGCTCAAGCCAACTTATTTTGCTTAATTAGGTATGTTTCTTTGTCCCGTTTTTAGTAATTTCCATGTTTCAAATATCGTAATAGCATAATCTAGCTATCTCAGGGATTAATTTGTAAAGTTATTAAAGTTTTTCCATGGATGGGTATGCATGAATTATGAAGTTTTATGGTAGAAAATGAAAGGTTTTTGTTAGATAAATAACTTTTGTTAAGGGAATTTTGATGAAATTGTGATTTAGGGACTAAATTATAAATATGTAAAATTCATAGAAAAATTTTGAATTTTATGAAATACATGGGTTGTTATTGATATATGTAAAAATTGGTTAGGCATGGAATAAGGGTTAAATTGCATGAACTTCATTTTCCGAGCTTAGAAACGAAATCAAAATTAATTAAAAGTATAGGGGCACAATGGTAATTTTGCCTAAGATGTGAATTAGATTGAATTAAATGTAAATTGTATTAAATTGAGCTAAATTTACTCATATAGATCCAGATAGACCAAATACAAAATTGGATCGAAAAAAAAAAGTATCAGATTAGTATATTACAATTCACAAACACTTGTCAAGGTAAGTTCGTGTAACTAAATTATATATATTTATATGTTTGAATTTAATGTTGTATATGTGATTGTATAAATGTCGTATGTATGAAATTGATCACATATCCAATAATACCTGATAAATAATAAGTTCTGTTTGGATAAATGAGATTCGAAGGATACAGGGTTTTTGAAATGGTTGTGGTCCTGCATATGTTGCGGACACACCACAGATTGAAAGAGCGTCCCATTATTAGCTCTCATGAGCATTTTGATATTTGGCCCTACCGACCTTCCCGATTAAAGGCTCTATGTGAGCTTCCTAATTAATGGCTCTCCAGAGCTTCCTGATATGGCTCGCTTGAACTTCCTGATATATGGCTATCCGAAGCTTCCTGATTAATGGCTCTTCGGAGCTACCCGTTATTGGCTCACATGAGCTTCCTGTTATATGGCTCGAGAGAAGGCTTCCCGATTATGTGCTCTAATGAGCACCCCCGAATATGAATTGACGGATTTCAGATTCGTGCATTTCATGTGCACTACCCTTGTATACATCGATATTTTAAATGATTCAACAGGTAAAGTTCCGATATGAGATGAAATGAATTCAAGATGAATTACTATGAGAAATGTTTGAAGTATAAAAATATGATATGTACATGTTCATGGATACTTGAAGTGATAAATACATGTATGTTAAAATTGAATATTGATGAGCTCATTCATGTTTTTTGGTATTTATGTGAATTATATTATTAACATGCTTGATGAGGATATGTGTTTAGGCAATTGGCCAAATTGGTTTGAACATGTTTAGTTAGCTACCTTAAATGTGAAATAAATGGTAAGTTAATTTCCTATTATACGAACTTACTAAGCATTAAATGATTACTTTGTTTTATTTCCTCTGTTTATAGTACTTCGGAAGCTCATTGGGTTGGAAGCTTGGCGGAGATATCTCACACTATCCATCAACTCTATTTTCGGTATATGTAACAAACTAAATTTTGGTTATAATGGCATGTATAGGATAATTAGCCAATGTTAGTATGTAAATGTTTTGGTTGAAACTAGCCATTGGAATGGCTTGTGATGGACATGTTTGATGTGTATATAAGAGGTTATATCATGTTTGATGTGTGATGAAATGATTAAACGATAGAAATCACATAAGTTTGTTAATGTTTGGTTTGAGGTAGTAAGCTTACTATAAAAGAGCATATATGCTTATATGGTCAATTAGGTAAGGTTGAATACTTGGTCATAAGGAGTGTTGTGACCTAAATTAAACTTGATATTGGTTTGATTTAAATGTCTTGTATTGGTTTGTAAATGAGTTGAAACGTTAATGTAGGTGGAACACAAGTTTGGGGTGAGAAATATGGCTAGGAAATAGCCTTATTTTGTCCACAAGGGCAGAGACACGGCATGTGTCTCAACCATGTGTGACACACGGCCTAGCACATGGGCGTGAGTTTTGGCCATGTGTCCCCTACATATTTAAAATTGCAAAACAAAATCCTCAGAATTTATCACAAGGCCTGGTACACGGGCGTGTGGATTGGCCGCGTGACCCTTGCACCTAATTAATGAAATTTATTATGTTCATACGGCCTAGCACACGGGTGCGTGACTTGGCCGTGTGACTTAAGTTAGAGAGTTACATGGGTATGAACATAGCCTGGGACATGGCTATGTGCCCTATTTCGAATGCCCACATGGCCTAAGACACGAGCGTGTCTCTTGGCCGTGTGAGCCACACGACCAGACCACACGGGTGTGTATCCCCTGTATCTTGGAAAAATTTTGAGATTTTGCAAAAAATTCTCTAAGTTTCTGATTTAGTCCTGACCTGATTCGAAGATGTATTATGAGCCTCTAGGGCTCATAAAAGGGATTTTATGAATAATGTAATAGCCTATTTTTAGTGAAATCGAAATGGTGGTTTCAGGACCACAAATCTGAGTCAGAAAGAAAATTTATTTTAATATTATTGCATGGTCCGTATTGAGATAGAAATGTTATATGAAAATACTGAGAAGAAAATTTTACCGATCACGTGCTTAATTATGGAAAGGACCAAATTGCATAAAATGTAAAAGTTGGGTTCTAATAGTTATAAGTATTAAAGAGCTATAGAATTCAAAACTTGAGGTCCTTATATGGTAATTAGACCATTAAAAAAAAGTTAGAAGATATTTTTGGTGATTCATCCATGGAAAATTAGAAAAAGAAAAAAAACTAAATTGGAAAGTGGAATAATTAAAAGATGATAATAGAAAATATTATCTTATTTTCATCATCTTCCCCAAATTAAAACATGGAAACCCTAGGAAAGAGAAAAATGTTCAAGCAGACTTTCTTGGCTAAATTAGGTATGTTTCCTTGTTCCGTTTTTAGTAATTTTTATATTTTTGAGGTCGGAACAACATAATCTATCTATTTTAGGGATCAATTTGCAAAGATATCAAAGTATAAAAATGTTTTCATGGATGGTTATGCTGAAATTTTGATGTCTGTGGTAGAAAATGAAAGGTTGTTGATAGATAAACAACTTTTACAAATAGAATTTTGATGAAATTGTGATTTAGGGACTAAATTGTAAACATGTAAAATTCATGAAAAATTTCTAATTTTTATGAAATATATTGCTGTAAATGTTATATGAAAATTTTGGTTGAGCTTGGAACAAGGATTAAATTGCATGAATTTTATTTTCCAAGTAAATGGACGAAATTAGAATTTATGAAAAGTTAGAGGCAAAATGGTAATTTTTCCTAGAGTGTAAATTGAATCCAATTGAATATGAAATTTGATAAATTGATGATTAAATTCATTTATATAGATCCGAACAACTCAAATTCGAAGCTAGGTTAAGGAAAAGAAAAAGTTTCGGATTAGTAGAATTTCTTATACGGACGATTATTAAGGTAAGTTTGTGTAACTTAATTATACATGTTATTATGTTTGAATTGAATGTTGTATTTGAATTGAATAGGATATGTATTTATATGAATTATAAGGATGTTATAAATGCACGAAATAATCACGTGACCAAAACAAGTCCAGAAAATATTAAATTCCGTTTGAACATTGAGTTTCGATGGATTGGTGGTTGCCTATATTGAAAGTGGTTCTGCATATGTTGCAGACAGGATTTAGCTCGGACGAGTAATATTGTTATATCCCTCTTAAGCATCCTGTTAAATAGTTCTTGCAAGCATGTTGATCGGTAGTGATTTAGCATGTGTTGAATACTATCGCAGCTCTGTGTGAGCGTCTTGTTATATATTTTGATCGGTTGTGATCCAGCATATCATGCGGACACAAACACAGCTCTACGTGAGCGTCCTGATATAAGCTCTTATGGGCTTCCTAACATGGCTCACTTGAACTCTCTGTTACCTTATCCTGTGCTCCCTAATATTAACTCTTCGGAGTTATTTATTTAGTTCTATGAACTCCCTGATGAAAACTCTTATGAGTTTCCTGTTTAGCTCGGATAAGCGTTCTGATACATGGTTATATGGCTCAACTAAGCATTCTGATATGTGGCTCGAGAGTGTGCTCCCTGATTAAGTGCCCTAATGGGTACTCTTGATTATGAGTTGACGGTATACTATTTTGTACACCTTGTGTGTACTACCAGAGTATCCATCTATAATTCAATAATTCAACGAAATAAATTCCTGACATGAGAAATTATGAGATTAAAAGAATTATGTCTCGAATGTTACTGAAGTGCTTAGCATGATGAGCTCATTTATGATTATTTGATGTACATGTGAAATATGTGACTAACTTGTTTAATTGAGTGTATGCGATTAGGTAAATTTGTCAAATTGTTGGAAAGCATGATATTGTTATGCTTATTTAAATGAATATGCTTGGTAAATTAAATTACTGTTATACGAACTTACTAAGCATTTGAAATGCTTACTCAATTTTCTTTTCTCTGTTTTATAGTGCTCGAAAGCTTGTAAAGTTTGGATTTGGGTTGGAGCAACATCACACTATCCTTCATCTCATTTTGGTAAAAATAGAAATCTTACTTTGGTATAATGGCATGTATAGACTAAATAGGCCAATGTTAGTATGAAAATGGATGTTTGTAAACTAGCCATTGGAATGGCTAGAATGGTATGTTATGATATATAATTATAAGATCATATCATGGTTGATATATTTTGAAATGGCTAAGTAATATATGAAATATGAATCAAATGGTAAATAATTTGAATTAATATACATGATACAAAATTTACCTAAGTACATAAATGAAAATTTGGTAGGTTTGATCATTTGAATATACATGATAATATAATTTACATAGTACTTGTATTAAGCTTGATTTAAATGACTTGAATTGGTTGGTATATATTTGTAAGTGTTAGTGTAGTTTGTTGGCAAATTTTTGGTGAGAAATAGGCTAGGAAATGACCTTATTTTGTCCACACGGGTAGACACATGGGTATGTGGGCATGTGGTTTGGTCGTGTGTCCCCTGCATCTTAAAATTTAGAAACAGAATGCTTAGAATTGAGCACACGGGCAGAGATACACATGTGTAAGACATGGACTAGAACACAGGCGTGTGTCTTAACTGTGTGAAACCTACACCTAATTTTCGAAATTAAAATAACAACACGGCCTAGCACACGGGCGTGTGACACTTGCACTTAATTAAATTGTAAGTTAGAGAGTTACAAGGGTTAGGGACACGAGCGTGTGCCCTACCTCATATGCCACACGGCCTGATTCATGAGCATGTCACTTAACCATGTAAGCTACACGGCCTGACCACATGGGCATGTGACCCCTTGGAAACACAAAAATTTACACACTTTTCATACCCTTTTTAACTTAAATTCATGCAAATTCGATTAAATTCTTGTCGAAAAATAAGTAATTATTATAAAATAATTAAATTGTGCTTAAAATATGAACATAATGAATTTTAATTAATTTAGCCAAATTAATTTTGGTTATTTTTGACAGAATTGCACAATAGGTGAAAATAGCTCGGCAGACACTACTAGAGCATAAAACCGAGAACCAATTTGAAGTATCAAGGCAAATTAATTTCCAGCCTAAGACGGTCTAATTATGTATATTAATTCATAATATAATTAATTTTAATTTATAACCAATTTAATTTGGGCTAAATAAATTATTATTAATTAATTATGGAAAAAGTGGTCCAGCTGAACCAAATTGATTGAACCGAACAGAGTCAACCAAACCAGCCACGAATTGGGCTACCCAAAACTGTCCATATGTTGACCCAAATAAGCTTTTTAGCTGATTAAATAAGCTTGCAAAGAGGCCCTTGAAGAACTTTCAAAGTTGCATTCAACCTCCTCCACAATATGTGGCTTTATGGATTTGCCCCAAGCCATATTTAGCAAAGTTGAAACCATCAACTTTGCCACATAGGTGGCCGGCCAAAGGGTGGCTCTTTGGCTGCTATTTTTATCAAATTTTAGCTGCCACATTCAGCTATAAAAACCCTCATTGGCTAATCATTCAACACATCACTCATTCATTCACATCTTTCTCTCTTCTTTCCATTTACTCTCTTCTTTCCATTCCAAAATCCCTTGCTTTTGTGTCGATTTCTCCTCTTGGGAAAGGGGTTTTCTTAAACCATTTTGGAGTAGCAATTGAGTGTTCATAGTAGCCTTGGTCGACAAGGACAATGAAGAACGGGACAACCATTCAAGCCACGGAGAAACACCAGATTTGTTTCTTGTTCCCTATCTTTTTAATTTTCGTTGTTGTTATGATGAACGTGTTTATGAATATTTATATTCTGGGAATGGTTAATTTAATCAATTTAGCTTGAATTTAATTTGTGTTAGGTTGATTGTATTTTGTCTACTTAAATTGTTAAAAGTGTGTTTATGTTGTTATAGGCCTTGGTAAGATACTTGATTAAGTAAAATCATGACTAAGTTATTCTTGTATTACAATTGTTAGATAACTAATGAATTAATTATTTAAACGAATTGAAATTGTAATTAATGGACACAGTACTTAATCAGTGCATGTTTATTCTTCTAAGGTAACTGAAGGTTAAATTAGCATTGTATTTGGTGATGCATATGCCTTGCATAACTTGCAAAGATTATTGTGATTAAACTAGTTCAAGGTAAGGACACTTTGTTACCTCACATAGTCTTTATTTGTCTATTAAGATTTGTTTAATCCTCTTGACTTAGGGATAAGTTAAGGAGATGAACAGGTTTTGGTAAACAAATATGTTCATAAGTTAGCAAATTACCGAGTTGACGCGAATTTATTCATAACAACATAAACATGAGTTTAACAATTCTAAGTTAGAGAATTGTAATTAATCTAACACAATTATTTCATCTTGATTAAAATCATATTTTGAAATTGTGCATTAGAACTTTTATTTTCTATTTATTTAGTTTTCTTAGTTTAAAATCTTAGTTTTTAATCACCCTCTTCAAACAAATTATTTTTCCTCACCAAAGTGTTTTAAATAGCATTCATAAATAATCCTTTTTCATAGTCCCCGTGGGTACGATAACTCGACATTTACTTGTCACTTTATTACTTGTTGCGATTGTGTACACTTACACATTTTCGTCGTTCCACCCCTATATGTAAGAAAAATTTGAAAATTTGCGAAAAATTCCCTAAGATCCCGACTTAGTCCCGACTTGTTTTTAATGTTTAAATTGGGCCTCAAAGGTGTAATCAATGGACAATATGCTTAATTTCGAATATGAATAGTGAATAACATGAATTATCTTTATTTGTTCAGTAAACTCCAGTAATGCTTCATAACCTTGTTCTGGTGACGAATACAAGTTAGGATGTTACATTTATTAGTATAAGAGCTATGGTTTAGTCGATTCTCGGACTAACATAGTAAGTACAAGTCTAGCTATACATGCCATTAAATAAATTGTGATAGTGTGATATCTCATGACCATTTTAAACATGTTTTTCATATAGTAATGTCGTCCAACCGAGCTGAATCCGAGGAAGCCGAAAGCAATGCTGAGGCTTTAGTACAAAGAGCTATTTCTAGTAGTAGAAGGCCTGTATTTAAGGGTCGAGGTGAGGAGGAAAAAAGAAGCCTTATTTCAAATGATGAACAAGTGGTTTAATGAATATTTGAGAACAAATTCTGTTGTACAACAACCTCCCCCACCTGCTCCTCAACCGGTTCCTGAGATGCCACAAACTGTTGAACTTGTTAGAATCGGTAAGCCACCAGTGGATAAAATCCATAAGTATGGGGCAGAGGAATTTAAGGCTACTACTGATGATGATCCAAAAAGAGCCAAATTTTGGTTGGAAAATACTATCATGGATTTGGATGAATTGTCTTGTATACAAGTCGAGTGTTTGAAATGTATTGTATCTCTACTAAAAGATTAGGCTTATCAGTGGTGGAATACTTTGATTTCTGTTATACTGAGAGAAAATGTTACATGGGAATTTTTCCAGATAGAATTCAGAAAGAAGTATATTAGTCAGAGATTTTTGGATCAGAAAAAGAAAGAATTTTTAGAGCTTAAACAGGGACACATGACTGTATCTGAATACTAGCTGGAATTTGTTTGGTTGAGTAAATATGCCAAAGAGTGTATCCCGATTGAAGTTGCTATATGTTATCACTTTGAAGATGGATTAAATGAAGACATCAAGTTGTTAGTTGAGATCTTGGAATTAAAAGAATTTGTTGTGTTGGTCAGTCGAACACATAAAGCCGATGAATTAAAGAAAAAGAAGAGAAAAGCAGAGAGAGAAGCCTGGATTTCTAATAAGAGATTTATGGGGAGATCACAAGCATCTGCTTCAAAGAAATCAAAGAAGTACCATAATCATTCTACCATATTTACGGCGTATTCTGGAAATGAGCAAGACTCTTAACGCTCTAACCTGATATCTCCATCTCCATCTATTACAAGTGTAGGAAGTGTTGGTAATCCTAAATCAAAATGTAAACACTATAACAAATTTCATTTTGGGGAGTGTCCTTGAAGAAGTGAAGCTTGTTATAAGTGTAGTTCTCTTGATCATTTCCTCAAAGATTGTCCGGAAAGGATTGAAAAAGATACTGATCACACTTCGAAGCTGGGTAACCCCGCCTCGAGAGGTAAACCACCTCGTCAATCCGACAATGTAAGTGGTAGCCATGTTGTAATAAAAGATTCAACAGTTAAATCTGAAGCACGAACACTGGCTAAAACATATGCTATTCGTGTTAGAGAGGATGCTTCTGCACCATACGTCATTGCTGGTACATTTTCTCTACTTGATACTGATATTACTATTTTGATTGATCCTGGTTCTACACATTCATATGTATGTACCAATTTAGTGCCTGTTACAAATTTACCTAGAGTCCATTCAATTTGTGGTTAAAATTTCAAACCTCCTAGGCCAGTATGTTATGGTGGATAAAGTTTGTAAAAATTGTCCGTTGATGGTAAAATGGTTATTATTTCTCGGCTGATTTGATGTTATTGCCTTGTGATGATTGATGTAATTTTGGGAATGGACTGGCTAACTCAATATCATGCAGTGGTAAATTGTAAATAGAAATACATTGTGTTAAAGTGCCAGGATGGTGATTTACTTCATGTTGAATCTGATAAATTGGATGGGTTACCTAATGTGATCTCAGTTATATCAACATAGAAATATATCAGAAAGGGATATGATGCTTATCTTGCATATGTGTTAGATGCTAAAGTACCTGAGACGAAGATTTAGTCAATGCCGGTTGTTTGTGAATTTCCTAATGTATTTCCAGAGGAATTACCTAGTTTACCACCGGTTACTGAAGTGAAGTTCTCTATAAACCTTGTTCTGGGACAACATCAATATCCATAGCACCCTACAGAATAGCTCCTACTAAATTAAAAGAGTTAAAAGTACAGTTGCATTAATTGATTGGCAGAGGATTTGCTGGACCCAGTTTTTTACCTTGGGATGCACCGGTTCTGTTTGTAAAGAAGAAAGATGGATCATTGAGACTGTGTATTGATTACAGACAACTTTATAAAGTTATAATTAAGAACAACTATCCACTACCTCAAATTGATGCTTTATTTGACCAGTTGAAAGGTGCCACTATATTTTCAAAAATTGATCTCCGTTCTGGCTATTATCGCTACTAGTGAAAGAATCAGATGTTCCAAAGATAGCTTTCAGAACTAAGTACCGGTACTATGAGTTTCTTGTAATGCCATTCGAATTGACTAATGTACTTGTGGTATTTATGGACCTGATAAACTTAATTTTCAAACCATATCTAGACAGGTTTGTGGTGGTATTTATTGATGATATTCTGGTCTATTCCCGAGATAAAAATAAACATGTTGAGTATTTGAGAATAGTGTTGCAAACATTGCGGGAAAAGTAATTGTATGTCAAATTCAGTAAGTGTGAATTTTGGCTTCAGGAAGTTAGTTTCCTTGGACATATAGTATCTGCAGAAGGTACCAGGGTAGATCCGAGTAAGATCTCAACATGAACAGTAAACCAGGATCATGAATAGTAAACCCCATAAAATGAACAGTAAACCCTAAAACAGATTGAAAGCCCTGTTGACTGAAGCACCAGTTCTGGTTTAGCCAAAATCGGGTAAAGAATTTGTAATTTACAGTAATTGTAATATCCCGAAAATTTCTATCCTTGATATAGTAAAATAAAGAAATAATTAAAGAAACAAAAAGAGAAATTTTGAGCTATATCAACAAAATCTATGTAGGAAGTGATTATCATGTATTAATCCAAGAAAGGACTAAATCATAAAAGTGAGAAAAGTTTTGTGGCACAAGAGTAAATACTTAAAATTTAAGGGGTTAAAGTGTAAATATGAAAAATTTGAAGGACCAATAGTGCAAATATTTTAAGGATGGAATAATCTAGAAACTAAGGAAAATGGATGAATTAGGACCAAATTGAATAGGAGAAAGAATTATGAGGGACTAAATTGTAATTTTACCGAATTAAGTGATGACTCAAGGATGGAATTTTAAAAGATTATGAAGGGCTAAATGGTCAATTAGAAGGAGAGAGAAATCTAGAAGGTAATGATGGTGTGATGATATTTTATAATTATTTAATAAGATAAATATTACTTTATTAATATTTTAATAAGATATTTGATTATTTGATTATTTTATTTAGTATATATATATGTGTGTGTGTGTGTGGGAAAAAAAAAAGAGAAGAAACCACCATCTTTCCCATGCACCAACGTGAAAGGAAGAGAGAAAGAAAGAAAGTTTTGCTTTCTTTACAAATTGGCCCTTCCACCAAAAATTCCCCATTTTCACCTAGAAATCAAAAGAATTTCCATAGCTACCGATGGAGAAAAATGTTAAGGAGACTATGAGGAGTTAGAATATCAAGTTGGATTCAAGAAAAAGAAGCTGGAGGAGAGAGAAAATGAAGTTAAAGTTTGGAAACAATAAAACAAGGTAAGAACATCAAGATTTCCATGTATTTTTAAGTTTAATATTATTGAAAAAGCATGTAAATGATGTTAATGTAGAGTTTGCTTATATATGATTCTATGTTCTTGATATGGTAGTGAAGAGAAAATAAGATAAAGTGATGGAAAATGGTGTAGAGAAAGAAAATAAGGGTGATATAAACTTAGTAATTAATATCTTGCACTAAAACAGTTTTGGACAGCAGCAGTAAGCTAAATTTGAAAAATCACCAATAAAGGTAGAAACTGAATTAGGAGTTGAGTGAGATATGGAATTAAAGCTTGTTGAGTCTATTTTCATATAAAAGAAATAGAACAAGTAAATGAATTCTGTATTCTAAGATATTTATATTTTTGTGAGACTGGTTCAGAATGATTTAAGGATCCTCTGTTCTGACTTGGAAAAATCATTAAAAATTGTATAAAAATAATTATGGGACATAAGATATATGATTAGATTCTTTAATGAGTCTATTTTCAATAGAAATAAACAGAAACATCATCCAAATCCTGTATGAAGAGATAATTAATTTTTAGTGAAGAAGGGTCAGAACTGTCAGATAGCAGAATAGGGGTGAATTTAAAGAATAAACTGTACTATTTGGCTAAACCAAAAATTCTAAAAATTTTCTTGTCAGAATATATGTGAGTCTAGTTTTATGAAAATTTACGGATCTTAATTTGGAGTTCTGTAGCTCAAGATATAAATAATTTAGTGACTATGACGTAGGTGGATAGCTTGAATGTTCACATATAAGTAAATAGTGAAATTATTGATAATGTTACTTATAAGCATATTATATAAATTAAGGATGTGGAATGGAGAGGAGGAGGAGGAAAATATGTATGAATATTTAGTTAGCATGGCTAATTTGTAGGTTTTAGGCTCAGGGACTAAATTGAATAAAAGTAAAACTTTATGGGTAATTTTGTAAAAATGTTAGAAATGATCAAATTACATGAAATGGATTATTATATTATTTAAATTGAAATTTTTAAATGAAAACTGTTAATTTAGTTCGAGATCGAGGGAAAACATGTTTTAAAGATTAAATTGAAAAGTGTTGAAATTATGGAAAACTTTGATATTTTATAGAATTTATGGAATGTTATTAATATGTATGATGATAACGGCTGGAAATAAGGATTAAATTGCAAGAATTTATTTTTCTGAGCCTGAGGGTAAAATCGTCATTAATTAAAAGTTTAGGGGCAAAATGGTAATTTTGCCTAGAGCACTAATTGAATGTATTAAAATATGGAATAAATGAAAACAATGATCAAATTTATTTATAAAGACCCAAACGACTCAAATGTGAGACTCGAACGTGGAAAAGAAAATATATTGGATTAATGAATTTATAAACACGAACAAGCAACGAGGTAAGTTCGTGTAATTTAAATTATATTCTTAAATGCTTGAAATGTATGTTATTGATGTGAATATAAATTAAATGTTCATTATATGAAAATTGATGAAACATTGATATATTTGATAAAAAGGGGAAGAAATCCCGGTTGAATGAAAGGAAAATTCGATGGATCTCTGAAAAGGAATTGACGGTAAAAGGGGATCTAGCCCGGACGGGTGATCCTATCCTGATATAGCCCTCTCGAAGAATACAGGAAAAGGGATTAAGCCCGAAAGGGTAATCCTAATATCAGCCCTCCCGAAGAATATATGGGAAATGAGGTTCGCGGGAGTGTGCTGGTGGCTCTCCCGAAGAATATATGTGTATAGGCCCTTCCGAAGAATACATGGGAGCTGAGGTTCGCGGAAGTGTGCTAAGAATTGAGGTTCGCGGGAGTGTGCTCACTGAAATGAAATGTGTAAGACCATGGTTGAAAGATACCATGGCAATATATTGAGAAAATGAATAAGACCATGGTTGAAAGATACCATGGCAACACATGCATATGAATTGACGGACCCGGAATTGTACACTAAAAGTGTACTCCTGTATGAATTGACGGTTAATGAGATTGTACACCAATAGTGTACTATCGGAAATCCATCAAAATTCCGAGAAATTCAATGGGATAAATATAGAAAATGGCAAACACATAGCTAAAAAGGGTAAATGTGAATTGATGGATAACGGATTTGCATATTTTAAGTATACTATATGATTTTAACTATCGATATTCCGATAAATTCAGTAGGTAAGAATCCTAACCAGAAAAGGAAATATGTATATAAAAAGATTTGTACATATATTCCTGAAGTACATAAAAAAATGATAGTGATACTGGATATATGAAAATATAAGATGATGATATTTGTACATGGAATTTATTGATGAATGTATGCATCCATAATTATAGATTCGTATACTTTAATAATATTAATTGTATGACAATGAAATTTCGAATGACTTAATGAATAAAGCCCTGACATGGAAATAATTTGAGCATGAAACAATAATCACGAAATTGAACTTGAAATACACGAAAACGATATTTATTCGATATTTTAAAAATATGACATGGAAAATACATGTATATGAAACTTACCTGATAATTATGCATGTTCAAGATTATGAATTGTCCCGGAATAAATATATACAAAATTCATGAAAACAATGATACATGAAATTTTGGTATAATGAATGATTTATGTTTTTGAAGAAATGACAAGAGAATAATATGTATCATATTTTATGAATATGTGGCTATCTTTAATATGCTGATACATGGAAATTGGGTAAGCCGTAATAAGTAATAATCTCAAGTATGATATGTTGAAACAATGAGTTTATCGATTCTAAAATTATATGAAATATATTCAAGCATACTAATGACTGTTGTTGTTGACGCTTAGACAAGTGCCAAGCTATTGGTTAAATGGTAATATGTTTATTATTTGATACATCGAAAGGGTAAATGATCAAATGAAAATATACATGTGTTTATGGAAGAGTGGTAAAATTTAAGTTGTACAATTTCTTATAAAATGAGTTATCATGTGATAAAAAAAAGTTCTATAAACTCCGGTAATACCTCGTGACCCTATTCCAATGATAGATACGGGTTAGGGTGTTACAGTAATGCATCGTTAAATGGTTTAGGTTGTGTTTTAATGCAAGAAGGCAAAGTAATAGCTTATGCCTCTAGACAGCTTAAACCACATAAAAGAAATTACTCGATACATGATCTTGAGTTGGCAGCCATTGTATTTGCACTAAAAATATGACGACATTAGTTTTTTGGTGAAAAATGTCACATCATTACTAATAACAAGAGTTTGAAGTATTTGATATCACAGAAAGACATGAACTTGGGACAGCGCAGGTGGCTTGAGTTATTAAAAGATTATGATTTGGTTATTAACTATCATCCGGGAAAAGCTAATGTGGTGGCAGATGCTTTAAGCAGAAAATCTCTGTTTGCTTTGCAAGCAATGAATACGCGGTTATCATTTTTAGAAGATGCTTTAATCATAGCTAAATTAAAAGCTAAACCTACATTTCTACAGCAGATCTGTGAGGCTTAGAAAAATGATGATGAATTACAAGCTAATCGGGTACAGTGTGAGTTAGATTCTAATTCAAAATTTTAGATTGGGTCCCATGATTGTCTATTATTCAGAGGTAGAGTATGTGTATTGAGGAATTCGGAGCTAGTATAGAAGATTTTACATGAAGCTCATAGTGGTATTGTAACACCCCTTACCCGAGACCGTCGCCGGAGTCGAGCACGAGGCGTTACTATACTTATCTTACTAATTTTGGGCATAAAAAAATTTGCTTTCAAAATTAATTCGCTCACATTCATCCAATATCCCTGAAAAGGGCATTTAAGGCCCTAAAACATGCAATTGAAACGGTTTGGGACCAAACAGGGAACATTAAAAATTTTATGATTACTTACACAAATTAAAACAATTTGTTTCACTGTTCATAATAAAACTATCCACCTGCGTAATAGTCACTAAATTAATTATAACTCGAGTTACAAAACTCAAAATTTAAATTCGTAAATTTTTCCTGAAATTAGACTCATATATCTTCTTACCATAAGTTTTCCAGAATTTTTGGTTTGGCCAATTAGTACAGTTTATTCATTAAACGTTCCCCTATTTCACAGTCCAATGGTTCTGGCCACTCCTCACTAAAAATCAATTATCTCTTAGTAAAGTTTTCATATAGTGTTTCTACTTCATTCTAATGAAAATAGAATTATAACTTCCTTTTTAGTGAATTTCTAAAATCAAAACATGGGATCATGAAGTCACTCTTCTAAAAATCCATACATATAAATTATAACTCATAATTATTTTGTACAATTTTTAGTGAAATTCTAAAATCAAAACTTAGGATCACGAAGTCACTCTGAACCAGTCTCTGTAACACCCCCTAACCCCAAACCATCTTCAGAACAGGGTCACGAGGTGTTACCGGACTTATACACTAATATACGAATAAAAAAACGAGACATAAATTTGAGTTTCAATCTAAAACCATCTAATTTACATCAAATAATTCTTAATATAGGCCTACGGGGCCCAAAATAGGTTTAGAAAATGATTTAGGATTAAACCGGGAACTTTGAAAATTTTACTTTGAAAACATGGGCACATGGCCGTGTGGCCTGAGGCATGCCCGTGTGGCCAGCCCGTGTGGATCCCCATGGCCTTGGGGCTAGGCCGTGGGCAGTTCTGACTTGCTTCACACGGCCGTGTGTCTAGCCCGTGTGCAAGTCTGTTTCTCCCACACGGCCTGGGCACACGCCCATGTGATTTGGCCGTGTGAAAGCTGCATGTTTCACCATTTTTAAGTCACTTTCACCTACTAAACATACCCAAATAATGCTCAAACAATTGACTTATAAACATTAATCAAATACCATGCATTTCAATTCCAAACTTAGCAAATGTTTATTCATTCATTCCAAAAACTTCTTAAGGTTTATAATCCGTATTCACATTCAAAATATTAAACATTTACAAATAGTAAATACTAAACCTAGTACATGCCACCTTTCCAAAAGTTATAAATACATCACCAAAACGTGAGCTGAAGCCGGGATTGATTCGGTGCTGAGCCTGACCTTAACTTTACCTAACCTGTGCATGGAAAACAACCGTACGCTGAGTATTGAAAATACTCAGTGGTATTATCATAATTCAAATTATAACAACAACAACAATATACCATATCATACACAAATCAAACATATAGTTGTGTACCCAACTACCATATTTTCATATTTGGTTCACCATTTCTTCAATCACATACAAATATTCAATTCACGTTTCAAACTTGAATAATTCATGAACATTTAGTTTACCTCTCAATCACACATATACATATTCAATAATACCATTCAAGAACCTTGGTTCATGTGTTCAATCTCATAGCACAATTTCATTTCTTATTTCATATCACATTATCATTTTCACTCTTCATTCAATGATTCAAATAAACAAATTCAATTGGTTTTCTCATTTCACTTAATTACCTCTATTAACGTGACTCGGACTTTGGCGGATACACGGATCCAACCAAACACACCATATTGGCACCCAATGCCTCATCGGATAGTTTGAAGCAAAGTTGACACCCAGTGTCTCATCGGCCTAGCTGAAGTAAAGTGGTACCCAGTACCTCATCGAATCTATCCAAAGCAATATGACACTCCAAGTGTCTCATCGACTCGAGGTCGAAGTAACCCTGAACACTTCCAATCCTATGGCATGCCAACTATATCCACTAAGCCCGACAAGTTAATAGGGTATCGAATTTCTTTCTCTTTTCAATCAAATTCACATCAATTGCACTTTAGCCACATTTTCTCACATATTTCTCAATTCAAGCACAACTTGTTCGAATTCACATTATCACATATTTTCACTTCATTTCTATTCTCAATTGATCAAAATCATTTCAACCAATTCAATCACATTAATAACTCAAATTCATTTACATACTAACATTGCTCAATTCAATCATATTATTCAATTTCACATACATATATAATCATCAATCATATCCAATCACATTTAAATTAAATATCACTACTTATTTCAATTCTAATTCCATGCACATATATTAAATAAATTAAACATTAAATAATAAATACTCGAATTATGATAATACAAACCGATAATTTCCCGAGCTACTCCTCGACCACTTTTTCTTTTCCCTTCGTATTCGATGTCTCGGTTTCCTTGTTTGCTACGAAAATTAGCATAATTACAATTAATTAATAATACACATATTTCATCTAAATTTCTAACTTTCCATACAACTTTTTCCTTAATACCAACTTTGTCCTAACCACATTCATCTTCTTCCTTTTAACAATTCACATCATTTTCTTATTCAATTTCCATCAAAACTTCCATATAACTATCAAATTTTCATCATTTTTCCATAGTTTCGAATTTCTTTCAAATTAGTCCCTAAAACTTAAAACTTATAGCCTATTTTACAATTAAGTCCTTAAATCAACTCAAATAAATAATTTTATCAAATTAATCCCTAATTTCATTATTTGTTCAACATATACCCTATTCAAAAGTCTATCATCTTTCAATATTTCCACAAAAACTCAAAAGTATTCAACTCTAAAGCTTCAAAAACATCAAAATCACAAGAAAAGGGCTTAATTAAACTTACCAAATTAACTTGAAGCTTCAAAACCCTAAATTTTCCTTTTTCTTTCTTTCTTTCTTTTTCTTTTTTCTTTCCCTGCTTTACGTTTTCTTCTATGTTCTATTCTTTCTTTTCTTTATTTCTTTTATTCTTTATTTATTTGTTTTATTTACTTTAATCAATTAATTATTATAAATATCTAATATAATAACTAATATGTTAACTACATTTGTACACATACATATTATGACACATGCAATAATCCACACCATACACTTGTCTTTATCACAACAATTTAATTTAATAAAATATTACATAATTATTAATAATTATTATTTTACTTAATAAATAAGTAAATACATATATAACATACATTTGTACCAATAATTTTAAAACACATGTATTTATTTACCACACTCATATCACTATTTTGGTTTAATTACTAATTTAATCCTTTAATATTTTTCTATTCTATAATTAAACCTTTGCATTCTATTCAATTTAGTCTTTTCTACTAATTATTTCTAATTGAATTAAATTTTCTTAATCAAAATCTAATTCCATTCATAACTAACCTCATAAATATTTTTAATAAATATTTACGGACTTATTTTCCTAAGACGGAGGCCCTAAGACTCGTCTTTCCTAAGACGGAGGCCCTAAACTCACTTTTTCGGTGTCGGTGGAATTTGGGTCATTACAGTCTCATAGTAGCCTAAATATCTCAGAATATAGACTTCCTTTGCTTGCTCTGTTTTTTCGTATGAAAATAGACTCAATAAGCTTTAATTCTATATCTCATTCACCATTTAATTCCATTTCTACAATTTTTAGTGATTTTTCAAATTCACGTCACTGCTGCTGTTACAAAACTGTTTCATGGCCAACTTTTACTCTTTCATCATTTCTTTGCATAAACTATCATTTAGGCATACATAACATCAAAACATGTTTTTAATTAGCCATCTCAATAGCTAATCATTATCAAGTATTCCCATGCCATTCTTTAGTCATATCATAAGAACATACACACAAAATAGCCAAGTCCCTATACTCCATAACTCAAAACATTTCAAACTACAAAAATACCGAGATAGCCTTTGATAGTGTGAGACGAACTCCAACGTCCTTTTGGTTCCCGAATTGGCTTGGCTACATTATAAAAGAAAGAAAGGAAAAGGAGTAAGCTACAATGCTTAGTAAGTTTACAAATAAATAAATGACAGCATTCACCAAGTACAAATATACTCATATTATACCATCAACTAACAAAATCTTTATTTTACTTCTCCACTTACTCTTTAACTTTCCTGTTTATCATTCATTTACCTAAAATTTCTTGTAACATAGCTTGTATATTAGCCCGATGAATTGTTTGAAATACTAAAGGTACTTGGGTTTTCCTGCCTGATAATAACCTGCCAATGCCATGCTCTAGGCATAGTCTTACATGAGATGTTTCTTGTTCTGCCAAAGCCATATATCTGATATGGACTTACATGGGATGTTCCTCAACTATCTCAACCTGCCAATGCCATATGTCTGATATGGACTTACATGGGATGTTCCTCAATTATCTCAACCCAAAATGTCATGACATTCCGTATCCCATACATCCCTAAGGTTTAAATGGGGCTTTCTGATACTTTTTCTCTGTTATCTCATCTTTGATTCAACTTGGAATATTCTCATAAAATAAATGTATATATGCTGGAAATTAACAACATTAATATAAAATATTGAAATATTACATTTATTTACCGTAAACCTACCTCAATGCAAAATACGATCAAATTGACAACTTAATCTTCTACCTTTTTCTTTCCTCGGTTTATCCCTAAATTTCATTCTTCTTGATCTATAATTAAAAATTTAGCTTATTTAATACTCACATTTATCAAAACAGTCCTTAACTCTAACCTTGGTAAAATTACGATTTTGCCTCTAAACTTTTGCAAATTTACACTTTTACCCCAAAGCTCAGAAATTAAACTTTATCCCTAATTCTTATGTTTTATGACATGCTGATCATTTTCCCTTAATGGAAACATCAAATTCTCACTCTAACATATACTTATTAACATTAGGTATTTTTATTGATTATGCCATTTTACTCGTTTTTACTTAAAACTGAGCAGCACAAGTTGTTTAACATAATTTAAAACCTCATATTGTATCATAAAACATCAAAATAAACATATTTCACCTATGAGTATTTTTCTAAATATGAACCCTAGGTTAAATTATTGCTAGAATAAGCTAAATCAAGTTACCGGGACTCTAAAAACGTAAAGAACATTAAAAACGGGGCTTGGAATCACTTACTATGGAGCTTAGAAGCTTGAAACAAACCCTAGCTATGGAGAACCCTTGACATTCGGCCTAATGAAGAAGATGATAACATTTTTCCATCTTTTTCCCTTTTTAATCTTTTTAATTACCAAATGACTAAAATGCCCTTCATTAAAACTTTGGTTATTTCTACCTATGTATGTACATTTTTGTCTATGAAAACCAAATGGTATAATCCATTTAAGGACCTCTACTTCAATTATGCTCTTCAGTTTAGTACTTTTCTATCTAGAACTCATATTTATCAACTTTTGCAATTAAGACCTAATAGGCAAATTAAACATGCAATTCATGAAATTTTCTATCAATATTCTAACACGTGCATCTAATCACTTGGTAAATCATAAAAATTTATCAGAATAAACTTTTCTATCTCGAATTCATGGTTTTGCAACCACTGTTCTTTTTAGGTCCTATTTCGGGATGTTACAGGTATTATGTCTGTTTATCCGGGAAGTAACAAAATGTACAATGAAGTGAAAAAGATGTATTGGTGGGCGAGAATGAAATGCGACATTTCTAAATTTGTATCTGAATACTTGATATGTTAACAAGTTAAAGCTGAACATGAGGTGCCTTTGGGATTATTACAGCTAGTTACGATACCAGAATGGAAATGGGAAAGAATTACTACAGACTTTGCGTCAGGATTGCCCTTATCTCCGAAAAAGAAAGATGCCATTTGGGTAATCGTCGATCGGTTGACAAAGTCTTCACATTTTATTCTGGAACTGTATGGATTTCTCTTTGGATAAATTTGCTAAATTATATGTGTTTGAGATTGTTAGATTACATGGAGTGCCAGTCTCCATTATTTTAGACAGAGATCCTCGATTTACATCCAGATTTTGGAATAAGTTATAAGAAGTCTGGGTACACAGTTGCATTTCGGCACCACTTTTCATCCTCAGACTGATGGATAATCCAAACATGTGATACACATTTTAGAAGATATGCTTCCATGTTATATGCTGGAATTTGAAGGTAACTGGGAAAAATATCTGCTTTTAGTTGAATTTGCCTATAATAATAGCTATCAATCTAATATTAAAATGGCACCATACGAGGCTTTATATGGTCGTAAATTAGAACTCCATTATATTGGGCCAAGCTTAGTGAGAAAAAGATACATAGAGTTGATTTGGTATGGAAAACTGAAGAAAAAGTGAAAGTGATTCAGGAGAGTGATAAACCGAAAATTATACATGTTTTTACCTCATGCTTAGCCCATTTTTGGAAGAATTATTCATTGATTTGTGGAATTTGATACTCCTAAACCTTTAATTTCATGTTCTATACTCAGGTGAGCATAGGGAAGTGAAAAGAACGAGAAATGGGCCGAAAACAGAGAAAATGGGCCAAAGCAATAAATCAACAAGGCCTGAAAGTTCACCACACGGGCGTGTCACACGGCTGTGCCACATAAACAGGCTCGAGCACGGCCTCCACATCGAATCACAAGGGCGTGGCACACGGGCGTGTCCCTGTGTGAGAAAGTTCAATTTCACTCGGAAAAGGCTACTTAGGGGCTAAGAAAGACATTCTAAACTCTATATAAAGACCCTAGGAGGAAAATACAAAAAGACACATTATTTCCGCCAAGACGGGGAGTTAAAGGTAGGGAATTACTTGAAGGAAAGCTGATTGATCCATATCAAAAGCCAGGATCTACATCAAGACAGAAGATCTCCCTTCTATCCTTTAAGGAATTTTGGGTTTTCTTATTTTTTGTTCTTTTATTTATTTTGAGATGTTTCTTTTTATAATTATGAACTAAAATCCCAAATATATAAGGAGGATGAAACCTATGACGAATCTTGTTATTTTTATCTGAACTATATGAAAAATATTTGATTTGTTCTTAATTGTGTTTTTAACTCTTGAATTGATATTTCTGAGATATTAATTTAAGTTGAATGTGCTTATACAGGGGAGCAAAAGTCCCTGTATAGGGGTAGATCCAACACAATTAAGCGGAGTTGATCGCAATCCTAGACATAGGGCGAAGAAAATCTACCTGATTAGAGTCAAATATAATATGGTGAACCACAGATCGAGTTAATGCAAGACTAAGGGTTTTAATTAAAAAGAGATTTCAATTAATCAACTTAGGATTAGTTATTCTTATCCTCAACGAAGGTATTAACATAATTTAGGGATCTCTACGGATCAAGTCAAATGAAGAAATCGTCTAGTTCAGAGTTAGATAACAAGTGAAGTCTAGGTGGATTCTTCCTTAGGTATTGCCCTCATCAATCAGTTTTCCCAAAAGTAATTTTCGAATTTACTCTTTGTCGTTTCTTTAGTTTAGTTTAAAATAGTTTACAACGAAACCCCTTTTATTTCTTAGGCTAGGTAATAGGAAAGAAGTCATTACTAGTACTTTTAGTTCATTGGATTCGATATTCCGGTCTTGCCACTAGCTATACTACTATTCGATAGGTGCGCTTGCCTTTTATCATGATTTAGTTAGTTTATAGGTGCTATCAGATTTTATTACTTCATCTCATCACGATCAAAGAGCTTGAAAGCAGCTTCTGATCAACAGAAATTCTACACGGATCTTAAATGGAAAGAAATAGAATTTTGGGTCAATGACAAAGTATTCTTGAAAGTATCACCCTGGAAGAAAGTTCTTCGGTTTGGCCGTAAAGGAAAATTGAGTCCACGGTTTATTGAGCCATATGAAATCGCAGAAAGAATTGGATCTGTTGCATACCGATTGGCACTACCACCAGAGCTTAAGAGAATTCATAATGTTTTGCACGTGTCTATACTACGATGATATCGGTGAGATCCTTCACATGTTATCTCCCTGACAAAGGTTGAGATTCAGCCTGACATGGCTTATAGTGATGAACCAATCTGAATCTTGGCATGAGAGACAGAAGAGTTAAAAAATAAAGGGTAGCTTTAGTGAAAGTTCTTTGGCAACGACATGGCATAGTAGAGGCTACCTGAGAACCAGATGAAACAATGAGGAAGCAATACCCGAATCTCTTTACTAGTAAGATTTTTGAGGATGAAAATTCTTAAAGTGTGAGAGTTGTAATAATCCATTTTCAGTGAAATCGAAATAGTAGTTTCGAGACAACAAATCTGAGTCAAAAAGAAAATTTATTTTAATATTATTACATTGTTTGTATTGAGCTAGGAATATTATGAAAACACTGATAAGAAAATTTTATCGATCATGTGCTTAATTATGGAAAGGACCAAATTGCATAATATGTAAAAGTTAAGTTCTAGTAGCTATAAGTATTAAATAGCTATAGAATTCAAAACTTGATGTCCTTATATGGTAATTAGACCATTAAAGAAAAGTTAGTAGATATTTTTGGTGATTCATCCATAGAAAACTGGAAAAATAAAAAAAAACGAAATTGGAAAGTGGAATAATTAAAAGATGATAATAGAAAATATTATCTTATTTTCATCTTCTTCCCCAAATTAAAACATAGAAACCCTAGGAAAGAGAAAAATGTTCAAGCAAACTTTCTTGGCTTAATTAGGTATGTTTCCTTGTTCCGTTTTTATTAATTTTTATATTTTTGAGGTCGAAACAACGTAATCTATCTATTTTGAGAATCAATTTGCAAAGATATCAAAGTATAAAAATGTTGCCATGGATGATTATGCTAAAACTTTGTAGTTTATGGTAGAAAATAGAAGGTTGTTGATAGATAAGAAAACTTTTACAAAGAGAATTTTGATGAAATTGTGATTTAGGGAATAATTTGTAAACATGTAAAATTCATGGAAAATTTCTAATTTTTAGAAAATATATGTGTTGTAAATGTTATATGAAAATTTTGGTTAGGCTTGAAACAATGATTAGATTGCATGAATTTCATTTTCTAAGCATAGGGATGAAATTGGAATTAATGAAAAGTTTAGGGGCAAAATGGTAATTTTTCCTAGAGTGTAAATTGAATCCAATTGAGTATGAAATGTGAAAAATTGATGATTAAATTTATTTATATAGATCTGAACAACTCAAATTCGAAGCTAGATCGAGGAAAAGAAAATGTTTCGGATTAGTAGAATTTCTTATATAGACGATTACTAAGTTAAGTTCGTGTAACTTAATTATACATGTTATTATGTTTGAATTGAATATTGTATTTGAATTGAATGGTATATGTATTTATCTGAATTATAAGGATGTTATAAATGCATGAAATAATCATATGCCTGAAACAAGTCCAAAAAAATTGAAAATGGTTTTGCATATGTTACAGACAGGATTTAGCTTAAACGAGTAGTCCTGATATAGACCTCTCGAGCATCCTATTAAATAATTCTTGCAAGCATCCTGATCGGTAGTGATTTAGCATATGTTGCACACTACCGCAGCTCTATGTGAGCGTCCTGCTACACGTTTCGATCGGTTGCGATCCAGCAAATAATGCGGACACAAACGCAGCTCTACATGAGCATCCTGATATAAGTTTTTATGGGCTTCCTGACATGGCTCACTTGAACTCTCTGTTACCTTATTATGTGCTCCCTGATATTAACTCTTCAGAGTTATCTATTTAGCTCTACGAGCTCCTTAATTAAAACTCTTATGAGTTTTCTGTTTAGCCTGGATAAGCGTCCTGATACATGGTTACATGGTTCAACTAAGCATTCTGATATGTGGCTCAAGAGTGTGCTCCCTGATTCAGTTCCCTAATGGGTACCCCTGATTATGAGTTGATGGTATACAGTTTTGTACACCTTGTGTGTACTACCAGAGTATCCATCGATAATTCAATAATTCAACGAAATAAATTCCTGACATGAGAAATTATGAGATTAAAGGAATCATGTCTTGAATGTTTCTGAAGTGCCTGAAAGGTTGTAGCATGATGAGCTCATCTATGATTATTTGATGTACATGTGAAATATATGACTAACTTGTTTAATTGAGTGTATGTGATTAAGTAAATTTGTCAAATTGTTGGAAAGCATGATATTGTTATGCTTTTTTAAATGCATATGATTGGTAAGTTAAATTCCTGTTATACAAACTTACTAAGCATTTGAAATGCTTACTCGATTTTATTTTCTCTGTTTTATAATGCTCGAAAGCTCGTAAAGTTTGAACATGGGTCGGAGTAATATTACACTATAAAGTTTGGACGTGGTCGGAGCAACATCATACTATCCTCTAGCTCATTTTGGTAAAAATAGAAATTTTACTTTGGTACTATAAAGTTTGGACGTGGGTCAGAGCAACATCACACTATCCTCCAGCTCGTTTTCGTATAAATAGAAATTTTACTTTGGTATAATGGCATGTATAGGCTAAATAGGCCAATGTTAGTATGAAAATGCATGTTGGTAAACTAGCCATTGAAATGGCTAGAATGGTATGTTATGATGTTTTATATATTTTGAAATGGCTAAGTAGTATATGAAATATAAATCAAATGGTATATATTTGTAAGTATTAGTGTAGGTTGTTGGCAAATTTTGGGTGAGAAATAGGCTAGGAAATGACTTTATTTTGTCCACACGGGTAGACACATGGGCATATGTCTTGACCGTGTATGACATACGTCCTTGCATATGGGCATGTGGTTTGGCCGTGTGTCCCCTACATCTTAAAATTTAAAAACAGAATGCTTAGAATTGAGCACACGGACAGAGACACGGACGTGTGTCTTAGCGTGTGTAACACATAGCCTAGAACATAGGCGTGTGTCTTGGCCGTGTGAAACTTGTACCTAATTTTTGACAATTAAATTGGCCACATGACCTAGCAAACGGGCGTGTGACCTGGTCATGTGACCCTTGCATTTAATTAAATTACAAGTCAGAGAGTTACATAGGTTAGGGACACGAGCATGTGCCCTACCTCATATGCAACAGGTCTGACCACACTGGCATGTGACCCTATATATAAGAAAAATTTTGAAATTTTACGAAAAATTCCCTGAGATCCCGACTTAGTCCCAACTTGTTTTTAATGCTTAAATTGGGCCTCAATGATCCAATCAAGGGACGATATGATTAATTTTAAATATGAATAGTGAATAACATAAATTATCTGTATTTGTTCTGTAAACTTCGATAATGCTTATTAACCCTGTTCCGGTGATGGATACAGGTTAGTGGTGTTATAGATAATTTCTGATATGAATGTTAAATAATATGAAATGTTTGTATTTGATTTGTATATTCCTGTAATGCTCCGTAACCTTGTTCTAGTGACAGAAATGGGTTAGGGGTGTTACAGTACTCACTTTCAGCCCACATACATAATGTCAATCTATCGGTAGATATGCGTTGGTGTTTCCAGATCTACCATGCAAAATACGTGACCCTACAAGTTCGTCATTGGATTCGGATGAATTGGAAGTTGTTAAGGAATTTTCCAATAAGGATAGTTTTCCTGTTGCATTGAAACAACATAGCATCATGAATGAGGTTAACTACAATGTGGTTAAATCCAAATCCAAGAAGTTCGAGGCCAAGTGTGCAGTGCAAGACGGTACATGTTCATAGAAAATCATGGCTTTGATTAGGAGAAAGACAAGCTTGTGGGAGATAAAAAAGTACAAAAGTTCACATACCTGTGTTGTCGGTACAGTATTACTGGGTGTTTAGGGTTTATGAATAATATTGTTATTACTTCATGTTGCATTATTTAACGTACTTCATTGACAAGTGTTTCACAAGATCATCCCAAGATGAATTTAAATATGATAGCTAGCTTAATACTACCAATGGTGAAGGCGGATGTCAAAACTTCTATGTCGGTCTTAATTATAATATTTATAGCCAATTGAGGCATATGCCCTCTTACTGCAAGGCTTGGATAGCTAAGCATAAGACGTTGGAAAAGATGCATAGTGGATGGCATGCTTCATATAATGAGATGTGACAGTGGTGTCAAATGCTGGAGAAGTACATCCCAGGTTGCATAACAGACCTTGAAACGGGTCCTACGTACTGTAACAACCGATTGTTTCGTGGATGCCAAGTGTTCAAGTGTCTGTTCTGGAGCTTTAAGCAATACTGGGACACATTTGTGTACAGCAAGCCATTGGTACAAATTAACAGTATATTTATGCATGGTAGATATACCCATCGATTATTGCTAGCTATGGCACAAGATGGCGATGGGAGTATCCTTCTAATTACGTTTGCAATAATACGGGGGGAGCCAGGTGATGACTGGGATTTCTTTCTTTCTAGGTTAAGGAGGCATGTTTGCCTCCAACCTAATATTTGTGTTATATCAGATCGGGACACTAGAATATTAGCCGCAATTGAGCGACAAAGAAGCCTATGGGATAGCACACCCCATCGGTGTTGTCTAAGGCACGTTGCATCCAACTACTACAAGTAATATCGGTCTACCATTGAACAACGAAAATTGACCAATATGGGTATTTAATCTTTATTAATATAATTTCGTTTGTAATATTAAATTTATTCTGAATGGAAGAGTGGTTTGTAATTTTCACTATCAACTTATATTGGCAGGGTACAAGATCAATAAGGACCGTTTTATGAGATGTTGGCGATTTTGTGTTCAGTTAACAAACAAGGCGCAGACTACCTCTGTAATGTACCTTTCAAACAGTGGATACAAGCATACGACGGCGGCCTACGATATGGTTATATGACATCAAACCTGGTTAAATGCATAAATTCTATTCTAAAAGGAACGCATCATTTATCGATAACCTCGGTTGTGTGAGAGACATATTTTCATTTGGTGGCACTATTTCCAAAGCGAGCAACGAGTTATAAAGGCCAAATACAGAGAGGCAATGTATAGTGCCGAAAGGTATTGCAAGAAATTAACAAGACAAAGGTGTGGGCCAACACCATGCACAGAATGTGTTACAATCGTGACAACCTATGGTTTCGTGTGATGGAGTTCAATAGACTGAACCGAGGTATTACCGGCGGGCAATATCGTGTACACCTGAGAAATAAGACTTGAGACTGTGGGACGTTTGACACACTTTGTTATCTATGTGCTCATGCAATTGTAGCTTGTTAAAATCTCTGTTTGGATCCCATGAGATATTTCGACGAAGTGTACAAAATAGAATACATGTACAATATGTGGAGACACGTATTCCTACCAGTCCCAAATGAACGTAAGTGGCCGCATGTATCGCTTACTCTATTTAGGTTGTTACCGAATAGAGAATTGCATCACAAACCAAAAAGTCAACATTGCTCAAGTAGAATACGTAATAATATGGATATCCGGGAAAGAACGAACCAACAGAAGTTGTGCGGATGGTGTAGAAACCAAATTCATACAATTCGAACATGTCCAAATCGAAATAGTTGATAATTGTTCTAATGAAACTATGTTGCATTGTTTCTATTGCCTTATTCAAAAGAACTTCTATTGTATTAAAAATATAAACATAATTTACTATTAAAATATTAAAATAAAATAATATAAAAATAGTTTGTACAAATTTATTAAAAAAACCAATATATGTGCCGGTCAGAATCAGTGCCACATGGTGGAGGTCGACGGTTACGCATTGGATTCCTCTTTGGTTCAGCTTCCGGTGGGGGTTGTGGTTGCTCCGGCAGAGGTTGTGGTTGTTTTGGTTGTGGGTGTTTGGAGGATGACCCTCATTGATAGAATAAAGAATACGAAGGTGTTTGCATCATCTACGAAGGAAGTGTTTGAATTCCATAAGGTGATGGAGATTTGTAATGAGATGAGCTCCCGACAGTGCCTCATGCGATTCCTCCTGCGACAATGGCCTATATATCATCAGTTGAGTAAGAGTCATCAAAAAAGGAGATGCACTGAGCCATGTATTTCAACCTGGCATAGGACTGGGAAAAAGAAACATATAAGGGTTAGGATACATATAAGGGCTAGGATATGCCCCTGGCATAATCTGAAGGGGCTGCGGTGTGGGTGTTGTCACTTGAGGCATTGGGCCGGTGATTGTATGGGCACTGTTGATGGGCCCGTGCCGTTATCCCTTTTTCTTGGATTTAAAGGGTCCCGTCATTCCCTTTTGACACGGATTTGCCGACGCCTCTACTCTTCCGACAGCAAATATGGCTTGCCATGGATCCTAAACTATGGCATGTAATCCAGCACGTATGCTAACTCTGGAACGATGATTGGTTCGCGAGTAGGTATATGATTATATTGATTTTTCCAAATTTTGATATATTCCAAGAAGAATATCAGCCAATTCGTATTTGATTGCCATAAGTCAATTTTATACTCATCATCGAGCACCTCAGGTGCTACAGGAATCGGTTGTCGGAATCTAAATTGCCGCAACACTCTATCCGTCTGGTGCATCTCAATAGTAGCATAGTTGACCAATGGGACCTTAACATGCCAAATGTTTGGATTTTGAAAGAATTCATCCAGAATTACCACCCGAATTGTCGAATCCTCGTATCGTGTCCATTGACTATATGAACGTGATAAAATAATTAGTTATATACATAATACTAAATACTAAATATGAAACAACTATGTTATGTATATATATTTTATTTAATACTTACATGCGCTTTCGACCGTCGCTCTAATAGAAGCCGTATATCTTCAAGAGCGATAGGTATTTTAACATAACTTGCCGAATAGTTCCACATAATTAAATAATTTTTTAGTACAAAATTATTGTAACACCCCAAACCCGGCCTAGAAGTTAGGCCCAAGTCTGGCGTGTCACATTGAAATGTTTTAGCGAAAACCTTGTTTTGATTGAAAACCCTTCTAAGAAAAATTTCAAGTAAAATCCCAATTTGTATTTGCTTTTAAAACAAGGTGTATTCAAAGCTAAAAAAAGCCCTTTAATTGCGGAAGCTTATTTTAAAGACAACACGTAGTTTCAGAAAAACTTGAAATGTGTTTAACAATGAATAAACTCAAGTTCCGTTTCTAAAATACAAAGCACATCAATAATAATGGAATAATAATAATAATCGGAGGGAAGGCCTTATTACAATCCGAATAAAAATCATTTAAAATACTAGGAATTAAATAAAAGACTAAGTCAAAAACTTCTTGCTAAATGGCCACCTCCGAGTCCCTCCATCCGTCAAACCGCCTACTGAGAATCACCTAAAAAAACGTAAAAGGAGAGAGTAAGTTTATGAAAACTCAGTGTGTACGACCCTCATCAAACGAATAGCATACAAACATTCAACTGGGCCTAAGCCCTTATCACATAACAGTGACCTTTGGGCCTTAGCCCATAGTGGCCTCGGTTGGGTCTAAGCCCATATCATAGTAACATAATAATATCATGCATGCAATGCTGTGAAAAACCTCCCCAAATAATCCATCCGCTACACAACATCTCCGTCCAACCAAAACACATCTGTGGGGATATCTAAATCAACCCACCCATCCGCTACACAACAATGGTAGCCCGATGCGGTACTACCTAACGTTGCAGTAAAACTGCTAATCAAATATTAGGCTTAAAAAGCCATCGGTGGATCCACGGTTGTCAAGTAACCATGCGATCCTCATATACTTCCTCCGTTCCATAATTCCCAACCCATATGCAACCTAAACAGAATATCATATGAATGCAGAAAACATATATGTAGCGTACATAAATTCTACATTTAACACGTAGATGTATTTTAGTAATTTCACAAATTAGGGGTAATTTGGTAATTTTACTAATCGAAGGTAGTTTGGCAATTTTACACTACAGGGGTATTTCAGTGATTCTACCTAACAGGGGTATTTTTATAATTCTACCCTATAGGGTATTTCAATAATTTACTAATGTATGGGTCTTAATTACTAACTTTTGCCTGTCAACAAGTCCTTATTGGCTAAAGTGAACAGGCACTATGCACCAAGTAGGATTCTAGAGAAAATGAGGTGGGTCATTAAAACCGCTTAAGTACCAAGCTCTCCCTAGATCAAATTCTAGACATGCATATGCCCATTGCCACACTCTAATCTTATGGCTTGTCCACAGACGAATTTGATAAATTAATTAAGTTTTATGCTTAAGGATTTATTAGAAACTAGGTCTAAAAGTCCATTATAAAACCCTAGCAAGTCTACAGGCTTCATACGTTCATATGGCCCATCAGGCCCAATCACATTTATACGGCCCATTAGGCTCAATCACATTTATATCGTCCCTCAGACCCGAATCTATTTCAAGCCATTCAGCAAACTTAATCAGCTCATCACATATTACCATATTATCAACTTTTACTTATTTGGGCCCACGAGCCCGCCTGGCCCAGTTGGCCAAAACGTGATTCAAGTCTATGAGATTGCTCGTGGGGTCTCTGTTATCGTATCAGTTACCGTCGTACGAGTGTTCGTGCACTCGCACGACTACCGTAGCCAAACTTTCAGTTTTTCGACATTTCGGCTTTTCGGTATTTTGAGATTTGCCGATTTATGTGTGTGTAGTGTGTGTACACACCTTCAGCTTTATCAAACTATCGAATCATAGGGTAGAAGTACACACCTTATTACGAAGAGTACCAAATATTCATAATCGTTAGAACCTATATTCAAACATCGCGCTTTATTAGTCACTACCATTAATTCAAAATAAAACCACTACACTTACTTACTAAAGGACAAACTACACTTGCCTTGATCTACTGCGATTTACCTATTTAATCTGTGGTTCGTTGCCCTTTTCCGCATCTAGGCGAAAAGTCCCGAACTGCTGACACCTTACGTCACTTAAACTTGGGAATAGTGGTTACGTGTTCAAATCCCGTTGTCACATTTGTCATCTCCTTACCACTAACATCCCATTTTCCCATTGGGATTTGGCTTTCAATCTTAAGTACAAAATTGCTTATGGATGATTCAACTAAAGAGAACCCAAGAGAGCAAGATTGAAACCAAAAATTGGTTTGGTCAAGGTTTGAAGGGTTAATGACGGCACAAAAAGAATTTTGGCAAAAAGGATGGTGGAATTATTCGGCTTTAGAGGGTTTGGAAAAGGTAACTAGAAGAAAAGAAGAAGATCAAATGTGCTCGTATGAGGGTAACTATAGGATATTCGATAAAGAAAAGAAGGACTGACCTATTTGCAAAACTCTCTAAATGCCAAAAACCACAGTAAAAATTCGTAATACACCCTAAAAGACCCAAAAACGGCACTCATTTACCCTCCTAAGCCTAATTTATACACTCCCCACTTCCCAAAACGGCACCAACTCTTCACACTTGTCAGCTCCTAACTTTTTTTCCTGATAACTCCCCAATCTCGTCCTAAATCTTCTCTAAGATAAGCTCCTTTATCCCTTCCTTAATTTTATCTTATGAACACTTCCTTCAGAGTTCACATCCAATGCCACTACTAACCATCTAGAAGATAAAAATAAAATTCCTAAAAATACCAAGCCAACACTCGAACCTAGGATCCTCTTGCTTGCCACTAACGCCACCTCCCTGCACCCTAAGTGGTGCCACTTATCTACTACACCACAGCCTTGTTTGTGTCCTATTTTATCTCCATTTATTTAAAAGCCAAACTACTTGCCATCAAGGTTCTTTTATTTATTAAATTAAAATTCCTTCACCTCAAAGTTTGAACCCAGAACTTCTCCAACACTTCTAAATACTCCAAATTTATTAAACCCTTAAAGCCAACATGTCAATTGTCATTTTCTTGCTTACTTAAAAAAAATTTATGAAACCCAAAGCCTAAAGCCCAATTCATCTAGGCCTAAAATTCGGAGCGTTACAATTATATTTTAAATTTATGTAATAATTGTAAAATCTAATATAAATTTTACCTCGTTATGAGTGGGAATGTATATGGGTACTTCACTCGATGACGTAAAAATGGAAAGCGAAACTGAGCCCATGATTATAGTAGTAATAGGCAACCTCCTATTTTGGCTTTATTTGGTGACGTCGCCCCTCACATCTCCCGGTATAATGTTGCCAACACGATAGACCCCAACTAAATTAGCCAGCTGCTCTAAAATCAACAAGTTTTAGAAGCCACCTCAGATGTACAAAGTTTCGTGACAAGTCCGGCATCGGATAACCTCCAATCATCTCAATGATGTATGCTTAAGCATATCGTATTATTTCTACTTCAATCAAATTATTCCCCAGCTTCGAGAATGTATCTTATAATCAGCCCATCTCTATCTGACCTCCGTAAATATTATCCGGAATCGCAGCCAAAAGATCGTAACATACAGCTCCCCAATAAGCAGATTGAACGGACCCATCCACTGGCAATCTCAATTGTAACTACACATCCTCTAAAATGATGGTACACTCTCCGCATGGAAGATGAATTGTGTGCGTCTCGGGTTTCCACCTCTCTATTAACGCGTTGATGAGTTTCGGGTTCAACTTGCACCCCCGGCCTATATTGGTCACATGCCAAAAACCCACTTCCCTCAAATAATTTTCTATTAATGGTGATGAAGGATCAGACATATTATGAATATAACAATTGTAACACCCGATCTATAGATTGTTATAAAAAATTATAAAATTAAAATTAATTAAAATTACATAAATGAAAAAAATATTGAATAATATTCAAATTTTAAAATTAACCCTTACCATTTTCATTTGTTCGGTGGAGATATGTTTATGATCGAGACGAATTAATTCATTGACCATTGCTAACACGATCAAATATCTTTGAAATTATAAAAAAATAATACTAATTTAAAAAAAAAAGTAAAGGAAATAATTTAATTAAAGAGAGCTTTGAGAAATTTAAGGAGAAATTTGAGAGATTTTTTGAGAAATTTGGAAGAAATGTTGTGTGACGAAAATAGGAGGGGGTTTTATAGTTTTTTTTTTTTACTATTAGACCCCCAACGGTCAAATTTTAAAATGACCATTGGAAAAAAAAATACGGAGCAAACCGCATCTCTGAGAGAACAATTTTGCCACATCAGTAAAGCGTGTCCACATCAGCTCCCTCAAGGACACAATTTGTTGAAATTTTACCCAAAAATGTCCTTTGTGGACGCGTTTGGCATATTTCGACCCTTTCCGATAAATAATAAAATAATTGGTCCATTTCCATAAATAAAATTAGAAATAGGCCTTTATTGATAAAATAGTCTAAAAAGGGCAACTATAAACCTTGAATTTACAAAAAAACTATTTTAAAAAAAAATCATTTTACAGGCTAAAACTTAAAACAAAATAAAAATACCTTTTGTTTTTAGAGTAAGTTACTAAAAATGAATTCCTAAAGCTATATGGGATACTGTGGACACGGTTGAGATGCAATGAATATATGAGAAGGAAACAAAAATATCCATCATTAGAATATATTTTGTGTGGGAATATTATCATTTTGATTTAAAGAATGGAATGATAATATGGTAAATGACAAGGACATCGGCTTTTAGGTCTTGCATTTGGACTTTTGACTATGGATTGGACTCGCTTGTGATGTCAGGAATGACAACCACCAATCAACCTTCCTTTTTATTAAAAAGAAACACAAATACTTTAATTTTACCAAAATCAAAACCTTTAAAAGTTTGATAAATCAAATCGATAATCTTATAGAGACAATAATATTAATATTAATTGAATTAAAATTCAATTGATTATTAATAAATTTTTAGTGTTTAATATTATTGTAAGAATATACAATATTTAAAAATGACATTATGTTAAAAATGATATTAATATTATGTTCCCAGTAATAATTGAATATATTAATAGTATTAAAAAGTTTTATAAGTATGTTATGAAAACTCTTCTTCTGATGCTATAAGGAACATTGTTACGATTGTCGTAACAAAAGCAAAACAACAAACAAATCATAACAAAAGTAATTTAATGAATCACGTAAATAATTGACGGGTCTTACACAAACTTGAACCTCTTAAAAAATCTTAATGCAGGCACTAACTATAATTTAAACAATCCAACGATTTTTGTAGCCTTATGCTCTTGCACGTTATAAAAAATTCACTCAATAATTTTGTAAAATTTTAATACAAGTGAGTTAGACTGAGTTCAAGTTTTAATATTTTTATTTGAGTTAGAGTTTGAACAAAATTTTAGGATAATTTTTCGAGCCAGGTTCAGGGCCTATCAAACGGGGCCTAAGATTGTTCTAACTCATAGACAAGTCTATATCAAATTAAGAATCCAAAATGAATACGACAATCTTAAGTTGGTGTTGAATTAATTTACGACACTAACTTAATTAATAACATTATTAATAATAGTTTTATGCTATATCAGCATTTTCATCTCGAAAAAAATAATATACCCGTTTGATACAATCCTTTCTCATTATACTAAACATGTTTAATAATAATCCTAAAAACATACTATGATTTAAGTTGAAAAAAAATTCCATAATTTATATAAAACAAAAAGCATCATATCCATTGTCTCCCATAGTATGGGTAGTTTTATAAGCAGAATCTTTGCGTAGGGTTTAATAGGAAACATCACTTGAATAAGCAGCTGGATAACAAGAATGAGTTTCTTGGTTTTATTTATCTAGAACATGCACACGGTTGGTAAAGTTTTCAGAAGACAGAAGACAGACCCTTAGACATATTATCCTCATGGTGGGCCTAAGGTAGGTTTCTTTCAATTGGCAATGGATGGTGAGAGAATTGCACGCTTGTCATTCATCTTCTATAGTACTCTCGTGTTATATGAGCCACAGTCGGAGCACTTATGATACTTCCAATGGTAGGGAGCTGTTCCTTTTGTCTCACAGTCATTGCATAGTATTGCCTGTAATTTAAGTTAATAATTTCACTGTCCAGTCCGTATCATAATTTCTCAAACACGGCTTCTATAACTTACAAAGAAGAGTGCCTATGATAAACCAAGACAAATAAACAACACGATGAACCTGATTTCGGTCATGATGTTCATCTGGAATTTTCTCTTCAGCCAAAAAAGCATCCAACATCTTAAAATAGACCTGCAAAAAAACACCCTTAAAAGGTTTAAGGATCATTCAACTCCTCAAAGCATCAATTCATCGTCATTTACTAAAGATATGTTCCAATGCACTTGATATAATCAAATTAAACAAGCAGGCAATCTGAATTTCCATGTAAAAAAAAGAAACAAAAAAAAGTTGAAGTCAAGCATGTTAGTGGCTAGCATGATCATCTCTACTAATAGTACTCACATAGCCAGTTATGGGGAAGACTAAAATTTGAACATGGATCAATTTGATACAAATGTGAGGCATTGTTTTCTTCAGTTTGTAGACTTCAGATCTTCTCAAGCCGGTTAGATTCCGGATTACTGATTCTAAAAGCTTAGTTGTTTACATATCTTCAAGCACTAATTACAGCATAATGATGTGAAAGTGTTATTTCCTCTTTCTTCCCCTTAACTAAAACTCCGGGGGGGGGGGGGGGGAAGCTTTTTGATAATCTTTAATTTTCCAAGCATCCCAAGTAATTGAGACTAACGAGGGTAGAATTACAGGACAAAAAAATTGTTATTACAGAAATGTTTTAACCCTAAACAATTTGTTACTACAGGACACTGATTTTGATTCCCCACAGGTTCACTCTTTTTATGAACCAATTGATTTAGGAAATCACAAACAAGTACATTTTAGGGAAGGCAACATATCATATATTGTTGCTATCAGCAGTGAAGCACTCATATGAGAAAATGCAAGCAATTTCAGATACAAGGATAAATTTGCGCTGACATGATAACTGAATATAGTCAACTTAGAACTACAATGATAACATTCATTGACATTAGAGATAAGGAGAAACAAACCTGCATGTCCCCAAGTGACTTGCTACAGATTGGGCAGGTGTAGTGTGTACAAGTGTAATCCTAGAAACAACACAAGAAGCAGATAAATTTGGGTGAAAGTTGCATGGAAAAAGAACTTCAGACTTAAGTACCTGAAAACAAGCTGAGTGCATCAAATGTCCACAAGGAAGCGCTTTAACTGGAGCTGTGGAGCTGAAGAAGTCTTCATGGCAAATAGGACAATTGTCCTCAAAGGACTTTTCTCTGCATACATGCAGTGAGAGAGATCGTGACATGCAGGCATTGCAATTCATGCAGTGAAAGTAGTCAATTCCCAATCCCTTCCCTACTCGGCAGAGGTTACAGTAAGGGCAGTGATAAATTTGCCTGTTGAAAATTTTCCATGTTAAACAATTCATAAATGTAGAATCAAGAAGTTAACAACCCTCTATATTACATGATAGGTAGTTCACAATAGCTTTAAACTTGCACCAAATTGTAGTTTGTTAATGTTATGTTTGGAAACATATTCCAAATTTTGGATTGGGATTTCGTTTAATATATAAAATGAGAATGAAATCTATACATTATGCATTAAGCTCGTTCAGAATCAAAATAATTATCTATTTGACAGGTATAAAGAGATGAATTTCAAATTTACAATTACATAATAGAAATTTCAAATTCACTACTCATAGGCATCCAAAAATTCATATATTTGAAAACTGATCATGAATACTACATTTATATGCATTTTATCACGCAACTTATGCTATTTTAAATCCAAATTCATCTTTTGAAATCCAAGTTCCTAAAGGCAACCTAAGAAGACTAAAAAAGAAAGAAAAATATTTGAAATAATAACAATTTAGAATTCAGACTGAAAATAAAATTATAGTAATGTTTAGACTTTCTAATACCCTTTGATTGTATAAAATATTCATATCTGAGTTATCTATTGTCTTTTTCCATTCAGGAAAGTACGAGGTGACATCATTTTATGTCAGATTTTGACATGGATAATACACATTTCCCTTTATATCTGCTCAACGAAAATTTTCATTCCCTTAAAATTTCATGAGGTCCCTGATAAAATGCAACGACTTCTACGTGACTATGCATACTATATGAGATCATAAAGTATAACATTCCAAACATTTGAAATCGGTTTACTTTTGGCCTTCCATTTATGCGAAGAAAGAATGCTCATAGGTTATAATTGCAAAACTTATCAACCACCCACCAATGACCACATATTAAGCACAAGCATTTAAATAGTAAACTAGAGAAGAAACATATAAAAATATCAATATCAAATTCTAATCATGCAGTGGAAGTAGCTTTGCATACTAATTTCTAGTATTGCATATTCTAGAATAGAAATAGTGAAAGATAAGTTGCATGTTTCCAATGCCACTTTGATCATGGACAAACTCTTAAATCTGATCCTTTCCTATTAAGTTTGTTGGCTTAACAAAGGTAAAAATAATGAGTTAATGGTAGCAATGGAGTTTGAAGAGAATCAGAATTTAGCTGCATCATGTTAGGTGTCTAGAAATGTCCAAAATCAATCTTCAACACAGTAAAGATCTTACATGAGAACAATTAAACAAGATATCACCTTTCGTCATCGAATAACTTGCAGATCCTGCAATAATATTTTCCCATTGATAGATTATAGCAGGAAACCGTTGAGCATGTAAATCCAATTGGCTGAATTACCAAGCATTTCATGCACATCATTTTTGTGACAGATTTTCTGCATATTTATTAGGAACAGCAGGTAAATGTGATGAAGAGAAACAAAATTTAGAACTTCTAATTTTTAAAAGGGAAAAGCAAATTTATATACAAAGTGTTATTACCTATCCAATTTATGATCAGCCACCTCATTATGGCAATGAATGCATGTATAAAGCTGGTTGCAACATGGGGCAAAAAGTTTACAGTTCCTCTTGTAGTGTTTACAACCCAATGCTAGTTCCAGAGGGTCACGATAGGATGGATGCTGACCTGGAATTCCTTCTCCATTATGTGAATTGTTTACTTCTAAATTAGATATCTGTTGCTTAAGAATCCAACGACTGTACCAGAAAAAAAAGAGTCAAATTCTATGAAAATATAAAAAACACATACACCCCACAAAATAGATATATAAACTGCTAAAAAGGTACTAATTGTATTTTCTAGCAGCCTAGTGTCTCATTTGACATAAATGTATTAGCTCATGGGTTTTTGCAGATAGGATTTTCTGCCTGCAAAGCCAATTATAAAGTTCTGCAAAGCCAATTATAAACGTATTAGATTATCTAAAAGCAGCCTACGAAGACCACAAATCTTCTCCTAAAGTTTAAAAGATATCATTTAATGGAAAAGGAATGCTTATTACCCACCTCATTAGTAAGTTCTGCATCACGTGTGATTTCCTTTCAGGATCTAAGGATGTGTCAGATGACACCCTTCTTATGGCAGCCTCTAGATCTTCTTGATTCATTGTCTTTAGTTGTTTGCATTGCCCAGTGTTATGAGTTACTTGAAACTTTTGATCTGGCTCATTAGTCCTGCCAATCAGATCAGCTGCTTCATTGCATCGCTTATCACTGCTCATGCTAAACAGTTTGGAACATTCAGAACAGTTTTCATCACCTTTAAAAGCCTTTACTTTATCATCTATGTTGGACAATCTTAACAGCTCAAAATCAGCACCATTCGAACTAGTTCTTGAGAAATTGTCGCAAATGGCTTCTCGTTTGTTAAGGACTTCAGGATAATATGTTGCGATAATCTCCAATGGATCTGGGGTCCATGAAGGAATAGTTGACTCCTCTGTTTCCTTAGCTATTTTATGTCCTTCCCACCATTCTCCTAACCATTCATCAAACATTGTATTTCTCGTGGCACTGTGCCATAAGGACATAACAGTTTGTTGCTCATCCAGAGTCAAAGATGACATAAGCCAGGGTATCATATCTTGTAATATTTCTGCTCCTGATCTTCCAAGCATGTTTCCTATGATCCTTTCTTGCTCCTTTAGTGTGAAACATTCTCTAAATAAGGGCCAAAGTTCAACTTCTTCACGATGCACGTGATCAGAGAGCAACTTATGCATTGATTTGCATGTATCCTGAAGATCAATACACAGCTTTTGGCGCTTCGCCACCCAGTCCAGTGTAACTGGTTCACCACTAGAATATTCAAGTTGCAATTCATATATCTCATCCAAAATGAGGGATATTTTGCTGAAGTTTTCAGCTTCTATTTCATGGTCCAAAGAATAAGAGTGGCTGATATTTCTGTGTTTTCCCTTTGCTTCCAAAGCTGGAAAAGCTACCTCATCCTCTGCATCACTGTGGATCCTATATAAGAAGTGTATCAAATGGAAGCGTTGGCGGAACTCAGGGAGAAACCCAGCGTTTTCTGTCAGCAGAGCTGAACCAAGGACAAGATAATCCAAATCTTTCTTTAAAGCCTTATGAAAGAAGAAAATCAAATCCATTGGTATTGGTTCATCAATAGCATACTCAACACAGTTCTTCTCAACAGAAAAATCTTGAAAAAAGCATAAATCCCTTGTCATCTTGGGAAAAAATATATGCAAATTGATTCCACTGCAGTTTGATGTCTCATCGTGCTTAATGCCATGGGAGCTGGCTGAAGAATAAGGGAAGTCCTTCTTTCCTCTGTAAACAAAAACTGGCTTAATTATCTTAGATTTAGATCCTTTACCAAGGGACATATCGGAAAGAAAGGAAGAAGATCCAGCATCCTCCTCAATTGACACAGGAAGAAAAGAGCATCTGCTGCTGAACAATTTCTCCAAGTCCCTTCTAAAACTTTCAACTGAGGTTTTTCCTGAATAACCTAAAAGGAACCACTCCAATAAAAGGGATGCAAAAGATGCATGGGTCAAAGAATATCCTTTCTTTATAATATGCAGAATGGACCTAGATTCATCCTCAGATAAATGAGCAGCAAACCAGGTGACAACACATTTCAGCAAACCTAGTGGCACCACCTGAAGGCTTATGCACAGAAGCTGCTGCTGCATTTCTTTACTGCAGTTCTTGCTAATGATGGGGAATACCTGAAAGAAACTGGAAAAGTGTCAAAGGAAAATGTAGCAAAACATTTTTTATGATTGGTTAATGGCAGTCATCCAGGCCAAACTTCAGTGACTGATTATTGGAAACATATTTGGTATGTAACTACAAAGAGATAAAGCCATATCATGACTTCAAATTGAAGCTTCGATAGAGACCATCTTATCCTACTTTGCTGTATAAGAATAGCAAATAAATAATAACCTTATACCTCATTTTCTTGTAAACTAAATTTTATGTCAATGTTCATCACAAAGGACTCCAGTTTCGGGCACAGCTCCTTCACAAACTCATTTGCTGTTATCCCCTTTCGACTATTATAATGTACCAAGTACAGTAAATGTTTAATATCACTTGCAATGTAGAGATCTTGAGCGGGCAGAGACAGCTGAATGTTGGAAACATCAACCAAGACAGGGTAAAAAAGCTTCTCCAGTGCATTGCTGCAAATAACAAAACAAGTTCTGAAAGTTTGGACAAGATGATAAAGAAATAATAGCACATGGAAAGATAATAGAGGTATTTCCGAGACTTAATAGTGCATGTCTCGAGACTTAGTTGTTAAGTCTTGAGACTAAGATTCCCTGTTTTCAAATCTTGGCTACTGACTTTTGAGGTCTTGATACTCTTTCCTTCAAGTATCGATACTTCACAGTTCACTTTTAAACCATAGTTAAACCAATCTAAGGGGCCCAGAGTCACCGTTCACACTATAGGTTGACCATATGGAGACCTCAAATTAGTTAGGCTCATAGAGAGCCACCGACAGTAATTTGAGGTCTCTATGACGGGGCGGTTGCCAACTCAGTTAGGGGCCCCTTACATATTTGATTAAGGTGTCTACTTTAAATATTTCAGTCTGACCGGGGCTGTTGCCGACTCAGTTAGGGGGTGTTACATTTAGGGGCACAGACAAAAATATTTAGACACCCTAATCAAATAAATTTTAATTAGTCTACAAAAATGTTTTAGGAAACATATGTTACCTGTAGAAGATTAGGACATCAGCAAGGAATTTCAGTCTGAGTACAATAAAATCAAGATTTTGAAAGCAGCTTGATGTTTTTACTTGATGCAGCTCTGCCAGAATTTCTTTCAAATCTTTTTGAATGGCTCCTTGCCATAAAAGAAGGCCATCAATTGGATTATTCCCGGTATTTGTTTGAAAACAAGGTGCTTTCATCCATCCAAGAGGATTCTTAATCATCTGGGATTTGAATTTGCTTTTGATAGAGATAGGTCCATCAAGAGGCTGAACTCCTTTCGCAAGCTCAATGTGAAACTCAAAACCAGTCCGGTGTCTCTTATCTAGCCAGGATACTACAACCTTCAAAATTTATTTAAACTTGTTACCGTCAGGAAGGTTACTCAAATTCTGGTAAGAATATAACAAGGGATCTACCTCTTGCAATGATTTTTCCTTCGGTACAACTTCTCTTACAAAATTTTTTATTTCTTCTTGCTCATCTGGATGAGAAAAAGAGATCACCCATGGTAGAAAATCCTGCAGCAGAATTACAGGGATGCTACCAATGAACCGCCACACCAGAGAAGCTTGTTCTTGGAAAGAAAATTGTTTAACCAGCAGAGGGAAAACCTGCATGCAGTGCATAAGATTGTAGAACATTGGTTAGTCAGGTATGCATTGACATGTTGAACATGAAGAACGCAACTATATCAAAAAATAATTGTTGGAACTGCTGTTGTTAAATAAATTATCCTACTACTTTAAATATTTTGAGTGTCATCTTTAAAGAGCTCATAATGCTAAAAATTAAAAGATAAACAACTGAAAATTTGACACAAAGACGTAAAAAGAGAAGTTTGCAATTTTACTTTCCCTTGGTTAGATATCTATCAATTGCCTTAAAGACATATTAAATTAGAAAAATAGAAAATAAAAGTCATCTAATCAATCAATAGATGCCATGGTTTTCCAGGCTAAAAAATTGCAATGAAGTAGAAGTTTCTTATTCATAGCATAGCGATTTCCTTCTTTTGCATCCTAGTTTTGATAAGGGCGTCTAATGAAAAATACTATTAGGGCATTTGAATAAAAAATACTTTTGCTCAATTTATAACACACAGCATGCATTTAAATGTATTATGGAGTTATAAAACTTCCAGAAGCTGGGTATAGGATAATCCTTTAAACTTTTATATGCATCTAATCTAATTATATATCTCCTCTAAGAATGCTTTTGATACTTTAGATGTGGCAATGGTAAAGTTCTCTCATCTACAACAGTTTCACAGTATGAACACAAAATGGATGAAGGTATGTATATATATACACTTTTTAACATAATAATTTATGCATCTATATAGCTCTAAGAAAAAAACCTTTGTGCCCACTCCCCAGAAACAATCCAACCTTCATCTTTGGTTATCGCTTAAACTAGAAACAAAGGGCAAGCTGATGGGGGAAAAGCAACACAATTCATGTAATGGGAAAAAGAAAAGCAAAAAGAAATAACTAATAAAAATAAATAAGAGAGTTACCTGCTTTTCTTCTTTCAACATATGCTTGCAAATAGAAGCTTGGATGGCGCCAATGCAAAATACAAGTTCTTGCAATGCTTTAGAGGTATCTTCACTTCCCTCCAATGCATTTAAGCAATAGAAAACAGAATCGAAGTTGTGATTTATACTTTCATGCTCCAGAGAATATGTACAAGCCACATTTTTAACATGTGCATCCAGAGCTAGAAAGACAACCTGCCAACAATTTTTGTTTATACTCATGGAACTACTGATGTCAATTGGAAAGTTATACGTACATAAACGCATACTATGATGGAGGTTAAAGTATCTACGCAATCCTTGTATGTCAAAAATGAGATCTAGTCTCTACTCTATAAAACTAGGTTATTAATTTTTGTACATTTCATATTGCTACAAACAAGTAAAACTGAAAACTTCGCTAATGAAAAACCATCTAAATGCTAATGTGGACTTCTGAAATCCGAAAAATATCCGAGTTGAAACATTATAAAACATATGTGCTTGACGGAAAAATTTCTTTTGCTACTTTTCTACCTACCGGATTGTATTGTCAAATTTTAGGAGTTCATGTCAGCATTAAGACGCTTTCCACTAACATTTTTATACACTGCAAGTACATCAAATATTAACCTTTTAACATTAACCTATGTTTTAAAAAAAGAGCGTTTCTTTATTAGCTAAGCTTTGTTTAATGCTATGTCTGTCTTTAATTAATTTAGTATTACAAAAAGAATTAGCAGCTATTCTTATTTCTTTAATTCTTCTACTTATAAAAATTAAAAGCCACATAACCTACCTAAACTCTGATTAATTTATTAATCTGATGGATGAAACATATAAAATATTCAGTGAAAGTCAACTTATGTTTTGGTTACACCAAAAGTCTTTCGTTTATAGTTGATAATTAAACAACAATGAATTAATGCTTATTGCATGTATAATCCTAGGTTAATTACTTGATCATCTTATATTCGTAAAATTAGTTAAAAAGAATCAATAATAAAGATTTCAACTGATCCAAAGCCAGCTGATCTATTTGATTGCTGAGAAATGAAAAGGGAAAAATGAAAATTGCATAGATTTTATCTGAAGAAGACAGAAGGACGACATTTGTCCGTTTTCTTCGGACGAGTCTATTTTCATTTTCTAGACAGCCAAACAGAATAAATATGCAGTCAGATCAGCTCACCTCATCTTCAGCAGCGCAGTGATACTTACAAACAAGCTTAAGAAACTCGAACCTTCTAAACAGCTCAACCACGAATTCACCCGAGTATGAGTCACTCTTCCCATCCGCAGCGGCCGCAACTGCCAAACGCCGGAGCTCAGTAAGCTCCGCCCGTATAGCCGTATGGAAGTAAAGCAGGAAAACAATAGGAGCATCTTGGAGGCGCAGACCAGCCACCGCAGCAAGCGGCGACTTTCGGTCCTCCTCCTTGTCGGGCGGGTCTGAGTGAGCCTGGCCACCGCCCATGCACTGCTAAACCACGGGCAAAAGAAGGCAACATGAAGAAAAGAGAGCGGGAAGGGCTTTGCATTTGGGAGAGAGGTTGGATTTTAAGCTTGTTTGAGGACTAAAATTTCTGTTATGAATTGAACGATGGCAGTTTGAATGATTTTTAAATTATTTTTTCTAGTTTTTTATTATAGATTTAAGAGATTGCCACGGTGGGGGGGTGATGGGGATGTTCTACCAAACAACGTTATGGGAAGAGTCGTCTTCTCTTCTCTTCTGAGGCCAAACTACAAGCGCGCGCACCGCAGGCCTTTTTGTGGTGTTGATGTCATAATGGGGCGTCAAAACGGGTTTCATTCGGATCGGGTCATGCCTAATAGAAATTTCTTTGGTTTTTCTTTTATTTTCTTATTTACTTCATAATCATTAATGTCCTTCAATAAAAGGTTCATTGAAAGATTTATTCTCTCTTTTTTCCGTACGATTTTGAATTTCGTCTAAAAATGATATGTGCATATATTAGTCTATTTTAATTTAACAGTTTTTGGAATTTATTAATATTAGTTAATACTTTATTTGTAAAATATAGGTACACATAAGCATTGCTTTACTACATTAATATATATTTATGTGTTAATATAATTTAAAATTTATGAATATTTAACCTTTTCAATTTTCAAAACATAAAATAAATTAACCAAATATAAATGTTAAAAATGAGTTATTGAATACCTAACTTCTAGTCTCACTATATACAATTGCGATATATGCATAAATTATGTGTGAGTTTTGTTCAATTTTTTTTCATTTAATCTGATTTTTCGTCTAATGTACTTTATGTTGATTTATTCTACATTATAATTAATCAAACAGACATGCACCTGTGTTGTACAAATATGGTAACATTATTCCAATGTCAATATTTTAAAAATAAATAGGTTTAACAATTTGTATCTAAATCTCATAAGAAAAGAAACTTCACTAATTATTACAAATAATACATATTTGAATAAATTATAGTTAGAATAGAGTATTACAAAGGACAATTAAATTAATATTTAAAATATATCCAAAGCCAAATTAGAATAGTTCTAGAGAAGACATACAAGATGAGTTTTTAGGATAAAATAGATCTAAAAATACCATACACATGATTTTATGCAAGTAAAAGTTAAACTTGGAATGTCATGATCTCGAGACTTCAATTTTCGCCAACAATACTAAAATTAAATGTATTTAAATATTAAATCTAAATATGACATATTCAATCATATTTAAATATATTTTCATGCTTATTAAAAATGTTAGTATCCAAACTTCATACAATATCCTTCTTTAAAATCTTTATTTTCTTTAAAAAGAAAAAAGAAAAATCGTGACATATCACGTTTAGTATTTATAAATTATTTTTAAACTTTAAGAATTTGAAAACGTGACAAAGAACAGTAATTTAATATTTATAGTGAAGTTGTTTAGGATAGATTTTTATTTATTAAATAAATAACTTAAATAATTATTCAATAATAATAAATGATTTTAACTTCTCGATTAATTATAATTATAATATATATATATGCACACTAGCTATTCAGAAGCAAAATTGGAAATGATTGACCCAATGTGAGGAGCTCTCCAATCCCATGATTCCAAAATAGAAAAGACAAGGGAAGGTGAGGTTTACGCGGAGAAGGAGAGAGTGAAGGGGGTCTGATTATTTAAAAAACAAAAAGTGATTAAATAAAGTAACGGGAGGGCCAGGAGGGCTTAAGTCCTAAATCATGCCGTCCGCTGCTTGTCATCACGTGAGGGGTCACCCATTGAATTTTCAGTTAGTTAAATTAAGCTGTAATGTCGCTACTCGCGCGCGTGTGTAGCTTTCGCTCGGCATGTGCCCCCCCCCATGTCTCCACGTTTCTTGCCCTTTGGATTGACCGCTTTTTGCTTACACCACAGGGCGTATGGCTTTCATAAAGGCTTAATATTATATACAGGCTATGTTTGGTTAGATTGAATGGTCATTATATTCTATTAGATCATTTTTTGAACTAAACTATTTCGTATTTTGATTAATAATTCAGTGTGAAATAACCATTCTAAAGGTAGATTTTATTCTGATTATTTTATGATTTTAATGAATATATATAATAATTTTGATTGAACCACGTTGGCCTTTATTTTTTATTTAATTTTAATTTTATAGTAATTCAAGCTAAGCATTAAAAAGATCAACTATGACCCGTGATTAATATATATCATCAATCAGCACTTTGTTGGACGGTAAGGAGAAGTTATTAAATTAAATATGAGTTTTGACGGGCAATGCGTTTACTTACAGTTAATATAAAAATAGTAGTGGTAATAAGATTAGATACTGTAATAATATTATAGTGTGAAACAATAAGTAAGCTAAATACACCGTACTCCACTGCTCATCTAAACTCATCTTAAAACCGTGTTGTATTTGGATATTTTTTAAAATTTTAATTGGATTTAAAATTAAATATATTTTTTCAAAATAAGTTTAGATGTATTGTGATTATTTGTGTAATAGTATATTAAAATTTGGTTTTATTTGCAATTATTCGCCTTATGTTGTTTGCATCTTTAATTGTAAATTTGTAATTATAATTTTAAAAAAAATTGACTTATAATGTTTGTATTTGTAATTTTTCCTTTAAAAAATCAAATATAATAAATAATATATTTAGGCTTCAAAATACTTAAAAAAAATTAAAAATAATAAAAAATAAAAAGGACACACGTCTCTAAAGTTTTTAAGTTAGGTTAGTAACAAGTAAGGTTCACAGATTAAATTCTTATTATGTTGATTTATGATATTAATATTATATACAGTTGTTTAAGTTTGATTTGATCTAAAATATGAATCTTAAATTTATCTATGATTAGTTATCTTTAGTATGCTTGTCTAAATATTCTCAAATTTCAAACAAATATTTAAGTTTGGGTGGGCAACCTAACCTTTAATAAGGTATAAGTATAATTAATTTTTTTTTAACGGGGGAGAATGATGGAAACATATTCTAGAAGGGGGATATTGAAATTTTTAGTTTATCCATTATTTATTTTTAATGGAAAAGGTATTATCACCTTTAAAATTTGATAAAAATTTCAAATATTTTCATGATTTGGATGATACAATGTGTCTTCTTAAAATAGTAAGTGCTAAATTTTGTATGTTAACTGGCATATATGATGGGTGCGAAACAAACTTATATGGAACAATGGTGAGGTTTCTTTTTTTGATTATTTTATTACGATCACTTGTTTATTTAAAAGAGTGACAAACAACAAGGAACAATATTCAAATTTATGGTGATTCGATGAGACATGGTCTCTCTGTTGAAGGAGGATTGAGTGCAGGAATAGGTGCGCGAGCACACTTGATTGATGCTATATTGTTCGTGAAGAAGCCAAGTGTGGTGCTGATGTTGTGATAAAAAGAACGAATGTGTCTTTTCTAAAGCCCCTTTCTTCGATCTCCAAATGATGGCATTAAGATGCGAATTGCAAAAGACAATTTGGAATCTACAAGGAGTTGTTACCAATTTTGAACTAAATTATATAAATTGTTACTCTATTATTAAAAAATCTATTATTACATCATTCAATTTTATAAAATTATAAAATAATTATTCAATTTATCATTTTATTTTATTTTAGTTCAAAATCATTAAAATACCAATACTAAAATGACATGTAATTTTTATACATTAATTTTTTCCGCGTAATTTTAATTTCATTTTATATTTTACATAAAAAACCTAATTTTAAACTTAAAACCCAAAACGCTCCTTTGGGTGAAGCTCCAGCTTATCTACTTAAAACAAATTGACTCAAAAGTCAAAACTATATCCACTTATCTAGATTAGATCATAACAGAACCCATTAAAGCAGATCCAACTATTGTCCTATTTCACTGAAAGAGTCCAGACAAATCGTTTAAATGGAAACGAGAAAAAAACTACCTTCTTTCTGTCAGTGAGCAAGCATCTTCCATGAGCATTACGGGTCAGGACCATACGAGTGCACTCAGAAAACCAATTGACCTTTACAACCGTAAACAGTGAAGCCATTGTTGGTGAAGAAAAACGAAATTTTAAGCACAGTTAGATGTTTCTCTTTTTCGTATACATAATCACCATCCACCACCCAGACCCGGCCCTGGGGTAGTCTGAGAGTGCAGCTGTCCAGGGCCCAAGGTCGGAAAGGGCCCCAAAAAAATTATTTCTTCAAAAGTGAAAAAAACTCTTCATCTTGTAAGCTTTTTGATACGTTACAGACAGGAAAAAAAAACGGAGGAGTTCATTGCAGCGGGGAAAAAAATAAAAGAGACTTTCAATTCTTCCCCTTCATCTCCAACTCCTTGACTTCTCAAACCTCTTCTGGTTACTAAATTTCAAATCCTACCGTTAAAGCTAAAAACGATTTCAATCCCCCCCCCACAAAAAAAATCAACCATTACTAGCATTGTTGCAGGTATAATTCATTAATCCTCCCTCCTTCCTCCTTCCTCTTTGTAACTTGCAGATTTAGACACAGCACATCACTTTGTTAGTTTGTTATGCCATCAGCATCCGGTCATTATTCATGTTATTTCTGACATTGATTTTAATGCATTTTAGCTATCTTGAATTCTGGATTTTCAACACAGTAATACAAGCTATCGTATTTTGGTTGATGTATTAGGAAGTAACCAACAATTTGCTATTTTATGGGATTTCTTGGTGGAAACTAGAGATGGTAACATGAAAACCGAAAATTTTCTGGCTTGTTTTTACAAGCTTATTACCCTCCTTTTCCCTCTGCCTCTACCTCTACAGCTTTTTATGATGACGATGATGATAATGGTTGTCACTTTTCTAAGCTACAACTTGGGGTTCATAAAACCTGTTGAACTTGAAATCAAGCGTCAAGTTTTGGACGGAGATCTTATGTTTATATACTGTTATTTTCAGATAAAAAAAAAATGAAACTATGGAACGTTATGAAATTTTGAAAGATATCGGGTCAGGGAACTTTGGTGCGGCTAAACTGGTTAGAGATAAATGGATAAGAGAGCTCTTTGCTGTTAAGTTCATTGAGAGAGGGCAGAAGGTTATTATCTTCATAACCTTTTTATTGTTTGTTGAATCTTTCCGATTTCTTTCTTTTTTTCCCCCTGTTTTACTGCTCTTTTAAGTGTTGAATTCAGTTGTGAGATTTTTACATTCCTGATAATATTAGGATGGTATAAGTGTTGAATCTTACCAGCGTTGCAATTGTCTGTTGAATCTTGTACCAAATTTGTTCACTTACAATTATATTATTAAAGAGCTTTGCAAGAATGATAAAATTGATGAAGCTTACCGGCTTCTAACTGAGATGATTGGGAGGAATATTAATCCAGATACATGGAATTACAATGTGATCTTGGCTTATCATTGCGAACATTCTGACGTTAATAGAGCTCCTAGATTAATTTCAAGAATGCAAAAAAAATGATTGTTTGCCAGATAACCACACTTACAATATTACGTCAGTTTCACTTAATTTTTTATTTGAGGCTATGTTTTTGTTACTCATTAATTTTTTAGTTAATTAATGCTTCTATTTATAATTGATTATTATAATTATATTTATAGAATTTTAGTGACTTGATTTGACTTTTAAAATTAGCAAATGTGAAAGCAAATATTCAATTAGAAATTTTTCTATCAATGCTATTATTTTATTTTCTTATGTTGTCTCATTTATCTTTTATATATAATGTCGCCTAAAAAACATTTATCTAAAAGTGAAAAAAGGAAAAACAGAAAACATGTTGAAGAGTTAAAAAAATCATAGCAATGTGCTATTGATAAATTTATTTTAAAAAAAGTAGTTTTTAATGAAAATTTGAATCATTCAAATGAAGGTTTGAATAATGATGTCAATGAGAATTATGGAATTAATTATCCAGATGAGCCTAATGATGTTCTAAATGTATCCAATATTAAAAATCTTGGTCTTAATGAAGAACAAATAATTCCTTTTGATATTGACATTGAGGAAGAACAAACAATTCCTTATTTGGATATTTATGATCTTAGAAATTGGGCTAATCTTGATAACAAAATAAGAGACATTTTAGTTGAAAAGGGGCCTATAAGAGAAATGAATCTTGACTTTCTTCTCGATAATAATAATAGACATTTTTCTTATGCTTATTTTTTTAGGAAGTTGAGCAATGGTGAGATTAGCGATAGAAAATTGTTGGTTTATTCCAAACATGTTGAAAAAGTGTTTTGTTTTTGTTGTAAGTTGTTTAAACCTATTAGTAACAAAAGTTTATTAGCAAATGAGGGTTTAAGTGATTGGAGGCATATTAGTGAGAGACTCAAACAACATAAAAATAGTGCTGAGCATATGACTAACATGAATACTTGGAATTAAATGAGAATAAGGTTGGATAAAAATAAAACAATTGATAAAAGCTTGCAAGAACAGCTTATGAAAGAGAAAGAGAGGTGGAGGCAAGTTTTACTTAGAATATTTTCAACTGTGAAATGTCTTGCTACTCATAATTTGGCTTTTCAAGTATCCGCTAAAAAACTCTATCAAGATAACAATGATAATTTCTTGGGATTGATTGAAATAATTGCGGAATTCAATGTGATAATACAAGGTCATGTTAGACGCATTCAAAATTGTGAAATTCATTATCATTATCTTAGGCATAAAATTTAAAATGAATTGATTTCCCTTTTGGCTGATAGTGTTAAAAGTTCTATTATTAAGATCATCAAAGAGGCGAAATATTTGATATTAGCCATCAAGAACAAATGACTCTAATAGTACGATGTGTGAATATGTCAACTAATAAAATAAAAATTGAAGAGTATTTTTTAGAGTTCTTGTAATGGCCTAAATTCGGTGATATCGGAACAATGGTTTCATGACCACAAATCCGGGCCATAGAGAAAATTTATTTTAATATTATTGCATGATTTATGATATGATAGGAAAGTTTTATGAAAATTTCAATAGGAAAATTTTATCGATTTAGTGATTAGTTAAAGAAAGGACTAAATTGCATAAAATATAGAAGTTGAGTGCTAGAAGTTAGAGGGATCTAATGACTATGAAATTCAAAACTAAAGTCCCCTATGTGGTAATTAAACCATCAATCAAAAGATAAGAAAATATCTAGGGTGATTCATCCATGGAATTGGAGAAAAAGAAAAGGATTAAATTAGAATTTAGTAAAAATTAAAAGATGATAATTAGTTAATTGGAAAATATCATCTTATTTTCCATCATCTTCTTCCTCAATTACATGGAAACCCTAGGAGAGAGAAAACAAACTTTCTTAGCATAAATTGGTAAGTTTTCATGTCCCATTTTTAGTAATTTTCATATTTTTGAAATCGGGATAGTGAAATCTATCTTAATTGGGATTTAATTTGAAAAGTTATAAAAGTATGGAAATTGTGTCATGGATGAATATGCTTAAAATTGAAAATTTATGGTAGAAAATAAAAGGTTGTTAGTAGATAAGTAACATTTACAAAGTGATTTTGGATGAAATTGTGAATTATGGACTAAATTGTAAACTTGTGAAATTCAAAGAAAAATTCTAATTTTTGTGAAATATATGTGCTGTAACTATTACATGGAATTTTTGGCTAGGCTTAAAAGGAGGATTGAATTGCATGAATTTCATTTTTCGAGCCTAGGGACGAAATTGGAATTAATGAAAAGTTTAGGGGCAAAATAGTAATTTTTCCTAAAGAGTAAAATTGAGCTCAATTGAATATGAAATGAATGGAATTGATGATTAAATTCATTTATATAGATTCGGATGACTCAAATACGAGGTTAGATTGAGGCAAGGAAAAATTCTCGAATTAGTAGATTTATAAATGAACAAGTATCGAGTTAAGTTCGTGTAACTTAGCATTAAATTTTGAAATGCTTGAAATGCATGTTACATGATACAAATGTTAATTGGATGTTCAATGTATAGAATATGAGGAAATGTTTGAAATTTCTTGAGAAAAAAAGATAAGTCCCAATTGAAATAATGGAATTTCGATGGATTAATTGTAAAGGGGTATTTTTGCATGTGTTGCAGAAAGGATTTAGCCCAGACGGATAATCCTGATATAAGCCCTCTCGAGCATATGTTAAAGATTGGATTTAGCCCGGACGGGTAATCCAGAATAAGCTCTATAGAGTAATTGTCACTTAAAGGATTTAGCCTGGACTGATAATCCTGACAAAACTTTTTAAGCATATGTCACAGAGGATTTAGCCTGTACTGATAATCCTGTTGTATAAGATATGGTTTGAGAGTAAGCTCTCTGATATGTGTGAACATAAATTGACGAATTATGGATTTGTACACTTTAAATGTACCACATGAAAGTATCCATTGATATTCCGATAAATTCAACAGGCAAAAATCTTGAAAAGGGGTTAATGGAACTTGAATGATTTGGTCTTGTGACTGTACAAGTGACATGGAAGTAATAAGCATATAGAAATCATGAAATGATGAGCTCATCTATGTAATGATATTATATGAAATTATTTGATTAACTCAAAGTGTTGAAGTGATGTATGATAGGATAATAATCTATTTGCTTGGATGCATGTATACTTGATTAAATATATTGGAAACATGTGGTAAGATATATTTCTTGTTACATGAACTTACTAAGCACCGAGTGCTTACTCTATTTTATTTTCCCTATTTTATAGTGCTCGGAAGCTCGTAGAGGTTGGACACGATCAGAGCAACATCATACTATCCTTCAGCTCTTTTTGGTATAGATATGGATCTTATTTGGCATAATGGCATGTATAGACTATTAAGGCTAACATGTGTATTAAAATGGATGAATATAAGCTACCCATTGGAATGGCTAGTGATGATATAATTTTGATATGTTTATAAAGTTGAATTATAGATATACATGTATGCTTGATTTGGATTAAATTGATGAGATTTAAACATGTAAGTGTAAGAGGTAAGAATAGTACTAAGTGTACATGTGAAAATATGATATATTGTATGATGAAATTGGTTGGGAAATCATGTTTGAATTGGGTGGTTGGTATTGGTAAAGTTTTGTGCATGTTTTGGATGAAAATGGGTGAGAAATAGTTTTTGAAAAATAACCTTATTTTGTCCATACAGGTAGACACACGGGCATGTGTCTAGGCCATGTGTGACACACGGTCTGCTACACGGAGGTGTGTCAAGGCCATGTGTCCCCGGCATCCTAGAATTTGAGAAACAGAATGCTCCAAATTAAACACACGGGCAGAGACACAGGCGTGTGTCTCAGTCGTGTAAAGCACACGGCCTAGAACACTGGCGTGTCTCATAGCCGTGTGAAACCTGTACTTATTTTTCAAAAAATTTTGAATTAACCACATGGCCTAGCACACGGGCGTGTGTCTTGGCCGTATGACATCAATTTGTTCATGGTTGCAAGTCAGAGAGTTACACAGGTTAGGGACACGGGCGTGTGAACCCACACAAGCAAGTCCCATACCACACGGGCGTGTGACTCTTAATAGTGAGAAAAATTTCGGGATTTTGAGAAAAATTCCTTATGATCCTGGTTTAGTCCCGACTTGTTTCTAAAACATGCTTTGGGCTTCGAGGGTCTATTTAAGGGACATTATGATTAATCTCGAAAAATAAATAGTAAATGACTCAAATTATCTGAAAATGTTCTGTTGTAACACCCCTTACCCGTGTTCAACGCCGGAACAGGGTACAAGGCATTACCGGAACACAGACACATGCTCATGTACTAAATTGAGTCATAAAATTCCATTTAAACTAAAACTATTCATATTTCATCTTAAAGTCCCTTAAATAGGTCTACGAAGTCCAAAACATACTTCGGAAACAGTCCGTGACTAAACTGAGAACTTTCAAGAACACCGAAAATTTTCATGAAAAACAGGGCACACGCCCGTATGGATTGGAACATGTCCGTGTGGGGAGGCCGTGTCCATCACACGGTTGAGACACACGCCCTTGTCTCTGCCTGTATACTCAATCCGAAACATTCTGTTTATTACGTCATCATTCATTTAGGGTCACACGGCCAAGGCACACGCCCGTGTACTAGGCCGTGTGGCGTTTTGAATTTTTGAAAATTTAGTGCAGACTTCACACGCCCTGAACACATGGCCGTGTAGCTGCCCGTGTGGTTACAAGTAAGGCTATTTACCAAGCCCTTTGCTACCCTGGCATACTTACACACTTATACTAGTTTCCTTTTACTCATAACATGGCATTATTAGACACCCAATTGGCCACATTCAAGACATAAGTTCATCATTCCAATGACACATTCCTCGTGTAACACCCCTTAACCCCAAACCGTCGCTGGAACAGGGTTATAAGGCATTACCAGACTTATACAGAAGTAAACGAATAAAACTCGAGTCATAAATCTGAGTTTAATTTAAAACTTTCTAATTTCCATCAAAAAGTCCTTAATATGGGCCTACGAGGCCCAAAATATGCTTAGAAAGTGATTTGGGGCTAAACTGGGAACTTTAGAAACTTTTCTTTGAAAACAGGGGCACACGCCCGTGTGGCCTAGGAATGCCTGTGTGGCCTGCCCGTGGGGTTCCCATGGCCGTGGGGCCAGGCCGTGGGTAGATCTGATTTATTACACACGGCCTTGGGACTAGCCCGTGGGCAATCCTGACTTTGCCACACGGCCTGGGCACACGCCCATGTGTCTTGGCCGTGTGAAAACATCATTTTTCACCATTTTTAAGCTACTTTCAACTACCAAACACACCTAATTCATGGCCAAATCATTTAGTTATAATTCTTCAATCAATTAACATTATCATACCTTTCAACTTAGTAATTATTCATTCATTCATACCAAAATCTTCTTTGGAGTTATGTATCACATTTATCATTAAAACATAAAACATTTACAAGTGGCTAAAACCAAACCTAGTACTTGCCTCCTTTATATTGATAATTTGATCTTTTAACTATCAAGCTAAGTTTTATACACATATGCATTTCATCACTTTTCACATAATATAACCATCAACAACTTTATCTAACCAAACATTTTATACATGCCATATAAATCAAAAGGTAATAACCTAAAAACTACCGGAGAATAATAGGATAGTGTGATTCTTTGAGATGATCCAATCCTCCGATTCCACGTTAATCTACAAAACATGTCAAACACATTCAAGTAAGCTGATGAAAGCTTAGTAAGTTCATAGGCTTGGAAAGTAAACTTACCAAATATTGTAACACGTTCATATAACATACTTATACACTAATTTCTCCTGTAGATCACAAATCAAAGTTAATCTCGTTTAATACTGCTTATTATCATTCGTAATAAAATTTCACTTTCTTGGGCCCTTTTTCCACTTACCACTCTTATTCAAATTAGGGAACTATATGAAATTGAGTACTTCGTCTTCAATTTGCCACAATAAAACTATGGATTTACACATGTTCACTTTTCTTTTTCCGAAGCCGTGGCCCAGCCATGGTCTTACACGGGTCACTTGTTACACAGATGCCATATCCCAGATATGGTCTTACACAGAAGTACTTATCACTTTTCTTCGATGCCATAGCCAAGTATGGTCTTATACGGATCACTTGTATTACTTTAATCCGAAGCCATAGCCCAGCTATTGTCTTACACGGAAATCACTTGGCACACCTCACTGATACCATAGCCCAGCTATGGTCTTATACGGGAGTCACTTATCACTTGTTGCCATGGTCCAACCATGGTCTTTTCCGTTAATTCATCTTGTTACCGAACGAAAATACTCAATTCCGATGTTTCCCTTAACTTGAATTTTTACTCATTTATTTATTTCTTTAATTCTTTTATAATTTCACAATATTCCCATATACTATCATATACCACGGCATTTACGTAATTCGAGAAAAAACTATCAAATTTAACCACATGAACTTACTTGGGCTAATTTACAAAAGTTGTAGAAATTCAGGAATTATTCGACTATTTTCTCATTTCCTCGATTTACTTCGATTTCTTGATCTATAAATGCAAAACCATTCATTTATCAGCATTTATTTCAATTTTATTACATTCCAAAATTTGTACCTTTTTATTCCTGAAATTACACTTTTACCTCAAATTTTGTAGTTTTCACAATTTGGTCCTTGACCAATTAACTCATCAATAGAACCTTTTATCCTTAATTAACACTTTATCTAAATCTTATAATCTATTTTATAACCATTAGAATTTAAAATTTCCAGATAAAACCCTAATTTCAAATTCTTTTACAAATAGGTCATTAAATATTCACTTTCTATTCAATTCTTTCAATAAAATCAACATATAAACAAATTAAAGCTTTAATTCCATGCTAAACCATCACATACTTCCAGCACATATTCATAGCAACTTCTAAAATCAACCATGAAATCAAAAACTATTAGATTAGACAAGAGGACCTAGTTGTAAAAGTCATAAAAATACAAAAATTTCAATAGATAATCAAGATTTGAACTTACTTGCAGTAAAAATAAGAAAAACCAGCTTTTAGAAACCCTCCTATGGTGTTTTTGCTGGAGAAGATGAAAGAAAATGAAAAATCTAGATATTTCTTTTAATTTAATCCATATAACACTATTGGATTTCAACTTATCTACAAAATTACCACTAGTTCACACTATATTTCAGCCAATTTTCAACCCATCCGTCCAGCCCATTTAATTTTGGGCTTAATTACACTTTAAGTCCCTCCTATTAATTAACTAAGCTCTTTAGTCACTTTCCATAATTTTACATTTTATTCAATTTAGTCCTTTTTACGCAATTGACCACCAAAACCTTAAAATTTCTTAACGAAACTTTAATACTAACTTATTAACACTTCATAAATATTTATAAAAATATTTATGGCTCGGTTTAATATCCCGAGGTCTCGATGCCTCTTTTTTACTTCTAAATTATTTAGTATTTATTTATAAAATACTATTCACTATTTCAATTATTTCTCCCAACTTCACATTTAATTTATACTCATTAAATTAATAATATTTTCTACTAATTTGTCGGATTAAGTGATCTTGAATCACTATTCCGACACCACTGAAATTTGGGCCGTTACACCTCGTGCACAACATCTCACTCACTTTGCCAATAACCACATATGACTTACAGCACCATTCTTATACCACATTTATCACATTAACATCATGCACTAATTCATCTACACACATGTGCAAGCATGTTTATTCATGGATTGCATCATTTTAACTTATAACATAACCAATAATAGCCACATTAAATGGCCTTATACAACAAAGATCTTCAAATAACATAGGCCAATATTTTAAGCCAACTCATAATGATATATAAACAATTAACCAAGTCCCTATACATGCCATGGACTCATAAATACTTGAAAACTTTTTTATATCGACCAATAGCTTGATAGTGTGATTGAGTCTCCGGCAACTTCCAACTCGAGCTAGCATCTATGACACTATAGGAAAAAGGAAAGGAAGGGAGTAAGCATTATAGCTTGGTAAGTAAGTATGCAAATAATAAGCAATTTATTAACATGCTTCTATAAATCTTCACAATATGTCCTCAAAATATTATAATCATAATTGCACACAGTTCCACTTTTTACTCATGTTCATCTCAAGCTGTTTACTCGAGTCATAGTCACTGAATTTATTTTATCTAGAGCTACGGAACTCAAAATTTAGGTCCGCTAATTTTCCCTAAAACTAGACTCGCATATATTATTACCAAAAAAATTTTAGAATTTTTGGATTAGCCAATAAGTATAGTTTATTCTTTAAAGTTTCTCCTGTTTTACTGTGATATTCGCGTTCGCGATACTAAGTAATAAAATTTATAAAGAACTTGATCACACCAAAACTAACTAATATCGCGACGCTTTAAGGCAAGCGCACCTATCGAACAGTAGTATAGCTTAGTGGCAAGACCGAGTTATCGTACCCAAGGGAACCAAAAGTACTATTACTTACTTTCTTTCTATTATCTAGCCTAAGAATAAAAGAGGGGTTTGTTTAAACTAATTCTAAAACTAAACTAAGAAGACACAAAGAGTAAATTGAGAAAACTTTTAGGGGAAAAGCTGATTGATATGGACAATACTTAAGGGAGAATCCACCTAGACTTCACTTGTACTGGTTCTTGAGCTAGACGATTTATTCACTTGACTTGATCCGTAGAGATCCCTAATTTATGCTAAACCCTCTGTCGAGGTGAAGAGCAACTAGGCCTAAGTTGTTAATTAAAGTTCCTTTATCAATTAACTTCTTAGGTTGCATTAATTCGATCAATGGTTCCCCATATTAGGTTTGACCCTAATCCGGCAGATTTATGTCGCCCCATGTCTAGGGTTGCATGCAACTCCGCTTAATTATGGTAGATCTACTCTTATCACAGGGACTTTTGCTCCTCTGCTCTAAGCACATCTAATTCTTGAAGTAATACCTAGGTTTATTAAATCAAGAATGAAGAACACATAATTAAGAACAACTCAAGTATTTATCATATAACTCAAGAATAAATAATAACAAGATCTGTCTTAGGTTTCATCCCCCTCAAGTATTTGAGGGGTTTAGTTCATAATAAAGAAAGAAAACATCTCAGAAGAAATAAAATAACAAAACATAAAAGAACCCGAAAACCCCTGAAGGAATTTAGGGAGATCCTCTATATTGCTGCAGAATTTCGGCTCCTAGGATGAATCAATCAGCTTCCCTGCGAGTAATCCCTACTTCCACTCTCTGTGTTGGCAGCAAAGAATACTTCCCTTTGTGGGGAAATAAGCACACCCTAAGAGTTGCCTCCTAGGGTCTTTATATAGAGCTTTGGGGAGCCTTTCTTAGCCTCCAAGTATCCCAATTCGAGTGAAATTCCTCTTCCTCACAACTAGAACACGCCCGTGTGCCACGCCCGTGGGACTTCGACAAAGGCCGTGTGATTTGGCACGGCCGTGTGGCCTGCCCGTGCTTGTCGAGAGCTGGACCGTGTGATCTTCATGTGGCACGGCCGTGTGGCACGGCCGTGTGGTAATTTCTTGGGCCGTGTGTTATGTCATTTTTGGCCCATTTTCCTCATTTTCAGTCCATTTCCTATTCTTTTCTCTTCCCTATGCTCTCCTGAGTATAAGATATAAAAAATAAGGATTAAGAGCACCAATTCTCACTAAATTGATAATAATTCATCCAAAATATAGGCTAAACATGAGGTAAAAATATGTATAAATTAGCGTTTATCAAATACCCCCACACTTAAACCTTTGCTTGTCCTCAAGCAAAATATCAATCCCTAAATAAGAATTATTCCTCTCAACCTACAATCTTTATCAATAATGTTTCAAACTAGTCCACAGGTAATCATACAATGAGTAATTCAATCAGAAGAACATTAAAGACTCAATCACTTTAAGTTGAGAATTTTATCATTGAAAACATAAGTCTCTTCCTTCCTTCTAAGTAGTTATCTCTCCATCTTAATTAACAGGAGTTGACATCCTCACTAAAGGTTCACTCTATCCACTCGAAGTGTTTAGGGTTCAAAATTTAAGCACTCCTTAATCAACATGAAAAGTTATTACCATAAGCTTGCAAGAAAATCAAATCTCCACCACTATAGTTTGATATGATACATTGATCAAAAGGTCTTTTAATGGTTGTAACGGGGCTTGGTTAGGGGTGTTGTCACAGGCTGCAAAAAGAAGGTTAGAATCGAGATTGAACTTGAAAAATTATCTAGCTAGAAAAAAATCTCTATCAATGGAACATATTTCTCAGCTAATTCTTATGATACTATCATTTCTGCCTTGGTAGCCTTAAAATAGAAATATGCAAAAATTTATCGAACTATTTACAATTTACAATCGAATTTTACTGTATGTACTCTTTTCTTTTCTTTTTTTCTTTAGGAACAATTCAAACTAAATAACTTGAAAATTTAAAAATGGAGAAGAGAGTAAAGCTAGATAAAAAAAATCACTTCAAATCTCGACAAAAATAGGGGTCAAAATAATTGAATAAAATTCAACAAAAATGGGTTATTGGTTAATAATTAGAGGGTAAGTCAAGGAGAAGGTTGTTTAGGCTCAATGGGGTTTACTAGGGGTTAATTCATAGAGGTAGGCTTTTTGTGGAGTAAGTGGGTTAAATCCTAAGTGCCTTTATCATTTCGGTATATCAAATCAATGATGTGGTCTCGACATGTATAATCGAACAAGTTCTAGAATAACAATTCAGTATTGACTCACTCAAAGCAATAATAAAAGTGAGCACGAAAGAATGTATGCTCAAAAAGGGCTCAAGATCTCACCAGAATTATGGCTTTTGATGTCAATCCTGTGAATTTCAAATCTCAAGATAATACTTAGAATTAGGGAAAATAACTTATGCAAAAATTGGGGATTCTCAAAAATTTCAACTTATCATGCTTGATTCCCTAATGTTTTAAAGTTTGAATGATCAAAGTACAAGTACCTATATCTTAATTCTCAACATATCAATAGAAATCATAAATCAATCAGAATTAATTCCTAAAAAGAGACTGAGAATTATTTGAGAACAAAGCATAAGGAAAAAAATTCAGGGATTTTTCAGATAATGTAGAAATTTAAAGTAAGCTTCCCCCCCACACTTAAGATGTACATTGCCCTCAATGTACAAAGATATATAAATAGCAAGAGAAGTATAATATCATAAGATAGGGAGAGAATTGAAACTTCCTGAATTTAGGATGAATTTATGAGGAAGAGTCGGCAATTGTGGCAGGGTGTTCCCATTTCCGTTTGAATATGAGCTGTAGAGCTCCTTTTTGAAACGTATGGGCGAATAGAGGCACACACCCGTGTGGCTCGGGGTTAGCCCGTGTTGGCCATATTGCACGGCCGTAGAGAACTTGTTCGCTTTTTCGCACGGTCGTGTAGGTAGTCACACGGCCGTGTCTGATTTGATAGTGTTGGCCACGGCTTGGGGACACGGGCGTGTGGCGTTGTGCGAGCCCGTGTTGATACTGCATGGTTGCCACGACCATGTTGCACGACCGTGGGGATTTGTTGACCTCCCGTGCTTTTGGGAAAAATTTACTCTGTTTGTACACGGTCTGAGTGCACGACCGTGTCTTTGTTTTAAGATGTCACACGACTTTAGGCACGCCCGTGTTCCAGGCCGTGTGGTCCTAATTTCCTGTATCAAAGGTGTTAGTTGCTGTATAAAAAGACTGAAAACAAAATAGAAGAAAAGTTACTATGTTAGTGCTCGGGTTGCCTCCCGAGAAGCGCTTATTTATAGTCTAAGCTCGACTTTGCTCGAGCTTGTACGTTCACGGTGGTTTGAAGAGTTGATACTCTTCTATCCTGCTTACAATTTCATTATCAACGTAAGATTTGAGTCGAGTGTGATTTACCTTAAAAGTGCCGAGTGACTCATGTTTTATCTCGACTGTACCATAGGGAAAGATTTTCATTACCGTGAAGTGAGGTGTGTCACTTATATACTCTTTTGAATTCAAGATTCGAGGATCGTCTTCCCCTAAGATTACCTTATCCCCTACCTTGAGTTGATTCGTTTGTACCTGGGGGTCGTCTTGGTGATGCTCTGGGTTGGTGTGACCTGTTTTGGGTTTTTCATGATAGTTCAGCCACTCATCTAGTTCCTCGATCTGAAGCGTTCGCTTTTCAGGTGCATCTCCCTTGGATGGACTTGTTTGTGATTGGGTTGCCTTTATGTAGAGTGTATCCTGCATAGAAGGTTGGGTGGTGAGATTATTCTTTTTACAAGGACTCGTAACTATATTATTATCAACAATCGTAATCGAGTTCCGAGCTTGTAAGGTAGCTTGGTCATCACCCACACGTAGTGTAAGTTTACCTGTTCCTAAATCAATTATTGTTCTTGCAGTTGCTAAAAAGGGTCGCCCTAGAATTAAGGGTATATTGCTATCCGCAACAATGTCTAAAACAACAAAGTCAACTGGGAATATAAATTTATCAATTTTGACGAGCACATCTTCAACTATTCCTTTAGGAGACCTAATAGTTTTATCAGCCAGTTGAATGCTCATCTTAGTTTGCTTAGGTTTTCCAAGACCTAGTTGTTTAAACAGTGTATAAGGCATGACATTTATACTAGCCCCTAAATCAGCTAAAGCATTTTTTGTGTCTAGGCTACCAAATAAACAAGGAATAGTAAAACTCCCTGGATCTTTCAGTTTGGTTGGTAGTTTATTTTGAAGAATAGCTGAGCAGATTGCATTTAATTCCACATGAGATTTCTCCTCTAGCTTCCGCTTGTTTGTCAAGAGTTCTTTTAAGAATTTAACCGCGTCTGGCATCTGCAAAATTGCTTCAACAAATGGTAAGTTAATATGTAATTTTTTTAAGAGTTTAAGAAACTTACCGAATTGTTCATCTGTGCGGTCTTTCTGAAGCGCTCTTGGGTGTGGGATACGAGGCTTGTGTTCGTTGATATCTGGCTTGTTCCTGCTTACCTCTACTTTACTTTTATTCACCTCAAGCTCCTTGTTTGAGTTGTCTTTGATTAAAACCTCCTCATCTATTGTGCTCACGGCATGAATTTGTTCTTTTGGATTGGTCTCAGTGTTACTTGGAAATCCACCTTATGGTCTTTCCGAAATTAGCTTAGCAAGTTGGCTTATTTGAGTTTCAAGTCCTTGAATAGATGCTTGCTGGTTCCTTAGTGCCGTTTCGGTATTTTGGAAACGAGTTTCTGATATGGCAATAAATTTGGTGAACATCTCTTCCAAGTTCGGCTTTTTCTCCTGTTGTGGTGGTGGCTGCTGAAATACCGGAGGCTGTTATCTTTGATTTCCTTGTCCTCCCCATGAAAAATTTGGGTGATTTCTCCAACCTGCATTATAAGTGTTACTATAAGGATTATTTTGAGGTCGAGAATTATTACCCATATAATTGGCATGTTCGGCTTCTATGTTGTGTAGATGGTCTGAATTAAACGTATTTCCTGGAGCTGCATCACATTGCATCACTGGTTGAGCCTGCGTAGAACCAACAAAATTATCAAATTTCTTATTTAAAAGTTCTACTTGGTTAGTGAGCATAGTAACAGCATCAATATTATAAACTCCTGCGGCTTTCGTCGGCTTTGTCCTCATGACTTGCCACTGATAGTTATTCAATGATATCTCCTCAATACATTCGTAAGATGCGTCAGGTGTTTTATTATTGATGGTTCCGCCTGCGGCTGCATCGATCATTTGTCTGGTTGACGGATTTAAACCATTGTGGAAGGTTTGAACTTGTAGCCACAAAGGTAATCCATGATGAGGACACCTTCTCAAAAGATCTTTGTATCTCTCCCATGCATCGTAAAGTGTTTCTAAATCCATCTGCACAAAAGAAGAAATATCGTTTCGTAATTTGGCTGTTTTAGCTGGAGGAAAATATTTGAGTAAAAATTTTTCGGTCATCTGCTCCCATGTGGTAATTGAGCCTCGTGGTAGAGAATTTAACCACTGTTTGGCTTTATTTCTCAAAGAGAATGGAAATAGCCTCAATCGAATGGCATCATCAGAAACGTCATTTATTTTGAAGGTATCACAAAGTTCTAAAAAATTGGCTATGTGTGAGTTTGGATCTTCATCCTGTAAACCATCAAACTATACCAATTGCTGTATCATCTGAATGGTGTTAGGTTTTAACTCAAAATTATTAGCAGCAATAGTTGGTCTAAGAATGCTAGTTTGGGTACCAGCCAAACTAGGTTTAGCATAATCATACATAATGCGCGGAGCTTCTTCTTGAATTGCTGGTGGCGCGACTATTGCGGGAGGTGGTAGAACATCTTGATTTGCTTCCATCTCTTCTGTAGGTTCTGGCTCTAGATCAGGTTCTTGTTCAGGATAATGTAGACTGCGTCTAATTTCTCTGTGATTTCTGTGAACTGTTGCTTCTAGATCTTTGTCGAAAAGTAGTGGTCCTGTTGGATTGTTTCTAGTCATAAACTAAAAATACCTAAAAAGAAAAAGCAAAGAAAACTCAAAAATTTAAAAAAAAAGAAAAATAAAAATAAAAATAAATTAAATTAAAAATAAAAATAAAAGAAAAATAAATAAATATAAATATATGGCTAAAGTAATAGAAATCGAGCTTTCATAATATTTTAGTTCCTCGGCAACGGCACCAAAAACTTGATATCCGCGTTCGCGATACTAAGTAATAAAATTTATAAAGAACTTGATCACACCAAAACTAACTAATATCGCGACGCTTTAAGGCAAGCGCACCTATCGAACAGTAGTATAGCTTAGTGGCAAGACCGAGTTATCGTACCCAAGGGAACCAAAAGTACTATTACTTACTTTCTTTCTATTATCTAGCCTAAGAATAAAAGAGGGGTTTGTTTAAACTAATTCTAAAACTAAACTAAGAAGACACAAAGAGCAAATTGAGAAAACTTTTAGGGGAAAAGCTGATTGATATGGACAATACTTAAGGGAGAATCCACCTAGACTTCACTTGTACTGGTTCTTGAGCTAGACGATTTATTCACTTGACTTGATCCGTAGAGATCCCTAATTTATGCTAAACCCTCCGTCGAGGTGAAGAGCAACTAGGCCTAAGTTGTTAATTAAAGTTCCTTTATCAATTAACTTCTTAGGTTGCATTAATTCAATCAATGGTTCCCCATATTAGGTTTGACCCTAATCCGGCAGATTTATGTCGCCCCATGTCTAGGGTTGCATGCAACTCCGCTTAATTATGGTAGATCTACTCTTATCACAGGGACTTTTGCTCCTCTGCTCTAAGCACATCTAATTCTTGAAGTAATACCTAGGTTTATTAAATCAAGAATGAAGAACACATAATTAAGAACAACTCAAGTATTTATCATATAACTCAAGAATAAATAATAACAAGATCTGTCTTAGGTTTCATCCCCCTCAAGTATTTGAGGGGTTTAGTTCATAATAAAGAAAGAAAACATCTCAGAAGAAATAAAATAACAAAACATAAAAGAACCCGAAAACCCCTGAAGGAATTTAGGGAGATCCTCTATATTGCTGCAAAATTTCGGCTCCTGGGATGAATCAAGCAGCTTCCCTGCGAGTAATCCCTACTTCCACTCTCTGTGTTGGCAGCAAAGAATACTTCCCTTTGTGGGGAAATAAGCACACCCTAAGAGTTGCCTCCTAGGGTCTTTATATAGAGCTTTGGGGAGCTTTTCTTAGCCTCCAAGTATCCCAATTCGAGTGAAATTCCTCTTCCTCACGACTAGAACACGCCCGTGTGCCACGCCCGTGTGACTTCGACAAAGGCCGTGTGATTTGGCATGGCCGTGTGGCCTGCCCGTGCTTGTCGAGAGCTGGACCGTGTGATCTTCATGTGGCACGGCCGTGTGGCACGGCCGTGTGGTAATTCCTTGGGCCGTGTGTTATATCATTTTTGGCCCATTTTCCTCATTTTCAGTCCATTTCCTATTCTTTTCTCTTCCCTATGCTCTCCTGAGTATAAGATATGAAAAATAAGGATTAAGAGCACCAATTCTCACTAAATTGATAATAATTCATCCAAAATATAGGCTAAACATGAGGTAAAAATATGTATAAATTAGCATTTATCACACTGCTTGACAGTTCCGATCCCTCTTCACTAAAAATTAATTTTCTCATTATACAAAATTCAGATAATGTTGCCGTTTATTTCTCTTGAAAGTAGGCTCATTAAGAAATTTAGGAATTTAAATTATATCCATGATTATTTTTTTAGAATTTTTAATGATTTTCCCAAGTCAGAACAGGGGATTCCAAAATCATTCTGACCCTGTCTCACTAAAATTCAAATATCTCATAATATAAAATTCTTTTGCTTATCTGTTTCTTATATGTGAAAATAGACTCAATAAGCTTTAATTTCATACCTTATTCAACATCTAATTCAATTTTCACCATTTTTGGTGATTTTTCAAATTCACACAACTATTGCTGTCCAAAACTGTTTTATTTCAAATTTCACTCTTTCATGAAACATCATAACAATATGCTCAACATTCAATAACATAATTCAACTTGTATGCATGATACAAGACTTTATCACTTCACTTACTCCTTTGCAACTTTATCACATTTCGATCATATACTGAACACACTGCTCATGAGTATACACATATATATACCTGTATTTATCACCACATAGTCACCCATAATTTCACTTAGTCGATTTTCCCGATGAACACTTTGGACTAATAACAGATACACGGTGGTTTCGCACATAGCACCACCCTTATGATCAATGCTATTCGGTACACATAGTACCCTACACTTAGTAATACACATGTGACCAATACCATCCGATACACTTAATAGCCTGCACATAGTACACACATGTGACCAAAGCTATCCGGTACACATAGTAGCCTGCACTTAGTACTACACATGTAACCATAACTATCTTATACTCATAGTAGCCTACACATAATACTACACATGAGTTCTCATGACGTCCTTCGTATCATTTTCTATTCTGAAAGTTCAACTGGGAAATTTCTCACTTATTCTCACTTTGTCAATTTCATCCATAGTCAATCTCAAATTCATAATTTACATCAAATAATAATTCAACATACAACCACATCTTATGTAATATAAAAAATATTATAACATAAGTAAAAACGACATATTATTTACATGCAAACTTACCTCGGTACAAAAATGACAATTTTTGTGTTTTAGTCCAAAACATTTTTTTCCCGACCAAGGTCAATTCCTCGTCTTTCTTGATAATTAAGCTTGGAAGCTTGAAAAACCCTAGCCATGGTTTCCCCTTGTGAAATTCGGCCAAGGCTTGAAGATGGACAAAAATTGGCTTTTAATTTTGTTTATTTAATCATTTAATCTCTAAATGACCAAAATGCCTTTAACTTAAAAATATTCTATTTCACTTATTTCATGTCCATTTTTGTCCAACAAATTAACCAATGGTCTAATTACCATTTAAGGACCTCCAATTTAAAATTTCATAACAATTGAACACCTCTAACATGTAGAACTCAACATTTTCACTTTTTACAATTTAGTCATTTTGACTAAATTGAGTGCCCAAACGTCAAAATTTTCAAACGAAATTTTCACGAAATCATTCCGTGAAATTGTATACCATAAAAATATAATAAAAATAAAATTTTCCTCGTCGAATTTGTGGTCTCGAAACCACTGTTCCAACTAGGCCCAAGTTCAGGCTGTTACATCTATAAACTCCGGTAATGCCTTATAACCCTGTTCTGGCGACGGATACAAGTTAGGGGTGTTACAGGTTTTGAAGGTGGGTGATACATCTAGATTGTGAATTTTTAATGAATTACAAGATGTTTTGAAGCCTCTTAATCTTAATGTTGATGATGTAAGGGGTTAGGGTTATGATAATGGTTCCAATATGAAAATGAAGCACCAAGGTGTTCAAAAGTGATTTCTTGAAATAAACCCAAGAACATTATATATGCCTTGTGCTTGTCACAGTCTGAATCTTACATTTAGTGATATGACACATTCTTGCATTAGAGCTATTTCATTTTTTGGAATTGTTCAACGCATATATTTATTATTTTTAGGTTCTACAAAAAGATGGAAAATTTTGCTTGATAATATCCATGAATTAATAGTAAAATTTTTATCTAATACTTGTTGGGAGAGTTGATTTAAAAGTGTTAAAGCTATTAGATTTCAAACTCCCCAAATAAGATTGGCTTTGTCGGAATTATATGAATCTTGTGATGATGCAAAGTCAAAGAGTGAAGTAAAGTGTGGGTCTACACAGGTAGTCCATACAGATGTGTGGGCTCACACGAGCAGGCCACATGGGCACGTGAGCCCATTTTTGCTGAACCGATTTCTAAGGTTGCACGGGTCACCCAAGTCGACTGTAAACCTACTGTAGGGTCGGTAAGCACTACTTAGACCCCGAAATATATGAAACTAATTGATTGATAACTGTACTGAGCATGCTAATGCGTGTATACCGAACTGAACTTATATACTGAAACTGCATAATAGCATGCCATCCATTGCATGTTTGCATTGCATTAGGATAGGTTGGTTTTGTTTGGAGGAAGTGTATTGAAAGGCTCTTAAGCCTATTATCTGGCAACTCAGCTACAATTTACTGTTTATGTACCGCATTTCGGTATAGCCTGGTGTATAGGAATTGGTGGGTGTTTTAAACCCCACAATGTGTAAATGGATGGTTGGAGATAGTGTGTAGAGGCTGGTGGGTAGGACTCTGATATCTGTTACTGTTTGCATATCTGTTACTCTTTTTCTGTTAATCTGTACAGGTAATCTCCAAACTTGACGATTCGATGCAACGGATGACTCGACGGTGGCTACATGTATTTAAAACCTCGTTACTGATACCATTTATTGTTTTATTTGATTATGGATATTTTTATGTAATTTGGACTTTATGGACTGTTTTGTTTTTAATTTTGGGGTTTTAGTTGCTTTCATGGATTTACAAATTTTAAACATAACAAAATACAGTTTTTTTAAAAAAGTTAAGTTTTTCCCTAAAACAAAAAATTGATTAAATCAACCGTTTTTTAAAACTTTCGCAATGAATTATGTATTTTAAACAAATAATTTAGCAAGTAGGAGATTTTAAGAATTGATAAGAGACAAATAAATTAAATGGGAATGTTTAATCATGACGACTTAGCTTTTACACACTTTTCCCAGTGACATCGTCATATTCGGCCATAATGTCTAGGCCGGGTTTGGGGTGTTACATTTAGTGGTATTAGAGCCAAGTTGCAAAACTCGGTTGTGGATTTTGGGTTTGAAAAGTTTGGTTTCAAAAGAGCTGATTTATAAATGATTTTAAAACGATTTGACTAAGTATATGGTACATCGAGTCTCCGGTGCCGATCTTGTATGTTTTCTGTATACTGATAAAACTGAATTGGTATTATAGATAGATTATATTGGGAAACACTTTTAGTCAGTGTACTCTAAGACTGTAGGAAAACTAATAGAGACTGCAATTCGCGATAACAAACTCTAAACTTCTGATACTGTTTTGCATAAAATATCTGTTTGATTCATAAAATTGTTAATGTAGATAAGTTTTGAATTCAATGATGAGCGCATGAGGTATTCGTGGTCGAGGTACAAGAGGCCGAGGTAAGGGCCGTAGAGGGGCTCGAGCTGGGTCATCGTTATCTGGCAATATGCCTAATTTGGATACTAGTGAGACACCAGTTTCACCTGCGACTAAGATTGGGTTTCAATATCGCGTAGTGAGGACAACGCATTGTCCCAGACTATGCTAAGGATATTAGAGAAGTTCTTTGGGCCCAATACTGGATCTGGGGGCGAAAGTCGATTACAGAATGACTCCGGTCCAACGGGGCTGAGCTCTTTAGGGGTGTCACTAGAGTCGCCTCTATTGTGGCCGAGTACTAGATGGAGGCCACAAAGAGAATTATGGACAATTTGGATTTTACCCCTAAATAGAAACTGAAGGGTATTGTTTCCTTGCTTTGCGATAAAGCATATCAGTGGTGGTTGACCGTTAAGGAAGGGACTCAGCCAGATCGATTGACTTAGGATTTCTTTAAGTCTGCATTCCAAGAAAAATATGTAGGAGTCAGTTACATCGATACTAGGAGGCCTGAGTTTCTGGATCTCACACAAAGTAACCGATCAGTGGCCTAGTATGAGGCTAGTTTTCTAAGGTTGAGCCACTATGCCCGAGGCATGGTGGCGACTGAATATGAGAGATGTGTCTGGTTTGAAGATGGCCTTAGGTATAATCTGAGGGTTTTGATTGCTCCGTAGAGGGACCATAAGTTTTTTGTATTGGTGGAAAAAGTAAAGATTGTCAAGGAAGTCAAACGCGCTGAGCGTCAAAATAGGGACCGCGAGAGAAGAAGAGTAAGAGGGATTCGGAGCCCTCGAGTTTTGCACTGAGGCCTAAAAAAAAGGCCAGATCTAATGGGCCAGTTAGAGTTGGGCCTTCAGTTGCACCTATTAGGTCTTACCTTGTGGGCATTATGGTAGACGCCATCTGAACGAATATTGGAGAATAACTAGGACGTGTTTGAGGTGTGAGTCTTCTGAGTACCGCGTTCGAGAGTGTCCACTGAGGACGATCAGGTACAAGCTCTGGGTTCTAATACTGCGCAGCCACTTAGGGGTCGTGGTCAGATTAGGGGTGATAATAGCATTGCCCGTGGATAGAAAGTACCGGATAGAGGTGCTAGGCAACTGAGGTGAGGCAGTTTGCTCTTGTTTATGCTGCTCATCGCCAAAAAGACAGAGATACTCCAGGCATTATCACAGGTACATTTTTAATTTATGATGTATGATAAACGCTAAATTATACATATTTTCACCCATGTTTAGCCTATATTTTGGATGAATTATTATCAATTTAGTGAGAATTAGTTCTCTTAATCTTTCTTTTTTATGTCTTACACTCAGGAGAGCATAGGGAAGAGAAAAGAACGGAAAATAGACCAAAAACCAGAGAAAATTGGCCAAAATATGAAAACGCACGGCCCAAGAAGTCACCACACGGCCGTGGCACACGACCGTGCCACACGAAGACCATACAGTCCAGTCCCAACAAGCACGACCAGGCCACACGGCCGTGCCCCAATCGATAAAATCTCACACGGCCTCTTGTCGAAGTACACGGGCGTGGCACACGGGCGTGTTCTAGTCGTGAGAAAGAGGAATTTCACTCGGATTTGGATACTTAGGGGCTAAGAAAGCCATTCTAAACTCTATATAAAGACCCTAGGAGGCAACTTGAACGGTGTGCTTATTTCCCGCTAAGGGAATACTCTTTTCTCTCAGGAAAGAGCGCCATATTTCTACCAACACAAAGAGTGAAAGTAAGGAATTACTCCAAGGGAAGCCGACTGATTCATTCCAGAAGCCAGAATTCTACATCAAGACAGAGGATCTCCCTAAATTCCTTTAGGGGTTTTCGGGTTCTTTATGTTTTGTTATTTTAATTCTTCTGGGATGTTTTCTTTCTTTATTATGAACTAAACCCCTCAAATACTTGAGGGGGATGAAACCTAAGACGAATCTTGTTATTATTTATTCTTGAGTTATCTAATAAATACTTGAGTTGTTCTTAATTATGTGTGCTTAATTCTTGTGTTAATAAGCCTAGGTATTAATTCAAGAAACGGATGTGCTTAAAGCAGAGGAGCAAAAGTCCCTGTGATAAGAGTAGATCTACCATAATTAAGCGAATTTGCAGGCAACCCTAGACATAGGGCGACATAAATCTGCCAGATTAGGGTCAAACCTAATATGGGGAACCATAGATCGAATTAATGCAAGCTAGGGTGTTAATTAATAAAGGAACTTTAGTTAACAACCTAGGCCTAGCTGCTCTTCGCCTCGACGGAGGGTTTAGCATAAATTAGGGATCTCTACGGATCAAGTCAAGTGAATAAATCGTCTAGCTCAAGAACCAATAACAAGTGAAGTCTAGGTGGATTCTCCCTTAAGTATTGCTTATATCAATCAGCTTTTCCCTAAAGTTTTCCCCAATTTACTTTTTTTGCTTTTAGTTAATTTTAGAATTAGTTTCAACCAAACCTCTTTTATTTTTAGGCTAGATAATAGAAAGGAAGTAAGTATTAGTACTTTTAGTTCCCTTGGGTACGATAACTCGGTCTTGCCACTAAACTATACTACTGTTCGATAGGTGCGCTTGCCTTTAACATTGTGATATTAGTTATTTTTTGTGTGATCAGTTTTATAAATTTTATTACTTAATATCGCGAGTCGTTATCAAGTTTTTGGCACCGTTGTCGGGGAACTGAAATATTAAGAAAACTCGATTTCTATTACTTTAGCCATTAATATATTTTCAATTTTTATTTATTTTTATTTTTATTTTTATTTTTATTTTTCCTTTATTTTTTATTATTTTTCCTTTATTTTATTCTATTTTTCTTTGTTTTTTTTTCTTCTAGGTATTTCTAGTTTATGACTAGAAACAACCTAGCAGGACCATTGCTTTTTGACGAAGATTTAGAAGTGACAGTTCGCAGAACTCGTAGAGATCAGACAAAGCCTACACTATCCAGAACAAGGACAAGAACAAAGGCTAGAACCTACTAAAGAGATGGAAGCAAATCAGGATAATCAGCTACTTCCTGTAGTCACCGCAAATCCTGTTGAGTAAAATCTTACTCTGCGTACTATGTTTGATTATGCTAGACCTAATTTAGCAGGCACTGAATCTAGCATTGTTAGGCCTACTATTGCTGCAAATAATTTTGAACTGAACCCTAACACTATTCAAATGATACAGCAATTTGTTCAGTTTGATGGTTTGCAGGATGAGGATCCTAACTCGCATCTAGCCAATTTCTTGGAAATATGCGATACATTCAAAATAAATGGCGTTTCTGATGATGCCATTCGTCTTAGACTATTCCCATTCTCTTTGAGAAACAAGGCTAAACAGTGGTTAAATTCTCTACCACGACGCTCAATCACTACATGGAAACAGATGACCGAAAAATTTTTACTTAAATATTTTCCTCCAGCTAAAACAGCTAAATTACAAAACGATATCTCTTCTTTTGTGCAGATGGATCTAGAGACACTTTACGATGCTTGGGAGAGATACAAGGATCTTTTGAGAAGATGCCCTCATCATGGCCTACCTTTATGGCTACAAGTTCAAACCTTTCACAACAGTTTGAATCCTTCAACAAGGCAAATGATCGATGCCGACGCAGGAGGAACAATCAATAACAAAACACCAGAAGCAACTTATGAGTTTATAGAAGAGATGTCACTGAATAACTATCAGTGGCAAGTCATGAGGATAAAGCCGACAAAAGCTGCAGGAGTTTATAATATTGATGCTGTCACCATGCTTACTACCCAAGTAGAACTTTTAAATAAAAAGTTTGATAATTTTGTTGCTTCTACGCAGGCACATCCAGTGATACAGTGTGACGCAATCCAGGGAAATATGTTCAATCCATATTACTCCTCTTATGGACATGGCATGGAAACTGAGCAAACCAACTATATGGGTAACAATTCTAGACCTCAAAATAACCCTTATAGTAATACTTACAATACAGGTTGGCAGAACCACCCCAATTTTTCATGGGGAGGACAAGGAAATCAAAGACAACCACCTCCTCCGGGATTTCAACAGCCACCTCCACAATAAGAGAAAAAGCCGAACCTTGAAGAGATGTTCACAAAATTTATGGCCGTATCAGAAACCCGTTTTCAAAATATCGAAATGGCACTGAGGAACCAACAGGCATCCATTCAAGGACTTGAAACTCAAATAGGCCAGCTCGCCAAGCTAATCTCTGAAAGACCGCAAGGTGGGTTACCAAGCAACACTGAGACTAACCATAAGGAGCAACTCAATGTCGTGGATACGATAGATGATGAGCAGTTAAACAAAACCAACCCAAAGCCATGAAAAGAGCCTATGGTAAGTAACAGAAAGAATGAGGTAAGTTATAAAGATAAAATTATCAAAGAATATAAACCTTATATCCCATACCCAAATGCAGTAAAAAATTACCGTAAGGATGAGCAATTCGGTAAGTTTCTTGAACTCTTAAAGAAATTACATATCAACTTACCATTTGTTGAAGCAATTACGCAGAAGCTTGAGTACGCAAAATTTTTAAAGGAACTTCTCACAAATAAAAAGAAGTTGGAAGAACTGTCCACAGTGGAACTTAACGAGGAATGCTCAGCTATTCTCCAAAATAAACTGCCAACCAAACTGAAAGATCCAGGGAGTTTTACTATTCCTTATTTATTTGGTAGCCTAGATACCAAAAATGCTTTAGATGACTTAGGGGCTAGTATAAATGTCATGCTTTATAAATTGTTTAAACAACTAGGTCTTGGAAAACCTAACCAAACTAATATGAACATTCAACTGGCTGATAAAACTATTAGGTCTCCTAAGGGAATAATTGAAGATGTGCTTGTCAAAATTGATAGATTCATATTCCCAGTTGACTTTGTTGTTTTAGACATTGATGAGGATAGCAATGTACCCCTAATTCTAGGGCGACCCTTTTTAGCAACTGCCAGAACAATAATTGATTTAGGAACAGGTGAACTTACACTACGTGTAGGTGATGACAAAGTTACTTTAGAAGCTCGAGACTCGAATAAGACTGTTGATAATAATATAGTCACGAGTCATTGTAAAAAGAATAATCTCACCATCTAACCTTCTGTGCAGGATACACTCCACATAAAGGCAACCCAATCACAAAAAGGTCCATCCAAGGGAGATGCACCTGAAAAGTGAATGCTTCAGATCGAGGAACTAGATGAGTGGTTGAACTATCATGAAAAGCCCAAAGTATGCCAAACCAACCCAGAGCATCACCAAGCCGACCCTCAGGTACAAACGAATCAACTAAAGGTAGGGGATAAGGTAATCTTAGGGGAAGACGATCCTCGAATCTTGAATTCAAAAGAGCATACAAGTGATACACCTTACTTCACGGTAAAGAAAATCTTTCCCTATGGTATAGTCGAGATAAAACATGAGTCACTCGGCACTTTTAAGGTAAATCACACTCGACTCAAATTTTACGTTGATAATAAAACAGTAAGCAGGATAGAATATTATCAACTCTTCAAACCACCGTGAATGTACAAGCTCGAGCAAATTCGAGCTTAGACTATAAATAAGCGCTTCTCGGAAGGCAACTCGAGCACTAACTTAGTAACTTTTATTTTTTATTTTAGTATTTTTATGCATCAACTAACCCTTTTTAATGCAAAAATTTAGGACCACATGGCCATTCCCACGGACGTGTCCGAGGCCGTGTGAACACTTCAAGCAGAGACACGGTCGTGTAGCGAAACCGTGTATAAACAGAGCAAAAATTTTTCCTAAAGCACGTGCTACCGATAAATAGCCACGGCTGTGCAACAGGGCCGTGGCAACCTTTCAACTTCAACACGGGTTACCAGCAACACCCCACGGTAGTGCGACATGGCCGTGGCAACCCTACAGTATCAACACGGGCTTGCACAAACCCCCACGCCCGTGTCCCCAGCCCGTGGAAGACACTGCCAAATTAAACACAGCCGTGTGCCCTCCTACACGACCATGGGAGTAGCGAAGCATCATCGCACACGACCGTGGGACCACTTACACGACAATGTGAAGAGCGAACAAGTTCGCAAACGGCCGTGCAATCTGGCCAACACGGGCTAAACCCGAGACACACGGGCGTGTGCCTCTATTCTCCCTTTCAGTTCTATCTTTCTCATTTTTCATTTTTATTTTTCCTTTATTAGTCTCATTTTTATTTCGAGTCTTATTTTTATTATGTTAACTCCTTTTAATCATTACATTATTAGTATTTTTAGAACTTAGTTTATTATTTTTCTGTTATTTATTTTTTTATCTTTCATATCAGCCAATCCTTAACGAGCAATCTTTATTAATCCAAAAGTCCCACGACTAATTAATATTTTCGCAGTTTCAAAAAGGAGCTCTACAGCTCATATTCAACCGAAAATAGGAACACCCTGCCACAATTGCCGACTCTTCCCACAAGTTCATCTTAAATTCAGGGAGTTTCAATCCTCTCCCTATCTTATGATATTATACTTCTCTTGCTATCTATATATTTGTACATTAAGGGCAATGTACATTTTAAGTGTGAGGGGGCAAGTTACTTTAAATCTATAGTTACCTATGAAATCCCTGAAATTTTTCATGCTTTGTTCTCGAATAATTCTCAGTCTCCGATTAGGAATTAATTCTGATTGATTTATGATTTTATTGATATGTTGAGAATTAAGATATAGGTGCCTGTACTCTGATTATTCAAACTTAAAAAATTAGGGAATCAAGCATGATAAGTTGAAATTTTTGAGAACCCTAATTTTTGCATAAGATATTTCTTTAATTCTAAGTATTATCTTGAAATTTGAAATTCACAGGATTGATATCAAAAAGCCATAATTCTGGTGAGATTTTGAGCCTTTTGAGCATACATTCTTTCGTGCTCACTTTTATTATTGCTTTGAGTGAGTCAACACTGATTTGTTATTCTAGAACTTGCTTTGATTATACGCATCAAGACCACATCATTGATTTGATATACCGAAATGATAAAGGCACTTAGGATTTAACTTACTTACTCCACAAAAAGCCTACCTCCATAAATTAACCTCTAGTAAACCCCGTTGAGCCTAACACCCCATTCTTTGACTCACCCCCTAATTATTAACCAATAACTCATTTTTTGATGAATCTTATTCAATTACTTTGACCCCTATTTTTGTCGAGATTTGAGTTGAAATTATCATCTAGCTTTATTCTCTTTTTCAGAATGTAGACATTCAAGTTATTGTATTGAATTGTTCTTAAAAAAATAACAACAAAATGTATATACAGTTAATTCAGTTGTAATATGTAATAGTTCAATAGTTTTTACATATTTTTAGAAGCTTCCAAATCCAGAATAGGGTTATCATAAGAATTAGCCCCAGAAATATGTTCCAAGTGATAGAGATTTTTCTAGCTAAATAATTTTTCAGTTCAATCTCGATTCTAAACCTCTTTTGCAGCCTGTGACAACACCCTAACCAAGACCCATTACAACCCTTGAAAGACCTTTTGATCGATGTATCATATTAATCTACAGTGGTAGAGATCTGATTTTCTAGTAAGCCTATGGTAATAACTTTTCAGGTTGACTAGAGAGTGTTTAATTTTTGAACCCTAAACACTTCGAGTGGATAGAGTGAATCCGTAGTGAGGATGTCAACTTCTGTTAATTAAAGATGGAGAGATAACTATTAAGGCAATAGGAAGAAACTTATGTTTCAATGATAAAATTCTCAACTTAAAGTGATTGAGTCTTTAATGTTCTTTTGATTGAATCTTCATTGTATGATTACCTGCGAATTAGTTTGAAACATTGTTGATAAAAATTGTAAGTTGAGAATAATGATTCATATTTAGGGATTAAGATTTTGCTTGAGGACAAGCAAAGGCTTAAGTGTGGGGGTATTTGATAAACGCTAAATTATACATATTTTTACCCATGTTTAGCCTATATTTTGGATGAATTATTATCAATTTAGTGAGAATTGGTGCTCTTAATCTTTCTTTTTTCATGTCTTACACTTAGGAGAGCATAGGGAAGAGAAAAGAACGGAAAATAAACCAAAAACCAGAGAAAATGGGCCAAAATGTGAAAACGCACGGCCCAAGAAGTCACCATACGACAGTGGCACACGGCCGTACCATACGAAGACTACACGGTCTAGTCCCGACAAGCACGGTCAGGCCATACGGCCGTGCCCCAATCGATAAAATCTCACACGGCCTCTTGTCGAAGTACACGAGCGTGGCACACGGGCGTGTTCTAGTCGTGAGGAAGAGGAATTTCACTCGGATTTGGATACTTAGGGGCTAAGAAAGCCATTCTAAACTCTATATAAAGACCCTAGGAGGTAACTTGAAAGGTGTGCTTATTTCCCGCTAAGGGAATACTCTTTTCTCTCAGGAAAGAGCGCCATATTTCTGCCAACACAAAGAGTGAAAGCAAGGAATTACTCCAATGGAAGCCGATTGATTCATTCCAGAAGCCAAAATTCTACATCAAGACAGAGGATTTCCCTAAATTCCTTCAAGGGTTTTCAGGTTCTTTATGTTCTGTTATTTTAATTCTTCTGAGATGTTTTCTTTCTTTATTATGAACTAAACCCCTCAAATACTTGAGGGGGATAAAACCTAAGACGAATCTTGTTATTATTTATTCTTAAGTTATATGATAAATACTTGAGTTGTTCTTAATTATATGTGCTTAATTCTTGTGTTAATAAGCCTAGGTATTAATTCAAGAAACGGATGTGCTTAAAGCAGAGGAGCAAAAGTCCCTATGATAAGAGTAGATCTACCATAATTAAGCGAAGTTGCATGCAACCCTAGACATAGGGTGACATAAATCTGCTAGATTAGGGTCAAACATAATATGGGGAACCATAGATCGAATTAATACAACCTAGGTGTTAATTAATAAAGGAAATTAGTTAACAACCTAGGCCTAGTTGCTCTTCACCTCGACGGAGGGTTTAGTATAAATTAGGGATCTCTACGGATCAAGTCAAGTGAATAAATCGTCTAGCTCAAGAACCAATAATAAGTGAAGTCTAGGTGGATTCTCCCTTAAGTATTGCTTATATCAATCAGCTTTTCCCTAAAGTTTTCCCCAATTTACTTATTCTACACTTTTTTTTAGTTTTAGAATTAGTTTCAACCAAACCTCTTTTATTTTTAGGCTAGATAATAGAAAGGAAGTAAGTATTAGTACTTTTAGTTCCCTTGGGTACGATAACTCGGTCCACTAAACTATACTACTGTTTGATAGGTGCGCTTGCCTTTAACATCGTGATATTAGTTAGTTTTGGTGTGATCAGTTTTATAAATTTTATTACTTAATATCGCGAGTTGTTATCAATGTACCTTACCTTGCATTAATAGACATAGGTTCCACACATTCCTATATAGCTAGCACTGTGTCTAAAACTTTGGGGATTTTGATTGAGAATACCTTTAGCGAGGTGACTGTTTTGAGTCATTTGGCTTAATCTATCTAAGTTAGCAAACTGTATAAAGACGTTCCGTTAGAGGTTCAAGGGACAATATTTCTGGCTAATCTGATGGAGTTTCTATTTGTGGAGTTTGACCTGATTCTGGGAATAGACTAGTTGGTAAATCACCGAGTAAGTCTAGACTGTACGACTAAGAGAGTCATTTTGTAAACTGAGGAGGACAACGAGGTAGTTGTGATTGGGGAATATCGGGATTATCTAACTAATTCAATTTCTGCGTTAATTGCTAAAAAGTTAGTTCAGAAAGGATGTGAGGTATTCTTAGCTTATGTAAGTATTTCTGATTCTAGGGATTCTTCTATAAAAGACATCAGAATTGTAAAGAATTTTCTGGATTTTTTTTGATGAACTACTAGGTTTGCCACTGAGTTGAGAAGTGGAATTTGGGATTAAACTTATTCTTGGTACAGCTCCAGTGTCTATCGCTCTCTACCAAATGGCACTGAAAGAGTTTGCGGAGCTTAAGACACAGATTCAAGAGTTGATGGATCATGGGTTCATTCGTTTCAGTGTCTCCGTGGGGAGCACCTGTGTTGTTTGTGGAAAAGAAGGATGGGACAATAAAAATGTGTATCGATACCGACAGCTAAACAAGCTAATAATTAAGAATAAATATCCACTTCTAAGGATTAATGATTTATTCGACCAGTTTCAAAGGGCTTCTGTGCTTTTCAAGATCGATCTACGTTTGGGATATCATCAGTTGAGAGTTAAGGAGGCTGATGTGCATAAGATAGCATTTAGGACTCGATATGGACATTATGAGTTCTTAGTTATGCCTTTTGAGTTGACAAATGCACCAGCGGCATTCATGGACCTAATGAACCAAGTGTTTCAGCCTTATTTAGATCAGTCTATAGTGGTGTTCATCGATGATATCTTGGTGTATTCTAAGACTGAAGTTGACCATGATGAGCATTTTAGAGTGGTACTTTAAATTCTTCGTGAGAAATAACTTGCGAAGTTTAATATGTGTGAGTTTTGGCTGCCTGAAGTGACCTTTTTGGGACACGTAGTTTTTACTGAGGGGATCCAAGTAGATCCTCGTAAGATTGAGGCTGTGTTGAATTAGAAACCATCGAAGAATGTATTTAAAATCTACAGCTTTCTGGGGTTGGTAGGTTATTATCGACGCTTTGTAGAAGGGCTTTCCTTAATCGCAGCTTTGTTGACTAAGCTTCTGCGTAAGAGAGTTTCTTTTATCTAGACTAATACACAGCAAGAGAGCTTCGAGAAGCTCAAGACTATTCTGACTTAAGCTCTTGTTCTGATACAGTCTGAGCCTAATAAAGACTTCATAATTTACTATGATGCATCACATGTTGGTTTGGGTTGTGTGTTAATGCAGGATGGGAAGATGGTAGCTTATGCATCTCGTCAGCTCAAAACTCATAAAGTGAACTATCTGACGCATGATTTGGAATTGACTGCCGTAGTATTCATTTTAAAAATCTAGAGGTACTATCTGTATGGTGAGAAGTGTATTATCTACACTAATCACAAAAGCCTCAAGTATGTTCTCACTCAGAAGGAGTTGAATCTTAGGCAGCAGAGATGGGTTGAGCTACTTAAAGATTACGACTGTACCTTTAAGTACCATCCATGCAAGGCCAATGTGGTGGCCAATGTGTTGAGCCATAGGGTTATGACTGATCTGAAAGCGATGTTCGCTCAATTTAGCCTGTTTGATGATGGGAGTCTATTAGCTGAGCTTCAGGTTAAACTGACATGGATTGAACATATCTGAGGTAAATAGTTGGGAGATGAGTCTCTTGAAATATGGTTTCATCAGGTTGAGAATGGTAGCACTGTTGATTTTGGGTTAAACAGTGATGGGGTACATTGTTTCCATGGTCGGGTATGTGTATCGAATGATATGGATCTAAGACAGTTGATTCTAAAGTATGCGCATAGTAGTCCTTATGTTATGCATCCTGGTGGGAATAAGATGTACCGAGATATTCAAGAGTTATACTGGTGGCTAGGGTTGAAGCGTGAGGTTACTGTCTTCGTTGCTCATTTTTGACTTGTCAATAGGTTATTAGTTACCTTCAAGTTTGTTGCAGCTAGTTAAGACCCCGTTATGGAAATGGGAGCGTGTAACGATGGACTTCATTAGTGAGTTACCTCTAACACCCACTAAGAAAGATTCTATCTAGGTCATCTTGGATCGATTGACCAAATCTACTCACTTCATCTCGATAAGAATAGACTTTTCTATTCAGAAATTGGCTAAGCTCTACATATCAGAAATAGTGAGAATGCATGGGGTACCTGTCTCAATCATTTCTGATAGGTATCCTCGCTTCACGTCTCAGTTTTAGAAAAAGTTACATGAGGCTCTGGGTTCAAGATTGGACTTCAATATTGCTTTCTATCTTTAGATAGATGGTTAATCTAAGAAGGTGATTCAGATACTGGAAGATATTTTGAGGAGCTGTGTTATTCATTTCCGAGGTAGTTAGGAGGAGTATTTACCGTTAGCGGAGTTTGTGTATAATAACAATTTCCAGTCTAGCATCCAGATGGCACCTTACGAGGCTATGTATGGTCGTAAGTATCGCACTCCTTTATACTATATTGAGTTGGGTGAATGACAGGTTTTGGGTCCTGAGTTGGTTTCTGAGACTGAAGATAAGGTTAAACTGATTCAGGATCGCCTAAAAGAGGCTTCTGATAGGCAGAAATCCTATGTAGATCTGAAACGGTGTGAGATTAAGTATTCTGTGGGGGACTTCGTATTTCTCAAAGTTTCACCATGGAAGAAGGTTTTGAGGTTTGGCCGTAAGGGTAAGTTGAGCCCTAGGTTTATTGGGCCTTACCGAATTCTAAGGCTTATGAGACATGTCGCTTATCAGTTAGAGTGACCTTTGGAGTTGGATTGCATTTATGATGTATTCCACGTCTCGATGTTGAGGCGCTATCGTTTTGATCTTACCTATATTGTCCCTATTAAGGAGATTGATGTTAGGCCAGATTTGACCTTTGAGGAAGAACCGATTCAGATTCTAGATTGTGACATAAAGATCTTTCAGAAAAAGTCTATCCCCTTAGTGAAAGTATTGTGGCAGAATCATAGCACTGAGGAGGCCATGTGGGAGCTTAAGGATGCGATGCGTCAACAGTATTCTCATCTGTTTGGATCAGATAAATTTCGAGGACGGAATTTTCTTTTAGGGGGTAGAGTTGTAACGCCCAAAATTCTTATTTATATTCTATTTAATTATGACACAAATATATGTTTCCTTCAGTGGTTAAGTGTTTTGGGTATGTGTGGGAGGTCCCAAGTTCAAGCCTTGTCTTGGGAAAAATTTTGATATTTTATTAAATAAAGCCTTAACTTGGTTCAATAAGCTTGTATTTTATAGTTTATAACTAATGAATAGAATGAGCCTGCTGGTCTGGTGATTAAGTGGAGTGTAAGTTTGCTGAAGGTCTTGTGTTCGAGTTTCCACGTAAGCAAGGGGAAATCTTTTTACTGCGGGCATCGGATATGAGTTTGAAATGAATAGGATTCTGAGTAGTTGTGTGTAGTGGGGATATGGGGAGAAAAATTAGGGATTGGGGAGTTATTGGGATATCCTATTATTGTTGGTTGTGGCAAAATTTGACACTCCCTCTTACTTTCTCAATGTTTCTGACGATTTTCCCCTCCTTCTTCCTTTTCTCTCTACTATTTTTCCCCATTTGCTGTTGAGTTTTTCTTTTGTTTCTTTTGTTCTTCCCCTTTGTTCTTGTGTTCATCTCGTTCTTCCCCTTTTGCAACATTAATCGCTCGTGTGGTAAGTGGTAAGTTGTTAGGCATCGTTTTCAATGTTGTTGAAATTTTGGTAGACTAATTTTGGGGATTTTGGCAGCAGCTTACCGTGAGGATTGGGGTTTCAACGTACTGTTTCGTAAATGAATTGATTCGAAGTGTTGGGGTACGTTCTTGTCGCTCAAAGGGAAAAATTTTACGTTTCAAGTTCGGTTCTAGTTCGATCATTAAGTGATTAATGGAGTGTATACTGATCAATTATAGGTTCGGGATTGTTAAGAGTTGCTCTTGCGTCAAAAATGATACAAGTATGTACCCGAAAACGCAGAAAATGAGATTCGACAAAAGCTAAAAAAGTATTTTGTCTACGCCACATGGGCATATGGTCTCCCATATGGTAGGCCGTGTGAGGGGACACAGCCATTTGATCGACGAGGCCAGGCCGTGCACGCAAGACACGGTCGTGTGATGGTTGGATAGGCCATGTGCGATACACGGGCTAGACTGAATTGGGTCGTGTAGGTTCACACGGGTAGTCCGCATGGGCATATAAGATTTTGGGCTGTGTGATCCACACGGCCAAGGCCAATTTAGGTCGTGTGGCCCACACGGGCAGGCCATATGGGTGTGTAAGCCCATTTTTACTGAACTTATTTCTAAGGTTGCACAGGTCGCCAAAGTCGACTGTGAACTACTGTAGGGTCGGTAAGCACTACTTAGACCTCTAAATATGTAAAACTGATTGAATGATATCTATACTGAGCATGCTAATACATGTATACCGAATTGAACTTATATACTGAAATTGCATAGTAGCATATCATCCATTTTATGTTTGCATTGCATTAGGATGGGTTGGTTATGTTAGGAGGAAGTGTACTGAAAGACTCTTAAACCTATTATCTGGCAGTTCAGCTGCAATTTACTATTTATGTGCCATATTTCGGTACAACTTGGTGTGTAAGGATGGGTGGGTGTTTTAAACTCCACAATGTATGAAGGGATAGTCGGAGATGGTGTGTAGAGGCTGGTGGGTAGGACTCTGATATCTGTTACTGTGTGTATATCTGTACTGAGATGGGATAAGGCCCTAATTTATTACTGAAACTGAATCTGAAAAGGGCTAAAGCCCAGACTGCATCTGAAACTATAATGGGCATAGGCCCAAGGCTGCATCTGATTGTTACCTGATTTTGTTGAATGATTTATGAGGGGACTACACATTGAGTTTACGAAAACTCACCCTTTTTCTGTTAAGCTGTACAAGTAATCCCCAGACTTGACGGTTCGGTGTAGCAGAGGACTCGACGATGGCCTCACGTATTTTTACCATTTATGGTTTCATTTGATTATGGATATTTTTAAATAATTTGGACTTTATGGACTATTTTGCATTTAATTTTGGGGTTTTAGTTGCTTTCATGGATTTACAAATTTTAAATAAAACAAAATACGGTTTTTGAAAAAAAGTTAAGTTTTTCCATAAAACAAACAATTGCTTAAATCAACGGTTTTTTAAAGCTTCCGCAATGAATTATGTCTTTTAAACAAATGATTTAACGAGTAGGTGATTTTGAGAATTGATAAGAGACAAAAAAATTAAATGGGAATGTTTAATCACGACGACTTAGTTTTTAAACACTTTTTCATGTGACATCATCATATTCAGCCATAATGTTTAGGCCGATTTTGGGGTGTTACAACCGCAGCTATTTGTGAGTGTCCTGCTATGCAGTCGATTGTAATCCTACATACGTTGCAGACACAAACGCAACTCCTTATAAGCGTCCTGTTTATTGATAGGTTGTGATCTTGTATATGTTGCAGACACAAACATAACTCTTCATGAGTGTCCTAATGTGGCTCGTATGAACTCCTTGATATATAGGTATTCGGAGCTCCTATTACATGGCTCTTTGTGAGCATACCTAATAGGCTCTTCCTGAGCTTCCCCGTTAAAAGTTCTTTATGAACTTCCTGTTACATGGCTCTTATGAGCATTCCTAATTTAGTTTGGATATGTTTTCTGTTACATGGCTCACATGAGCATCCTGTTACATGGATCAAGAGAGTGTTTCCTGATTGTGTACTCTAAAGAGTACCCCTGGATATAAATTGATGAATTCTGATATGTACACTTCGAGTGTACTACTGGTGTATCATCGATGTTTTCAATAATTCAACGAGTAAAACCTTAACATGAAAAGTTATGAATACAAAATGAATTATTACAAGTATCTATCAGAAATACATGTAAATGATGATACCTGATACATGGAAATATGATATGATGATATATGAACATGAGATTCACTTGATGAATATGTTCATTTACAATTATAGAATTATACACTTCGAATGTACTACCCGTGTGACATTGGTGTTTTAAATGATCAAATGAACAAAGTTCTAATATGAAATAATCTGAGTTTGATATGAATTATTATGAGAGTGTACTTGAAATATTGAATATGATTTGTATATGAGATATATGAATATATGGCATGAAAATCATATGAACATGAAAATTAGATTTTTGATAAGCCTGTACATGTTTCTTGATATTAGAATGAATTTTATGACTAACAAAGATGTTAAGGATATGTGTTAGGGCTCGTGATCAAATTAATTGAATGTGCCTTGTATGTTTATCTTTAACATAAAAAAATGGTAAGTTAATTACCATGTTGTACGAACTTACTAAGCATTATATGCTTACTCTATTTTATTTTCCTTTGTTCTGTAGTAATTCGGAAGCTCGTTGGATTAGAAGTTTGGCGGGGATCACTCACACTATCCATCAGCTCATTTAGGTATACACGGTAAATCAATTAAGGTCATAATGGCATATATAGGTTGATTAACCAATGTAAGCTTGTAAATGTTTCAGATACTACTAGCCACTGAAATGGCTTGTGATGAACATGTTTTGAAATTTATAAATGAGGCAATAACATGTTTGGTGTGTGTTTAAATGGTTGAATGTTAGAAATTATGTTAGTTGATAAATGATAAATTATACATATTTTTACCTCATGTTTAGCCTTTATTTTGGATGAATTATTATCAATTTAGTGAGAATTGGTGCTCTTAATCTTTCTTTTTCATATCTTATACTCAGGAGAGCATAGGAAAGAGAAAAGAACAGAAAATGGACAAAAAAACGGAGAAAATGAGCAAAAATGTGAAAACGCACGACCCAAGAAGTCACCACACGGCTGTGGCACACGGCCGTGCCACACAAAGATCACACGATCCAGCCCTGACAAGCACGGCCAGGCCACACGGCCGTGTCCCAATCGACAGAATCTTACACGGCCTCTTGTCGAAGTACACGGGCGTGGCGCACGGGCGTGTCCTAGTCGTGAGGAAGAGGAATTTCACTCGGATTTGGATGCTTAGAGGCTAAGAAAGGCTCCTCAAAGCTCTATATAAAGATCCTAGGAGGCAACTCTAAGGGTGTACTCTTTTCTCCCAAAAAGGAGCGCCATCTTTCAGCCAACACAAGGAGTGGAAGCAAGGAATTACTCCAAGGGAAGCCGATTGATTCATCCCAGAAGCCAGAATTCTACATCAAGACAAAGGATCTCCCTAAATTCCTTCAGGGGTTTTTGGTTTCTTTATGTTTTGTTATTTATTATCTTCTGAGATGTTTCTTTTATTTATTATGAACTAAACCCCTCAAATACTTGAGGGGATGAAACCTAAGATAGATCTTGCTATTATTTATTGAAGTTATATGATAATTGCTTGAATTGTTCTTAATTATGTGCTCTTCATTCTTGATTTAAGAATCCTAGGTATTACTTCAAGAAATTGATGTGCTTAGAGCAGAGGAGCAAAAGTCCCTGTAATAAGAGTAGATCTACCATAATTAAGCGGAGTTGCATGCAACCCTAGACATAGGGCGACATAAATCTACCGGATTAGGGTCAAACCTAATATGGGGATCCATAAATTGAATTAATGCAACCTAATGAGTTAATTAATAAAGGAACTTTAATTAATAACTTAGGCCTAGTTGCTCTATGCCTCGACAGAGTGTTTAACATAAGTTAGAGATCTCTACGGATCAAGGCAAGTAATCAATTATGTAGTTCAAAAAGTCAATAACAAGTGAAGTCTAGGTGGATTCTCCATTGAGTATTGCTCATATCAATCAGTTTTCCCGAAAGTTTTTCCTCAATTTACTTTTTGTACACTTTTAGTTAGTTTTAGAATTAGTTTAAATCAACTCTCTTTATTTTTAAGCTAGATAATAGAAAGGAAGTAAGTACTAGTACTTTTGGTTCCCTTGGGTACGATAACTCGGTCTTGCCACTAAACTATACTATTGTTCAACAAGTGCGCTTGCCTTTAAGGTCGTGATATTAGTTAGTTTTGGTGTGATCAGTTTTATAAATTTTATTACTTAATATCGCGAGCCGTTATCATTAGTATATTAATGATTAATTTTAGTATAATTGGTAAAATATATACATAAGTTAAATAGATAAGTTAAGTAAAATATATATATTTGTTTACAAAATGGTAAAGTATTAATTGTGGTGCCTAAAGGCACATTGATTGAGAGTGGAAACATGACATGTTTATGACAAAATTTTGGTATGTTTAAGTATCTTGATATGGTTTGGAAATGTGTTTAAGTGTTAGTATAGGTGGAAGGCAAATTTGGGTGAGGAATAAGACTTGGAAATAGCCTTATTATGTCCACACGGGTAGAGACACGGGCGTGGTCTCAACCGTGTGTCACACACGGCCTTACATATGGGCGTGTACTCTGGTCGTGTGTCCCCTGCATCTTAAAATTTCAAAACAAAGTGTTTAGAATTGATCACACGGCCTGACACACGGGCGTGTGACTTGATCGTGTGACCCTTGCACTTAAATAAGATGTATAGCAGAGAGTTACACGGGCTAGGTACACGGGCGTGTAGCCTACTTCAATACCACATGGCTTAGGACATGAGCGTGCCACTTGGCCATGTGAGCCATACGGCCTAACCACACGAGTGTGTGTCCCCTGCACATAGGAAAAATTTTAAAATTTTGCGAAAAATTTTTTGAGTTCCCGATTTAGTCCTTACTCGTTTCTAATGTATGTTTTGAGCATTAAGGGCTCATATAAGGGATGATATGATTACTTTATGATTTATATCTGATTTGAATGTAAAGTGACATGAAATGTTTGAGTTTGATCTGTATATTTCGGTAATGCTACTAAACCCTGTTCCGGCGACGGATACAGGTTAGGGGTGTTACATGATTGGTATAATAACACAGTTAATCCTCAATACTTACATATTCTCTTAATTTAATCCTCAAACATATATAATCAAATAGAAATATAATTAAATGATTACTATATATATGAAAAAGCACAAAACTAGATTGTACCCAAACTAGATTTAAATAAAGAAATTGAGAGCATTTCATTTGAATGAACTAATACTGTGATGGTTTGGTAATTGGGTTTTTTTTTGTTCATTATGGCATCAATTTCCTTTTTGAGGTTGAGTTGATAGCAATTTGATTGGCATCGTGTCATTTGTGATTAATGTTCGTAAAGATGTGGATCCCCTTCCAAATTTTATTGCAAAGCTTGGTCAATTGCTTTGTGGGAAGTCTTGCGAAAATTGGTTGGGCTCGTTGCAGATGTTTGCGTGGCTTTGACATTCTTTTGTAGTTGTAACTGGTGGAACATTTTCAATAAATATATAGTGTTTCAATAGTTGTAAATAAAAATTTATAAACAATCAAAAGTTATATCAATTGATTATTATCTAAGAGTTATTATTGTTGGGGATCGACCCGGTTAAGCAACGAACAAGTAAAAATAGTGAAAGAAATTGATAAATTAAACACACAAATTTAACGTAGAAAAACCCCTCCAAAGAGGATAAAAAACCAAGAGCAAAGATAATTTTACTAAAATGACAAAAGAACGAAGAGTACAAAAGATGGAGATAAAAACTAAACCCTGAAAACAAAGAACCCTCAAAACGTAAATACAAAATTCTCTAAATGTATTATGAGTTCTAATCTCTAATGGGTGTTTTTTTCTAAGGTTGTAAAAGAGCCTATTTATGGATTAAATTCATAGGTCAAATAATAATAAAATAATCTAGACTAACCAGAGTTTGATTGAAACAAATAAACAGAGTTTAACTAGAAGATTATTTCTCAAATTTGACTGAAATAGAAGTCATACTTAACAATCATATTTGATAGTGATTAATTACGTCACTTAAATTAAAAAAATTATCACTTTATTATTAATAATAAATCATGATTATTCAAGGATACATTTATTTAATAATTATGTTTATTGTTAAAATATGTGACTATCCATTTAGATAGTTGTGTTCTTATGAAAAAACATGAGACTCCCTATAAATAGGAGTGAACTTTCATTTGTATGACACAAACAAAAAAATGTAGAAACAAAGTTTCTTTCTATTCTCTCATTATCTTTTATATTTCTAAATTGTTTTATAAAGAATTATTGTAAAAATTAATGTCCTTACTATGTTGTGCTTAATGGACCCCATCAGTGTAAAACGTAGACAATCATTAGCTTTCATTGTATCCTTGAGGTTCATTTGTCAGTAACTTATATAGTCCAAATCCATCAACCATTGTGAAATTATCTACCACATTCGTGGAGATTGGGGGAGCTTTCGCAGCCCAAGACAGAGTTAACTAGCCAATTTGGAGTGAATGGGGGTGCCTTCAGAAGCCCACAACTTCACTTACAAGGCTAATGCTTATAGGTCGTGGCCATTCTTGAATTGCCTTCACCTTTTCTTGATCGACTTCAAGACCTTCCCAGCTAACTACGAAACCTCATTTAATCTCCATGCTTTCTCATATTTATTTTAACCATTAGAGTTTCCTTAAAGAAAGTGAAATTAATATACATCTTAAAGCCTTCATTAATTTATTATAAATTTATATTTATTATTAAAAATGAAATATATTTTAATTAACATACATGTCATATCATCTCATGTAAAATTATTTATAATACTATTCAAATTTTAATATTTTTTCCACAAAATTTATGCATGTAATACATTCAAAATATTATAAATATATTATATAAATTGGCAAACGCGTGGTTTTCACCAATAAAAATATTAATTAATTATATTATCAATATAATTTTAATTTCACTTTTTTAATTTTTAAATTAAATTTTAAAAATTATTTCATTCAACTTGAATAAAATTAATTAAAAATTTTCAAATCAAATTAAAATAAATTACATATTAACTCGACGTTTTAAAGGTACCAAGATGTTTTCTGAGGTGGCACGGCTGAAGCACAATCTACTTACAAATGTCGCAAACAGGCAACATATCAGACAGAACACTAGAAGTGACAGGAGCAGAACTCATAAGAGTGACGGATGGTTGATTACTAAATCAGAAAAACCGATCAAAGCTAGCAGCAGATGGAGAGGCTGAATCTGAAACGCAAGCTCGGCGATAAATGGATTTCAACCCTAGCCAGCATATGGATCCAGTGCACCAGCGGTTCACTCTACACCTTCTCCATCTATTCCCCAATTCTCAAATCCACCCAACGCTATGATCAGTCAACCCTCGACACCGTTTCCGTCTTCAAAGACATCGGTGCCAACTGCGGCGTCCTTTCCGGTCTCCTCTACACTTTCGCCACTCCATCTAACCTCCGCAACGCTTATTTTGGTGGACCCTGCTTGGTCCTTGCGGCGGGTGCTATCCAATGCTTTGTGGGCTACTTCCTCATCTGGGCTTCCGTGGTTGGATTGATCCCTCGCCCTCCGGTTGTAGGGATGTGCTTCTTCGTGCTTTTGGCAGCGCATGCTCAGAGTTTTTTTAATACTGCTAACGTGGTCACTGCTGTGCGGAACTTCCCTGATTATAGTGGCACTGCTGTTGGTATTATGAAGGTATGATTCTGGCTTTGGTTCTTGGATGCTGTTAAATCTTGAAAATTTCAATTTGGTTCTTGGATAACTCTGATGTTCTTTCTTATTTATTACGCTTTTCAATGTTGCACTTCTTATCTTCCCCCCTTTGATAGGGGTTTGTGGGTCTGAGTGGAGCAATATTGATTCAATTTTATGAGGCTATATTCCACAACAAGCCCACTTCGTATTTGCTGATCCTGGCAGTGTTGCCTACCATCAATCCTTTGCTGCTTATGTGGTTTGTGAGAATTTATGACACAAAAGAGCAAGAGGAGAAGAAGCTTCTCAATGCCATTTCATGTGTTGCTCTGCTAGTTGCAGCTTATCTTATGGCTGTAATAATAGTGGACCACCTCTTTACTTTCCAATTGCTTGTACGGATCGCTATTTTTGTGGTGCTTCTACTGTTACTTTCATCGCCACTGTGCATTGTGTCGAGCCTGAGAGCAAGTGAAAAAGATTCTTCCGTGACTCATCAGAGTTTGATTTCTGAGGGGCAAAGGTTTGATCAAGAAATGGAGGTTCATGATACGAGGGACTCACTGGAGGAAGACAACCTTAATCTTTTACAAGCCATGGGCAGTGTGAACTTCTGGATTTTGTTCTTTGCCATGGCATGTGGCATGGGGTCGGGGCTTGCCACGGTGAATAACCTTGGCCAAATAGGAGAATCTCTTGGTTACTCCAACTTTGAGACCAACACTTTGGTTTCCTTGTGGAGCATCTGGAATTTTCTAGGCCGGTTCGGGGCTGGATATGTATCGGATCATTTCCTGTATGTTAAAGGATGGGCAAGGCCATTGTTCATGGTGCTAACTCTGTCAAGCATGAGTGTTGGTCATGCTGTGATCGCATTTGGTATGCCCGGTGCCCTATATGCTGGTTCGATACTGGTGGGTGTTTGTTATGGGTCGCAGTGGTCTCTGATGCCCACGATTGCTTCAGAAATATTTGGGGTGAGACATATGGGAACCATATTCAATGCCATCACGATAGCTAGTCCAGTTGGATCGTATATTTTCTCGGTGAGAGTGGTTGGGTTTATTTATGATAAGGAGGCGTGGGGATCAGGTTGCAGTGGAACTCATTGCTTTATGTTATCGTTCCTTATCATGGCATCTGCCACCTTATTGGGTTCTCTTGCCGCTTTAGCCTTGTTTTTCCATACCAAAAACTTTTATAATCAGGTTATACTCAGAAGGCTGCTACATTCCTTGAGGGCGTAATTCACCTTAACATAAGAACCCTCTGGTTGAATGTTTTCGATTGCTCTTCAATTAATTTAATGCCCCTACATGACATGAGTGTAGACATTGAAACCACTGTTTAATCCATGGCCCCAACTTGTAAGTTTTTAGAAAAAAATTCATGCCAATCCTTTTCAAAGTTTGCCATATCTAGTTATAAAGGATTGATGGTGGAAATTTGAATTTTGAGGCCTAGCTTTTGCTTAAATTTTATGCTTCACCCTAAATGGTGTTAAACTGTCTTAATCCACAAATTGAATTTAACTCAACTTGTATAACATTCCATAATTGGGGTTCAAATTAAAGAAAAAAAAGAGAGGCTTTTGAGCCTCCCAAGCAAAGTAGTCAAATCTTTCCTTCCCTTATTGATATGGGGCTTCATCATCTTTACCTACTCAGTTCCTATGCATTTGATGCGACTCGCATTATCCATCTAGTTCTAGTGATGCTTCTTTATAAACAAGACAAACACTCAAATCTATTGAGGAAATTGAAGTCGAATTCAATTTCAAGTAATCTTATCTCCCACCTTTAATATTATATATATATATATATATATATATAATTTTACTAGAGTAGTTTGTATTGTATGCTTCAAGTTTATTCTTTAATGTCGTTATTTATTTTTTAATTATTGAAAAATTGCAATTAAACCACAAGTCAACCACAAATGAGTTCAAAGTTAAACATAAAATTGAGTTAATCTTTTATTAGGTAAATGAGTAATGATTATTTGAGCTCAAACAATTGATGGAATTGAGTTTCAACTTCAAATTTAATTTCAAACTTGAATTTGAGTTTTTTTTATTTTATTTTATAATATAGGTTTACTTTGGTGTAACCTATCCAATCTATTCAATTGAAGCACTCTTATGGGTAATAAATCTTCAATCTCAACCGTTAAGTGCTACGTGAAACAAATATTTCATATTGCAAATCAAGTTAGAGGACCGACTATAATCTTAAACTTTGGTCACTGTCGATAAAAGTGGCCATCCGACTTTACATAATATATATGTAATCAATGTAATAATGTGAGTTTAGCCGATGATTTTTATTTTTTATATTTTTTAAAATTTGAAATCGTTAATTTGTTAAATTAATAAATTCACTGTCAGTCGAGGGTGGTGATAGGAGCAGTGAGTCTTGGATTATAGGTGGGACGATGGCGGCAAGATGTATGTGCATAATGATTGTGGTTTCAATGTAAATGTGAAGGCTTGATTTTTTAATATTTGGTTTTATAATTTTTTTAAAATAAGGAAAATGATTTGATGCAACAAATCAAAGGTTTGGTTTTATAATTTAAAGAAAAAAATGAATTACAAATATTAAATTATTTCAATTTTAAAAAGTTACCATATAAACTGTTTTTGACCACTAAAAAGACAGAGAAAAATGAGACAAAGGTCTAATACAAGGTAGGGATGGTTTTGTTATTGTTGATTATAACTGTTGGAATTAATAATAAAAATAAAACTGAATTTTTGTTTTAACTTCAGGTGGGTGGGTAAATAATGGAAATACAAATTTCTCTAAGGTTAATAAACCCGAGACAGAAGATCCAAGCAAAGACCCAGGTTTTTGTTCATCCCCAAATTTCTCCATCCTCTCTTTCTATTTCTCCATCGGCTTTCGTTTCTCCTTCCAACCAAACAGAAACTCCCCCGATTTATTTATTTATTTTTATAAAAAATGGAAAATACAAGTGAATGGAAGGATGGTTGGGATCTAGGGTTCTCCTTTCTTCTTCACTCCTCTTAACCCAAGCAAACCTCCTCTCAATAAAATCACCCTAATTCTTTTTCTTTTCTTTTTTCACTCTTTTTCTTAATTTCTTTTATATTAAATAAACAACAATAAACTAATTTCCTCTTTTCTCGCTTTCTTCAAAATGGAAATCTCCTACACTTAATCCCACCGTAACTACCCTAAAACCCTCGTTCCGATCTCACCCTTTCCCCACCATGTCCCTCGATTCTTCCCCTTCCCTTCCGATCCCTTCCGACCCACCTCAAAACGATACCCTTCCTCCCCAAAACGACACTCCTTCTACCCAAACCCCCGACGCAACCCCGATCCCACCCTTGACCAGGAGCAATCGTCCCTCCCGCGCTTGTACAATCCGAGCTTCCCAGAGGCTCTACGCCCAGCAACAGCAAGCCGCCATCGAGCGGCGGCAGAAACAGGCCAAGAAGGACCAGCAGCACAACCACCACCAGCCCAAGCAACCCAAGGACGACAGTGATGGTTCTTCGTCGCCGCAGCAGCAATGTGGCGGTAATAGCAAGATCGTTACTCCGTTAGTGGCGCCGCCCGAGCCGTCGCAGTTGCCTAGGTGGACCATTCGGTCTATGTGGGAGTTAGCTTCCGTACTTAATTTTTTGCATGTAAGTTTCCAATTTGTTGTCTTGTTTTGTTCTGTTCTGTTTCTATTCATTCATTATGTGGCTTTGCTTTTTGTTGGGAGCTTACGGGCTTTGAGCGTAATAGGTTTTCAGGCCGCTTTTGAATATAGCTGTGGAGTTCTCAGCGGAGGAGTTTGAGACAGCGTTGATTACTCCTAATGATACTTTGGCAGATATTCATATTCCTTTGTTGAAGGTTTCTTCTTTTTCTCTTCATCTATTCAAAAGTATGATTTTATTGTTGGGTGCTTTAAAGCGTACCCTTTTCCGTAGAGGTTTTTCTCTCTCATGCTTGTTGGTATTACTTTAGTTCTTATTGAGCCAATTTGGTCTTTGTAGAGACTAGAGTCCGACTTTTCTCTTAGGCGATTCTTTATTAGTTTGAGTGCCATTTAAGTGTATAGATTAGTGCTTAGTGTTTCTGAACATGGTAGAGTAATAGTTGGATAGTTATGTGTTTCTGAACATGGTAGAGTAATAGGTGGATAGTTATGGAATCTACTTCTTGAAATATGGCTTTCTTCAGCTAAGAACTTTATTTATTTATGAAGCTATTGGCATGCAAGTCTTTTCATGGGATGCAGTTTTAGGAGCTATTTTACTTCATACTCAAGGATCTGTTTTACTTTTATATTTAAGTGCTAGGATTGGGCTCTCTTTGAGTGCCATAGGTGGTGTTGAGCCCCAGGAAATGGTTGAATAAAACATGAATAGGCATTTTTCTTCTTTAGGCTGATCTTCCTCTTCTCAGTTCTCTGACGTGTTATATCAGATCAATGAAGTTAAAAAGAACATGGATGCAGTTATATGGATAAGTTGTCTTCTTTGGAATATTCATAATTCAGGATATAGGTTCTCACATGATAACATATGATTTTTCGTCAAAAAAGGATGAACTCTTTGTGTTATTGGTTGAATTCCCAGAACATGAACTCTGTCTTTTTCTAGATCCCGGAGTATGTTATTTGCTTAGGGTAGTATATGTCTTGGCTTACAAAGACCTAGGGTATGAAGAAAGATTCGTTAAGCCAACTTATCTGGATTGGGTTTTTTGACATGAGAAAGTTGGATGAAGTTTGGTGAAACATCAAGAAAGAGAAGTGTTGTCATGTTACCAATGGTTCTATTCAGCATTGTCTTTTTTGTGGATTTATGGCTTGATGACACTTTGGAAGCTTATGAATGAGGTGACACTTTAATGGAAGGAAACATGGTGAAATGTGTCATTGCTTTGAATGATGATACCTGGAGTCAGTAAGTGGTGGGAAGGAGCTTCACTGAGTTTTATGTTCTTCAAAGGTTAGCCATAGCTAAACACTGATTAACTGAAGATTTTCTGGAAAGGAATGCAGGTGGCCTCATGTATGAAAATTAAAAGCCTTAAGTGACATGAAGTAGGTGCTTGATGGGAACTACTGCTGGTAACTGAATTAAAATTGCCAGTGATATGATTCTAAATCCTAAATTGTGTTCATCTTTGAGTTGCATGGAAATTGTTCATAAGATGTGGTAAGTTGTATGAATTATTGGATTCTCATAACAAGTAGTCTGATTGTATGGATCCAAACATATTTTGTAGTTCCTGACTTCCAGCTGCCTTGTTTTGGTTGCCTGTAGCCATTGTGTCTTCCATCTGTATAAGACGGTTTTGGGGGCAAAATGTGCATCAGAAATTTGTTTGTAGTTTGTGCAGTTGAGTCGTTAAAAGGAGATACTTTGCCCAATGAGTGACTGTGAACCCTAAAGCATTGTGGCTCTTTACATTTGTCTGTGATTAGAGAAAAGAGTTCTAGGTTGGTACTTATAATTACCGATGTACTTGTTGGCCAAGTAGTATGTAATAAATGTGGGTAAGACTATTTCTACTGGATTTGTTAACTTAAATGGCTTGCCTGAAAACAAATACATTAAAAATATTTTTATCTGGACCTGCAATGAGTTATCAATATACTTTCTCCATTTCAGGCAATCCCTCCAATTACTCGGATGCCCCTTACACGTGATACCTGGGTTACTGTTCTTTGCAGAAAATTAAGAGACTGGTGGCATTGGGTAACTTGTCATCTCTTGTCCTTTATTCATGTTTAATAATATGTGGCATGCATGCTTACATATATATATATACACATTGTTTTGGATGTTTGCAGGTTGCTGATGGGGATCTTCCCATTGTTGCTTCACATGGGTGAGTTGCCATGTACTTTTGGAATATTCTTTAACATATAATGCTGTTAGTGTTTCTAATGAATGCTAATTTGTTAGGGCGGAGATTGAATTATACAAGTCGCTTGATCCTGGAGTGCGTGTTGTGATCCTGAAAGCACTGTGTGACATTCGTGTTGAGGTATGATCATCATCAATAAATTGTCTTTTTAATCCCATTTGTAAATGCTTGATGCTTCTCTTATCTTGATTAGGACTTTGATTTCTATTAGTATTATATTATAAGTTTGAGGGCAGCATCAAGTCTATACATGTAATGTTGGGGACACAAAAATCTAAATTCACTATTATCACAAATAAGTCCCGAGTGGCTGAATTCCTTAGCCCAGGTTTGGATGGTTGGACACCACCTGTGGCACAGTTGGATTTTATCGAATATTGATGCGGGAACATACTGGTCTGTATGGCTTTTGCTGTATGTGTCTAGAGTCGTTATCATGAAGTTGAAGGCTTCCTTCTCTTTTAGTTCCTCATTTTGTTGAAGGAATTTTGATATCAACCTAAGTAGTAACTCCTTGACAATGGCTTTTAGATCCAAATGTCTGATTTGATCTTCTATGTTATTTAAAATGCTTCTTATAGTTAAGTTGTACAGCCTTTTCTGAATGGTTCATTACTTGGAGGGATTGCTTTCTTTTCCAATTCTGTGTGATCATATCTTTGGAGCTTACTGAGAGATGAAATATCTGTTGTCCTTTTGCAGCAAGACGACATTCGAAGCTACATTGACAACTCACTTAAACATGGTGTTCAACTTTCAGCCTTTCGTAAAGAACGTATTGGAGGCGATTCTCAGGGAATTAATTACTGGTAATGTCTTGGGCTTATCAAAAAGCTTCTATCTGTTACCCCTTTGTAGCTTGTTTGGTTTGAGTGTTGCACTTGTAGATTTCTTATGGTAGTTTTTTGTTATGAACATTTCTCTGCTGGCATTGTTGTGTAAGCAATTTTTTTTCTGTTGTTTGGACAGGTATGAAGATGATGCTGTTGTTGGTCATCGCTTATACCGTGAAATAAGGAAAGTTGAGTTGAAGAAAGCAAAGATGAAAGGTTCCCATGTTCCTAATAGTGCAACATATCTTTGGGAAACAGTTGCAACAAATTTCGAAGAATTTCAAGATGTTTCTGTAAGTTGTGTGTTTATTTTATATAAGTCCTTTTATGTGTTTGTGGGTTTATTATGCTGTTCATAATGCATCACTACATTGAAACTTATAGAGCTTTCTTTTGAGCAGTCTTTATTGAGTTTGCATGGTTCATTATATCTGATGCTTCTTGAAAGTTACCAGTATGATGAACATTCTGATGGGGTTTTCAAATAGAAAAAATGGCCATATAGATCATGCACCGGAATGTCTATTCTCAAGGGGAACTTGGCTTAAGCATTGATGTTAGACCATGTTGTTGCTCTCTCTCTCTCTTTTTCCCTCCACACGGCTCAAAAATCCAAGCTGAGGATGGTACATGTCTTTGTAGCAAACAAAACCTTCATAGTAGGCAGGTGCCCTCTGTGAAAAACCCTAAAGTTGCTCATTTAAGGTAGGTGCAACCAGATCATCACCCTCTATAATGATGCATGCTAACCCTATCATCTAGCAAAATCCAAACTTTTCAATACAGTGGCAATCTCCATGTAAGTTGTTCATTTAAGGTAGGTATGGTCAAAATATCACCCTATGCAATCGTGCATGCTAACTCTATAATCTAGCAAAACTCAAGCTTTTCAATACAACAGTAACCTCCTTGAGTTGGGTCTCTGGGGTACTGATTTTTGGGACTAACTTTGCAATGGAAATTTGTGGAAGAAATGGATAAGGAAATTTCCGCTGACATTGACAAAGGATTTTGAAGTAAATAGCTATGTTATTGAAGTTTTATTCTACTAACTTTGAAGTGGTTGGAGATCCACTGGAGCTAAGAAATAGTCATTAGAGAAGGATAATGGTTTAAACTATGGCATTAACAATATAGAGTAGGGCACTAGGTGTTCAGTTGATATTATGGGCTTCATAAGAGTACTCTGTGGTTCTGCTTACTTCCGAAGTTAGATATAAGGTAGGAAGCTGCCCACATTCATTTTACTGAATGCTGTTTTCAGGCATGTTTTCTGTGACTCCTTGTTATCCAATCATCTCTTGTTGCTTTATTTTAAGGCCATAACAAGCATAATGATAATAGTATTCTGCTCTACAATAAATTCAAGTTGATGTTTACATAACTACCTTGTGGTCCTTGCCTACTTGTACACAATTTCTGAGGAGTTTTCGTTCATAATTTATGTACTAGGCTAGGTTATTGTTGGGGTATATGTTCTATAATTATAGATGCCATTATCAGCTTTGATCCATGCATGTCATTGGCACCAAAGTTCCCAGAGCTTTACCTTTGCTTTTTCTTTGTGGAGTGGCACGGGGATAATAACAGAGACAATTCTGATTGAGACGAAAACTTCCTTTTTCTGAATCACTTGCGTTGCCTATATCTTTCTCAAGACCTCTAAGTAATAATGTTAAATTGTTGTCATTGAAAAAAAATCTTTAGTGGCATATTGGAAGTAATCTTATCTAGTATGACATGGTCATACAATTAAATTTTGTCATACAGAAGTTTGGATGACAAAGATGTTCCGTCCAGTTCTACTGTTGAAGAACAGACTGAGTTTTGTGTCAATATCTGTTTTTATTAGCTAGAAATGCAAAGCTTCTATAGCGTTTATTTCATCCTTTTATTGATATTATCTGTTTCATGTGCTTCCGCAGGAGAAACTTTTTGCCAGTAAAAATAGAACAGAAGCTTCACTAGGGAAGAAGTTAAAGAACGACATGCTTCCTGAGATTGAAAAGGAACACAAGGTACATAAAAAGTTGCTTATTATCATTTGAGCCGCATCGCAAAACTGTTATCGTCTCTTGAGGAAAAAATTGTTTCTTAATCCAATTCTTGCTTTTGCCCAGAGGAAGGAGAGGCTACTGAAAAAACAACATAGACAAGCTCTTCTTCTTGATAACTTCTTGGCTGTTGATGGGCTTGGTCCAGGACGCTCCCTTCGTGACAGAAAACCTGTGACTTACACATTTGGTAAGGAACTTTAAAGTCCAACATGCCTTTCAATTTTTAACTGGACTTTTGTTATTTAGTAACCAGAGATTCAAGTTTTCTGGTGGGTTTTTTTTGGTTCCTAGCCATAAATACTGACAGTATTAAACTGACTTATCTGGGCTTGTTAGTGTTCAGATTCTGGGTAAATGCTTTTATCTGAATTGATATAATTTCTTATAATTGTGCGTTCAGATTTTGATAAATGCTTTTATCTAAGCTGACATAGTTTCTTATAATCTTGCAGATGATTATGATCGGTCAATAAATGAGGCCATTAAGATTACCAAGTATGTAATATATAACGTAGACATATTCCTGAATACATTGATATGATTTCCTTGCAATGATCTGGACTTGTTTCTTCTGCCTTAAACGTGGTTTCTCACTGTTGACCATGTGTCAGGCGGAAAGCACCATCACCAGATCCTCTCAATGGAAGAGATGTTGCCAAATCTGAACCTTCTGCGAACGGAAAATTGAGCGGTCCTTCACATGGCTCTGAACAGGACAGTTACAATCTACCGTCCCCCAAATCTCCTGAATATGATGATTTTGATGACAATAAATCTGGGGAATTGGATCGTAGGTATGATACTTAATTCTTGAATGTCTCCTATTGTTGCTGTAAAGTTTCATCTAATTTTTGTATGATCCTTTGTAGCAATCGACGGAGGCAGAGACCTCAACGATATTCAGCGAAGGAATTCGTTGAAGCTGTTTCGGATAACGAGGCTGACTTTGACAGTGATGATGATATAGTTGGAGAAGCAGTATACGATGAGGAATACCTAAGAAAAAGAAAACAGAGAAGGCAATCCAGCAGCTCAGAAGGAGACGAGGAGTACCGTTGGGACGAAGAAAATGCTGAAGATGAGGAGGAGGAAGAAGAGGATTCATTAAGTATCAGTGAGGACAGTGATGAGGCCCCAAAAGTCAAGAAGTTGCCTGGCCGTACTCGGAGGGAAACTAAGCTAAGGTCAGTGGATGAGCTTCAATCAGGTCTAAGGCGTAGTAAAAGAGCCACCAGAAATCGTATTAATTATAGACAGTATGAGCTGTCGGAATCTGAAACAGAGTCGAAACCTGAAAAATCAAATCCATCTGATGAACACTCAGATGCAAGTGAGAAAGAGGAGTTTTCAGAAGGAAGTCAAGATTCCAATGGCAGTGATGATGAGCAGGAAATGAAAGTTAATCCACCTATGGAAGGTAACTCTGATCCAGTAGAGAAAGAGCAAAGCCAGGCACCTGAGCAATCTAGTGGCAGTGGGCAAGATGAAGCAGATGGTGCACAAAAACGACGCTTCCTTGACCTAAATGAGCTTGCTCCAGGTTCTGGTTGCGACGATGGTCCAAATACAATAATGAAAGATGAGGATAGAAATGATTTCTAGAGGTGGTGTGGTGGGGAGCAAATGTTGTAATTTTCTCCTGGGGGAAGCGAATTGTATGATAGTAAAATTATAAATTTTGCGAAAAGCCTATCGAGGAAATTATGTTGGGGCGTTCCTCTGAGGCTTCTTCACTCCGCCTGGATGCATATCCCTTGAGGGCTTGCAGCAGGGAAGCAACACGCTGAGAGTGAGTGAGAGAATGAGAAAGAGATGTGTAGATTAGGTAGTCATATTTTAGCATTTGTCTACATTGAAGAAAAAACCTACGGCAGTGTGGGCGATGGGGGTTCAGGAGATTTTAGCTTTATCCACTTGATGTACAATAACCCTTGACAAATATTTGTAACTGAGAGAAAAAAAATGGTTTAGATGGGATGGTCTAGCCCTGTAGTGTGATTGGTTTTAGTGTCCTTTACTATTATTATTATTATCATCATCATCCTAATGGAACCATCTTTTGTCGTTTCTTCTTTTTTTTTCTTATTATTGTAACGGAACCATCCTCTGACAAAGTTATTTAGAGTTTCCTCCTTCAAATTCCCTGTTTTGTTGTTTCCTTGATAACTTTCCAGCCTCAAATTGGAATGAAGTTTGGAGGAGCTAAGGTAGATCATTGTACCTATTTCCGTTTGAAAGGTTTTCAAAAAATCAGCGTGGGCTGGGCAAGTTCGAAAAATGAGTCAACATTTAAGTCTCTGCAATCTATTTCTTTTAAGTTTGTAATATGTTTTATTATATCTTTTTTTATAGTAAATATAATAGTGTAATGTAAGTATATTAAAAAAAAGTTAAGTTGTTTATCTATTTTAATAAATGAAAAAATTGTATAAAATTATTAAATATTAAATTAAAAATAATATAGGTCTTTTCTTTTTAAAAATTAAAAAAAATAACGGATTTAACATTAAATTGCATGAATTTCATTTTCGAGCTTAAGGACGAAATTGTCATTAATGAAAAAGTTAGGGGTAAAATGATAATTTTGTCAAAGATGTGAATTGAATTCAAATGAACATGAATTGATGCTAAATTTACTCGTATAGATCCAGATAGACCAATTCGGAGTTAGAACAAGGAAAAGAGGAAAATGTCGGATTAGTAGATTTTACATACACGAACATTTGTCGAGGTAAGTTCATGTAACTTAAATGTGTAATTATATGCTTGAATTGAATAATTTATATGTTTGAATAGTTTGAATTGAATATTGTATATGTGAATTGTGCAAATGCTATATATATATATAAAATTGAAGACATATCCGACAAAGCCCGATAAATGATAATGCCTGAAAAATGTTAAATCTCGTTTGAATAAATGAAAGTCGATGGATAGGTGATTGCCTATATTGAAAGAGGTTCTGCATATGTTGTAGACAGGATTTAGCTCGGATGAGTAATCTTGATATAGCCCTCTCGAGCATCCTGATTGATAGTGATTTAGAATGTGTTGCGCACTACCGCAACTCTTTGTGGGCGTCCTGTTACATGTTTCGGTCGGTTGTGATCCAGCATATAATGCGGACGCAAATACAGCTCTACGTTAGCGTCCTGATATAAGCTCTTATGGGCTTCCCGACATGGCTTGCTTGAACTTCCTGTTACCTTATTCGGTGCTCCCTGATATTCTTTCTTCGGAGATATATGATAAGCTCTATGAGCTTCCTGAGTAAAACTCTTATGAGTTGTAACACCCCCTAACCCCAAACTGTCACTGGAACAGGGTTACAAGGCATTACCCGACTTATATACTAATAAATGAATAAAATCGAGTCATAATTCCGTGTTTTAATTCAAAACTTTTCAAATTTTATCAAAAAGTCCTTAACTACGAGGCCCAAAATAGACTTAGGAATTGATTTGGGATTAAACCAGGAACTTTGAAAACTTTTATTTGAAAATAGGGGCACACGCCCGTGTGGCCTGGGACATGCCCGTGTGGTCTGCCCGTGGAGCTCCCATGGCTGTGGGGCCAGGCCGTGGGCAGATCTGACTTGTTACACACGGCCGTGGAACTAGCCCGTGGGCAAGCCTGACTTTCCCACACGGCCTGGGCACACGCCCATGTGTCTTGGCCATGTGAAAACATGATTTTTCACCATTTTTAAGCTACTTTCACCACTAAACATACCCAATTCATGCCCAAATCATTGACTTATAAATCTTAATCAAATACCATTCATTTCATTTTCAAACTTAGCAAAAATTCATTCATTCATTCCAAAAACTTCTTAAGGTTTATAAACCATATTTACATTTAAAACGTAATGTAACACCCTTCGCCCATATCCGATACCTCGATAGGGTTCGAGGTGCTACCGGACTTAAACTCAACCAATCATTCATATATTTTCCTCCTCCTCCACTCCATTCCACATCCTTAGTATAAATAACACACTTGTAAGTAACATTATCTATAACTTTTACTATTTACTTATGTACATTTTCAAGCTGTCCATCTGTGTCGTAGTCACTAAATTATTTTTATCTTGAGCTACAGAACTCCAAATTAAGATCTGTAAATTTTCCTTGAAACTAGACTCACATATCTACTTACCATAATTTTTCCAGAATTTTTGGTGTGGCCAATTAGTACAGTTTATTAGTTAAAGTTTCCCCTGTTTCACCATTCGACAACCCTGACCACTCTTCACTAAAATTTCAATTTCTCTTAATACAGAATTCAAAAGATGTTCATGTTTATTTCTTGTAAAAATAGACTCAATAAGGATTCCAACCATATAAATTATGTTCCATAACTATTTTTGTACAATTTTTAATGATTTTTACAAATCAGAACAGGGGATCACGAAATCAATCTAAACCAGTTTCACAAAAATATAAATATCTCAAGATACAGAATTCCTTTGCTTTCTCTGTTTCTTTTATATGAAAATAGACTCAACAAGCTTTAATTACATATCTTATTCAACTTCTAATTCAATTTCTACCATTTTTGGTGATTTTTCAAAGTTAGACAATTGCTGCTTTAGTGTGACATCTTGATTTCCAATTTCCACAATTCTTACAATTCAGTCCTTGCTTAATTAACCCCTCCATTGAGCTAATTTTCTCATTTAATACTTTTCTATATCATTTTGAACTACTTCATAACTTTTGAAAATCAGAATTCTAACAATAGGCCTTAATTTCAACTATTTCACAATTAAGTCCTAAAATCAAATTTCCATCAATTTTACTTGATAAAACCATCATATAACAAAATTAAAGCTTCAATCCAATATTTATTCATCACATGCTTTCAAAAGTAATCCACATCAACTTTAAAAATTAGCCATGGAATCAAAAACTAATGAATTAATAAGTTGGACCCATTTGTAAAAGTCCAAAAATATAGAAATTTCAAGGAGAGAGCAAGAATTAAACTTACATGAAGCTAGAGTATGAAAAACCAGCTTGAAACCTCTTCCATGGCTGTTTCTCAGCTGATGAGAATGAAGAAAAATGAAGAGAATTCTAGATATTCCCAATTTGGTCCCATTTTTATTTAACTAATTTTGGCAATTTTCCCATTTTGCCCTTATTTCGTCCATTTTCTGATTTTTCTCAGCTATTGCCGCCCAAAATATCTCTTTTGGGCTTATTTGCACTTTAGGTCCTTCCTCTTTTGACAATTGAGCTATTTCATCACTTTTCACAATTTTGCACTTTATTCAATTTAGTCCTTTTTACTCAATTGACCACCAAAACCTTAAAATTTCTTAACGAAACTTTAATATTACCTTAGTGACAATCCTTTAATATTCATAAAAATATTTATAGCTCGGTTTATAACACCGAGATCTCGATACCTCTTTTTCTCGATATCTTGACCAAATAAATCTTTACAAACATAATTTTACTATTTCAAAAATCTTTTAAAAACCACATTTGGCTCGTAAATATTAAATAATATTATCTACGAGTTCATTTGTCCAATTTGGTGGTCTTGAACCACAATTTCTGACATTACTGAAATTTGGGCTATTACAACTCTCCCCCCTTTAAAAATTTTCGTCCTCGAAAATTTCCTCGGTGGAGAGGTTCAAATATTTTTCACTAACTAATAGTATCATGTACTTTAGTTCAAGCATTTCAAATTTCCAACTTATTATGGACACACTTTCGCACATCTTAGTAACACATGCAATTTAATTTCATATGAACACTAACTATCCATCAATGAACTTATCACAATATAAACTTCCATTTCTTTTACTCGAATCATCACTAATGTCTCATAAAGTTTCAACACTTAGTCTTATTTTACTTACTCCTTGGGTACTTTCCATTTTCCAATCATACACAACTTAACAATACGATTCACAGTTTACCTCACTATATCATTTCCGTAATTATAAAGGCGTGTTCAATTCTCAATAATCTCATGAAACAATTATCTGTTCAACCATGTATCAATGAACAAATAATCTATATCAAATAAGAAATGCTGGAAATTCACACATAATTTACTTGCCTTTGAGTTTATATCATGCATAAGTTTTACTCATTCTATTGCTAAGCTCATTCTCACGCTTTACTTGGTTTAACAAGTGGCACTTCATAGCTATGCACTTTCAAATGTTTAACACATTTATTCATGTACATGCAACAATCAACATAGAGCTTTAGTCTTTCTCTTGAAATTTATCAACTTAGTTACTCTATTATCGGTTAACTTCCTTTTTAAGATACTAAAGGATACCCGTGATTCAAGTCTCATAAAATAATGCCAAAGTTTTGAATTATCCCAAGTCTACCATCATCAGTTCGGATAAAACCATAACACTATAATAGATCTGACATTTCAATAATATAAATAGATCAATATTTCAACTTCAACAGTGCACTTTAAAATAGAAGAAGAATTCCAAGAGTAGTCTCAATAATAACCGGTGTAGTAATACAACTTCTATCATTTAAGATCCATGTCACTGAGCTTCCATAACCGAACCAGGATTTTATAGCAGTAATATATTTTTACCTTTATTCAAAGAATACCCCTTCACAGATAAATCATATTTAATAGATAAGATCAGGCCATAAAATAATAAGAAAACCAAGATAAAGAAATTCCAGATGTGAAGTTATATTGAATCCCCGAGAATAGAAAACCACATTTAATGATAAAGAAACCCATATTATTTAAAGAAAAACCAGAAGAAGAATATCATTCATACCCACTAGAAACAACTGTGATAGAAATGATGTAAATTGCATAAGGTGATTCAGAATACCCACTGATAAAAGTAGAAAATAGTTTCATATGAGTTTAACCATCAAATCTTCGGTCTAACAGAGCAAATCAGAAATCCAAAGGAAAGTAGAGGAATACCGATCATGAATCGACCCAATTAATAGTACTTCTATTTAATGTTATAATTAACCAAACTTCTTATATGATAAGAACCATATCTGAAGATGAACAGTTACATATATCTCTGAAGATAAAAGAACATATAGAATATCCAAAAGAAATCGCTGTAAGATACCCAACTATAATAGTTGCATCTAGATATGTTTGCAATTTCACCACTAATCCACTAATATACATAATCATCAATAATATCACATTATTCAGTTCACTAAAGGAACTAATTCAGACGAAATTCAAGTAAATTTGTTTCGTAAATGTCATACCTGAATAAATAAATTACTCATGAATAACTTTTTTTTTTTTTTTTTTTTTAGCAGAGGCCCAATAGACTAGATATAACACTTAGGATATACGGGACTGATACAGAGGTGCATTATTATGCACTATTAAACAGAGAACACGAATGTGCTAATAATCGGAGAGCACCGAAGTGCTAATAATCAGAGAGCACCGGAGTGCTAATAATCAGAGAGCACCGTAGTGCTAATAATCAGAGAGCACCGGAGTGCTAATAATCAGAGAGCACCGTAGTGCTAATAATCAGAGAGCACCGGAGTGCTAATAATCAGAGAGCACCGGAGTGCTAATAATCAGAGAGCACCGGAGTGCTAATAATCAGAGAGCACCGTAGTGCTAATAATCAGAGAGCACCGGAGTGCTAATAATCAGAGAGCACCGTAGTGCTAATAATCAGAGAGCACCGTAGTGCTAATAATCAGAGAGCACCGGAGTGCTAATAATCAGAGAGCACCGTAGTGCTAATAATCAGAGAGCACCGGAGTGCTAATAATCAGAGAGCACCGGAGTGCTAATAATCAGAGAGCACCGGAGTGCTAATAATCAGAGAGCACCGGAGTGCTAATAATCAGAGAGCACCGTAGTGCTAATAATCAGAGAGCACCGGAGTGCTAATAATCAGAGAGCACCGTAGTGCTAATAATCAGAGAGCACCGGAGTGCTAATAATCAGAGAGCACCGGAGTGCTAATAATCAGAGAGCATACTAAGGTCCTTTAATGACATGCCACTAATATCCTAGTAGTTCTAATATCTACTTAGACAAATTATTTCATGCACGCATATCATTTTTACACCTTTCACTTGTAATTCAATTCCACAATCCAATTTCACTTTCATTTAAAAAAAATCCACTTTTAAGATCAAATACACTTTCCATTTACTAATCAAAATACAATTCAATACTAACACATATTTCTCATTTAATTCAATTTCACTTTAAATCCTAAATTCTCATTCAACTTAACAATTTAATCATTATCCAATATTAAAATTTATTTAACAACCATTTCAATTTTCATTAAATTCTATAGTAACACTCGCATCATAAATTTTTTTTTTTTATCAGAGTTGAAAGATATCGCATTATCACATGTTATATAATTGCATGTATTTCTAAACTTCACGTATACTATATTCAGTCCGAGAACCGACTAAACCATAGCTCTGATACCACTAAATGTAACACCCTTCGCCCATATCCGATACCTCGATAGGGTTCGAGGTGCTACCGGACTTAAACTCAACCAATCATTCATATATTTTCCTCCTCCTCCACTCCATTCCACATCCTTAGTATAAATAACACACTTGTAAGTAACATTATCTATAACTTTTACTATTTACTTATGTACATTTTCAAGCTGTCCATCTGTGTCGTAGTCACTAAATTATTTTTATCTTGAGCTACAGAACTCCAAATTAAGATCCGTAAATTTTCCTTGAAACTAGACTCACATATCTACTTACCATAATTTTTCCAGAATTTTTGGTGTGGCCAATTAGTACAGTTTATTAGTTAAAGTTTCCCCTGTTTCACCATTCGACAACCCTGACCACTCTTCACTAAAATTTCAATTTCTCTTAATACAGAATTCAAAAGATGTTCATGTTTATTTCTTGTAAAAATAGACTCAATAAGGATTCCAACCATATAAATTATGTTCCATAACTATTTTTGTACAATTTTTAATGATTTTTACAAATCAGAACAGGGGATCACGAAATCAATCTAAACCAGTTTCACAAAAATATAAATATCTCAAGATACAGAATTCCTTTGCTTTCTCTGTTTCTTTTATATGAAAATAGACTCAACAAGCTTTAATTACATATCTTATTCAACTTCTAATTCAATTTCTACCATTTTTGGTGATTTTTCAAAGTTAGACAATTGCTGCTTTAGTGTGACATCTTGATTTCCAAGTTCCACAATTCTTACAATTCAGTCCTTGCTTAATTAACCCCTCCATTGAGCTAATTTTCTCATTTAATACTTTTCTATATCATTTTGAACTACTTCATAACTTTTGAAAATCAGAATTCTAACAATAGGCCTTAATTTCAACTATTTCACAATTAAGTCCTAAAATCAAATTTCCATCAATTTTACTTGATAAAACCATCATATAACAAAATTAAAGCTTCAATCCAATATTTATTCATCACATGCTTTCAAAAGTAATCCACATCAACTTTAAAAATTAGCCATGGAATCAAAAACTAATGAATTAATAAGTTGGACCCATTTGTAAAAGTCCAAAAATATAGAAATTTCAAGGAGAGAGCAAGAATTAAACTTACATGAAGCTAGAGTATGAAAAACCAGCTTGAAACCTCTTCCATGGCTGTTTCTCAGCTGATGAGAATGAAGAAAAATGAAGAGAATTCTAGATATTCCCAATTTGGTCCCATTTTTATTTAACTAATTTTGGCAATTTTCCCATTTTGCCCTTATTTCGTCCATTTTCTGATTTTTCTCAGCTATTGCCGCCCAAAATATCTCTTTTGGGCTTATTTGCACTTTAGGTCCTTCCTCTTTTGACAATTGAGCTATTTCATCACTTTTCACAATTTTGCACTTTATTCAATTTAGTCCTTTTTACTCAATTGACCACCAAAACCTTAAAATTTCTTAACGAAACTTTAATATTACCTTAGTGACAATCCTTTAATATTCATAAAAATATTTATAGCTCGGTTTATAACACCGAGATCTCGATACCTCTTTTTCTCGATATCTTGACCAAATAAATCTTTACAAACATAATTTTACTATTTCAAAAATCTTTTAAAAACCACATTTGGCTCGTAAATATTAAATAATATTATCTACGAGTTCATTTGTCCAATTTGGTGGTCTTGAACCACAATTTCTGACATTACTGAAATTTGGGCTATTACACGTAAGCAATTACAAAAGGCTAAAACCAAACCCAGTACATGCCACATTTCCAAAAGATAGATTCATCACCAAAAATTGAGCTGAGATCGGAATCGACTCGGATGCTTGACTGAACTTCACTTTACCTAACCTGCGCATGGGAAGCAACCATACACTGAGTATTGGAAATACTCAATGGTATTATCATAATTCAAACTATAGCAACAATCAAATATCATAAACATATAAAGATAATTACAAGTCATACATATAACCTCATACTAAGTTATCATATTTCCATTGCATCATTTCTAATATTTGAATCAATACCTTATTAATAGGATTTCAATAATTCATGAACCTTTGGTTCATTTCTCAACCACATATAGTTATAATTATTCCATTCACATTTCAAATATAAACACTTCATGAACCTTTGGTTCATGCTATCAATCTCATAGCACGATTTCATTTCTCATTTCATTTCACAATATTCCTTTCATTGTTCATTCAATGGTTCAAATAATCAAATTCAATTGATTTTCTCTTTTCTCTTAATTACCTCTATTAACACTCCGGACTTTAATGGATACTCGGGTTCCAACCCAAACACACCAATACGACACATTGTGCTTAAACAGTATATAGTACCTAATCAATATACGACACATATAGTGCCTGGAACGACACACTAGGTGCCTGAATACTACACAAGAGGTGCCTGAATACGACACATAAAGTGCCTGATCGGCAGAGCCGATAAATCCCATACTCTTCTGAACCCTATGGCATGCCAACTATATCCACTAAGCCTGACTAGTTAATAGGGTATCGGATTTCTTTCTCTTTTTCAATCAAATTTACATCAATTGCATTTTAGTCACATTTCTCACATCTTTTCCATATCAAACACAAATTGCTTTCAATCCACATAGTTATACATCTTTACTTTGATACACATATAATTCACAAAACAATTTCACCTATATAAATGTACATATTCATCAATCATATCCAATCACATTCAAATCAAATATCAATACTTATCCCAATTTCAATTTCATGCATATATAAATATGATAAAATTTAACACATAATAATAAATAACATGAATTATGATAATATAAACCGATATTTCTCTCGAGCTACTCCTCGATCACTTTTTCCTTTTCCCTTCGTATTTGTCGTCTCGATTTCCTTGTTTGCTAGAAAATTAGCATAATTATAATTAATTAATAACACACATATTTTATATAGAATAATAATTTTCCATACAACTTTTACCATAATACCAAATTTGTCCTAACCACATTCATCTTCTTTCTTTTAACAATTCACATCATTTCCTTATTCAATTTGCATCAAAACTTCAATATAACTATCAAATTTTCATCATTTTTCCATAATTTCGAATTTCTTTCAATTTAACCCCTAAAACTCAAAACTTATAGTCTATTTTACAAATTAGTCCTTAAATCAATTCAAATCAATAATTTTTTTTAAATTAATCCCTAATTTCATCATTTGCTCAACATAAACCCTACTCAAATATCTATCAACTTTCAATATTTCTACATAAATTCAAGATTACTTTACTCTAGGGCTCTAAAAACATCAAAATTACCAAGGAAGGGACTCGATTGACTTACCAATTTAAGTTTGAAACTCAAAACCTTAAATTCCCCTTTCTTCTTTTCTTTTCTTCTTTTCCTTCTCAATTTCGTTTCTTTCTCTGTTCTATCTTTCTTCTTTTGTTTCTTTTTGTTTTATTTCTTTATTCTTTTATTTACTTAATTAATAACTAATTATAAAATATCTAATTAAAACAAATAAATATATTACATGTGTATAATACCTATATGTACACATGTATTATTTTATTATCTTACATTTGGCACCACTATTTATCAAATAAATAAATAAAATACTATTTACATAATAATAATAATATCAAATAAATAATTATCTTTTACTTAATAAATAAGTAAATACATATTTATTATACATTTGTACCAATAATTTAAAAACACATGTATTCATTCATTACCACACACATGTCAATAATTTGGTTTAATAACTAATTAATCCTTTAACCTTTCTCTATTCTATAATTAAACTTTTATGCTCTATTCAATTTAGTCCTTTCTATTAATTATTTCTAATTAAACTAAATTCTCCTATTTAAAGCTTAATTAAACATACAACTAAATACTCAAATATTTCTAATAATTATTTACTAACTCGATTTACTAAGACGGAGTCCCTACGTCTCATTTTTCCTGTGCCCGTGAATTTTGGGTCCTTACATTTCTCCCCCTTAATAAATTTCGTCCTTGAAATTTACCTGAGAATAGTTGGGGTGGTTGAACTCTCATAGTCTCTTCCGGTTCCCAAGTCGCTTCTTCCACATTATGATTTCTCCATAGGACTTTCACTAAAGGAACCCGTTTATTTCTCAATTCTTTTACTTCTTGAGCTAAAATTTGAATCGGCTCTTCTTCATAAGATAAATCAGGTCTAACTTCAATATCTTCCATAGAAATAACATGAGAAGGATCTGATCTATACCTTCGAAGCATCAAAACATGAAAAACGTCGTGAATCTTCTGTAATTCCGGAGGTAAAGCTAACCGATAAGCAACTGGTCCGATTTTCTCCACTATTTCATACGGCCCAATGTAACGAGGACTTAATTTACCTTTCCAGCCAAATCTCAATACTTTCTTCCATGGAGAAACTTTAAGAAATACTTTATCCCCAACTGAATACTTAATATCCCATCGTTTTAAATTAGCATATGATTTCTGTCTGTCAAAGGCTGCTTTTAATCTTTCTTGAATTTTCTTAACTGTTTCTTCAGTCTCCTGAATCAATTCTGGCCCAATTACTTTTCTTTCATTCAGTTCAGTCTAACACACAGGTGATCTATATTTTCGTCCATACAATGCTTCATACGTAGCCATTTGAATACTTGATTGGAAACTATTATTATAAACAAATTCAGCTAAAGGCAAATAACGTTCCCAACCTGATTCAAACTCAATGATACAAGCTCGAAGCATATCTTCTAAAATCTGAATTACCCTCTCAGATTGTCTGTCAGTCTGCGGATGAAATGCTATGCTGAAATTAAGCCGTGTACCCATCGACTCATGTAATTGCTTCTAAAATCTTGATGTGAATCGTGGATCTCGATCCGAGATTATTGATTCTGGAATACCATGTAATCTAACAATTTCTCGGATGTATATCTCAGCAAGTTTCTGCAATGACCAATCTATTCTGACTGCTATAAAATGAGCTGACTTAGTAAGTCTATCAACTATCACCCAAACTGCATTCTTTTTACTTGCTGACAACGGTAATCCTATAACGAAATCTATTGTAACTCGATCCCATTTCCATTCAGGAATATTAATAGGCTGAAGTAAACCTGTTGGTACCTGATGTTCTGCCTTTATTCGCTGACATGTAAGACATTTACCAACATATTCGACTCTGTCTCTTTTCATTCCGGGCCAACAATACAAATCTCGTAAGTTGCGATACATTTTTGTACCTCCAAGGTGTAGAGCAAATGAACCATCGTGTGCCTCTCGAAGTATTAACTCTTTCAATTCAGATTTAATTGGAACACAAACTCGATCTTGGTACCTTAAGCATCCATCTGCATCAATGCTGAAATTTTCTACCGTACCATTCTGTATCATTTCTCTTTTCTTTATTAACTTATCATCTTCCAACTAAGATGTTTTAATCTGATCAAACATTACTGGCTTTACTCTTAACTCGGCCAACAGACTCTCATCATCACTGATACTAAGCTGTACAAATATTGCTCTCAACTCAATTGCAGCTTTTCTACTTAATGCATCAGCTACTACATTAGCTCTTCCCGGATGGTAGTCTATAACACAATTATAGTTTTTCAAAAGCTCGATCCACCGTCTTTGTCTTAAATTCAGTTCTTTCTGGGAGAGAAGATACTTCAGACTTTTATGATCTGCATAAATATAGCATTTTTCTCCATAAAGATAATGTCTCCAAAATTTTAATGCAAAAATCACGGCCGCAAGCTCCAAATCATGAGTAGGATAGTTACGCTCATGTGGTTTTAACTGACGAGATGTGTAAGCTATTACTTTTCCATTCTGCATTAGTACATAACCTAAACCAATCAATGAAGTATCACTGTATACAATGGAATCTTTTTCCGATTCTGGCAAAGTTAAAACCGGTGCCTCTGTTAACATTTGCTTTAACATCTTAAAGCTTTTCTGACATTGATCATCCCAAATAAAAGAAACATTCTTCTGTAGCAGTTTAGTCATTGGCAAAGCTATTTTCGAAAATCCATTTACGAATCTTCTATAATACCCAGCCAAACTAAGGAAACTACGTACCTCAGATACATTCTTCGGAGCTTTCCACTGAACTATGGCTTCTATCTTTTTCGGATCAACTCTGATTCCATCTGCCGATACTATATGTCCAAAAAATACAACCTCTGTCAACCAGAATTTACATTTACTCAATTTCCCACACAATTATTTTTCTCGTAAAATCTATAACACTATTATGATATGCTGATCATGTTCTGCCTCTGTCTTTGAATAAACCAATATGTCATCAATAAAAACCACAATAAATCGATCTAAATATGGCTAAAATATACGGTTCATCAGATCCACGAAAGCAGCTGGGGCGTTAGTCAACCCAAATGGCATTACTAAATATTCATAATGACCATACCTTGTATGAAAAGCTGTCTTCGGCACATCATTCTCTTTCACCTTCAGTTGATAATACCCAGATCTTAAATCAATTTTTGAAAATACTGAAGCCCTTTCAGTTGATCAAATAAATCATCAATGCGAGGAAATGGATATTTGTTTTTGATTGTCACTTTATTCAACTGTCTATAATCAATAAAAAGTCACATCGAGCCATCTTTCCTTTTAACAAATAATACTGGAGCTCCCCACTGTGAAATATTTGACCGAATAAAACCACGGTCTAACAAATCTTGCAACTGTACCTTTAACTCCTTCAGTTCAGTAGGCGACATATGATACGGAGGTATAAAAATTAGAGTCGTACCTGGGTAAACCTCTATAGCAAATTCAACTTCTCTTTCTGGTGGCAAACCCGGTAATTCTTCAGGGAATACATTAGGAAACTCACAAACTGTACGAATTTTAATACATTGGCTACTAACTGAATATGAATTAATAACATAAGCTAAATATGCTGTACAACCCTGCTGTAACAACTTATTAGCCTTTACTGCTGAAATAACACGTGTTGGCCCACTATTTCGAATCCCCTTTATCTCTATACTATCTCCATCAATAGCCTGAATACTGAACTTCTTTTTATAGCAATCCAAAATCACACCATGTTCAGACAACCAATCCATACCCAATATTACATCAAAATCTCCAAATGGCATGATCAATAAATCAATCAGAAAAGTTCTATTCTGTATAACCAACGGGCATCTCAGACAGATTTGATTCACTAACACTGTCTGCCCTAACAGACTTGACACCTCTATTGACATTCTAGACATCCCATGTTTTAATTTTCCCAGCTTAACTAATTTTGAATTAACATATGAATGTGAAGACCCAGGGTCAATTAAAGCATAAACAGGCTCAGAATATAATAAGAATATACCTGTTACAACATCATATGCATTACCTTCTTTACGGGTTCTGACTACATAAGCTCTGGCAGGCACCCTTGCTTCAGACTACTGGGTCACTACATCACTCCCTTTTCTCGTACCTCCTCCTCTAGAGATCGAACTACCTCTACTCGATCCTCTACCTCGAGCAGTAGATACTGATCTTTATGATGTAACAGGAGTATTATTTTTATTTTCCGGACAATCTTTAACAAAATGCTCCGTTACCTGCAACGGAAACAGCCCCCAGTCACCTTCCAACATTCACCTAAATGTCTTTTCCCGCAATGACCATATTCTGGAATTCCTACATCTCTAGACGGACCTCTTACACTACCGATAGACACTGTTGTCTGTTTTCCCCGACTTTTTCCTCCTCTATCTGATCTGAAACTAGATTTTCATCCACTTCGAGAGTCTTTAGATCTTTTCGGTAAGGGATTCGAGCTTGTAGTTCCTATACGTTTCCCAACAGATTTAGAAGGTTCAGACTTTTTATCAAGTCCCAAGACTTGCTTTATCATCTTTGCTTGCTCAATTAAATCAACAAATTCAGTGATTTGCTGAGATACCAGTAGCACTTTTATTTCATCTTTTAATCCATGTAAAAATCTTTTACAACTGTCAGCTTCAGTTGGTATGAACTCTGATGCATATCTACCCAGTCTTGAGAACTCCCATTCATAGTCCACTACTATTATTTCACCTTGTTTTCGAGTTAAAAATTCTTGTTTCTTGTCTTCTATATACATATCCCCAATATACTTCTTTTGAAATTCTTTCTCGAATAGATTCCATGTTACCTGATCAGTCAGCAAATGTCGGATCACGGATTCCCACATAAGTATGCCTCACCCTGTAGCAAAGATACAGCACATAACAGACTTTCTCTTAGAGTACACTCCAACTGTTGTAAAATTCTTTTTGTTGCCTCCATCCAGTTTTCAGCTATGGACGGATCAACACCTTTCAGACCCGAAAATTCTGTGGCACCGTATTTTCTTAGTTCCTTAATAGGGGCTCGTCTAGGAATAGGTATAGTTGTGGTAGCAGGTACAGTCCCCGTTACACGTTAAAGATCATCAGCTAGAACGCTTAATAATTCAGAATCATTTCTACATTTTTCATCTCTCTCCCTAATGTTTTCTCTTTCTACATTGAGAGGTTGATTACTAATCGGATTCATACCGAGTGTAGCTGATTCGGTTTCATCTAAATTATATGATTCTTCATTTATATCATCAAGGTGTTCATCAGACATCTTTAATCTATAAAATAAAAACAATTAAATAGGTCAGCATCTAAAAATCCCGACTCAATTTTAACTTAACTGTGGCATGTACTTCTAGACTCACTTACGAGCTTGATTTAGTCTGAGAATAGGCTAAACTTGATAGCTCTGATACCAATAAATGTAACACACCCTAACCCCAAACTGTCACCGGAACAGGGTTACAAGGCATTACCAGACTTATATACTAATAAACGAATAAAATCGAGTCATAATTCTGTGTTTTAATTCAAAAGTTTTTAAATTTTATCAAAAAGTCCTTAATATGGACCTACGAGGCCCAAAATAGACTTAGGAATTGATTTGGGATTAAACCAGGAACTTTGCAAACTTTTCTTTGAAAATAGGGGCACACACCCGTGTGGCCTGGGACATGCCCGTGTGGTCTGCCCGTGGGGCTCCCATAGCCGTGGGACTAGGCCGTGGGTAATACCGCGTGATATGTAGTAATAAAATTTATAAAAACTGATCACACCAAAAACTAACTAATATCACGATTTTAAGGCAAGCGCACCTATCGAACAGTAGTATAGTTTAGCAGTAAGACCGAGTTATCGTACCCAAGGGAACCAAAAGTACTAGTACTTACTTCCTTTCTATTATCTAGCCTAAAAATAAAGGGGGTTTGTGTGAAACTAATTCTAAACTACGCTAAAAGTGCACAAAGAGTAAATTGGGGAAAACTTTCGGGAAAAGCTGATTGGTATGGGCAATACTCAAGCGAGAATCCACCTAGACTTCACTTGTTATTGGCTCCTTGAACTAAATGATTTCTTCACTTGACTTGATCCGTAGATATCCCTAACCTATGTTAATACCTCCGTCGAGGATAAGAACAACTAATCCTAGGTGGTTAACTAAAGTTTCTTTATTAATTAACACCCCTAGGTTGCATTAATTCGATTTATGGATCCCCCTATTAGGTTCGACCCTAATTCGATAGATTTATGTCGCCCTATGTCTAGGGTTGCATGCAACTCTGCTCAATTATGGTAGATCTACTCTTAAAACAGGGACTTTTGCTCCTCTGCCTAAGCACATCGATTTCTTGAAGTAATAACTAAGACTATTAAATCAAGAATGAAGAACACATAATTAAGAAAAATTCAAGTATTTATCATATAATTTAAGAATAAATAATAAGATCTGTCTTAGGTTTCATCACCCTCAAGTATTTGAGGGGTTTAGTTCATAATTAATAAAGAAAACATCTCAGAAGAAATAAGATAACAAAACATAAAGAACCCAAAAAACCTTGAAGGAATTTAGGGAGATCTTCTGTCTTGATGTAGAATTCTGGCTTCTGGGATGAATCAATCGGCTTTCCTTGGAGTAATTCCTTTTTTTCACTTCTTGTGTTGGCAGAAATATGGCGCTCCTTTTGGGAGAAAAGAGTACACCCTTAGAGTTGCCTCCTAGTGTCTTTATATAGAGCTTTGGGATGCCTTTCTTAGCCTTTAAGTATCCAAATCCGAGTCAAATTGCACTTCCTCACGACAGGGACACGCCCGTGTGGATCGATAAGAGGCCGTGTGTGGGCCTGTTGAGGGTGGCACGGTCGTGTGGCCTGGCCGTACTTGTCGAGGCTAGCCCGTGTTAGACTTTATGTGGCACGACCGTGTGCTACGACCGTGTGGTGACTCCTTGGGCCGTGTTGTTTTTACACTTTTGGCCCATTTTCTTCGTTTTCGGTCCGTTTTTCATTTTTTTCTCTTCCCTATGCTCTCCTGAGTATACAACATGAAATAGAAGGGTTAAGAGCACCAATTCTCACAAAATTGATAATAATTCATCCAGAAATTAGGCTAAACATGAGGTAAAAATATGTATAATTTATCGTTTATCAAATACCCCCACACTTAAGCCTTTGCTTGTCCTCAAGCAAAATCTTAATCCCTAATTAAGAATCATTCCTCTCAACTTACAATCCTTATCAATAATGTTTCAAACTAATTCACAAGTAGTCATACAATGAAAATTTAATCAGAAGAACATTAAAGATTCAATTACTTTAAGTTGAGAATTTTATCATCGAAACATAAGTTTTCTTCCTTGTTCCTAAGTACTCATCTTTCAATTGAAATCAACAAGATTTGACATCCTCACTAAAGATTCACTCTATCCACTCAAGGTGTTTAGGGTTCAAGAATTAAGTACTCTCTAGTCAACCTGAAAAGTTATTACTATAAGCTTGTAAGAAGATCAAATCTCCACCACTATAGTTTGATATGATACATCGATCAAAAGGTCTTTTAATAGTTGTAATGGGGCTTGGTTAAGAGTGTTGTCATAAGCTGAAAAAGAAAGGTTAGAATTGAGATTGAACTGAAAAATTATCTAGTTAGAAAATCTCTATACTGGAACATATTTCTTGAGCAAATTCTTATGATGACATCATTTCTGCCTTGGTAGCCTTAAAATAGAAATATGAAAAAACTATTTGAACTATTACAGATTACAACTGAATTAATACATACGTTTTTTTTAAGAACAATTCAAGTATAATACAATAAATTGAATATTTACAACTTTACAATCTGGAAAAGAGAATAAGGCTAGATGAAAATTTCAACTCAAATCTCGAAAAAAATAGGGGTCAAAATTTCAACTCAAATCTCGACAAAAATGGGTGAAAGGTTAATATTAGAAGTAAGTTAAAGAAAAGGTTGTTAGGCTCAATGAGGTTTACTAGGGGTTAATTTATAGATGTAGGCTTTTATGGAGTAAGTGGGTTAAATCCTAGGTGCATTTATCATTTCAGTGTATCAAATCAATGATGTGGTCTTGGCATGTATAATTAAAGCAAGTTCTAGAATAACAAATCAGTATTGACTCACTCAAAGCAATAATAAAAGTGAGCACGAAAGAATGTATGCTCAAAAAGGCTCAAAATCTCACCAGAATTATGGCTTTTGATGTCAATCCTGTGAATTTCAAATCTCAAGATAACACTTAGAATTAAGGGAAATAACTTATGAAAAAAAATGGGGTTTTCAAAAATTTTAACTTATCATGCTTGATTCCCTAATGTTTTAAAGTTTGAATAATCAAAGTACAAGCACCTATGTCTTAATTTTCACATATCAATAAAAATCATAAATCAATCAGAAATTATTCCTAATAGGAGATTGAAGATAATGCAAAGAGTGAAAGTGAAAATTTTGAGAACAATGCAAAATGTTAGTAGAAAAAAGTTCAAGGATTTCAAAGAGAATGTAAAGATTGAAAGTAAATTCCCCCTCACACACTTAAGATGTACATTGCCCTCAATGTACAAAGAAGCATTAGTAGCAATATAAGCACAAGATCATAAGAGAGGGAAAGACATGAAACTCCCTGAATTTTGGATGAATTTGTGAGACGTATATTGGAATTGGAAGAGCCGACAGTTGTGGCAGGGTGTTCCCATTTCCATATGGATTTGAGCTGTAGAGCTCCTTTTTGAAACTGCGAAAATATTTATTAGTCGTGGGAATTTTGGATTAAGAGAGATTATCCGTTAGGGATTGGCCGATAAGAAAGATAGAAAATAGACAACAGAAAAATAATAAACTAAGTTCTAAAAATACTAATACTCAAATAATGAAAAAGGATTAGAGACAATAAAATTCAAAATAAAAAGGAGACTAAAGTTAGAAATAAATGAAAAATAAAAATCAAAGTGAAAAGTAAAAACTAAGATAAAAAATAAACATAAGAGGAATAGAAATATCTAATCATCGGATGGATCACGCGGTGGTGGTGGTGGCATAATGTGGAGATGCTGGCATATCTGCTGTAAAGTCGCATCGATGTGATCGAAGCGTTGGAAGCATTGCTGCTCGAATTGTGAGAAGCGCTTAGATAAGTCAACATAGAAAGCTGCCGCATGAACTGGTCGGCGAGGGGGTAGTGACGGCTCGGTAGGTGCATCCTCCTCCGGTGGTGGTGGTGGGACATCATCAGGAATGTCTTCAAGATCCTCCTGATCGGCATCTCTAAGTAGCTGGTACTGTGGAGGATCAGTCCCACGTCGGCGCTGGATCATCCTCACGTGAAGCATGCTCTAGATGCCTTGTGGAGACATCTGGCCCACTAAAGTATATGAGGATGTCTGGGCTGTGGTGTTGAATAGGCAGAAATAGCGGCCTAATCTCGTGATGTATGGACCCATGGAAATTACGCCTTTATGGTGCCTCTCTATCTGATGCTGGATTGCATGGGCGATGAAGTAGGCTAAGTCGATAACATGTGCGTTTGCCATGCACCACAGGAAGTAGGTATCGTGGGTGTTTACGACACCCGTGCTTTCGCGTCGTCCCGTCAATGTATGCGCGAGTAAAGAGTGAATGTATCTCAGAGGTGGGACAAGGACGGTCGCTTTGGAGCGACTAGGGTTGTATGTTGATGATGCAGGGACTAGGGCCTCTCAACACCTAGATGGTGATAGGTAGATATGGAGATGAAGCTTGGAGAGATCCTCCTCTTCCATAAATTGCTTGGTGTAGAGACCGAGGGCTATGCTGAACTCTGGGACACTAAGATGGTGTACGAGACTTCTCAAACGGAACTGGACTGTTCCTGGATCATCGTATCTGTTCATCACGGTCTTAAGATGGAATGTTGAGCAGAACTTGAGAGTGAGTTCTAAGTATGTAGGCTCCACGATCTGGAAAAATTGCTCCCATGGATCGGTCATTAATAGGGCCCGGATCTCATCTGTTAGGTGTATTTGCTCGAGGGCAGTCCAATCTATACATCGACCAGCGGTTAAAGGGCGAGCTCGGAGTATCTAAAATCGTTCTTCTGGGAAGGCTTGCGAAAATTGGAGGAATGGATGGCGGTTCTTAGTAATGGGCCGCGAGGATGAGCCACCGGGTCCCTTGCGTTTCTTTGAAGCGAGGACGGTAGTTTTCTTACCGCGCGATGACGGCATAGTACCTAAAAATAAAATAACAAAAATTAGTCTTAAAAATCGAAATTAAATTGACTCAAAAACTATATATGAAATACAATGAATATTAAAATAACGATGTTCCTAAAAACATAAAATGGGGACTAACCTAAATAGTATAATTTATCCATGATATCAAAAATAAGTAACATGAGAATGTATTTATACTAAATGCATGAGAAAAATGGCAATCACATGTGATTCTAAGTGGCATGCAATCATGAAATGTTCTATAATATTCTAGATTATTCATTCAAGTGTAACTAATTCCATGCTTGAATCAATTCTAAAACTAAATATAATCATGATATAAAAATAAATAAAATAGATTAGTAAAAATTAGAGAGAAAAATGAGAAAATAGAACCAAATGGGAGAGGTGCACGGTCGTGGGAGAGGATTTAACGGTTGTGGGGCGCTTTACACGGGCATGAGATAGTCCTATACGAGCGTGGTGGTGTTTTGAGGATCGGCGGCGGCGTTTATGGTGGTTGGGGAGAAAGATTTTAGGGTTTGAGTGAGGGAGAGAATAAATAGTAGCCCCTATTTATAGTTTTTGGGTCACACGGGCATGACACACGCCCGTGTGACTCGGGTTTTGCCCGTGTGATTCAAAATTCGATGGTTTTGGCGCGTCTGGTTCCAAGTACACGCCGGTGTTGGCCATCTCGCACGGCCGTTTGTGTTCTCGTTCACTTTTCACACTGTTGTGTGATAGGTTACACGGTCGTTTGCGATGAGGTTTTCGTTATTCACACGGTCGTGTAGGTGGTTACACGACCGTGTCTAAATTGGCAGTGTTGGCCACGGTCTGGGGATACAGGCGTGTGGCTTTGTGTAAGCCCGTGTCTAAGTTGAAAGGTTGCCACAGCCATGTCGCACGACCGTGTCAATTTGTCGGTAGCCTATGTTTTTAGGGAGATTGTGCTCCGTTTACACACGGCCTGGGTGCACGACCGTGTCTTTGCTTTAAGTGTTCACACGGCCTTGGACACGCCCGTGGGCATGGCCGTGTGGTCTTAAAATTCTGCATTTAAAAAGGGTTAGTTGATGCATAAAAATACTAAAATTAAAATTAAAAAGAAAAGTTACTAAGTTAGTGCTCGAGTTGCCTTCCGAGAAGCACTTATTTAGAGTCTAAGCTCGACTTTACCTGGATGTATCACGAAGGGATTTCGTGGAGCTGAAGTCCCTCCCTGTTATCTTTAAAATTCTCACCTCTATAGTGTTTAAGCCTATGGCCGTTTACCTTGAACGTACCGTGGTTAGGGTGAGTTACCTCAATTGTACCGTATGGAAAGACAATTTGAACAGAGAATGGACCTGACCACCTTGACTTGAGTTTTCCAGGAAATAGTTTCAGCCTTGAGTTGTAGAGTAAAACAGGATCACCCGTTTTGAACTGCTTAGGTTGTTTCAGTCGTTTGTCATGACGTCGCTTCATGGCTTCCTTATATAGTCGTGAGCTCTCATAGGCATTGCAACACCATTCATATAGCTTATTTAACTGCATTAATCTTTTCTCACCTGCAAGCTTAAAATGAAGGTTTAAAAATTTAATAGCCCAGAATGCTTTATGTTCAAATTCAAATGGCAGATGACAACTTTTTCCGTAGACAAGTTTATAGGGAAATGTACCTATGGGTGTTTTAAAAGCAGCTCTATAGGCTCATAAAACATCGTCTATCTTTCTTGACCAATCTTTTCTATTTGTTTCTATTGTTTTCTCTAAGATGCGTTTTAGTTCCCTATTTGTCACTTCGACTTGGGTAGCTGTTCTATAGTGTACTCCATACCCTTTTTAAAACTTTTTCAAATTGGGCATTGCAAAAATGGGTGCCCCTATCACTAATAATAATCCTAGGTGTTCCAAATCGAGAGAAAAGTTTCTTCAAAAATCGTACTACCATTCTAGCATCATTAGTAGGTAAGGCTTGAGCTTCCATCCATTTTGAGATATAATCTACTGCTACTAGGATGTACTTATTCCCAAATGAAGTAGGGAATGGACCCATGAAATCAATACCCCATACATCAAATATTTCGCATGAAAGTATATAGCTCTGAGGCATTTCATTATGTTGAGAAATATTACCTGTTCTTTGGCATGTATCACAAGAGGTCACATACCTGTTGGCATCCTTGAAAAGTGTAGGCCAATAAAAGCCTGATTCGAGTACCTTATGAGCAGTTCTTGCTCCACTGTGATGTCTTTCTGTGGGTCCTGAATGGCAGTGATTTAAAATCTGGATGCTTCTGTTTCAGCAACGCATCTTTGAATAACCTGATCTGCACAAATTCGAAAAAGAAAAGAATCTTCCCAAAAGTAATTTTTCACATCAGTGAAGAATCACTTCTTTTGTTGATGGGTCAGCCCTTTTGGGGTTATGTTAGATGCTAAACAATTTGCAAAATCAGCAAACCAAGGAATTGCTGCTTCTGCTAAGGCTAGGAGTTGTTCTTTAGGAAGCAAGTCATTTATTTTATCGAGGTACTTGGGTTGTGTGTTTTCTAGTCTTGAAAGGTGATCTGCTGCCAAGTTTTCAGCTCCTTTCTTGTCCTTTATTTCTAAATTGAATTCCTGTAACAATAGAATCCATCTTATTAATCGAGGTTTTGCATCAGTTTTAGTTAAAAGGTAGCGAAGAGCAGAATGGTCAGTATAAACAATGACTTTTGACAAAATCAAATAAGATCTGAATTTGTCAAATGCAAAAATAACGGCTAGCAATTCTTTTTCTATGGTAGTATAATTTGCTTGAGTGGTTGTCAAAGTTCTGCTAGCATAATAAATCGATTGAAAGTGCTTGTCTTTTCGCTGTCCCAAAATTGCACCTACTGCAAAATCACTTGCATCGCACATTAGTTCAAAAGGTAGATTCCAATCAGGTGAAATCATAATCGGGGCATTGACTAACTTTTCCTTAAGAGTGTTAAAAGATTCTAAACATTCTTGGTCAAAATTGAAAAGCACGTCTTTTTCTAGTAATTTTGTTAAAGGCTTAGCTATTTTAGAAAAATCTTTAATAAATCTGTGATAAAAACCGGCATGTCCTAAAAAACTTCTTATAGCCTTAACTGAATTAGGGGGAGGTAATTTTTCAATGGTTTCAATTTTTGCTTTATCTACATCTATCCCTTTACTAGAAATTTTATGTCCTAATACAATACACTCTTGAACCATAAAGTGGCATTTTTCCCAGTTTAGCACTAAATTTGTCTCTTTACATCTTACCAAAACACGTTTTAAATTACTAAGACAGAGTTGAAAAGAATTATCAAAAACTGAAAAATCATCCATAAATACCTCCATGATATCTTCCATGAATTCGTTGAAGATAGCTAGCATGCATCGCTGAAAAGTAGCAGGAGCATTACATAAACCAAAAGGCATTTGACGATAAGAAAACGTACCATATGGACATGTGAATGTCGTTTTCTCTTGATCTTCTGGAGCTATCAGGATTTGGAAGTAACCAGAGAGGCCATCTAGGAAACAATAATACATGTGACCTGATAATCTTTCCAACATCTGATCAATAGAAGGTAAGGGAAAATGATCTTTTCGAGTTGCGTCATTCAGCTTTCTATAATCAATGCAAACTCTCCATCCAGTGACTGTTCTTGTAGGTATTGACTTTTTTTTGTCATTAGACACCACGGTCAAGCCTCCCTTTTTAGGAACAACCTGCACAGGACTTACCCAAGAACTGTCAGAAATAGGACAAATAATGCCTGCATCTAGAAGTTTAATTACCTCAGCTTTTACGCCTTCCTTCATGTTAGGATTCAGTCGTCTCTGATCTTACACCGATAGTTTATATTCATCTTCCATTAAAATTTTGTGGGTGCAAAAAGAAGGATTAATTTCCTTAATATCTGAAATTTTCCAAGCTATAGCCTGCTTGTGCTCCCTTAACACATGGAGTAGTTCCCCTTTTTTTGCAATGCTTAAATCTGATGCGATAATAACTAGTAAAGTTGAATCTTCCCCTAAAAAGGCATATTCTAAATGATCTGGCAGTTGCTTTAACTCTAACTTAGGGGTTCATCAATGGAAGGTTTCTGTCTCAACTCATCATTCATTTTTATACTTTCATAACTTATGTGTCTCGTGATAATTTCATTAGAATCTAACTCCTTTCTTACTTCTTCAATTTCAGTGGTGGCTTCATCTTCCTCCCACCTTAAATAAGACACAGTTCCAACATGTCTGCGAGAGAAAGTTCCTGAAAATTATATTGAACCAAGTAATCAATAAAATCAACAAAATAACAGGAATCATCTTGTTCTTTAGAAAATCTCATGGCATCATAGATTTTAAAAACGACTTCTTCCTCACCGACTCTAAGTACTAATTTACCATCCCCTACATCGATAACAGCTCTAGCAGTGGCTAAGAATGGACGTCCCAAAATTAAAGGCACCTCAATATCCTCATCCATGTCAAGTACAACAAAATCAATAAGGAATATAAATTTATCTACCTTTACTATCACACCTTCGATGATTCTCTTAGGATATTTAACAGATCTATCAGCTAGTTGAATACTCATCCTAGTGGGCTTTGGTTCCCCTAGACCTAGTTGCTTGAAGATTTTGTAAGGCATTAGATTAATGCTAGCACCTAGATCAGCTAAGGCTTTATCAATAATTAAACTACCAATTAAACAAGGAATAGTAAAACTCCCTGGATCTTTCAGTTTTGTCGGCAGTTTATTTTGGAGAATAGCTGAGCATTCCTCGTTGAGTTCCACTATGGCTAATTCTTCCAACTTCCTTTTATTTGTTAGAAGATCTTTAAGGAACTTCGCGTACTTCGGCATTTGCGAAATTGCTTCAACAAAAGGTAAGTTAATGTGTAATTGTTTAAAAAGTTCAAGAAATTTATCGAATTGAGCGTCTGTACGATCTTTCTTCAACTTTGCCGGATATGGAATAGGCAGTTTGTATTCCTTGAGTGTTGGTGGAGTGTTTTCCTTGGGTTCCTCTACCTTGTCTCCTGGAAATTCTTGAACAGACGTCTTTTCTGGTTCAGCTAGTACTTTCCCATCTCTTAAAGTAATTTCTTTGACATGTTCTCTGGGATTTGGCTCAGTATTACTTGGTAGTCCACCTTGTGGTCTCTCTGAAATTAATTTCGCAAGTTGACCGATTTGATTCTCAAGCCCTTGAGTTGATGCTTGTTGGTTTTTTAGTGCCGTTTCAGTGTTTTGAAAACGGGTTTCTGATGCGGCCATAAATTTGGTGAACATCTCTTCAAGATTCGACTTTTTCTCTTGTTGTCGTGGTGGCTACTGAAATCCCGGAGGAGGCTGTTGTCTTTGATTTCCTTGTCCTCCCCATGAAAAATTGGGGTGATTTCTCCAACCTGCATTGTAAGTATTACTATAAGGGTTATTTTGAGGTCTAGAATTGTTACCCATATAGTTGGCTTGCTCAGTTTCTATGCTGTGTCCATAAGATGAGTAGTCTGGATTGAACATATTTCCTGGGGTTGCGTTGCGCTGCATCACTGGCTGTACCTGCGTAGAACTAACAAAATTATCAAACTTTTTATTTAGAAGTTCTACTTGGTTAGTAAGCATAGTGACAACATCAATATTATAAACTCATGCGGCTTTTGTCAGCTTTGCCCTCATGACTTGCCACTGATAGTTATTCAGTGACATCTCTTCAATAAATTCATAAGCTGCTTCGGGTGTTTTATTGTTGATTGTTCCTCCTACGGCTGCATCGATCATTTGCCTTGTTGAAGGATTCAAACCGTTGTGAAAGGTTTGAACTTGTAGCCACAAAGGTAATCCATGATGAGGGAACCTTCTCAAAAGATCTTTGTATCTCTCCCAGGCATCGTAAAGTGTTTCTAAATCCATCTGCACAAAAGAAGAGATATCGTTTCGTAATTTAGCCGTTTTAGCTTGAGGAAAATATTTAAGTAAAAAATTTTCGGTCATCTGTTCCCATGTAGTGATTGAGCCTCGTGGTAACGAATTTAACCATTGTTTGGCTTTATTTCTCAAAGAGAATGGGAATAGCCTTAGACCAATGGCGTCATCAGAAACGCCATTAATTTTAAAAGTATCACAAAGTTCCAAAAAAGTGGCTATATGTGAGTTTGGATCTTCATCCTGTAAACCATCAAACTGCACTAATTGCTGAATCATCTGAATAGTGTTAGGTTTTAATTCAAAATTATTAGTAGCAATGATAGGTCTAATAATGCTAGTTTGAGTACCAGCCAAACTAGGTTTAGCATAATCATACATAGTACGAGGAGCTTCATCTTGTTTTGCGGGTAGTGCTGGAGGTGGTTAAATGTTTTGATTTGCTTCCATCTCTTCTGTAGGTTTTGGCTCTTGTTCGTGATCTTGTTCTGGATAATGTAGGTTTCGTCTGATCTCTCTGCGAGTTCTGCGAACTGTAGCTTCTAAATCTTCGTCAAAAAGTAATGGCCCTGCCGGGTTGTTTCTAGTCATAAACTAGAAATACCTAGAAGGAAAAAGCAAAGAAAATTAAAATAGAATAAAATAAAAATAAAAATAAATAAAAACCGAAAATAAATAAATATAGTAATTGCTAAAGTAATAGAAATCGAGTTTTTGTAATATTTTAGTTCCCTGACAACGGCGCCAAAAACTTGATATCGCGTGATATGTAGTAATAAAATTTATAAAAACTGATCACACCAAAAACTAACTAATATCACGATTTTAAGGCAAGCGCACCTATCGAACAGTAGTATAGTTTAGCGGTAAGACTGAGTTATCGTACCCAAGGGAACCAAAAGTACTAATACTTACTTCCTTTCCATTATCTAGCCTAAAAATAAAGGGGGTTTGTGTGAAACTAATTCTAAACTAAGCTAAAAGTGCACAAAGAGTAAATTGGGGAAAACTTTCGGGAAAAGCTGATTGGTATGGGCAATACTCAAGGGAGAATCCACCTAGACTTCACTTGTTATTGGCTCTTTGAACTAAACGATTTCTTCACTTGACTTGATCCGTAGAGATCCCTAACCTATGTTAATACCTCCGTCGAGGATAAGAACAACTAATCCTAGGTGGTTAACTAAAGTTTCTTTATTAATTAACACAACTAGATTGCATTAATTCGATCTATGGATCCCCCTATTAGGTTTGACCCTAATCTAGCAGATTTATGTCGCCCTATGTCTAAGGTTGCATACAACTCTGCTCAATTATGGTAGATCTACTCTTAAAACAGGGACTTTTGCTCCTCTGCCTAAGCACATCGGTTTCTTGAAGTAATACCTAGGACTATTAAATCAAGAATGAAGAACACATAATTAAGAACAATTCAAGTATTTATCATATAATTCAAGAATAAATAATAACAAGATCTGTCTTGGGTTTCATCCCCCTCAAGTATTTGAGGGGTTTAGTTCATAATTAATAAAGAAAACATCTCAGAAGAAATAAGATAACAAAACATAAAGAACCCAAAAACCCCTGAAGGAATTTAGGGAGATCCTCTGTCTTGATGTAGAATTCTGGCTTCTGGGATGAATCAATCAGCTTCCCTTGGAGTAATTCCTTGCTTTCACTCCTTATGTTGGCAGAAATATGGTGCTCTTTTTGGGAGAAAAGAGTACACCCTTATAGTTGCCCCCTAGGGTCTTTATATAGAGCTTTAGGATGCCTTTCTTAGCCTCTAAGTATCCAAATCCGAGTGAAATTGCACTTCCTCACGACAGGGACACGCCCGTGTGGATCGACAAGAGGCCGTGTGTGGGCCTGTTGAGGGTGGCACAGCTGTGTGGCGTGACCGTACTTGTCGGGGCTGGGCTATGCTGGACCTTATGTGGCACGGCCGTGTGGTGACTCCTTGGGTCGTGTTGTTTTCACACTTTTGGCCCATTTTCTTCGTGTTCGGTCGTTTTTCGTTCTTTTCTCTTCCTATGCTCTCCTGAGTATACAACATGAAATAGAAGGGTTAAGAGCACCAATTCTCACAAAATTGATAATAATTCATCCAGAAATTAGGCTAAACATGAGGTAAAAATATGTATCATTTATCGTTTATCAGTGGGCAGATCTGACTTGCTACACACGGCCATGTAACTAGCCCGTGGGCAAGCTTGACTTTCCTACATAGCCTAGGCACACGCCCATGTGTCTTGGCCGTGTGAAAATATGATTTTTCACCATTTTTAAGCTACTTTCACCCACTAAACATACCCAATTCATGCCCAAATCATTGACTTATAAATCTTAATCAAATACCATTCATTTCATTTTCAAACTTAGCAAAAATTCATTCATTCATTCCAAAAACTTCTTAAGGTTTATAAACCATATTTACATTCAAAACATAAGCAATTACAAATGGCTAAAACCAAACCCAGTACATGCCACATTTCTAAAAGATAGATTCATCACCAAAAATTGAGCTGAGATCGAGATTGACTCGGATGCTTGACTGAACTTCACTTTACCTAACCTGCGCACGGGAAATACTCAGTGGTATTATCGTAATTCAAACTATAGCAACAATCAAATATCATAAACATATAAAGATAATTACAAGTCATACATATAATCTCATAATAAGTTATCATATTTCCATTGCATCATTTCCAATATTTGAATCAATATCTTAGTAATAGGATTTCCAATAATTCATGAACCTTTGGTTCATCTCTCAACCACATATAGTTATAATTATTCCATTCACATTTCAAATATAAACACTTCATGAACCTTTGGTTCATGCTACACGAGGTGCCTGAATACGACACATAAAGTGCCTGATCGACAGAGTCGATAAATCTCGTACTCTTTTGAACCTTATGGCATGCCAACTATATCCACTATGCCCAACTAGTTAATAGGGTATCGGATTTCTTTCTCTTTTTCAATCAAATTTACATCAATTGCATTTTAGTCACATTTCTCACATCTTTTCCATATCAAACACAAATTGCTTTCAATCCACATAGTTATACATCTTTACTTTGATACACATATAACTCAGAAAATAATTTCACCTATATAAATGTACATATTCATCAATCATGTCCAATCACATTCAAATCAAATATCAATACTTATCCCAATTTCAATTTCATGCATATATAAATATGATAAAGTTTAACACATAATAATAAATAACATGAATTATGATAATACAAACCGATATTTCTTTCAAGTTACTCCTCGATCACTTTTTCCTTTCCCTTCGTATTTGTCATCTCGGTTTCCTTGTTTCCTTGAAAATTAGCATAATTATAATTAATTAATAACACACATATTTTATATAGAATAATAATTTTCCATACAACTTTTACCATAATACCAAATTTGTCCTATCCACATTCATCTTCTTTCTTTTAACAATTCACATCATTTCCTTATTCAATTTGCATCAACACTTCAATATAACTATCAAATTTTCATCATTTTCCATAATTTCTAATTTTTTTCAATTTAACCCCTAAAACTCAAAACTTATAGTCTATTTTACAAATTAGTCCTTAAATCAATTCAAATCAATAATTTTTTTTAAATTAATCCCTAATTTCATCATTTGCTCAACATAAACCCTACTCAAATATCTACCAACTTTCAATATTTCCACATAAATTCAAGAGTACTTTACTCTAAGGCTCTAAAAACATCAAAATTACCAAGGAAGGGATTTGATTGACTTACCAATTTAAGTTTGAAACTCAAAACCCTAAATTCCCCTTTCTTCTTTTCTTTCCTTCTTTTTCTTCTCAATTTCATTTCTTTCTCTGTTCGATCTTTCTTCTTTTGTTTCTTTTTGTTTTATTTATTTATTCTTTTATTTACTTAATTAATAACTAATTATAAAATATCTAATTAAAACAAGTAAATATATTACATGTGTATAATACCTATATGTACACATGTATTATTTTATTATCTTACATTTGGCACCACTATTTATCAAATAAATAAATAAATACTATTTACATAATAATAATATCAAATAAATAATTATCTTTTACTTAATAAATAAGTAAATACATATTTATTATACATTTGTACCAATAATTTAAAAACACATGTATTCATTCATTACCACACACATGTCAATAATTTGGTTTAATAACTAATTTAATCCTTTAACCTTTCTCTATTCTATAATTAAACTTTTATGCTCTATTCAATTTAGTCCTTTCTATTAATTATTTCTAATTAAACTAAATTCTCCTATTCAAAGCTCAATTAAACACACAACTAAACACTCAAATATTTCTAATAATTATTTACTAACTCAATTTACTAAGACGGAGGCCCTACGACTCGTTTTTTCGGTGCCTGTGAATCTTGGGTCATTACATGAGTTCCCTGATTAGCTCGGATAAGTGTCCTGTTACATGGTTAAATGGCTCATATAAGCATCTTGATATGTGGCTCGAGAGTGTGCTCTCTTGTTATGTATCCTTATGGGTACCCCTGAATATGAATTGATGATTTCTGACTTGTACACTTCGAGTGTACTAACTGTGTATCCATCGATGTTTTCAATAATTCAACGGGTAAAATCTTGATATGAGAAGTTATGAATACGAAATGAATTATTAGAAGTATCTGCCTGAAATACATGAAAATGATGATACATGATACATGGAAATATAAGATAATGATATATGAACATGGAATTTGTTAAATAAATTTGTTCATTCATTCATGATTAAAGAATTGTACACCTCGAGTGTACTACTCGTGTGACAATCATATTTCAAATGAATTAATGAGAAAAGTTTTGATATGAAATAATCCAAACCTGGGACAAAATATTATGGAAATGTACTTGAAATACATGGGTATGATTTGTATATGTTATTTGAATTCATGATATGGAAAGTATATGCATATGGAAATTTGGTTATTATTAAGCCCATGCATGTTTCTTGACGGTTATATGAAATAGTATGAATTAGAAATGAACTATCACACATACATACATGAAATACATGGAAATGACATTACCTGATTTAATGATGCATAAATTGGTGGTTACATGAATATGAATCATGCTTGAAGACTATGTCCTTAAGGGCTATTATACGTGTTTAGTTGGCTAATATGATGAGGATATGTGTTTACGGCTTGTGACCAAATTGGCTGATAGTGCCTTGCATGTTTATTTTGAACATACATATATGACAAGTTATTTATCATGTTATACGAACTTACTAAGCATTATATGCTTACTCTATTTTATTTTTGTAATACCCTGAAATTACTACAGTAAGAAAGTAAGATATTATCCTTGATATAGTAAAGTAAGGAAATAAAGTGACAAAAAGGGAAATTTTGAGTTATGTCAACATTGGGAAGTATATTATGATATATTAATTCAATAAAGGACTAAATCGTAAATGTGAGAAAATTTTTGTTACCCAAGAGTAAATACTTAAAATTTGAGAGGTTAAAGTGTAAATATAAAAAAAGTTGAAGGACCAATGGTGCAAATATTTTAAGGGTAGAATGATCTAAGGAAAATGGATAAATTAGGACCAAATTGAATAGGTGAAGAATAATGAGGGATTAAATCATAATTTTATCAAATTAACTGATGACTCAAGGATGGAATTTTAAAAGATCATAAAGGACAAAATGGTCAATTAGTAAGAGAGAGAATTCTAGAATGTAATGATTATGTTGATGATATTTTAAATTAATTAATTAGATAAATATTATTTTATTAATATTTTAATAGGATATTTTTAAATATTTTATTTATTTATGGCTAATATAAAAAGAAAGAAAGGTGAAAAAAATTTCTTCATCTTCCATCCAAGGCTTGCAATGCCTATGAAAAGAGAAAGAAAGAAAGTTTTACTTTCTTTACAATTTGGTCCTTCCACAAAAAATTCATCATTTTCACCTAGAAATCAAAAGCATTTCCATGGTTGCCAAAGAGAAAAATAATAAGGAGACTTTGGGGAGCTAGAATATCAAGTTAGATTCAAGAAATAGAAGCTGGAGGAGAGAGAAAATCAAGTTAAAGATTAAAATCAATATGACAAGGTAAGAACATCAAGATTTTCATATATTTTTAATTTTGATATTATTGAAAAAGTATGGAAATGATGTTAATGTAGAGTTTTATTATATAAGGTTCTATGTTATTGATATGTTAGTGGAGAGAAATAAGAGAAAGTGATGAGAAATATTATGGAGAAAGGAAATAAGGGTGTTATAAACTTGGTAATTGACATTTTGCACTAAAATAGTTTTAGACAGCAGTAATAGTCAAACTTTGAAAAATCACCAAAACTTGTGAAAATCGAATTAGAGAATGAATAAATATAAAATTAAAGCTTATTGAGTCTAGTTTTTCATAGAAGAAGCGGTGTAAGCAATGTAATTGTAAATTATAAGTTATAATAAATTTTGTGAGACAAGGTCAGAATGATTTCGGGTTTCCCTATTCTGACTTTGGAAAATCATCAAAAATTGTAAAAAAATAATTAGGGGCTTAAATTTATATGTTTAAATCCTTAATGAGTCTATTTTGAAGAGAAAAAATAGAGGCATCCTTCAAATAATTTTTAGTAAGGAAAGGTCGAAGCTATCAAACAGCAGAATAGGGATAATTTTGAAGATTTTACTGTACTTATTGGTTAAACTATAAATTTTGAAAATTTTATGGTAGAAAGATATTTGAGTCTAGTTTCAAAAAAATCAAGCGGATCTTAATTTGGAATTTTGTAACTCAAGATATAAATAATTTAGTGACTGACTCAAATGGACAACTTTGAATAAACATATAAGTAAATAGTGAGATTATAAATAATGTTATTTATGAGCATGTTATATACATGAAGGATGTGGAATGGAGAGAAGGAGAGGAAAATATATGAATATTAAGTTGGCAAGAGTATACATTAAAAATGGTTAATTGATGTGTGATATTTATGATGGTCAAGTAATATGATCGTACCTAAAAACTAACTATTATCACGATAAAGGCAAGCGCACCTATCGAACAGTAGTATAGTTGAGTGGCAAGACTGGAATGTCGAACCTACAGGAACTAAAAGTACTAGTAATAACTTTCTTTCTATTATCTAGCCTAGAAATAAAGGGGAATTATTTTAAACTAAAATTTAACTAAACTAAAACGCGACAAAGAGTAAATTGGGGAAAATACTTTTGGAAAACTGATTGATAAAGGCAATACCCAAGGAAGAATCCACCTAGACTTCACTTGTTATTAGACTCTAAACTAGACAATTTATTCACTTGACTTGATCTGTAGAAATCCCTAATTTATGTTAATATCTCTTTCAAGACTAAGAATAACTAACCCTAGGTTGATTAATTGAAATTTCTTTCTAATTAAAACCCCTAACGTTGCATTAACTCGATCTATGGACTCCCTTATTAGATTTGACTCTAATCCGGCATATTTTCATCGTCCTATGTTAAGGATTACGATCAACTCTGCTTAATTGTGTTGGATCTACTCTTAAAAAGGGACTTTTGTTCCACTGAATAAACACATTCGGCTTGAATTAATATCCTAAAATATTAACACAAGAATTAATAACACAATTAAGAACAAATTCAAGTATTATCATATAATTCAGATAATAATAATAAGATCCATCTTAGGTTTCATCCCCCTCAGGTATTTAGGGGATTTAGTTCATAATTATAAAAGAAAACTTCTCAAGATAGGGAAAACAACAAAACATAAAGAACCCAAAAACTTCGAGAGAAATTGAAGGAAGATCTTCAGTCTTGATGTAAATCATTGCTTCCGAGATGAATCAATCAGCGTTCTTCGAGTAATTCCTTGCTTTCTACTCTGTGTGTCCCTTTGTTCCTCCCTTAGGGTGTTTTTATAGACTTTGGAATGCCCAAAATACCCAAAAATTAGCTTTTTCCGCGTGAAATTGAAGTAGGGCTCGACAAGGACACGTCCTTGTGAGGTTGATCAGGCTGTGTTCAACACTGATAAATCCATACGAGCGTGTGGTTTACCCGTGTGAAAATGCCTTAGGCCGTGTTAATGCTAATTTGGGCCCATTTTGTCCGTTTTTGGCCCGTTCCTTACTCTTTTCTTTTCCTTATGCTCACCTAAGTATAAAACATGATGTTAAAGGATTAGGAACATCATATTCCTCAATTCTAATGATAAATCATCCATAAATGTGCCAAAAATGGGGTAAAAATATGTATATATTATGGTTTATCACTAATTTGCATATTTTAGGCTTAGGGACTAAATTGAATAAAAGTAAAACATTAGAGGCAATTTTGTAAAAATTTCAAAAATGACCAAATTGCATGAAATACATTTTTTACTATCTAAATTGATAAATTGAATGAAATTATTAATTTAGATCAAGATTGGGTGAGAAATCGAGGAAAAATTGAAAATTTCCAAAAATTCTCCTGAATCTTTGTATTTTTACAATTTATCCAGGTAATTTGTGTAATTAAATTGTGTATATTTATACACTTGAATTAAATGTTGTGTATGTATCTTGTACAAATTTTTTATATATATAACATTGAAAATATATCTGACAAAACCCAATAAATGATAATAATCAATCAAGGATAAATGATAAAAATATTACTTTTATGCTTGAAATGAATGTAGAATGTGTTTATTAGAATTATATAAATATTGTAAATTTATAAAATAATAGATGCCTAATAATGTCTGAAAAATGTCAAATCTCTTTGAATAAATGAAAAATCGATGGATAGGTGATTGCCTATATTGAATGAGGTCCTGCATTTGTTGCAGAATGGATTTAACTCAGATGAGTAATCCTGTTGACCTCATTAATGATAGGATTTAGCCCGGATGGGTAATCTTGATAAGTCTCTCGAGCATTATGAGATAAAGTTCTGTGAGTATAGTGATTTGTAGTAATTCTGTATAAGTTGTGGACTATCGGAACTCTGTGTGAGCAACGGGGTATAAGTATAGTGATTGGTAGTAATTCCGCATAAGTTGTGGACTACCGTAGCTCTCTGTAAGCATCGAGATATATGATTTATCCAGTTGTGATCTTGCATATGTTGCAAACACAAATGTAGCTCTGTATGAGCGTCCAGACATGACTCGCAAGAACTACATGAGATATGGGTATCCGGTGCTCTTATGACACGACTTTCCTGGCTAGAAGTTTTTTGTGAACTATACATGATAAGTGGCTCTTCTAAGCATACTTGATTAGCCTGGATGAGCCTAGTGACACATGAAACATGATCTGCTCATATGACTTGAAAAGGTAGCTCGAGAGTTTTGTACACTTAGGGTGTACTACGTGAAAGTATCCATCGATATTTCAATAATTCAATGGGAAAAATCTTGATATGAGAAAAATATGAACATGAAATGAATTAGTAAGTGTATCTTTTTGAAAATACATGAAAAGGATAATAAACGATATATGGAAATATGAGATGATGATATACGAACATGGAAGTTATTTGATCAATGTATTCATTCATGAGTATAGAATTGTACACCTCAAGTGTATTAATCATTTGATAATGATATTACATATAATTTAGTGGACAAATTTTTGGCATGAAATAATTTGAATTCAAGACAAATTATTATGAAAATGTACTTGAATTACAGGGGTATGACTTGAATATGCTATAATAATACATGATGTGAAAAATATATGTGCATATGAAATCTAATGAGCGTTGAGCCCATATATGTTTCTTGATATATTTATATGAATTGAGTGATTAACAAAGGTGATAAGGATGGGTGGTAGGACTTGTGATGAAATTGATTGAATATGCCTTACATGTATAATGTGAATATAAATGAATGTTACCATAACGCTACAAATTTCTTCTTTTTGTTTTTGTAAAAGTGTGACACAAATATTTGTCGGCTTCAATGGTTAAATGTTCTGGGTATGTCTGAGAGGCCCTAAGTTCAAGCCTTGTCTTGGGAAAATTTTGGTATTTTTCAGAATAAAGCCTTAACCTTATTCAGTGGGTTTAAGTTTAATTATTTGTAAGTACACATCAGAATAGGTTTGCTTGTTTGGTGGTTAAGTGGAGTGTTAGGTTGCTGAAAGTCCTATGTTCGAATCCCTGCGTGAGAAAGGGGAAATATTTTTGCTTTAGGCGTGTGGCGTGTAGAGAAGTTCGAATTAAATTAAAATTCTGAATAGTGGAGATGTGGTGGGGATTGTGGGAGCAAGTTAAGGGATTGAGGGGTTATCAAATTAGATTTTATTTCTTCTTTTTCAAATTTTTTTGTTTCCTCCCCAAAAATTCTTCTAATGCCAATTTTCTTGTCGTTCTTTGATTCAGTCTGCAGATTCTGCGCTCCTTCATTTTTCTTATGGTAAGTGGGGTAAGTTTTACTCGTTCCAAGAGTGAATTTCCGTTTAGTACAATTTAAGATAGGAATTTTGTTTCGTTAGTCTTTTTGCTAGGTTTTTATAATAGCAACTTGCGAAGACTTAGGTTTTAAACTTGGTAGACTGTAGGCAGAAAGCTCAGAGTGTTGGGGTAAGTAAGGATTTTGGCTAATTGAATGGTTGCTGGCTTTGGTTTCAGATTAATCAGATTAAGATTGTGTTTTGTATGTTAATTTTAGGTTCTGTAGTGCTCAGGGATCGTTTTAGCATCAACTGTTAATAGGTGTGTACCTGCCAATACAGAAAACAAGGTTTCGACGAAAGCCGAAAACCTCACTGTTGATGCCACACGGGCGTGTGGTAGGCCATGTGCGACAACACGGCCGTGTGTTGACGAATGCCAGGTCGTACGTCAAAGACAGCTGTGTGATGGCCAGATAAGCCGTGTGCGACACACGGGCTAGACTGGTTTGAACTGTATGGGCCACACAGGCGTGTGGGTCCACACGGGTAGTCTACACGAGTGTGTGGGAACTTGGGCCAGGCCATGTGATCCATACGGGCTAAGGCTAATCTGGGCGTGTGGGCTCATTTAACTAAAATGTTTCCTAAGGTTGCACGAGTCGCCCCAGTCGATTCTGAACCTACTGTAGGGTCGGTAAGCGCTACTTAGACCCTAAATCGTGTGATCTAAATCGATAATGTATGTATTGAGCATGTTAAATTTATGCTTGTTTATCGATCCGTATGTATGATTGATAACTAAAGTTTAGCATGTATATCTGTATGTTTGTATTAAGTATGTTTAGTTGCATTTGCATTGCGGTAGGATAATTGATTATTGGAGGAACTGTACTGAAAGGCTTTCATGTCTATTATCTGGCAACTCAGGTGCAATATTATTGATATGTGTCGTATTCGGTACGACCTGGTGTGTAGGGCTGGGTGGGTGTTTTAAACCCCACATGGTGTGTAGGGATGGTCAGAGATGGTGTGTAGAGGCTAGTGGGTAGGATACTGATTTCTGTATTGTATGCATAACTGTATCTGAGATGGGCTATGGCCCTAATTTATATCTGAAACTGTATTTGAATGGGGTAAGGCCTAAACCGTAACTGTATTTGTAATGGGCTTGGGCCCAGACAACTTTTGACTGATAACTGTTGATTGACGGTATGCATGTCTTAAACGGATTGGTGCGGTGGGAGACTCAACAATGGCCACATGTCTATTGAACTGTTTTACTTTCATTTATGGTTTTTATTTCTTTTTTTTTGGGGTATTTTTGATATAATTTGGGACTCTTGTGTTGTTTGCCTTTATTTTGAATTTTAACTATTTACATGGACTTTTAAACTGCAAAACTCAACGAAAACTCAGTTTAATTAAAAATAGTGTTTTACCTAAACACGAACGGTTTTCTTTAAATATCACAGTTTTCAAAAGCTTCCACTACAGAATATGCTTTTAAATGAATCAAATTAGCGATAAAATGGTTTTGAAATTGACGAGAGATAAATAGAAGCTAATAAACAGAAAAGGTTTTACAAATTCGATTTCAAATCCCATTCTATGTAACATCGTCAGATTCAGTCATAACACCTAGGCCGAGTTTGGGGTGTTACATTTAGTGGTATCAGAGCCAGGTTGCAAAACTCGGCTGTGGATTTTGGGTTTAAAAACTTGTAATTTAAAAAATTGATTCTCAAATGATTTGAAATGATTTGACTGAGTATGTGGTACACCGAGTCTCCGACGCTGATCCTATAAGTTTTCTGAATTTTGATAAACTGATTCGATAGTCTATTCTGAAAATACTGTAGTTATTGTATATTGAAACTGTAGTGAAACTAAAACTGTAGTGAAACTGATAGAGACTATACATGTGAAAAATAAACTCTAAATTTATGATACTGCTTCACTTGAAACATCTTGATAAACGCTAAATTATACATATTTTTACCTCATGTTTAGCCTATATTTTGGATGAATTATTATTAATTTAGTGAGAACTGATGCTCTTAATCTTTCTTTTTCATATTTTATACTCAGAAGAGTATAGGGAAGAGAAAAGAACGGAAAATGGACCGAAAACCGGAGAAAATGGGCCAAAATGTGAAAACGCAAGGCCCAAGAAGTCACCACACGGCCGTGGCACACAAAGATCACATGGTCCAGCCCCGACAAGCACGGCCAGGCCACCCGGCCGTGCCCCAATCAACAGAATCTCACACGGCCCCTTATCGAAGTACACTAGCGTGGCACACGGGCGTGTTCTAGTCGTGAGGAAGAGGAATTTCACTCGGATTTAGATGCTTAGAGGGTAAGAAAGGCTCCCCAAAGCTCTACATAAAGACCCTAGGAGGCAACTCTAAGGATGTACTCTTTTCTCCCAAAAAAGAGCGCCATCTTTCAGCCAACACAAAAAGTGAAAGCAAGGGATTACTCCAAGGAAAGCCGATTGATTCATCCCAGAAGCCAGAATTCTACATCAAGACAGAAGATCTCCCTAAAATTCCTTCAGGGGTTTTTTGGTTTCTTTATGTTTTGTTATTTATTATCTTCTAAGATGTTTCTTTTCTTAATTATGAACTAAACCCTCCAAATACTTGAGGGGGATGAAACCTAAGACAGATCTTGCTATTATTTATTGAAGTTATATGATAATTGCTTGAATTGTTTTTAATTATGTGTTCTTCATTCTTGATTTAATAATCTTAGGTATTACTTCAAGAAATTGATGTGCTTAGAGCAGAGGAGCAAAAGTCCCTGTAATAAGAGTAGATCTACCATAATTAAGCGGACTTGCATGCAACCCTAGACATAGGGCGACATAAATCTGCCGGATTAGGGTCAAACCTAATATGGGGATCCATAAATCAAATTAATGCAACCTAGGGAGTTAATTAATAAAGGAACTTTAATTAATAACTTAGGCCTAGTTGCTCTATGCCTCGACAGAGGGTTTAGCATAAGTTAAGGATCTCTACGGATCAAGGTAAGTAATCAATTATATAGTTCAAGAAGTCAATAACAAGTGAAGTCTAGTGGATTCTCCCCTGAGTATTGCTCATATCAATCAGTTTTCCTGAAAATTTTTCCTCAATTTACTTTTTGTGCACTTTTAGTTAGTTTTAGAATTAGTTTAAATCAACTCTCTTTATTTTTAGGCTAGATAATAGAAAGGAAGTAAGTACTTGTACTTTTGGTTCCCTTGGCTATAATAACTCGGTCTTGCCACTAAACTATACTACTGTTCGATAGGTGCGCTTGCCTTTAATATCGTGATATTAGTTAGTTTTGGTGTAATCAGTTTTATAAATTTTATTACTTAATATCGCGAGCCGTTATCACATCTGTTAATAAATACTGAAACTGTAATTGATTCATAAAATTCGTAATAAGATAAATCCGAATAGACATGAGCACACAAGGTATCCATGGGTGTGGTACACGAGGCCAAAGTAGAGGCCGTTGAGAGGCTCGAGTTGAGTCCTCATCTATGGGCAGTATACCGAACCTAGATACGAGTGAGACGCTGGTATTGCCTACAACTGAGACTGGGTTTCAATATCGCATGGCTGGGGACGTTGCATTGTCTCAAGCTATACTAAGCATACTGAAGAGGGTCGCTGGGCCCAATACTAGATCTGGGGGCGGAGGGTTGGTTATGGAACGACTCCTGTCCAATGGAGCTGAACTTTTTAGGGGTGTCACTAGAGTCGCCCCTAATATGGTTGAGTACTGGATAGAGGCCACCGAGCAGAATATGGATGACCTTGATTGCACCCCTGAGCAGAAATTGAAGGGTACAGTCTTTTTGCTTCACGATGAGGCCTATCAGTGGTGGTTGACCGTTAAAGAGGGCACTCAGCCCGAACGTTTGACTTGGGGTTCTTTAATACCGCATTTCAGAGCAAGTATGTAGGAGTCAGGTACATTGATGCTCATAGGCGTGAGTTTCTGAATCTCACACAGGGAGACCTATCTATGGACGAGTATCAGACAGAATTCCTAAGACTGAGCCGCTATGCCGGAGGTATGGTGGCAACTGAGTATTAGAGGTGTGTCTATTTTAAAGACTACCTGAGAGATAATCTAAGGGTATTGATAGCTCCACAAAGGGAGCGAGAGTTCTCCATTCTGGTAGAGAAGGCAAAGATTGCTGAAGAGGTCAAGTGCACGAAGCGCCAAAACAGAGACTGTGAGAGGGGTAAGAATAAGAGGGATTCAGAGCCCTCGAGTTCTGTACAGAGGCCTAAAAAAGGCCAAGTTTAATGGGCCAGTTAGAGCCAGGCCCCCTATTATTTCTACTGGATTGCAGCCTAGTGGAGATTATGGTAGATGCCATCAGGGCTAATGTTAGAGGAGGACTAGAGCTTGTTTAAGGTGTGGTTCATTAGAGCACTGCATTTGAGAGTGTCTACACCAATCAGGTACAAGCTCCAGGTTCTGGTACTGTGCAGCCACCGAGAGTAGTTCAGCAGCCACCTAGGGGCCGTGGTTAGGCTAGGGGTGGTAACTGTATCGATCGTGGATAGAGAGAACTGGGTAGAGGTGCTGGACAGACTAAGGCGTTGCAGCCTGCTTTTGTTTATACTGCTCATTGTCGAGAGAACAGAGATGCTCCCAACGTCATTACGGGTACGTTCTTAATTCATGATGTACCTTATATTGCTTTGATAGGCATAGGGTCCACATATTCCTATATAGCTAGCACTGTGTCTGAAAACTTGGGGATTTTGGTTAAGAGTACTTCTAGTAAAGTGATTGTGCTGAGTCCACTAGGGCAATTGATTCAGGTTAGCAAACTGTATAGATATGTTCCATTAGAGTATCAAGAGACAGTATTTTTGGCTAATTTGATGGAGCTTCTGTTTGGGGAGTTTGACCTAATTTTGGGAATGGACTGGTTGGTCAAACATCAAGTAAGTTTGGACTGTGCGACTAAGAGGGTCGTCTTAACAACCGAGGAGGAAATGAGGTGGTTATAATTAGAGAACATCAGAATTATTTGTCTAATATGATCTCTACACTGGGGTTGAAAAATTGGTTTGTAAGGGATGTGAGGCATACTTGGCCTATGTTAGTGTTTCCGCTTCTAGGACTCTACAGTAAAGCACATCAAAACTATAAGAAATTTTCTAGATGTCTTTCCTGAGGAGCTATCAGGTTTACCCCCGAATCAGAAAGTGGAATTTGAGATTGAACTTCTTCCTGGTATAGCTCTGGTGTCTATCGCTCCCTACCGAATGGCACCAAAGGAGCTTACGGAGCTTAAAGCTCAGATTCAAGAGTTGTTGGATCGTGGGTTCATCCGTCTCAATGTGTATCCATGGGGAGCACAAGGAGTTGTTGGCTCCCTAATCTTGTATTAACTCGATCTATGGCTCCCCATATTAGATTTGACTCTAATCCGGTAAATTTTCGTCGTCCTATGTCTAGGATTGCGATCAACTCCGCTTAATTGTGTTGGATCTACTCCTATGCAGGGACTTTTGCTCCTTTGTATAAGCACATTCGACTTAAATTAATATCCAGAAAATATCAATTCAAGAGTTAAAAACTCAATTAAGAACAAATCAAATATTTATCATATAGTTCAAATAACAATTGATATCGCGTGATATGCAATAATAAAATTTATAAAATATGATCGTACAACAAACTAACTAATATCACAACTTAAGGCAAGCGCACCTATCGAAAAGTAGTATAGTTTAGTGGCAAAACCGAGATATCGAACCCAAAAGAACCAAAAGTACTAGTACTAACTTTCTTTCTATTATTTAACCTATAATTAAGAGGGGGTTTTTATTAAACTAAACTAAGAATGCACAAAAAGGGAATTGGGGAAGAAACTCTTTGGGAAAACTGATTGATTTGGACAATACTCAAGGGAGAATCCACCTAGACTTCACTTGTTATCAACTCTTGAGCTAGGCGATTTATTCACTTCACTTGATCTGTAGAAATCCCTAATTTATGTTAATACCTCCGTCGAGGATAAGAACAACTAATCCTAGGTTGATTAACTGAAATCTCTTTCTAGTTAAAACCCCTAGTCTTGCATTAACTCGATCTATGGATCCTCTTATTAGGTTTGACCCTAATCTGGTAGATTTATGTCGTTTTATGTCTAGGGTTGCATGCAACTCTGCTTAATTATACTAAATCTACTCTTAAACAGGGACTTTGCTCCTCTAAATAAGCACATCAATACTTGAATCAATATCATGGAATATTAAAGCAAGAATTACGAACACATAATTAAGAACAATTCAAGTATTTATCATATAACTCAAGATAAAATAATAACAAGATCTGTCTTAGGTTTCATCCCCCTCAAGTATTTGAGGGATTTAGTTCATAATTATAAAAAAAAACATCTCAGAAGAATAAAGATAACAAAACATAAAGAACCCAAAAACCCTTGTAGGAAATTGAAGGGAGATCTTCAGTCTTGAAGGAGAATCTGGCTTTTGAGATGGATCAATCGGCTTCACTTGGAATAATTCCCTGCTTCTATTCTCTGTGTTGGCTGGAATAAGGCACCTTCTTGAGGTGAGAAAAGTTCTCCTTTGTAGTTGCCCCCTGGAGTCTTTATATAGAGCTTTGGAGTGCCTTTCTTAGCCCTTAAGTAGCCTTTTCTGAGTAGAATTGAACTTCCTCACGACAGGGACACGCCCATATGCCACGGCCGTGTAACTTCAACAATGGGCCGTATTCGGGTCTGTTTGGTATGGCACGGCCGTGTGAGTCGGGGTTGGGCCATGTTTGAGCTTTTAAGGTGGCACGGCCGTGTGGCACGGCTGTGTGGCGAACTCCCAAGCTATGTTGATTATTGAATTGGGCCTAAATTGCCCGTTTTTGGCCCATTCCTTGCTCTTTTCTCTTCCCTATGCTCACTTGAGTATAAAACATGAAATTAAAGGTTTAAGAGCATCAATTTACAAAATTAAGGGATAATTCATCCAGAAATTAAGCTAAGCATGGGGTAAAAACAATTATAATTTATTGTTTATCAACAATAACAAGATTCGTCTTAGGTTTCATCCCCCTTAGATATTTGGGGTTTTAGTTCATAATTATAAAAAAAAAAACATCTCAGAATAAATAAAATAACAAAACATAAAAAAACCCAAAATTCCTGAAAGGATAGAAGGGAGATCCTCTGTCTTGATGTAGATCCTGGCTTCTGAGATAGATCAATCGGCTTTCCTTCGAGTAATTCCCTGCCTTTAACTCCCTGTCTTGGCGGGAATAATGTACTCGGCACTGTCCCCTTTGTAGTTGTCTCCTAGGGTCTTTATATAGAGTTTAGAATGTCCTTCTTAACCCTTAAGTAGCCTTTTCCGAGTGAAATTGAACTTCCTCACGACAGGGACACGCCCGTGTGCCACGCCCGTGTGAGTCGATGTAGAGGCAATGCTAGAACCTATTTATGTGGCACGGCCGTGTGACACGCCCGTGTGGTGAACCTCCAGGCCGTGTTGATTCCTCGCTTTGGACCATTTTCTCTGTTTTCGGTCCGTTTCTTGTTCTTTTCACTCCCCTAAGCTCACCTGAGTATAAAACATGAAATTAAAGGTTTAGGAGCATCAAATTCCACAAATAAATGAATAATTCATCCATAAATGTGCTAAGCATGAGGTAAAAACATGTATAATTTTCGGTTTATCACCTAGCCTCGCATCGCTAGAGCACCACATCACATAAGGTGGGTCCATACAATACTCAAAAGATATATATGGAAGAGCTCTTACCAACATATATCAATCCAATGTTGGATTATCAGTGCACCCGTGGCGCAATGTAAAAATTACTCCAATGATCGCAAACTAAGAATTCATGTGCGAGGAATGGTTCAGGTTTCTAAATCGAAAAATAACGGTTCGTAATTATACCTCCGTAGAGGATGTGTAGAACAGTTTTGATTCTACATAAGAAATTGTTTCACGAACCACAGCTGCAATAAAAAATTCTGGCCTTCACATAATCCACTTGAGTGATCAATGATCCAGATACAAAAACCCAACTTTTAGAGAGGTTTCTGGTTTTTCGATATTCCCCTTAGTCTGTTAGAACTTTGTGAAATTCATGATAAAAGAAATTGAGATATATGTGTAGAGGTGATCATGGGTCAGGCCGGGCCGGGTTTGGGCTGGGCCTAGAAAAAAATTTTGACCCATTTTCTAGGCCCGACCCGAAATATGAGCCTAAAATTTTATCCAGGCCCGGCTCAGAATAAAAATGCTAGGCTCGAGCCTAGCCCATATTATTTTTTTTGCTTATTTCATTAAAAAATTTAAAAATATAATAAATTAAATAAATTTAAAAACATAAAAACAAATATTAAAACAAGAAACAAAATAAAATTGAGATAAACAATTCTTAAAATAATACACAAACTAAAAAAAATAAAGTTAAAAATTACATATGCTTAAAAATATATATATATTTATATAATTCAGGCCGGGCCCGGGCCCGGGCCAAAAAAAGTTGACCCGAGGCCCGGCCCGTTTTCTAAACGGGTCTCATATTTTTGCCCAAACCCATATTTCGGGCCTATATTTTTACCCAAACCCTCCTATTTTTTGGGTGGGCCTTCAGGCCGGGCCGGGCCGCCCAACCCATGATCACCTCTATATATGTAGAGTTTTATTCAAAGTCTCTTGTGTTGAAAAAATCCGATTTGAAAACAATTTTCCTGTACTGCAAAAAATTAAAATTTTAAAAACGAGCTGGTATTTGATATTGATAGCAATAAACCATTTACCAAAAATGCACTTGTGTTTTCGGCTAGACGGATCCTTGTTGTTCCCGACTTTCAAACGAACGTCCTTCTTTCATTATCCTCATACCAAGAATTGCTTCGAGTATAGAATCAAACGAATTCGAATCAAGCACAGAGCTAAAAATACTTTATTTACTTTTAGTGGGAAAGTAAATCTCTCTTTAATAGAAACCGGTAGAATTGTTATTTCGAAATATAGATTTTATACTTAAAAATAAATTCTCACTATTTTCAACCAGAATAAAAACATCTCAAATTTGTGTAATACTTACTTGTGTATTTAGCCCTACTGATGCCATCTATTTATAGGGAAAAAATGTAAAACACTTGTTGAATTGTAAAAGTTTATTTTAGTAGAAAAACTAAATTCTAGTCTAACTAGAATTAAGGGGCGCAACCCTAGTTAAATAAACCAAGGCTTGTCATCCTATGTACTATCATGAGAGGTTTTTGGGCGTCTTCCATATCAGGTTTAATTATCAGTGTTTCTTAAACTTTTAATTCAGTACTTTATAATTCAATGCAACCGAACACTTGTTTTTTATTTTCAAAATAAACATCATAAATTAATTTAAATAAACAAATTAATTTCTCAATTGAATAATTTTCTTAACCCAATTCTAATTTCGTTAAAATCATGGCGACTTTATCGTAAAAAAATTTATGAGAAAATATATTTAATATTTATACATTCAACGGATTCACTATGACCAATTAATTTATTTCTATTTTTGAAATTTAATTATTTAATTAATTAAATAATAATTTGAAAATTTATAAATTCATTTTCAGGCCATTTCATTTAAAGAATGTTTCTCATTTCTCTAACTTTACCATTTCTATATATTTCTGTTCATTTGGTTCAACATGCAATTCATTTATGGTTTCAACGAGCTAGCAGAGGGACTGATTGGACATATGCGATTAAAGGTCAAATAATTTATAATTAAATTCTAACTTTTCGCCTATTAATTATAAACTCATTTAATCACGAAGTCATTCCACTATAGTATCGTAACTAAGCTCTCCCTAATGGCATACCATTATGAAAGCAACTCGATCAGTGCTCGTCCAATGACCTTATCATAAGTGTGTTACCCTCATAAGATATCTTTAATATCTTTGGGATAAATCTGATCTCCCAACATGATTCTATTTTATCTCATGGTAATCATTATATCTTCATGAAAAGTCAATTACTATCAAATAGTAATTAAGTCATTCATCACAAAAATGAACAACCCATGACCATTTTTATTTTTCATCTACCATGTAATGCCAATAAGAGGATATCATTTACCCATATCTTGAATTATGAATTCCACTATTTTGAATGACGCTACATGCTGTAGAAGTCGTATACCTAACACATTATCTTTTAGTTCCTTATCTATTTGAACTCATGGTTTTATTCACATCAAAGTATACGATTCACACATACATAGTCTGTCATCCACTCAGGATTAAGGTATGTCATACTTTGAACATCACAAGTGAATAAATCCATAAATGAATTCAATATCCATTATTCTTAGGTTCAATCTGATGTATTGTCAGTCCACTCAGTCACATCTATTATAATAGCCTAATTTTCAGTGATGTCAGAAACAGTGGTTCGAGGCCACTAAATCCAGAAAATGAGCTCATAAATTATATTATTTAATATCTACGGTCAAATGTGGTTTTTAAAAGATTTTGAAATAGTAATTTGTGTTTTATAAAGATTTATTATATCAAATGATTCAGAAAATGAGGTATCGAGACATCAATTTTATAAAACAATCAGTAAATATTTTTATAAATATTTACGGAGTATCATTAAGGTAGTATTAAAACTTCTTTAAAAAATTTTAACGTTTCGGTAGTCAATTAATTAAAAAGGACTAAATTGAAAAAAGTGCAAAACTTGCTAAAGTGATTAAATAGCTTAACAATTAAATAAAGGAGGATTACAAGGGAAAATGGACCCATTTTAAATGGTTGAGACAACATACCCTAAAAAAAATCAAGGATTTTATGCGATTAAGGGTAAAATTGAAAGTAAAACAAAGTTTATATGGCCAAATGTGATTTTAATAGTTTCTAGACATTTTCTTCATCATATTTCTATAAAAAGTAGCCATTGAAGAGGGTTTAAGTTGGTATTTCCTATTTTAGCTTCATGTAAGTTTAATTATTGCTTTTCCCTTGAAATTTTTATGTTTTAAGACTTTTACAATTAGGTCCAACTTACTATTTCATTAGTTTTTTATTTAGTTGAAAATTTTGGAAGATACCACTGATAAGTTCATATGATTTTAGTTATTGTATAATGAAATTGAGATGTTGATGAGTATTTAAAGGTATTTTATTAAGGAATTTTAGATGAAATCATGTTTTAGGGATTAAATTGAAAATTTGTTGAATTCATGAAAAATTCATAAATTTCATGGAATTTATGGGATGCTATTGATATATATATATATATATATATATATATATGAAATTATTTAGGCTTGGAATGAGGAATAAATTGCATGAATTTCATTTTCCGAGCCTAGGGATGAATTTCATTTTGCATAAGATGTGAATTAAAGTAAATTGAATGTAAGTTGTATTAAATTGATGTTAAATTTAATCATATAGATCCGGATAGACCAAATATGGAGCTAGATCGAGGTAAAAAAAAGTGACAGATTAGTAGACATCAATTCACGAACACTTATCGAGGTAAGTTCGTGTAACCAAATTGTGTATATTTATATGCTTATATTGAATGATGAATATGAAAAGTGTATAATGTTATGTATGTATATATATAATTTATTTTATAACCGACAATCCTTGATAAATAAATAAGTTCTGTTTGGATAATGAAACTCGATTGGATACAGGGTTCTGTTTCCCGAAATGGTAATGTTCTTGCATATGTTGCGGACATACTGTAGATCGAAAGAGCATCCCGTTACAAGCCCTATCAAGCTTCCCATAATAGTGCTCTTGTGAGCTTCTCGTTAAATGCTCTTCGGAGCATCTCGAATGGTCGTGATCTACATATGTTGTAGACACACCCACTCTTTAACAAGTGTTCTATTTATAAGTTCTTTGTGAACCTCCCGTTAAAGGCTCTCCCGAGCTTCCTATTAGTGCTCACTTGAACTTCTCGTTATATGGCTATCTGGTGTTTTCTGTTTAATTGCTCTTCGGAGATACCCATTATAAGTTCGCACGAGCTTTCTGATTATGACTCTTATGAGCTTTTTGTTATTAAGCCCGAACAAGTTTCCCGTTATATGCTCATATGAGCATTCTGTTATATGGCTGAGAGTGTGTTTTCTGATTAAGTGATCTAATGAGTACTCCCGGTTATGAATTGACGGATTCCTGATTTGTATACTTTATGTGTACCACTCTCGTATCCATCAAGATATTAAATGATTCAACGGGTAAAATCTTGACATGAGAATATGTGAAATCAAAATGAAGCTGTATTTAGTATATACATGAAATATATGGAATTCTAGTACTTGATGAGCTCATCCCTGTAATTAATACACTTATGAAATATATGACTAACATGTTGTTGAGGTTATGTGTGTTAGGCTAATAGATAAATTGCTTTAGATGTATTTTTGCATGTATACTATAAATGTAAATGCATGGTAAGTTAATTTCCTGTTATACAAACTTACTAAACATTGAGTGTTTACTCAATGGTATTTCTTTTGTTTTATAGTACTCAGAAGCTCATTGGGTTGGAAGCTTGGCGGAGATCACTTACACTATACATCAGCTTACTTCGGTAAAATTATGAAATTATTTTTAGATATAATGGCATGTATAGGTTTGGTTAGCCAATGTTGGCATACAAATGTTTTGGTTGTAAATGACCATTGGAATGGCTTGTGATGAATGTGTTTTAGTAGATTAACTTATGAGTTAATTTCATGTTTGATATAAGTGTTTAATGTGGTTTATGAATATTAGTATGATATTAAATATTTATGATCAAATAGATAAGTTTACAAATATGGATTTATAAAGTAATATGGTATGCATGAAACTTGAGTTTGGCTTGATTTAAATGATTTGGATTGAATTTTGGATGAATTAAAGTGTTTGTGTAGGTGGATGACCAAATGGGTGAGAAATAGGGCTTGGAGAATGGCCATATTTCATCCACACGGGTAGAGACATGGGCGTGTCACACACGGCCTAGCGCACGGGCATGTGTTGTAACGACCTCAAAAGTACGAGTATCGAAAAATGAGTTATTGAGTCTCCGTTTTTAGTAAACGGACTCGTAAATATTTATTAAAAATATTTGCAAAGTTAGTTATGTGTTTAATTAGGTTTTAATTAAGTGAATCTAGTTAAATTTAGAAAAAAAAAAATTAGTGAAAAGGACTAGATTGAATAATTGATAAAAGTCTAATTATAGACTAATAGAAATTATAAAGGACCAAAATAGGAATTATGCCATTTGTTATTTGATGAGACGGCAATTGTTGATAAAAAAATCTAAGATTTTTATAGTTGTATTATATTAAATTATAATGAATATTATTAATTTTTAGTTTTATATTAGATATTTTAAGATGATGACAAATGGATGGTGATGATGATAGACAAGTGCAATATATATATATGTGTGTGTGTACAAATGTGATATTTATATTAGTTATTAAATAGATATTTATTATTTAAAAGATATTTATTAAATAAAATAATTGTGAGATTTTTTTTAGGAAATAAATTGAAAGTGTGACAAATGTATGGTATAGATAGAATACATTTGTATGTATATAATTAGTTATATAAAAGATATTTAGTGTTATTATATTAATAAAATAAAAAGAATGAATATATATATATGATATAAAGCATAAAAGAAAAGAAAGGGAGAAAAGAAATAAAAGAGAAGAAACGAAACAGAGAGTGAATGAAAATGGGAGAAAGAAAAGGGGAAAGAAAAGGAAAAAGGAAAAACTATGGTTTAAGGCATTCAAGCTTAAATTGGTAAGTTAATCTAGTCCCTTTTCTTTTAATTTTGATGATTTTGGAGTCCTAGAGTAAAATATTATTGAATTTATGTTGAAATTTTGTTAGTGGAAGGATTTTTAAACAAGGTTCATGAAGGGTAAATTGATGAATTAAGGGTTTAAATGATAAAATTTTAAAATAAAGTGATAAAATTTAGTGAATTGTATATGATATGAAATGAGCTAACGAAATGAGATGTGAAAAATTTAATGAAATTAAGATAGTGAAATAAGTTATAAATTTAATTAAATATAAGAATTAGAAATATTGTTTATTGTTATTAATGATCAAGTGAATTGAAAGTATGAGATATTTATGAATAATTGTAGGCATAAATTAAATGTTTATAATTTATTGATTAAGGTTGTAAATTTGAATTATGGTAATACTACTGAGTATACCCATACTCAGCGTACGATTGTTTCTGTGCGCAGGTTAATTGAAAGTTTATGTCCGGTCCAGCATCCAAAGTAATCCCGACCTCAGAGAAAATTTTAAGTAATGTACCTTTCTTTTGATATTCGTGGCATGTACCTAGGTAATGAATAGGTTGAGTATATGAGTCTTATGATTATGGTTGTCAAATAATGATTTAAATTGGTTAAAATATAAAAAGGGAACTAATATGACATATTAAATATAAGTATGAAATGGAATTAACTAAATTTTATTGGTATGAATTTAATTGGTGTATTTATGTTTATTGAACAAATAGATAAATAAATTGTTTAGGAATGGTTAGATATGTTTATCTGTGTAAATATATTGATTGTTATAAAGGTTGCCAATTTGCTTTGTTTGAAATTTTGCAGGGTTGATTAGGTTAGTTTAGAAAGACTCACATTGACTCCACATGGCTTGGCACACAGGCGTGTGGCTTGGCCGTGTGAGAAAATCAGAATGCTCCACGGGTAAGAGATACGGGCGTGTCCCAAACCACCACGACTGTGTTGAACCACACGGATCATCAACACGGGCGAATGAGCCCTACTCATTAGTAAAATTTTAAAATGTTCAAAAAATTTTATAACTACCCGAATTAGTCCCGAACTACCTTAAACTCGTATTTTTGGACCTCGAAGATCCATATACAAGACTATAAGGTTATTTTCGATTATGTTTGATTATAATTGTGTATTAATTGTAAATTATCCGATAGTTCTGGTAATGCTCCGTAACCCTGTTTCAGCGATGGTTTGGGGTTAGTGTGTGTTACATTTTATTGGTATCAGAGCTATCAGGTTTAGCCAATTCTCGAACTAAATCGAGCTCAAAAAAATTTGAGTTTAGAGGTACATGCCACAATCGAGTAGAAATTGAGTCGGGATTTTTGGATGCTGACCTATTGGTTTGTTTTTGTTTTATAAATAAAAGATGTTTGATGAAAGAATAAATGATATTGATGTAGAAACGTATACTGAAAATAATGACTTTTACGAATTTAATGAAATAGAGTTGGGTTACCCTAGTATAGACAAGGGGAAATGCCCAATTGAATTAATTTCGATAATTCTAAAAGTGATGTTCAAGTAATTAAGTAAAATGTTAGTTATGATGAAACAAAATTCGAAGAGGTATGGATAAATGTCTTATGGTAAGTAAGAAATGATAAATGTTATGTTATATGAGTATAAACATGATGTTAAATTATAAGGCCTTACAATCTCTACCCCCTTATTGATACAGTTATATACTGAAATTCATAAGGTTTATATTGATTTAGTTTGGAGGTGTGGAACTGAAGAGTTCAGTGATGGAATGATAAATAAATCAATTAAAATTGAGAATGGGTTAGTAAATAATGATGGGTTCTGAAGAGAGATATCAGGGTTCTTGCTTGAAAACTATTTGGGATATACAATGGTACTGTTAAAGAAGAAGTTATTTATGAGAAATTGATTTATTCAAATGTGGTATCTGCAGAACGAGTTAACTGGAAATTTTTTACTAGCCACCTTCGTGAGTGAACTAAATGATATGAGATTGTTGATGACTATATATGTTAGTGGATTAGTGATGAAATTGCAAACATATCTAGATGCAACTGTTATAGGCGTGTATCTTACAGAGGTCTCTTCTGGGTATTTTATATGGGTATTCTAAATGTTCTTTTATCGTTAAAGGCATATGCAACTATTCAGATGTGGTTTTTATCATATAGAAAGTCTGGTTGATTCATGATCGGTATTCCTCTATTTTTCTTTGGTTTTTAAATCCATTATGTTCAATAGAAAACTTGATGATAAGATTCATAGAAAGATATTTTCTACTTCTGGATATTCTGAATCACATATATGCAATTTACATCATCTTTATCACAATTGTTTCTAGTGGGTATAAATGATATTCTTCTTTTGGTCTTTCTCTGGAATACTATGGATTTCTTTATCATTTCATATGGTTTTTATTCTCAGAAATTCAATATAGTTGCACATCTGGGATCTCATTATCTTGGTTTTCTTATTATTTTATAGTCTGATCTTATCTATTAAATATGATTCATTTGTGAAGGGGTATTCTTTGATCGAAGGTAAATATATATTACTGCTATAAATCCTGGTTCGGTTATGGGAACTTAGTGATATGGATCTTAGATTATAGAAGTTGTATTACTACACCGGTTATTATTGAGACTATTCTTGGATTTATTCTTCTACTTTAAAGTGCACTATTGAAGTTGAAATATTGATCCATTTATATTGTTGAAATGTCAGATCTATTATAGTACTATGATTTTATCCTAACTGATGATGGTAGACTTGGGATAATTTAAAACTTCAGTATTCCTTTTTAATTTTTATGGAAGTGTTTTCTATGATAGCTACATCAATAATATGAATATTACAAAAAGATGTAAGGTTTGAATGGACTAATCAATGTTAGTAAAGTTTTGACTGGATGGAAGCCATAATGATTGAAGCATCAGTTCTGGTTCAGTCTGAATTGGATAGGAAATTTATTATCATAGTGGTATATTATTAAATGGATTAAACTATATTTTGATGGAAAAAAAATTATACGAAACTCGTAATGGTAATATATCTGTTATTGGGGAAAATATGATATTGAGAAGATGTATGGGAAATCATAAGGAAATGTGATGTTTCTGAAATTATGTTAGCAGGTTAAATTTGAATATCCGGTACTTATACCTATAGAACTACTATAGCTAGTGATAATACTGGAACGAAAATGAGATAAAATGTAACACCCCAACCCGTATCCATCATTGGAATAGGGTCACGAGGTATTACCGGAGTTTATAGAACTTTTTTTTTTTTTTTTTATCAAATGATAACTCATTTTATAAGAAATTATACAACTTAAGTTTGACCACTCTTCCATAAACACATGTGTATTTTCATTTGATCATTTTCCCTTTTGACGTATCAAATAATAAACATATTACCATTTAACCGATAGCTTGGCACTTGCCTAAGCGTCAACAACAACAGTCATTAGTATACTTGAATATATTTCATATAATTTTAGAATCGATAAACTCATTGTATCAACATATCATACTTGATATTATTACTTATTACGACTTACCCAATTTCCATGTATCAGCATATTAAAGATAGTCACATATTCATATAATATGATACATATTATTCTCTTGTCATTTCTTCAAAAACATAAATCATTCATTATACCAAAATTTCATGTATCATTGTTTTCATGAATTTTGTATATATTTATTCTGGGACAATTCATAATCTTGAACATGCATAATTATCAGGTAAGTTTCAGATACATGTATTTTCCATTTCATATTTTTAAAATATCGAATAAATATCGTTTTCCTGTATTTCAAGTTCAATTTCGTGATTATTGTTTCGTGCTCAAATTATTCCCATGTCAGGGCTTCATTCATTAAGTCATTCGAAATTTCATCGTCATACAATTAATATTATTAAAGTATACGAATCTATAATCATGGATGCATATATTCATCAATAAATTCTATGTACAAATATCATCATCTTATATTTCCATATATCTAGTATCACTGTCATTTTTTTCATGTACTTCAGGAATATATGTACAAATCTTTTTATATACATATTTCCTTTTCTGGTCAGGATTCTTACCTACTGAATTTATCGGAATATCGATAGTTAAAATCATATAGTATACTTAAAATATGCAAATCCGTAATCCATAAATTCACATTTGCCCTTTTTAGCTATGTGTTTACCATCTTCTATATTTATCCCGTTGAATTTCTCGGAATTTCGATGGATATTCAATAGTACACTTCTAGTGTACAATCTCATTAACCGTCAATTCATACAGGAGTACACTTTTAGTGTACAATTCCGGGTCCGTCAATTCATATGCATGTGTTGCCATGGTATCTTTCAACCATGGTCTTATTCATTGCCATGGTATCTTTCAACCATGGTCTTATTCATTTTCTCAATTTGTTACCATGGTATCTTTCAACCATGGTCTTATTCATTGCCATGGTATCTTTCAACCATGGTCTTATTCATTGCCATGGTATCTTTCAACCATGGTCTTACACATTTCATTTCAGTAAGCACACTCCCGCGAACCTCACTCTCCCGCGAACCTCAATTCTTGGCACACTTCCGCGAACCTCAGCTCCCATGTATTCTTCGGAAGGGCCTATACACATATATCCTTCGGGAAAGCCACCAGCACACTCCCGCGAACCTTATTTCCCATATATTCTTCGGGAGGGCTGATATTAGGATTACCCTTCCGGGCTTAATCCTTTTTCCTGTATTCTTCGGGAGGGCTACATCAGAATAAGATCACCTGTCCGGGCTAGATCCTTTTTACCGTCAATTCATTTTCCAATAATCCATCGAAATCCATTCTATTCAACCGGGATTTACTTTCTTTTTATATCGAGTATTATCAATATTTCATCAATTATTATGCATTGATTATTCAAATCATATTTTCATCACATAACCACAAATTTCAAGTGTTTAAAAATACAATTCAAGTTACATGAACTTACCTCGTTGCTTGTCCGTGTTTATAAATTCATTAATCCAATATCTTTTCTTTTTCACGTTCAAGTCTCGCATTTGAGTCGTTGGGATCTTTATAAATAAATTTGACCATTGTTTTCATTCATTCCATATTCTAATACATTCAATTAATGCTCTAGGCAAAATTACCATTTGGCCCCTAAACTTTTAATTAATGACGATTTTACCCTTAGGCTCAGAAAAATAAATTCTTGCGATTTAATCCTTATTTCCAGCCATTGTCATCATACATATTTATGAGAGCCCATAAATTCTATAAAATATCAAAATTTTCCATAATTTCAACATTTTTCAATTTAATCCTTAAAACATGTTTTCCCCCGATCTTGAACTAAATTAACAATTTTCATTTAAAATTTTCAATTTAAATAATAAAATAATCCATTTCATGTAATTTGATCATTTCTAACATTTTTACAAAATTACCCATAAAGTTTTACTTTTATTCGATCTAGTCCTTGGGCTTAAAACATACAAATTAGTCATGCTAACTGAATATTCATACATATTTTCCTTCTCCTCCTCTCCATTCCACATCCTTAATTTATATAATATGCTTATAAGTAACATTATCAATAATTTCACTATTTACTTATATGTGAACATTCAAGCTGTCCACCTACGTCATAGTCACTAAATTATTTATATCTTGAGCTACAGAAATCAAAATTAAGATCCGTTAATTTTCCCTGAAACTAGACTCACATATCTTCTTATCATAAAATTTTCAGAATTTTTGGTTTAGCCAATAAGTACAGTTTATTCTTTAAAGTTACCCCTGTTCTGCTGTATAACTGTTCCGACCTTTCTTCATTAAAATTTAATTATCTCCTCGTACGGGACTCGGATGATGTTCCCACTTATTTCTCTTGAAAATAGACTCATTAAGGATTTCAAACACATAAATTTAAGTCCCTAATTATTTTTATACAATTTTTGGTGATTTTCCAAAGTCAAAACAGAGGATCCCGAAATCATTCTGAACCAGTCTCACAAAAATATAAATATCTCAGAATACAGAATTCATTTACTTGTTCTGTTTCTTTTTTATGAAAATAGACTCAACAAGCTTTAATTCCATATCTTACTCAACTTCTAATTCAGTTTCTACCATTTTTGGTGATTTTTCAAATTTAGCTTACTGCTGCTGTCCAAAACTGTTTTAGTGCAAGATATTAATTATTAAGTTCATATCACCCTTATTTTCTTTCTCTACACCATTTCCCATCACTTTATCTTATTTTCTCTTCACTACCATATCAAGAACATAGAATCATATATAAGGAAACTCTACATTAACATCATTTACATACTTTTTCAATAATATTAAACTTAAAAATACATAGAAATCTTGATGTTCTTACCTTGTTTTATTGTTTCCAAACTTTAACTTCACTTTCTCTCTCCTCCAGCTTCTATTTCTTGAATCCAACTTGATATTCTAACTCCTCATAGCCTCCTTAACATTTTTCTCCTTCGGTAGCTATGGAAATTCTTTTGATTTCTAGGTGAAAATGGTGAATTTTTGGTGGAAGGACCAAATTGTAAAGAAAGCAAAACTTCCTTTTTTTCTCTCCTCTTCTCACGTTTATGCATGGATAGGTGGTGGTTTCTTCCTCTTTTTTTTCCACACATACACATATATATAGACTAAATAAAATAATAAAATAATAAAATATCTTATTAAAATATTAATAAAATAATAATTATTTAATTATATAATTATAAAATATCATCAATGTAATCATTACTTTCTAGATTTCTCTCTCTTCCAATTGACCATTTTACCCTTCATGATCTTTTAAAATTCCATCCTTGAGCCATCACTTAATTTGGTAAAATTACAATTTAGTCCCTCATAATTCTTCACCTATTCAATTTAGTCCTAATTCATCAATTTTCCTTAGTTTCTAGATTATTCTACCCTTAAAATATTTGCACTATTGGTCCTTCAACTTTTTCATATTTACACTTTAACCCCTTAAATTTTAAGTATTTACTCTTGGGCCACAAAACTTTTCTCACTTTTACGATTTAGTCCTTTCTTGGATTAATTCATCATAATCACTTCCTACATAGATTTTGTTGATATAGCTCAAAATTTCTCTTTTTATTTCTTTATTTCTTTATTTCTTTATTTTACTATATCAATGATAGAAATTTTCAGGATATTACATAAAAGTTATGAAATTGACGAATTATATGGAGTATCAGTTTTCAATATGTTTGATAGAGATCTACAGTTTATGGATTCACTTTCTGATTTTGGAATAGAACATAAGAATGCTACATGAGTGATAGTAGATCAGCTTATCAAGTTAGCTTATTTTATAACGGTCAGAATTGATTGGTTACTTCAGAAACTTGTTGAGATGTACATTTGGGAAATTGTAAGATTTCATGGTATTTCAGTATTGATAATTTCTGATCGAGATTGTAGTTCACTCTGGGGGTCTGAAAACAAGTACAGGAAATTATTGAGTATTTAATTCGATTTCGGTACAGTTTTTCATCCATAGACAGATGGGTAATCTGAGAAAGGGTTATTCAGATTCTAGAAGACTTGATACAAAAATATATCTATCAGGGGAAAAAGATATCAATTGAAAGTTACAGATGCAACCATGACAAGAACATCAGTCAGAGTTTGATAATCCAGGTTTCTTGGTTAAGTTTCGACAGGCGATTTCTGGAAATTTCTCGATATTTATACTACTAATGATTAAGAAATAACAGGAGAACATCAGAGCTACTCGGTTAAGTTCAGGTCTAGTATCAAGTTCTGAAATGAGTTTTGATATGAGTTCAGAAATGATATGAATTAGGATTAATTTTTATGGACTCCGATTAAAAAGGTGGAATAACGATTTGATTTAATTGCTTGTATCAGATGAAAAATTTCGAGGACGAAATTTCTTTAAAGGGGGAGAATTGTAACGACCTCAAAAGTACGAGTATCGAAAAATGAGTTATCGGGTCTTCGTTTTTAGTCAACGGACTCGTAAATATTTATTAAAAATATTTGCAAAGTTAGTTATGTGTTTAATTAGATTTTAATTAAGTGAATCTAGTTAAATTTAGAAAAAAAATTAGTGAAAAGGACTAGATTGAATAATTGATAAAAGTCTAATTATAGACTAATAAAAATTATAAAGGACTAAAATGGGAATTATGCCATTTGTTATTTGATGAGATGGCAATTGTTGATAAAAAAAATCTAAGATTTTTATAGTTGTATTATATTAAATTATAATGTATATTATTAATTTTTAGTTTTATATTAGATATTTTAAGATGATGACAAATGGATGGTGATGATGATGAAATAAAAGAGAAGAAAAGAAACATTGAGTGAACGAAAATGGGAGAAAGTAAAGGGGAAAGAAAAGGAAAAAGGAAAAAGGAAAAAGGAAAAATTATGGTTTAAGGCATTCAAGCTTAAATTGGTAAGTTAATCTAGTCCCTTTTCTTTTAATTTTGATGATTTTGGAGTCCTAGAGTAAAATATTATTGAATTTATGTTGAAATTTTGTTAGTGGAAGGATTTTTAACCAAGGTTCATCAAGAGTAAATTGATGAATTAAGGGTTTAAATGATAAAATTTTAAGTTAGAATGAAAAAGAGGATTAAATTGTAAAAGAGGCCATAAGTTTTATATAGTAGGGATTGAATTGAAAGAAGTTTTAAATTTGAGTTCTAATATGAACATTGGATAGTTAAGTTAAATATGGGAAGAGATTAAGTAGAAATGAAATATGAATTGAGTAGTAAAAGTAAGTAAACTTAGTTAGGATTTAATTGCAAAATTAAGTTATAAGAAAATAGTTTTGGACAGCAACAGAAGCTTAAATTTGAAAAATCACCAAAAATTGTAGGAATCGAATTAGAGAATGAATAAGATATGAAATTAAAGCTTATTGAGTCTAGTTTCTTATAGAAGAAACGATGTAAGCAACGGATTCGTGAATCAAGAGATATTTGAATTCTTGTGGGACTGATTCAGAATAATTTCGAGATACTCTGTTTTGACTTTGGAAAATCATTAAAAATTTTACAAAAATAATTAGAGGTTATAATTTATATGGTTAAAATTATTAGTCTATTTTTAAGAGAAATAAACGGGAACTTTATTTGAATCCTTTACAAGAAGATAAAAAATTTTTAGTGAAGAAGGGTCGGAACTGTTAGACAGCAGAATAGGAGTGACTTTAAAGAATAAACTGTAATTATTGGCTAAACCCAAAAATTCTGAAAATTTTATGGTAAAAAGATATGTAAGTCTAGTTTCATATAAAATTTATGGATCTTAAATTAGAATTCTTTAATTTAAGATATAAATAATTTAGTGACAATGACTCAGGTAGACAGCCTTGAAGGAACTTATGAGTAAATGATAGAATTGTGTATAAAGAATGTAGAATGAAGAGGAAGAGTAGGAATTGAATAAGAATTCAATTATTTAAATTTTAATGTTGTAATTAATAATGTAAATTATATTTATTTCCGTAGCAAACAAAGAATTCGAGACATCGAGCAAGAAAGGAAAAGAGAAAAACAAATGAGGAGTAAAAATGAGAAATCCATGTTAGTATTACTATAATTCAAATTTGATTATTTGTTAAATTTTAATTTAATATATATATAAGAAGCAAATTGAGGCAAGTATCAAGAATAAATTAAGTGATAAATATTGATTGGAAAGTGAAAAATGCATCGAATTGAACATATGAGGAATTATGATTGGAATGTCTTTGAATTGATGATATATATATAAATGTATAGAATGGAAATGTGAAAAGTGATTGGATTTGAATCAAATTGAATTGAATGTGATTATTTGAAATGTATATGAATTGAAAGTATGAGGAAGTGATTGAGTTGAAATGTGACTTGAAGTGAAATTATATGATTATGTGAATTTGAAATTGTGATTGAATTGTTATTGTGATTGAATTGAATCCAAATAATTATGATCAATTGGAAGTGAAAGTGATATGGATATGTGATTTCGATACCCTATTAACTAGTCGGGCTAGGGTGGATATAGTTGGCATGCCATAGGATCTGAAAGTGTATGGGATTTGTCAGCTTTACCGATCAGGCACTTTATGTGTCGAATTTCAGGCACCTCGTGTGTCATATCAGGCACCTCGTGTGTCGATTTAGGCACTTTATGTGTCGTATACTGCTTCTGATATATTGATCAGGTACTATGTACCGTTTAGGCATAATGTGCCGTACAGGTGTGTTTGGGTTGGAATCCGTGTATCCACCAGGGTCCGAGTCAAGTTAATAAGGGTAAATAAGTGAAATGATAATTTTTCCAATAAATGTGATTGAGCTATTAAAAGAAATAAGAAAGTGAATTTGTGAAATATAAGTATGAAATGAGATTTGTGATATGAAATTGAATGCAGGAACCAAAGGTTCATGAATTGTTTAAAGTTGGATTGTGAATTGAAATATTATGTGAGATTGAGAAATGAAACTAAAGTTCACAAATTATTTGAAATTATATAAATAATATGAGAATTTAATTGAAAAGAATAATATAATTGAATTATATAATTTGAATGTGAATTTGATATGTGAAAATGAAATTGAGATATGTGATTTTAAAATATGAACTAAAGGTGTAAGAATTGGTTAAAGTAAGTGATGATATATGAAATTAATTAGTTGAAATTGTTATCGTTGAGATATGACTTTAGTAAGTACAAATTGCAATAGATTTATTATTGAATAAAGTGATAAATTTTAGTGAATTGTATATTATATGAAATGAGCTAACGAAATGAGATGTGAAAATTTTAATGAAATTAAGATAGTGAAATAAGTTATAAATTTAATTAAATATAAGAATTAGAAATATTGTTTATTGTTATTAATGATCAAGTTAATTGAAAGTATGAGATATTTATGAATAATTGTAGGCATAAATTAAATGTTTATAATTTATTGATTAAGGTTGTAAATTTGAATTATGGTAATTCTACTGAGTATACCCATACTCAGCGTACGGTTGCTTCCGTGCGCAGGTTAATTGAAAGTTGATGTCCGGTCCAGCATCCAGAGTAATCCCGACCTCAGAGAAAATTTTAAGTAATGTACCTTTCTTTTGATATTGGTGGCATGTACCTAGGTAATGAATAGGTTGAGTATATGAGTCTTATGATTATGGTTGTCAAATAATAATTTAAATTGGTTAAAAGTATAAAAAGGAAACTAATATGACATATTAAATATAAGTATGAAATGGAATTAACTAAAGTTTATTAGTATGAATTTAATTGGTGTATGTATGTTTCTTGAACAAATAGATAAATAAATTGTTTAGGAATGGTTAGATATGTTTATCTGTGTAAATATATTGATTGTTATAAAGGTTGCCAATTTGCTTTGTTTGAAATTTTGCAGGGTTGGTTAAGTTAGTTTAGAAAGACTCATATTGAGTCCACACGGCTTGGCACACGAACGTGTGGCTTGGCCGTGTGAGAAAATCAGAATGCTCCACGGGTAAGGGACACGGGCGTGTCCCAAACCACCATGACTGTGTTGAACCACACGGTTCATCAATAAGGGCGTGTGAGCCCTACTCATTAGTAAAATTTTAAAATGTTCGAAAAATTTTATAAGTACCCGAATTAGTCCCGAACTACCTTAAATTCGTATTTTTGGACCTCGAAGATCCATTTATAGGACTATAAGGATTATAATTGTGTATTAATTGTAAATTATCCGATAGTTCTGGTAATGCTCTGTAACCCTGTTCCGACGATGGTTTGGGGTTAGGGGGTGTTACATGTGTTCTGGTTATGTGTCCTCTGCACCTTAAAATTTCAAAATAGAGTGCTCAGAATTGATCACACAGCCTGGCACACAGGCTTGTGGCTTGGCCGTGTGACCCTTGCACTTAATTTAGTTGTAAGTCAAAGGGTTACACAGGTTGGGGACATGGGTGTGTTCCTTACTTCATATACCACACGGCCCGAGACATGGGCATGTCACTTGTTCACACGGCCTAACCACATGGACGTGTGCCCCCTGCACCTATGAAAAATTTTGAAATTTCGCTAAAAATTCCCTGAGTTCCTGATTTAGTCCTAACTTGTTGCTAATGTATGTTTTGGGCCCTAGAGGCTCATATAAGGGACGATATGATTAAATTATAATTAATTTCTAGTATGAATGTGAAGTGACATACAATGTTTGGTTTTGATCTGTAAATCCCAGTAATGCTCTTAACCCTGTTCCGGTGACGGATACGGGTTAGGGGAGTTACATCTATGTTTCTATTTTCTAGGAGTCATCCACTCCGATGCCCAAGACAAGGCATCTCCCCAATTGAACTTGATAGACGACATATTAGTCTTTCAATCGGTTTGTTCTTTTCTGATTAGAATAAAGACATGTTTAGGTTTATCTACTAATATAAGTTGTCTTTCCATACTATAATCTGACCACGTAATATCGTTTAGTATTAGTTTAAACATTAGGCAACTAATGAGCCAATATTTGCTTCTATTTTGTTTTGCATGCAAAAGCCACATGAGGACATTATACAAAGTATATTAATGTAATCCATGAATTATTTTATTAACCAATTTTTTTGAAAAAATTATAAGCTTACAAACGAATATACTACTTTTAGAGCATCGGATCTAATATCTTGTTAGAATAAATTCTCTCTTCTAGTGTTTAGAACCAACCCCATTACTTCAGAGTGAATCCAAGAAAATTAAGTTAAATGTGATATTTCCCAACAACCGATATCCACATTTTTAACTTAAGTTCCTTAATCTATCAACTTAATTGTTTTGTTAAATACAATATTTAATCAACCAGTCAAGTTAATTTCTCCCAATTAAATCTGTGTAGCACGTGACAGACTGACTTAAGTGGATCCTCTACATTTGTACATCAAGCATGTACATTAATAATAACTTTTTTTAAATTAAATTAATTATAGACATTTTCTATTATTATTTTAACTTGTGGGTTGAGTTAAATATATTAGCTCATTCCTTTTACAATATTCCAATCGTTTCACCCAATGGGTGCAACCTTGTAGGTTCTTGTAGCATTGGTAATAATATTAAAACACTTCTAATGTTAAAAGCAACAAGTGACATTTAGTAATGCATCATTGCTACCCAAATTACAATATGTCATGATTTAACATAACCATTACTCTGATAATATCAATGTGTAGTGTATCCCTTTATCCATGATATCTAGATTGAACATAAGTTATGGAACAATTACACTTGTGTAGTCTTATCTGCTTATTTCTTGATTCCAAGTAGACTAACATAAACAACTGAGTCAGATATCCCATATCAAACTCATTTAAGCACGACCATGCATTTTTAGTCTCACTTGATCAAAAGGCCTATGATATCGCTCCCACTATGTAGGAGGAATAAATCTTATCTTGGTCACTCTCATTCCACTACATAAATTGTGACATACCTAACAACCACCTTTATAACACAATCATTTACGAAAGATGTTTGACTGTGTCAAAACATGTGACATTTTATGTTGGAACTATGATGACCTCAAATCTAAGGATTATATTCACTATCATCACTATGAGAATTGTTGTGATCATTACATAATAATCCAAGAAGCATTCTCATGATGGGTCAATCTAGTACATCTATCTTTAGCATGTTCCTATGTATTGACTCGACATCCTTATATCCATGACAACGCTTTGTCATCAGTCAATGCATATTAGTCTTAATGTAGTATTGTAGTCTAAACCCATAATGGTACTTGACTAAGGATGTTTAAGAATAACCTCATTATTCTTTGGACTTTATTATTAAAAATTTATTTAAACACAAAAGTATAAATTAAAAATAACAATGACAATGCCTTTTATTAATAAACTTGGTAAATACATATGCAAAATGCAATTATCTCATTATTGATCTTTAGAAATACTCTAACATCCACCACCTCCTCAAGTTTAACAACTTCCATCTAATTATCTTACATAATTTATTCACATCGACTCCAAAAGCGTTCTTAACTAACATCCGTCGCTCTACCTTCTTTACCTAAAAAACAAAGTGCTTGGTTGCAACTTGTGTCAAACTTGTCTTCTCTATAAATAAGTTTTATCCAAGATTGAAATGGTTTAAAATTTTTATTATGTAGAAATGATTTTTTATATACATATATATTTTTCTTTAAAAGGGTATTTCAAGCCATATCATTGTCATGTGAAATATTTTAATATTTCAAAAATAAAAAAAATTATTTGATATAATAAAAAAAATTGGATCTGGCGAAAAAAAAAAACTGGAGAAACAACACTTTAATCATTTTTTTCCTTGTACTTCGTCATTCTATCTCTATAAACCAAACCATTGTTTTTCCCTTCATAACTTTGTCATTGTGATCTAAGTCAATATTGTAAGTTTATTGATGTTTTAAAACTTAATATTTTTTATTAAATCTCAAGTGCTAGAAAGCAATAATTTTTTTTTGATTTATTTCTTTTTATGAGTATAATATTACGATTTTTAGTCTTTATTTTTTAATATAATGCTTAAAATTATCTATAGTCCCTATCCAACCCTTAAATAAGAGGATAATGAGCTTCAATACATATGAACTCTTGTCTTCCTACATTGATAATAATACTATAATTTTAAAAATTAAAAATATACAAAAATTTTAGAGCAAAGCAAAGAAACGGTAATACAAGTTACGGTAGCAAAACTACAACAACAATTCAGAGCTTGGATGATGAAAGGAGAGAAAGAGTTCAATTTGATTTCTCTGTATGTGAAAATATATAATAATCATTTTCATAGTAACATATTTGAACACCCATGCTTCTACTTCAGGTCAATTTTTCCCCTTAAATTTCAGGCCTCTTTTCATGATTCTTTTTCGGTTCATAATTTAGTTTAATGGCTTACTAATTCATGGATGAAATAATTTGCTAATTTTAATTTCTTCCAGTTGTTTGAATGCTATATTTAGGTTTGGGGAGATAGATACCGAATACCAAATGCTCAAATTTAATTTTAATTGATAAACCCTAATTATTATTTAACTTACAATAAATAATATGGAATTAAATAAAGAAAATCAATCATTAAAAGATTAACAAACTTACAATATGATTTCTTTGACGTGAGATTTGAGAAAAACAATTATGGAGAGAAGAATAATGCATGGTTTGGAATTAGAGATATAATGGCTATGTCAAAGGAAAAGTTTTTGGTTAAAGTATCCCTATAAAATTTAAAATATATATTTTTTTAAAAATTTTGACATGGAATTCGCATGGCAATGGAGAAATTATTTTATAGATTTTTCTCATCATATTATTTATGATTTATTTTTAATTATTTAATGACATTTCAACAATTTTTTTTAAATCATGGATATATAATTTTGGTAATTTTTTACATTGAACCCCGTATCCCAAACTCAAAATTGAACCCTAAATGGGTTTAAGATTTGGGGTTCAAGATTCGAGTTCAAAGTTTAGTGTTTAAGATTTAGGGTTTGAAATTTAAAGTTCAAAGTTTAATGTTTGAGTTTAGAGTTTAGGGTTCAAAGTAAAAAAAATTATCAAAATTATGTATCAATAACATGAAAAAATTACTGAAATATTATTAAATAATAAAAAAACCATGAATGATATGGTGAGAAAGATTCATAAACTAATGGCCTGTTTTACCGTGCTTAAAAAAAACACTTCTGGCTCCAAAAGCACTTTTGTAAGAAAAGTTTTACGGAATAAGCTTCTTTTGACTGAAATTTTTAGCTTTTCAAAAGCACTTATGAGAAGGAGAAGCTAAAATTTTTAGCTTTTCCTCTCCTAAAAACACTTTTGGTGCTTAATTACTTTTTCACCCCTCCAATAACATAGTACTTTCCCTTTTTTTTTCTTGGTGCTTAATTACAATTGTGTTAAAATCATTAATCAAAAATAAAAAAATATTTTTTAAAATACTAATTATAAATATTTAATGGTTATATTTAAATATTTAAAATATAATTTATATATTCTAATTAAATTTTATAAATAATTAATATTTATTGCTTAAAAATATTTAAAATTTATATTTCATATATTAAAATATATATTAACAAGTTATAATAATTATTTAATATTTTTACTAAAATATAATAATATTAACTAATTTAAATATTATTTAAATGCATATTTGTTACTTGATAATAATATGTCTAAAATAGATATTTTATTTCTCAAAAGCACTTTTTGACAGCAATACTAAACACTCAAATTTTAAACTAAATTTTTTAAAAGTACTTTTCCACTACACTTTTGAAAAACACTTTTCAAAAGTATTATCAAACTAGCTCTAATTTTTTTTATAGTAGTGATAACACTTGAAACATTTATTTAAAGGAAAAAAACTGTTTAAAAATTTAATAAAAATTTTAAACCACCCTCAACAAATAAACTCGTTTATAAATACTTCTTTTAAACCCTAAGGATAAAAAAAAGTTAAGATCAACTCTATAATTAATATTTTATGGAAACATTGTCTCAACTCAAATAAATTATCATTCTTAACCACTTTCTAAACAATATATAACATTTTGTATAAATTAATTGTGTAACAAATTTAAGTATTAATTAATTTTTATTTATAATTAATTAGATGAGTGAAACATAATAAAATTAAAATCCATCGATTAATTTTGAAAGTAATAAATTAAGTGAATCAAATCATAAAAACTAACCTAACTGACCAAAATGGCATTTTGAGTTGGGCCCACTGCTTGGATTTTACTCCATATTTAATCAAAGCGTTTTCCACGGAGACTCATAGATCACCAAGTGAGTCAGTGGTCAACACAATCTGCCGCAATTTTAGAACATTAAGCCTCCCAACTTCTTTACACACGTGCGAGCACACACCCATTTCAAGACCTTTCTCTTCTAACCCAATTTCTCATTCTAAATTTTGGGGAAATAGTTCATTTCTCCAAATAGTCCCTAAAACTTTTTAGGATACTCCTATTTTCATCCCCACTTTTTTAAGGTCAATCCATAATTAGAATTTATTTGGCCACTCATTTTTATTGATATAATAATAATTTTATCTTTAAATAGTTACATATTTTATCAATTTAGTTTTGATTGTAAAAATTTTAACAAGTTCAATCCTTAAAGTTGATAGATTCTGTAAATTTGATTTTGATTCTAAATATTCAAAAAAAATATAAATGAAAAAATCAAAAAATTTAAAATCTTAACAAATTTAAAATATATAAAAATAAAAAGTTATAAAAAATTATAAAAATATTGTAAAAATATTCAAACAGTTAATAAAGTATTTAAGAATCGTTAAAAGTCAATATGTTATTTTAAAAATATGTAATGTGAAGATAAAGGGCGAAAATGAAAAACTTATGAATCCATAGCGATGGATTTTTATATTTTTAATATTTTTAAAATTAGGACTATTTGATAGAATGTTTGAATGTTGTAAGTTAAATTTGTTATGTTTAAAATTAGAATCAAACTAATAAAATATATATTAATTATTTAATTTATTATTATACCAATCAAAATTTTATTGTGTGACTAAATATAATTTAAACGGTTGAATGAATAAAATTTGAAATTACCCTGACAAGATAACGTAATTTACCATTTTTTAATGACTAACATAGAAGTCCACTCAAATTTGAGTGACTAGCTGAGGAATTTATCCAAAAAATTATCAATCAATCAAAATTTTTACAACAGTACCCACCGCAATGCACAAGCCCCAACCGGCCCCTTAAAAAAACCACGCAACAGCCTCCCCCTCCTTCCCTCCTCCCTTCTCTCCAATTCCGACCACAACGGCAATTAGATAACATGGCTCACCGCCTCACTCACCGCCGCAGCTTACCGGCACCGGAACCCAACACATCTTCCCATCCCTTAGATCCCACCCTAAAAAAGTCGCCCAAACCTACCATAACCACTCATCCAACAACCCGAAGCTCAGATCCGTTAATGGCTTCCAAGAAGCCCTTTTTCATCACCAATCGCTTCTCCAGATTGAACCTCAATCACAAAACCCAAAAGCCTACCAACACCCAACACAGTAGAGACATCCATTTACAAGCCAAAGCTTTGACAGTTTCAGCTGATGCTGATTCCTCCATGTTTTCACTTATCAAAGCAAACCATCTGCGGGCCCATGAAAAGGCTAAAGAGTCATTAAAAGAATCGGTCAGGAAAGCGTCAAAGGATTTGGGTACAAAGAAACAGCAGCAACAACAACATCACCAAAGTTCAGTACTTGATAGCAAGAAATTAGCTTTGACGGTGAAGGAGAAGCAGTTGAAGAAACGAGATGAAGGGCATGATAATGATGATATGAAGAAGGCTTCAGCTTCATTAGGCAGAAGGAGATCCTTAGGCGGTTCACAAGTAGAGTTGGGTGATATACTTGCAAATTGTGGTGTCAAAATTGTTTCAGTTGATATGCCACCGTTTATGCAGATCCATGCGGTTGATTGTGCAAGAAAGACTCACGATAGCCTTGAAAAGTTCACTTCTAAAGCCCTTGCGCTCACTCTCAAGAAGGTAATGTTAATAATTTATATAAAAAAGTGGTTTAGTATATCCAGTTACTCGCATAGAAAATATTTCCCCTTTGCTACTTCTTGTTTATGGCGTTTTTGTTGATTCTATGAACTATGATCTGGGAATTTGAATTTCAGTTTATGAGTGACATAATTGAACAACTTTTTTGGGTGTGCAGGAGTTTGATGGTGTCTATGGACCGGCATGGCATTGTATTGTGGGGACGAGTTTTGGGTCTTTTGTAACACATTCAGTTGGTGGGTTTCTCTATTTCTCAATGGATCAAAAGTTATATGTCCTCTTGTTTAAGACAAGTGTCCAAAGAGCTGATTGAAGTGTGGTGACAAACATAGAACAATTTGGAAGTTAAAAGGCATTTGTAGTATAGCAAAACTTTTGGAAGCTTAAAGCCAGTGTTTATCCATTTGTAGCTTGTACATTGTTTTTCAGAAGAACAAAAGAGTAGGATATTGAAGTCTTTGGCAAGTGGTCTAGCTTGTATGACATTCTTCTTCTAATGTATCGTTTTAGAAATACAGAATCCATTAGCAGCTCATATTCCAATCATCCAATGTACCGTCTTCGTTTTGTTTCTTATCTTATACTAATTTTTGTTCTATTTGTAAATTTCTTATTGTTTCTTATCCGAGATTGCTTGAAACTCTTGATTTATTACATTGCTAGACAATGGAAGATGGTTTGGTTTCAGCACCCTAGCACTAGTTCAAACGTGGCATACTGTGGTTGGTCCCCGCACTAATAGGAGTCTCTCAAACTACAGAGGACCCCCCATGTTCCTCCCTGCAAAGCTATTATGTTCAGCATTTCACATTTTTACCTCTGATTCTGAGCATACGGTCATTTCCTGTAATTCAGCATTTAATTTTTTGACAATGGTTGTCGCAGTATAGGGTCCATAAGCAATGGAGCCCTATGCTTGTGCTTATTAAACTCGCAAAAGATCGGTGTCACTTCCACTTCAGTTTTGATGCAAAGCATTGGTCTTCCGAAGATGGCTATAAATGGCAACCCAACCCTCTAGCAAATGCTCTTGCATGCCGCCTGGTCAAGCTCGTACGACCAAATATTTAAATAACACGACGGATAAAAACATTGTCCGAGCGAGTAAAACCGTGTAGCGGATGGAACATTACTTAAAAAGTGTGTTGAAAGGACCGGTAATGAAGCGCTTTTGACAGGTTTGTTTCTCTCAAATAATTTAGTCAGGTTGGAGGAATGGGGCCTAGTGCTCTGCTCATTTCAATTGGGAAATAAAGGGATTCGGCTAATGGTGTCGGGGCTCTCAGCCACTTGAGATAGTCCAGAAACTTCCCAAAGCTTTGCAGGGCGTTTATACACTGGACTTTTTTTTTTTAAGGAAATTAATCCGTGGAAATCATACTATGGAAGATTTATGTTTCCAATTATTGAAATTTATGACTATTTAGCACATTATCATATCTATTATTTTGCTTTGATTGACGAAATATAAGGTTATTTAAAATTATATTTTATTAAATTATCTTTGTTGTACAATTTTTTTCAACTAGTTTAGCTAAGCGAAAAATGGTATCTAATGAATATTGCTTTCGGAATCTTATATTACCTAAGGAAAAGCTAGTATTGAGACTCTTCCCTACATTCTAAAATATTGGTATTATTCAGAATTTAAAATTATTGACTCAAGGTAACCTTTGTGAACCAAATGTGAAAATGTTATGTTGGAATATAAATTACCTAAAGAATATAAGACCAAAATCTCCCTAACTTTTCTTGACTATTGTTATACCCTCTTGTCTGAACATCTCTTATGTCTCTCATACATAAAACCTCATGCCACTATGAAGAGAGTATTGATGTGACACACTAAAAATAGTCGTCACATTAGACCCAATCTCATTAATATTTCCTATTTTCCAAGCTCACCAACCCCCAAAGAAGGTCATGTTGGGACACATCTATACCATACCCTAATCTAGATTTAAATTGGACAATCATGCAATAAGAGATCAACTCTAGTCCTTCATTCATCGATGTATACAAAGTACCTCTTTTTCAAGATCAGGAAAGAGAAGATAAACTCCATAGCCTGCACGGTGCTCACACACCATCTCAACTCAAAAAAACTATCATCTTTAGCGGCTCTCTGCATTACCTATGGTGTAAACCACTTTCTTTGTTTCCCTCGACACTTCGTAATTTGTATAACTTAATTGTTATAATAATAGGTGTTGTCTATGGGAACTGAATGAGAAACTATTGTTAATTGGCTTAGAATGTCCTAGAAGTACAGTTTACAGGGTCAGTTACGAGCAAGGTGACCGGTACTGCAACCACTATGAGTATGGAGATAACTAACATGGTCAGGGAGACCACTACCAGTAAGGTTACAACCAAAAGGAATATTATCAGCAACAACCAGGAGCAGAATATCAAGATTATGCTAGTTACAACTAGTATGGCCTATTAGGTGGCCAAGAAGATCAATACCAGCAACCTCAACAAGAGCGACAACTTAGGTGCCATCAAAATTACCCTAATCAACCAAATCATGCTGGAGGCAATCATCAACTGCGACACCATGGGGTTCAAGACCCTACAGTACAACAGTTACATGAGGATAAGGTGAGCCTCAAACGCCTTCAAGTGTAAGTTGTTTTCTTTTACGCTATGTGAGCACGTTAAAAGTTGGTATCTACAACTCCCTACAAGGTCTACAGGTAACTTCAATGAATTGGCTCGCCAGTTTGAAGGCTAGCACCCAACTAATATCATTACATCGAAAAACCCCACCTCCTCGTTCAGCACGAGACAAGAAGAATGAGAAAGTTTGCAGGAATATATTTTACGGTTTAACATCACCTCAAAGGAAATCAAAGGCCTAATAGATATTGGGCAATTCTGGCCTTCATAGCTGAGGTAACCTTTGAACATATGAAATATATAATAATAGAGCACCAGACAGGCCCAATATGAGAAGGCACATAGCTATGCCATGTTTGCTTCGATGAAATTAGAATGCGGATCCGGATCAATTCCGAAAAGGACACACTTATTATGTTGTTTGGTTTAATTTTAGTTTCTAAATAGTTAATCTTCATTTCCGTCCTATTCGTCAAAAACACTGAATGGGAATTCAGCGCCTCCCCATGTATAGCTATTCGTTGGAGACAAAGAATAGCTCAAAATTATTTTTCTTACCAACATACTCTTTAGAAGGTTTTATTATAGATTAAATAATACATAGTATGCCTTAAAATAGTATAAAATAATATTTTTTATATATGTTATATGTTGAATTTTTTTTATTTTTAAATATTGAGTTTGGAATATTTTCTAATATTATATAGTTTTATTGTGAAATAATTATATAGTTTAATATATTATTTTTTAAAAATATATTTAATAATATTTTAGAATTATTAAATAAAGAAATTTCATATTAAAACTATTATATTTTATATATTTTATATTATACTTATAAAAAATATTTAATAAATTATATTGAATAATTTACAAATATTTTATCATAATATTTTTTATTTTATTAATAAATATAATTTATTTAAAAGTTTTTTGAAATATTGTTAATAATATAAAAAAGAAGAATATTTGATGCACCGTCAGTGCATAAATCTCATGCACCATCGTTAAATAATAATATGACACATCATTAAATAAAACAAAAAATAGTGGAGGACTTATAAATGAATACAAATAATTTTATTTAAACATAATTAAATAATAATTAATTATGTATAAATATTAATAACTCATGGATTTAAGATATTGGGTTTAATACAAGGGTAAAATTATCATTTTCAATCTATTTCTATTCAACGATATTATTTTACCAACCAAACAATGTAATATTATTATATCTCTATTTCATTTTCACAGTATAGCATTACATTATTACTTTATTTCATTCTAATAAATCAAACGCGTAGTAAGTTCCTTCAACTAAGGATTTGTCGCAACGAATTGAAAAGAAACCAATAATCAAAATTAAAAAAATGGATGTAAACAAAAAGATCCAAACTTGACTCAATTTGAATCGAATTTAAACTTGGACTTCGACTCAATTTGAACATTAAGCAAACAAGTTTGGGCTTGACCCAAATTGAACCAATTTAAAGAAAATAGGTTTAGCCAACGTATTTATTTAAAACCAAACCAACATACTTTTTATTTCTCAAAATCATTAAAAAAAGCCATTATTTACAAAATAAAAATAATTTTATTTGAAAACATTTTTTCTTCAAAAACCATATATGGACATCTTAATACCCATCCCATCATGCCGGATTTTCTAAATTTTAATTAAATTGAAATTGAAATTGAAATTAAAAGATAACCTCAAAATAAATTTAAAGTTAATTTAAATCCAATCCCAATTTAATTATGAAATTCAATTCAAACCTAAAATTTGTAAAAATCAGTTTGATTCAGTCTCTGTCTCAAAATCCAAGTTTGATTTTAATTTTAAAGCTAACTTTACTTAACCTTCAAACAAATTCAATTTCATCTCTCGTCCAGCGACCCTAATGTCATGTCTAAGTAACTCACAATCGTAAGCCCAAACAAAATTAGATCCCCACATTACTAAAATGACCAAATTGTTATTCATTATCTCTATATTATATTGTCTTCAATAGTTTATACAAGTAAAGTAAAATAAATAAGTAAATATTGGCTCATTAATTACTTTAAGTTCAACTAATATTAAGTTGCATTATATGGATGGATTATAATGCGAGAAGACAATCTATATTAGTTGTTGGACCCAATTACTTGCCTGACCCAAAACAAAATTAAATCAACCCTAATCTAACTAGACCTAGCCCAATACCCAAAATAACCTAGCCCAAAACAACCAAAAAGATTTGAAACCCTAAACCCTAAACATGCTTGGCCGCCACCCTTAAAGACCCCCAAAGCCGCATGCCACGCTCCACCACGGCCACCTTAGCGCCCCACTCCATCACGCTACCGCAATCTTCGGCCGGATCTACAAACGTGTAGCAAGAAACAGTTGTAAACTAGGCTATAAAAGCCTCAAACAAACATGTAAATGGGATCTCTTTTTTTTTTTTGGATATAGAATACAAATTAAAGAAACAAAATAGAGCATAGAAACAGCAAAATTACAAGTGAGATCTAAGGGAGAAGATCGATTTTAGAAGCAAACAAAAGGGCATTGTTTTAGTTTCGTTTTATATTTTCTATATTATTTATTTCTCATTTTTTTTGTTTTTCTTTTTTTTCTTTTCGATTTCAAAACTTATGATATACATATATTTTAAAAAAAGAAACATCTTATAAAAAAAAATTACCTTTCAAATTTTCCGGCCGGCGGTGGCGCGTGGGGCGCACGCGCTGGTCGGCCGGTGACGGAGTCCCACCAGAGCTCCCAAGGCCTGCAGAGGAAAAACAAAAGGGGAGGGGGGTGCTTTTGAAGAAAAGAAGGAAAAATGAATTTTTTTTTAAATTTTTTTTGCCTTTTATACTAATACAAAACGACGTCGTTTTGATGGTATGGGTCAGAGGCCAAAACGACGTCGTTTTGCCTCTGACCCGATTTTGACCCAACCCAGGGCCTAGGATCCGCGTGTTTTTGACTGAGGGTCTATTTGCACCCTCAGTCCTTCCGCTTTTGAGGCCACTTGCAATTGGGTCCTTTTTGGGTTTTCGTTATTTATAATTTGGCCCGAAAATTTTATTTTTATTCCATTTTCATCCCGTACAAAACGCAGCTCATTTAGGGAGGGGAAATTTGCGCTCCAGCCCCTCCTCTGTATTCGCGCCTCCCAATTGGGTCCTTCCATGTTCCCTTTATTTATGTTTTGACCCTAAAACCTCCGTTTTAATTTCAATTAAGCCCTACTTCGATTTTTTGGACATTTTTATCATAAACTAATTATTTTTTTATACAGTATCATTATTTCTTATTATATTATCTTTATTATATTTTACTATTAATTTTCAGTATTATTTTTTATTATTTATTATTTAAATTATGTGTATATTATTTTTGTTTTACTAATGTTTTGCATAATCCATTTTAAATTACTATTATTATTTCATATATACATATTTTATTAAATTTTGATCATTTTAAATATAGTTTTCTGTATTTGTTACAATTATTTATTGTTTTTATTGTTATTTTTTTCTGTTTTCGATATTTTTTTATTATATTATTTAGCACTCTTATTTATTATTATTACTATTATTAATCTTTAAATAAGCGGTTTCTTTCCAACTTGTATGTACCTAGTCTAATGGTTTTATAATATATTTATTTTATTTAAAATTTCTTTTATATATTCTTTTATTTTAAAGTTTAGCATGATATTTTATAAATTATTTTTTTATACATACATAATCTCTTTATTTATCATTTATATATATATATATATATATATGTATATTATTATCGGTTTCATATTCTCTCTTTTTATATACATATTATATTTTAGACATACAATTTCTTTCTTTTAAAACCAATTTTAAAGCATGCCTCGGTCTTATATTATTTTGTGTATATATTCTATTAAAATTATGCCCTTCACCTTATATGCATATCTTCTGGTCTTGTTATTAATTAGTCATATTATATTGTTGCATTGGATTATTATTACATATTTCATAATGGTATCCTTGTCTCCTTGTATGGTATGCTGATTCAAGTTAAGCTCATCCAGGCCCATTCCTAGTTTTCTTATTTCAAAATAAACTAAACAAATACGTTTTGATTGATTTAAGATTATTCTCAAAATCTTTCAAAAGTAAGGCAATATTTCGTGTTTGGAAATCCGAAAGAGCTGTGCCCTAACGTGCTGGGCTGTGGTTTTTTCGGTCTTCCAAATGTCCAAATATCCTTCTAATATCAGGTTTTGGGAAATTAAGGCACGATTTTAGTTTTGGGGGTTGAAATGTTGCATCCTAACGTGCTGGGTGTGATGTTTTGTCCTTTTGGAACGAATGAGCCTTAATATTCCAAAACAAATCATTCAAAATGTCTTCTAAAAGAATCATATTTTAAAATTTCTTCAAGTTTTCGACAATAAGGACACTTATTAATCAATTTGGTACCAATTTTGAGCGTTACGAGGGTGCTAATCCTTCTTCGTACGTAACTGACTCCCGAACTCGTTTTTTTTAAATTCGTAGACCAAAATGTTTTATAAGGTGGCCCAATTACACCTCAAAAAGGATTGGTGGCGACTCCATCCATGTTTTTAAAGTCGATCCACGTTTTTCAAAATAAGAATGGTTTCGACATTAGTAATTAATCTTAATTGTCCATAGTCCATAGAATCAAATTGAATAAATGATTTAAATAATAAAAGATTACTATGTCGTCTCTAAATTCAATTGAGGAGATAAGTTATCTAGAAATTAAATTTTTAAAAAGAATTTTAAACTACTCAAATCCTCTCTTAAAATTCTTCACAAACTTTTTTAAATTTCTTTATTATTTTTACTCAAACAAATAAATTTATTTTTAAAATATTAAAAATCTCTATAAAAATAAAATTCTTTTTTAAGTCCCACATTTAAACACACCTTGAAAATTACAAAATATTATATTTTTTTAATATTTCATTCTTAAAAGTATTAAAAATATAAATTTATAATAAATAAAGCACTTGCCATATTAAAACAAGTTGGCAGCGCCACCTTATTAAAATATAAACAGCATTGATATTTTGGACTTATATGTGTAAAAGAATACAAATTCAGGTATTAACAAAAAAAATTTGAGGATCAATTTAGAAAAAGCTGACAAGTTTAAAGACTAAAAAGTGACTTATCTCAATTATAACTATTCAAAGAAAGGGACGCAATACACAAATAGAGTGAAAATTAGGGACTGATAGAGCAAATTCCAATAGTTATTTTGTTAACAAAAATAATGCTTGCTTAGCTGCAAGGAAAAAACTGAGATTTGAGTACCAAATCCAATCTCCCCAAACCCTAAACATGACTTGATCGCCAAAATCCTCAAACCTCCAACTTCGTCCTCTGCCGTTCGATCAAAACTCCTTTATAAAACAAAATAGTTACAAAAGATATCATCGAAAAGCTTAGCGATGCCGTCCCACGGCGATCTAGACCGTCAGATCGAACACTTAATGCAGTGCAAGCCGCTTCCGGAGGTGGAGGTGAAGACTCTGTGCGAGCAGGCACGTGCGATCCTGGTGGAGGAGTGGAATGTTCAGCCGGTGAAGTGCCCCGTCACCGTCTGCGGCGATATCCATGGCCAATTCCACGATCTCATCGAGTTGTTTCGCATCGGCGGCAACGCTCCCGATACTAATTATCTCTTTATGGGCGATTACGTGGGTAGGTCCACTTTTCATTGCATTTAATTGCCATTGCTTACTTTTCGTTTGAATTAAATTTTTAATATGATAATTTCTAGGTTTACAGATCTTGTTACTATTAATTGAAAAGAGAAAAGTCAAAAAAGAATATTTAAGAAAGGAAATTATACGCGCGTAAAATTTCAATTTCTTGGTAGTTTGACATTGATTAGCTTATGTGTACAAAGCGAAGTTAAAATATTTAATGTGAGAGCTCTGGTGAATAAACATGTATTCTTAATCTAACTAGTTGAAATAGAACTGTTGACAATATTAAGATGGAGCTGTTAGAGTATAGGTTTATTTTAAGAGCATTTACTTATTGAATTGAACCTCGACATTTTCTATTTATTAAGTTTCAGCTAATTCCAAGCCCTTCTCTGAGAGTTCAAGGAATCTGGTTGATTATAGTGTTGTTTGTTTCATCGTTTAATCTGCCCAATTTAGTAATGTGAGCCACAACTACCCAAAAGAAAAACCCTTATATAATGTCTATGTTTAATGCTTTACAAAATCAAGATTTTAGGCACTTGGCCGCAACTACCAGATGATGGCACTGTTACCTTTAGGACAGGTGCTTGTGGAAAGTTAACTTGAGATTGAGTGTTATCTGCAATGTAGGGTATACCAATTTCTTCACTGTTTGTTTTTCTCTGGTATTGTTTATGCTGGCTTTTTTTGGTCCAAGATTGCAATAAATCATACATATCGATGCATCTTTTGTAGGGGCTCTGTATACAGCTGATTTTTTTTGCCTCTTTTTATGCAGATCGAGGATACTACTCTGTTGAGACTGTCACACTTTTAGTTGCTCTGAAAGTTCGTTACAGGGATAGAATAACTATTTTGAGGGGAAACCATGAGAGCCGCCAGATAACTCAAGTGTGAGATATACATATTTAGTGTTTTTTCTTCTTTTCATTCTGTAAATGCATTAGCAGTCCTTTTTTCATTCACTAAATAAATTCATCATCCTGGAGTGGAAACGTACTCTTGATATGTCAAATGTTAATGTAAATAAATCTAAAATGTACTGGTAAGTTTTCTTACTCAAGAAGTTTATTTGATTAGTTCACCAAAATGTTTTGTTCTTTTATGTTGTTATGGCAAACCAATGCTTCTCGTTAGAAAATTGGAAAGATGGAGTATGGATAGTCATTAAACCAGTAATATATATCTGGATTATGATATCCAAGTATCAAGGAGTGGAAGTTATTTAGTGATTATGCTGGATCAGTTTGTAACCAACTGCCTTCCTTTTCAGGTATGGCTTTTATGATGAATGCTTGAGAAAATATGGAAATGCTAATGTGTGGAAGTATTTCACTGACCTCTTTGACTATTTACCTCTGACTGCCCTGATTGAAAGTCAGGTTTGAATTCTCAGACATGGTCTTATCTCTAGTATTTCCAAGATCTCAGCTGACAACTATTCATATTCCTTGCAGATTTTCTGCTTGCATGGTGGACTCTCCCCATCTTTGGATACATTAGATAACATCCGTTCTCTTGACCGTATTCAAGAGGTAACACTGTAGTCCAATTATGCTTTGCACTTAAAAGTTAATAGTCTTAAGAGTAGATTGTCTACCTTGTTACAAATAATAGTATTTGCTAAATAAAAAAGCTTTTCAAAACATAGTGTGCATATAAAGTGCATTATTAAGTATCAACACTTGTGGAGTTCATAATGGATACCATGACTCATAAGACATGATTGGCCCTAGGGATGCTGTCTCTTTTTTATTTTTATGATTGTAGGCACTAGTAATGGTACCTGTTTTATCTGGTGTAATCATAAGAACATCTATCAATTATCATTGTAGTTTCAATGTTCTTGTTGTAGCCTAACAGGTGTCATCACATCAAATATGCCTTTTCCAATGTTGCTACTTTTTTAATTTTACTAGCATCTTTGTATCTGTTGGCTGTGTAGGTTCCTCATGAGGGTCCAATGTGTGATCTCTTATGGTCTGATCCTGATGATCGATGTGGATGGGGAATATCTCCTCGAGGAGCTGGGTATACCTTTGGGCAGGATATTTCTGGGCAGTTCAACCACACAAATGGGCTGACCCTGATTTCTAGAGCTCACCAGCTTGTTATGGAAGGATATAATTGGTCCCAGGTTTGTGGTATTCTAATCAAAATAAAAACAATGTTGTATAATCTATTCTCACTGATTGATATTTATATCAATATCTGTATTATTGTAGGAAAAGAATGTGGTAACAGTGTTCAGTGCCCCAAACTACTGCTATCGCTGTGGAAACATGGCTGCAATACTTGAGATTGGAGAGAATATGGCGCAAAGTTTTCTTCAGTTTGACCCAGCTCCACGTCAGATTGAGCCTGAGACCACACGCAGAACCCCTGACTATTTTTTGTAATCCCCTTGACTTACCTCCTACCTGAAAATGTTCATATTTACTGTTGTGTTTTTGTAGATGTGTCTTACGAAGTTGGGGAGTTGTCGTTTTTAGTTTGTAAGGAGGGACAAAGAAACCATTGTTTTTGTCATTCTTTTTGGTTGTTGGAGTGCACATTCATACTAGTCTATAGGGTTAATTGGTAGAAGGTTTTTTTTTTTTTTGGTCTTGTATTCTGAAAGGTGAAAGAAGTAGAATAACAAGGGATTCTTTACTATGAAATTGCGTGTTCCATTTTTTTTTTTTCCTTTTTATTGTAAATGTTGAATATAGGTGAGTTGTTTCTTCTTGTTCTTTGACTTTCCCTTCGAAGGTGAATTACTCGTAAACCTTGTTTAGAAGCAGGAACAATCAGGAGAAATTTTGAATACAACAGATTGATATGAAAGGTGCAGCAGTTTTAGGATAGCGTAAAATAAATAATAAAAATGCAGTCCTCTTTTGGGGATGACATCTCCCTCCTTTTGTGAAAGCTAGCGTCTTCAATTGGAATAGATCAGTGGGAGAGAACACTATGTTCAGACAATAAAAAATATGGTTGGAGATATTATCTTACCCAGGAAAATCCCCTTTTGTCTAGAAAATTCTCAAGATCCTCTTTTTACGTTGGTTAGGTTTCCAATTATTTGTTTCTTGGAAAAAAGCCCTTACCCTTGAAAAATAATCTATACCTATTCTCGTATAAAAATCATCAAATGAAAACTAAAAAGCAAAATGGAAAGAAACCATTAACATTTCAATTGCACGGTACTTTGAAATTGTGGGAAGACTCATCGCCAACAAGTATTCAAAGTTAGTTGATATATTCAGAACAATATATATGTGTGTGTGTCTCTATACAGATACTCTTTCTCCCTAACATATATGCCTACCAAGTTTAAACCAGAATCTCAGATTTATTTGATTCCATCAGCACAAAAGCTTGCCTGCCAAGTCGTTGCAGAGTTCAATTTGCCGCTACTCCTGCAAAATGTCTCCATGTGACAAGTCTTAGTAAACTTCTTACCTATGAAGAAGGGACCAAAAGTGGAAGCTAGAAAACCCCCAAAACGATCAAATTAAGAATCTTATATGCATCCTAACAAGAAAAGAACAAAAAACAAAATGCGTTATCAATTAAAGGAATCTTTATTTACACTCAAACAACGTGTACAGAGGTTTCTAAGTAAGCACATAACCCCAAAAAAACACCTAAAAAAAGGAGTATATGCAAAGGCTGAAAGTGGCAAATGTAAATGCATTAATGGTCATGAAACATTACCAGAAATGTGAGTGAAGATAATCATGTATTTTAGCTTTCAGCATGAGGCATTGTCATTGAAGCTTTTGTGGGTTCTAGAAATCTGTATCAGTAATTTTGCAGTTGCTGCCTGCTTCATCTGTAAGATGCAGAGTCGGTTGTTGAATGGTTTTGAAAATCCTAAAGCTTCATCATTCATAGAGAAGGCATGTTACCTGTTTCATCTTCCATGTCAAATTCATCTTCACTACTAGACTTTGAGGAAACGCCCTCACTGAGTTTGGAAATATGGCCACTCTTGTTAATATTTTTTAATCGTCCCAATGGCCGAACACCTCGAATGACTTTCTTCGATTCTTCGCCTCCCATCATATTCATACCTTGCATCGAATCAGAGGGGTCAAGGTTCTGTGTTTTCCCTCCAGTGTTGGGACCTTGATTAAGTCTCCTAGTAGGGCCGCCACATTCAATTCTTCCATTGAAAGAGTACGATAGTAGTTTCAACACATGACTGCCTACATCAGTCTTGCCTCTTTGTCTTGGAAAGTCGAAATCCTTTAAGAATCCATACTTTTGTCTATAAGCGTCAAGTTCAGCCTGTAAATCTTGAACTTCTGCTTCTCTTTTGACCAGCAAGTTGTAGATCTCTTGTAGGGTTTCTTGGTCATATTCTGCCTGTTCGTCCATCATCCTTTGGTATTGTAAAGCCTCCATCTGAACGGCTGCCTTCTCAGCTTGCAACCTAGTGATCATGGCCATTGCATTGTTAGCTGCTTCGGCTGATGCGCTTCTTTCTTCATCCAGTTCCATGTACAATGACATCAACGACCTACGGTCCATACGAACTTGTCCCTTCAGATGCTGCAAGATATCACCTTCGGCTTCCTGATTTGGTACTTGTCCCTCCGCAGTTTCCGAAGCCAACTCCATCCTCTCAAGCATTGATTTCCTTGGAATTTTTGTCCACTTTGGACTGTTTCCTGCCGAATCCGATAATGAGATTCCGAAAAATTTGTTTCCCCATATGAAGTTAGGGGTCTTATCTTCCTCAGCATCCATCAGCGATGGTATGGTACTGACCTTGGCATGGTCCGCTACTGTTTGAAACATCCATGACCAAAATCAGTAAAATCCAACATATCATGGTACCATTCTAAAGAAAATGTTGCATTCATAGTGAAAATTTCACAACTAGAATTGCCACTAGTGTAAGCTTTAAACTCACATGGCTTTTCATGGGTTGTTTCTTTGACATCTGACTCATTGGAATTGAATGTAAGGTTGTGTGACAAATCGGAATTGCGGACAGGAGCAAGGGAAGAAGCCTTCCATTTAGAACCGGAGGAATTGAGCTTCAAAGGCTCCCCACAACATGCACAACGAGGATCTTTGCTCTTCTGAACCACTTCATCTTTTGTTCCAGTAGGCAATGACAGATGAACTTGCTGCTCTTCGTCCAGAAACAGTTCAATATCCTTGTGTAAGATCCCCAGAAGGGACTTGTAAGTATGGCCATCAGATTCTTTCTCAGTTGCAAAAGACAGAAGACAGTTTTCGCACAAGTTTCTAATGTCAGAAAGCTTCTTGTGAGCATGACAGAATGCAAGACATGAAACGTTCTTCTTATGGCTGTTACATATGGAATCATTGTAATAGAACTGTTCATTTCTCCCGACAAGAGCATGATCAATTCTGGTGCAAAGCAAGCAAGGAATAGGCAAACCAAACCACTTGGCTAATTCATTGGCTAGAAATGCAAGAAAGCCGTCGATGAACAGAATTAAGATGATCATCCATTCAAGCACTGCATAAATGAAAAACTTGGGTACTCTTCCAAGCTTTTGTTCTGCAAACTGTATAAACGATCGTTTTGGTTTTTCCATTTCTTAACGTGTTAGAAAGAAACAATCTTCGGGATTATTAAGGATTATTGAGAAAGGGTAATCATTATCCGTTGGCATTTAGCCGACCACGATCATGGTTTATCCACTTTGTATGTCGAGGGGAAAGCCAATGAGGGAAATGTTTAGTTTTAAGTATTCAAATTTTGGTGGTGAATTTTCCTTTGGCCATTTACTCACAAAACTTGAGGTTCTTAGATAACATTGGCCTTTAAAAACGGTTTATCAAACATTTCTCAGCCATTTGTATATCTAGTAATGCTAACCCACATTGCTTTACCCTTGCCCATCCTCTTTTCTTTTTTCCATATTTAACAATTTATTATTTCATTTTAATGAAGGGTTGGTTTTTAAATAGGTAAATTTGAATGTTTGAGAGTTACTTTTATACACTATTCATAATCCCTCTAATATTTTTAAAGAGCGTAACCCACTTTAATGTTATGTCTTTGACAAAACCGAATAATTGAAAAAAGAATTTATACAATACCTAAACTGTCTTATTTAATATCCCTGAACTCCAATTCAATTGTAAAATTATCAAAAAAATTATTCCTTTTATAAATGTAACAAATATTATTTTAAAAATATTTTTCTATTATTATGAAGGCATTTTTATTTTTATATTTTAATATAAAATTTAAAAAGGTACACACTCATACGAGATTTAAACCAAAACAATAATCATGATGAATAAGAAATAGAGTGGATCCGCCAACAGTGTACAATCCTAATCAAAATTTTCATAATTTTCTTTGGGTTCACTAAAAATTGAGGGTCTAGTATTTCAGTCACATTTCAAAGTTTAAATTGCTCACATCACCAGTAGACATGTTTCAATAATTAAACTGAAACATTAAGCCAATAACACTGACTATTAAAACACTGCATTAAACCAACTATTGTAACTGATGCAAAGCAAAATTCATAATCAAAACTCAAGTTAGTTAAATATAATTATCAACATGTCTGAAATTTGAATCACAGCATCTGCATCCCCTTCCCTTTTTTAGGATGCACCTTCCTTTATATAAAAAAACAAACAAAATCAAATAACCCCTACATCCTTATAGCATATCTAATATTTTTCATCAATAAAGCAGACTCTACTTTTTGTAAAAGATAGTTGTTGAACATCCTCTTCTGTGGAACTAATGGACATAACTTTTAAGAAAAACACTGAGAGCTAGCTCCCTGTTACTAAAAAAATATATATATAAAGAAGCCAGATAACGTCATCTATTGGCAACTGCCTTTAGCAACATGGCCATATAAGCAAACTTGGAACATCAATAACAGATCTTTGATGAAAATGATTCTTTGGGTTAGTAAAACCTCTCCGACAAAACATTTGAAGTTACGTAAGGTGATCTGCATCCCTTAACCTGTAAAATTATAAATATGTAACCAATTGTCAAGAGAAGAACCAAAGTCATAAACATAAAAGGTGTTATTAAAAAGGAAAAAAAAAAAGTCTATGGAAATATCCATCAACTACCAAGTATAATTTTAAGATTATAGAGTGCAAAGAAAATTGTACATGCTACATACTGCATAGACATCTAAAACTAGTAACATCAGAATTTTATTTGAGCTTAGAATGCGGATACAAGTCAATATGCCTGAATAGAGGTATTAGCAGTGAAATGGACTGCACACGAGCAAGACACAGTCCGACTCAGCAGGACTGAGTCCCATAGAATTTTTGCACATTTTATTTCCCTCTTATGGCTAATTAAGTGGCAGTCTCTCTCTCCCACCCACCCTTCCCCACTATTCCTCCCAATCTTTGTGTTATAAGAACAATGCATCCTATATAATCTGATCTTTGTCTATCAGGCTAATTCACCCCAAAAGAGAAGAGATAGACAGAGAAAAAGAGAGAATAGGGGGGTTGCAATGATAAGAAATAGCAAATAATGTTTGGCCTTTACAAGTTTTACAGTTTTAGGCTCAAATTACCTGCAACAAGCAAGTAGGAATCTGAATAAAGCCCTGAAGGAAAAGATTGACCTTCTCCAGAGTGCTTGGTGGAACAGGAGTGATCACATAAAGCACACCTTTGAATGTGTCAATTCCTCTCACAATTCCTGGTTCATAGAGGCATCAAGTAAGATGAAAAAGAAGTCAAGTTTCTTCAATACTATGTTTTACTTTTTCAGTCCTTCCAATGGGGGCGTGGGAAACTCTTAGTTCACACTAGTATTCATCCTAGCTAAGCCCCAGAAGGTCTTATACGCTTGTTCAACATTACTTTTTGCAAGTTTAAAGATAGAGATCTGTTATCATCCTTCATTTTAAGGAGATCAGTATTTTGCATTTATCCTACATTGAATTTCTGTGATACAAAACCACCAAGAATATGTCGCTGGCTTGCTGATATGAAAGTATGAAACTCTAAACTTATATGCCATTAGTTAACCACACATGAATAGCTATAAAGGCTTCTCAACTTTTCCAATAAAATAAATGGAAAATTGGACTGAAAAACTATGCAAAGTAAATATCATTAAACAACGATCAAGATGATCAAGCAATCAACAGAAGCAGTGTAACTGTGACCTACCAAGTCCAACACACCAGGGCAAATCCTCAGGCTCCTCTGAACTAACTGCCAATCCAACAATAGTTGCATTCAAACTGTAGTATGTTTCAGTGATTGGGACCTAGAATTACAAAGAAAAACAATTACACAAGGAGTTTACTGACCTTTTTAGTTTTTACATTACAAAAGTAAGAGCAGTGCTCATACTAAAAATGATTTATACTTGCTGTGTGATCATCACTAAGTTATTCCTTCTTAACATTGTGCAATGAAAGTAATTAACAGAGAAATGGTTGGCCTCGTTTACTGAAACACATGAGAGATACACAGAGCTCCCAAAACAGCATCAAAGCATTATTTGAAGGGAAATCAAAGAAAACTTTATTGATGGGATATGGTGCGAAACAGGGCCAGGCATATGCCAATATGACCAGTATAATTGGCCCCAGATAGTAAGAGAAGGCTTATTTTTTTATTCTAGAAGTAATTTAAAAAAAAAAACTGCAATTCAACTTCTGGTATCTAACCTGGCAGTGAAGATGTCTAATTTTGATAATTGATATTGGAACTTCATAAGGAGGATGAGAAGCCAGTGCATGTGCAAGTTCTTTGATTGTAGTAATAGGCTTGTCACTAGGGAAGCATTGCCTGAAATAAGCCATGATCCGTAAATCTCGCAGAAGGCTAGCATCCTTCTGTACTAGCACCCTACAAAAGACAAATTAAGGTAAGATATAGGAAGCAAAGCCACCTCTCCCCAGAATTATGATGTTTTACAGAAAACATGCACATTTTATTAAAATAGCTAAACATAGAAAAAGAGAGAAACAATATTAAGCAGCCAAACAAATGCCATTAAAAATACAAGTGAAGTAATCAACTTGCTAAGATTCAAAATTTAACAAGTTGCAGGTTAACTTAAAGATGGCCTCAAACTTACGATCTATTAAAGTTGTCCTGCTGAGCTGATTTTATCTCTATAATATTAACCATCCCATCACAATCACCATCTAACCAGAATGCCCCACCTGGAAGATTCTTACTCTCGGCAGATATGTTTATCTTAACAACATGAGTAGGACAAACATATCTCAGCATATCCACCAATATTTCATAACCAATGCCTGACAAATGCAAGAAAATAAAAACATCAACTTTATAGTTGTAGCAAAAGTACAACTAATTTGTATGGAGAAGGAAGATCCAAAAATTGTCATTGAAGAACAAGAACATGTGGAAATAATAAGTTCCAAGAAATAAGGGTATTAGTAATCGATTGGATGCAGATCAGAGCATACCTTTCACCCAGCCAGGGGTATTGACAATAAGGGGCAATTCTATCCTACCAGCATTTTCACTCTTGTCAAACATGCAGTATTCCTCTCGATAGTAATCGAATAGGGTAAATATATATTTCAAGTATGTTGATGGATCCCTTTTTGAAGATACGTCACCAAAGAAAAAACACCTTAAAGAAAGTCACACTGAAGAGTTTTAACGCTCATTACAACCAAAAATAAATAGATATCAAGTTCAAGTCTTGAAATACTCAGTCCGCCACAAAAATCAAAATCAACAAAATAGATTCAAAGCAATGTACCTCTCAGGTGTCTTCAAGCATGGAATTGCCAAATCTATTTGGAAAGCCAAAAATTATTGAAAGCATTCGGTCAGTTGATAAAAGAACGAGTTGATCAACCCAGAGAACTTTTGAGGGTATGATGAAAAGACAAGTGTTCAGAAAGCTGAAAACCTGGGGTTATTTTGTCAACAACTGTAAGGGACACGAAACCTGGAACCGTGAACTCAGGCTGCCCAACATCTGTGTCCAAATAAGCTACTTTTCCATACCTGCTAACAACATACCGACCAGATTATCATAATTATGTTACCATTTATCTTATTCATGGAAGGAACACAATTTATTGTCTACTACTGTGTTTCAAATATAATTGCTACCAAACCTCTGCTTTTTTTCCTTCCATTAACAAACAAAAAACAGCAAAAAGAACACAATTTCCCCTTCCATAATTACAGCTTGAATAAGTCCACAAAATCACTAAAACGGATATTTAAATACCCTCTAAAGGAAATATTTCAGCTAATATCAGTGCGTATTTAAATATTTAGTCATAAACCCATTTCACAACAAATAAAAGAAAACTGAGAGAGAAGAAAAAACAATAATCCTCATGTGAACTCTAACCTTTGGAGAAGAATGTTAAGGAGGTGACGGGAGAAAGTGGTTTTGCCAGAGTTTTTGGCGCCGCAGATAAAAGAAAAAGGAGGTGGGGAAGTTACTGAATCATAGGCTATGGAATTAGCAGCCTCCGACCACTCTTCTGGTACATATATGTTTGCTGTTGAGCTTCCAGGTCCTAACATCGAAGCCATTGTGGAGGAAAACCAAAAAATAAAACGAAAATCTTACCCTACTCCCCCTTCTACGATGTTTACTGCTTGGTTATCTTTGTAAAGTCGTATCGAGTTCTTTCAGTTCTGATTTCTGGCAGACGAAGCCGCTTTAGTGTGACTTTAACGCATTTTACATGACTATATACATAGGTTTGCTGGTAATATGCTTTTGTTTTTGGCATAATGAATTGTTTTAACCCTCCAATTTTATAAAAAAACATTTTAACTCTTATTTAATTTTTTTTTTTTTTTAATTTTTAAATTTATATTATTTGTTTAATCATCTAAAATAATAAAAAAATTTATTTTGCTGGCATGACAATTCACGCGATTGTCATGTCAACAATTAATAAATTTTTTAAATTAAAAAATTAAAAAAACTATTTTTAAAATATTAAAAATTATTAAAAAGTATAAAAATATAAAAATATTGTTTCAATATTTTTTAATTTAAAAAAAACAATTTCTAACGTGACACACTCGTGGATTGTCATGTTGATCTCATGTTAGCAAAATTAACATATCTTCACTTTTCAATCTATTTTGAGTAATTTAACAAATAATGTAAGTTCAAAAGTTAAAAACAATGAAAAATTAAATAGAGAGCTAAAATGATTCTTTTTTATAAAGCTGAAGAGTCAAATAATTCTTATACCTTTCTTTTTGGGCTAAGATTTAATATGTTAAAACTTAAAAGGTAAAAATAAAATGGTAAATTATACAGTTAATCATCTAATTTTCATTTTGGGCACCAAAAATAAAAAAAATTTGCAATATAAGCATTGTCATTACATATTTTTATCATTTTAGTCAGTCAACTTTAATAAATTTTCATTTTGGTCACACATTTTCTCTTTTAGAATTAATTTTATTTTAAAAAAAAACTTGAGTTTTCTTAAGGGAATTGAGTTATTCATCTTAGATGAAAAGTAAGTTTTTTACTTATACCACAATTTCATGTAAAAAACTCAAGTTTTTCTCTTTAAAAAAAACTAAAATTAATTCTAAAAAAGAAAAAAAAGAAAATTAAAAAGATAAAATAATTTTCCTGTAAAATTTTATGTTTTCACTACAAAACTCAGGTAATTTCGTAAAATCAAAGATTTTTTCCTATTTAATTTTAAAAAAGGAAAAAACTGAAAAATGAAAAGGATAAATTAGCTTTTCTTGTAAAATTCAAGTTTTTCGAATAAAACCTAAGTAATTTCTTATAAAATCCCTACTTGCTCTATAACAACTTTTTTTTTCAAATTTTAATAAAATTAATTATATTCTTAAATGAAATAAAGATCATAAATTTTCATTATAATATTATTTCAATAAAATGTTTAAATGATACATAAAAATATATCAATCAAAGTTTATTAAACAAAAATAATTATATTTGTAATTTCTATTAAATATATAAACTAAATTTCACTAATTAATATAATTAATATATTATAATTTTTAATTAAAAATTTTAAATAGAATCTAAATCTCAAATATTACTATAATAATATAATAAATATTTTTATAATATTTAAAATTTTAACATATAAATGAAATCATTTGAATACAAACTTACCTAGAGGTGGGTTTTATTATTATTATTATTATTATTATTATTATTATTTGTTAATACAGTATACAAAATAAATTTTCTTATAATATGTTTAGTTTTTTTTAATATTTGTTGATATGGTATATAAAAAAATAATGTCATTTCAATACCATTTTCATGTGACAATATTTTAAATCAATCGTTTAGCAAAAATTAACTGTTAAACTGACTAATAATTGTTTTTGTAAATGAGAGTGCTAAATTGATTAATTTATTATAGGTAAAAGCTTGGATGTAAATAAATATGACGAGCTTGAGCTTTTTTAAACATTTACGCTTTTGTTTTTTTTTGAACATTTACATTACGTTTGGTTCACTATAATGGAATAGGTTGTAATTGAATGGAGCTGTAATAAAATAGAGCTGTAATCAGTAATTCAACTGTTTGATTGAATAGAATTGTGATAGCCCTATTTTGGCACTAATCGGAAAAGTGGTTTCGAGACCACGAAACCGAGTCGGAAAAATATTTAAGTAATATTTTTTTGTGTTTGAATGTGAGAACTATGATGTGCTAAAGTTTCGTGTTTAAATATTGAGATTTGAGTGCTTAATTACTAAGAAAGGATTAAATTGCACTAAATAAATTATATGCATGTTATTATGAAAATTCTTAAGTTTCATGTTTCTTTAATATTGGGGTGTTAAATGGCAAATAAGCCATTTGTTAAAGTGATGCACGGTAGTGGGAGTAAGTATGTGATATTATATGAATTTTATAATAATAATAATGATATGAAATTTAATTTATGTTATAATAAGAAACTTGAATAAAATAAAACAAAAAGGGTGATAAAAACAAAGTTCTTGCATGTTCTTCTTCTCTTTGCCGAAACTAAAAGAATAAGAATAAAAAAGAAAAGCTCTTCCACATTCGGTCAAGTGGGGACTAAAATTCAAGGTAAAATCATGTTATTTTAATTTTATTTTTATGTTTTTGAGTTCCTTGATTGATCCTATCCTAGACCCATGAATTTATTTTCTTGAATTGGTGTTGATTATATGTTCGGTCATGGATAGAAAGTTATAAATTTGGAAATTGATGATAGAAATTGATGAATGAATGTTAGATGGACATTATGATGTTAAAATCCATGTGATTATAAGTTTGTAAGCTTAAATGGTGAAATTTTGCTTGTGTGGCTCAATTGTTTAAAAGGGCATTCGGTTATGGTTTATTTGCATAAAGAATTGGTATTTGACGATTTAAATGATATATAGCTATAAGTTGGGTTTGAAGTTTGGTAATTTTGTTAAAGATGAATTTAAGAATTATATGACATTCGGTCATTAAAGAAGTACGAATTTGATGGCGCTTTGATGTGTTGAAATGGAACTAGTTGCTAAGGGAATTCTAGACTTAATAGATTTTGATAATTATGGTGTTAATGGTAATTGATATTCGGCTATGGAGGTTATTTGGTAAAACCTCATGTTAGCTAAAATAAGTAAATGTTTGATTGTTAAAGAAGTTTATATCATGACCGAATGTGTTAACTTGTCAAGGAACGGTTTAGTTTGATTGTAATTTGAGATGGATAAAAATGAGGCTTGCCATATGTGTACTTTTAATTAAGAAATCATCTTTGTTTGAGGGAAGAACGTTTTGTTGATTTAATTGTTAAAATTTCCAAATGTGATTAATGGTAAGCAAAATTATGTGATAATTGAGCAAGTGTGGATAGTAAGATCTATATTTAGTTTCTTGTTATATTCGGCTATGTGAATAATTGAGTTGTAATAAGTTAAATTTGTTTAATTTAGCTCAAGAGCAAAGAGAGCTAAATTTGGATAGGGGAAAAGCGAAATTGGTTGAATAGCCGATCAGTAATTGTTCGACAACATCCGAGGTAAGTTTTAAGTGATTAAACATATGTTAGAAGTGTTTATTAACATGGTACAGTATGGAAAATTAACCTTTATCGTATATATGTGTACAAGGCCGAATGTGATGGTGAATAAAAATATAAATGATATTTTATATAGTCAAATAGTATGTATAAATTTTTGAAGTGAGATGTTAATATGTGTTAACGCCGAATGGTATTAAGCTTTTACTATGTGTTTGTACTATATGGGAATTTGAAAGAAGACGTTTAAATGTGAGCGAAAGCTTGATCTGTGATTTATATATTGTGTTCGAGCCTATGGCCTAGCAAGCTTCAAAGCTGGTGATCATTTTGGGCTTCGAGCCTAGAAGGCGTAATGCCGATGAATTGGTATAGGACTTAAAGTCCAGCAGGCCTTGTGCCGGTGATAAATTTCGGGCTATAAGCCTAGCAGGCATTGTGCCGTTGTATTCAGATCAATTTGGTACTTAGCGAGCAATATGCCGAGGTGTTATTTCGAGACTCTGGATTGATGTGTTATTACATAAGTTAAAACGAATGGAAAAGCTAAATATGAGCTACAATATTGTTAGCTTGTAATAAGGTACGTATGTGTTTTATCATGAGATTTAAGGCAAGTAAAATGTATTTGAATGATGGTTATGTATCTGAATGTGATCGACAAGTTTGTGCCTCATGAAACTAGGTTATGAATAAATGAATATATGGTATAATGTTCGGCCAATTATGGCATAGGTAAATATACATGATAAATGGAACTTGTATAATCGGTTGAATGTAAGCTTATATTGAATTGTATATATATATATATATGGTTAAATGTGAAATTGTATGTGAGATTATATTGAATGTGATATTCGGCCAAGATAAATTATTTGAGTTAAAGTATATTTAATGGTACTATTTGATTTATATGAAATGATTTAATTAATTAATGGAGTTGTTTAATTACTTAATACTTACTAAGCTAATTAGCTTACTTCGAGTGCTTCTGTTATTCTGTTTTATAGATCTTGGTTGAACGTTACGAGCTCGGGGATCAATTTCGAAGTCATTCACATTATCGTCACTATTTTGGTACTTTTAAAAGATTATATTTTGAATGTTGGCATGTATAGGCTTAACTCTTTTGAAAACAAGTCTTATTTTGAATATGTACGTATTTAAGCCATGCGAAAATGGCTTGTTCATTTTGCTAAGCAGTAGTTCCATGGTTGACTTAGTGATGTGGTTGATATATATATATATATATATATATATATAGATGTAAAATTTGCTTGTTGTGATTGAATAAAAGTAAATGACTTGTGGTTGCCTATTGGGAGATATAATAAATATTGTTATGTTAGCTTTAGGTATGGAAAATGTTTGATTGATTTTTAACCAAGTCTTGTTCATAATGTGGACCTTATTAAAATGCATATTGTATGCGTGAGATGTTTTGGGAACCATGGATGTAGGTATCCGGCTCTTGACATAAAATTTTGATTAATATAAGTGTCAATTTATAATTGCCCAATGGTTGATTATGAATTTGTGATTCATTGAATAAATTACATGCAAAACACATTTGTAAACTAAAAATTTAGTTTAGTTATGAAATAGTCATCGAATGAATTAAACAGTCTAAGCACACTTGTATTCGGCTAAGGTTCAAAAATGACTATATGAATAGTAATATATGTATTTGTCAAATAAGATGATTTGTTGCTAGTTGGTAAGTGGTTTATTAATTGTACTTTAACTGATAAGTATTTGTTATATGACATTCTAGGTTACTTACATGCATTAACTTATAAGTAAGCTTGACTAGTCAAGGTTTATAATAAGGTTGCATGTATATTTGATGTTGAATGTTAAGTTATGAGTTGTATTATTTCTATGCTTATATTCGGTCACTTGATAATGATTTATGTGAATAAAATAATTATTTCTATATGTATCCTTGAATGTCCGGAAGTTGTGTTCTAATAAGTAATATCTCGTGACCCTATTCTGGCGATGTATACGGGTTAGGGGTGTTACAAGAATGGAATAGAACTGTAATAGTATTCTTATATTCGGTTGAATGGAACAATGTCGTAATAGCATAAGGAAAAAAAGTGAAATGACCAGAATACCCTTAGTAGAATTTTTTTTAGATAGATAATTATTGTTGTTGTTATTAAATTTTAATAAGATTATTATTAAAAATTATTTAATAAAATAATAAATAATTTAACCATATTTTAACATAATTATTATTAAATATAATTTAATAAAATAATATATAATTTAATAAAATTCTTAATATAATTATTATATGAATTAAAAAATCATAATATATAATACTATAAAAATAATATATAATCTACTTTATTATTTTTAAACCGCAATACATATTTAATGTGCTAAAATATCATTAGTGAAACAAATAATTTAATTATTCTACAATAAAAAATAAAATATTAGAAGTAATAATAACTTGAGAATTATATTTCACATCCAAACATAATATTCATATACTAACAAAAAGTTTACATGATTTCATTAGTTTATATGTCATGATCCATATGTTATAAAATTTTACAACCTCAAAAAGTTACAACATTGTAATAACATTCTATCATGTCATTATACCATCCAAATATTACAAACACAAAAAGTTACCAAAATATCAACACAACCATGATTTTTAATTGTCAGCAAGAAATCTTCTGACCCATTCCAATAGCACAGAAGAAGGTAAACTAAAGAAAATGAGCATTTGCGTTAAATGATCTGGAATTTTGCTCAATGCACGATAGCGCTCATCCTCAATTAAACCTTCTACTTCACATAATGTTGGATATAATTTTAGAGCACTTTATTGAATGGTCATTTCTGACTTTTGTTGAATTAGCACTTCGGAGGCAATACTCTTACTGATTTCAGGGCCAACGGTCTGTATGTTTTCCGCTAATAAAGTGGCAGCATCATTAAATGAAGTAGAAGAATTATTTGCATCAAAAATCTTTTTTTTCTTCTTTGAAAATGTGGAATCACCTTGGTTTCTAGCTGATATCCTCGTTCGCGATACTAAGTAATAAAATTTATAAAAAACTTGATCACACCAAAACTAACTAATATCGCGACGCTTTAAGGCAAGCGCACCTATCGAACAGTAGTATAGCTTAGTGGCAAGACCGAGTTATCGTACCCAAGGGAACCAAAAGTACTATTACTTACTTTCTTTCTATTATCTAGCCTAAGAATAAAAGAGGGGTTTGTTTAAACTAATTCTAAAACTAAACTAAGAAGACACAAAGAGTAAATTGAGAAAACTTTTAGGGGAAAAGCTGATTGATATGGACAATACTTAAGGGAGAATCCACCTAGACTTCACTTGTACTGGTTCTTGAGCTAGACGATTTATTCACTTGACTTGATCTGTAGAGATCCCTAATTTATGCTAAACCCTCCGTCGAGGTGAAGAGCAACTAGGCCTAAGTTGTTAATTAAAGTTCCTTTATCAATTAACTTCTTAGGTTGCATTAATTCGATCAATGGTTCCCCATATTAGGTTTGACCCTAATCCGGCAGATTTATGTCGCCCTATGTCTAGGGTTGCATGCAACTCCGCTTAATTATGGTAGATCTACTCTTATCACAGGGACTTTTGCTCCTCTGCTCTAAGCACATCTAATTCTTGAAGTAATACCTAGGTTTATTAAATCAAGAATGAAGAACACATAATTAAGAACAACTCAAGTATTTATCATATAACTCAAGAATAAATAATAACAAGATCTGTCTTAGGTTTCATCCCCCTCAAGTATTTGAGGGGTTTAGTTCATAATAAAGAAAGAAAACATCTCAGAAGAAATAAAATAACAAAACATAAAAGAACCCGAAAACCCCTGAAGGAATTTAGGGAGATCATCTATATTGCTGCAGAATTCCGGCTTCGGGGATGATTCAATCACCTTCCCTGCGAGTAATCCCTACTTCCACTCTCTATGATGGCAGCAAAGAATACTTCCCTTTTGGGGGAAATAAGCACACTCTAAGAGTTGCCTCCTAGGGTCTTTATATAGAGCTTTGGGGAGCCTTTTTTAGCCTCCAAGTATCCCAATTCGAGTGAAATTCCTCTTCCTCACGACTAGAACACGCCGGTGTGCCACGCCCGTGTGACTTCGACAAAGGCCGTGTGATTTGGCACGGCCGTGTGGCCTGGCCATGCTTGTCGAGAGCTGGACCGTGTGATCTTCATGTGGCACGGCCGTGTGGCACGGCCGTGTGGTAATTCCTTGGGCCGTGTGTTATGTCATTTTTGGCTCATTTTCCTCATTTTCAGTCCATTTCCTATTCTTTTCTCTTCCCTATGCTCTCCTGAGTATAAGATATGAAAAATAAGGATTAAGAGCACCAATTCTCACTAAATTGATAATAATTAATCCAAAATATAGGCTAAACATGAGGTAAAAATATGTATAAATTAGCGTTTATCAAATACCCCCACACTTAAATAAATTAGCGTTTATCAAATACCCCCACACTTAAACCTTTGCTTGTCCTCAAGCAAAATCTCAATCCCTAAATAAGAATTATTCCTCTCAACCTACAATCTTTATCAATAATGTTTCAAACTAGTCCACAGGTAATCATACAATGAGTAATTCAATCAGAAGAACATTAAAGACTCAATCACTCTAAGTTGAGAATTTTATCATTGAAAACATAAGTCTCTTCCTTCCTTCTAAGTAGTTATCTCTCCATCTTAATTAACAGGAGTTGACATCCTCACTAAAGGTTCACTCTATCTACTCGAAGTGTTTAGGGTTCAAAATTTAAGCACTCCTTAATCAACATGAAAAGTTATTACCATAAGCTTGCAAGAAAATCAAATCTCCACCACTATAGTTTGATATGATACATTGATCAAAAGGTCTTTTAATGGTTGTAACGGGGCTTGGTTAGAGGTGTTGTCACAGGCTGCAAAAAGAAGGTTAGAATCAAGATTGAACTTGAAAAATTATCTAGCTAGAAAAAATCTCTATCAATGGAACATATTTCTCAGCTAACTCTTATGATATTATCATTTCTGCCTTGGTAGCCTTAAAATAGAAATATGCAAAAATTTATCGAACTATTTACAATTTACAATCGAATTTTACTGTATGTACTCTTTTCTTTTCTTTTTTTTTAGGAACAATTCAAACTAAATAACTTGAAAATTTAAAAATGGAGAAGAGAGTAAAGCTAGATAAAAAAAATCACTTCAAATCTCGACAAAAATAGGGGTCAAAATAATTGAATAAAATTCAACAAAAATGGGTTATTGGTTAATAATTAGAGGGTAAGTCAAGGAGAAGGTTGTTTAGGCTCAATGGGGTTTACTAGGGGTTAATTCATGGAGGTAGGCTTTTTGTAGAGTAAGTGGGTTAAATCCTAAGTGCCTTTATCATTTCGGTATATCAAATCAATGATGTGGTCTCGGCATGTATAATCGAACAAGTTCTAGAATAACAATTCAGTATTGACTCACTCAAAGCAATAATAAAAGTGAGCACAAAAGAATGTATGCTCAAAAAGGGCTCAAGATCTCACCAGAATTATGGCTTTTGATGTCAATCCTGTGAATTTCAAATCTCAAGATAATACTTAGAATTAGGGAAAATAACTTATGCAAAAATTGGGGGTTCTCAAAAATTTCAACTTATCATGCTTGATTCCCTAATGTTTTAAAGTTTGAATGATCAAAGTACAAGTACCTATATCTTAATTCTCAACATATCAATAGAAATTATAAATCAATCAGAATTAATTCCTAATAAGAGGCTGAGAATTATTTGAGAACAAAGCATAAGGAAAAAAAATGCAGGGATTTTTCAGATAATGTAGAAATTTAAAGTAAGCTTCCCCCCCCACACTTAAGATGTACATTGCCCTCAATGTACAAAGATACATAAATAGCAAGAGAAGTATAATATCATAAGATAGGGAGAGAATTGAAGCTTCCTGAATTTAGGATGAATTTATGAGGAAGAGTCGGCAATTGTGGCAGGGTGTTCCCATTTCCGTTTGAATATGAGCTGTAGAGCTCCTTTTTGAAACGTATGGGAGAATAGAGGCACACGCACGTGTGGCTCGGGGTTAGCCCGTGTTGGCCATATTGCACGGCCGTGGAGAACTTGTTCACTTTTTCGCACGGTCGTGTAGGTAGTCACACAGCCGTGTCTGATTTGACAGTGTTAGCCACGGCTTGGGGACACGGGCGTGTGGCGTTGTGCTAGCCCATGTTGATACTGCAGGGTTGCCACGGCCATGTCGTACGGCCGTGGGGATTTGTCGACCTCCCGTGCTTTTGGGAAAAATTTACTCTGTTTATACACGGTCTGAGTGCACGACTGTGTCTCTGTTTTAAGATGTCACACGGCCTTAGGCACGCCCGTGTTCCAGGCCGTGTGGTCCTAATTTCCTGCATCAAAGGTGTTAGTTGCTGTATAAAAAGACTGAAAACAAAATAGAAGAAAAGTTACTATGTTAGTACTCGGGTTGCCTCCCGAGAAGCGCTTATTTATAGTCTAAGCTCGACTTTGCTCGAGCTTGTACGTTCACGGTGGTTTGAAGAGTTGATACTCTTCTATCCTGCTTACAATTTCATTATCAACGTAAGATTTGAGTCGAGTGTGATTTACCTTAAAAGTGCCGAGTGACTCATGTTTTATCTCGACTGTACCATAGGAAAAGATTTTCATTACCGTGAAGTAAGGTGTGTCACTTGTATGCTCTTTTGAATTCAAGATTCGAGGATCGTCTTCCCCTAAGATTACCTTATCCCCTACCTTGAGTTGATTCGTTTGTACCTGGGGGTCGTCTTGGTGATGCTCTGGGTTGGTGTGACCTGTTTTGGGTTTTTCATGATAGTTCAGCCACTCATCTAGTTCCTCGATCTGAAGCGTTCGCTTTTCAGGTGCATCTCCCTTGGATGGACTTGTTTGTGATTGGGTTGCCTTTATGTAGAGTGTATCCTGCACAGAAGGTTGAGTGGTGAGATTATTCTTTTTATAAGGACTCGTAACTATATTATTATCAACAATCGTAATTGAGTTTCGAGCTTGTAAGGTAACTTGGTCATCACCCACACGTAGTGTAAGTTTACCTGTTCCTAAATCAATTATTGTTCTTGCAGTTGCTAAAAAGGGTCGCCCTAGATTAAGGGTACATTGCTATCCGCAACAATGTCTAAAACAACAAAGTCAACTGGGAATATAAATTTATCAATTTTGACGAGCACATCTTCAACTATTCCTTTAGGAGACCTAATAGTTTTATCAGCCAGTTGAATGCTCATCTTAGTTTGCTTAGGTTTTCCAAGACCTAGTTGTTTAAACAGTGTATAAGGCATGACATTTATACTAGCCCCTAAATCAGCTAAAGCATTTTTTGTGTCTAGGCTACCAAATAAACAAGGAATAGTAAAACTCCCTGGATCTTTCAGTTTGGTTGGTAGTTTATTTTGAAGAATAGCTGAACAGATTGCATTTAATTCCACATGAGATTTCTCCTCTAGCTTCCGCTTGTTTGTCAAGAGTTCTTTTAAGAATTTAACCGCGTCTGGCATCTGCAAAATTGTTTCAACAAATGGTAAGTTAATATGTAATTTTTTTAAGAGTTTAAGAAACTTACTGAATTGTTCATCTGTGCGGTCTTTCTGAAGCGCTCTTGGGTATGGGATACGAGGCTTGTGTTCGTTGATATCTGGCTTGTTCCTGCTTACCTCTACTTTACCTTTATTCACCTCAAGCTCCTTGTTTGAGTTGTCTTTGATTAAAACCTCCTCATCTATTGTGCTCACGGCATGAATTTGTTCTTTTGCATTGGTCTCAGTGTTACTTGGAAATCCACCTTGTGGTCTTTCCGAAATTAGCTTAGCAAGCTGGCTTATTTGAGTTTCAAGTCCTTGAATAGATGCTTGCTGGTTCCTTAGTGCCGTTTCGGTATTTTGGAAACGAGTTTCTGATATGGCAATAAATTTGGTGAACATCTCTTCTAAGTTCGGCTTTTTCTCCTGTTGTGGTGGTGGCTGCTGAAATACCGGAGGCTGTTGTCTTTGATTTCCTTGTCTTCCCCATGAAAAATTTGGGTGATTTCTCCAACCTGCATTATAAGTGTTACTATAAGGATTATTTTGAGGTCGAGAATTATTACCCATATAATTGGCATGTTCGGCTTCTATGTTGTGTAGATGGTCTGAATTAAACGTATTTCCTGGAGCTGCATCACATTGCATCACTGGTTGAGCCTGCGTAGAACCAACAAAATTATCAAATTTCTTATTTAAAAGTTCTACTTGGTTAGTGAGCATAGTAACAGCATCAATATTATAAACTCCTGTGGCTTTCGTCGGCTTTGTCCTCATGACTTGCCACTGATAGTTATTCAATGATATCTCCTCAATAAATTCGTAAGCTGCGTCAGGTGTTTTATTATTGATGGTTCTGCCTGCGGCTGCATCGATCATTTGTCTGGTTGACGAATTTAAACCGTTGTGGAAGGTTTGAACTTGTAGCCACAAAGGTAATCCATGATGAGCACACCTTCTCAAAAGATCTTTGTATCTCTCCCATGCATCGTAAAGTGTTTCTAAATCCATCTGCACAAAAGAAGAAATATCGTTTCGTAATTTGGCTGTTTTAGCTGGAGGAAAATATTTAAGTAAAAATTTTTCGGTCATCTGCTCCCATGTGGTAATTGAGCCTCGTGGTAGAGAATTTAACCACTGTTTGGCTTTATTTCTCAAAGAGAATGGAAATAGCCTCAATCGAATTGCATCATCAGAAACGCCATTTATTTTGAAGGTATCACAAAGTTCTAAAAAATTGGCTATGTGTGAGTTTGGATCTTCATCCTGTAAACCATCAAACTGTACCAATTGCTGTATCATCTGAATGGTGTTAGGTTTTAACTCAAAATTATTAGTAGCAATAGTTGGTCTAAGAATGCTAGTTTGGGTACCAGCCAAACTAGGTTTAGCATAATCATACATAGTGTGCGGAGCTTCTTCTTGAATTGCTGGTGGCGCGACTATTGCGGGAGGTGGTAGAACATCTTGATTTGCTTCCATCTCTTCTGTAGGTTCTGGCTCTAGATCAGGTTCTTGTTCAGGATAATGTAGACTACGTCTAATTTCTCTGCGATTTCTGCGAACTGTTGCTTCTAGATCTTCGTCGAAAAGTAGTGGTCCTGTTGGATTGTTTCTAGTCATAAACTAAAAATACCTAAAAAGAAAAAGCAAAGAAAACTCAAAAATTTAAAAGAAAAGAAAAATAAAAATAAAAATAAATTAAATTGAAAATAAAAATAAAAGAAAAATAAATAAATATAAATATATGGCTAAAGTAATAGAAATCGAGCTTTCGTAATATTTTAGTTCCCCGGCAACGATGCCAAAAACTTGATATCCTCGTTCGCGATACTAAGTAATAAAATTTATAAAAAACTTGATCACACCAAAACTAACTAATATCGCGACGCTTTAAGGCAAGCGCACCTATCGAACAGTAGTATAGCTTAGTGGCAAGACCGAGTTATCGTACCCAAGGGAACCAAAAGTACTATTACTTACTTTTTTTCTATTATCTAGCCTAAGAATAAAATAGGGGTTTGTTTAAATTAATTCTAAAACTAAACTAAGAAGACACAAAGAGTAAATTGAGAAAACTTTTAGGGGAAAAGCTGATTGATATGGACAATACTTAAGGGAGAATCCACCTAGACTTCACTTGTACTGGTTCTTGAGCTAGACGATTTATTCACTTGACTTGATCCGTAGAGATCCCTAATTTATGCTAAACCCTCTGTCGAGGTGAAGAGCAACTAGGCCTAAGTTGTTAATTAAAGTTCCTTTATCAATTAACTTCTTAGGTTGCATTAATTCGATCAATGATTCCCCATATTAGGTTTGACCCTAATCCGGCAGATTTATGTCGCCCTATGTCTAGGGTTGCATGTAACTCCGCTTAATTATGGTAGATCTACTCTTATCACAGGGAGTTTTGCTCCTCTGCTCTAAGCACATCTAATTCTTGAAGTAATACCTAGGTTTATTAAATCAAGAATGAAGAACACATAATTAAGAACAACTCAAGTATTTATCATATAACTCAAGAATAAATAATAACAAGATCTGTCTTAGGCTTCATCCCCCTCAAGTATTTGAGGGGTTTAGTTCATAATAAAGAAAGAAAACATCTCAGATGAAATAAAATAGCAAAACATAAAAGAACTCGAAAACCCCTGAAGGAATTTAGGGAGATCCTCTATATTGCTGCAGAATTTCGGCTTCTGGGATGATTCAATCAGCTTCCCTACGAGTAATCCCTACTTCCACTCTCTATGTTGGCAGCAAAGAATACCTCCCTTTTGGGGGAAATAAGCACACTCTAAGAGTTGCCTCCTAGGGTCTTTATATAGAGCTTTGGGGAGCCTTTCTTAGCCTCCAAGTATCCCAATTCGAGTGAAATTCCTCTTCCTTACGACTAGAACACGCCTGTGTGCCACGCCCGTGTGACTTCGACAAAGGCCGTGTGATTTGGCACGGCCGTGTGGCCTGCCTGTGCTTGTCGAGAGCTGGACCGTGTGATCTTCATGTGGCACGACCGTGTGGCACGGCCGTGTGGTAATTCCTTGGGTCGTGTATTATGTCATTTTTGGCCCATTTTCCTCATTTTCAGTCCATTTTCTATTCTTTTCTCTTCCCTATGCTCTCCTGAGTATAAGATATGAAAAATAAGGATTAAGAGCACCAATTCTCACTAAATTGATAATAATTCATCCAAAATATAGGCTAAACATGAGGTAAAAATATGTATAAATTAGCGTTTATCACTAGCTCATTGCGGTTGTGTAGCTGAAAGATCCATGTCATCCAAAGAAACATCAGCTTCGCATCCGTGGAAATCGTTTCTTTCTTCATGAGTATTTGTAGTAGCTACATCCTTAACATCTATTTCTTTAATAATATCAGTAGCTGTTTGAGTATCTTTCCTAGTGGCTCGATCTTTTACGTAGATGGCAGTAAGTTGGTCATAATAAAGGAAACTACGATGTTTGAATTGAGTGGCTTCTTTATGACTTTGTAAAAATGAGGAATTCATATTAGATATAAGTTGGTCAAAATAAAATAATAAAGACTTGAAATATTTAACACCCCAAACCCGGCCTAGATGTTATGGCTGGATCTGACGATGTCACATGAGAGTGTGAAAATCATATCATTGCTAAAACCTTTCTCTGTTTTTTTCATCATCTTTTATTATTCTAAAAACCGTACTAATTATTTAGTCAATCATATCTAAAACGTTATTCAATTCCAAAAACGTTATTCATTTTCAGATACATTATTCATTTTCAAAAAAACATTTTTCATTGTAGAAGCTTATAAAACAATTTGCGTATTCGTGGGTATTCGATAAAACAATTATCTCTTTTGAAAACCTGAGTTTTCCTACTACTAGCAAATAAAACCACGAAATAGTATAAATCTCAAATTTAAGTAAAAATTCGTAGAGGCCATAATTACAGTAAAATACCCTCAAATAAAACAAATTAAAAAAAACATGAGTAAGTAATAAACAATATAAAGAAGGCCGTGTGGCCACCGGTGAGTCCCCCGCTGCACCGATCCACCTATGTCTGAGGATTACCTATACAGATTAAACAGAGGGGTGAGTTTATGTAAACTCAATATGTAATCACCATACCAACAAATAGACAGTATGTAAACAATCACAGTCTGGCCTAAGCCCTTTTTTAGTATCAGTCCAGATTGGGCCTTAGCCCATCTTAGTCCAAAAGCAGTCATGCAATAGGGCCTTAGCCCATCACAGTATCAGTGAGCAATCATGTGATGTACAATATGCAAGTCCTACCCAACCAACCGCTATACACCATCTCCTATCCAACCCTGTACTCCTGTGGGGATTAAATCACCCACCCATCCCTACACTTACAAATAGTACTAGTTGCGGCACTAAACAATATTTGCAGCTAAGCTGCCAGTATATTAGGCTTAAAGCCATCAGTTAGTCGCAGTTGTGCTGCCAGTATATTAAGCTTAAAGCCTTTTAGTACACTTCATTCATATACATCATCCCATCCCCATGCAATGCAACATACAGTCATGGCCTACTATCACATAGTATCATGCATGTAATCAGTACAATGTATTGTAATCATGCTCAGTATACAGTCATTCATAAATCATTCAGTCAATTAGGAATCAAAGCATTGCTTACCGACCCCACAGTAGGTTTACAGTTGTCTCGGGCGACCCGTGCAACCTTAATAATCAATTCAGTAAATTGGGCCCACACACTATGTGATTTACCCGTGTGGGCCCACACGCCCATGTTGCCCACACGACCCAAATTGGCCTTAATTGTGTGGATCACACGACCTGGCCCAGAATCTTACACGTCCGTTTGGACTACCCGTGTAGCCCACACGGCCCAATTGGTCGAGGCCATGTGTCGCACACGGCCTCACCAGGCTATCACACGGCCGTGTCCCCTCATACGGCCTACTACACGGGCGACCACACTCCCATGTAGCGTCGACAGAATACACTTTCGATTTTTCACCGAATCTCGTTTTCTATGTTTTGAATACGCACCTGGTATCATTTCACTGCAAAAAACACTCCTAAGATAACAAGCATCTATAATTAACCAATATATCACTCAATTATTTGTTTTAAATGATACTCAATCAATTCTAATCGGAAGAGACATTCCCAAAAGTCTAACGGCACCCTTACCTTCAAGCAAGTATCAGCAAATCCACAGCATGAGAACACTCATTAGCTGACCACAACCCCTTAGACTTACTTTAAGACAGAAATGAGCCCCATTAACCGAAGTTTTGATAAACAAAACAAGAATCAAACATTACCCAGCTTACCGCTAATGCACGAAACGAAAAAAGGAGATGACAAAGGTTAGGGATTGGTAACAAAAATTAATAACAAAAAAATGATGACAGTAACAAAAGAGAAACAGTGTGAGAAAATTTTGAGAAGAGAGAAAAACTGATTTTTTTTTCAAAAAGAATTCCCAAAATCGATTTTTTCCTAATAACCTTCCACTATATCTCAACCTCCCAGCATTTTAATTCACTTCAAACTCCTACACGATGCCAATAACAAAAAAATAATTCCCTTACTTACGTAAGGATTCAAACACAAGACCTCCAGTATATTATCACTCCACATAACCACCAGACCAGCAGGCCAATTCTGATATAAACTTATCAATAATTACTTAAAAGCCTACTGACTACAGATAGAGCTTTATTCAGAAAAAGACAAAAGTTTGCCTAAGCTAAGGCTTGAACTTGGGACCTCTCACATATACCCAAAATACATAACCACTGAAGCAAACAGATATTTGTGTAACAATTTTAACAGAATCAGGAATATGGAATTTAGGGCGTTACAAAATAATTCTTACATTTATATGAGTTCCACAACGCATCTTCAGCAACAACAAGCTACCTATGTTCATCCTAAACAAAGCTGCTATTATTTTTCCACTAAGCATATCATAAACGATTGACCAATCCCTTTTCAATGTCTTAATCCTCGATTCAAGATTAGGTTTAGCCTTCAACATGGCATTGGATAAAACTTTTTCTAACATTTTTTCCAACTCATTTAAATAACCGGCTTTGAATCCCGTATCTGCATTAAAAGTTCCAAGATTGTGCAAGTCGACCATACAAGCAACTAACGCAACATCTTCTTCTGGAACCTATTTCATTTTAGTTCCTCGAGAATTTTGGGAAGAAACACTTGGTTGTGAAAAATCTAACATAACTATCTTAAGAAAAAACGCAAATTAAAATTAAGTTTAATATTATGCATCAAAGGTCAACATTTTATAAAATTATAACACATGATGAATTAAAAAAAATCATCATTTAACAAGTCTAGTACAATACAGAAAAATAATTCAAACACCACCAAAGTTTCATAAACTAGATACATGAAATAACATAAACAACTTAACGTTTACTATTTTTACCCTAAACCTAACTAATTTCTAGATGCTTGCCATTCATCGAACATTTGATTGGCTAGTTCCATCCTCTAAGTACCCCATGCTTCCGATGGATGAATATTTACGATATTCGATTCATCATCATCTATCACATTACTAGGTAATCCTTCTCCCAACTCCGCTTTAATAGGATCAAGACTCATGTAGGTTTGAATAAAATTATGGAGCAAACAACATGCAATAATGATTCTATTGTGCACCCTCATAGGATAGAATGATAGACTCCTAAGTATTCCCCATTTAAGTTTTAATAACCCAAAACATCTTTCTATAACATTACGCACTGAAGCATGTTTCATATTGAAAAATTCTTTCGAAGTACTTGGCTGGTAACCCTAACGCCACATTTTCAAATAATATCTTTGTCTTTTAAAAGGGGTAAAAAATCTCTCATAATTTGTGTATTTAGCATCAACTAGATAATAACAACCTATAAAAAGAAACTATTTATCATGGTTAATTTCCCTAAAAAGTATGATATTAAAAATTAATTCAAATTCCTCTAATTTGTACTTTACCATGAAGAACTTTTAGTCCATGTCTCCTACTAATGGCATCCCTAAGAACTTGTCCATCAGCAACAGAACCTTCCCAACCAGGAAGAACATAAACAAAATGTATATCAATTGTACAAACCCCTAACATATTTGTTGCTATGCCACCTTTTCGCATTTGATATCTAGGTTTATCAACTGTTTGAACCTTAATCTTAATGTGGGTTCCATTAAAGCACCTAAGTAATTCTATATCACAAGTATAAAACCTCGGGTTAGGATACTATATTTAAATCTAAATGGACTTAATTTTGTACGAGCTATATATAGAACTCATTCCAATACCTTAAAGCATTTCCACCTTGGGTCTGTAGAATTAGCTGTAATTGACTCTACCTTTTTAAATAACGTATCTTGTAAGCGTATGACAACATTTAAAACATTGTGAAATGATCTGCTAACGGTTTTCTCAGACCTATTTAAGTGATGCTTGATAACTCGATTTTTTAGGTGATGAGAAATGATATGTAAAAACATTGCCACTTGCTCATCAACAGGCATGTTCCTTGACAACTTCAATCCCCCTAAAGTTTGTAACATCTCAATAGTTTAAAAAAAGTAATTCTATTCATTCTAACTTGTTCAATACAAGTCTCGTCACTAGCATATACAAGTCTTTTCACATAATCTCATTTTGCATAAAAATATAAAATATAGGATCTAATCCTTGATCTATAAGTATGTAGGCTATAGATGGCAGCCAGTGCAACTAAGAACCAACTCGCAACTATACACATTTGCAACCATATTATAATAGCAAGACCAATTCTTTTACGCATTTCACTTTGTACTATTAAGAGCAGACGAGCCATTACTGCAAGATATAGTGTGACATATATTTAAATTGTAGTAAAAGGGTCATAAAACCAAAATAAGCATTTTAAAAGTTTAGGTGCTACATTAAACATTCACTGGAAATACATCTACCATTTATGCCATTATCCCTTAAATATATTACCAAATTAAGGGACTAGCCAGCAACCAACAGTAATATATTCACTACCTAGATATTATATCCCTTAAATATGTGAAAGGTTTACCCAAACACCACAGCTGAGCAAATGCTTTCTTAAAATAAGTTGAGCTAACCGATGCTTATGACTGCAAACAAAGTTCTAGAAAAGCAACTGTTGGATGAACAATGGTGAACCACATATTTGTTCACTTGCACTACATGTCCTTCGCTGTTATATCGGCACCATTATTCCTCAAACTCAACAATCTAAATGTTTCCTCTATGAATTTTAAAACATCTAAAGCAAAAACCAGACCTGAAATCTAGGCCTTTTACAAAGTGGTCTCTGCACAAACTAATTCTTCAGCAACATGAAAGCTTTAACAGCATGATATCAATCAGAAAGGCCACAATTATATTTACACTAATAATCATCCAGCTGAGTCTCAAATTATTGGTGTTCATCAATCAATTCTACTCAATTATTCATCATAAGTTTAATAGAAACATGATTAAACATTGTCAGTGTAACAGCCCACTTTAGACCCTAGTCGGAACGGGTGGTTTTGGGACCACTTAACTGAGTCAAATTATTATTTTTATTGCTTTAATATGTTTTACAGCATGATAGAATCACCGTGTGAAAGTTTCGTTTAGAAATTTTATCGTTTGACTGGTTAATTTGAGAAAAAGGATTAAATCGCATAAAGCGATAAATTAGAGTTCTATTTCATAAATGGCTTGTTTGGCAATGGCTTTTTAAATAGAAGGCCTTAAGTGGTTATTTCACAATTTTTTAAGCTAGTGGACACTTATGCCCTTATTATTATGGTTTTATAAACAATGTTATAAAGGTTAGTTTTGGTTTTTAATTAATATATGTTATATGTTTAATAAAACATGAAATTTTTATTCATTTTATGTTCTTCTCCACCGATTCTTCATCAAAGAATTAAGGGTTTTCAAGCTTTTAACATTCGGTCACTTTAAGCTCCAATTTGAGGTTCGTTTTTGTCCCGTTTTTGATAATTTTTACATTTTTGTAATCGTTGCTTCGTATATTACCGACCCGTACCTCAATTTTTTATTTTGATTATGTTTTTGAAAAATGCCATTGATGAATCCTTGATATATTGATAGATTTTGATGAATTATTGTATATTATGTGAGAAAATACAAGAATTTTAAAGTAAATTCTGATGAAAATGAGTTTAAGGATTTATTTGCAAAAAGATAGAATTTTTTAGGTTAAATTTGTGATTAACTAAAAGATATATGCTTGTATAAGTCCCTTGAATATTCGGCCAAGGGAAATTTAGGGATTAATTGTGTAATTTACTATTTTGTGTTAAAAGGGCTAAATTGCAAAGTGTTGAAAGTATAGGGGCTAAATTGCAAATATGTCAAAATATATGTTTTTGGATTGAATTGAATATGTGAGTTAGTAAATAGCTGAATTTTGCATTAATTTAGATAAAGACGATCGAATCCCGGAACTTGATCGGGGAAAACGGAAAATAGACGAGTAAATACGGGATTTCGAGGTAAGTTCGTATAATGAAATTTAATGTGTTTATGTTTATAATTGTTGTTAATGGAATATATGACATATTAGTTGATTGAAGAGCCTATTTGGATGTATACATATGAAATTGAAATGGAATTGTTACAAGTGAGAATTGAATACCGAGCCCCGTTAGAACCGTAGAAGTCGATAGGATACGAGTGACATGTCACTAGGGCTACAGGGTGGTTCGAGCTCCTGCATTTGTTGCGGACTCACCACGTGCTCATGAGCTACAGGTTTATCCTTCGGGATCACATGTTTAGTCTGCGGACTCACCGTTAGCCTACGGGCTTACCGTTCATCCTTCGGGATCACATGTTCAGCCTTCGGGCATACCGATACAGGCTCGAAAGAGCATACATGATGCATTGACAGATTACAGGTTATATGTATATACACTGTGTGTGTATCACCCGAGTATCCCTCGATGTTCTTATAGGTTCAACGGGCAATTACCGATACATGTTACATGAAGATTGAATGATATATGTACTACATGTTATATGAGACATGAGAATTACATGGATTATATGGTATATGTTATATGAAATACATGTTCAAGTATTTGAGCAATGATATGATACATGAATGTTGTGGTTGGTACATGAATGAATTTATATGTTACATGAACTAACAAGTGTATACTTGTGAAATAGGCAACTTGAGTATATGAATTGAATTAGCATTGTTGTTGTAATTATCGCATCGATTCGGTAAGGTTTAATTTCTATATTATACGGACTTACTAAGCTTTAGAAGCTTACTCTGTTCATTTCTTTCACTGTCTTATAGATTTGGAAGCTAGCTCGATAATCGGACGAGTTGGAGATCACCATCACACTATCTATCAAACTTTGGTACTTTTAAACCTTTTGTAAATGAAATGGTCATGGCATGTATAGGCTAGTACTTTTGTGAACATGATATGTTTTGGTAAATGATCAAGCTATGAGATGTGGCTTGGGTCATATGTGTTTATAATCAAGTATTAGAGTTGTTCTTTGGCTATATGTGCTTATGGAAAGATATGTGACTTTGATGAGACTATAAGCTTGCATAATTGATATGTATATATGTGTGGATGAGTGCATAGAAATGGTCATTTAGGCCTTTGATTTGGTGTGCTTGATTTGTGAATGAATTGAGATGATTTTGGGTCCTTTTTGTGCTTGAATTGGTATGTTTTAGGTTGGTAGAATGGCATAAAATGTTGTTGGTTAATGGCTAGTAGAAATGACCCATATTGGGTGGCAAATTTGGCTTAAACCGAGCCTATAACATGCCACACGGCCAAGGAACACGGGCGTGCGCTTCGACCGTGTGTCCTCTGCACCTTGATGTTTTGGTCAGTTTTGGTACACGGCCTAGACACACGGGCGTGTCTGGTAACTTGTGGCCGTGTGAAATTTGGCAGTATAGTCACACGGTCTGCTCTGTTTTGTACACGGGCGTGTCTGGCAGCCGTATGATATTTGACAGTTTCGACCACGGGGTAAGGGCACGGGCGTGCCTAGGCCGTGGGCGACACACGGCCTAACCCCATGGGCGTGTTGGACAGCCGTGTGGGATAAGTCAGATTCGACCATGGGCTGAAAGGTTTGGGCGTGTCTGGAGGGACACGGCCGTGTGTGAAGAACACGGGCAAGGGGTACGGCCATGTGTCCCTAACTTTGGAAATTTTGCAAATTTTCTCCTATCTTTTAGCATGTTTCCAATTAGACTTCCAATAGTTATATGCATCCTTTTATGATCAATTGAAGCATGCTCTGATGATTGATGATACGTGATGAATCTTGATTAAAAAGTTTAAAATTTTTACTGCTCCGATCTATGTTACAAGTCCGGTAATGCCCCTTACCTATTCCGGCGATGGTTACGGGATAGGGGTGTTACAGTCAGTGGCAAGATGTAAAACAAGAATTCAACTAGAGCTGACAACATCCTAGAAAATAGATGAAATACAAGTAATTGTATCATGAATTAAATAGAAATGGGGGAGGTTTTGTTTATTTATTCAATCGAAATGGCATTTTGAACAAGAAATGGCATTTTTCAACCGAAAAATGTAGATTGCTGAAGCTATACGAAGGTACAAGGATAAACACATGTCATTGGCATAACATTAAGCATATATCACTGTTTAACCATCTTGAAATACTAGTATAATATTTTTTCCATTTCTTTTTATCATCTTTTTAACAAGCAAGAATATAAATAGGATGCTCATGTTCAACATAAAAAATGAAAAAGGCCCGCACCTTTTTTATTCTTTGACCAATCACACCAGTGGATTTAATCAACACTTCGTCTGGCTTTATTTGCAGGATCTGCAATAATGCAAAAAAGATTAGAAAGTTCAAAGTTTTTTAGCATAAGAGGAGACCACTAAAGATAAAGCAATTTGTAAAGAAGAACAAATAGTACTGGAAATCCAAACACTCAACTAAATAGTGTCGTCAGCTTAAATATAATATATTTAATAAAATCAGAACACAACGAATCATCGATTTTGAATAAGACATAGTATTAAATTAAAAAACTTCACCACCCTACTGTGGGGAGACAAAAACTAGAATCCCGCACATGAGTTTCTATGCTAAAATCATAATCAAATATTCAATCATCATCATTACCCAGAACCTAAATCTTCAATTCATAAAAAAAAACCCCAAAACATGATCTGAACGACTATCACATTTCCAAATCAATGCTTGGAAAAGTCATTCTCTATCCTATCAAACTCAAATATTAACTCTAAAATGCAAATCAATAAAGATATTAGAACCCAAAAGAATTGAAAGACAAGCCCCACTATCAGAATCTGGCAAATCTGAACTAATTTGGGTGTATTTAAATTAAAGCATGCGTTAAAATAAAACTTTTCTACTTTAAATCCTTTCTAATTAAATTTCCCATTTCTTATTGTCAAAAATGAAGAAACTAAAAATGAAATTTAGAGGAACAAATAGGCTTGAAAGCATATATATATATATATATATATATATGTATATATACCCAAAAGTAAAGCACCTAAAATCAAACAACGAATTTCGAAACCATTTTTTTTGAAAAACGGGGTCGACTTAAAAAAATGAAAATGGGAGTCGCCACCAATCCCTTTTTGCTTAGGTGTGATCGGATCACCTTATAAAACGTTTTATTTCAAAACTTTGATTTTGGCCTACGTAATTCAAGAAAACAGGTTCGGGAGTTGGTTACGTACGAGGAAGGATTAGCACCCTCGTAACGCCCAAAATTGGTACCGAATTGATTAGTTATTGTCCTAGTGTCGAAAATTCGAAAAGATTTTAAAATATGATTTCTTTAAAAAAATTGAGCAATTTAAGTTGGGGCTTGAGATTCCTTTGTTCCGAAAGAATACAAACATCACATCCAGCACGTTAGGATACGATGTTTTAAATCCTCGTAATTAATTTCATCTCATGATTTACAAAATTCATTAAAAGGATATTTAGTTATTTAGTTATTTAGTCAAGCGGAAAATCGCAACCCAGCACATTAGGGCACTATTTCCTAAATTTCTAAACACAAAACATTGCCTTATTTAAGAAAATTTTTTGGATAAAATATGGCAATTAAATGAAATATATTTTTTAAAACAATGATTTGAGTAAAATTAATTAAGTAAAAATGACCTAACGTAGCATATAATGCAAGCAATAACAATAATGTTAAGATAAATAAAAATAATGGATTTTAATTCTAAGAATAAATAAAAAAAAGAATATACAGTAGCATTTAAAAAAAATAAGAAATAAGTATAAAAATTTATTCACAAGATTAAATACACATAAAAAAATAATATAAGGTAAATAATATACTCAAAACAATTAATGAATATTATAACAATTTTTAAAAAATGAAATATAAAAATGATATGGCAAAATCTAAGATGGAAAAATATATGTATATAATGAAATAAATAATATATTTTTAAATAAATAAATACTATATAAAACTTTAAATATATAGAAAATATATATAAGGGATAACATATAATATAGTATATAAGATAGATATATATACATAAATGATTTACATATTTAAAATATACAATATATAGAAAATTTTATATTAATGATAAAACAATTCAAATAGCATATGATATACAAATTTATAAATATTATAAAAAATAATACAGAATTTAATAAAATATCCTAATAAAAAAATGAAATAATTTGATATAATACTAAAATTATTAAAAAATAAAATATAAAAAAATTAAAAATCAAGGAAATGGGGATTAAAGCAAAATAAAAAAAGGTTGAAAAACGAAGATGAACTACGAATAAAATAAGAACAAACCACAGAAAATAAGATCGCAAGAGAGAGAAATTTGAGTGAATGCTTTTAAGAATTTTTATTGCTCCCAAAACTTCAGTGCTTTACAATGAAGGGAGAGGCCTCTATTTATAGTTGAGCCTCCTCAAATCCAACGGTACAGATCAATTACATCAACGGTTAATATTAAAGGGTATCTACAAATTAAATCTCTAAGATTACAAAATCATATCTTCTAAGATTGCATATCATATCTAAGATTGCATATCCTTGAAGATCATATTTCCATATGAGTCAAACTTGTAGATGGACCTTAAACCTTTTCAAGTAATGAGCCATTCCGATCGGGCCAAATTATATATTTGTAATTTTGGACTGGACTTGGACTTTGTTTTATTTTTTTTTGGTGTTTATTAATTTTTTGTGGGCCCGGGCTAAATTGGCCTATTACAGCGAAATTGAAGAAAACAATCAGGAACAGTAACCTTAAAAAAACCCCAAATCAAAATTACAAAAACTTGAAAAAAATCGATAGAAAAAATGTCAAAATATTGAGTAGAGAACTCTCGCACTCCATGGCGTTTCTGTTTTTCATGCTCCTAATTTACAAAGGAATCAAATAAAAAAGAAAACGTACCTTTGGGGAGATGAAGATGAAGGGCGAATGGATGCTTGATTTGGGGATAAATGTTGAGGAAGAAATCTAGACAGAATTTTGGGAAGAAGAAAACAGGCTATTTTGGTCTAAAAAGGTGAAAATGTATTACGTGTCTGGTGTTGAATAGCAATTCAAACCCCCAACCCCTGAATACCTATTACAACAGCTGAGGGAATAAGAGTGTAATGGTTATTCTGTGGAATCACCTAAACGGTAAACCTAACTATTGTTTTACTGTAGCAAGCAGAATAGGGACGGAATAGAATAGCAATTCCATCCAACCAAACATTACGTAATATAGTCTTTAGAATTTAAAATATTAACATGCAAATGAGCCATAAAAAAAATTGGTTCATATATTTATTCCCTTCCCTATAAACATGATTCAAAAGTTTGTGCTCAAACTGGGATAGGAGCATCTTACAATTTTCAATGAGAGTACATAAAATAGGATTAGATTAAAAACAAATTGAAATTAAACTAATCACATCTGTAACATCTACTTTTTGGAGCCAAATGCGACATCTACTTCAATCACAAGTTAAATTCAAATTCAAAACAAGTTATAACCTCAAAGTGCCCAAGCCCCAATGTTCCGCTACCATAGTTGTAACTCGTGGAATATGGTGGAAAGAACCAATAACCCAATTTGGCAAGGTGGTTTCAAAATAACAATTCCAGCTTATATCCTTCTTAAGTTTTCTAAAGAAGACTCATTGGAATTAAGTTTGTTTTTAACCAATTTTAGTATCAAGGTTAAACCAACCTGATTGCGCCTTTTCCCACTGAATAATAAGAAAGATGCCAATGGTAACGTTTATATTGTTAGCGATGGCAAAAAATTATGCAGCCTTACTTAGGGCACAATTATAGAGATCATAGAGCAACGCATATTTTCAACAAAAAAAAAAAAAAAAAGGGCATTCCTTGCTAACCAAAATTCCCACAAAACAGGGAATTTTTATTTATGACGCCACCTTTTTTACTTCAAATTGTTATACAGTTTTTACATTTGATATTCCCTAGAGGTATTAGTTGTTGTTCTAGTCCACCAACTATGGACTAAAAGGCGACCATGCAAGACATATTCCAATGTTTCCTAGTGATTTGAATAAAAGGAGCAAGGTTTGTGTGTCTGCATTGTAATACCTCGAAATTTTCTAATTACGAAAAGTTTGTTGTTTCAAAAACTTGAAATCGAGCTTTTCTGCAAAGTAAAACAAAGAGGTTTCTGGGGACGAGTGTCGGGTAGTAGTTGTGAGTTGTTAAATGGTTACATGTTATTAACAAGTTACATTGATTAGATAGAATGAGTTAATTAGAATTTTAGCATATTGAGTTGATTGTAAAAGTAGTAAAATTGGAGAGGTCAATATCTTAATATTATAATTATGGATTGAGATTAGTGGAGGTCCTTATGTTGTTATTTGTGTAACACCCTACACTAGAGATGCCACATCTATTATCGGAGCAACTCGAACAACCTCAAACATTTGTAAAATTTTAAAATTTAAAACAAAATTGAGTAACACATGCAAATAAAAGGTGTTGAATATGTTAAACGAATTCAAATGGGCTCACACACATTAAACTAGGGTTAAAGAAAATCAAACACGGGACTAGGTCACGAACCTTAAGTCAAACTAGCAAAATGTAGGGATATGCCTCAAGATAGTGAAACTATGTCCTAAGAGATGCCACCGTTGTTTTCGAATTTTTGCTTCAAAATTTGAAGTCTCAAGACAATAAAATCATGTCTCGAGACATTGGTGTTTATGTCTCGAGATAATGAATCATGTCTTGAGACTTTGTATTGAATAAATGAACCTTTAACTTCAGTGTTTTATGTCTCAAGATAATGCAATCATGTCTTGAGAATTTGATTTCTATATTTCAAGACATGCACCTAAAAATGCATGAATCATATGATATTGTTCTTGAGATTTCAAGATACATGCTTAGAGTATTAAACATTTCAAGTCATGCAATTGAAACTCTAAGTGACTCTAAACAAATGTAATATGCTACCAAATCAATGCAAACATATTTGACATGTTAAAAACAGGTTTTAAATTAAACATGAAAAGTTATGGCTATTTACACAATAGAAAAAAAAAATCACTAGGCAAGTAATTTGCAAAACATAAAAACATGCTACACAATGTGAATTCATACTACAAGTCAAAGTCAAAAGTGATCAAAAGTGCACGTGTACTAAAAACATGCCATACGTGACAAGAAATATCAAAACATCATGGTCCATTATTAGCCATTCAAAGATCACCTAAAAACCCAAGTACATGCCAAAACTCTACGTTCAAAGAAGGAATTACAAATTTTAAAGTGTATAGTTGAGATTTGAGACCTTGGATACTAATGAAAGTCGAGACAAAATCACGCGACATCTATTTTCTGCACACGAAACAAATAATCCCACACTGAGCTTTTCAAAATTCAATGGTTCTAACAAAACTAATTTCATAAAATATAAATAGGAACAGTGGCATGAATGGCCTTCGTACTTCGGGTTTTGTTCTAACGTAATACTTATAGTTTTAAAACATTTAATTAGGTACCTATACTTCAATTACGTTAACAATTTCAATACTTAACTGTAACAGTATTTAATTTTTTTGATGATGTGGCATGTTGCCTTGGACCATCTAGTTCAAGTCTTAATGAGCAATTCTTCCTTTTAATTTTACTTTCCATAAAATTTTTTTTACCATAATTATTTTTTAATATTTAAAAAATATTTTGTGAATATAACTATAAATATTTTTATTTTGTAAAAAATTAAAAATACTTCTATAAATTCATTAAAAATATTTTTTTCCCAAAAATAAAATTATAATTTTTATGCTAAAAAATACTTCGTTTCTTCCTCATGTTTCTATCTATTCTTCATTTGATTTTTTACTTTCGATTTTGAGTAAGCTCAACCACCCAAATCATTTTTACTTCTTTTTTTTTTTAATTAATGCATCTTCAAAATTTTTTCATGGTGCCAATTTGTTTTTCCATGTTCTTTTTCAACACCTTGTTCTCTCACGTTGATTCAAATTTTCAATCATTTTATATGGTTTTCAATTCCCAAATGTTCTATTAAATTATCTCTCCAATTTTTAGATGTTTAGGTGGGATTTATTTTACAAAGAGTAATGTATAAAAAAATCTTCTTTTTTCATCTGGGGATTGTCGAGACCATTTTTTTATGAAAACGAAAACGACGTTGACTTAAAAATGTATACAAGAACTGGAGTCGCCACCAATCTTTGTTTGGGTGTGATTGGTCACCTCAAAAGGGGTTGTTTTTAATAAACTATTTGATTTATTAAAACAACGATTTTGGTCCGCGAATATCAGAAAAATGGGTTCGGGAGTCAGTTACGCACGAGGAAGGATTAGCACCCCCGATACGCCCAAAATTGGTACCTAGTTGATTAATTAGTGTCTTTAAAGTTGATGATTTGAAAATTTGAAAGAATTTAAAATACGATCCTTATTTGCTTTGGAAACATCTGGATGGGTTGAAAAATGAGTATCAAAAGGCCGGCTCGCCTTAAGGTAAAATGTCACATCCAATACATTAGGACACGATATTTCGACCTTTGAGGCTAAACTCGCCTTTTATTTGGAATTCGGGTATTTATTTTGAGAGGATATTCGAATACTTGGAATAAACGAAGAAAATCGAAACCCAATACGTTAGGGCACAATTTCTCGAATTCCTAAGTACTGAACATTGCCTCGGTTTTAGAAAACATTATCTCGAGATAACAAAATATCACATCCAATACGTTAGGACGCAATATCTTGATTCTCGAGAATAAGTTCTTATATTGAAAAATTATGTATTTATCTTGAAAGGCTATTCGGTTATTTAGATTTAAACGAAGAACCGCAACCCAATACGTTAGGGCACGATTCCCGAGTGTCTAAATACAGAATTTTGCCTTTGTAAAGAAAATCGTTTTTTGTATCGGGTAAAAGGTAATTTATAAAACGCACGATGAAATGACAATAGAAGCATACATAATAGAAGGAAATGCGATAATAAAAGATAATACGAACAAGACTGATAATACGATATGCAAAATGATAATAATATATAAACTTTTTCTATTTAAACTGTGTTTTGAGAAGGATATTCGAGTATTTAGATTTAGACGAGAAAACCGAAACCTAATACGTTAGAGTACGGTTTCTTGAATTTCTAAATACCGAAACATTGCCTTTGTAAAAAGATCGATTTGGCGTGGGGTAAAACGACGCATAATTTGCGATAAAAATGATAGTAATAATAATAATTAATATTAACAAAAATAGTGAAAATAATGTGTTAGTAACATAATAGGAATAATAATAATATATATTAATAATAACGAAATCATAATACGTATGGAAATAAAATATAATAATGGAAATGATGTATTAATTGTATAATATGAATAATATATTAATAATAAAAATCATAATACATATATGAGATAATAAAAAGAATAATAACTACATATGTGTACGTAATATAACATACAATATTAGAAATATACATACGTAATATATATATATATATGCATGATAGTATTAAAATATACGAATATTAGGATTAATAATAATGAATAAAAAACAATTAATAATGTTTCAAGAAATATATATATATATATATACGTATACAAGAAATAGATAATAATATTGAATGTTTGTACATAATATATTTATATATATGTGTATTAGGAATAATAGTATTAAAAAGTATGTACATAATATATAAAGTATTAAAATATAATATTAAAAGGAAACTTAGTAATATGTATATATATAAATATTAAATAAAAATAATACTAGTACTAACGAAAATAGTGATAGATTAATAATAATAACAATGTGTGAATAATATTAAGGATAATAATAATTAATAATAATAATAATAATAGTACAATAGCATGTTAATGAAATAATAGTAATCAAAATATAATAATAATAAAGCAAGATAATAATAATAATAATAATAATAATAATAATAGTATGGCTAATATTAAAAGAAAATAAATAAAAAAAGGGCGAAATTGAATTAAAAACTGAAGTTTTTGGGCAAATTTGGAATAAAAGCAGAAAAGAAAGGGTCTATTTGCGTGCTCGTGAAACCTGGGAGGGCCAAAGGGGAAATATTCCCGCACCTTTAAAACGCTGCGCATTACCCGGGATCACGTTGAACTCCGAAACAAATTCATGGGGCAAATTTCAAAAAACATAAGAACCGGATTGCAAAATAGATAAAAAGCGGAAGGACCGCGCGCGCAATTAGCCCCTGAGAGCAAAAACTCGCGGATCCTCTAGTGAGTCGGGTCGGATCGGGTCGACCCAGGGCAAAACGACGTCGTTTTATGCCCTGGGTGCCTAAATCAAAACGGTGCCATTTTGATAGGTTATAAAAGCCACATTTTCTTCAAAAAAAACATTTCTCCTTCACCCTGAAAAAAAATCTCCGAAAAGCTCTGTAATTCCCCTCCCCTTCTCTACACGTCCGGTCACCAATCCGGCCACCGACCACCGTAGCTCCGCCGCCGGCCACCGTACACGGTGGCTGGAAAAGGTAAATTTTTCTTTTTCTTTCTTTTTTTTTTATATTTCTTTGGTTATTTAAAATATTTTGTATGTATATAGATAAAAAGACAAATTCGCAAGTAGAAAAAAATGAAATCACCTTAGCTCTCTGTTTCGGCCTCTTTTGATGTTTTGAGTCTCCGATTTAGGGACCTTTGTTTCTTTTATCTCTTTTGATGCTAGGTTTATGATTTTTAGATATTAAAGATTGGTTGTTTGCATTGATTTTGGGAAAATGCCCAATCCTTTACAATGTGTTTGAATCGGCTTTTTATAGCCTTGTTACAAGTGCCTTTTTTATTGTTTTCTGTTCACTCTTGTTTAATGCTTGCAGGTACCACTTGAGGGCGGTGGCAACAGTGACATGACAGAGGCGGTGGTGGCAGAAGGTCGACAGAGGCAGTGCAAGTGGGTATTCGGGTTAGGTTTAGGGGGTATTGGGTTGTAATCGGGCCATCCGGGTTTGGTTTAATTTTGGGTCTAAAATTGGGTCAGGTAGGATTAGTTTAGGCTGAAGTGGGCTTTTGGGTTAGTGTATTTAGGTCACGGGTATTTGGGTTTGTTGAGTCTTGGGTAGTTTGGTTAAGTAGGTTAGGGGTTTGTTTATTGTTTTAAGTGTAGGCCAAAATTAGCCTGTAACAGGGATGAGAATTTATAATTTTATAAGTTTTATCTATGAAAATCATGAAGTATTAGATATTTGTCATAACATTTATTTTTTTAAGATCTATAATGAAAATATCAATATTCTTAATACTCTCACAACCTCTCACCCACCCACAACACTAGAACCAAATCTCGAGGCAGTACTACTAAATCCACACCACCCCAACATCTTCACAAACACAAAATAAAACATACACAAATTATCATCTAATGATTCAAAACAAGAGTGAGAGGTAAAGAGCGAATCACTTTTTAGGCCTTCAATAAAAATGTATTGTTTCATAGTTTTTTGAAAAAGAAATTTTAATTAAAATCGTATAATTTTTAATCTTAGATCAATTCTTTTTAATAGTATGCTAACCTTAATTAATTTTGATAAGTTAAATAAAAATAACAAATAATTATAGTAACGAAAGGTTTATGGCTTTTTTATATATTAAATTAGAGTTATGGTTTATGACTTGATAGGTTTAGAATTTTGAATTTTAAGGATTATGCTTTTAAGAAAATGGTTAGACTAAGATTGGGGTTAAGATTTGACGGATAAAATTTAGGATTGAATATTTAGAGTATATGATTTAGTGTCTAGATATTTAGGATTTTAGGAATTTTGAATGTTATTAACAAAACAAATTAATTTTATTAAATCTCGATATTAAAAAATAAAAATCACATAAAAAATATAAAGTTAAAATTTAGTCGTAACTTTTTTTGGGATTTGATTTTGTTTGTTTGTTTAATAGAATTAAATGTGATCTCTTAAGATCATCTTAATCTAAGTTAAACTACTTTTTATTAAATTTCATGAATTTGATGCTAATTTAGATCTTAAATACTTACTTTTGTCGGATCTCAAGCTATAATTATTCTTGAACATAAATTATAAGTCAATTTAATAATTATTATAATTTTTAAAACTTAAAAGTTATTATTTATAACTCTGATGGTAACTTTATTAACTGCCTAAAATTTAATTTTATAATAATGTAATATATAAAATATTTTTATATTTAAAAGTAATTAATTATTAAAAATGAAACCTCATATTTCTAGTTATTATATATTTTTAACTTTTTTAAGATAATATAAAAATAGCTAGGCTAAACTAAAAAAATAGTCATTTTTGTTTACCTTAAATTACATTTTAGTTATTTATATTTAAAATTTTACGTTTTAGTCACTTACGTTATTGTTTTGTTACAAAGTGATCACTCTACCATTAAACTTCGTTACCTCCCTAACGGCAGTCCTACGTGACGGTCCAAATTAAATTTATTTAATTAAAAACCTATTTTTATTCCAACAATTGGACATTCAAGTTGGCATTTAAAACTTATTTGGACTGTCATGTAGGACTATCGTTAGAGAGATAATGGAGTTTAACGGTAAAATGACCACTTTGTAACAAAATAATAATGTAAGTGACTATAACATAACATTTCAAACATAAGTAATTAAAATATAATCTGAGACAAATAAAAATAACTATCTTTATAGTTTACCTTCAACTTAAAACTAACGAATATACACGATGATATCCATAAAATGCAAAGGAAAATTCCTCGACTACGATACTTCGATACCGCCTATGGGATATAAGAGTTATATGCGAATTCGTGTTTTATTGGATGTTTCTGGCCCGCTAAAACGTAAGAAAAAGGTTCAGATTGGGAAGTCTAAGACTGTTTATGTTCATTTTAAGTATGAGAAATTAAGTTTGTTTTGTTTTATTTGTGGAAAATTGGGGCATGGTGAGAGCTACTGTCCTTATCGTTTAAAAATTGAGCCTTCAAAAATCATCTTTGGGTGGGATTTGTCATTGCGTGTGGCTGTTAGGTGTCAGAATGTGGCGGTGAATAGGTGGCTGTGTGAAGCTGATGGCTCACGGTGTAAGGCTAAAAAAAGGAAAAGTAATAATCAAGGCATGAATTGCAATGAGGAGAAAGATATTAGGAGCAATTCAAGGAAAGACATTGGGAATCAACAATTAAATCCCAATTTGATTCCTTTGGGATCTAATAATCAATTTGGCATTGATGAGAGCAACAAGTGGCGTCGTTGGAGCAAAGATGACCTGTTTAATGATGGGCTGGCGATTAGGCCTATGGATTTGGTTATAGAAGCAGAAAATAACCCAATTGCTATGTTGGAAGGAAAAAAAAAAGACCAAGGATCGTGGAAAGCCCTTTGGCGTTAGTGGGTCCAAATGCTGGAGAAACTTCTTTGAATTTATCGGCTAGCTCTGGTGCCCAGAGTAGTCGGGCACAATGAGAGTTCTTAGTTGGAATGTCCGTAGTTTGGGGAGTCCGCGGACTATAAAGTGACTCAGGAATAAGTTGAGAGTCATTAATCCCTGAATTTTGTTTCTTATAGAAACAAAGTTAAGTGAGAAAAAAATGGAATTAGTCCGAATGAAATGTGGCTTTGAGAATGGTATTGATGTGGGGGCTGTAGGTACTAAAGGTGGATTATCTTTAGGACGGAAAGGAAATTCATTAGTAAGTCTTAAGAGTTTTTCCTCTTATCATATTGATGTGGAGATTCATGATCAGGAATGTGGAGAAGTTTGGAGGCTAACGGGGTTTTACAAGAATCTAGAGGAGAGATGTAGAGAAGGTTCATGGGAATTACTTAAACATCTCAGTCATGATCAAATTATACCGTGGGTTGTGGTGGAGGACTTCAATGAGATTACCAATTCTTTTGAGAAAAAAAGTGGCAGACTTAGATCAGAACGTCAGATGGATGCCTTTCGTTCGACATTGGAGTTCTGCAATCTTAACGATTTAGGCTTTATTGGGCGGTGGTTCACATGGGAAAGAGGACGGTTTGCCCATACAAATATAAGAGAACGGTTGGATCGTGGTGTCGCTACGCTGGAATGGATGAATCTTTTTCCAAGCTTTCAAGTGGAATATTTAAGTCACTCTTTTTCTGATCATTGCCCCTTCTTCTTGACACTCTGAGAAGTACGGGGAACGAGAAGTGTAATAAGGAGAATTTGTTTCGATTTGAAGCCAAATGGTGTCTCGAAGATGATTTTGAGATGTTGGTTAGGAGATGGTGGGATTCGGCGGTAGGAAGTATTCCAAATAAGCTTGAATGGCTAGGTTACCATATGCAAAGTTGGAGTAGATCTAGAAGCCTAGAGGTGAAGAAAAATAGAGTGGAGTTGGAGAAAATGTTGGATTTTCTTTACAACCAGGAGCTGCCTGATGAGATTTTAGAGGATATCATGGAGGTTCAGTTGGGACCTAATTTAGAGGCGGATAAGAAAGAATTATTTTGGGAGCAGCGTGCTCGCGTCAATTGGTTGAAGAATGGTGATCGTAACACTACTTTTTTCTATAATATTGCTGTTCAGCGCCAAGCTCGAGGACGTATTGCTGAGTTAGAAGATGAATATGGAGGCAAAACTTCTTTGAATGAGGAGATGTTAAAGATCGCTTCGGATTATTTTGGTAAATTATTTACCGCTTCTGATTTGGGGAGAGATGAGCATTTATTTGGCCTAGTCGAGAGAAAGGTTACGGCTAGTATGAATGATATGCTGTTGAGGCAGTTTACTGAGGAGGAAATTACACAAGCCGTTACGATGATGGCAACGTTGAAAGCTCCCGGAGTTGATGGTTTTCCTGCAGCTTTCTTCCAAAGGTACTGGCACATATTTGGTTTGGAGGTATCCCGTTATTATTTATCTATTTTGAATGGTCAATCTAAGGTAGGAGAGATTAATAAAACTCGTATAGTGTTGATTTCGAAGGTCGATAAACCAAAAAATATGTCACATTTCAGACCTATAAGCCTTTGTACCGTCATTTACAAAATTATAGCGAAAGTTCTGGTAACACGCATGAGTTCTATGCTGGGTAGTTGTATTGATGAATCACAAGGGGCTTTTATTTCGAGAAGACTTATCTCGGATAATGTGTTGATTGCTTACGAGGTTCTTCACTCCTTAAAAATGAGGAAAAAAAGAAAAAGAGGGAACTTTGCGCTTAAACTAGACATGAGTAAAGCGTACGATTGAGTGGAATGGGATTTCTTAGCGAGAATGATAAAACACTTGGGATTTCATGAGGATTGGATTGTGCTTATTATGAGATGTGTATACTCTGTTACATATTTGGTTTGTCTAAATGGGTGTACTGGTGAATGGTTTTCTCCTTCAAGAGGGTTAAGACAAGGAGACCCTCTTAGCCCTTTCCTGTTCTTTATTTGTGCTGAGGGTTTTTCGATACTTATTCAGGAGGCCAAGCAGAAAGGTTGGATGAGGGGTGCACCAATTGGTAGGAAGAGATTTTCTATTAACCATCTATTCTTTGCAGATGACTGTATACTTTTTGGGGATGCGTCGTGTGAAGGGGCCAAAGTGATTTATGATGTTATACAAGAGTATGAGTTGGCTTCAGGATAAAGGGTGAATTTCGATAAGTCACTTGTTTATTTTGGAGCTAATGTGAATTCTGGAGTTGGGGAGGATATTGTTAAGATACTGGGAGTTCGTGTGGCTTCAAACCCAGAAAAGTATTTAGGTTTGCCGATGATGGTTGGTCGGAGGAAATCATGGGCATTTGCTAACTTTGCTGATCGATTTCGAAAGCGTGTTGAAGGGTGGGGCTTTCGATATTTGTCAATGGGGGGTAAGAAAGTTTTCATCAAATCGGTATTACAGGCTATACCACTTTATGTTATGCAATGTTTTTTTATTACCCATGTCTTTATGTCGTAAACTCAAGGGTATTATGAATAAATTCTGGTGGACAAACAATAAGACGTTGAGAGGCATACATTGGAGTAGCTGGGATTCCCTATGTAAACCAAAGTGTGTTGGTGTGATGGGTTTTAAAAACCTATTTTTGTTTAATAAGGCCATGTTAGCAAAACAGGTCTGGCGTATCTTTTCTCAGCCTCATTGTCTTTTAGCTAAAACTTTAAAAGCCCGTTACTTTCCTTTTACAGATATTTTATCAGCGAGAGTAGGTTCTTACCCTTCTTTCACCTGGAGAAGCATTTGCAATGCCCTGAGCTAATTGCGGATGGATTGGTGTGGCGGATTGGCACTGGGGAAAGCATCAATATATGGAATGATGCCTGGTTACCTGGAAGAGAGCAAAATAGAGTTTCAGCCCAGCATATTATGCCCAATTGGATGACTGTTAAACAACTAATTGAATCAGAAACAAGTACTTAGAAGAGGGAGCTGGTTTACAATTTATTTGATGAGGATACAGTAGCTCGAATATTATCCATCCCTATTTCTGATGGTGGAGGGGAGGACTTGAGGGTTTGGAAGCATGATGGGTCTGGAGTTTACACTGTTAGAAGCGGCTATCGGGTCCTAAATTCTGCACATTTGCAAGTACCTTCGCTCACTAGTCCTAATGAAGGTGATTACATCAGTTTTTACAATGCACTTTGGTCACTGGATATTCCAGGAAAAATTAAAATACACAATTGGAGGCTGTTTAATAATCTGTTGCCCCATTTTGGTAATCTAGCACGACGAACCTTGTGTGTGGATGCTAGATGTCCACTGTGTAAAACAGACCTCGAAGATCCAAGTCATCTGATGTGGGATTGTGACATGTTGAAGCGGGTATGGGCTTCTCTTTAAGTTAGGATACCAAATTTGGCAGCCTCATTGAGCTGTAAGAGTCGCTTTGCTTTTACTTTCTCTGCGGTAGATGAACATCTAAGAAGAGTTATTGCAATTTCAACTTGGGGCTTATGGTTTCATCGTAATAGGTTAATACATGAAGGAGCAAAAATTTCATTCCAAGCAGTTTTGGGATTCATCCAAGGTCACGTACAAAATTCCAGTCTTGGTTTTAAATTTTCTAACCCAGCTCTAAGCCCTAAGGTGAAAGAACGTTGGAGACCACCAGATCAGGGCGTTGTTAAGGTAAATTTTGATGCAACTTATCAGAAAGATACAAGAATTGCTACTACAACAGTCTTAGCTAGAAATTCTTCAAGAAATATCTTAGGGGCTGAAACTTATCTTTTTGAAGATGTGGCCGACGCATTCGTTGCAGAGGCTAGGGCTTGTGAACGAGCGATAAGCTTTGCGAGGAAGATGGGCTTTCACCGTCTGCTTGTGGAAGGCGACTCCCTGACTGTGATTAAGAGTATTAAGAAGAAGGGGCCAGACAGATCGCTCATTAGGCCAATCACGCAGAATATTTGCAATCAGGAGGTGTTTTTTGAGGATGTTAACTACCGCTTTGTGCATCGAGATGTTAATGGCGCGACTCACACTTTGGCACTGGAAGGGCGAAGAAGGCAATTTTGTGAGGGTTGGGTTAATGGAGTTCCTGATTCGGTTTTGATGGTGGCGTTGAAGGATCGGGTAGCATGGCAGCAGAATCCCTGAAGTTTTTTTGTAGACTTTGAAGGTGGAGAAGGTTTGGTGAATCTCCAATGTTGGGATTTCAAAGCTTCGTTCTCTCTTTCTTTTTCTGGTTCTATTTCTGTAGAAGAAGAATGGTTTTGGCTGATAGTTTGGCTTCGGTTCACGAGATGGTGCCGATTGTTTTGGCTCAAGGCGATTTTTCTTTTGTTTTGTCGGTTTGTCTTCCTAAGAGGTTCCCATTTAGCTGTCCTCAAGTTTCCTTTATTGTTTTGTCCTTTCTATTATTCTGTGGTTATTTTGTTTGTTTTTTTTTTTGGGACTGTTCTTTATTGTTTTGCCTTGGGTAGGCTTAATAAAATTATGAGTCTTATTTTTGCAAAAAAAAAAAACGTTGAAACATCCTTTATATATATATATATATATATATGATATTCAATAGGTCGTACCAACAACAATAAGAAATATATTTAAATAAATTGAAATTCAAAAATAGTCCTTAACCTTGGTATTCTCAGCCACAAAATTTCAAATGCAGATTCCTCAAGATGACTGTCAAGTAAAAAGTCATTAAATTAAACTAAAAAAGATTAAGTAAAAAATAGTTGGGAAAATTCATACCAATGCCCAAATCTAATACCAATTTCACTCTTGATAGTGATTAAAACCCTAATTGGAAAATGAGTTTCAACCTATAGGTTTTATTTTTCACAACCAAATTCCTTTCTTTTCAATCCAATATGGGAGGGAGGGAGGAGAGCATTATATTTTTGGCAAAGTGAAGAAGAAAGTCAGTATTGAAGAACATTATTTCGAGAACAAAAGAAAAAAGGTTAAAAAGTGAGAAGATCAATATTTACCCTTACAATTTTTTCCTAATAAATAAGTATAATATTTATTTTAATTAAAAACACTAATGTTCCATGTCATTTCCTATGAAAAATTAGAATTAAAAATTCCACTTCATGTTACACATGTCATCTTATGATTGGTTGACTCTATCAAATCATTAAAATATTAACATCACTATTTTTAAACATCAAAATATATAACTTTTGTCAAATACGGATAACACATTAAAAAATATTACCAAATTCAGATAAAAAATCATGTATGCCTTAATATTACTTTTGGAAAAAACTTCTCAAGCCATAAAAAATTATTTAACAAGCAAGTTTTAACATAAAAATTGCTTTTCAGAGTGCTTTTTAAAAACTAAAATTTCTATTTTTTTACTTTTAAAAAATTATTTTGAGCTAAATTATTTATTTGCCTCATTTATAATCACCAAAGGTAAGTTTCTTTTATTTATCTTTTTGAAATTTATTTCAAATATTATAACATTATATATTTGAATTTTTAAGGATTATACTTTTATATAATTTTAATATTTATGGTTTATACATTCAAATAAAAATTTCCAAACAATTTATATTAAAATTTTTAAGAAAAGTATTAAAAAATTTTAATATATTAAAATATTAATAATGAAATAAAATAAAATATTTTTATATTTTTAAGTTATATATAATGATATTAATGAATATTATTTTAATATTTTTTTTACATTTTCAAAAATCCTTTTTAACCACAATGTTACACATCTAAATGTTAAATTAAAAAATTTAAAATTATTTTTTAAAAACACATTTTTACTGTACTTTCAAAGAGTGGTGCTAAATTACCCTATAGAGCATTGTTTGCTCTTCTGTAAACATAGGGGATAAGGCCTAGAGGTGTGCATGGGCGGGCCGACCCGGCCCGATCCGAAGGCCTGCCCGAAACGTGGGAGGGTTTGGACAAAAATAAAGGCTCGAAAAATGGGCTTAGACAAAAAATAAGGTCAGTTTAAAAAATGGGCCGGGCCTCAAGTAAGGTATTTTTGGCCCGGGCCCGGTCCGGCCTGGCCCGAATTCACTAAAGGACAAAAATAATCTACTATTTTTTTTATTTTTGAATTTTTTTCTTGTTGTTTTCTCCTTATTTTGCTACCATATTACTATTATGTTGCTACTATTTTGTTGTTATTATTTGGATATTGTATAAAACTTATTTTATTGTTAATTTTGTTATTACTTTAGAGGTATTTGCTTGTTAAGTTGTATCTATCTTAATGTTATTTAAGCCTACATATTTTTTTAAAATTTATTTTCAATTTGTTGGAAAATATTTATTTTGATTTTTTAATATTTTTTATGTATTATATATATTTAAAAATTATATAAAATAATATAAAAAATTAATACGGGCGGACCCGGCCGGGCCCAGGTTTTAGCATTTTTATATGGGTCAGGCTTGGGCAAAATTTTAGGCCCATTTTTTTGCTCGGCCCGACCCGAGCCCGATAAATAGACCTAAATTTTTAGTTGAGTCAAGCCCGAACCTGGCCCGGGTTTAAGGCGAAACTTAGAGTTATTTTTATTTCCCATACTTGATAAAATAGATAAAACTATATAATATTTTAAAAATCAAAAGAATTCTTCCAAGAATAAAAAACCCAAAAGAATTAGTGCTAGATTTCAATAACTTAAAATGGAAGGAAAGACAGAAAGACCATGAACCTATTTAAACAATTCAAAGAGAAAAAAGAAGAAATAAAAGTAAAGCACACGCAAAATAGATAAATCTCTTTTTTATATATATAGAATAGATAAATTATTCTCTAAACCGTAAAAGAAATATAAAAATACACCATTTTACCAATATATATATATATATAGCATTTTAAAAATCAAAAGAATTAAAGCAAGGTTTAAATAAAAAAAATGAAAATGAAAATTGAATGAAAGAGAGACAAAGGACCTCACCTTATCTGAGTAAAGGTGGTGATCCACACATTTGCTGAACTCCATGCCACAACCTCTACATATCAGATGAATAACACCAATAGATTAATTACTCAAATAAAACTGTGAGAGAAGAAGAAAAATGGGGGTTCTACTTCTTTCTCTGACAATGCCTCACTCCTTCCCTGTTTATCCTGTAATTTCTTCCACTGGTGAGTCTTTGACAGCTCATGGATATCAATTGTCAATTTTGTCTTTTAAGCTAACAAATATTTCTTAATTTCTTCTGTCCAAGTTTATGGAGGACATGGAAATGGAATAATGGGGAGGAATCGATTTACTGTATTTTCTTGTGCTAATGGTAATAGGCAGAGGGAGAGAAACCTCCTTCGCAGAAGGTTCTTCTATTTTGTTTCTTCTTAAATCAGCTTTGGCAATCCAGTTAATTTCCCGGTTTTGTTTAAGGCATCCACGATTTTGGTTATTGCATATCTTGCATGCTTATTTGTTCCAGGGAGGTGGTGGAGCACATTTGTTTGCTCAAAGCAAACAAGAATATATCTGAAGATGAGGAGAAGGAAATGTTGGATTATCTTTACACATCCCAATATCAGATGCGTGGAATGGTTGCAATATCTTTAGGTTGAAACACTTTCTATTTGCCTATAACTAGCTCCCTACGAGTGTCTTTTTTCCTGGGTTGTCTAGTTATTAAACCCAATAAAAATTTCAAATAAGGTCCTGGATTATTCTTCCGACTACCTTCTTTTCATCTGATATATATCTTTCAAAGGTTCAGTTATAAAAATATTATAATATGTATATATATATGAACAATGTAAATGAATTGAGAGAACTGCACCATAGTAATTAGCTTGGCTTAGCTTATGGACAAGTCTAACACAGTTTTGCTATCAATATATATAGGAGTTTTTTAACTCCACAATCGAAGCTAAAAGACTGTCACATGTTTATTTTTTTTTATATTCTTTAAATATCAATTAAGACTAATTTTTTAACCCGACTTGTTGAGTTAGTCCATCTTTCTCTTCTTCATAAGATAAGTCAGCTTATGTATAATATATGTATATGTATAATCTACTTGGTTAGGCCAAATATCTGGTGAAGCTAATGAAGATTACACTCATGCTGTCTTCATGCGTTTCGGAAGCAAGGAAGACCTAGCAAAGTTGTATGAGAACCCTCCCTACCTGCAAGTTATGAAGAAGCATGTACTTCCTTACTGCCATGTATGCCCTGACATGTAAACACCAAACTCAATTGCTCTAAATTACTTTTTTCCTCAGTTCCTGTGAAATAATCTGAGCAACAATGCATATATAATTCAATTTGTTCTCTTAATTAATAGAGTTCATGTTATATTTGTAGGGGCTGATGAATGTGGATTACGAATCTGAAGTGGAAGATGATATCCTTCATATATTTCGTAAAGGAGAGGTTGAATGCTACATACCCTCTGATTCCCAGAGTTGGAGTGATTAAATGCTGAAAATGATAAGATGTTAATAATGGATTCATTTACATCACACTTCTTGTTATTTTCAATCTAATAAGTATGGTTGTGGTGACAGGAGTACAACTATGGTGTTGAGTTTGTGCTTCTGATTGCATTTGTTGAGGCTGCTATTGGTGAAGCTGTGGAAGACGCTTTAATGTCTCTTCAGGAACTTACTGAGGAGCATCCATCCTTGATTCTCCAATGCACTCGAGGTGTGTGGAAAACAACAGTTTTTATTCACTCTCTTGCCTAACGATCTTCCCACCTATTCAACTTTAATCCTGAAAAATTGCTTCAAAGATTTTAGGGAATTGACCCTTAAATTTACCTCAAACGTGTTAGAGACATGGTCTTAAGCGAAAAAATAATTATGTTCTTAACTAGATAGAAAAAAATTCTTAAAGAATAATATGATATTTTTTTCCTTATAAAATAGTACCCAAAGAACTCTTTTTATGTGGATTCAAATTTTAGTGATAATAAAGCTCCAAAAAGAATCAAGTTTTGAGTAATGTGTTTGGAAAAGGATGAGTGTGAGAAGGTTACACAAGGACGAAAAGCTTAATTTCAAAGGTCAAAAGATCTTTTAGTTGGTGCAAAAAAATAAAGAAACCTAAGAAGTTATTAATAGAATAGAGTAAGAAATGTTTCCCAAATAATAGAAAAAAATTGAATAGTTGATGGCCAGAATAACTGTAATATAAATAAAAAGGAATCGTAGCTTAAGGAAGAAGAGGCACGTAGTATATGGAAATGTAAAACAAAAATGAAATAGTGAAAATATATATTGAGCTGAAGAAGTAAAGATAGCATGTTAAAGGTTAAAAAATATGTGATGTCTTCACATATTTCAAAGTTAATCCCTATATTTTTATTTTTAGGAATTTACGTGTTTAGCCTTTCTAGTTTTTAGATTTCAAAATTCATGTCCAACTATTAACACTGTTATTTTTTTTTGTCAAATTTGTTGATGTGACATTTTGAAATTAAAAAACTCACTTGGTAGTCATATAACAAAAAAAAAATTACATTGTAATGAAAATAAATTTAACAAAATAATTCTAACTTTGTTAATAGATGGACTTGAATTTTAAAACCTGAAAAGTTGAGGGACTAAAGGTGTACTTGGTTGAGTAGAAAAGTGTAATGATGGAAGAAGGGTGTAGAAAAGTGGGAAAAAAAAATTTTGAGTGTGTTTGGTGAGGAAGAAAATCGAGGGGAAAGACAATAGGAAAGATGATAATTTTTTATCCTAATGCATAAAAATTAATCCTTCCAAATTGGAATGATAAGAGGAGAGAAAATGAAAGAGGTGCATATGTTAGTTTAAAATTATGCATTTTTCAAAGGTTTCATTTTTGTTCCTCTCACCAAGCAATGAATGGAAAAATTGTAATTTTCTTCCAATTTTTCCATCTTAATTCCTACCAAGCACATTTATGGAAAGAAAAATTACATTTCTCATTTATCTATTTTTTCATCCCTTTAATTTTTGGTCTTTTTAATTTTCATTTTACTTTACCTACTAAGCCTAAACTCCTAGAAGTAAAAGTACAATGACTAAATTCCATATTTTTGAAGAGTACAATGACTTATGGCATATTGTAACCCAAATTAAATGGCTAAAATAGGATAAAAATGCACAATTCTAAAGCAACATGCATACATCTCTTATTTTCTTTCTTCTTGTCAATCCAATTTGAAATGATTTGTTTGTATGCATTAACATTGAAAATAGATCTCTTTTGTTTTCTTTCCTCTCACTTTTTTTTTCCTATCAAACACACTTAAAAATTATTTTCTTTCTCCTTTTTCACTCCCTCCTTCCGTCCTAGCATTTTTCCACCCAACCAAACATAGCCTTAATTTGGGGCTATAAGTTGCTATAATTTTGTGTATGAGATATTTTCTAAGCTGATGCCAGATAGATTGAAAGTATGGAGTGTTGTATAATTCAAAATCAGAGTGTGTTTATGGAGGAAAAGTAAATGCTTGACAATATATTGCTAATAAAGCCTAACTAGAACCGGAAAAAAAAAGTGAATGAAATGGCCTTAGAAGTAGATATGGATAATGGTTATGATAGGGTAGAATGAGATATTATGGAATCAATCTCAAAAAGAAGGTTCAATACAAAATGGGTTAAATAGGTTATGAAGTGTATATATATTCTATTCCTTACAATTTGCTTTTTATGGTAACAATCTAATACTCCTTTTTCCCAATTAGAATAGGCTTATTAAAACATTAATTGAGCTTGATAGGTTAAATGAAATTAAATTAGGTAAAGAAAGTCCCACTTTGATCCATCTTTATTTGCTGATGATTCATTATTCTTTATGCAAGCTAATGTTGTAAATTGTGAAGAAATGATAGCCATTTTGCAAAAACAGGATTGTGTATTTGGGCAAAAGGTGAACTTTGACAAGTCTAACATAAGTTTTAGTGCCAATATCCCTGAGGAGGTAAAAAAAGAGGTGACTGACAGACTATATCTCAAGATTGCTAAAGTTTCTGGTACATATCTTAGGATGCCTTCACTATGGGCTAAGGAAAAAAAAATGTAAAGCTATGGAGTACATAGAGAAGAGAATAAAGAGGAAGTTCTAGGCATGGAAACAACAATTGTTAGCTCAAAGAAGTAAAGTTTGATAAAAGTTGTGGCCAAGTTTTAAATTCCATTTGAAGGTTTGTAATAAAGTAAATGCAGAGATGGCCAAGTTTCGGAAGAGGTAACAGGTGGAGGATAGAAAGATCCATTGAGCTATATGGGTGCACTTGACAACTAGGAAAAGAAAGATAGTGGGACTTAAAGACCAAATGCCTACTGGACTAGACTACTTAAAGGAACACATTTTTCAAATTGTTTTCGTTGGAGGCTAAACAAATTGCTAAAACATCTTGGGCATAGGCTAGTTTCTTGGAGGATAGAGATTTCTTAATAGAAACTATTATGTGGTAGGTTTTGGATGGAAAGGAAATTAACATCTGGAATGATAGATGGTTGCAATTTGCAACAAGGTCTAATTAGCCTACCAATGTCAGGAGGATTTTGGAAATGGGAAACAGGAGTTGGAGTTGGTAGGGCATTTAGTTGATTCTGATAATCCAAAGCCTACTTATGATACTTATATTTGTGAACAGGGAATGAAGGATAGAGTTATGGGGTCCCATAGTACAAATGGGATGTATTTTATTAAGGATGGATATCATGTACAAAAAGAAGAGAAGGTTGTTAGTTACATGAATCCCTCAACATTCCATTTTAGCCAAAGTATAAATCCTATTGCTACAAATATGAACATATGGAAAAGGAATGTGAAAGATAGTCCGACTCCTACATGCCTTTTGTGTGGTAAGGAGATTGAAACAACTAAACATGCTTTACTTGTGAAGATGTCAGAGCAATATGGCTCAGGTTGGATGTTAACAGATAAGGTGACAATTCAGTACAAGATGAAAATGTCATCTTCATTGGTGCATATTGTGAGCAGAGACGGTTTGCCTGCTCCTCACTAATAGTAGAATACGACGGATATTTAAGGGAACTAAGAGTTTGGTTTATAAGATTGTAGAGATGTTTGTGAGTGATATATTTTGTTGTAATCACAGATGACATCAATAATTTTCACATAATGTATACTATTAAACTCAATTAACGTCCATCTATTATACTGTAGGTTCAAACTTCAATGGCAAAACGAGCGAGGAATATACACATGGAGCGGTGATGCGATTTCGATCATGTGGGTCTCCTTTCATCTTCTTTACTATTTCATTGTTTAACCACTTTTCCACATTTGACTGCTATTTATTCACATGCTTGCAGCTGAGGCCTTTGAGATATTTTTGAGCAGTTCAAGATACAGAGATGTAAGGAGCCTTTTGTTGTGGATTTTTGAGATTTTTTTTTTTTTTTTTTTCATTTTTCTCCAACTTTTCAATTTTCATCTTTCCACCATACAAAGTCAAAGTCAAAGCCTATGCCTCAGTTCAACTTGTTTTGCTTTAAATATTATACATGAAAACATCAAATCCCAAATGACTAAATATAGTTATATAATATTTGGAAACAGGTGTGGGAATCTAAACTCCAGCCGATAGCCAGGAAAACACTAGCCATTCATTTTTGTGTGGATCCAGTGGGCACTGAGATAATGTAGTAAGAATCAATACTTCCATTTTTTTTACATTCCTAATAACATAATCATACATATGTATCCACAATATTAATGCTTACATTGATTTCTAAAGCATCCTAACTCCTGTCTCGACACCCTCTCGCCTAACTAAACTCTGCTCCTCACTCACTTTAATGTTTTTTTTATTGCGATTGAAAGTGGACAAGTATTTTTCAGTTCCAAAAGTTATAAACAACGCCTAGCATTTGAGATCAAATTTGCAGTAACTAAATAGGATTTAGATGCTTTTGGATTTTGTATTTTAAATTGAAATTATCAAAATATCTTTATTTATATAACTGTTTAAATATCATTTAAATTAATTTTTTTATTTTTTAATATCATCTTTAAAATATATATTTTCAACTTCTTACAACAATTTTTGATAGCAATGAAGAACAATTGAAATTAATAATCACATTTTTTAAAATAATTTTCAACCACAATAGCATTGAACAACCAACTCTTAGAATATAAAAAAACTAACTATTTATTTTTCTTTATTTTTAATAAAAATGCATATAAAATTATGATTAAGTGAATACACATTTTTTTAATATAAAATTTATTTATTAAAGTAATAATTTTAAACAAATTTTTTAAAATTCAAAAACAAGACTTAAATTAGATTCATTTTTTCCCTTTTTTTAATGTTATTTTATAAATAATAATTTATTTATCATATGTTTACCATTTTCCTTTAATCTTCATTCCTCGTCAAGTTTGCCGAGAACTAGCATCGAGCGCCGCCTTTGCCCACAATTATTGGCACCTGTAATTTTTACTTTGAACTCTTCAATTTCACATTCTTCATTGTCTTGCCATCAAATTAGAAATTTGATGTGGAGCTATCGACATGACCTTCCACTTAGGGGTGAGTATTCAATCGAGTCGAGTCAAGTCGAATAGAGCTAAAAATTTTCAAATTAGTCGAGCTGACAAATCCTATTTTAGCAACTGATTTGAATTTTTTCGAATCAAATCGAATCGAGTCAAATAGAATCGAGTTAACGAACCCTATTATTTATACTTAGTATTGTGTTTAGATAGACTGATTATTTAACTAGTAGACGAAGTACAAGATTATTTAACTACATGAACAATATAATAATTTTGCCTTTTAACTTAATGTGTAAACACTTATCAAAACAACATAGCTTTGCCTTTTAACTTAATTATTTCGAATTTTAACTTTTAAAAAGCAAACATTTATAAAAACGACGAAGTTTTGTCTTTTTTTATTCGGATTTTCAGATAACTCGAATTGTGTAATTCATATTTGAGTTAAATCGAAAAACTTAATTTTTTATTCGAGTTGATTCGAATAATTTGATTAACTAAAATAACTCGAACTATTTAATTCAAAATTTTAATTTTTTATCGAGTTTTTCGAATCAAATCGGATTTTGCTCACCCATACTTCCACCTACCAAGTTTCTAATACTTCATCCTCATCTATATATCCTTAATTATGCCCGCCCTCAAGAATAGCTTCAATTGCAACAAATTTGTTCTGGGCAACAATCTAAAAACATTTATTCTTATACTTTTCAACCTTAGGGAGTAATTTTGGACCCAATTTGAATAAGGTAGTCTTTAATGTTGAAAAAAGAAAAGAAAAGTTGAACTTACTTAAGCCTTTATGATTTTTAGTTAAATTGTTTTATTTATAAAATTATTATTTTAATAAATAAATGTTATGTTAGAAAATGAGAAAAAATAGATATTTATTCGTAAATGTTTTTTAATTTTATATGTATTTTTATAAAATTTTATAAATTTTTATCAAAAATAAACTATTAAATATTTTTATTTTATTTTTTAAAATTTTAATTTAAAGAATCAAGACTAATTTGAAAAAATGTGTAAAGTTGAGAGTTAAGTTTGTTGGATATTTTAGAATTAGGATCAAATTGGTAGAATGTGTAAACATTAAAGGGTTACTTTTTTATTATGCCAATAAAAAAGTCACACTAACATTTTGTTAGTGTTTTAACGAAGGAGTGACTAAAATATTAAATTTCGATAACATTAGTGATGAAAATACAAAAATTTTAAATATAGGTAATCAATAGAAATATGGTAATAATTAAATGAATATTTATATAATTTACCCAGAATTTTATCACATGTTTCATTAAATAGATTATACATGTTTATATTTGTTTATTGACATGCAGGGGTGAAACCAGAAATTTTTTTAAGGGGGCAAAAGTGCAATTCCACCTTTGTGAATTTAAGATTTTAAAAATTTTAAAGAGGCTATATGAAAAAAAAATTCATTTTAGGAGGGCCAGGCGTTTGCCAGCGCCATAGTTTCGCCATTGTTGACATGTTAGGCAAATTTGATGAAAATCATCTGTGCCATTATTAATTCTTTTTTTTTAGTTCACTTTTAAAATTAATAGGATTAAAACATTTTTTTTAAACTAATCGATTTGCTTAATTTCAAAATTGATTGAAACGTAAGGAGCATTTACACGAAAAAATCTAGGGGTGAGCAAAATTTAGTTCGACTCGAAAAAATCAAAATAAAATTTAAATTTCGAGTTAAACGATCGAATTATTTGAGTTAACTCAAATTTTTTTCGAATTTCGAGTTTGAATCAAGTTTAATTTTCGAATTCGAATAAATCGAATACCAAACTATAATATTTTATATTTTTACCTCAAACTCCCAAACCTTTTTACTTTTTTTCCAGAACTTTTACTTTTCTCTCATCTCACCCCAAACCCATTTTCCCCCCAATTTTTTTTTTGAATATTCCCCTCACCATTTACTTTCCCCTTAAATTTTACTTCCCATCCCTCAAAACTTTTTATTTTCCTCCTAAAATTTTACTTTTCATCATTTACCCCAAATAAAAAATCATAAAAAACCCCTAAACATAAATAGTAATAATTTTATTTATATCTATTATTTATATTATTAAATTAAATTTCACATTTTATCTTTAAGATAATTTTTATTAAGAAATCACATATTTTATATTTAATATATTTTTCAATTTCAAAATGCATAAGGACAAAAATTAGAAGATAACTAACGCAACTAAATTAACAAAGAAGTTAACTCTTATATCAAAGATTAATAAATAAAATTCGTATATCAAAGATTAATAAATAAATTATGAGGATATGAAAGTTAATAACAAATTTGATTATGGTGAGCAACAGTGGTTACAAGGATTCAAAGTCATTTTTTTTTAATTTAACTCAAACAAATATATTCGTTTCGATTTGATTTGATTTCCATCTCACTCGACTCGAGTCGAGAAAATTTCAAATCGAGTTAAGATGATAAAATAAGATTCGTTAACTCAATCCACTCAAATATTTTTCACGATTCGGTCGAATGTTTACACCTAAAAAATTCAATCCAAGTTGGTGACATTATCATAGCCTCTTAACAAACAAAAGCCTAACGTAATGTTTGGTTCGATGGAATTGCTATTCCATTCGTCACTATTCTGCACGCTACAGTAAAGCAATAGTTTGGTTCACCATTTAGGTGATTTCACAGAATAGCCATTACACCATTATTCCCTCAGCTGTTGTAATAGGTATTCAGGGGTTGGGGGTCTGAATTGCTATTCAACACCACACACATAATACATTTTCACCTTTTTAGACCAAAATAGCCTGCTTTCTTCTTCCCAAAATTCTCTCCAAATTTCTTCCTCAACATTTATCCCCAAATCAAGCACCTATTCGCCATTCATCTCCATCTTCCCAAATGGTACGTTTTCTTTTTTATTTGATTCCCTTGTAAATTGGCAGCATGAAGAACAAAAACGCCATGGAAGGCAAGAGGTTTCTGCTCAATATTTTGACACTTTTTCTATCGATTTTTTTCAAGTTTTTGTAAATTTGATTAAGGGGTTTTTTTAAGGTTATTGTTTCTGATTGTTTTCTGCAATTTTGTTGTTTGATTTTAGGTGCTTTACTTTTGGGTATATATACATATATATGCTTTCAAGCCTATTTGTTCCTCTAAATTTCATTTTTAGTTTCTTCATTTTTAACAATAAGAAATGGGAAATTTAATTATAAAGGATTTAAAGTAGAAAAGTTTTATTTTAACGCATGCTTTAATTTAAATACACTCAAATAAGTTCGGATTTGCCAGGTTCTGATAGTGGGGTTTGTCTTTCAATTCTTCTGGGTTCTAATATCTTTATTGATTTGCATTTTAGAGTTAATATTTGAGTTTGATAGGATAGAGAATGACATTTCCAAGCATTGATTTGGAAATGTGATAGTCGTTCAGATCATGTTTTGGTGTTTTTTTTATGAATTGAAGATTTGGGTTCTGGGTAATGATGATGATTGAATATTTGATTATGATTTTTAGCATAGAAAACAAGATTCTGGTTTTTGTCTCCCTACAGTAGGGTGGTGAAGTTTTTTAATTTAATACTATGTCTTATTCAAAATCGATGATTCACTGTATTCTGATTTTATTAAATATATTATATTTAAGCTGACGACACTATTTAGTTAAGTGTTTGGATTTTCAGTTGTAACACTCCGAATTTGGGCCTAAAAGTATTGGGCCTTGGGTTTTGGATCGGTTAAAAAGCGGCTTTAATAATTTAAATTGTGTGTTTAGTTTAGTGGATGAGGTGGTAATTTGATGTATTAAAGAGTTTCTGTGAAGTCCTGAGTTCGGGTTTAGTATGGGAAAAATATTTATTGTTAGGTTAAGAGAACCCTGAACTCAAGTGGGATAACTTATAAATAAAAGGAGCTAAAATAAGACACAAAAAGAGTTGTGGTCTAGTGGCAAATGGTGCCACATAAGAGACAAGGAAGTGACGCCATAGAGGAAGCAAGGGGTTCAAGGTTCAAGTCTTGGCTCTTGCAATTTATTTTGGTTTCTCTTTTAAATAAATCTGGAAGCGAGTAGGTAGGCTTTATAGTTAGATGTGTTGGACTTATGACAAAAAGAAGCTTGTGTCCTAGTGGTTGTGGCGTGACATGGCTATCGAGAGGACTTTGGTTTAAGTCTCTTTTTCCCACAAAGGTTGGTTTTCTTGCTAATGAGTTGGTTTTGGAGGATTGATGGACAATCCCACATCGGGAAGTTAACATGAAGATAGGCGAGAAGCTGGCTTTAAATAGAGTAAACCATGAGGAGAGTAAGCATACCTTTCTTGGCTTATCCCTTTCGCGTTGTGGCGTGTTCATTTGGGTTAGGCGTTGGATCATTCGTTGATCTGTATGCCGTTGGGTCACGGTAATGGTGATCGTAGTTGATTAACACACCCCCTGGGGAGTCAAGGGTGTGATTTTTGTTGGCTTCTGGGCATAACAGCATTCAGAGCGTGGATTAACTTCAGATATCTATCAGGTGTGTATTTCACACTACTCTAGCTGTAGAACGGCGAATGCCAGAATGCCTAAATGCCAGTCACACGGCGATGGTAGCCACACGAGTGTGTGAGCGCACATGTGGGAGATTTGACGTGATAGTTGAGACCATTATGAGTATTTTCGTGGGTTTAGGCTACTTTGGGCCACGATGGGCCAGAATGGGCCATGTGGGCCCAATCAGCCCGTGGGCCCAATCGGTCAAATTGTATAATTGTGTAGTAAATATTGGAATAGACTATGTGAATCTCATATCTGTGACTAGATTTGGGCAAAAAGGGCCATACAAGCGTGTGGGCCCACTTGGGCCTAGAACGAGCCTTAGGACCATTCGCAGCGTTATCTCTGCTTAGAATAGTTGAGTCGCTCGAGGCGACTGTAGACCCCTGTAGGGTAAAATTATCGAAATAGCCCTGGTTTACGAAATTACCAAAATACCCCTGGTTTGTAAAAATACTAAAATACCCCTAGTTTACGAAAATACTGAAATACCCCTGGTTTGTGAAAATACCGAAATACCCCTGGTTTGTAAAAATACTGAAATACCCCTGGTTTGTGAAATTATAGAAATATCCCTGGTTTGCAAAATTACCGAAATACCCTTGATTTGTGAAATTACCGAAATACGCTTGGTTTGCAAAATTATCGAAATACCCCTGGTTGGCAAAATTACCGAAATACCCTTGGTTTGTAAAATTATCGAAATACCCCTGGTTTGCAAAATTATCGAAATATCCCTAGTTTGTGAAATTATCGAAATACCCCTAGTTTACAAAATTACTGAAATATCCCTGGTTTACAAAATTACCGAAATATCCCTGATTTGCATAATTACCAAAATACCCCTAGTTTGCAAAATTACCGAAATACCCCTGATTTGTGAAATAACCGAAATACCCTTGGTTTGCAAAATTACTAAAATAGCCCTATAAGGTAGAATTTCTGAAACACCTTTGTAGGGTAGAATTACTGGAATACCCCCATAGTCTGAAATAACTAAAATACCACTAATGGGTAAAAAGACTGTTTTTCCCCTCGAGGGTATACGACTGGTTAGTGATACAATTTGATTGATTTAACTATGTTTGACTGAGAATGTACGACTGTGATTGGACTGTTGTGACTGTGATTTGTATGATTGTTTATGGGCATGACGCTTCACATACATGACATACTGGATGGGATTGGGATATTGCTTATGGAGGAAGTTCTGTTTTGATAGGGTCGCACGGGTCGCACGAGACGACTGTGGATCCAGTATTAATGGCTTAAAGCCACTTATTCTGATTATGGCTTTGTGCTAACCTAATTGTGGCTCTGTGCTACCTTGATTATGGCTTTGTGCCAATTGTACTTACTTACAGCTACGTGCCAATCGCATTTATTGATGATTATGTGTCAATTACATTTATTGATGACTATGTGTCAATCACATTTACCTATGGCTGTGTGCCGATTATGTTACCCTAATTGATGGCTATGTTCCTAACATAATCGATGGCTTTGTGCCATTCTGCTTACGGCTTTCAGTCGTTGTTATTTGGTAGCGTTGCTACGATATTTACGGCTTCTAGCTGTTATTTCTACGGCGCTGAGCCGTTCTGTTGACTTAGTCCTCAACCGGTGCTAAGCTTGGTGTGTTAGTTGGGTGGGTTGAGTTATTCCCTACAGATGTGTAGCGTTGGTACGGGTGGTGTGTTGGCTGGATTAGAATAGGATGCATACTCATACTGTTGCATATCTGTTTATGATATCTGTCACTGTATTGAGCTTAGGCTAACTTGTTCTGTCCTGATTCTGTTTTGGGCTAGGCCCAATTGATTCTGCTATGGGTTGTGACCCAATTGAGATTGTAGTGGGCTTTGGCCTACGTATGCTTTGAACTAGACTGTACTGTTTCTCTTATAGGGATTTGGCTAGTCTGTTTCTGTTTCTGTCTCCGTATACTGACTGTTACTCTAGTAAGGGGATTACACACTGAGTTTTCGTAAACCCACCCCGTTTATTAATTTTTCTCAGGTAATCCCCAGCCTTAGGAGGATCGGTGCTGCGAGGGACTCGGAGATGGCCACACATCTGCTCATGTATTTCTATTAAATTATTTATGAGTACTTTAATTTGGTTTTGAGTGTAATAAGGCCTTTATAATTTCTGAATTTTAACTTTGGGTTTTTATTTACTTTGATTTATATATGTTAGAGGTAAATCACGATTTTCTAAAATGTTAACTGTTTTTCTTAAAACATCTCCTTTTCGTAAATTGATTTCTTTAAAATAAAGCTCCCGCAACAAATAGGGTTTAAAAGGGTAATAACGTTTTATAAGAGAATAGCTTTTAATAAACCACGTTTTAAAAATAAGTAAACAAAATTCGAGATTTTATGCAATGTTTAAATGGCAACAACTTTTAAATAAAAAGGGTTTTCAATGAAAACAAGGTTTTTGAAAAACACTTCAATGTGTCACGCCAGATTCGGGCCTAACTTCTAAGCTGGGTTTGGGGTGTTACACCAGTACTATTCATTCTTCTTTACAAATTGCTTTATCTTTGATGGTCTCCTCTCATGCTAAAAAACTTTGAACTTTCTAATCTTTTTTGCATTATTGCGAATCCTGCAAATAAAGTCAGACGAAGTGTTGATTGAATTCACTAGTGTGATTGGTCAGAGAATAAAGAATGTGCGGGCCTTTTTCATTTTTTATGTTGAATATGAGCATTCTATTTATATTCTTGCTTGTTAAAAAAATGATAAAAAGAAATGGAAAAAAAAAGATTGTACCAGTATTTCAAGATGGTTAAACAGTGATATATGCTTAATGTTATGCCAATGACATGTGTTTATCCTTGTAGCTTCATATGGCTTCAGCAATCTACATTTTTTAGTTGAAAAAATGCCATTTCTTGTTTAAAATGCCATTTCTTGATAATACTCTAGAATGGCATGTTTTTATGTATTAATTGCATGATTATTTTGAGTATGATCCTACTAATTTGAGGTTTTTATGATCTTTTATCTTGTAGGGATTAAATTGGAGGCAATAAGTAAATTTCAGGGTAAAAAGCGTGAATTTAGAAATAAAGTGGGCCAACATGTAACATAGGGAAAAATATGGTGCCAAAAATGCAAGCATGGATGACACAAGGATTAAAATGCAACAAGAAGAGATTTTATGTCACAAGAGTCTATTTTAATTCCAATAATATTAGGATAACTATTAATGATTATTATTTAGATTTAATTTTAGTATTTATTTTATTTATCTTTTTTTATCTTTAATTATTTATAATTATCTTTAGCAATTCAAGTAGGAATAGACTATATTTCTTAGCACTATAAATAGGAGATGAATTGACTCAATTTAGAGGTCATCTTTTTCTGTAAACACTTTCTTCCCCATAAATTCAGTCTTTTTTGTTCTTTTCATATTTCTATAAAAATTTCTCTTTCCATTATTTTTATTTGTTCTTCCCAAAAATCATGAGCCACTAAATCTAATCTAGCCGAAGGTTGTTGAAATTCCCCAAAAAGGTTCATGAGATTTAGAATCCGCACTTAGCCTTCTCAACAAGGTATTCATCGCTTCTCTGCATTACGGGGCTGACGTTTCTGTCTATATCCCTTAATAGGTGATCTTTTCAACTTGTGCAATGAACGACCTCTTTGTACGTCTTGGGAATGTTGTACAGTCAGTTCGTTGACTTTTTGGGTCAGAGGTTGGCGAGTCCAATAGACAAAATGGCATGGTATTCGCCGTTGGAAAGTGATGATCTAGCAGAAGATAGTGCCACAAAAGCGATTATTAGCTAGAGTCAGGTTTTGCCAAACTTTAAGTCTAAATTCTTGGAGCTGGTGGTCTTAGGAGTCATCTTCCACTATAACTGGCTTATTCTGCTTGAAAAGGGTCACTTAAAAGCCAATGATTGAACCCAAGGTGAATCAAGGCAACCGGAGGCTGAAAATCACCATAAGAAATCTTTTTCTCAACTTTATTTTTACTTTTAATTTCTGAAAATTCAATTCATCTTTTAATTTTACTTTTATTTTATTCCCAAATAAAAAACTTTTAAATTCTATTTTTTTTTAATTTTTCAAGAAGCAAGCTTTCTTGGGTACAATTCTGTCCAGGATTTTGAGAAACAAGCATTCGTACAATCCGGTACTTGAGAATTTGTACTTGAGAAACAAGCATTCGTACAATCCGGTACTTTTAATTTACTTGAAGATTTTGACTATGATCCTGTTCTTTTTCATAATTTTGTAGGGAATAGGATATTTTTGGTGCTCTCAACGACCGCATCAAATTTTGGCATCGTTGTCGGGGACTAGCAACGTACTAATCTTGTTTTTTGTTTTCTATGACCAGATCTGCTCCAGGCACTCTTGCATTTGACTCAGAAATTGAAAAGACTGCGAGAGCTAATCGCAAGGAAACAAAGCTAAGGAAAAAGTAGTCAGTGGTGGTTGGGACTCAAAGTAATCCACCGCCAAAAATCAAAATCGACGATGAAGTAGAGTCTATGGTTAACAAAAACCTAAATATGGTACATCGACAAATGGCTCAAATAATTCAGCAAATGGCCGAAGCTCAGACAGAATAACCGCCGTTGTGCATTGTGTATCCTAATGTGGATACTGATTTTGAATTAAAGCCAGGATTAATTCAATTGCTGCTAACTTTTCGTGGGTTACAAAATGAAAACCCCCATAAACATTTGAAGGAGTTTCATATGGTTGTCTTAGTATGAAACCTCAAGGTGTAACTGAGGATCAAATTAAATTACGTGATTCCCCTTTTTCCCTAGCAGATTCAGCTAGGGAATGGTTATTTTATTTACCTCCTGGATCTATTACAACTTGGGCTGATCTCTTTCGTTTATTTCTCAACAGTTTTTTCCAGCATCACATGCAGTTGAGTTAAGTAGAGAAATCGTTGGAATAAGGCAAAAAGAAGCAGAGTCTCTTTACGACTATTGGGATCGATTTAAGAAGTTGTGTGCGAGCTGCTGATATACGTGATATGAAGTAATAAAATTTATAATAAATGATCATACCAAAAACTAACTATTACCACAATTTTAAGGTAATCGCACCTATCGAACAGTAGTATAGCTTAGTGGCAAGACCGAGATATTGTACCCAAGGGAACCAAAAGTACTAGTACTAACTTTCTTTCTATTATTTAACCTAAAAATAAAAGGGGATTTTATTGAACTAAACTAACTATTGGACTAAGCTAAGAATGCACAAAAAGTAAATTGGGGAAAAACCCTCAGGAAAACTGAATGATTTGGACAATACTCAAGGGAGAATCCACCTAAACTTCACTTGTTATCAACTCTTGAACTAGACGATTTATTCACTTGGCTTGATCCGTAGAAATCCCTAATATTGCATTAACTGAATGATTTGGACAATACTCGAGGATAAGAATAACTAATCCTAGATTGATTAACTAAAATCTCTTTCTAGTTAAAACCCCTAGTCTTGCATTAACTCGATCAATGGATTCCCTTATTAGGTTTGACCCTAATCTGGCAGATTTATGTCGCCCTATGTCTAGGGTTGCATGCAACTCCACTTAATTATGTTGGATCTACTCCTATGCAGGGACTTTTACTCCTCTACATAAGCACATTTGACTTAAATCAATATCTCGAAAATATCAATTTAAGAGTTAAAAACACAATTAAGAATAAATCAAATATTGATCATATAATTCAAGAGAAAATAATAACAGGATCTGTCTTAGGTTTCATCCCCTCAAGTATTTGGGGGATTTAGTTCATAATTAATGAAGAAAACATCTCAGAATAAATAAAATAATAAAACATAAAGAACCCAAAAACCCCTGAAGGATTGAAGGGAGATCTCAGTCTTGAGGCAAACTTCGGCTTCTGGGATGAATCAATTGGCTTCCTTTGGAGTAATTCTTTCATTCTACTCTCTGCGTTGGCAGAAATAAGGCACTCTTTTGTGGGAGAAAAAGCACCACCTTGGAGTTGCCTCCGAGGGTCTTTATATAGAGCTTTGGAATGCCTTTCTTAGCCTCTAAGCATCCTTTTCCCAGTGAAATTATACTTCCTCACGACAGGGACAAGCCCGTGTGCCATGCCTGTATGGATCGAGGCCCAGGCCGTGGTCGAGCCTGTTGATAGTGGCACGACCGTGTGGTCTAGCCGTGTTTGTCATGGTTGGGCCGTGTTTGAGCTTAAGGAGGCACGGTCGTGTGGCACGGCCGTGTGGTGAATCTCCAAGCCGTGTTGTTTTCATTTTTTGGCCCATTTCCTCTGTTTTTAACCTGTTTCTTGCTCTTTTCTCTTCCTTAAGCTCACTTGGGCATAAAATATGAAATAGAATGATTAAGAGCACCAATTTCCACAAATTCAATGATAATTTATCCAGAAATTAAGCTAAGCATGAGGTAAAAACATGTATAATTTATCGTTTATCAGCTGCCCACAACATGGTATAACAGAACAATCTCTGCTCCAATACTTCAATGAAGGCTTAAAGCCCATTGAGATGAATATGGTGGACGCCGCCAGTAGAGATGCGTTGGTTAACATGACTCTTCAATAAGCAAGAGACTTAATCTCCACGATGGCTGCAAATTCTCAACAATTTCAAGCCAATCGTGAACCCCCTAGAAGTGTTCACCAGCTAAGTAATTCTACATTTGAGGATAGACTTGATACACTTACTAATGTTGTGAATTCTCTTATTACAAAAAAAACAAAACCAGGCTTAGTATGCGGAATATCTGCTACACCTGAACATACAATTGATGCATGCCCTAGTTTGTATAATGATACTATGGCTCATTTGGATGTTGTGGGAAACATTCCTGGGCTACCACAAAGGCAGTATGACCCTTACGCTAATACTTACAATCTAGGATGGAGAGACCATCCTAACTTAAGTTGTGGGGCCAATCCACGATATAACCAGCCATACCAAAATCAGATCCACAATAGCCATGAGATTCAGGTAATTATCTAGAAACTTTGATCAATAAATTAGCAGCTAATATGCTTGATTTTCAACAGAAAATCGAAGTGTCTATAAGAAAATTGACCACATCAATTGAGAAAATAAGTTTCCAAGAGAAATTGTCATCACAAACAGAACTAAACCCGAGACAAAATGTGAATGCAGTGATGCTACGAAGTGGTACGAAGTGGTAAGGTACTGGAACCAATTCCTGACAGGAATCTTAGCCAAGAAATCGCCCAAGAAAAGCCTAAAAATGATGAACAGGTCAAGCGAGACCCCCATTGTCGAAAATTCAACCTCCATTTCTAAGACGATTAAATCAATGTCGAAAGGGCAAAGAAGACAATGAGATCCTCGAAACATTCAGAAATGTTGAGATCAATTTACCACTGTTGGATGCCATCAGAAAAATTCTGCGGTATGCCCAAGTTCCTTAAAGAACTCTGCACCAACAAACGAAAATTAACACATAATGAAAAGGTAAGTGTTGGTGAAAATGTATCTGCAGTGTTGTAGCGGAAAATGCTAGCGAAATGTAAATATAGGGGCGTGTTTGAAATACCATGCAAGATAAGCCATTTGGGAATTAAGAAGGCTATGTGTGATTTAGGGGCCTCAATAAATTTAATACCTTATTCTATATATGAATCACTTAATGCAGGTTTCTTGACGAAAATAGGGGTTATTATTCAGCTAGCAGATAGGTCCATTGTGCATCCTGAAAGAGTCCTCGAGGACGTATTGGTAAAAGTTAACGAACTTATTTTCCCTATAGATTTTTATGTGATAAAATAGAGGATAGCACTCTTGTATCTTCAAACCTCTTGTTGGGCCGACCTTTCCTTAGTACCGCTAGCACCAAAATCGACGTTTGAAGCTAAACTCTTACAATGGAATTTGATGGGGAGATTGTGAAGTTCAATGTCTACGATGCTATTAGTCATCCAAGTGAAATATTGAGCGTAAACCGTGTCGACATAATTGACTCTTTAGTAGAAGAGACTTTTGAGTCCATTTATGAAGATAAATTTGAATTTATAATTGATGATTATGAATTTGTTAATAAGTTATTGTCTCCATCAAATACTAAACTTTTACCTTTTGTTGTGCAGGCTTTAAATTTGGAATTAAAGCCACTTCTCGAACATCTTAAGTATGCATTTTTGGGTAAGGGTAATACCCTACCGATTATAATTACAAATAAACTCTCTAAGCTCGAAGAAGAAAGTTTGACCCAGGTATTACAAAATCATAAAGAAATGATTGGCTGGACTATTGCCGATTTAAAAGGGATAATCCCTTTGACATGCACACATAAAATCTACTTGGAAGAAAACACTAAACCAAGACGAGAGGCGCAAAGGCGATTGAACCCAAATATGATGGAAGTAGTAAAAAAGGAGAGAATCAAGCTGCTGGATGCTAACATAATCTAATCCATTTCTGACTATAGATGGGTAAGTCCGGTATAAGTCGTGCCCAAGAAAACGGGTGTGACAGTAAAGAAAAGTGCTGAAGGTGATTTAATACCAACTTGAGTGCAGAATAGGTGGCGTGTCTGCATTGATTACAGGAAGAGGAAGTTGAATTCTTAAACTAGAAAAGATCATTTTCCTCTTCCTTTTATGGATCAAGTGCTTGAGCGATTAGCTGGTAAAACTCACTTTTGTTGTCTTGATGGATACTCAGGTTTCTTCTAAATACCAGTTGCACCAGAGGACCAGAAAAAACTACTTTCACGTGCCCATTTGGCACATTTGCGTACAAAAGGATGCCATTTAGAATTTGCAACACGCCGACCACCTTCCAGAGATGCATGATGAGTATATTTTCTGAATATGTGGAGAAAATTATCAAAATTTTTATGGATGATTTTACTGTGTATGGAAATTATTTTGACGAATGCCTTAAAAACCTTATGATAATTTTAAATAGGTGCATAGAATTTAATCTTGTCTTGAATTATAAAAAAGTGTCATTTTATGGTAGACAAATGTTTGATTCTAGGTCATATAGTTTTAGCTAAAGGAACTGAGTTCGATAAGGCCAAAACCGACATTATAAATTCTTTGCCATATCCCTCTACTGTAAGGGAGATACGTTCTTTCCTTGGCCATGCAAGATTTTACAGGTATTTTATAAATAACTTCTCCAATGTAGCTAAACCGTTGTGTGAGTTATTGCAAAAAGATAAGAAATTTGAGTTCGACCCAAAGTACAATAAGGCATTTGATACACTCAAGCATAAGTTGGTGTCCGTTCCTATAGTGCAAGCACCAGATTAAAACTACCTCTTTGAAATTATGTGTGACACAAGCGAACGTAGTGTGGGGGCCGTGTTAGGGCAAAAGATAGATAAAGAGCCTCATGTCATTTGCTATGCCTCAAAAACCCTAGATGCCGCACAAAGCAACTACACCACCACAAAAAAAGAACTCTTAGTTGTTGTATTTACTTTGGATAAATTCTGATCATATTTATTGGGATCTAAAGTGATTATTTTTTCTGATCATGTAGCTCTCAGGTACTTGATCTCAAAGAATGAAGCAAAATCAAGGCTCATTAGATGGATTTTGCTACACCAAGAATTTGACATAGAGATTCGTGACAAAAAGTGATGCAAAAACTTGGTAGCCGACCACTTGAGTATGTTAAAATTACATTATAATGACACCCTTATAAAGGATGAGTTCCCTGATGAGAGCTTATTTTCAACCGAGGCTCATTACCCATGGTATGCGGATATAGTAAATCTCTTAACCACAGGTTCACTGCCTACTGAGTTAGCACGTTCCGTGAAGGAAAAACTTAGACGGGAAGCTTGATATTACATTTGGGACGACCCATATTTGTGGAAACACTGTTTAGATCAAATGATAAGACGATTTGTTCCAGAAACTGAGGTAACCTCTATCCTTACTTTTTATTATACAGAAGCTTGTGGAGGTCACTTTAGCCCTAAACGGACAGCTCACAAGGTACTGGAGTGTGGGCTATATTGGCCCACAATTTTTTGAGACATATATAATTTCTGTAAGTCTTACGATAAATGCCAACATATAGGTAACATCATTAAACGAAATCAAATGCCCCTATCCACGATTCATGTATGTGAGATTTTTGATATATGGGGCATTGATTTCATGGGCCCATTTATTTCCACATTTAGAAACATATATATAATTCTAGCAGTAGACTGTGTTTCTAAGTGGATAGCAGCAAAGCCTACTCGTAATGATAATGCTAAAACTATTATGGAATTTCTAAAATGAACTATTTTTTCTAGATTTGGCACACCTCGAGTTTAATCAGTGATCGTGCCATCCACTTTTGCAATAAAGTTATGGAGGCACTACTGTCAAAATATGGACTTCATCATCGTATAGCGATAGCCTACCATCCCCAAACGAATGGCCTAGCAGAGGTTTCGAATAGGGAGATCAAGACTATTTTGGAGAAAACAGTTTAGCCCAACCAAAAAGATTGGAGTCTTTGGCTTAATGACGCACTTTGGGACTATCAAACAGCGTATAAGGGACAAGTTGGCATGACACCGTATCGGCTTGTTTTTGGCAAAGTGTGCCATCTTCCAGTAGAATTGGAACATAAAGCTTATTGAACTGTTCAACAATGTAACATGGAGTTAGAACCCGCAGGGAAGGCAAGGAAATTAGACATCCAATAATTGGAGGAAATTCGTAATAATGCTTACGAGAATGCTTACATTTATAAAGACAAAACAAAGTTGCTTCATGATAAGAAAATAGCCTAAAAGTATTTTTCGGTAGGACAAAAAGTTTTGCTTTATAACTATGTATTAAAGCTATTCCCAGGTAAGCTTCGGTCTCGATGGCAAATACCTTTTATTGTGACAAAAGTATTTACACATGGTGCGATTGAAATAGAAAGTGAAGAATCAAGAAAGCGGTTCATAGTTAATGGCCAACGACTGAAGCTGTTTTACGAGAATTTTCAAGCCTACACGGTTGAAAAGATACATCTAGAACCATCATAGAACCATTCAAGGCATCAAGCTAATGACGTTAAACAAGCACTTGTTAGGAAGCACCCAATTTTTATTTTATTTTATTTTATTTTTTCCTTTTATTTTATCATTTATTATTTTATTTTTGGATGTTGATAAATTTCTCTTCTTCTGCCTAGGTAAAATGAAGTGAAAATATGAAGAAAAAGACAAAAATTAGGAAAATAGAACAAAACAACCTTATTCAATCTCTATTCTAGACTAGAATACCTATATCCCTGCAACCAAATATACACATTCAGTCACTACTAACCCCCAAAAGCCTAAGATATTATTCAATTTTTTTCCATTTCTTCTCCTACCAGCCTCCGCAACTCTTCCTAACGCCCTCACTGCCAATTTCTCTTCCACCATGGTACAAACAAGCAGTCGTGCCGCTGCCGAACCTTCTTTATCGTTAACCCTCACCGACTCTATTTTTCGCTTCTTAAACTGTCGATTTGGCCAACGGTGCATCTTCTTCTTCTACGCTGTACGACAACCACCCGTTCGCCTCTTCTTCGTCGACTCAGTCGCCATCCCCACCGCTTCTTTAACAAGCGCCGAAGCCGACCCCTCCTTATCCATCTCATCTTCCCCATTGCGCACGACATTGGCGGGGTCTTCGTCGCCACCAAATGCCACGATCTTATCAGTTTCCCCTCCACCACACGATGGCCATGCACCATTGATCTCCTCCCATTCACATGCTGAAAAATGATAAATTATACATATTTTTACCTCATGGTTAGCCTAATTTCTGGATGAATTATTATTAATTTTGTGAGAATTGGTGCTCTTAACCCTTCTATTTCATGTTGTATACTCAGGAGAGCATAGGGAAGAGAAAAGAACGAAAAACGGACCAGAAACGAAGAAAATGGGCCAAAGTGTGAAAACGACACGGCCCAAGAAGTCACCACATGGCCATGGCATATGACCGTGCCACACAATGTCTAACACGGCCCAGCCCCGACAAGCACGGCCAGGCTACACAGTCGTGCCACCTCAACAGGCCCGAACACGGCCCTTATCGAAACCACACGGGCGTGGCACAAGAGCATGTCCCTGTCGTGAAGAAGTGCAATTTCACTCGGATGTGGATACTTAGATGCTAAGAAATGCATCCCAAAGCTCTATATACAGACCCTATGAGGCAACTCTAAGGGGGTACTCTTTTCTTCCAAAAAGGAGCGCCATATTTTTGCTAACACAAGGAGTGAAAGTAAGGAATTACTCCAAGGGAAGCCGATTGATTCATCCCAGAAGCCAGAATTCTACATCAAGACAGAGGATCTCCCTAAATTCCTTCAGGGGTTTTTGGGTTCTTTATGTTTTGTTATCTTATTTCTTCTGAGATGTTTTCTTTATTAATTATGAACTAAACCTCTCAAATACTTGAAAGGGATGAAACCTAAGACAAATCTTATTATTATTTATTCTTGAATTATATGATAAATACTTGAATTGTTCTTAATTATGTGTTCTTCATTCTTGATTTAATAATCCTAGGTATTAAGTCAAGAAACTGATGTGCTTAGGCAGAGGAGCAAAAGTCCATATTTTAAGAGTAGATCTACCATAATTAAGCAGAGTTGCATGCAACCCTAGACATAGGGCGACATAAATCTGTCGGATTAGGGTCAAACCTAATAGGGGGATCCATAGATCGAATTAATGCAACCTAGGGGTGTTAATTAAAAAAGAAACTTTAGTTAACCACCTAGGATTAGTTGTTCTTATCATCGACGAAGGTATTAACATAGGTTAGAAATCTCTACGGATCAAGTCAAGTGAAGAAATCGTCTAGTTCAAGAAGTTAACAACAAGTGAAGTCTAGGTGGATTCTCTCTTGAGTATTGCTTATATCAATCAGCTTTTCCCGAAAGTTTTCCGCAATTTACTTTTTGTGCACTCTTAGTTTAGTTTTAGAATTAGTTTCAAACAACCACCCTCTTTTATCTTTAGGCTTGATAATAGAAATGAAGTAAGTACTAGTACTTTTGGTACCCTTGGGTACGATAACTCGATCTTACCGCTAAACTATACTACTGTTCAATAGGTGCGCTTGCCTTTAAATCGTAATATTAGTTAGTTTTTGGTGTGATCAGTTTTTATAAATTTTATTACTTAATATCGTGAGTATCAAGTATTTGGCATCGTTGCCGAGGATCTAAAATATTAAAAAAACTTGATTTCTATTCCTTTAGCCATTACTATATTTATTTATTTTCGATTTTTATTTATTTTTATTTTTATTTTTCTTTTCTTTTATTTTATTCTATTTTAATTTTTTTTGCTTTTCCCTTCTACGTATTTCTAGTTTATGATTAGAAATAACCCAGCAGGACCATTACTTTTTGACGAAGATTTAGAAGCGGCAGTTCGTAGAACTCGTAGAGAGATCAGACGAAGCCTACATTATCCGGAACAAGATCAAGAACAAGGGCTAGAACCTACAGAAGAGATGGAAGCAAACCAAAACATTCCACCACCTCCCGCAATAGCCACGCAACCAGTGAATCAAGATGAAGCTTCTCGTATTATATATGATTATGCTAAACCTAGTTTGGCTGGCACTCAAACTAGCATTATTAGACCTACTATTGCTGCTAATAATTTTGAATTAAAACCTAACACTATTTAGATGATACAGTAATTGGTGTAGTTTGATGGTTTACAGGATGAAGATCCAAATTCACACATTGCCAGTTTTTTGGAACTTTGTGATGCCTTTAAAATTAATGGCGTTTCTGATGATGCCATTGGTCTAAGGCTATTCCCACTCTCTTTGGGAAATAAAGCCAAACAGTGGTTAAACTCTATACCACGAGGCTCAATCACTACATGGAAACAGATGACCGAAAAATTTTTACTTAAATATTTTCCTCCAGCTAAAACAGCTAAATTACGAAACGATATTTCTTCTTTTACGCAGATGGATTTAGAAACACTTTACGATGCCTGGAAGAGATACAAAGATCTTTTGAGAAGATGCCCTCATCATGGGTTACCTTTGTGGTTACAAGTTCAAACATTTCACAACGGTTTGAATCCTTCAACAAGACAAATGATCGATGCAGCCGCAGGAGGAACAATCAACAATAGAACACCCGAAGCAGCTTATGAATTTATTGAAGAGATGTCACTGAATAACTATTAGTGGCAAGTCATGAGGACAAAACCGACAAAAGCTGCAGGACTTTATAATATTGATGCTGTCACTATGTTTACAAACCAAGTAGAACTTCTAAATAAAAAGTTTGATAATTTTGTTGGTTCTACGCAGGCACAGCCAATGATGCAGTGCGACGCAACCCTAGGAAATATGTTCAATCTGAACTATTCATCTTATGGACACAGCATAGAAACTGAGCAAGCCAACTATATGGGTAACAATTCTAGACCTCAAAATAACCCTTATAATAATACTTATAATGCAGGTTGCCGAAATCACCCTAATTTTTCATGGGGAGGACAAGGAAATCAAAGACAACAGCCTCCTCTAGGATTTCAGCAGCCACCACCACAACAAGAGAAAAGGCCGAATCTTGAAGAGATGTTTACCAAATCTATAGTCGCATCGGAAACTCGTTTTCAAAACACTAAGATGACACTAAAGAACCAACAAGCATCAATTCAATGGCTTGAAAATCAAATCGGCCAACTTGCAAAATTAATTTCAGAGAAACCACAAGGTGGACTACCAAGTAATATTGAACCAAATCCCAGAGAACATGTCAAAGCAATTACTCTAAGAGATAGGAAAGTACTAGCTGAACCAGAAAAGAAGTCTGTTCCAGAATCTTCAGGAGACAAGGTAGAGGAACCGAAGGAAAACACTCCACCAACACTCAAAGAATACAAACCTCCTATTCCATAATCGGCAAAGTTGAAGAAAGACCATACAGACGCTCAATTCGGTAAATTTCTTAAAATTTTTGAACAATTACACATTAACCTACCTTTTGTTGAAGCAATTTTGCAGATGCCGAAGTACGTGAAGTTCCTTAAAGAACTTCTGACAAATAAAAAGAAGTTGGAAAATTAGCCACAGTGGAACTCAACGAGGAATGCTCAGCTATTCTCCAAAATAAACTGCCGGCAAAACTGAAAGATCCAGGGAGTTTTACTATTCATTGTTTAATTGGTAGTTTACTTATTGATAAAGCCTTAGCTGATTTAGGTGCTAGCATTAATCTCATGCCTTACAAAATGTTCAAGCAACTAGGTCTAGGGGAACCAAAGCCCACTATGATGAGTATTCAACTAGCTGATGGATCTGTTAAATATACTAGGGGAATCATAGAGGATGTGCTAGTAAAGGTAGATAAATTTATATTCCCTGTGGATTTTGTTGTGCTTGATATGGATGATGATATTGAGGTGCCTTTAATTTTGGGACATCCATTCTTAGCCACTGCTAGAGCTGTTATTGATGTAGGGGATGGTAAATTAGTACTTAGAGTTGGTAAGGAAGAAGCCGTTTTTAAAATCTATGATGCTATGAAATTTTCTAAAGAACAAGATGATTCCTGCTATTTTGTTGATATTATTGATTACTTTGTTCAAGATAATTTTCAGGAACTTTCTCTCGCAGACACGTTGGAACTGTGTCTTGTTCAATGTGGGGGGAAAGATGAAGCCACCAATGAAATCGAAGAACTAAGAAAGGAGTTAGATTTTAATGAAATTATCACAAGACACATAAGTTATGAAAGTATAAAGATTAATGATGAATTGAGACAGAAACCTTCCACTGATGAACCCCCTAAATTAGAGTTAAAGCAACTGCCAGATCATTTAAAATATGCCTTTTTAAGGGAAGATTTAACTTTACCAGTTATTATCGCATCAGATTTAAACATTGCAGGAAAAGAAGAACTACTCCATGTGTTAAGGGAACACAAGCAGGCTATAGCATGGAAAATTTCAGATATTAAGGGAATTAGCCATTCCTTTTGCACCCACAAAATTTTAATGGAAGATGAATATAAACCATCGGTGCAAGCTCAGAGACAATTGAATCCCAACATGAAGGAAGTAGTAAAAGCCGAGGTAATTAAACTCCTAGATTCAGGCATTATTTATCCTATTTCTGACAGTTCTTGGGTAAGTCCTGTGCAGGTTGTTCCTAAAAAGGGAGGCTTGATCGTGGTGTCTAATGACAAAAAAGTGTCAATACCTACAAGAACAGTCACTGGATGGAGAGTTTGCATAGATTATAAAAAGCTGAATGACGCAACTCGAAAAGATCACTTTCCCTTACCTTTTATTGATCAGATGTTGGAAAGATTATCAGGTCACATGTATTATTGTTTCTTAGATGGCCTCTCTGGTTACTTCCAAATTCCGATAGCTCCAGAAGATCAGAAGAAAATGACATTCACATGTCCATACGGTATGTTTGCTTATCGTAGAATGCCTTTTGGTTTATGTAACGCTCCTGCTACATTTCAGCGATGCATACTAGCTATCTTCAATGAATTCGTGAAAGATATCATGGAGGTATTTGTAGATGATTTTTTAGTTTTCGGTAATTCTTTCCAACTTTGTCTTACTAATCTAAAACGTGTTTTGATAAAATGTGAAGAGACAAATTTAGTACTAAACTGGGAAAAATGCCACTTTATGGTTCAAGAGGGTATTGTATTAGGACATAAAATTTCTAGTAAAGGGATAGAGGTAGATAAAGAAAAAATTGAAACCATTGAAAAATTACCTCCCCCTAATTCAGTTAAGGCCATAAGAATATTTTTAGGACATGCCGGTTTTTATCGCAAGTTTATTAAAGATTTTTCTAAAATAGCTAAGCCTTTAACAAAGTTGCTAGAAAAAGACGTGCTTTTCAACTTTGATCAAGAATGTTTAGAATCTTTTAACACTCTTAAGGAAAAGTTAGTCAATACCCCGATTATGATTTCACCTAATTGGAATCTACCTTTTGAACTAATGTGCAATGCAAGTGATTTTGCAGTAGGTGCAGTTTTGGGACAGCGAAGAGACAAGCACTTTCAACCGATTTATTATGCTAGCAGAACTTTGACAGCTGCTCAAGCAAATTATACTACCACAGAAAAAGAATTGCTAGCCGTTATTTTTGCATTTGACAAATTCAGATCTTATTTGATTTTGTCAAAAGTCATTGTTTATACTGACTATTCTGCTCTTCGCTACCTTTTTAACTAAAACTGATGTAAAACCTCGATTAATAAGATGGATTCTATTGGTACAGGAATTCGATTTAGAAATAAAGGACAAGCTGAAAACCTGGTAGCAGATCACATTTCAAGATTAGAAAACACACAACCCAAGTACCTCGATAACATAAACAACTTGTTTCCTAAAGAACAACTCCTAGCCTTAGCAGATGCAGCAGTTCCTTAGTTTGCTGATTTTGCAAATTATTTAGCAGCTAACATAACCCCAAAAGGGCTGATCCATCGCAAAAGAAGCAATTCTTCGCTGATGTGAAAAACTACTTTTGGGAGGATCCTTTTCTTTTTCAAATTTGTGCAGATCAGGTTATTCGAAGATACGTTACTAAAACAAAAGCATACCTGATTTTAAATCACTGCCATTCAGGACCCACAGGAGGACATCACAGTGGAGCTAGAACTGCTCATAAGGTACTCGAATCAGGCTTTTACTGGCCTACACTTTTCAAGGATGCCAACAGGTATGTGACCTATTGTGACAAATGTCAGAGTACAGGTAATATTTCTCAACATAATGAAATGCCTCAGAGCTATATACTTTCATGCGAAATATTTAATGTATGGGGTATTAATTTCATGGGTCTATTCCCTACTTCATTCAGGAATAAGTACATCCTAGTAACGGTGGATTATATGTCAAAATGGGTGGAAGCCCAAGCCTTACCTACTAATAATGCTAAAATGGTAGTACGATTTTTGAAGAAACTTTTCTCTCAATTTGGAACACCTAGGATAATTATTAGTGATAGGGGCACCCGTTTTTGTAATGCCCAATTTGAAAAAGTTTTAAAAAGGTATGAGGTACACCATAGAACAGCTACCCCTTATCATCCACAAACCAGTGGCCAAGTCGAAGTAACAAATAGGGAACTAAAACGCATCTTAGAGAAAACAATAGAAACAAATAGAAAAGATTGGTCAAGAAAGATAGACGATGCTTTATGGGCCTATAGAACTGTTTTTAAAACACCTATAGGTACATCTCCCTATAAACTTGTCTACGGAAAAAGTTGTCATCTGTCATTTGAACTTGAACATAAAGCATTTTGGGCTATCAAATTTTTAAACCTTGATTTTAAGCTTGCAGGAGAGAAAAGATTAATGCAGTTAAATGAACTAGATGAATGGCGTTGCAATGCCTACGAAAGCGCACGACTAAATAAGGAAGCCATGAAGCGAGGTCAGGACAACCGACTAAAATAACCTAAGCAATTCAAAACAGGTGATCTTGTCTTACTTTACAACTCAATGTTGAGACTATTTCCTAGAAAACTCAAGTCAAGGTGGTTAGGTCCATTCACTGTTCAAACTGTCTTTCCATACGGCACAATTGAGGTAACCCACCCCAACTACAATACGTTTAAGGTAAACGGACATAGGCTTAAACACTATAGATGTGAGAATTTTAAAGATAACAGGGAGGAGCTTCAGCTCCACGAAATCCCTTCATGATATATCCAGATAGAGTCGAGCTTAGAATCTAAATAAGCGCTTCTCGGGAGGCAACCCGAGTACTAACTTAGTAACTTTTTCTTTATTTTTTATTTTAGTATTTTTATGCATCAGCTAACCCTTTTTAAATGCAGAAATTTAGGACCACACGACTATGCCCACGGGTGTGTCCAAGGCCGTGTGAACACTTAAAACAGAGACACGGTCATGCACCCAGGCCGTGTGTAAACAGAGCACAATTTTCCCAAAAACACGGGCTACCAACAAATCGACACAGCCGTGCGACATGGCCGTAGCAAACCTTTCAACTTAGACATAGGCTTACACAAAACCACACGCCCGTGTCCTCAGACCGTGGCCAACACTGTCAATTTAGACACGGCCATGTGACGACCTACACGACCGTGTGATTAACGAAGAACTGATCGCAAACGGCTGTGTGACCACTCACACGGACTTGTGAAAAGCGAACAAGATCACAAACGGCCGTACGAGATAGCCAACACGGGCGTGTACTTCGAACCAGGCGCGCTAAAACCACCGAATTTCGAATCACACGGGCAAAACCTGAGTCACACGGGCGTGTTCCAAGCCCGTGTGACCCAAAAACTATAAATAAGGGATCACTATTCACTTTCTCCTTCACTTAAACCCTAAATCCTCTCACCCAAACTCTTCCCCAACCACCATAAACGCCACCTCCGACCCTTAAAGCACTACCACACTCGTAAAGGACTATCCCACGCTCGTGAAATCTCCCCCACGATCGTGTACATCTCCCATTTGGTTCTATTTTCCCATTTTTCTCTTTAATTTTTACTAATCTATTTTATTTATTTTTATCATGATTATATTTAGATTTAGAATTAATGCAAGCATGAAATTAGTTACACTAGGATGAATAATCTAGAATAGTATAAAACATTTCATGATTGTATGCCACTTAAAATCACATTTGATTGCCATTTATCTCATGCATATAGTATAAATACATACTCATGTTGCCTATTTTTAATATCACATTAGGATGGATAATCTATATTATTTAGGTTAGTCCCCATTTTATTTTTAGGAACATTGTCATTCTAATTTTTATATATAGTGTTTGATTCAATTTAATTTCAATCTTTAGGACTACTGTTCATTATTTTTTTAGGCATCATGTCATCATCGCGCAGTAAAAAAGCTGCGGTCCCGCCTCAAAGAAACGCAAGGGACCTGGTGGTTCGTCTTCGCGACCCATTGCTGAAAACCGCCATCCTTTCCTCCATTTTTCATAAGCCTCCCAAGAGGAGTGATATGAAATACTTCGAGCTTGCACTCTAACCACTGGCCAATGCATAGATTGGGCCACCCTCGAGCAAATACATCTAGTGGACGAGGTCAGTAACCTATTGATGACCGATCCATGGGAGTAGTTTGTTCAGATTGTGGAGCCTACATACTTGGAACTCACACTCGAGTTCTGCTTCACATTTCACCTCCAAACTGTGATGAACAGATACGATGATCTAAGAACAGTCCAGTTCTGTTTGGGAGGTCTCGTGCGACAGCTTAGTGTCCCAGAATTCGGTATAGCTTTCATTCTCTCATCGAGCAATTTATGGAAGAGGAGGACATCTCCACGCTTCACTGCTACATTCATTTAGCACCATCTAGGTGTTGGGAGGCCCTAGTCCCTGCGTCATCAACATACGATCCTGGTCACTCCAAAGCAACTAAGCTCATCCCGGCCCTAAGGTATCTACATTCTCTTATTACACACACACTAAGGAGAGAGCACAGGGGTCGTCCGTACCCATGACGCCTACTTCCTATGGTGCATGGTGAACGCACATGTCATCGACTTAGCTTACTTCATCGCCCATGCAATCTAGCATCAGATAGAGAGGCACCGCAAGGGCGTAGTTTCTATGGGCCCGTACATCACGAGATTAGGCCGCTATTTTTGCCTATTCAACACCGTAGCCCAGATATCCTCATACACTTTGGTGGGCCAGATATCCCTACAAGGCATCCAGAACATGCTTCACATAAGGATGATCGAGCGGAGGCTAGGAGGCAGCCCCTTCCAGTATCGCCTCATCTAGGAGGGCGAGGATCCTAAGGACATTCTTGATGATGTCCCACCACCACCACTACAGGAGGAGGATACACCAGCCGAACCGCCACCCCCTCGCCGCCCATCTTATACAACAGCCACCTATGCTGACATATCTGAGCGCCTATCCCGATTTGAGCAGCAATGCTTCTAGCGCTTCGACCACATCGATGCCACACTACAGCAGATATGCCAGCACCTTCACATCACTTCCCCACCGCCACCGCGTGATCCACCTGAGGATTAGAGATTTCTATCCCTCCTAACTTTATTTATATCTTAAGTTTTATTTAAACACTGATCCCTATTTTTACCTTTGCCTTTCTTCTAACTTTTTATTTTTATTTTTATTTTTTATTATTTTATTTTATTTTTAGTTCATTTTATCTTTCTCATTATTTGAATATTAGTATTTTTAGAACTTAGTCTATTATTTTTTCTTTTATTTATCTTTCATATCGACTAATGCCTAACAAGTAATCTTTATTCATCCAAATTCCCTACGACTAATAAATACTTTCGCAGTTTCAAAGGAGCCTTACAGCTCATATCTATATGGAAATGAGACAACCCTGCCACAACTGCCGACTCTTCCAAGTCCAATCTCTGTCTCACAAATTCATCCAAAATTCAGGGAGTTTCATGCATTTTCCTATCTTATGATCTTGTACTTTTATTGCTACTAAAGTTATCTTTGTACATTGAGGGCAATGTACATCTTAAGTGTGGGGGGGAAATCTATTTTCTGTCTTTACACTCTCTTTGAAATCCCTGAAGTTTTTCTTACTAACATTTTGCGTTGTTCTCAAATTCTCACTTTTACTCTTTGCATTATCTTCAATCTCCTATTAGGAATATATTCTGATTGATTTATGATTTTTATTGATATGTGAGAATTAAGACATAGGTGCTTGTACTTTGATTATTCAAGCTTTAAAACATTAGGGAATCAAGCATGATAAGTTGAAATTTTTGAGAACCCCAATTTTTTTTCATAAGTTATTTTCCTTAATTCTAAGTGCTATCTTGAGATTTGAAATTCGCAGGGTTGACATCAAGAGCCATAATTCTGGTGAGATTTTGGAGCCTTTTGAGCATACATTCTTTCGTGCTCACTTTTATTATTGCTTTGAGTGAGTCAATACTGATTTGTTATACTAGAACTTGCTTCGATTATACATGTCGAGACCACATCATTGATTTGATATACCGAAATGATAAAGGCACCTAGGATTTAACCCACTTACTCTACAAAAGCGTACCTCCATAAATTAACCCCTAGTGAACCCCATTGAGCCTAACAACCTTTTCTTTGACTTACCTCTAATATTAACATTTCACCCATTTTTTGTTGAATTCCATTCAATTACTTTGAACCCTATTTTTGTCAAGACTTGAGTTGAAATTTTCATCTAGCTTTATTCTCTTTTCCAGATTGTAAAGTTTTATTCAATTTATTGTATTGTACTTGAATTGTTCTTAAAAAAACGTATGTATTAATTCAGTTGTAATCTGTAATAGTTCAAATAGTTTTTGCATATTTATATTTGAAGGCTACCAAGGCAGAAATAATATTATCATAAGAATTAGCTCGAGAAATATGTTCCAGTGATAGAGATTTTTCTAGCTAGATAATTTTTCAATTCAATCTCGATTCTAACCTTCTTTTACAGCCTGTGACAACACCCCTAACCAAGCGTCATTACAACCATTGAAAGACCTTTTGATTGATGTATCATATCAATATACAGTGGTGGAGATCTGATTTTCTAGCAAGCCTATGGTAATAACTTTTCAGGTTGACTAGAGAGTATTAAATTTTTAAACCCTAAACACCTTGAGTGGATAGAGTGAATCTTTAGTGAGGATGTCAACTCCTGTTAATTAAGATGGAGAGATAATTACTTAGGAGAAGGGAGAAAACTTATGTTTCAATGATAAAATTCTCAACTTAGAGTAATTGAATCCTTAATGTTCTTCTGATTGAATTATCATTGTATGATTACCTGTGGATTTGTTTGAAACATTATTAATAACGATTGTAAGTTAAGAGGAATGATTCTTAATTAGGGATTGAGATTTTGCTTGAGGACAAGCAAAGGCTTAAGTGTGGAGGTATTTGATAAACGATAAATTATACATATTTTTACCTTATGTTTAGCCTAATTTCTGGATGAATTATTATTAATTTTGTGAGAATTGGTGCTCTTAACCCTTCTATTTCATGTTGTATACTCAGGAGAGCATAGGGAAGAGAAAAGAATGAAAAACGGGCCAGAAACGAAGAAAATGGGCCAAAATGTAAAAACAACACGGCCCAAGAAGTCACCACACGGCCGTGCCACACAAGGTCCAACACGGCCTAGCCCCGATAAGTACGGCCAGGCTACACGACCGTGCCACCTCAACAGGCCCGAACACGGACCTTATCGAAACCACACGGGCATGGCACACGGGCGTGTCCCTGTCGTAAGGAAGTGCAATTTCACTCAGATTTAGATACTTAGAAGCTAAGAAAGGTATCCCAAAGCTTTATATAAAGACCCTATGAGGCAACTCTAATGGGGTACTCTTTTCTCCCAACAAGGAGCGCCATATTTCTGCCAACACAAGGAGTGAAAGCAAGGAATTACTCCAAGAGAAGCAGATTGATTCATCCCAAAAGCCAGAATTCTACATCAAGATAGAGGATCTCCCTAAATTCTTTCAGGGGTTTTTGGGTTCTTTATATTTTGTTATCTTATTTCTTCTGAGATGTTTTCTTTATTAATTATGAACTAAACCTCTCAAATAATTGAGGGGGATGAAACCTAAGACAAATCTTGTTATTATTTATTCTTGAATTATATGATAAATACTTGGATTGTTCTTAATTATGTGTTCTTCATTCTTGATTTAATAATCCTAGGTATTAAGTCAAGAAACCGATGTGCTTAGGCAGAGGAGCAAAAGTCTCTGTTTTAAGAGTAGATCTACAATAATTAAGCGGAGTTGCATGCAACCCTAGACATAGGGCGACATAAATCTGTCGGATTAGGGTCAAACCTAATAGGGGGATCCATAGATCGAATTAATGCAACCTAGGGGTGTTAATTAAAAAAGAAACTTTAGTTAACCACCTAGGATTAGTTATTCTTATCCTCGACGGAGGTATTAATATAGGTTAGGGATCTCTACGGATCAAGTCAAGTGAAGAAATCGTCTAGTTTAAGAAGTTAATAACAAGTGAAGTCTAGGTGGATTCTCCCTTGAGTATTGCTCATATCAATCAGCTTGTCCCGAAAGTTTTCCCCAATTTACTTTTTGTGCACTTTTAGTTTAGTTTTAGAATTAGTTTCAAACAACCTTCTTTTATTTTTAAGCTAGATAATAGAAAGAAAGTAAGTACTAGTACTTTTAGTTCCCTTGGGTACGATAACTCGGTCTTGCCGCTAAACTATATTACTGTTCGATAGGTGCGCTTGCCTTTAAATGGTGATATTAGTTAGTTTTTGGTGTGATCAGTTTTTATAAATTTTATTACTTAATATCGAGAGTATCACATGCCGAACCCGTGCTACGCCTCCCACCACCGCCGCCTGCGGCACATGCCCAAACGCCACCATGCTATGTGGCACCTAAACTGTCGCGACACCGACCTCGTCGTCGTGCACCATGCCAAATGGCCCGACCAGTAGAGACGCTCACGAGTTCTTCCTCCAACACCACTACCGACTCTCCTGACCAGCTCGCACGCTCTAATACCTCTAAGGGTCGCAACACTCAACGTCTATTACCTACCCATGGACGAACCTACCAGTCTCACGCAACTATTTTACCATCCGAATACCATTTACAGGGTAACTTGGTCTTTAATACTCCTACCAGCCGAAACAAGCATGATCATTTACGCCATAAACAACTTGTACGCTCCAAATGTTTGTCATTACCTATTTTGGATGCTTTATATCTTGCAACTAATGTTACTACTTATTTTCGCAATATTTGTTGGGTTGGAAATTTTGATATTGCTCACTGTGCATATTATGAGCTAGTTTTGGAATTCTATTCCACATTCCATTTTCAGCGACACGGTTAAATATCATTGGATACACCTGGTGTTGTCAAATTTTAGTTACTTCGTACCATGCATAGTTTGTCTCGCACTGATTTTAATATTGCATTATCTTTTGTGACTGAAGACTATACCATGTCTACTGATTAGAAAAATAGCTTGTGTACTTTTCCTGCAGATTTTAAGGTTGTTAGGCTTTTGCTTTGTTAACTGATAATGTCGAATCCATATATAGCTCAAAAACATCAAATGATTTATAGTTTCGTAACCCTGCCTTATGTTACATACACAGTTATTTGGCTTACAATTTTTCAGGCCGTCGAGATGCTCCGGCTACTGTCTCGAAGATAGAATTATTATTATTATGGTGTATGTACACCGTTTGTCCGGTAAATTTTGGGCTATAGGTACGCGCTTTAATTCAAACATGTTATAAATGCAAAGCGTCTTCTAATTTTAGGCTCTTTTATTACACAACTATTATTTTCTCTGCATAGTTCTAATGCTCCTATTTCAAAATTGCATGTTGCTTGTCAGGCCGATCCTTTAGATGTTCGATGCCTCGACTCAATGGGTCTGCTTCTTGGCACTCCGTCCTTCTTTTGTTTTGTCCCTCTAAGTGTTCACTTCGCACTGGCTGAACGCGTCTTTCGATAGCAAAATTAGAATGAAGTGCCCACTCAAGCCCAACCTTCACTGACCGTTGAACAACACTTAAAGCGCATTGAGGCTCGACTCGACACTTTTGGCCAACAACTAGCCGAACTCATTACCATTATGCGCGAACGACAGTAACTATACAATGAGTTCTTCTACACTTTTCTTCTGTCTATTTCTTTATTTATTCCACATCGATGACTGATTGTGATGAGATGAAGTAATAAAATCTGATCGTACCTATAAACTAACTAATATCACGATAAAAGGCAAGCGCACCTATCGAATAGTAGTATAGCTAGTGGCAAGACTAGAATATCGAATCCAATGAACTAAAAGTACTGGTAATGACTTCCTTCCTATTATCTAGCCTAAGAAATAAAAGGAGTTTTAGTTGTAAACGATTTTAAACTAAACTAAAGGAACGACAGGGAGTAAATTGAGAAATTGCTTTTGGGAAAACTGATTGATGAGGGTAATACCTAAGGAAGAATCCACCTAGACTTCACTTGTTATCGAACTCTGAACTAGATGATTTCTTCATTTGACTTGATCCGTAGAGATCCCTAAATTATGTTAATACCTCCGTCGAAGATAAGAACAACTAATCCTAGGTTGATTAATTGAAATCTCTTTCTAATTAAAACCCCTAGTCTTGCATTAACTTGATCTATGGATCCCTATATTAGATTTGACTCTAATCCGGCAGATTTTCGTCATCTTATGTCTAGGATTGCGATCAACTCCGCTTAATTGTGTTGGATGTACTCCTATACAGTGACTTTTGCTCCTCTGTATAAGCACATTCGACTTAAATTAATATCTCAGAAATATCAATTCAAGAGTTAAAAACACAATTAAGAACAAATTAAATATTTATCATATAGTTCAAATAACAATAACAAGATTCGTCTTAGGTTTCATCCCCCTTAGATATTTGGGGTTTTAGTTCATAATTATAAAAAGAAACATCTCAGAATAAATAAAATAACAAAACATAAGAAAACCCAAAATTCCTGAAATGATAGAAGGGAGATCCTCTGTCTTGATATAGATCCTAGCTTCTAAGATGGATCAATCGGCTTTCCTTCGAGTAATTCCCTGCCTTTAACTCCCTATCTTGACGAGAATGATGTACTCGGTACTCTCCCCTCTACTGTTCACCCTTGTAGTTGTCTCCTAGGATCTTTATATAGAGTTTAGAATGTCTTTCTTAGCCCCTAAGTAGCCTTTTTCGAGTGAAATTGAACCTCATCACGTCATGGAAACGCCCGTGTGCCATGCCCGTGTGAGTCAATGTGGAGGCCATGCTTGGGCCTGTTAAAGTGACACGACCGTATGGTGAACTTCCAGGCCGTGTTGATTCCTTGCTTTGGCCAATTTTCTCCGTTTTCGGCCCGTTTCTTGTTCTTTTCACTCTCCTAAGCTCACTTGAGTATAAAACATGAAATTAAAAGTTTAGGAGCATCAAATTCCACAAATTAAGGAATAATTCATTATAAATGTGCTAAGCATGAGGTAAAAACATGTATTATTTACGGTTTATCAATGACTATTTGTTTTAAGTAGGGGAGGCATTCTTCGTTATTACTGTCATTTTATCTGCTATTTTTGCTGTCATATTGTTGTTGCTACTGTTTTGTGCTCATTTCTGCCCATTTATTTTTTTAAGAATATTCTGCCTCTTTTCATGCCCAAGAATTTGACCATAACTTGCCACTGTTTAACCTACATGCATGATTCTTATCTACTGAGTTAGTTATGATTTTGCCTGTTTGATTTCATCTCCGCTGTTTTATTTTTATTAGCCTAAAAATAATTATAAAAGTTAACTCTATCTTGCTTTTCGTAAATTGATCAAGTTTAATGTAAAGCGGACACCTAATACAATTGCATGCTTAAATTATGTTCATGACTATTAGGTGGTTACTGAAACTTATTTTTGACACTTGATTAATTTTTCTAAGTCTTCCAAAATTAAAATTTCGTGTAAATTTTGTCTAATGATAATAAATGTTTCCATGGTTATGAGTGCAGCTTAGAACGTGACTGACTAAGTAACCGGGGTACGGTGCTTGGGTTGTCATTCTACTTCGCATCAAAAGGTTGTGTGACGTGATAGGTAAAACTCCACTAACTGAGGTTATGAGTGCGGTTCAGAGCGTGACTGACTGAGTAACTGGGGTAGGGTGCTTGGGTTGTCATTCTATTTCGCATCAAAAGGTTATGTGACGTGATGGGTAAAACTCCGCTAACCAAAAATAAACAATTTTTAGAAGTATGTTGGGCTGAGTAACTGGGGTAAGATGCTTGGCTGTCATCTCTCTTCCCGTCAAAAGGTTCAATATATTCCTAAGTAAATAAATAATAATAACAAAATAATAATAAAATAAAAAAATATAAATAATAAAAAAAAGGAAAAAAATAGTTACTAATAAAATTTTAGTTGGGGACTAAAGGAAGAAACAAATAGGGTGTCTTGGTAGGTTTGGTAATTTACCTAACTTTCATGAAATAATTCAAGTCGATTTTAATTTTTGTGTGTATTAATTGGAATACTTTTTCAATTTTACTTAAAGCAAGCTTGGGGTTCTCTTTATTTTTCATATGCATTTTTGACTAATTTTTATAAAACATTGGAGTGGTATTTCTTTCAGGGCAAATTCTAATTTTCACAGTAGATTGGAACCATACTTAAGGGCAAGCATGGGCTAAGTAGGGGGAATCTGATAATATTTTAGAATGACATGTTTTTATGTATTAATTGCATGATTATTTTGTGTATGATCCTACTAATTTGAGCTATTTATGATCTTTTATCTTGTAGGGATTAAATTGGAGACAAGAAATAAATTTAAGGACAAAAAGCGTGAATTTGGAGATAAAGTGGGCCAATATGCAACATAGAAAAATGTGGTGCCAAAAATGCAAGCATGGATGACACAAGGATTAAAGCACAAAAAGAAGAGATTTTATGTCACAAGACTCTATTTTAATTCCAATAATATTAGGATAATTATTAATGATTATTATTTAGATTTAATTTTAAGATTTATTTTATTTATCTTTATTTATCTTTAATTATTTGTAATTATCTTTAAGAATTTAAGTAGGAATGGACTATATTTCTTAGCACTATAAATAGGGGATGGAGTGACTCAATTTAGAGGTCATCTTTTTTTGTAAACACTCTCTTCCCTATAAATTCAATCTTTTTGTTCTTTTCATATTTCTATAAAAATTTCCCTTTCCATTATTTTTATTTGTTTTTCCCAAAAATCACAAGCCACTAAATTTAATCTAGCCGAAGGTTGTCGAAATTCCCCAAAAAGGTTCATGAGGTTTAGAATCTGCGCTTAGCTTTCTCAACAGGGTATTCATCGCTTCTTTGCATTACGAGGCTGACGCTTCCGTCCATGTCCCTTAATAGGTGATCTTTTCAACTTGTGTAAGGAACGGCCGCTTTGTACGTCTTCGAAAGGTTGCACAGTCGGTTCATTGGCTTTCTGCGTCAGAGATTGGCGAGTCCAATAGACAAAATGGCGTGGTATTCGCCGTTGGGAAGTGATGATCTAGCAAAAGATAGTCTCACAAATGCGATTATTGGCTAGAGCCAGGTTCTGCCAAATCTTAATTCTAAATTCTTGGAGCTGGTGGTCGTAGGCGTTCTCTTCCACTATAACTGGCTTATTTTACTTGAGAATGGTCATTTAAAAGCCAATGATTGAACCCAAGGCGAATCAAGGCAACCGGAGGCTGGAAAATCACTATAAGAAATATTTTTCTCAACTTTATTTCTACTTTTAATTTCTGAAAATTCAATTCAGCTTTTAATTTTGTTTTTATTTTATTCCCAGATTAAAAACTTTTAAATTCTGTTTTTTTTATTTTTTCAGGAACGCAGGTTTTCTTGGGCACGATTTTGCCCAAGATTTCAAGAAACAAGCATTCGTACAATCTGATCCTTGAGGATTCGACCCTACTTTCCCTTTAGTGTTCTTTTTCATTATTTTATATAGAACAAGATATTTTTGGTGCTCTCAACGACCGCATTAGCAATCTACATTTTTCGATTGAAAAATTTCCATTTCTTGTTCAAAATGCCATTTTAGTTGAATAAATAAACAAAACCTCCTCCCTTTTCTGTTTAATTCACGATACAATTACTTGTATTTCATCTATTTTCTAGGATGCTATCAGCTCTAGTTGAAATCTTATTTTACATCTTGCCTCTAACAATGTTTAATCACGTTTCTGTTAAACTTGTGATTAATAATTGAGTAGAATTGATTGATGAACACCAATAATTTGAGACTCAGCTGGATGATTGTTTGTGTAAATATAACTTTGATCTTTCTGAGTGATATTATGCTATTAAAGCTTTCATGTTAGCTGAAGAATCAGTTTGTGCAGAGACCACTTTGTGAAAGGCTTAGATTTCAGGTTTAGTTTCTACTTTAAGTGTTTTAAAATTCATAAAGGAAACATTTAAATTGTTGAGTTTTGTAACGACCCAAATTTTACGGGCACCGAAAAGACGAGTCTTAGGGCCTCCGTCTTCAAAAAAACGAGTTCGCAAATATTATTAAAATATTTACGAAGTTAATTATGAGTTGAATTAGATTTTTGAGAAGTAAATTTAGTTTAATTAGAAATAGTTAGTAGAAAGGATTAAATTGAATAGAGTATAAAAGTTTAATTATAGAATAGAAAAATATTAAAGGATTAAATTAGCAAATAAACCATAAAAGTGACATGTGTTTGATAAAAATAATTTACATGTGTTTTTAAATTATTGGTACAAATGTATAACATATATGCATTTACTTAATTATTAAGTAAAAGATATTTATTTATTTATTATTATTATTAATTATTTAATATTATATTTTTATTAATTAGTTGTGTTAATGACAAATGTATGGCAATGATGAATGAAATGTGTGATAACATGTATGTGTACAAATGTGTGTATATAATTAGTTATAATTAGATATTTTATTATAATTAATAAATTAGTAAATAAAAGAATAAAAAAGAAATAAAGTAAAATAAAGAAAGAAAAGAAAGAAAAACAAAAGAAACATACCAGAGAAAGTAACGAAAATTTGGGGAGAAAGAAAGGGAAAAAAGGAAAAAGGGGAAATTGAAGAATTGAAGCTTAGAAGTTTGAAAAGTAAGTTAATTAAGCCCTTACTCTTGTGATTTAAATGTTTTAGAAGCTTTAGAATTGAGTTTTGTTGAAACTAGGTGGAAGTTATAGAAGTTGATAGATGTTTGAGTAGGGTTTATGTTGAGTAAATGATGGAATTAAGGATTAATTTGATAAAATTATTGATTAGAATTGATTAGGGGACTAAATAGTAAACTAGCTTATAAGTTTTGAGTTTTAGGGGTTAAATTGAAAGAAATTCGAAATTATGGAAAAATGATGAAAATTTGATAGTTATATTGAAGTTTTGATGGAAATTGAATAAGTAAATGATGTGAATTGCAAAAAGGAAAAAGATGAATGTGTTTAGGACAAATTTGGTATTTAGGTAAAAGTTGCATGGAAAAATTATTACTTAGTATAAAATATGTGTATTATTAATTAATTATAATTATGCTAATTTTCGTAGCAAACAAGGAAATCGAGACGCCCAATACGAAAGGGAAGGAAAAAGTGATCGAGGAGTAGCTCAAGAGAGAAATCGGTTTGTATTTTTATAATTCAAGTATTTCTTATTAAATGTTTAATTTTAATATATGTGTATGGAATTTGAATGTGGGGTAAATATTGATGTTGAATTGAATGTGAATTAGATTTATTTGATGAACAAACATATGCATGTGAGATTGAATTATATGATTGAATTGAGTAATGTTGGTATGCATATGAATTTGAGATTTGAAATTGAACTATTAATGTGATTGAATTGATTTTGAATGATTTTGATCAATTGAGAATGGAAATGAAGTGAAAATATGTGATAATGTGAATTTGAATAAGTTGTGCTTGAATTGAGAAATATGTGAGAAAATGTGACTAAAGTGCAATTGATGTGAATTTTGATCGAAAAGAGAAAGGAATTCGATACCCTATTCAATAGTCGGGCTTAGTGGATATAGTTGGCATGCCATAGGATTGAAAGAGTTCAGGGTTACTTCGACCTCGAGTCGATGAGACACTTGGAGTGTCATATTGCTTCGGATAGATTCGATGAGGTACTGGGTACCACTTTACTTCGGCTAGGCCGATGAGACACTGGGTGTCAACTTTGCTTCGAACTATCTAATGAGGCACTGGGTGCCAATATGGTGTGTTTGGTTGGATCCATATATCCGCCAAAGTCCGAGTCATGTTAATAGGGGTAATTATGTGAAATGAGAAAATTTATTAAATTTTATTATTTGAACCATTGAATGAACAATGAAAGCTGTATTGTGAATTGAAATGAGAAATGATATTATGTTATGATATTAAAGGTTCATGAATGGTTTCTTTTGAAATGTGATTTGAATATGTATATGTGATTGAGAGATGAACCAAAGGTTCATGAATGATTGGAATTCTGTTGTTGAGATATTGATTCGAATGTTGAAAATGACATTGATATTATGATAATTCAACATGAAATTATATGTTTGATCTAATAATCATCTAAGTATGTTTATGATATATTGTTGTTGTTATAATTTGAGTTATGATAATACCACTGAGTATTTTCAATACTCAGCGTACGGTTATTTTCCGTGTGCAGGTTAGGTCAAGTAAAGTCCGGCTCAGCATTCAAATCGATCCCGACTTCAACTCAAATTTTGGTGATGTATCTATCTTTTGAAAATGTGGCATGTACTAGGGTTGGTTTTAGCCACTTGTAAATGTTTAATATTTTCAATGTGAATATGGTTTATGAATCTTAAGAAGTTTTTGGTATGAATAAATGAATATTTACTAAGTTTGATAGATGAAATGAATGTCATTTGATCAACATTTATAAGTAAAAGAATTGGTATGAACTAGGTACATTTAGTGGGTAAAAGTAGCTTAAAATAGTGATGTTTTCACACAGCCAAGACACATGGGCGTGTGCCCAGGCCGTGTGGGGAAGTCAGACTTGCCCACGGGCTAGTTGCACGGTCGTGTGTGACAAGTCAGATCTGCCCACGGCCTGGCCCTACGGCCATGGGGAGCCACACGGGCTGGCCACACGGGGGTGTCCCAGGCCACACGGGTATGTGCCCCTGTCTTCAAAGATAAATTTTTAAAGTTCTCGGTTTAATCCCAAATCATTTTCGAAACCTATTTTGGGTCTCGTAGGCCCATATTAAGGACTATTTAATGGAAATTAGATGATTTTAGATTGAAACTCAAATTTATGTCTCGTTTTTATTCGTCTGCTAGTGTATAAGTTCGGTAATGCCTTATAACCCTGTTCCGATGACTTGGGGTTAGAGGGTGTTACAAGTTTGAGGAAAAATGGTACCGATATAGCAGTGAAGGACATGTAGTACAAGTGAACAAATATGTGGTTCACCATTGTTCATCCCACAGTTGCTTTTCTAGAACTTTATTTGCAGTTATGAACATCAGTCAGCTCAACTTATTTTAAGAAAGCATTTGCTTAGCCATGATGTTTGGGTAAACCTTCCATATATTTAAGGGATATAATATCTAGGTAGTGAATGTATTACTATTAGTTGCTGGCTAGTCCCTTAATTTGGTAATATATTTAAGGGATAATAGCATAAATGGTAGATGTATTTTAGCCGAATGTTTTAATGTAGCACCTGAACTTTTAAAATGCTTATTTTGGTACTTAAAAGTATCAGTGCGTGCATTGTTATGGTTAGACTTTAACACCGTTAACATGTTGCAAGCCAACCTGTAATATCTGAATTGAAGTAGGCAAGCACAGTTAGGTTGGGTGAATCCTATAAGAGTTGTTTGGTTCAGCAACTATGATTTTGCAAATATGATGCATTGAAGATTGTGTGGTGTGATGAAAGCATAGAAACCTATAAAAAGTTTACTTGATTTATGTACCATTTCTTAACTCTGCAGAAACAGTAGACGTTTTTTTCCTTGTTATCGTTCAAGTTCTGATGATTGACTTAAACTATGGTGTTATACTTGTGATAAAGTTAGCTATGGTGTTATTTTTCATTGTCAGTAAAGTACTAATAGAACCAAGCTTAGTTGATTAAGAAGTAAATTTAATATCTACAAATAATTCCAAAATTTGTCTTCTGTACGATATGTCAATGTTTGCATAAGCATTATTGGTCTCATTGTGGCTACTCAGGGCAGATTCTGCTTTGTAAAGGGGCAAAGCACCAATCAGCTAACAAGCTAAAGCTAGGTGTAGGCTGGCCATTCTTGTTGATCTGTTACCTTTATTTTGTTAGGTTTTACATTTGCCTTGTAAATTGTAGTATTAAATATCAAAATTTGTAAAGTGTTGATTACTCCATTTTAAGGCTTCCTGTTTTTGGTAATTGACAGCTTAATTATTAATGTTTTAATGATAAATTTTATTAATTTCTATTCTTGATTCATTTAAGACATTGACTCATACTTCATACACATCAAATTTTGAATAAGAATTTCAAATCCGGCTTCATCTAACCTAATCCACAATATAACTGTTGATACACCAAATGTGGAAAGATGGAATACTATAAAATTGAAAAGGTTTGGATGTAATATTTTCAATTAAATATTGAGTTTTTTCATCTCACAAATTAAGAGGATGGATGTTCAAACTTTTATACCAAAGTTTAGAAGTACATCCTCTTTACTATAAAAGAAAAATAACCAATTAATGCAGTTTTTGAATTATTTTTAAATTATTTATATATTTATAATATATAATAAAAATTTAACTATATAAACCCAAGTCAATATCTCAAAATTAATTAATACAATAACCAATTAAACTAACCAAATCAAAATCGTTTAATTAATTTTTTTAACTAAAATCAATCAAATTTTTTGTTAAAAAAATGTTTAGAGTAAACCAATTACACTCTCTAAATATGATATCATAGGATGGATGTAGAGCTAGCTACTCATGGCGTTGAGAAGTCAAAATTTTTTAATTCTGAGCCAAGTTTCCTCTACATTTTATAGAAAAAGAAAAATCCTATATGAATATGGAATAGGGTCGTAATTTCTATTATGTGCTTTGTAAAGATTTTTATGTATTGTTTATTTTTCTTTGACAGGTTGTTATTGCTTCCTCTTATTATTTGGCTTGTTAGATTGCTTCTTCCACCTAGAGTTAAGCATCTTGTATCCACTGAATCACTGTAAGTTCTTTGGCAATTAAATTCTTTGATTTTGTTTTACTGTTATTGAAATTAGTATTGGAGAAATATGACCCTTTTACTACGATTTGAAGATATGTCACACTATATAGTAATGGCTCATCTGCCCTTAATAGTACAAAATGAAAGGCGTAAAAGAATTGGTCTTGCTATTACAATATGGTTGCGAATGTGTACAGTTGCGAGTTGGTTCTTAGTTGCATTTGGTGCCATCCATAGCCTACATACTTATAGACCAAGGATTATATCTATATTTTATATTTTTATGCAAAAAGAGATTATGTGAAAAGACTTGTATATGCTAGTGATGATACCTGTATTGAACAAGTTAGAATGAATAGAATTACCTTTTTTAAACTATGTGAGATGTTACAAACTTTAGGGGGATTGAAGTCGTCAAGGAACATGCTTGTTGATGAGTAAGTGGCAATGTTTTTGCATATCATTTCTCATCACCTAAAAAATCGAGTTATCAAGCATCACTTTAATAGGTCTGAGGAAACCGTTAGCAGATCATTTCACAATGTTTTAAATGCTGTCATATGCTTACAAGATGTGTTATTTAGAAAGGCAGAGCCAATTACAACTAATTCTACAGACTCAACGTGGAAATGCTTTAAGGTATTGGAATGAGTTCTATATAGCTCGTACATAATTTAGTCCATTTAGATTTAAATATAATATCCTAACCCGAGATTTTATACATGTGATGTAAAATTGCTTATGTGCTTTAGATGGAACCCACATCAAGTTTAGGGTTCCAATAGTTGATAAACCTAGATATCGAACGCGAAAATGTGACATAGCAACAAATATGTTAGGTGTTTGTACACCTGATATGCATTTTGTTTATGTTTTTCCTGGTTGGGAAGGTTCTGTTGCTGATGGACGAATTCTTTAAGATGCCATTAGTAGGAGACATGGACTAAAAGTTCCTCATGGTAAAGTGCAAAATTAGAGGAATTTGAATTGATTTTTAAGATCGTACTTTTTTTGGGAAATTAACCATGATAAATAGTTTCTTTTCATAGGTTGTTATTATCTAGTTGATGTTGGATACACAAACTGTGAGGGATTTCTTGCGCCTTTAGAAGACAAAGATATCATTTGAATGAGTGGCGTCCGGGTTACCAGCCAAGTACTCCGAAAGAATTTTTCAATATAAAACACGCTTCAGTGCGTAATGTTATTGAAATATGTTTTGGGTTATTAAACTTAGATGAGGAATACTTAGGAGTCCATCATTCTGTCCTGTGAGGGTGACAATAGAATCATTATTATATGTTGTTTGCTCCATAATTTTATTCGAACCTACATGAGTTTTGATCCTATTGAAGTGGAGTTGGGAGAAGGATTACCTAGTAATGTGGTAGATGACGATGAACCGAATATCGTAAATATTCATCCATCAGATACATGGGGTACTTGGAGGATGGAACTAGCCAATCAAATGTTCGATGGATGGCAATCATCCAGAAATTAGTTAGGTTTAGGGTAAAAATAGTAAACGTTAATTTGTTTATGTTATTTCATGTATCTAGTTTATGAAACTTTGGTAGTGTTTGAATTGTTTTTCTATATTGTACGAGACTTGTTAAATGATAATTTATTTTTATTTATTTATCATGTGTTATAATTTTATAAAATGTTGACCTTTTGATGCAAATATTAAACTTAATTTTAATTTGCGTTTTTTCTTAAGATAGTTATGTCAGGTTTTTCACAATCAAGTTTTTCTTCCCAAAATTCTCGAGAAACCAAAAGGAAATTGGTTCCAGAAGAAAATGTTGTGTTGGTTGCTTGTATGGTCGACTTGCACAATCTTGGAACCTTTAATGCAGATACGAGATTCAAAGCTTGTTATTTAAATGAGTTGGGAAAAATATTTGAAAAAGTTTTACCCAATACCATGTTGAAGGCTAAATCTAATCTTGAATCAAGGATTAGGACATTGAAAAGGGATTGGTCAATCGTTTATGACATGCTTAGTGGAAAAAATAATAGTACTTATTTTGGGATGAGCATAGGTAGCTTGTTGTTGCTGAAGATGCAGTGTGGAACTCATATATAAATGTAAGAATTATTTCAGGTCTTTATTATCTTATTTTGACCAAACTTATATCTAATATGAATTCCTCATTTTTACAGAGTCATAAAGAAGCCATTTAATTCAAACATCGTAGTTTCCCTTATTATGGCCAACTTACTGCCATCTATGCAAAAGATCGAGCCAGTGGGAAAGATGCTCAAACAACCGCTGATATTATTGAAGAAATAGATGCTGAGGATGTAGTTACTACAAATACTCATAAAGAAAGAAACAATTTCCATGGATGCAAAACTAATGTTTCTTTGGATGACATGGATCTTTCAGCTACATAACCTTAACCAGTTAGAAACCAAGGTGATTCCACATTTTCAAAGAAGAAAAAAAAGATTTTTGATGCAGGTGATTCTTCTACTTCATTTAATGATGTTGCCACTTTATTGACAGAAAACATACAGATCGTTGGCCTTGAAATCAGTAAGAGTATTGCCTCCGAAGTGCTAATTTAACAAAAGTCAGAAATGACCATTCAAGAATGTGCTTTAAAATTATATCCAACATTATGTGAAGTAGAAGGTTTAATTGAGGATAAGCGCTATCACGTATTGAGCAAAATTCCAGATCATCCAACGCAAATGCTCATTTTCTTTAGTTTACCTTCTTCTGTGCAATTGGAACGGGTCAAAAGATTTCTTGCTGACAATTAAAAATCATGGCTGTGTGGATGATATTTTGGTAACTTTTTGTATTTGTAATATTTGGATGGTATAATGACATGATAGAATGTCATTACAATGTTGTAACTTTTTGAGGTTATAAAATTTTATAACATATGGATTATGACATATAAACTAATGAAATCATGTAAACTTTTTGTTAATATATGGATATTATGTTTGAATGTGAAATATAATTCTCAAGTTATTTATTACTTCTAATATTTTGTTTATTATTGTAGAATAATTAAATTATTTGTTTCACTAATGATATTTTAGCATATTAAATATGTATTGCAGTTTAAAAATAATCAAGGAGATTATATATTATTTTTATAGTATTATATATTATGATTTTTTAATTCATATAATAATAATTAATTAATAATTTTATTAAATTATATATTTTTTTATTAAATTATTTTTAATAATAATCTTATTAAAATTTAATAACAATAACAATAATCATCTACCTAAAAAACATTTTACTAAGGGTATTCTGGTCATTTTAGTTTTTTTCCTTATGTTATTATAACATCATTCCATTCAACCAAACACAAGAATACTATTACAATTCTATTCTATTCCATTCAACCAAACAGTTAAATTACTGATTACAACTCTATTCAATTACAGCCCTATTCCATTACAGTGAACCAAACATAGTGTTAATGTTTGTAATGAAACTCTTTTTTAATTGGTTGGTTTGTTGTTGGTTGTTGTCAGTTGAGCACTGAATTTTGGTTTAATTTATAAATAGGCCAATCAAGGAGGGTTGGCAAGGGTTTTGGACTTTCTAAAATGATTCTTTTTATTTAAGTCTTTTAAAAATTTAAATTAGTAAAGATAAAATTTCACTTTGGTCTCCTTAAAAATGATAAAATTTTGATCTAATCCTTTAAAAATTATAAAAATATAGGAAATTCAAATGGTGAAATTATATATTTACTATCGTAAAAATTACAACCCCTAAATTTTTTTTATTTTACCCTATCTGCATTTTGGATTAAAAAATTCAACTACAAGATTATATATATGTGAGATATATTACATGATATATGAAAATGAAACGAAATATTATGTTAGACATGCAACCTAAACTTATAACTTAATTCGCAAAGCTTAATAGCTTAAGCTAAAGTGGAAAAGGGCATTTAGGTGCCATCAACTTTTTAAAAGTCATTCTGCCTTGCAACTCAAAGATCATGCAAGTATTTAGCAACACTTCAAATTTCACTTTCAACCTTGATTATTATGACGAGGTGGTCCTAATTATTGAGTGACATGTGATGTAAATTACTTAAATAAATATAAATAATTTTTTTCATTGTTAATCGATAATATGCATTTTAAATAATTTTAACATCTCATCAAATTTCTCATTTTATCATTCAATTAATGACTTAAGTATGAAAGAATGCTCCATAAACGAAACTTTGACTCCTCTAATATTTTTCGTTCTTTACAAGATCTTAGGTCACAAAGATCTCCACCTTGATATAAATGAACACCAACAAAATGGATAAAAATAAAATGTCATGTAAACCATTACCAATTATAGTAATAAATCATCATACACAAAAATACAACTAGGTAAGTTATGCCGATACATATTAAAGGCCCAGGGAAAGCTAGGAGAGATGGAATGAGTCTAAAGAGAGTGGGAGAAAAAAGAATGAATTACTTTCTAAACAATGAAGAAAGGAGGAGGCCTTGACCTTATGTGGGATTATGGAAGTGAGGAAGAAAGAGGAGTTGCATGTGGGAAGGATTGCGGCGAGAGGCATGGGTACGTATATATTTTAAGGTTTTAACCTATATAAATAATAAATTAACAATAAATATTAAAAATAAAAATGGATTAGGCTTATGGATTATTATTGAATAGGCTTCCAAGCTATTAAAATTAGGTACTGATACTTAGTTAAGCTTAAACTACTTGAATTTGACTCAATCGAATCTTTTCTTTGGAATCAAGCTTAAATAGCTTTAGCACGATTCTGTTTAGCAGTTTTGTTTTTTAATGAACATTTTTACATCTTTAATGCTTCACAATTGTTTAAGCATATTTGTTGATGACCATGCCTACATTAAAATAGCAGCGTGACAAAAAAAAAAAAGAAAGAAAGAAAGAAAAGAAAGCAGCGTGACAAGGGGAGACGAGACGATGACGAGATGAGACGAGATGAGAATAGGGTCGGGAGTGGGGAATGAATGAGATAAATCAAAACGACAGTTCCTATTTCCGGATTTTAGACTGATATTGACTCCTGTTTTATGTAGTGTGTCCGTGCTCCTCTCTCCTGCTCTTTTACGCCCCAACTTGCGTCGCTGTGGGTTCAGCCTTCTCTGTCAGATCTCTTGTTTTGCTGTAGCTAATCGATCCCTTGTCTTTTAGGTTTTCTGTCTTTTTCCTCTCATTTGCCGGAACGCTGTGTTTTTGTTCCAGATCTGCAGAATTCACATTGCATTTTAGCTATTTCCTACTTTTTAAGATTAATTTCTCTTGTCAAAATGCAGAATCTGGCGTAATGGATGGCAACGTTGTTACCAATGGCAACGGGAGTGGTGGGTATCGCTTTCGGAGAATTCCTCGACATTCGCTCGCTCATCTCAAGCTGGATCCATTGGTCTCTTATTCTCTCTTCCTCTCTTGCATTTTGCATTTATATATATTTATTTATTTTGCACTTACCTATACAAATTATTTAGAACTAGGAAGATAGAAAATAATGTTTCCTATTTATTAAGCAGTAGCTTTAAGTGTAAACCCTTATATTGCCTGTTTGCATTCTGTAATGTGTTAGATTAGGTAGTGTAAACAGACATTTAAAATGATTTTCTTTTGCTGTTCTCTTGCACTCAGCTTGATGACAATTTGGAGCAGTGGCCACATCTAACCGAACTCATTCAGTGCTACAAAAGCGATTGGATTAAAGATGATAACAAATATGGCCACTACGAAAGTATCAGTCCCGATTCATTCCAGAATCAGATATTTGAAGGTCCAGATACGGATATTGAGACTGGTGAGATTCTAGTTACGGGGTAATTTTTCTTGAAAAGAATATTAATCTACTACTGTAGATCTTATTTCCTCTGGTATTTGCTGTATTTATGCAGAAATGCAGCTTGCCAGTGCTAGACAAATTAAGGCTGAAGATGCTACCGATGATGACTTGCCAAGTTCCTCAGGAAGGCAATTTCCCAACTCTAATGTTACAAAGGTTGCCATTATTGAACAATTTTCTTGCTATTTTCTTTTTTCCTACTTTCTTAGCTTCTGCAGACTGCAGCATTTCTTATTTTGTTTCCCATTAGTGGTAATTTCCTTTCATTTTGTTGATATGTTTGTAGCATTTTGGTCAGTCTCCTCTCCCAGCTTATGAACCTGCTTTTGACTGGGGAAATGAAAGGTCAATGATATTTGGCCAAAGGATCCCAGAAACCCCTACCACACACTATGGCAGGTTTGAATCTTATTGCTTCAGTAAATTCTTTTGCTTTGGAGTTACTGGTTTCTTTAGATTAATATCTCATTGAATGATCCATCCTCTCTTGGGATGGTTGACTGTAGTGGGTTGAAGATCTCTGTCAAAGTTCTCTCGCTTTCGTTTCAAGCTGGAATTGTTGGTTAGCTTTCCATCGCCATATTTGAAGGACTTGTTATCATGTTTTTATTTTACTTTCAGTCTTTTTACTGTTTCCTGGTTTCTGACTTAGATAACTCTCTTTTCCTCACAGAGCCATTCTATGGAACCATGTGCATATATAATCGGGAGAGAAGAGAAAAATTATCTGAAGATTTTTATTTTTCTGTTCTTCCAAGTGAAATGCAGGATGTAAGCAAGAATGCCATTTATGGCCATTAATTTTATCTACTAATGATATAGTTCTCTATAAATGATGATCGATAAGTTTTTCTTTCTGTTGTTCTTTTGACAGGCTAAAGTGCCTTTAGAACCTCGTGGGATATTCTATTTAGATGCTCCATCAGCATCAATCTGTTTGCTAATCCAGTTAGAGAAGCCTGCAACAGAAGAAGGCGGTGTAACCCCTTCGGTTTATTCACGTAAAGAACCGGTATTTACATTGACATTTATCACTTTCTTTCCTTTTGTTTTTTCCTCCTGAATTCAATATTTTATTTCTTTACTTTTATCTGTTATTCAGAATGCTTGTGATCCTCCTAATCACTTCTTCATGTTGGACTATATCCCTTTTACCTGGAGAAATCAATGTTTTTACATGTATTATATGAGTTTTTATGGGTTTTTTCATGCTTGATCTCAATTTGGGAGCTAGAGTGATCAACTTTTATTTAACGCAGTGCTGTAGTCTGTTTGGCCCAGTTGAAGGTTTAAGAGAAGTGCTGTATGAGTACAGCTGTTCTAGAAGTTCTATAGAGGAAAGTGGAAATAGTATTTGGCAAACTTGAGTTAGAATCATTAGGATGTAGGAATCTGTTATGTAATAATCCTGGAAAGGGGAAAATGGAAGCTTCATTAAAGTTTAACTTTTAGCGTCTATCTGCTATTTAAAGTTTACTGCAAGTTATGGTTCAATTTGTAATTGTTAAGGTTGTCAGGAGCTTACTGTCTAAGTTCACTAGTTCAAATCTCCTTACTTCAGGTTCTTCTATTAGAGAGGCTCTTTTAAAATGCTAGGCCAAATACCTGCTTGTTCTAAAGAGAATGAATCTATTCAGTTTTGAAACAGGCTTCTAAAATATGCTTCATCTGAAGAAATAAATCTGGCTTTTATTCTGAATGGGCATGTAAATTATCCATTTGGCTGCATGCTGTGTTACAGTAAAAGGCAGCTTGTTGATTTTTCTTGTTGCAAAAGAGAAAAAACACTGGCAATTCAAAGGATTTTATTAGCTTGATTGCCTGGAAAGAACATACTCATATGTGCCTGCCAAGGATTTCAATTATAGGAGAAGGGTGCATTGTTTATACCAAGAGGATGATTCAAGATTGCTTAAATTGAACTCTTATAGCATTTGTTTTCTCTTATCCTCTGTGCAAACAGGTGCACTTGACTGAGAGAGAGAGGCAGAAGCTGCAGGTGTGGTCTCGTCTAATGCCTTACAGAGAGTCTTTTGCCTGGGCCATTGTTCCATTATTTGACAACAGCATCGCTGCAGCTTCTGGTGGATCTGCTTCTCCCAGCAGCCCTCTTGCTCCCAGCATGTCTGGTTCAAGTTCTCATGAGGGTGTATTTGAGCCCATTGCTAAGGTCACATCAGATGGGAAACTGGGTTGCTCAAGTGGTAGTTCTGTTATTGTTGAAATATCTAATCTAAAAAAAGTGAAGGAAAGCTATACCGAAGAGTCACTTCAGGTATTGTTTAGTTGCTTTGTGGCCTTTCTTTGTTGTTTGTTTGGAACGTGGCTAGACTTTTAATGAAAATATTTGTCAGTTTATTTAAAATGAAGACCTTAAATTGGTTTTTTTTATTTTTTATTTTTTTATTTATCATTGTGAAGGTTAAGAAAAGTGTTGATGTCTCTACTGGTTAATGGTGAAAGTTCTCCTAAGGTGCAATACAAGAAAATGTTTTTTATTATGTTATCAGCATATTTTTCTTTTAGGAAGAATATTTTCTAAATTAGATATTTTCCTTCAACAAGGCATTTTTTGTAAAACAAATGGAGCTTAACTGAAGATTTTGGAGATATTATTATAGGTCACATTGCCTCCTGGCCTGTCCAAGCAGGCTGCCTAACACGCCTTATTACTACTTTTGCTCCACATTAACTATTTCAAGAACAATTGGATTGCTTTCTAGATAGTTAGATGGCCTAATAAATTGAAGCCCTTATGCTTGTTTTGCTGTGACTATTCACAAGTTTTTGTTAAGCTGACCCTTCAATATAAGGGTGATTTACATGTGGCTTTTAGCTGTTTTTAGGCTATAAAGCATACAACAACTGTATACTGCTGGTCAATCAAGTGGGCTGTTTCTCTAATTTTCCTGAGGCAGTTGTGCAAGCTTCAATTTTAGGGCCTTTTTGGAGTATGAGCTATTAATTGTATACTGAATGTTTCTACAATCATATTCTTATCATCAATAACCTGTTCATTAGTTGATTAATCCTTGCATTCTGACAAAGTTTTTATCAAGATATAATGTTATTCTGTATCTGCCATTTGGTCTTCTCTTTAGTTTATTATGTATCTGCTATGCACATAATGTTCTAATTCTGTTTCTTTTTGCCATTTCTTCTGATATGATAGGATCCTAAACGAAAAGTACATAAACCTGTAAAAGGTGTTCTGAAATTGGAAATTGAGAAACACCAGACTGCTCTTGCTGAGCTGGATAATATATCAGAAGGTGGCAGTGCGACAAATGATTCCCTGGATCCTGGGGAACCAGTTGCTGATTTAATGTTTTCAAGGAGTCCTGGAAATGGTCTGGATGGACCTCAGATTACCAACTCCAAGTGGATCGCAATTGATGGGAAAGAGGTTTCTGGAAATGGATCTAACAGTCATGGAAATCTAGATTTATGTGCAGATGATGTAAGCAGTTAACCTGTTTCTTTGCTTTTAGTCATTGGGTTTACCTATGGCATACCAAGTAGCAATTGCATCTTTTATATCTTATAGGAAGATATTTAGTGATATTACTTCTTGTCATTTAGTATATGGTTGCTCTATATTCCATCCTTTGCTTTCTTTTTCTTTTTGATTTTCATTTTAATTGACCAATTGCATATTCAATATTTTCTGGCTAGGAAAATTATATTAACTGCAGAAATTAGAGATGAATCTATCATATGGAAGTGGTTACAAGTTTAAGTCTGGAAAGCTCTATTGATAGTAAAAGTGGAATCCTTTGTCATTAATATTTGAGATTAAGTTTTTGCTTTGATAGATGATTTGTTTTTTATATCTAGTCTTTGTTCGGTTTACTTTTTATTTCACAAACTATTAAGTGCTAGGTCTGCTGTTAGGTTATTTTGAATAAATTTTAGCATGCTTACAGTCACTTGTTGTCCTTATCCAGATGCTGATTTTTTACTCCATTGGGATTGTTATGCATTTTCTAAGTTCTCTAATCTTAGCTGGAGCACCTTTTGGGTCCATTGATTATGATGTTGCCAAGTTGTTGCAACTAAAGTAAGACAAATTAGTAGGTGATCCTTGTCAAGTGTGTGCAATTTAGTTCTAGTCCTTTTTTTTAAATTGTCTATGCTTCGTGTTTGGGTTAAAAATAAGACTGAATCTAAACCAAAGCTGTCTTGCAAACAACGTGCTCCTCGTAGTGTGATGATTGCAATATGGCTGCTACTTATCTGTGCATCTGAGAATCTTAGCATTAGGGCTGGCATGCTATGGCCTATTTTATATTATATATTTGTTATTGCTATATGTGTAAAACTCATTTAATCTGAACTACTATGTTAATTCATCTGACAGTTCCAAGCTTTTGACTTCCGCACAACAATGCGAAATGAGCCATTCTTGCAGCTTTTTCATTGTCTATATGTGTATCCATTAACTGTGAATTTGAGTCGGAAAAGGAATCTATTCATACAAGTTGAGCTAAGAAAGGATGAGGCTGATGCTCGGAGGCAGCCCTTAGAGGTAAATGTGTTGATTGATCTTTAGAATTCAGTTTTCTAGTTTTCTTCTTACTTGTTTCTTTGGTCCAACTAATATAACCAGGCAATCCATCCAAGGGATCGTGGTTCATCACTCCAGAAATATGCTCACACACAAGTTGCTGTTGGTGCTAGAGTTGCCTGCTATCACGATGAGATTAAAGTTTCACTTCCTGCTGTCTGGACACCATCACATCACCTGTTATTTACTTTTTTCCATGTTGATCTTCAAACTAAACTTGAAGCTCCAAAACCAGTGAGTTTTACATGAATTTATGTTTGGGAAATAATGGTAGCTTGGACTTCTTTTTCATTTTACTGTATAATCTTTTTTTCTTAAAAAAAAAAAAAAACTCTAAATTAACAGGAGCTATTATTGAACTTTCAGTTCCTTTCCTTTCTACTTTTGATATTAAGTTTGTAGAAATGGTCATTCAATTTGTTCACTTGGCAGGTAGTTATAGGATATGCAGCACTTCCATTATCGACACATGCCCAGTATGTATATGCTCAGTTTGAACTTCTTCCTTTTTTTTTTTTTTTTTTTATTCTCTTGAAATCAGAAATAAGAAGTCACTGCTTCATCTATTCAGATAATGGTAATTAGCTGTGAAATGGGGCCAGTATTTTAATTAGCTCATTTATTTTGGATAAATCATTGGTGCTTCATTTATGCATTGAAAAACAAATGATTAAGTGACTAATTTTTATTTTATCTAGGGAGGAAAGGTTTTTCTTTTGGAATGTTTATTTTTTTCACATCAGTTTCATCATTGCTCAATGGGTTCAATAAATCCATAATCTGATTTTTTTTTTTTTAATTCAGATTGCGATCTGAAATTTCTTTACCGATAATAAGGGAATTGGTTCCACATTATCTCCTGGATTCTGGCAAGGTATGTTTTGCAAGATTAAGTATTCAATATATAACCACTCATATCCTTTTCTACAGTGCAGTTTGATGAGATATTCTCATTGTGTTTATCATCAAAGTCTTTGTTGTACTTTAGTTTTGGATTTCTTCTGTCCTTTCATTGTAAATCAAATAGCTACATTTTGTTGATTGTATGTGTGACACTGCATAATCCGGTTGCTTAAATAAGTTTGCTTTTATTTCATTAGTGTATATTTGTTTAATGTAAATTGGGAATTTCCTGCTTGTGTTAGGTGGCAAATTTGTTGCCTTGTTGTATTCTAGTATTATTGGTATTGGATGCTATAGTTGGTGGGAAGCTTTTGTGCTTAACTGTGATAGTTTCTTCAGATACAGTTTTGAGTGTGTCTTCTGATTGGATGCTTAGTATTACAACCTGACAAGTAAAATTCATATTTACTTTTCCTTTTGTTCACAGGAGAGGTTGGATTATTTAGAAGATGGAAAAAATGTTTTCAAATTGCGGTTAAGACTTTGTTCATCTCTATACCCAATTAATGAGCGCATCAGAGATTTTTTTCTTGAGTATGATAGACACACTCTTCGAACAAGCCCACCTTGGGGTTCTGAACTTTTGGAGGTACTTCTGTTTTCTGCTTATTGGTTCATCTCCTTGTTTGGTTATCTTTTTTGAATCCATTGATTTTATTTACACAAAATTCCATAATCTTCCGATAGATAAGAATAGATTGGTATGAAAAGCAAAACAGAATGAACAATAAAAAGAGATTGAAATATTGACTCTGGGTAGAGGTGGTAAGTGGGGATTTCCAGTCTGATTTATCTGAATTCGTGTCATTTAGATTCTAGTTGTTGACTTCTAATGTCAATTCGGTTAGGTTCAACTGTTCGAGTGGGTTGTTTGGTTGAGTCTAATTTCCTCAACTTTCGGTAAGATATTCAAAGTCACATTTTGCCAACTTTTGTCACACCTTGCTTTTGAAGTCGTTATTTTTCTATTATAACTATTTAGTATTGGCTCAATATTGGTTTGGGTTGTTGACTTTTTGTAGTCAAATTGGGTTCTCTGGTTCCATTGAATTAGTTTAGTTTAAGCTTTGCCTACTCTAAATCTAGGTGTTGGAGTTGGCTTGAGGGATGAAACTAGGAAGGCATTGTCAGTGAAACTTCTGGAACCAAAGGGGACAAAATTGGTTTGAGAGATAAAACCATAATTAAAGGTAAACTTGGGAAGGTAAAAAAACAAAGAGAAAGGAAAGAGATTTGGTTAATGGTAAAACTGAGATAGAAGGAAGGCAGTGCTGCAGAATATGCAGAAGGGAAAAGAAAAGGTTGTGTTGGATGGAGAAGGAAAAAAATACTGAAAAGTAATGCATAAAATGATGCTTTTTTTGGGGATAAGGATAAAATGAATAGAAATTATAATGAAAATATGTTTTAGGGATTGGGATAATGTAGAGTAAAAAATAAAAAAGAAAAATAAGATGTGTTAAAAGAATTAAATTAATTAAAAAGATATCAATAAGGAAATTATAGGTATAAAATTAGGGAAAATAACGTAAAGTACTGCTCAAGGGGAAAGGAATACAAGGAAATAACTCTGTTACAAAAATGGTATGAAATTCTTATTTTAAATGCTAAAAATTAAGTATATTGAATTTGGATCTATTTATGAATTTTTTTGCCAATTTATATTGTTATATCTATTGACAAGTAAATTGTAGTTTGTTAACATTTTGTAAAATTAATATTTATCTAGTTTACTGGAAATATTGCTTTTAGAAATTCTAATTTCTAAGATTAGGTAAAATGAAAGTTAATGAATGGTTTAGTCATATTATTTCTAAATTTTCAATAGTATGCAATTTTCTCTATTGGTAACCAGTAAGACTTAAGAGTTATATATGTTTAATTTTTAAAGCTAGTGCTTAGAGAGCTAGGGGTGAATCCTCCCTTCGCAGGTAAAAATAAAAGAAAAAAACTTTAAACTAACTAAAAAAAATGTCTTGATGAAAATTGGTACTATCAGTATGTGCCTTGTACATACTACCATGATTGGTAGTCTATGTTAGTTTCCAAGTTAGTACAACAACAAATAGAGTGCTTTATTCTATATTTTTCTAACATTGCATCTATAGAAATGTTCTTTTTTTTTTTTGTACACTTGCAAAAAGGCTTTTGAATTTTGAATTTTGCAATTTGATATTGGTTGTAATGGTAACAGTTGCAATCATAAAGTATAACAACCCCATTGAAGTTTTAGTTGGCTGGAAAGTTAAAGATGAACATGCCATACATCTTATGCAACAATGGCAAATATCTTGATTGGCATATATTCTCTAAATTGCATTACATAGTTATGTACCTATGACATGAAACTATTAATGTGTTGCAGGCAATTAACAGCTTAAAGAATGTTGATTCCACTGCTTTGCTTCAGTTTCTTCACCCGATCCTAAATATGCTTCTCCATCTTATAGGGAATGGTGGAGAAACCCTTCAGGTTTCAACTCCCATCTTTTATCTGTCCCGACCTAAACATTTGTGCCTCATTTCCCTCTAAGCCTTTTCTCTAGCCTATGATTATTTAGCTTCATCTTGTTAAACTGGTTTGCTTACTGTATGTGCTGCAATCTCTTCTTAATTTGTTGTTCAGGTTGCTGCATTCAGAGCCATGGTTAATATCCTGACCAGGTATGGTCTTTTATATGATTTATTAATTGGTTAGGTAATATATTTATTAAACATAACAATTTTTAAAAACCAAGATTACGATTGTCTTACTGTTTAAGTGCCAAGTCTCTTATATAATCTTGAAGGTTTATTTTCACTAAATGAACTTTAATCATTGCCATGCAAAGAAAGATTCTCTGTTCCAGGCTTTTTATTGAAGTTTGGGCATCATTTTTTTCTTTTATTTTATCATGTGTAACCTTTTGTTTATTTATTTGCAGGGTGCAGCAAGAGTCAGTTGATGATTCTGAACGAAATCGCTCTCTAGTTAACTATGTAGATTATGCTTTCGATGACTTTGGTGGTCGTCAACCCCCAGTTTATCCGGGCTTGTCTACCGTGTGGGGTAGCTTGGCTCGTAGTAAGGTAATCTGCTAAACTACAAACCTTCCTTTATATCCTTTTTTCTTGGTAAAATTCAATAATGTGTATGCTGTCTATATTTGTTTAGATTCTTAAGCAGAATGTGTCATTGTGTAATTTCTGAATTCCTATGCCACCAAAGCTATTCACTGTACTTTGATTTACCCAGGAGCTTGTTTCAAATTTCTTATAATTGGCTATTGGAGTCTGAAGATATCTACTCAGAAACTTGTTCAAAACTGAGCATTTGCATGTTGAACACCCATTCCCAAGTCCATGTAGCTTGCTTGAACTGAAGAGAAAACTCATGATCTTCTTTTAGAATTATATTGAAACTTAGAATAGTAATAATTGATTTCAAAACACCCCTTCCCACACACACAAGAAAAAAGAAAGAGAACAGTGTAATAGATGATTGCAAGCCTAGTTATGAAATCTCTGGTGGGAGTTTAAAAAGCTCAACCTTTAATATTAAAATTTTAAATGCTGAATAATTATGATATGGACCTTCCCAAAAGCTAGCTGTTGAGGTTGGAGAGCCTAGTTCCATATACCAAGAAATCCCACACTTTTCTAAGTTGGATCCAAGTCAAGTACCTTGCAAGTAGGCACATGTCAGTCCATCTCACTTAGCACTCCTGGCGCCCACGTGGGTTGGCTTTGCAGTAGCTTATTCTAGCCCTGGGTGAATACTGTAATATGATGACTTGAAAACATTTTGGGTGTGTTTTTCCATAGGTATATCAAATCACTAATTCAAATGTTAAAGATAAAGTACCTAACAAGATTTTGTTTGAATACTTCTGTAAAAGAGAGATGATATTATAGGCTTTTGACATCCTGGTAGAGTTTTTTAAAAAAAGTGACACAAAAGACTTAAACTTGCTCCTGTTTGTCCTTGAGAAATTCATTGAAAAATTCTATAAATTCTTGAAACTTAAAATTTTCAATAACTTGAAAACATTTTATGGTAATAGAACTTGAGTTCTTGTTTCTCAAGTTACTTGTAATCCTGAGACATTGCTATTTTTAATTCAGATGGCCTTGACTTGGAAACTGTTTTTTTTTTTTTTTTTAATTTGATGTTGTTCTGCAGGCTAAGGGTTATCGTGTTGGACCAGTGTATGACGATGTGCTGGCAATGGCTTGGTTTTTTCTTGAGCTAATTGTTAAGTCAATGGCATTGGAGCAAACACGTCTGTTCTATCATAGCCTTCCATTAGGTTGGTTTACATTGCATGAAGTATTTAAATGCACACACAGATGTACACATATATGTAGGTATATGTGTGCTTGTGTATATGGATCTCTCTATATGTTATAGTAATTGTCTACTGCTACACCTTTCTGTCATTTCCAAAATTGATGGTTTAGCCAGTCAGTGTTGGATTTAACATTATATTCATACCTGTCATGCATGTAAAATTTAAATCAATATGATATCTGTATCTTATCTATTGTGTAAACTTATGGTTTAGCATAATATTCATACTATTACTTTACATTCTATCAACTTGTCATGCATGTAAATTGTAAGTCAATGTTGGATTTAACATTACATTCGTGCTGTCACATCTTTAGAACATATGAAATGCTTGAAACCCTTATGTCAAAAGCAACTATGTATTTTTAATTTACTCAACTTTGGTCAGCATGATTACATGAATAGAGCATGAAATTTAATGGATTAAAGTATATGTAATATCACATTGACATAACTTAATCCCTCCTTATATTCAAGACTACACACATACATGCATACTCTCAGATGCTGAGAAAGTATTCTGTTAATTCTTCAATGAGTTCAGTTGAAGGAAATTGAAATTAGCTTTTATGCTATCATCAGTTTGGTAAATCAGCTTTTGCTTTCTTTTAATGTAGATGAAGATGTTCCCCCGATGCAGTTGAAAGAGGGTGTGTTCAGATGTATAATCCAGCTGTATGATTGCCTTCTAACTGAAGTTCATGAGCGTTGTAAGAAAGGGCTAAGCTTGGCGAAACGATTGAACAGCAGTCTGGCATTCTTTTGTTATGATCTTTTATCCATTATTGAGCCTCGCCAAGTTTTTGAATTGGTATGTTTTTATTTGATTCAATAGTCTATTTTTGTGATCAGGTTCAGATGGTACTAACTTGGACATGATGCTTTCCATACTTATTAGTTTCAGAGACTAGCATGTCTTTAAACCATTGCATGTTAGGAGACCTCTTTGATTTGAAATTTAACTGTTTCATTTCCCTTTTTCCTGTCACTTCATTCAGAAACAACCCAAGCATTCACATGACTTAAAATTTTATTAAAAAAAGAAACTGAAGTAGCATACACTTGTAGGAATCTTTGACTACTGTTATATCTTTTTTGTAGTTAGAGGTCTGTAAGAGGGTGTTTGGATGGGTAATTTGAAGAAGAAATATAATTTCTATCAGGGTATTCAAAATTCAAAAGATGAGTTTACTTGTGGGTAAAACCAATGGAGAATTTCAAAATTTGTAAGGAATTTCAAAAGGGGATTTGAGCTCAAATCCACTATTCAAATTCCACCTAAATAGGTGGTTTTTGAAAATATCTCATAATCTTATTTCATTTATTAGATGTGGTCTCACTGTAAAATAAAAATCTTGAACTTCAAAATATCATTTTTATTTAATTCTAACATATATTTTTAGATTTTATATATTAAAATATTTATATATTTTACAAATCTAATGATATCCATATTACATTTTTTTATATTTAATATCATTATTCTTCTTTTACAATTAGTTTTCTAACTCATGAAATTCCAATAGCCTAAATTTTTCTAAAAGCTTATTTACCTAAACAAAATAATTACAAACACTAGCTATTTGGAAAGATGCATTTTAAAATGTTAGCATCTTAAAAGATCTCGAAAATTTTAAAATTCTTTGTCCAAACACACCCTAAGGTTTTATCCTTGATTATTGGAACTAAGAGTCCAACTCTCTACCAACAGATCCCATGCCTATTGGTGACTAGTATTATTATTTTTTAAATAAAGCCTGTCCTTACTTTGATGAACAATAAAAAAAATCACAGTTAACTAAAATTTAATCTATCTGCAAGATCAAAAGGAGTCAAACATAGGAATAGGAAAATATGTTTTCCTAGTTCACATAAATCATTTATATATTCATGATGAAAGGTTGACAGAGCTGTTCCTAAGGTCTTTACCTCTTTAAGGAAAAAGTGAATTATCTATTTATCAAACAATCTACAAACAAATTGGAAAAGCAACAACAAAGTTGATTACTATCAACACTGATAGTCATTAACCTCTCCTCTCTAGTATCGGAACTTTTAGTCTTGGATTATCTGTTCCAGAAAATTATTGATCTAGAAAAATGTCTACATAAAAATTAAAAAATGTAAAATATACAAAGAATAAGACATTCCAAATTAAAAAAAAACCAATACCTTCTAATTGACAATCACAATTTTGTTATCAACAGATTCCTGTCTTAATGATAAAAAGCATGTCAAAGCCTACAAACTCTTGTTATCGATTTGCCACTCATCAATGGAATTAAGTAATCTAAACTTCTATCTGCACCCCACTCAACATCACTGAGTGACACTATTAATGCTGCAGGGAGCTGAAAGTAGATGTGTTACATAATTTAGGAGTCTCAAGTGTCAACAAGCTATATGACATGTATCACTAGTGTGAAAAACATTCTTTTGCTGACTTAAATCCCACTGCTCTGTTTTAGAATTGACAAAAGTAATTTAGGTTGGTGAACTTGGATTTGGTAATGAGTCAGCATCTCAAAAAGTCCATTAGTCAGTGATATTTGTTGCCATGATGATTGTACTCTCCAATTGTGGAAAAGAAATAGAAACCTTGCAGTTTCTTTCTATGCTCAGTTGAGTATCCCTTGTTTTCATTAACTTTTACAATTTAATAAGGTGATGCTCAAGCAGTCATTCAAATTCGTCTACAGCTGTAAACTGTCTTTTAATGAGTTATGCCACTGGTTGGAGGCATGTCTAATGCTTTGTTTACTCTTGACTGATATTTACTCCATCTGTTATTTGCGTTTTGGTTACGAGGAGTTGTTTTGTTTTATGTATGAGGAAAGAGGAAAGACAAGATAATCATATGGCACTCATGTCATTGCTATTGCTTTGATAATCACCTTCTAAATGTGTTTTATTTGTTTCAGGTGTCCTTGTATCTGGACAAGTTTTCTGGGGTATGTCAATCAGTTCTGCATGATTGCAAGCTAATTTTTCTGCAGATAATATGTGATCATGATCTTTTTGTGGAAATGCCTGGGAGAGACCCCTCAGACAGGTACTTTCTTCTGTTTTTATGTTTCACTACTTTCATGATGTAAATAGATAGTTTTATGCTTTATGTCATTCTTAATGGAGAGGAGAGCATCCCTCTTTATAGGTGTAGAACTTATATAACTGGGATGTATTTTATGGTAACGATGTTTTCTTGTTGTTCTGGCACTATCATCAATTGTAACAAAATTTCATTCCTGTTGTAAAAGCTGGCATAAAGGCTTCAAGTTCTTAGTGGATGATACATATGTGCATGAAGGAATTTCATGGTGTGTTCCAAGTTACTATAGTTCAGTGTAATGATATTTTGTAAACCACCCAAACCTCTGGCATAGGAGAGCGTTGATGGAGGGGGTAGGGCGTGGGTGGGGTGTATTAGATCGTGAGAAGTAAAATGAAATTTACTTGACTTCTCATTATTTAATGTAAGAAATTACATGAATGCTTCTAGACTTCTAGCATTCCTATCTTTCATGTACTTGAGATCCAAAATAATGAAGCTCCAAGCTTGACTTAAAACAACACTTACATTATAACAAATAGATCAAAGTAAAATAACTCAGACTTAAATCTGCTGGAAACCTAGAAACTGTTGTTAGATTGAGCAAACTGATGAAAAGAAAGTAAAGCCAACAATCTTTTATACTTTAGAAACATAAACATGACTTAATGGAATCATTTCAGCTTAAATTGATCCTAAAATTACCTAAAGTTAGAACATGATCTTAAATTATCTTGGCAGTTAACCTGGCCTGCTTTCATGTGATTGTCATCCATGTCACCTGTGCTTAAACGGTCAAAATCAAGATGCTTAACAGACATTGTATAGAGGTCAATTAGTTATTTTTCTTTATTTCTAGTAATTTGATTAGTTTATCTTAATATAAAAAAGGGATTTGCTGGTAGTAGTTCTCTCTCTCTCTCTGATTTCTTGAAAATTGAGTTTTATTTTTTTGCATGGACTTAGTCCGACAAAATCTTTATTAATTAGTAAAATGCTAGTATCACTCAATGAACTTGGTGTATATTGTGATTTAGGAACTATCTTTCATCTGTCTTGATTCAAGAGCTTTTCCTTACTTGGGATCACGATGATTTATCGCAGCGTGCTAAGGTGAGTTAGGATAAAATAGGTTAACTGTTTCAAAACATCATGGTCATATATATAATGCTTAAGATATATAGCATATTTTGTCGCTTTGAAAATAACATTTGCTTTTTGTGTGATTAGGCAGCTAGAATTTTGGTGGTTGTTTTATGTAAGCATGAGTTTGATGCTCGGTACCAAAAACCTGAAGACAAGCTGTATATTGCTCAACTATATTTTCCCCTCATTGGCCAGGTAAATTGTACTTAAATTATTTTATGGCTTGATGATGATGATGATTATGCTGATTAAGCATTAGGCAGTGGTATGACATTGCTGATGTTGCATCTTTATGATATTTTGTAAATGGTATTACAATTGTCTACACCCAAATGAGCTTGAAGTTGAGACAGATTAGTGTAATTGTCAAAATTACATGGCTGTTTGGTGTCATATTTGTATCATCCAAGAAAAATCCACATGGTACTATTTATTTATTGCTTCTTGAGTTTGTAGCATCTTTCCTAAAATGTAATTTAGTATGAATGGGGTACTATATTATTCTATGAAATTTCAGATCTGACCAAAAATAAGTTGCTGAGGAAAAACTGGGCATGAATGTTGTTAGAATTTTAGTCTAAGCACAAAACAGGATAGGACTGGCATAACTCTATGCTCTGATATTCTTTATTAGAAATAAGACAGAATATGATTTTGGAGTCTAAAATTTGGGATGGCATTTTGTTAAAGATGACTTGCGTTATAAGACTGCATTTGTTCCCTGTTGGCTTATAATTTACCGATGCATAAATTTCTTGCAAGTGAATTTATCCTCTCTGCAGATTCTAGATGAAATGCCTGTATTTTACAACTTAAATGCTGCCGAAAAGCGTGAAGTTTTGATTGTTATCTTGCAAATTGTGCGGAATCTGGATGATGCATCAGTTGTTAAGGCTTGGCAGCAAAGCATTGCTCGAACTAGATTATTTTTCAAACTCATGGAGGAATGCCTGGTTCATTTTGAGGTTGCTATTACAGCTAAACATTCAATTTCCTCTTTTTCATTGTGCAAAATTGTATGTTGGTTCAGTTATTTTAATAGTTTAGGTAGCTTCTTGTTGGTATTAAGGTTTTATTTGTTTGTGTTTAGTTTGTCACTATGCTCCTTACCACCATCAAGGATTACCCAGTTCCTTTAAATCTTAGCCTTCATTGGTGTCATTAGACGTTGAACTATGGTATTGTTGGCCTTAAATATGTATGGAATTTTTGCCATCAACTATCCTCTATTGCATGTGTGTGTAATGGATAAATAAATATTTGTATGCTTATGTTCCTATGCATAATATATTATATATATATATGACACTGCTTAACTCTACACAAATTATTGGCAATTTTTTCCTAAACAAAAAGAATAAATAAAATCTTTTAAGAATACTTGGATATTTCAATTGTGTGTATGTCTATATGTGTAACAAAAACTAAAATGAGTAAGAAAGTATATAAAAAATTTCTGCAAAACAAATTTTTTATTTCTTAAATATGAAAAGCTTATAAGAAATATGTAATGTTCCAAGTGTTGAAAAAATATGCAATAGAGAAGGGAAGTTTTGCTTCCCTAGCCTTTCTCTTCAATTCTGGTCAATTCTTTTGATAGTATGAACTTGTTTAACATGTCATATGGAATTGGGTTTGTAGCTGAGGCTCTTTTACTTCTTACCCTTCCGGTTATACTAACTTTGCATGTACTTACAGCACCGAAAGCCTGCTGATGGAATGCTTATAGGAAGCAGTTCTCGCAATCCTGTGGGTGATGCACCTACATCACCAAAGTATTCTGATAAGCTTTCTCCTGCAATCAACAATTATTTATCTGAAGCATCAAGACAAGAAGTTAGAGTGAGTAATATTATTATCATTTCATCTGTTGCTCATAAATCTGAGAAGTTCGTATGTTTGCTTGTGGAGGTTCTTGATTTTGTAGATCGGAGAACCGCATGTACTAATTATTTTATACATTGTTTGATTGCCCTATTGCAGCCTCAGGGAACTCCTGAAAATGGTTACTTGTGGCAGAGGGTGAATTCTCAGCTGAGCTCCCCTAGCCAGCCATATTCCTTGAGAGAAGCTCTGGCTCAGGCTCAATCTTCTAGGATTGGAGCTTCAGCCCAAGCACTTAGAGAATCTTTGCATCCAATTTTGCGACAAAAACTGGTAAAGTTGTGTCAGAATGTCATGTTTTTCTCCACACACACAAGAAAGAAATAAAAGAAAGATGTTCTCATTGCCTATTTGATCTTGTTCTGAATTTGGCCTAGGTAGTCATGGTTTTCTTGCTTGTTTCAGGAGCTTTGGGAAGAAAACTTGAGTGCTGCTGTTAGTCTTCAGGTTTTAGAAATATCTGAGAAATTTTCTGCAATGGCAGCATCCCATAGCATTGCTACTGATTATGGAAAACTTGATTGTTTATCATCTATAATTATGAGCTTCTTTTCCCGAAACCAGCCGCTGGTTTTCTGGAAAGCTTTTCTGCCTGTCTTCAACAATGTATTTGATCTTCATGGGGCAACACTAATGGCTAGGGAGAATGATCGTTTCTTAAAACAAGTTGCCTTTCATCTTCTTCGACTTGCAGTCTTTCGAAATGATAATATTAGGAAAAGAGCTGTTATTGGGCTTCAGATACTCGTGAGGGTAGGCCCTCTGGCATTCCTAAGACTGATGTCCGTTGGCATGCTTCTGTTGTTCAATCTGACGTCAATTATTTCTTCATTGTTGCAGAGTTCGTTCTACTTCATGCAGACTGCAAGGTTGAGGGTAATGCTGACTATCACCTTGTCCGAGCTAATGTCTGACATGCAGGTGACTCAGATGAAGTCTGATGGGACACTTGAGGAAAGTGGTGAAGCACGAAGGCTTCGAAAATCTTTAGAGGAAATGGCAGATGAAGTCAAGAGCTCTGGCCTTTTGAAGGAATGTGGACTTCCTGAGGATGCTCTATTGGTAACTCCAGAAAATTTTAAAGAGAACAGATGGTCCTGGTCAGAAGTAAAATCTCTCTCTGTTAGCCTTCTTCTGGCCCTTGATGCTAGTCTGGAGCATGCACTGTTGGTAAGTCTAAAATATATGTCAGTTTCTTCTGGGGATTTTGCTGAGAATAATTTTTGAAGAAAAACTTTTGTTGTTATTGTTATTATTACCATTATGTGAGGTAGAGGAGAGTTATTGTGGTTCACATGTTATATTTGCATTCAGTTTCCTGTATGATCTTCATGCAACCTTTGTTTTAGATTCAAAATTGTCACTAAATGTACAGTTTAACCTTCTAAGACCTGCTGCATCTTAACACACAAAAAAGGTAGAATTCTTAAATTATCATGACAGGACCATTCCACATCTGAATCGAGTAGATACTTACCTTCATCTTTTGGTTAAAAGGGCTTGGATTCTTTCTGCTGCTTTTGGAGGGATGGGAACGGCAGCACTTGAGGATGGTGCTGTTTTAGTGTGAAGTCATGCATAGATTGGCTTTGTCTGATCTAAAGTAAACAGCCCCTTAAAATGATTAAGCTAATTTAATTTTATATTAATGAAGACTGTTTTTTCATGGCTTTAGTTAATTAGTTTGATAGTAGGAACCCTTTAATGTTTTGGCTTCTGTTTCTGCTTGTGATCTGGATGAAGATAATCTTGTTGCATTAACATCTAAACACTATCCTTTTTGCAGCGCTCTGAAATGTCCATGGATAGATATGCAGCAGCAGAAAGCTTTTACAAGCTTGCAATGGCATTTGCCCCCGTCCCAGATCTTCACATAATGTGGTTGCTGCATTTGTGTGATGCACATCAAGAAATGCAGTCTTGGGCTGAAGCTGCACAGTGTGCTGTGGCTGTTGCCGGTGTTGTAATGCAGGTGAGAAAGTCCTATTAACTTGTTTGTGTGCTGCCGTTATAAGATTCCTATGAGACATGGCCATCTAATATTGTAACTTTGGCCATTTTCTCACTTAGGATCATTAAATGTTGGGAAATCATGAATTTACATGTCATAGAAGTGAAATTACATGAGACAAAAGCAGGAACAGATTGTAATTTTCAATTAATTTTAAAAAATGGCAGGATTACCTTCTAAAGTACATGAAGCCCTTGCTCCAAAATTTAAACAGATAAAAAGGGAAATGCTGCCAAGAAACACTAACTTAAGAAATAGGATTTCTACTTTTTGCAAATTTGTTCATATTTTACCATTATCTATGAATCTCTATGTTGTAGGCTCTTGTTGCCAGAAACGATGGTGTTTGGAGCAAGGATCATGTCACAGCCTTACGTAAAATTTGTCCTATGGTCAGCAGTGAAATCACACCCGAGGCATCAGCAGCTGAGGTTGAGGGATACGGTGCTTCGAAGCTCACTGTTGACTCTGCTGTTAAGTACCTACAACTTGCAAATAAACTTTTCTCTCAAGCTGAACTCTATCATTTCTGTGCAAGCATTTTGGAACTCGTTATTCCAGTTTATAAGAGCAGAAGAGCATATGGACAACTGGCTAAATGTCATACATTGCTCACAAACATCTATGAATCAATCCTTGAGCAGGAGTCAAGCCCTATCCCTTTCACTGATGCTACTTACTATAGGGTTGGATTTTATGGTGAGAGATTTGGTAAGCTGGACAGGAAAGAATATGTTTACCGAGAACCTCGTGATGTGCGCTTGGGTGATATAATGGAAAAACTTAGTCATATATATGAATCTAGGATGGATGGTAATCATACATTGCACATTATTCCTGATTCCAGACAGGTGAAGGCAGAGGAGTTGCAGCCTGGAGTCTGTTACCTGCAGATAACAGCTGTTGATCCAGTCATGGAAGATGAAGATTTGGGAAGCAGAAGGGAGAGAATCTTTTCTCTTTCTACTGGAACTGTCCGTGCACGTGTTTTTGACCGCTTCTTATTTGACACTCCATTCACGAAAAATGGCAAGACCCAAGGTGGATTGGAAGACCAATGGAAAAGGAGGACTGTTCTTCAGACTGAGGGCTCATTCCCTGCACTTGTCAATAGGCTCTTGGTGATAAAATCTGAATCACTTGAATTTTCTCCAGTTGAGAATGCGATTGGAATGATTGAAACTCGAACAGCAGCCCTACGAAATGAGTTGGAAGAGCCTCGTAGTTCTGAAGGAGACCAACTGCCTCGTCTTCAGAGCCTGCAAAGAATTCTTCAAGGCAGTGTTGCAGTTCAAGTGAGCTAAACATCTTTCTATATTTTTCAGTTTCTTGTTCATTTTTTTTCCCTTTGAAGTAATTATATGGGTAGGAGTGATTTCCATACTGAAAAAGACACTGCATGCATGCAGGTGAATAGTGGCGTTCTGAGTGTGTGCACAGCCTTCTTGTCTGGTGAACCTGCCACAAGGTTGCGTTCTCAGGAGCTACAGCAACTTATTGCTGCACTCCTTGAATTTATGGCTGTTTGCAAGCGGGCAATTCGTGTACACTTCAGACTAATAGGAGAAGAAGACCAAGATTTCCACACACAACTAGTGAATGGATTTCAATCTCTCACAGCAGAGCTATCTCATTACATCCCTGCAATTCTATCAGAGCTCTGATAATGTTGTAAGCATTACTTGCTCCGATATATCTTTCTGGTGCAAGCTGTTCATAAAGATTGTGACACATTCTTTTTGTAGATCTGTGCTCAAATGATGATTGTTGATGTATGTAATAACCAATTTGTTTGTGTGCAATGGTGGATTACTTATTGAAGCTATATCCCTCCTGCCTAGGCAAAATTGGGCAAGGCATTTTTGGTCAGTGACTGTTACTTCTAGCTTTTGTTGGTCAGATGAGAATCAGGTAAAGCTCATTTGCCAAAACGCTATGTAGAGTAGTATTGTTCAACAGGTTTTACAAAGGACCTCTAGAAATGGGAATCTGTATTTTCTGATTATCGTTTAATTAATCAATCACAAGAAGAATCATGCAGGGTCAGGGTCATCCATATTAGATGGAACTTCCTACATAATTCTGGAAAGTGATTGGTTAATTATAGTGCAGTGAATGTAAGGGTATGCTTATGCAGGTAATAACAGTGCTACTACTGACTGCACAGCACACCTGACACTGCTAAATGCTGATGCTATAATTTGTGCGGTTGGGGACGTTTTGGCTCTAGGATTGCGGTTTACTAAGAATTTTTTTTTCTTCTTTTGTTATTAAGTGTAAGTATGAACATCATGATATTTTTTTATTTATATTTTAATTCTATTCACTGGTGAAAAAGCTCTTGTTTTTCCGTTGCGAGCTTGCCTGAAAATTTACTGACATATTTATTGAGTTAAAAACTGAGTTGATGGCAGCCACATTAAGTCTCCTAGAATTAATTCCTTTAAAATACAGTGATTATTTTAGTTTGCATATATAGTGATGACATCAAAATCAGTAACATTTTTGTCAGATACTAATCGAACAATGCCTTGCCCAATTTTGCTTAGGAAGGAGGGATTTAAAAATTTTAATACTGGATGTTAAATTCAAAAAGGATGTCTAAATTTTTAAATATAAAAATAGTGAAATGATTTCATGATTAATATAAAGAGATGAAGAGTTAGAAATTTAATTATAAATTATTTGACTTTTAATTATATATGTTTAATCGATTTTTTCATTAGTTCAGCGCATTTAGTTTTCTTTTTGTCTCACGCTATAATATTGTTATAATATTTAATTTTATCACCATAGCTGTATTTATATTAATCACAGGAACGTATTGCGCCTTAAGTAATCAACATTCTCTTCTATTGGGGTAAGCGAGGACAAAAGCATTTAGGCCAAATTGTTTGATCGAAGTAATGTATGTCAAAATTTTGGATAATTCATCATAATTTAAAAATCAAGTTCCACATGTATAAACTAAAAACGTAGTTTTATAGTGTGGATATATAGATTAACACAGAATTCATTTTCTTTTACAAGTTATAGTCATCTTTACCTTGATGATAAAGGCTGAAAATCACAATTAATCCAGAGGTACGGATTAATAATATATCACTATTTTAAAATAAATGTCGATATGACTAATACTTAATTCTAATTAGTAGGATCAGAACAAAACGTATTAAAAAACACAAAAAAAAATTGGATTACCCATAATTTATCTTAAATATAGACAAAACATATTCAATATACCAAAAACATAATTCAGTAACTTTTCTCAAAGCATATCCTATATGCCAAAACCACAATTCAATAGCATATATATATATATATATATATATATATAACACAGTTTAATTGCATACCTCTAAAAAATGATCACGTAAAACACAAGCATAATTGTTGCAATTCAAGAACCATATTTATATGGTTAACCCGATTTTCATAAAATATGAACAAAAGTCATATATCCCATATATTAAAGTAAAAATTTTAAGATTTATTTTTTAATAAATAAAAATCGGAGAAATATCAACCACTTAATTAACTAAATTGAGACTTTAGCGACAATTGCACAAACTTTCTAGTACCTTAGAATTTAATAATAGAATTCACAAATGAAAATTTAATAAAGAAATCATAAACTAAAAAAGTATGAATTTTTATTAATTATCTTATCACATTTTAGTCATGTGATGGTCACCGTGACAGTTTAAATATATAATAATTTTACAATTTAATATATGAGTTCAAATCATGTGACTCCATTCTCATATTAAAAATAAAATAAGTTTAAATATGTGAAAATTTAATAAACTTTATAAACTGAAATTGGTTGAATTAAATTATAAATAAAATGGTTGAAAATAAACTTAAACAATTAAAATAAAAAGGTTTTGGCATTTGAAATTTTAAAAACTTTCATGATGCATTTAAAAAATATTACTGCTGTCTCATTCATTTTGGCATGGTTTAATACTGCTCCTGAACCTACTGGTAAGGAGGTGTGGCACTTGACATTTTTGTTACAGAATGGTATATTGTGTTTAGTGGGAAGGAGTGAGATGTGCTAAAAGCTTAATCAACTTCCGAATTCATTGTTGGGGAAAAGCAAAATGGGCTGTCATTCCCGATGAGTTTGGTGATATTAAAATCTTGTGTAATCCTATTAAAGCTGTGCCTTGGTATGTAAACCTGCTAAGCCTCTTGCCTTTTGGTCCTCTCCCCCTTCAAATTGGCTTAAATTTGATATGATATTGATGGTTCTGTTAAGTAACAATCTCAGGCTGCTGGCATCGGGGACATTCTGTGAGATGATGATGTTGGAAAGTGATGGCTCAAAAGCAGCAAGTACAGCTCAGCTTATCCCCAATAAGTGGCTTCTGCTTCAAGAGAAATTTAAAGAGAAAAAGGTTAATACTATAACAGACTAGACTACTAATAAGAATATCTTTCCTTTTCAACTCTAGCCCCCATTCCCCACCGACAAAGCTCCAACTCCCCTTTTTCTTTTCTTTTTTGTTCAACGACAAAGCGCCTACTCTAAATCTAAAGCAGCAAAAGAGAACAACTAAAGTAAAAGATTCATTACTTAGCAAATAAATAAATAATTAAATAAGATACATTGATAGATGGATAGATGCTGGTCTTTCCAGGCGCACAGGTTGGGCCAATTTCAGTTAATCGCATTGTCTCATATATTCTTCTCAGCTTGGTGTTGTGCAGGAAATTCAAAATGGGAGATTGTAGGGGAGATAGACTAAGAGCATGTTGTTTTATCATTATCTTGGTTATGCTACTTGTGTGCTGCTGCACCAATGGAGAAGATCCATACAGGTTCTATACTTGGAATGTCACGTATGGTGATATCTACCCTCTTGGAGTGAAACAACAGGTTCCTTTTTCGTATTTGTATTTTTCTTCTTCTTGGTTCCTTTTCATATTTACATCTGATGTGATGGCAGGTGATATTGATAAATGGCCAATTTCCGGGACCACAAATTGAAACCGTGACCAACGAAAACTTGATCATTAATGTCTTCAATAGCTTGGATCAACCCTTTCTCATCTCTTGGTTGGTTTCCCTATCCTATCCTATGCTAAGACTAGATCTATTTTGTTGTGATTGTAAGTTGTAACACAGGAGATTTGATTGAATAAACAGGAATGGCGTGCAGCAAAGAAGAAATTCTTGGCAAGACGGAGTATATGGCACCAACTGCCCCATCCCTCCTGGGGGGAACTTCACCTACACTCTTCAAGTGAAGGATCAGATTGGCAGCTACTTTTACTTCCCATCACTCGCCTTACATAAGGCTGCTGGCGGTTATGGTGGTTTCAGGATTCTTAGCCGCTCTGTTGTTCCTGTTCCTTTTCCGCCTCCTGCTGCAGATTACACCATTTTGGCTGGTGACTGGTACAACAAAAACCACAATGTATGTTTTATTATGTTTATATATTCCATTGCTCTTTCTTCCGTTTCATGATTTTACTCTTGGAGCTCTACACTCCACAGGACTTGAAAGCGATTTTAGATAGCGGTCATGATCTACCCTTACCTGATGGCCTTATCATTAATGGCCGTGGTGCTAATGGGTATACATTCACCGTTGATCAAGGTAAGAAATCATGGCAGCTTTATTTTGGTTGGGATTTGTGTGCATAGTAATAGTCCTGGAGTTGGCTCATGGAATGAGTCTCTGAGGTTTTGAGCAGGCAAGACCTACAGGTTTCGCATATCCAATGTTGGGATTACAACATCCATCAATTTTAGAATCCAGGGGCACAAGTTGCTGTTAGTAGAGGTAGAAGGAACTCACACACTACAGAACACTTACGATTCCCTTGATATTCACTTGGGGCAGTCCTTGTCTGTGTTGGTTACTGCTGATCAACTGGCTCGAGATTACTACATTGTGGCTTCGACCCGTTTCACTTCCCAGGTGCTGGCCACTACTGCAATTCTTCATTATAGTAACTCAGCAGCGGCCGTTTCTGGTCCTCCTCCTGGGGGACCAACTACTCAAATTGATTGGTCCCTTGAACAAGCTCGATCTATCAGGTATTGCTTGCACCGATTCCATTTATTTTCCATTTTTCCTATCAACTGTTACAATCCACTCCACACAATAAAGCAATTCACAGGTGAGATAATATAGACTTCCTTGGCAAAGACTATCCTGTCTTCTGGTATATGATCTCTTCTTCAGTTTTGGTCGGATAATTTGTCCTGTTGAATACTTGTTCTCTGGTTAAATTTGTTAACTTATGCCAAATATCAAAACTAGGCTCAATCTCACAGCAAGTGCAGCAAGACCTAATCCCCAAGGCTCATACCACTATGGACTGGTGAAAACTACACGTACAATTAGACTTGCAAGTTCTGCTGCTGTTATCAATGGCAAGCAGAGGTATGCTGTGAATGGTGTTTCCTTCATCCCAGCTGACACCCCGCTTAAACTAGCGGACTACTTCAAAATCTCTGGAGTATTTTCCCTTGGAAGCATCCCAGATGCTCCCACCGGAGGTGGTGCCTACTTGAAAACTTCTGTCATGGCTGCTGATTATAGAGGTTATGTTGAGATTGTTTTTGAGAATCCAGAAGACACTGTGCAATCATGGCACATTGATGGTTACAGCTTCTTTGTTGTGGGGTATGTACAAGTAAAATACTAGTATTTGAATTTGCTTATCTCACATATGAAGACAGATGTAAAACTTTTTACATTTTGCAGGATGGATAGGGGGCAGTGGACTCCAGCAAGCAGGTTAGGTTACAACTTGAGAGATGCGATTGCACGTTGCACAGTACAGGTGTATCCAATGTCATGGAGCGCAGTATACATAGCTTTGGATAATGTGGGGATGTGGAACGTAAGGTCAGAGAACTGGGTGCGGCAGTACCTAGGCCAACAGTTCTATCTCCGCATTTTCTCAGCTGCAAATTCATGGAGGGATGAATATCCAATTCCAAGGAATGCGCTTGTATGCGGTCAGGTGCTAGGCCGACGCAAACCAAACGAAAATCTTTAACACACTCACTCTACTGTGTCTGTCGTCAAAATTCATACATGTACACTCTATTAACTGTTAGCCGTGCTGCCAAAGGTTTAACTCAACTCAAGCCTTGTACCCCTATTGTTTGCTCTGTTTAACTCAACTACACTGTCAATTTAGTCTTTACATATATCTATTTATAGCTATACTTCCTTATATATTTCAAGAAAACAAACTCTTATTTCCAACACTGATTTAATACATTGAAGGACTGACACCCAATTTTGGGACAACTAAAAGACTAAATTTATACATATACATATATAATATATGTATTTCAATTAATATAGTTTGTTATGTCTCATAATGTAAATTATGTAGAATAATTGTGAATTAGTAAAAATAAAAATATATTATAAAACCATAAAATTTATGGTTCTTATATAAAATTAACTTTCAATGTCACAAATAAAAATAAATTTGTAAAAAAGATCGATTACACAAGGTACAAATGTTGATGGTTAGATTTTCTAGAATTAAGACTAAATTGACAAAATGTATAAACGCTAAGGATTAAATTTATTATTATCCCAATTTTAAAACTTGCCACAATTAGCCAACTTATGACAAAAAAAAAGATAATATTGAATAGTTGGGTGACTATTTTGTAATTTTTCATAGATAAGTGACAAAAAAAATAATTTACTAATAGTTGGGTGACTACTAGTGTAGTTTACCTTTATTTTAAACATATTTTATAATATATTTATTTTAAGTATATATTTTAAATAAATTGTTTAATTAATCGAACTGATTTATGTTAAGTCAATTCGGTTAAGTCAATTTATGTTATAAAAATTGATTAATTTAATTATCATATATGATAGTCACTTAAGTTGGAAAAAAAACTAATTAAATCCAGCGAATTAACCATACAAAGGTTGGTGTTAAGGTGGTTCCAGTGATGATGTTCATGGTATTCATGGCTTTTGATTTAAAAAAAAACCCATAGACGATGCCAAAATGTTAGTGTCTTCTTCAAGCTAGTAAGGATATAGGCCGAGAAAGGGACTTGAAAGATGGTTGAATCTACTAAATGAAATGAGGTGAGCTTAAAGGGTATCCGAGTTGACACTACGGTCGTTCTTCTATACTTAAAACAATTTAAGGCTCAAGGGATTTTAAGAGAAGATAAAAGGGGATGAAGATGATGGAGTGGACGTACGAAAAAATACCTCCCAAGGTCCTTTTTTACTTCTTTCTTTTACGTGCCAGTTCTCTCATTTTTCGGGTTCAAGGTGCTTTGCAATATGCTCCTTCTCTTTGTTTCATCTGTTTGCTAAGTGTCATGGTCCGAATATATTTAATATTGATTTTTTGCAGTGCAAATGTTTTGTGAGATAATATTTGATGTATTATCGGTGTATAAATTACATACACCGTTAATGAATCACATTAAGCAATAATTAAAATGATAAAAGTCTTTGAAGATTAATAAATAAATATTGATAAATTTATTTAATCATAATTAAAAGTAATTAAAATGGAGTTATAAGTCGTTAAAGATTTTATTAATTGATGAGATGATTTAATATAAATTATTGATAGTGCATCAACTCTTAACATCTCATGTTACCTTTTGGGCTACTAGATAATTATATAGAGTCTCCCAATCTGAAAAATATGAAAAGATGGAATTTTAAATATCCAAAAACTATAGGAACTAAAAAGGTAATTAGACGAGAGAGAGACATGGTGACGCACAGCGATGCATGGAGGGGGTGATGTTGGGATTTCGGGTAAATAAATGGGGGCATTTCCCTCCACACAGATGACAGACCCCAACCCAAACCCAACAAATATGAATTATCCTATTACTCTGCTTCTGTTTTTCGCCACACGATTTTCTCTTTTTCATTTTGTGGCCAACACGATATCATTGTCTTCACTTTTCTCTTTAATCCCCTATCTTGTTTCAGCCCAAGGATCGGAGCCATGCTCCTTCATTTCTCTCCTGCTTCTTCTACTTCTCCACCTTCCCCTTCTTCTTTCACCTCCAATTATTTCCTCCACAGATTATCAATTTCCAGACCACCGTACTTGGAGTTCCCATTAAAACCCAGAACCCATCTCTTTAAATCTACCTCTCCTCCCGTTTCTTACTCGACCAAGACCAAGTTGTTGTATCCTTCTGCCAACAGGGCTGATTTCAGGTCATACGCTCTTCCTGGATTTGATTTCGGGAGCGTTGAATCTGTGTTGGAGGCCGCTGGCGTTTTGACTGCCATCATTGTTGTTCATGAGACAGGTCACTTCCTTGCTGCTTATCTCCAGGGAATCCGTGTAAGTAAATTTGCGGTTGGTTTTGGTCCAATTTTAGCCAAGTTCAATGCCAACGATGTAGAATATTCTATTAGAGCTTTCCCATTGGGTGGATTTGTGGGGTTCCCTGATAATGATCCGGACAGTGATATTCCTGACGACGATGCCAATTTGCTTAAGAACAGACCCATATTAGATAGGGTTATCGTCATCTCTGCTGGTGTTGTCGCCAATATCATTTTTGCCTACGCTATCATATTCACTCAAGTCTTGTCAGTTGGATTGCCAGTGCAAGAGCCATTCTCCGGGGTGCTCGTTCCTGATGTCAGACCCTTTTCAGCTGCTTCCCGGGATGGCCTTCTTCCCGGCGATGTTATCCTTGCTATTAATGGTATTCAATTGCCAGAAACTGGGCCTCGCGTGGTTTCTCAGGTTGTTGACATTATAAAGAAAAATCCCAAAAGAAATGTGTTTCTAAAGGTTGAGAGGGGAAAGCAGGATTTTGAATTTGGGGTCACCCCTGATGAGAACGTTGATGGAACTGGAAAAATTGGAGTCCAGTTATCACCGAACATAAAAATAACAAAATTGAGACCCGATAATATCTTTGAGGCCTTCAATTATGCTGGAAAAGAATTCTGGGGTCTCACATGTAATGTTTTGGATAGCTTGAAGCAGACTTTTATGAATTTTTCACAATCAGCAAGCAAAGTGTCAGGTCCTGTCGCCATTATTGCTGTGGGTGCTGAAGTTGCAAGGTCCACTGTGGATGGGCTATATGAGTTCGCTGCTCTACTAAATCTTAATCTTGCAGTGATTAACCTTCTCCCTTTACCTGCACTGGATGGGGGTTCACTGGCCCTGGTACTTTTAGAAGCAGCTAGAGGCGGGAGGAAGCTTCCTCTAGAACTGGAGCAGCGGATTATGTCATCTGGTATCATGTTTGTTTTACTCCTTGGCTTGTTTCTTATTGTGAGAGACACACTAAACCTTGAGTTCATTAAGGACTTGTTATGATTATCAAATACCTTTTTGAAGTTTGGACGGCGCTTGGGTTGAAGATTGAGTGGGATGAATTCCATCCATGCCTATGGTGATGTCTTGTAAAGAAGATGAATTTGGTTTATAAGACGCTTGCATAATTATTCTTGCTTCTGCAAAAGATGCTATTTTTGCAGGTACTTGTAACTTATTGGCGTTACGTTTGATTCCATGAAGATTTCTATATTCCCCCACACTGTTAAGATTTGTTTGAAGATAGACTTCAAGAACTTGTTTCTATCACATGATAATGTCATTGAGGTTTACATACCAATTAAATATAATTTCATGGTAAGAGTAGGAACCTTGAATTCGATGTCAGCCGATCATTCGAGTTCCAAGAGAAAGATAAGCTCATGTTTTCTCCAAACTTACTCTTTTTTTATGCTTTTCTCGTCGTAAAGGTTGCTTTTAATTTTAATCCATTGAGTACTTTCAGCTGGTATATAAGTATGGTATCAATTGTCCAATTTGGTGTCTCTTTTGGAGCAAGTTTCCCATAAAAGCTTGATGCTTAGCCTCGGGAGGCATGTATGTTGATAGAAGAGAAATGAGGAAACATTGGGCACGTACCGACTGCGAGATTTGATTGATGCATACAGATACAGTAGAAAGGCAGGCATTTAAGTAGGCTGGACTTGGAAGAAAATTGAGGGTTAACAAATTAACAATGCATGGTAAAAGAGGTAGGCATCCATCTATCTAATCTAGATATATAAGATGAATGAGCTTTTTTTGTGGTAATCATGAAATTGATTTCTTATTCCGTTTTACACTTACCATCAACTCAAATAGAGAAGGGATGCATTCAATTGGTCTTATTTCATGCCTTTTTCACTCGGACTCTTGAGATAGATAGAGGTCTCTCCACTCCATGGAATGCTGCAATCTTGATTGATGAGGCGTGAGAAGAGTTGATGGTTGAGATAGGCTATTCATTTTGAGGCCTAATCGAAACAACGCTTCTGTTCCCTCCCCTCATCCTCCAACTTCATTCACGCTTAACTTGGCAAGAAATGGGCACCCTTGCCTCATCAACCTTTATTCTAGAAAGTTGATGTATAATTGGGAATATCGATGTTGTATTAGGCTCTTACATTTAAATTTTTAGAGAGAAATTAGAAAACAACAGTCAGCAAGTACATGGATGGACACTCACTCAGCCATACCAGTTTTTCACCTTATTATCCTATTCCCCTTCCCCCCCAAATTCGTTCCTCGTACTAAACTTCGAATTCTATTGGGGGCAAAATCAACTAGCGTAGGATCAGTCCACAGCATATTAAAGAAGAAAATAACAAAATGCATTGGCCTACTACTCCTTCCTGTATCCGATTCATAGCTGGTTGCAACCTCAAAACACTGTAGGACACCCTGATGTACGGTTAAGTTTACAACTTGAAAGTACTCTTTACCTTGAAAACTAAAATGAAATCATCTCTCCAAACTACGAATCCTGCCTGGAATGAAGAAAAAAAAAAGGAGAGAAATGAAAACAAAATCTTATCTTGGGCTTGGGCCCCAGACAACAATTCCTTTCTATCTTCCTCGCGTTAGCATTATCATCTAGAAGCACATGGTCTGCCTGCCATGATCCTACCAAATGCACTGCCATTTTTTCCATCATATAATTTGCAATCTCTCACATTCACATGGCGTTATGTATATAAAGCACCTAATCTTTAAAACCTGCATCAACCAAGACTGCATCAGTACGCGTCACTTCCATCTTCATATAATAAATGCAAATTCACTTACTAACTAGATAGGACAAATTCTTCTGATGCTGCAGCCTTAGGAATCTTCTTATCAGTTTAATAAACTGGTTCTTATAAAACAAAGAAAGAAAGCAAGACACCCAAGAAAATAGTTATATTTCCCTCATTAATGGTCTTTTAACTGCTAGATTTCCCAACATTCTAGCCAGAGAGACAATGCCCTTTGAAACAACATAAAACATGGAAGAAAATGAGGCATCTCCAAACAAAGACAAGCTAAAACATGCTAGTTCAGGGAGAGAGAGAAATAGTAACGATCCAAACCAAAAGACAGGAAAACCCCAAGTTCTCATTAAGTCAAGCTTCAGTTTAGTTTCCATGCCAAAAGAGTGAAATTCCCTTGCATGTTTTCCTATAATCATTAGGTTTGAACCAAGACATTTTGAGATATATTCTGCCATAAGTGGGGCTAAAGCCACCATGTACACTGTTGAACAATCAAGTACCCCAAAAAACCCACCTATAGCTTTCACAATTTGAGAGATTCAAGGGAGAGGACCACCCATTGGGATGAAGCATATTTCATCTTTGATATGGTACCGGTCATAGCTTTAATTTTGGGGTTTTTTTTTATTTATAATTTTTTATGGAAGTAAAAGAAATGAGTAAAGAAAAGAAAAATAAATAGGACTCCTGACTAAAAGTGCCACATCATCATTTGCATATTTCAAATTTCCGCGCAACATGCCACATCACAATAGTCAACAATGATCTCATTAGTGTTGACAGAGAGATTCTAACACTAGTATTGATTGGGCTTAATTTTGCAAATTATGGAAATAGGAGGACTTGGTTTATATAAATAAAGTTATAGGAACAAATCCATTGTTTCACTTAAGTACAAAGATCAATAGTACAATTTATCATTGAAAAACATATCATTCAAAATTCTGAAGGAAAACAAACCAGCTACTATCATAACCAATATGAAAGTTCTACACTTCATCCAACTCAAGTAAGAACAGGAAAAAGAGATCAACAGTAAACTACTCTAAGAACACCTAAAGTTCTATCCTTCATTCAAGTTAAGTTCACTCTTCGTCCTAAATCATTATGGTATGTCCAAATCGAATTTGTAAAAACACGACAGTCATGTCAATGTCCAAAATCAAAGGTCAAAGTCCTTATACCATAAGGTACAATCAAATTGTCAACTAGCTTTAGTATGTTTTCATTCATAAATTGAAATTATCCTCCAAGTCATGGAAGCAGAAATGCTGAGTTTTTAATCACTTGTTCTTTCCCCTTCTCCCTTTATGTCCAAATCAAGCATGCCCTCAAGTCAGTGATCAAAATGATAAGAGAAAACAAAAACAACATAAAGAATGGTCATCAGAATAACTATTTAGTCTTCTAGACTTAGTAGGATTTGATTCAAAAGTTTTAAGTCATCTCGGTCATTCAGGAACTAAGTCTTAGTGTTTTGGATTGTTCTATTCATAGTATGTCAGAAACTTATATGATAACACACACCTAAACAATAATTTTCAGTTGAGTGTTAGTTAATATATAAAGTTCAAAATAGTAAACTTTGAGCTTTAGGCATGCACACACACACAAAACAAAAAGAATAGATGGCATCAAATGGAAAACAAAAATGCGACTGATGTTAAAAACTGAAACTTTAGCAGAAAGGAATAACAAGGCTAAGGGACAATTAGCAAACAAGGTCCAACAGAGAAAATTAGAAGTAACATATAGCATAGATTGCAGATGATGGATGCTACAAAATTAAAGTTGTGATTGATTAGATAAGAATAATGTAGAGCAATTTGGAGTGGAACTATTGAGCATACCTTTGCGAGGATGGAAAAAGCGGGTGCTAAATCTTTCTACACCTTCCCAAATAGAGATAGTTTGTGAAGGCAACATGGTTGAGAGTCTTGTAGTGGCTTCTCTTTGAAGGTCGGAGAGGTGAGGAGGTGCACATCTATAGGAGGCAAGAGCAGGTGTAATTTTGGTAGAGACAAGATCCAGTGCCCGGGTTCTGGTTGTTTGAAAAGCTGGAATTTTGGAAGCGAAAATATATCAACACAAATTAAGATTGCAATAGGCAATGGGGAAAGAGAGAGTATAGAGGAGACCATGGTATGGAAGTTGAAAGAAGGAATTTGCAGGGAGACCAATGCCAACACCAGCAAGGGTTATACCCACACTGAAACCAATCCCACAGCCAGCTCCAACATAACCAACGACATCGGGGCCGAACCCAGGTCCCCATCCAACACCACAACCAATGCCTATTCCCATACCCCAAAACGCACCGACCGTCGGATGCACTGGGTTCCATCTTTCATATCTCCTGAACACTCCTTTTATGATCATCGGGTCCTGCGCATTTACCAAAAATGAAAACGCAAACTTCAATGTTGAGCTGTGGGGAGATTGGGCTATGGCTAACAATGGAATCGGAAGGAAGGCAAAAGACAAAAAGAACTATGGGTAAAATTAATTGTGGGAAAGAGTAAGAAGCATTACCATCAAATCAATCGCAAAATCAGCGTGCTCTAGCCTGGGTTTTTGGGGTTTGGGTTTATTATGTTCGGGATTATTTCTTTTTCATAACATTTTGTTCTCACTCCACGCCACACATGTTATCCTATTCTATCTTCTACCTTATCCTATTCTAATTTTGTAGAAAACTATTAAAATAGTCACTTCTATTTAACTCAGGTTACATTTTAGTCATTTATATTTAAAATGTTATGTTTTAGTCACTTACGTTAGTATATTGTAACATTTTAGTCATTGAACCATTAATTATTATTAACGGTATAATGGTAAGCTGATATAACACGTTAATTCATCATTTCAAATAAAAATTTAAGGTTAAATTATATAATTGATCTCATATTTTTTTTATTTTGAGTAATTTAATTTTTTTCTTTATTTTCCATTCTTCTACTTCTCCCTCTGTTTTTCTCCATTTTCCATCTCTTTTAACATAGTTTTTTTTTTTATATTTTCCATTTGTTAAAACTTTTTTATGTTTATGAAAAAGAAAAGATGAAAGCTAAAACTAAAATAAAACTTGCTTCGCTTATTCTCACTCCACAATTACAAACTTTAATTGTCCATCATCATTTTAATGAACCAATTTGGATCCTTTAATGACCTAGTCCACAAGCTCGCCTCACTTGAAGACCTCGACAATGGTGACTTATGACAGTCCACCCTTAAAAAGTTTTTTGATTCCGTTCCCTTAACCTCTTAACAACCCTCAGGATCATCTTATCTATCTTACCTATAACCTTATAACATTCTTACCCTCTCAAAACTATGTTGTTTCATGAATTCTTCAAACAAGCTCTATACTCTCAATGACTAAAATGATCACCATACTAAACATACCCTCAACTTTACCCAAACCAGTTTGGTTCCATTTTCCCTTTCTCTCTTCGGTTCATTCATGCTCGGCTTTCAATCAAGCTTGCTTGGGAATATCCAATAATGTTTAAATCAATTTTACTGTTTGTTTGATTTTATTCATCAGAAAATAAAAAAAAAAAAGAAAGGAATAATCTATATGATTCTATAAAAGTTTGGAAATGGAAAAAAATTATTTTGAATATAAAGAATTCAATTTATGCTTAGATTTGATTAAGGATATTATTTTTTATATTGATTAGTTAAATCCAATTTCAGTTTCAAAATTAGGTTATTTCAATTTGATTAAAGAATAATTGATATTTGATTTTGAGCGAAATTCAATTTAGGAATCATGTAAAAAAAACAATGACTTGATTTATTTGGTGAAAAATGATTATGTTTCTGCAGTGAAGAATGTGATAAAAGAGAAAAATAAAGATGGAGGAAAAAAAGAAAAATAAAGAAATAAAAGTATAGGGACTAGTTTTAACAAATGAAAAATATAGAAAAACTATATTAAAAGAAATAGAGAAAGAAGGAAAACAGAGGGAGAAAGAAGAGAATGGAAAATAAAGGGAAAAAAAAAGAAAGTTCAAAGAACATAAAAGAAGAAAAATTAAATTGCTCAAAACGAAAAAAATAGGGGCTAATTGTATAATTTAACCTAAATTTTTTGTTTGAAATGATAATTTAACGTATCAAGTGAGCAATTAATGCTCAATGACTAAAATGTTATAATACGATGACGTAAATAATTAAAACGTAATATTTCAAACATAAATAATTAAAATATAACCTGAGATAAACAAAATTAATTATTTTATTAGATTACTCAATTCCATAACATTTCATTCTCACTCCATCCACACATGTTATCCTCCTCTTCCAACTGCGAATGCCAATATACCACATTGATTCATAGCACAACCCATTAACAGAATGAATTGAAGAGGAAAAACCAAATTACTAATAATATTAGATTTTATGTTGTTTGCAATTTTAATTTAACTTTGCTGAAAAACAATAGATTGATTACACTAAATTAAAGACCATATATAAGTACATAAGCAAGCAACAATGGAGTGTGTTTATTGCATTTGGAAGTTGGAATCAGGATGTAGGGTGGAGACTTGCATCACTTAACAATGGATGATGACCTGATTAACGAGGCTTATTAACTTCAATCACGACTTTCCCAAAGTTAGAGCTTGAGAAAAGGGACCCTAAACTATCCGCAAAGCTTTGGATTCCTTCATAGATTTTGATCTTGGAACTTATTTTGCCTTGCTTTAGATAACCCTCCATCTCCACAGTAAAATCTGCAAATCTGTCTAAATAGGAGCCCACCAAAAAGCCCTCCATTCTTACCTCCTTCCCCACGATATTTAGTAGATTTCTGACCCCCTCCCTCTCTGTCCAAATCTGCATCATGCATGGAATTTGGAATCCAAGTAAGCTTGGGTCATACACTAGTACAATCAGCTATTAAGAAACATATATAGTAGAGACCTGGTTATACTGAGAAATCATTCCACAAACTGGAATCCTAGCGTGACGGTTGACGTGATTCAGGACTGCCTCAAGCATTTTACCACCCACATTCTCCAGGTATATATCAATACCACTAGGGAAGTACCTGCAAATCATTCTTCAATTCATGCTTAATACTAATAGTATACAATGTACGTTGTTAGAGTTGTGTAACCCAAATTTCTGTTAAAGAAATAAAATACATTGGTAAAATAGAGGATTTATGAGGGTAAAGGCTGAATATTGAGGTATGATACAAAATGCACAAGTGGTATCCATATAGAAGTTCACTTATTTTATTTGATATTGATTAGAAAAAGATATTTTAATCTTATTATATTATTTCTATTTGACATTGATTAGAGTAAGATTTTTCAGTTTATAAATAGATGTAATCAAAACTCTTTTTATATTATTTGAATTCGATTTTTCTCGAAAAATTTTCACTTAAAATTTTATATTTATATTTTTTTCTTATTATTTACAATTGTTCTATTGTCATTATTCAGGTTTAATTTTTACATTCGTAAATTAGAATTATTTACTTGCTCAAAGCCGCATCAAAATCAGTTTCTTTGTTGTAGTTGAATGCATCGTCGTACCCGAATTCCTCCTTTACGAGTCTCACCTAATTTAAAAATTAAAAAAAAAAAAAAAGGTGAATGTTAGATCAACTTATGTCGTCACTCAATTATGGCTCTAATTAAAAATGGTAAATAAATGTTCTTATATTTATGATTCTTTATTTTCAACTTCCACCAGTTATTTTTTTTAGATTTATCTAATATAAAATATAAAAACAACACATTCATGACTATATTAATTACTTTGAAAAAGAAAAAACAATTTAATCATTTTTAATAATAATTTCTTAACTACATTTATATTTGGTATAATGTTAAATTTAACCCACAACATTTACATCTTTTATTAATTTAGTCCTCTTTCTTCTTCTTCTTCTTCTTTTGAGTTGAATATGAATCTCAACCTTTCAAAAAAGAGTCAAATTGTTTTTTAATAGAAATGCTAACTAAAATAATAAAATTTTGACGATGTTGGTATGTAAACACGCATGGCAGTTCACATGCACTTTTATGCTGACGTGACATTATTTATCTTATATATCATATTAACAAATAATTTTAAATTTAAAAAAATTATAAAATTTTCGTAATTTTTTTTTAAAAAAAGCATGAAGTACAAGTGGATTTTCATTCGAGCTACCTGTTTAAAAGTTTAACATTTTAGTCAGTATTTTTGTTAAAAAAATAATTTAACTCTTTTGAAAATGTTGATAGTCAAATTTGTCTTTTCTTAAGAGATTGAGAGTCAAATTTAGCTAAAAAACAATTAAGTTGACAAAAAACATAAACATTAAGGATTAAATTTATGATTATGCCTTAATATTTCTTCAACGGCTTAATATTTTATTGACTTGTGATATAAGTTAATAAAAAATACTTATAATTTTCTTTCTTCTTGCCTTTTCTTCCATTTCTCTCCAAACCACCCTTTCTGATCCAAGTTCGTTATACAAATAAAATTTTACAAAATCTATATAATTTGTCTTTTGTAAATGTTAAGGGTTAGATTTATTGAAATTTTTAAAATTTGAATTAGAATGATAAATTTTGTAAACATTGAGAGTTAATTTGTTGAATTTTTTATTTTCAAGATCAAATTGATAAAATGTGCAAACATTAGAGGAATAAATTTATTATTAAACCAATAAAAAAGTTCATGTCCGTATTTCTGTCAAATTTCAAATGGCTATTAACATTAACATTTGATAACAAAAAAATTTAATTTCTATACTTTATCTAAAAATTTATGAAAGTGCGGACAATACTTTAGTGACCATTTCTATACTTTATCTAAAAATTTAATGGTATTAATAATTGAATTAAATTTTTAAATTTAAAAAATAAATAGGCCAAATTTCTTAAATTAAAAAAAACAAAATTTCAAATAAAAAAATACAATTTTTACATTCCAATATTTATGACAAAAATAATTAATGATTAAGCCAAAATCAGGCCTCAACTATTTCTATTTTTTTTAATTATGAAAACTTGTTTTTGTAATCACACATAGGGGCAAGTATTCGACCAAGTCGAGTTAAATTGAATAAAAAAATTTCGAGTTAGTCAAGTTGACTAATCCTATTTTAACAACTGAACTCAATTTTTTTTTTCGAATCGAGTCGAGTTAACGAATCTTACTAGTTATACTCAATATTGCGTTTACATTGACCGATTATTTAACTAGTAAATGAAATATAAGATTATTTAACTACATAAACAATATAATTGTTTTGCTTTTTAACATAATAGGTAAACATTTATCAAAATGATGTAGTTTTACATTTTCTAATTCGAATTTTCGAATAATTTGAATTGTATAATTCATATTCGAATTAAATCGAAAAATTTAAATTTTTTAGTTAAGTTAATTCGAGCAACTTAATTAACTCAAATAATTCAAACTATTTAGTTTAAAATTTAAAAATTTTATTTATTTTTTCTAATAGAATGAGATTATGCTTATCCTATCCACACATCTTTGCTTTAAGCACCATGCACAGTTCGCCACTCTCTTTTTCAAACAGACTAACTCCACTCAGTCTCAGCGATAACTCATCATCATTTTTTGACGTTGCATTCGAAATAATTACGCAATTTTCTGCGGTAATCAAGATGGAAACCAAAAACCACGCCAAAAAAAAGAAAAAAGAAGAAGATGAAGGAGGAGGAGGTTGAAATGGAGGAGTAACACAGAAGAAAAAAAAAAAAAAAAAATATATATATATATATATATATATATATAGCAGCAGAGTGAGTGAGTACCTTGGCATCAGATCCGGTGCTTCCAATGACTCTACAACCCTTGAGCTTAGCCAATTGCCCCGCAACCATTCCTACACCACCTGCCGCCGCTGATATGAAAGCGTTTGACCCTGGCTTTGCCTCTCCCAGCACTTCTATCCCCACCCACGCTGCAAACCCGGGAACCCCTACATCCATCCATCCATTCATCACCTTTATATTATATCTATAATTTTATAGTGAGAAATTCAAAGGATGGAGTAGTAATTATGAAATGACTAATCACCAAGACAACTGAGATATTCTGGCAAGGGAATTCCAGCCTCTGGGTCAATCTTTCTTATGAGGACACTAGATGGCACCACACAGTACTCAGCTACAGGAAAGAAAGCATTCAACACAATATCACCCTCACTGTACTTTTCATCCTTGGATCTCATCACTCTTCCAATTCCAAAAGCAGTTATCACCTGCATACATATATATAGGATTTATTAACGTCTACAGCTAGCTCGTTACAGACGCTAAGCTACTGCTAGCCATTAATTACTGCTTAGCTTAAGGTATGAAATGATGAGATAAATTAATGGGAGGAACCTGGTTAAGGCTGAACTGCGGAAAATATAAGCCGTCTTCTTGGCCGCTCATTCTGGTACGAAGATAAGGATCAACAGAGATGAAGAGGAGTTGAACGGCTACATGGGCGTCGGGTATGGAATCGAGCGATAAGGACAGCGGCACACTGCGGAGCTTTAGATGATCAGTGGTTGGAACGCCTTCGGCAGCGTACCCTGCTAAATACCATTCTTTGCTTTCCACAACATTCACTGCCATCTTCCCTTTTCTTCGCCACACACCACAGATCATGCAATGCTAGTGCTACCTATTTATTATCTCTTTACTCCAATTCCAACTAACTTCGATTTGTTTATTATATATCAATATTTCTCGTTTTCAAAAATTTAAAGAATAATTCAAACCTAAAGCGAAACCCTACTTTTTGGGCGATCAACAATCTATTTCTCTTTTAAGGTCTTACTCCTTACCTACTTGGGTAGGTATTCCTAACAATTACTATCATGGAGTACATAAATGGCTAGGTTGCATTTGGATTTAGATTTTATAAAACTTGAAATAATTTTGATATATTGTAAGTTATAAATATTTTGTAATTTGATTGTAATAATTAATTTGACTTTTATATAAAGATAATACAATATAAATTTGCTTAGTAAAAAACAGAAATTCTATATAAATAGTTTATTATAATATAAATTTTATCTAATATAACTAAATTGCTTATTATATTTAATATTTATGATTATATAATATGTACATATGAATTTTGTACATGGTATTTTTTATTTGTATGTAATATTTATGGTTATATGACACTTATATAGTTTTTATATATTTGAATTATTATCTACAATATATAAATATAAAGCATGAGTTTAGAAAACTTTTTAAATTTAATTTTTATTATTATTTATTATATTAATAGATTGATATTTGAATAATTTTATTTTATTATAAAATTTTAAATGTTAGAAAAATATATTATTAAATTTATAATTCAATATCCATATTTTACAATTAACCCAAACTCATAATCTAAAATATTTAATCTTAAACCCAAACTTGAATATTTTATCCCATTATTTAAATCCAAAATAAATTTATTATACTCCAAATTGCAAGCACAAAATAAACTCCATATATACCCTTTCTTCATCATTGGTACTTTTTTTTTTGTTATTGTTGTTTTATGGTTTAAATGAAACTTTGGCCCCCCAAAATATAACATTTTTGTAATGCCCCTAAAACCATCATGTTAAATTTGTAAAGTGTTATACTCAAAATGTGCATAATTGATTTATCGAGTAAATGAAATAATGACATTGGTGTTAATAGAGAAAGGTATTGGATACTGGAGAAAGCTGAAAAAGGTATTGTGAGATATAAATATGAGGTATTGACTAAATTATGAAAAAGTGAAAATGATGAGGTCAAAATGTGAATATTAAAAAGTTAAGCGGTTGAAGTGTAAATTTAAAAAGTTGAAAGAATAAAAGTGAAAATACCCAAAAGTGGAAAAGGAGATAAATGGAAATATAAGATTTGACCAAGGGCAAAATGGTCATTTAGTAAAAAAAGATAATTTGGGGAAATTTTACCAAAATACCATTGGATGTGTGGATGAATTATGGCCGTTAGATTTGTTTAGCCTTGAAGTATAAAATATGGTTCATTGGATTGTAATCATGATGTTAGTGATATTTTACACTATTTAATTAGTTTATTATTATTTTAATAATATTTTATTTAAATATTTTATTAATATTTTAATTGTAAAAAGTTAGTATAAAAGAAAGGAAAAACATCTTTTCAAGGTGAAGAATTTTCTTCATCTTTCCAAGGTGAGAAAGAAAAGGGAGAGGAGAGAAACTTTTTTTCTTTACAAATTTGTCATTTTCGGTCAATTTCATCTTTTTCACTCAAAAATATTGAGAATTTCCATAGCCACCAAAAAGTTGAGAAGAAAGTGAAGAGATTAAAAAGACAAGGTAAGAATTTAGTGTTTTCTTATAAAATTTATGTTTAGTTGAAGTAGAGATATGAGAAAGTGATTTCTAGTAAAGAAATTGATTATATATTTGAAGTGTTCATGAAGTAGAAAAAGAGAAGAAATAATGGAAGCGTTGGAAACAACGTGAAGATGGTGACAAAAGTGAGGAAGGAAGAAAATTAAAGGAAAAAAATAGTGAAATTCTAATAAAAGAGAGATAAGTACTTCAAGAATTTTACTATACTTATTAAAATCCAAGTACAAAATATATGAAATTGTTATATTAGTAGTTGCGAGATTAACTTAAAAATATTTGTGCTACTATTTAACTTGAAATTGATTAAAGTATAGTGAAGATATTCATTTAATTTAAATTTCAAAGTGAATTAATGTTGTGTAATGAAAGTATGGAATAAGTGATTAAATTGTAAAGTGTACAAATGTTAATGTGTAGAATATAATATTGTGAATAAATGCTTAATTAAAGTGTTATATGGTAGTGAGTTAAATTTAAAGTGATATTGAAGTGGATTATAGTGATTATGAAATTTTATATTGATAAGGACTAAATTGTAAAAATTTTAAAAGTGAACACGTGTACTAAAATATTGTAATGAAATGTTTAAATGAAGTGATATATAAAAGTGAAATGTATTCTAAAGTGAGGATAAAGTGATTATTTAATTATACATTAGTAAGAACTAAATTGAAAATATTGTAAAGTTAAGTGTAGTGAAATTAATGTAAAGAGGACTAATTTGTAAAGAGTGTAAAAAAATTAGAGGTATGAAATAAAAATACTCGAATTGACAATTCAAATGAAGTGTTTATGATAGTGAATTTAACTTTAAGTGAAATGAAAGTGATAATTAAATGAATATTGATTTTCATGAAAATAAGGACTAAATTGTAAAGAATGTAAAGTTTTATATGCTATTTGTAACACCTATAACCCATATCCATCACGAAAATATGATTACGGAGCATCACCGAATATGATTACGGAGCATCACCGTAAAAATGTAACTTCAAAACATATATTTTAAACATAAACATAATATAAATCATTCATATACATGCATATCGTCCCTAAATTGAGCCTTCGAGGCCTTAGAAACACTTTAGAAATAAATCGGGACTAAATTGAAAACATTTGGAACATTTAGGGAAAAGTTAGAAATTTTAAACTGCAGGGGTTACACGCTCGTGTCTCAGGTCATGTAATAATCGAAATAGGGGCACACGGCCGTGTCTCAACCTGTGTCCGTGCCCGTGTAACTCTATGAGTTGGGTCACACGGCCAAGCCACATGCCCGTGTGTCAATTCGTGTAACACTCGAAATGGCCTCACACGCCTGTGTGCCAGGCCGTGTGCTAGGCCGTGTAACTACCTGACTTGAATGCATTTGAAACCTATAGGGGACACACGGCCGTGTCGCATGGCCGTGTGTCATACACGACTGAGACATACACTCATGTCTTAGGCCATATGGACATGAAATTGGCCAAAATCAAGCCATTTCCATCACCCATTTCAAGCTTGTACCTTAACACAACTTGCACACATGACCAATGCATCACCAACATACCAAAACATGCATAACATGACCAATTCAAATGACCGATTTTCATTCAACCAATATGCCATATAAGGCACCTCAAAAACAAGCATACAACTTACCTATACATATGCATATTTGATCACATTGCTACCATTTCAAACCATAACATACTTGATCTATACCGTGTCAATATAAACTTACCATTTTCACCATTTCTTTCATACATCAAAAGCACATAAAAGGTACAATTCAACCATTACCAAAATGGTACAAAACAACCAACATATATATATACCAAAATCAACATTTAGTATTCAACTAAATCTTAAACATAAGTCCACCTATACATGTCATTATAATCTTGGCCAAACATCAAAAACTACTGATATAATCGTTGGATAATGTAATAGGTCTCCGACGAGCTTCTAAACCGATCGCGTAACACCCCTAACCTTTATCCGTCACCGGAACAGAGTTAGGAGCATTACCAGAATTTACAAATCAAATATAGAGAATTTTATATCATTATACATTCATATTAGGAACCAACCATAATAAATTATATTGTCCCTTATATGAGCCATCGAGGCCCAAAATATGCAATAGAAACAAGTCGGGACTAAATCGGGTACTCAAAGAATTTTTTGCAAAACCTCAAAATTTTTCTTAGGTATAAGGGACATACACCCATGTGGCCAGGCCATGTGGCTCACACGGTTAAAAGACACGCCCATGTCTCAAGCCGTAATGGTATTCGAGTTAGGAGTAGACGACCGTGTCCCAGCCTGTGTCCAATTTAAGGTGCTTACTGACTTGGGTCACACGGCCAAGTCACACGCCCGTGTACCAGGCCATGTGAACATACTGACTTGCATTAAATAAGGTGCAGGGGTCACACGGTCAAGCCACACGCCCGTATACTAGGCCATGTGAGAATATTTGAGCATTCTGTTTTGCAATTTTAAAGATGCAAGGGACACACAGCCAAACCACATACCCATGCGTGAGGCCGTGTGTCACATATGGCTAAGACACACGCCCATGCGTGAGGCCGTGTGTCACATACTGTCGAGAGACACGCCCGTGTCTCTGCCCATGTAGACGAAAATAGGTCATTTCCAAGACCACATTACTCACCCAATTTGTCTTCCACCTACATTAACACTTAAACATATTCACAAACCAATGCAAAACCTTCAATCAAGCCAAAATCAAGTCTTATGCATGACATATCAATACATATGACCAAGTGTCCAAACTTACCAAAATAAGCTAAGACATATACAAACATCCTTGTACTAATTATGCCATTTCAAACTAATCATTAATATACCTATATGATTTCCATCATTTATCCATTTCAAACACACATCAACCATATATAAACTTTTATATACACATCAAAATATGTCTATCACAAGTCATTCTAATGGCTAGATACAACTAAAACATTTTCATGCCAACATTTGCTAAATTACCCTATACTTGCCATTATAACCAAAAGCAATTTAATGTTTATACCGAAATGAGCCGAAGGATAGTGTGATGTTGCTTCGACCAGCTTCCAACTAAATTGAGCTTCTGAATTACTATAAACCAAAGAAAATAAAACAGAGCAATCACTTAATGCTTAATAAGTTCGTATAACATGAAATTTAACTTACCATTATTTCACATATAAGGTAAGCATACAAAACATATTCCAAACAACATGGCCAAAAGCTAACACATATCCTCAAAAAAAATCATGTTAGTCATATAAACACCAATAAACATGTTTGAGCTCATCAAACATCAATTTTTCATATTCATAACTTTCCACTTCTTGTGTTCATATATCAATTCCATATATTTCATGTATATACGAGTAATAATTCAATTTGAATTCATATTTTCTCATGTCAGGATTTTGCTCGTTGAATCATTCAAAATTTCGATGAATACTCGAGTAATACATACAAGGTATACAAAACTGTAATCCGTCAAATCATATACATGAATGCTCATGCAAACATGTAAACGGGAGGCTCTTTCGAGCCATATAACGGGAAGCTCATTCGAGCCATAATCGAGAAGTTCAAGCGAGCCAGTATCGAGAAGCTCCGGAGAGCCAATTAATCTGGAAGCTCATAAAAGAGCCTTTAAATCAAAAAACTCTGAAGAGCCATATATCGGGATGCTCATAAGAGCTACGATGTGTCCACAACACATGCAGGATCACAACCAATCGAGATGCTCTGAAGAACCATATAACATGAAGCTCATGAGAGCTAATAACGGGACGCTTTTTTGAGCTGTGGTGATCATAATTTCATCAAAATTCCCTTTACAAAAGTTGTTTATCTATCTACAACCTTTCATTTTCTACTATCAAACTTCATAATTCAACTATATTCATTCATGGTGAAACCCTAGTACTTTGATAACTTTACAAATTAATCCCCGAGATAGCTAGATTAAGCTATTACGATCTTGAAAATATAAAAATTATTAAAAACGGGACAAGAATAATCACCCAATTGAGCCAAGTAAGCTTGCTAACTTCAAGCTCTCCACACTAGGGTTTCCTATCTTTTATTTGGGAAAGATGATGAAAATCATGATATTTTAGTTTATTTTATTATTTATCATCTTTTTATCTTTTACTTTCCAATTTAATCCTTTTCTTTATTTAATTTTTCATTGATGACAAATCATACTTATCTACTAACTCCTCTTAATGGTCTATTTGCCATATAAGGACCTTCAATTTTGAATTCCATAGCTATTAGCTACTCGAACTCAACTTTTGCATTTTATGCAATTTGGTCCTTTCCATCTAATTAGACATGTAACTGATAAAATTTATTTATAAAATTTTCGTACAATATTTCAATCATAATGAAGACCCTAAAATAATATTAAAATAAATTTTCTTCTAGACTCGAATTTGTGGTCCCAAAACCACTATTTTAATTTCACTGAAAATGGGCTGTTACAGATCGAGCTTCCTATAATCCATAAAACATAGGAAAGAAAAATACATAAGCATATAATGCTTAGTAAGTTCGTAAAACATGAACATAACTTACCATTTCAATGCATAACCTTAAAATTTAACATGATACAATCCAACATAAGCTTGACATAAGCATAAGCATCATCAACAACACATGTTAGTGCTTTAACACATAACTCAATTGAATTATCACATGGTAAGGTAGATTTGCATGAACATAATACTATTGAATTCATACTTTCCATAAACATATATACATTTCCAAGAGAGTAGTTCATTATATCAAAGGCACGAGTAATTTTGATGTTAAATTCACAAGAAGCAAGGAGTTCAAGCTTGTTGGCTTCTTTGATAGTGATTGGGGAGGTTCCATTGATGACATGAGGAGTACATCAGGCTATTGCTTTACTTTTGGATCTAGTGTCTTCTCATGGAGCTTGAAGAAGTAAGAAATTGTGGCTTAATCCGTTGCTGAAGTAGAATTTGTTGCTACAACAACCACTATTAATCAAGCTTTGTGGTTGAGAAAATTATTAAGTGATCTTAACCTTGAACATAAAGAAAGCACAAAGATTTTCATTGATAATCAAGCTGCCATGCAATTTCTCATAATCCAGTATTTTATGGGAAAACTAAGCATTTCAACATTAAGCTTTTCTTCTTGAGTGAAGTACAAAAAAAAGGTAACTTTATACCGGTTCATTGCAAAACAGAGGAGCAGGTTGCAGATATCTTCACTAAGTTGCTTCCAGTAAGCAAATTTGAAGTTTTGAGAATAATACTTGGTGTTTACAGCAATTGAAGCAAGGAGGAGTGTTGAAGATTTGCTTTAGTTATCATAATCTAGCTAATTTTAGATATAATCATAACTCTTTGATTTGTTTCAGATTTTTTAAGATTTTTTTTAGAGATTATGATTATGTTAGTAGCCTATTTTTAGTTAGTAGTTGTTAACTTGTTTACTATATAAACACTAGTTTCAGTTCAATAAAATGGACGTTTTCCATTTCAATTACTTGACTTATGGTTTTCTTTTTTCAATAAGTTCTTCTCAGTTCAATTTTCTTCATCATTTTAGTTTTCTTTTCTGATAAAATACCAACATTCTTCTAGAGTTCTTGAAATGTTGCACCGTCCTTTCTGAAAAAAAAAAGGGAATTATTTAGCATTCAGTATATTATGCCATTGTCAAATAGTTGACAGTAAAATCATACAGAAGATAAAAAATAAATTAAAAAACACATTGGCTTTCTTTGTGGGATCATCTAGTTTGTGCATAGTTTACTTTTCTTAAGATACCAGACATTGTGCTCTCGCACGACCTTAGACCCTTACAAGAGCTTACATACACCTTAATGTCACAACAGATCATGGAAGATGGCTTGACTATTGACTATATTTTGGATAAATTTAATCATTTTCTTTCAATATTTTGGAGAAGAAATAAATTTGATTTCTCATTTTTTTTATTAACGGGGGTTAGAGATTTAGAACTAGAGTGATCAAAATGATAATAATTAAATTTAAAGGATTACTAAAATAAAAGTGTTTTAAAAATTAAATGATTAACTAAGTAATTTACCCTTTTTTATATATAGATTTGAAATTTTTATATTTTTATTATTAGGTTTTAAACATTAAAAAAATATTAAATTTATTAACCTTAAATCCTAAACCTCTAGTTTAACAAAAGTTTCGCGTAGCAAAATGAACCATTTCGAAATTGATGTTCACTCTGTCCAAGATAACTTTGACCAGAAAAACTTTTGAGGCCAATCATATTTATGCAGTTGATCAACTAGTTGATACACTCACAAAGGCCCTATTCAAACTTACCTTTGTTTGTCAACTTTTCAAATTAGGTGTTGTTGTACAACCATATTAAAAATATGAGATTGATCAAGTCTTTCTTAATTTTTATTTTTATTTTATTTTAAAAAAAATATATTTTATTGTTATTTAAATAAATAATCTTTATCTTAATATATGAATTGTTTTATCATCTTTTCCAAAACCTTAATTAGAATTTTAATAGAATGGAAAAAAATGGTTGTAATGTGACTTTCACATGTCATTAAAATGAAGAGGAGAATGATGAAGAAAAGGTTAAAAAAAAAACAAACACTCGGCTGTTGGACCACCTAATCATTTATCTACACATCTTCTGCGCTGCGTGTGAAAAAGGAATATATTTATATTCATACAGCGGACTTTACAATTATTAAAAAACACCGAAGTAATGAAACCGATAAATATAGAAATTGAAGGATGCGTTTTTTATATTTTTCGAATTAATTACGTTGGTGTTTTTTAATTAATTATATAGAAGCCAATAAACACATATATAATTAATTAATTAATTAATTTCGTCAAATTTAACGAATACAATACTTCTGCTTAATCTGAACAATATTATTACAACACAACTGATTGCTTTAAGGCTTACATCAATATCTATTATGATTTTCTATTTTATTGCATAACCAGGCAAAATACCAGTTTCTCAGCGTTTCAACTCACTATCATCCGCATTCCATTTTCAAACCTGAATTTTTTTAAATATATATTAATTTTGGCAAATCTCATGTGACGGCTTGATGGTCAAAAGTGTTCATTGTTCTAGGTGTGGCTTGAGTTTGAGTCGCACTAATCGTGTTAGTTATTTGGGTTTTATCTTATTATTGTAATTCACAAACAAAAAAAAAAAATATTTGTTACTACTTTAAATTGCTTATTTACTTAAAATGAGAATTGTAATGGAACACCGAACACCAAAGTTTTTTTACATAGTTCAATTTTCTTACATGCCAGAGAATTTGAACAATAAACACTAAACAATGTTTACAATCAAGTTTGCATTCTCTCACAAAAATAGTTGCTTAATGAACATTTTCAAATGCAACACACAACAACACATTAATAATTTCAAATTTTTTTCATTAAATTACCAAACTAAATAAAATAAATATTTAAACCACCTTAATGAAAACTTGCAGTTAACATTACCGAGTATCATTCAACAACTATCAACTCAAAGAATATTTGTTGATCAAAAGTACTAACATTTAATTATTTTCTTGTTCATGTATTATGAAGTTAGATGTGTTTTCATGGGCTATATAGGAAACTTATTATTCGATCATCTCTACTAAAACTAATATAAAAGTTGTTAATCGTCCAAGGTAATAATTGAAAATGGAAAAAAGTCATTCATCTCGAAAGACTAAAAGATATCGAATTACTACTTTCTTTTTATCTAATTATGAAGTATAATTCAATTCAGGTTCTATAAAAAGAATATGAGCACACAAAGGTTGAACGTTGTAGGCATAGTTTTAGCTGAAAATGATTTCGAAAATGGTTTTTCTTTTTTTAACTTCTAGTGTTTATATTTAAAATGATAATTTATAGGACAAAGAAAATACTTTTTAAAAATTCTAAAGGGTAAGACAAATTTTCAAAAATAGTTCCTTACATGTTTTGCACACGAAATATTGGCTTGATTGATAAAAAAAACCAAGTTAATTTCATGTGGAAGTACTAGTAAAAGTTATTCACGTATTGTCCTATTTGCCGCGGCTATGTTTCTTACAAGGCTGGCAAAGCTCACAAGAAGCTTTTGGAGGCTTGCGGGCTGGTAGTGGAAAAGGTGGCAACGCCAATATCGTTTGGTCCAGACCACTAGCATAAGTGCAACATTGATGCTGCTGTGTTTATGTCAGCCTGGGCGGTAGTGGGTGCGAGACTCGACAGGTTGACAACGTCGTTATAGAAACATATTGCAAGCGAGTGGTGGATTTGCTGACAAAGAAGCAGGTTGATGATTCAGATATCGCGCTCTTAATTTATGATTGTTCATCGATTCCAAACCTTCTCCTTCCAATCAGCACGTAGGCAAGAAAATAAGATGGCTCACAATTTGGGTAGCCTTATTGAGTACGGACTATTTTATGAAATTCTTAGTTGTATTTTGCATATTTTATTTTCCGATATTTATATCTGTAGCAATGAGCCTCAAAAGGTGATTTCATTTTGATATTTTTTGGGTAATTTATTTGAGTTTCCTTAGAAAAAATTTAAAATAAAGTCAAATAAAACTGAGTCTAAATTTAATAAAATATTAAAAACTTGTAAGTATTTCTACTCAATCGGTTAAATAAAAAAAATTAGAAAAATTGTAAGTCGATCTCAATTCAAAATATGAATTGAATTATATAGGACCCAAATGAAACGCGTTTTAATGTATAAAGTAGTATAAAATATAGTATCTAATAATCGATGAGGCTTGGTCAGAAAAGAACAAAAAATCCTGGATGGAGTGTAAAATAAATAAAATTTTGGACATTAATAAATTATTACATCACTGTCAAAACTGGGGCTCCAAACGGGAGAGACCTGACAAATGAAGGATTACAGACAAGAGCAAGATTTAAGCTGTAGATGGAGGGGAACATCATTATTTATTTTAATTAAACTTTGTTTGCTATTTTGTTATTATTACTATTATCATTATTTTTTAATGTTTTCACATGCCTGTACTATACTGTAAATCAATTTGGCAAAGCAAGAAAAACAAAAAAGTCCATGGTTTTACGAGAGCTGACAACTAACAACTTACAATTTAGAACTTAGAAAAAGTCTGCGACTGTGCCTCTACGTTTCTAGCAATATTTTCTTTTAAAAAAATAAAATAAGACCCTTTGAATCTTATGCAGAATAATATGTTGAATATCATAAATCATGATGTTATGGTTAATGCTAAATCAGATTAAGTTTAATGATGATGAGTTTTGAAGCGTTGTTTCAGCCTAAAGTACGTAGTCTAAAGAGGGAGATGAGAAAGACTTAGGCAACCAACAAGACGGTGTCTTGTTCGTCAAAGTTGCTTACGATTTGTGGGAGTGACCCCACAATCCGTGTCCTTCCCCTGGGTCCTCCTGGGTGAGCTTTGAATCCAAAACATAACACCACCGACATGGAGACCTAACTGTAGAAATAGGAATTAGAAAGGTAAGGGTTTGATGCATTTGCTGGGTGGGATCTGGGTTTTGGTTTTCTAAGTCACTCACTGGTGCTCTGGGTTTAAGTTGAGTTACCTCCAACTGGTGGTGAAAGTGGCCTGCCGCTGCCATGTTATCAACAGTTGGCCTATCGTAGAGTTGGCTATGAGAAGTTTTCTGTGTTTTGAATCAAGAGTGGTTTGTTTGGTGAAGTTTGGTGATTGATTGTATAAGCAGCTGGCACTTAAAACTCTAAAAATTTTGGTTTTTTTTTTTTTTTAATATTCGTAGAATTTCAATTTGATCACATACAAATTAGTGGAGTTATTAGTTTAGATGAATCCTGCATTTCTTTGAAGCTTTCATTATAGGAATCTTCTGAAATTTTTATTGTTTAATGAGACTGAGCGAGTATGTTGGCATATGTGAATTTATAGGTATTCTTAGTGTACCATCACTTTGATTTGGTAAATTGAATCGATGGCGACCACATCACCACCTCCACAATCTTCTCCTCCAGCTCCGTCGCCAGCTTCAGCTACCAGTCCACCACCAAGCACTCCTCCGGCTAATGCTATTCCGCCACCCTCTCAATCTCAATCTCCACCTCCGGATGTCTCTACAGCTCCACCTCCACTCACCTTGTCACCACCATCCCCTGCTGAATCTTCACCTCCACCCCTGCAGGCCTCCCCTCCTCCCCCACCTATTTCACCCACTTCCCCTCCTTCCACTTCCACTTCTCCACCGCCTTCGCCACCACCATCAAGCCCGCCACCTAGTCCTCCACCATCTGCACCGAGGCCATCACCTCCACCTCCACAAACTCCATCACCACCTCCACCAACACCATCTGCTCAACCGCCTGTTCCTTCACCACCACCGCCAGCACCGCCGCCGCGGCTGCCACCACCTGTTAGTTCACCGCCACCATCATCGCAACCTCCCCTTTCAACGCCACCACCATCACAACCTCCCCTTTCAACGACGCCACCATCACGATCTCCACCACCAAATCCACCACCGCCACCATCACAAACTCCGCCAACAGAACCACCAAATTCCCCTCCTCCGCCATCTTCAATATCTCCTGCCCCAACATCTCCCTCTAAGCGTACACCACCCAGTTCTCAACCAACACCTTCACCCTCTAATTCTACTCCTAGCTCATCTCCACCACCATCTATATCAAGATTATCACCTCCTCCTCCTCCTCAAGTTTTGACTCCACCAACTGATAATCGGACTGTAAATGCTCCTGGTCCAAGTGCACCAGAAAGTTCAGACTCAGGTAATGATGGCATTGGTGTAGGAGGTGCAGTTGCTATAGGAGTAGCTGTAGGGATCATTGTGCTTAGCCTTATTGGGCTGGCTGTCTGGTGCTTGAGGAGGCAGAAGAAAAAGAAGCTTACTCGAGTTAATGGTGGTTATGTTATGCCATCCCCACTAGGCTCTTCCCCGAGATCAGGTAGGTTTTTCAATCGTTGCAATGTTGTTTCCTTAACGTTTTATTGCTTACCCTACATACTCGGTTTCTTTGAGCTATGCTTCAACATTTAATTCCATTCTTCCAGAATACGATTTGTTCATACCCTTAGTATGAAATCAAATACTGCTTAGTGCTTACTGTGTGAAAAGAAACAAAACATATTACAGCAAATAATAGTTTTGTTGTCATTTTAGCTTAGTGATTGAATGCTTTGAAACCTACTTACGTATAGATACTGGCCACTGACATTGGGATTCTGTCCGGTTTGTAAAAATGAGAGAAAAGGTTGATTTGGATCTAGATGCTCATTTAATTTATCCAGTTGCTCTGGGAATTGTGGGTAAATTTTTTGATTTACATGTTATTGGAGGTAATGTTTTGATCGTTGTTATTAACATGCTTATAGATTCATCCCCTGCAAAGACGCATTCTTCTGCTCCTCTTATTGGAAGTAGTTCTGGAAGTGATTTTGTGCATTCACCACCGATGATTCCGGAACCTGGTGGCTTAGGCAATTCAAAGACATGGTTTACATATGAAGAATTAACCATCGCTACCAATGGTTTTTCAGACCAAAATCTTTTGGGTGAAGGTGGATTTGGGGCTGTTTATAAAGGTTGCTTACCAGATGGAAGAGAAGTGGCAGTGAAGCAGCTAAAAATTGGTGGGGGACAGGGTGAACGAGAATTTAAAGCGGAGGTTGCTATTATTAGTCGTATACACCATCGCCATTTGGTTTCACTTGTCGGTTACTGCATCTCTGAGAACCGGAGACTGCTCATATATGATTATGTTCCTAATAATACCCTTTATTTCCATCTTCATGGTAAGCGACATAAATGATCTTTGAAGAATTGACCCACTGCATTGGACTGCTAATCTCATATGTCTTACTCGTCGCCTTTGACAGGAGAAGGTATGCCAGTTTTGGATTGGGCAACACGTCTTAAAATTGCTGCTGGTGCAGCTCGTGGGATAGCTTATCTCCATGAAGACTGTAAGTATTTCCATCCAGATATCAATGGCCAAGCTTGAGAGTAGTATAACCTGCCAAAATGCTTAAAAACGGAAAATTTTATTTTCCAGAATTGTGTACTTAGCATTTAGCAACTAATGTCTGTTTTTCTAATGAACTCTATGAAAATTTTGGTGCGGGAATGCATTCTGATATCTTGACATCGTCATGCTGGTTTGGCAATGTATCAGAATTTACTAGACATGTCGCAACCAAACAGGTTTTTATCACACACAAAAGGAACAGGTTAAACCACCTGGCAGCTATAGGCTTAGGAGCAAATGAGTCTCTCTTTGATAAAAAGTGGGCAATTTAGTCCTTGTACAGTTAATTTTGAAGCAAATAGGTAAACTGTAAGGCTGAGTGTGAAAAATATGCTGATTTGTTGTGTTTTAAAGTGATGTGAATAAAAGGTGACCAAATTAGTCATTGTCGTGTTTTTGAGCAATGCTAAATTTCGGTTTTTCTCATTTTGGAAGTCACTTTGAAACACAAGTTAAAATTTCCTGATGCTCAAGTTTAACACCAATTGCTTCAAAATTAAATGTATAGGGGGCTAAATTGCTCATTTTTATAGTGGAAGGACTAATTTGCTCTTCAGCTTTTAGTTCTGGGACTTGAGGTAGATTAACCAAAAGAAAAAAGAACCAAAATAAAAAGAACAAGGAGAAAAGGAAGAATTTCTATTATTCCTCAGCTTATTCCAAGCTAGAAGAAGAATATATAGCAGATTCATCACCACTCTTATTTTTCTTTTATGTAAATGATATATTTTTCTGCTTAGTTTAGAAAAGCATCAATCATCCATCGTTCATTCCATTGCGGTCCATGGTGTAACCTTTTATATAGAATTTAGCTTCTTCAAGATTTGCCAAAACATTTCTCATTTCTCCATCTGTTCATTGTTTTTCCAAATGAACCTTGTGTCTGTTTCACATTATATATTTTATTGATTTATTAAATTCTCAAGTTTATTATTTATATCGTTTGGATTCTTTGATGATTATATTTCAGGTCATCCTCGTATTATTCATAGGGATATCAAATCGTCAAACATTCTTTTAGATAACAACTTTGAAGCTCAGGTATGGACGCTTCTCTTTTATCTGTGTCATTCCAAACTACATTCAGCTGTTGTTGCCTTAATGAGGCTATGGCCTTCCACTATCTATTTCCTAATCTACGTTACAGGTTTCGGACTTTGGACTTGCCAAGTTAGCTCTGGATGCAAATACACATGTAACAACACGTGTTATGGGAACTTTTGGGTAGGCTTTTTCTCTGAGGACTCGTAGGTTTCATTCTACTTGTTAGTAGCCAAAGGTATATGATCTTTCTCATTAACAAAAATATATCAACAATTCTTATGTTGATTGTTCAGATACATGGCCCCTGAATATGCATCTAGTGGTAAATTGACTGAGAAATCTGATGTATTTTCTTTTGGAGTCGTGCTTTTGGAGCTAATTACTGGACGAAAGCCTGTAGATGCATCTCAACCTCTTGGTGATGAAAGTCTAGTTGAATGGGTAATTTATTGATTTAATCACTCATTATTGTCATGTTCCAATTTCTAAAGTTCATCTTATACACAAGTATTAATCCATAAGAACCCAACTGTATTTTAGCAAAGGTTGATCGTGGTTTAATTTTGTGTTGCTTAATATAGTTGTAGGCCTTTGAAAATGAGGTAGCTTTTTTACATCCGTACAACCCCCCCCCCCTTTTTAGTACTGAATTCTCAATTGTGGCTGCTAGAGAAAGTCATTTCATTATTCATAATCTCCTCTTTTAATCACTATCTACAGAAAAATATTTCTTTTTCTATCTCTGCCTTTCCTTTTCTTTTATCCTTCTAACCTACTAGCCTAAATGGCAAAAACAAGCTTAGTTGCTGAATACTCAAAGGGCCAGATATTGCTCATATATTTTCTCCCTAGTTAGACTTCCCTTATTGAAACAAAAGTTAATCTTTTCACAGAGAGCCGTGGATGATAAAGGAATGTGTCCACTATTTATCTACTTGGCGTTTGCTTTTTTATTCTTTTTCTAAATCTAAATTGATATATTTAGACATGCATGCGGGTAACAGACATGAGAACATGGAAAATCTTCAAAGACATCTGAGGATGGAATGCGAAAGAAATAACCGAAACTTTACTCATAAAATCATCTGTATGCTTCAGGCCCGACCTTTACTGAGTCATGCACTGGATAGTGAGGACTTTGGGTGTTTAGCAGATCCAAAGCTTGGTGGAAACTATGTTGAAAGTGAAATGTTTAGGATGATCGAGGCTGCCACAGCTTGTGTGCGGCATTCTGCTGCAAAAAGACCACGGATGGGACAGGTAGTTAAAGTTTGTTACTGAAGAGATCGATAATAAATAGCATCGTGGTTTTCTTGTTTCCCATATCCTAGTTTGAATATTAGAACTATATGGAATTGGTGACATTGTCACTGTGACTTCTTACTTGAGTTATTTTCCTCAGATTGTGAGAGCTTTTGAAAGTTTGGCCACCTCAGATCTGAGCAATGGAATGAAAGTAGGTGAAAGTGAGGTATTTAACTCAGCACAGCAATCTGAAGAAATCAGATGGTTTCGGAGGATGGCTTTTGGCAGTCAAAATTACAGTACAGATTATTTTAGCGAAAGTAGCATTAGCAGGGGTAGTTGAGGAAGAATATGATCGAGTATTGACCAGGGATGAGGCTGAGCAATTGCAGAGCTGCATGGATGCCAATTTGAATTGGTATGGCTGCTGGAGTTTTGGTTTTCAGCTGCCGATCTCTGGAATTTTACAGCACCAAGATGTGGAGATAGTTTTAGACCCTCCAATATATTGTAAGGTGTAACTAGGTCCTGTTATAGTTTCCATGAAATATCATTTATGTATATTATTATTTGTTTTTTTGGTTTCTCCCCATTCAGCCATTTAACTGCTATTCTTTTGTGTTCTAAATAGTTGATGCCAATTTTGTTCCGGCTGAAGTTGAAACTACAATAAAGCTTGAATGCAAATTTGCTAAGATAACATTGTCAGTAGTTAGGGTCGTGGATTCCCGTTGTCTCTTGTAGAATCCTCTATCTAATAGCAAACAGAAAAGAGAAAAGAAAGAGGAGAGGAGATAAGCATGTGAAGTTGTAATTTGCATAGGGAGGTATATATATAAAATATGATATAATATTATAAAAGGGAAACTCAAGCAAGAGACCAAATAGAGCAGCAGCAGCTGCTAGACAATATCAGGGGTGGGAGCATGAAAGAATTGAACTTCTCTAAAGAATAAAAGGAAATAAAGGAAACGGAAACATCCAAATGCTTTGTATCAGAAACCAAGTAAGGTGCCTTCTTATGAAACAAGATATTATGACACCGAATCTAATCTGACCTAAGCAATGGCCTGGAACTGATATCACACACAATTCCTTTATTAGAAGCATTAGGCTATATATTATAGTATTCTTAACGTGCAATATATGTGTTGTACAAGGAAAAAAGGAAATTGAGTGGCGGCCTCATTTTACATTGCGGCGCGGGAGTTGGTTTATGCTTGTGGTAATGTGCAAGTCATGCGTCATGACTTGAGCAACGCCAATTGCCTCCCTGTCTGCCAAATCTGTTTGTCTTGCCTTGCCTTTGGTAATAACCTAACCTCCCTTCTTCTCCCCTCCAAACAGGAGAAGGAACTGATTCCTTAACAAGACATGATGACATGAGTTGTGAAAGTGCAACCAATTTATTTTCCATGGGCAGCCCTTTTTATTCCTTGGACAACCATATTGATGGCTATGGAGATGGGAGAGTGCAACATGCTTGCTGCTGATTGTATAGTCATATGCTGCTGTAGCCAATGCCTGATTCTCCAGATCATCATCTTTGTGTTCCTCAAATTTCCTGCCAAACTCATTAAGAAAACCAAACAATATGCCAAGAAGAAACTAATTGGACGGCGAAGAAAGGAAGGGAAGATGAAGGATGGATTATTTCAAGATAAAGTACAAGTAGAAGTAGTCACAAAAAGTTGCATGAGCATGAGTATAGAATTAAGGCAAGCTGGTTTTGGAGATGCCCAATATGGGGTTCAATGTTGTTGTATAAAGGAAGCTGAGAAGGTGTTGGAGGAGCTGTCTCGCAGAGGGGAGTTTGCATTTGGAAGCTTTTGGGGCAGATCACTCCACTCTGACACATCCTCCTCACCATCATGTCATCTACCCAACGGGAGATTTGATTTTGTAGAGTGCTATGAGTTAGTCGACATGTCTTCTTTCATTTCAGCTGCATCCTGCTAGCTCTCTTCATGATTTTATGACATTCAAAAATACTGGACAAGTCAGAAAATTTGTTTAGGGCGTGATAGAAATTAAATTATAATTTTTACGATTGTAAAAATATAATTCTACTATTTTAATAGTCTATATCTTTATAATTTTTAAAAGATTAAATTAAATTTTTATCATTTTTAGGAGGGTTAAAGTACAATTTTATCTTTATTAATTTAAAATATTTTAAAAATATTAAAGAATCTAATGGAAAATTTTCCATCCACCCCTAGTTTCGCCCTAACTGACCTGCTATTATTGCTACCCACCAATTTTCCATTATTTTTTAGCTTTGTACTTATTTAAATTAAAAACTTAAAATAGAAATTAAAATATCTGGAGAGAAAATGCGAAAAAAGAAAGAAAAGACCTCAAATTACAATGATCGCATGAAAAACATAGAAGTGCTTGCAATAGGATGTAAGTTAGGAAAATTGCGAACTTATTTTTCATGTTTTTAATTTAGTAGAGAGGGATGAATGCAGTAAATATAATGCGATTGTAATCATGATGTAACATTCTTAAGATTTCAATATCAGATTATGATAACATCACATCAAAATCTAAATAAATTTTAAGCAGGTTGACACAATAATTTCTATTTGACACCAACCATGTCCCAACTCCCACGCTAACTTTGTGCTTCAAAATATTTGTTTACTATTTTTGCCTTCCATTATACCTTATGAACATAATAAATATTTTAAAAAAAAACTTACTATAATTAATGATATCAATATTTAATAACATAAAATATTTTTTTATAAAAGAAAAACATAAAATAATTCCTCTAACTTATAAAATTTCGAGCCACTCGTTAAAATAATTTTATGTTTTTTTTTTAAAATATAAGACATAATAACAAATTTAGCTCGTTTACTTATTTTGTCACTTTCACATTTATTTTTTAAATTATTTTGGCCCTCAACTTTTAAATTTAGTCAAATTGCTTTTTGTGGATGAAAAAACTTATTGAACTATTAAAATTTCAATTTCAATGGGACTAATATGACAACCTACATAATAGTATATTTGTATTTCATTTATGAAGTGGATAATTTGTTGAACTTTTTAACATTTATCAAATTTTTATTCCTTTTTATTAACTTTTGAATATTCATTAAGGACATGTGGTTTATCATACGAATTGCCATATTGGTGCTGTAACGTCCCCACTTTAAAAAAAAAAAAGAGAAAAAAAATATTTATGGTAAAAGTCCTTGAATAAGTGATCTATAAATAAATAGTAATATAAGAAATTGTGATCATTTTTAGAAAAAACCATCAAACATGAAAATACAGAGAATTATTAGTAGGAGTATATGGTTAAATTAAAAATTCAGTATCGAGTTCAAAGATTAAATTGAATAAGTTAAAAAAAGCATAGAGACTAAAATGTAATTATCCTATTTTTATTTTAATAAAAAGGACTTAATAACAATTTTTCTATTACTTAAAAAATATCAAAAATTTCATGATGAATTTAAATGATATTTTCATTAAATAATTATTATTTAACATTTTATTTAAAATAATAATAATTTATTAAATATTATATATATATATATATATATATATATATATATATAAAGAGAAAGATAAGTTCTTTCTCAACATCTTTCTTAGGAAAGATTGAAAAAAGAAAAAAGAAAAAAGAAAACCCCTTTCATCATTTTTTTTTTCAATTTCAAGTTTAAGGTATGGTTTTTTTTTTTTACTTTTTTTTTATAGATTTTAAATATTTGAAGCTTGCTTTACATATATATATATCAATAATTTTTTTTATTAAGTATTTTGAAAGTTGTCATTAAAGGATATTGATGGAAGCTTAGAAAACTTAAGTGAAATAGATATATTTTTTGATAAGAAATTATTAGAAGATGAGTTCTAGCTTGCTAGATGTGTGAAAAAGAAACAAAAATGAATGAAAAGTTTATTTGGTATATTTGGTCATGTTAAAGGGGAAGTAGAGAACATTGGCCACTTTGTGTAATATTGGTGCTAAATGATAGCTTGTGAAGCAGTGAGTACTCTGGTGAAGACGAGATTGAAAATGGATAATCGAGTTGAAAAATATGCGAATTTCGAACTAGAAAACTTAAGTTACCAATATGAATAGTCATGCATATTTAAGTTTGTTTTTATTAGTTTTAGTTTTAGAATAGATAAATGATGTTGTTTTGTATTGAATTGCTTCTATTGTAGCTAATAACGAAGCGAACATCTTAAAAGAGAAAAGCGAAGAAAAGGAGTAAAGCGATTAAAACTTCGATTTGTGCTAATATCTTATTTTCATTACATAAAGCTTTAGATTATTTAATTTAATATGATTAGTTATATTTATTTTATTTTATTTTCATGAGCTTTGGATGAGTTTGAATAATTTAGTTAATATTTATAAAATTACGTTTCGAGATGAATACTATGTTTTTCATAAGACTAAATTAGCGAATTTATGCTTATGATTTGGATTTAAGTATTATAATTTTAAATGATTGAGTAAGAAAATATTAAATATGTTTCAAATTGGAAGCCTATTTTATATTAGGCAATATGTGATTTGAATATAAAACAAAATTGAAATGAGAATTATATGAAAATACAAATAAAATGGATCATGAAATTTGGTTTTTACCCCGTTGCACTAAGTCAGACTAAATCAAATATAGTTGGCATGTCATAGAGTCTTTATGACAGAGAATTTAGATCTCCCTAATTCCCAGAGGGTCAAGGGAAAAAAGGTCAAGTCGATCAGTTGTTATTATTGTTAGCCCCAATTCCCAGAGGGTCGTGGGCAGTCCTAATTCTTAGAGGGTCGTGAACTACTCTGGTACACATTGTTGCCGAACAACTTGAGGTGGTGGGTTCGTGTATCTAGTTACGAGTCTAAACTTTAGTACAGAGTCTAAATTGAAAGAAAATCAAAAATAAATCTTGAATTTTCATATTGTGCAAATTAAATTAATTACGCGATTTTGAATTTAATTAAAAAGTTTATTTTCTTTATTCGATTTGTCAATATCAAATTTTAAAGTTTATTAATAACAGAATTTTCTTTTATTGTAATGTTAATAATGATATTTTTAATCATGTTTTAGTTCATTTTTATCAATTTTGTCAGTATTTTATAACTAATGTTTTGATAAAACAGTAAATCGTAGAAATCTAGTTTATTGATATGTTTTGAGAAATCGTAGTGTTGGGAATTGATTTGGGAGATAATTTGAATGTGGATATTTTGTGAAAATCTAAATTTTGCAGGGAGTTTTATGTAAAATAGGCAGAAATACTGCCAAAATTTTTATAAAATAATTTTACCACTACGTTTCCATTTCAAATAAAAAAAATAAAAAAGTGAGTTGTTTCGACAATGAAATGTGACATTTTATGTTCGGATCTAACAATTGGATCGGGCATAAGGTGTTACAAGTGCAATTAAAATTTTAATTGTTTGGTAAATTTTTTCACCTAAATAAATATAATTTAATTAAATTTTAAAAAATAAAAAAATTACGGCCAAAGCGACAAAATAAGTAAACTTTAAGAGTTAATTTTTTGAAATCCTCATCAAAAGATATACATGTCACGCAAAGATTAAGAGAAGAAAAAATCATCCTTATGAAACATTCATCATAATTTCACTATTTATGTCCTTAACGGTTTTGCAATTCAACACCAAAATATTAACTTTTAAAAACAATTGATTTTAAGATTATATTTGTTGATGATTAATTAATCATCACACTTTTTACTATTTATGTCTTTTAACCTTACATCCAATACTTATTCAATATTAAAATTAATAAGAAACACATTTGTGTAGTTCATACTTTTTTCCAACCGATGATTGCACCTCTGCCCCTCGTTTGCTGTTTGCTGTTTTCTTTTTTCTTTTTATTTTCAAGTCTTATGATAGTCACTCATCACTATATGCACCATGAATTCCATAGCTATTGTATTTATTTTCATTTTCTAAAGATTGGATCTTGACCACATTAATTGCATTGGTTCAAGGAATTTGGGTCAACATTAATTAAAGAATCTTAACTATGGTCCACTTTTGAAATTTACAATTAATTATTTTATAAAAACCTTTTTTAATAATTAATTCCTTTTATTCTTGATATAAAACGTACATAAAAAATAAATTGTTTTAATAAATAAATATACCTATTTACATTAATTTTGTGATAATTATTTTTATTACTATTTTTGTAATACTACTAACTCGTATCCGTCACCGAAATAGGGTTACGAGGTATTATCAATCAAATCACATCATTTAATGAATATAACTCGTACATTAATCATTCATAATCATTTATTATTCAAACTCCATCATATCGTTCTCTATAAAGGCCTACGGGGCCTTAAACATGCTTTAGAGATGGTTCGGGACTAAACAAATAATATACGAAAACTTTGGAAACTTAGAAAACTTTTCAAGAATACAAGGGTCACACACCCGTGTGAACAGGTCGTGTGCCTCACATAGCCACAGACACGCCCGTGTCATAGGCCGTGTGGAAACAGGGCATACATACTAACTTGCATCACACGGCCGACCACACGTCCATGTGCCAGGCCGTGTGAAAACTGGAGGGTATACTGACTTGGCCACATGGCTGACCACACGCTCTTGTATCTAAGTCGTGTAACTCACTGACTTTAATTTTCATTAAGCTTCAGGGGACACACAGCCGTGTACCATGATTGTGCGTCGCACACAGTTGAGACACACGCCCGTGTCTGTACCCGTGTGGACAAAAATAAGCCATTTACAAGGCCATTTTGCCACCTAAATATGCACACCTATAACATATTCAAATGTTACCATTTCCAAGCCCAAAGGATAGCCAAAATCATCAACCAAATGCACAATTCATACCAATATAATTCCATCTATTCCACATCTTAATTCACTACCATTTACTAAACCAAATACATGCTAAAACAATATCAAAACAATATGGTTCACTTACCATAATTCACACATACATAGCTTACCATATAAACAACCAATTCAACATCTAAAATCATGCCTGTGACAGCCCTATTTTGACCCTAGTCGGGAAGTGGTTTCGGAACCGCTAAACCGAGTCACAGTAATAATTGAATAAAATAATTTGTGTCAAAAATATGTGCTCATGCATGTGTGAATTTTTTTTTATGCTTTGATTTTTGCAAATTGAATGTGTCTTGAAATAAAAAGGACTTGTGTGAGAAGATTTAATTATATGTGTGGCTAATTTCAAGAGATTTAGTATAGAGAGTTGTAAAATGAATGGATTTGCATGTCAAATATCCATTTTTCATATTAGTGGCCGGCCATGCTATTACTTTAATAATTATTTTAGTATTTTATAAAGTTAAATAATGTTTAATGGGTTGTTAACATATTAGATAATTAAATAATAAAAGAAATGGGTGAAAAGAACAAAGTTGTTCTTGGTTGTTCTTCATTGCCGATTCTAAAGTGAAAAGAGAGGAGAAATAGGCTTCTAGCATTCGGCACTTCTTAAGGCTAGATTAAGGTATGTTTAATTATTTTCTTTGAAATTTTTGGTGCATTTTTAGTTGATAGCTAGTATTCTATCTAGCCCATGGCTTAAATTTAGTTAAATTTGGAGGAATTTCATTCGGTCATGGGTGTTTTTGTATGAAATATTGATGGGTGATGATGTTAAGTGCAAATGGAGTTATTAGATGATAAAAAGAATAGCTTTGAGGATTTTGTGACAAGTTGGTAATCGGTTGTGAGATGTATAGGCAATTGTGCATTTGCCGAATGTGAATGTAGCTAATAGTTGAGGAAATTGTTGGATTAAGTTTAATTTGACAAAAAGCTTGAATTGATAGTAAATTATATGATAAGCAAATGAATTGAGTTATATGCTTGTAAATTAAATTGTGAAAGACTTTGTTAATTAAGTTAGAAGATTCGGCTTTGAGTATTTTATAATTTAAATTGAAATGTTTTTGAGAACATTAGTGAAGCATTCGACCATGATGCATATTCTAAGGAAAAGGTTGCTAAATGCTTTAAAGGTGGGACGTGAATTAGATTTATGATGGTTGTGTGACTTTGAATCGAAATTGAAAGGATGGTGTTTTTATGATAGTTATATATATGCCATATGTATGTGCCTTGTAATTATATAGACATTTGGCTGAATTTATACAAGACTTGATGCTTAAATGCTAGCTCTTGTGGATGAATATATGTGTGCTAATGTTTTAGAAATTCATGATAATTTTAATTGAGCACATGAAGATGTCGTATATGTGTTTTACTAAAGAAACTATATTTGGTTTAAGGCTTATCATCTATGTTAATTTCATTGCTTAATATGCCGAAAGTAATGATTGAGAGAAATAACTCTTAGTTATATGTATGTGAGTACCGAATGGTTTAAATTGAGACTATGCATATTTGGTTAATCAATGATTTAGTCGTGATTGGTGATGAGTATACATTTAGCCGAATGTGTGTGTGGTAGAGAGAATGTAATCCTTGTTTTGAATGAAAGTGTAATGAGCAAGTGAAGGGTATAGAGTTTTGATATAATTGAATTGTTTAACTTAGCTCAAGAGCATAGAGGGGCAACATCGGATAAGGAAAAAGCTAAGGTGACGGAGTAGCCGACCCGTAGTTACTCAGAAAAGTTCGAGGTAAGTTTTAAGTAATTTAGTTTAGCATAAAAAGTTAGAATAGCATGTTATAAGTGTATGATACAGGAATCACGGCTCATTGACCTTACTTTACCTAAATTTGTTTATGAGATAGTTGTGTATAAGGCATGTAGCCGAATAATCACTAGAAAATAAGCTATGATAATTAGATGGATATGTAATCCTTGTGTACATATAGACCAAATGTTAAATGAAAGTTATACATTATGTGCTTGTATGCGAATGAAGCAAATGAAATTCCAATGTGATAGACTTTGTGAAACGTATACCTGATGGATAAATATGCACAAAGGTTCAGTGATTTATATCCGGGGTAAGTCCCGAAGGCATTCGTGCTGGTGTTATATCCGGGCTAAGTCCCGAAGGCATTCGTGCTGGTGTTATATCCGGGCTAAGTCCCGAAGGCATTCGTGCTGGTTTTATATCCGGGCTAAGTCCCCAAGACATTCGTGCTAGAAATATGTGATTTTGCCGTAATAATCCCAACTAATGTGCTCACTACCCTAAGATAGTCAGGTATGTACCATATATATATATTGTAAACTAGATTCGGTTTAAAGTGTGGTTATTCATTTGGATTGTGCTGCTCCGGCCATTGCTAAGATTGTATGAAAATCTGTGATTTATTCATGATACATAAATTTTCGATTCAAGTGGACATATGTTAAAATTGGCTCTGAGTATTGAGTATATTCGGTTGAGGTGTGAAGTAACATGAATATGTGATTATGTGTATATGTATTAATTTAGCTTTGTAATTGTTTTGGATGCATTCGGCTAAAGGATGAAACTTGTTGGATAAAACGAAATTATTTGTGTGATATGAACTTACGTTTAAAGAAAATTGAATTGCCATGCATGAACAATAGTGGTATGTTTAGTTATGCTTATATTTGGTCAAAAAGTAAAAGCTAGGTTTTAAGATTACTATGCTTTAATTATAAAAGATTGTCTTGCTTGAAACTTACTAAGCATAAGTGCTTACTCTGTTGCTCTTGATTCTCTGTTTTTTTTTTAGATCTCATTCCTTAGCTACGGTCTCGGGAATCTCAAAGTCGAAGTCGTCCACACTATCTAAGCCCATTCGGTACTTATAGTATCTAAACTTGATGATGGCATGTATAGGATTGACTTTTGTAGATAAATAAGTGTCATTTTGATGATGTATATATGTGTATAGCCATGCGAAAATGGCTTACTGAGTTACCTTTTATTCAAATATGGTTTTAAGCTTAATAATACTAGTTCTGAATGAATGTGAAAGCTGTGTGTATTCGGTTACTAATGCTTGTTATATAATGCATTATGAAATTTATGCTCAAAGACTATGTATGATTGAATGAGAACAAGATGATTAAATGAGGAAATTTTGAGAATGAGGGTGTGTGCATTCGGTAAGTGCTTATGGATTGAAAGGTGCATATTAGAAATCATAAATTTTGTATTTGATAAGTTGGAAATGGAAACATGAGTAGAAACGAATGAGCTATAGGTTGCATAGATGAGTTTAGTAAATTTTCGTGCTTGTATGGTAATGCCTCCTAACCCTCCGGCGACGGATACGGGTTAGGGGTGTTACAATGCCACAATTAGGCATTTTTCAGACATTTATACTCCACAAATCAACTAACTATTTCAGCAACTATAATACCATAATCACAACCATACCAAAACATACCAAAATAAGCTATCACTCATGGCTATATATACAAACTAAAACATATACATTTACAAGCCACTTTAAATGGCTAATTTCATAAGCATCACAAATACCAAAATGATCAAAGTCCCTATACATGCCATATACTCAAAACATAAACTCAAAAATACCAATTTGATAGTTGGATAATGTGACGATGTCTTCGACGATCCCCGAATCCAAGTTAGCTCGATAACACTATAAAACACGAGAGAAATAAATGAAGTAAGTTATAAAGCTTAGTAAGCTTATATGAAATAAGTTTAATATAATCATAAAAACATAATCAACAATTGATCAAAAATACATGAATTCACATCAACAACAAACCTTTCACTTATTTGATCACAAAATAAACACTTTCACACCATTTCCTCGATTCAAAACTAATATGACTTATGCACGTACATGTACCATCTCGTGCCAATCTCATTATCAACCATATCATTCATTTACCCGTTGAACCATTCGAAATAGAAATCGGATACTTAGGAGTTTTGTACAATAAGTACTTATATCATGACACGAAGCCAAATTAAGGTAACTTCTATCTGAAGTACTGATATCATGGCCTGAAGCCAAATCATCCAATGCATGGCCCTAAGCCAAACCGGTATAATTCGCACTCGAAGTGCTAATATCATGACCTGAAGCCAACTCAATGTATCATCTAATGACATGTCATTAGTATCCAAACTTATTCCTAAGGTTCAACCGGAATTTCACACTTGTCGATTCTATCGTCGAATGTACTCGTAAAGTCATTTTCACAATCCATACGTTAACGAAAATATCATAATCGCAGTTTAGGCAATATCAAAGCATTTAACATACATTTATAATAAAATTATCACATACGAACTTACCTCGGATGTTAAAACGACGACACGGTTCAACTAATCTGAGACTTTGTTCTTTCCCCAATCTAAGTTCGTATTTCACTTTTCTTGATCTATATAATATCACATATAGCTTATTTAATTATCTCTCTATTCAATTTAATCCAAATCACATATTTAGGCATATTTTCACATTAGCCCCTAAACTTTCACATTTTTACACTTTAGTCCTTATTTCACAAATTAACAAATTCATGAAATTTTACTTGAACCCATTATAGCCGAATTAAAATAAGGTCCCTAGCAGCTTATAACTTTCATTTATTTCACATTTCAACCACTCAATTTACACATTTCACAAATAAATCCCTATTTTGCATTTTCACTAAAAATCACTTTATAAAACTAGTATATCTAACACCAAACTTTCATATTTCAACATTAAACATTCAAAAACACATATATTCATCAATGGCAACTCACATAATCTCTAACAATTTTAGAATCATAGGTACGGGCTAACTAGATTGCAAAGCAACGATCACAAAAACATAAAAATCATCAAAAACCGAGCTCAAAATCACTTACAATTGGAGCATGCATTAGCCGAACCCTAACAAGCTTCCAAATTTTCTTTTATTCTTGATATTCGATCACCAATGAAGAAGATGAACAAAAATTTATGTTTTGTTATAATTTAATTAACTTAATTTATCAATTTACTTATTTACCTTTAATGAATAAACATAGAAATTTATAATGCATGTCCATTAATGTCCATTAACACAATCAATGGTTTAATATCACTATAAGGACATTTGATTTACTAAACTATAGCAGTTAAGCACTTCAAACAATTAATATGCAAATTTTACATTTTATGTAATTTAGTCATTTTATTCAAATTAAGCATCCAAATGCTAAAATTACTTCACGAAATTTTCACACTTATATAATAATATGTTGTAAAAACCAAAAATAATATTAAAATAATTTTTTGGCCTCGAATTTGTGGTTTCAAAACTACTATTTCGATTTATCAAAAAACGGACTGTTACAATTTTATTAAAAAAGCTCATTTCCAACTTTATTTATGGAAATGGGTTACTTAAAATTTTATTTACCAGAATGGGCCAAAAAACTCAAAACGTGCCTTATGTAAGCGTTTTAAGGGGAAGTTTCAAACAAGCACGCTGACGGGGATGTACTTTACCCTGTGTCAGCAAAAACGCACTGACGTGGGCGCATTTTTGCCCGTGCTCAAACTAAATTTTCAAAAAATCATTTTTTAAAGTATTATAAAATTAGACCAATTTTTTGAAAATTTATGAGAATAAATTTTTATAAAGACTGAAAGTAGTAGCATCACTTTTTTTGGGACCACCATTTAATTTGAAAATAAAACTTACAAAACATATCTTATAGGCCCAAAGTCTCGTTTTCCTTATTTTTTTAAGTGATGTGGGATGTGAAATATGTGTATATATAGACTCATGAATAGGTTTGTAGCTTGTTCCTATACAATGTGAAATTCCTTCCTCTTTTAACTAACAATATAAAATTAAAGGTTACACTATATTTTATATTTTTTTTACTTAAAGTTTAAATTTTTTACAAAAAAGTTAACATTTATTACATTATAAATAAAATTTTTAAACTCTATAAGTAAAAAAAATTATAAAATATAAAATGAGTATGATAAAATATTAAAAAAATTACTAATAGTTGAGTGATCATTTTGTAAGTTTTTATAATTCAATAGCCAAAAAATCATAGTTAAGTGACTACTAATGTTTTAATCTAGATATAAAAATATGAAAAATAATTATTATATTTTATGTATATTATATATTTCTATAAAAAAAACTTATTTAACATAATTATATACTGTGTTTAAATAGGTTATCTATCTAGTCATAATAGATCTAAAATAAATTTATCAACATTCATTAGGTGATAAAAATTAAGTTAAAATGAGGATTAAAAAATTAATGAGTATAGTAAAATATTTAAAATAAATATTTAAAAAAAGAGATACCAATTTTTTAAAATTACAAAAAATATATAGTATTTGAGTACCAAATACTCACAATTTATTTATTAATCAAACATTCATAATATAAAATAAAATAAATAATAAAAAAATAAAAGTATAACTTCTAAATTGAAATAATGAAAAATTATTTTAAAAATTAGAATTGCATGGATATTAGGTTCAAACATTTAAAATTGAATAGAAGATTACTACATGTACAAGTTTCATATGCGCAATTTATTCTTTTTTTAATAGTTCTTTTGTATATTCAAACAATTCTAAAATGTAACAAGATTAAAGATCTCAAAAGATAATTTTATAATATGAAAAAATGTTAAAAAATAAAAAAATAGAAATTGTTTTTAAAAAAAATATAAAATATAGTGTAACATTTAATCTTATGTTGTTAGTTAAAAGAGGAAGGAATTCCACATTGTCTAGGAACAAGTTGCAAACCTATTTATGGCTTTATATATACACGTATCTCACATCCTATATTGCTTAAGAAAACAAAGGAAATGAGTCTTTGGGTCTATATAAAGATTTGTTCTGTAAGTTTTATTTTCATATTAATTTGTGACACCTAAATTAATAAAAAAATTGGTATTGCCACTTTCGGTCTTTATAAAGACTTATTCTTGTAAATTTTCAAAAAAATTAGTCTCTTTTTATAATATTTTAAAAAAAATGATCTTTTTTTGAAATTTTAGTTCGAGCATTTTTGCTGACACAGGATAAAGTGCTTTTATGAAATTTTCCCTTAAAATGCTTTCGAGGCGTGTTTTGAGTTTTTTGACCCATTCTAGTAAATAAAGTTTTAAGTGGCTCATTTCCGTAAATAAAGTTAGAAAGGAGCATTTTTTAGTAAAGTAGTCTATTTTTATTTTTCTTCTTTTTTCTTTTTATGAATAATATAATTATGACAAAAATAAATTATTTATGCAGCTTAATTAATAATTTATTTTATTTTATTTTTATAATAAATTAGTACAAATAAAATTTGTACCGAAAAATATAGAGTATCACTTATAATTATTTATAAACAAAGGAGGAAGTTTGAAAGATAAAATGCAGCAAGATGTGGTAAACTGATAATTTGAAAACAAGGAACCAAAAGGGATAGATAGTTGAAGGATGAGTGGTGGAATTAATCCAAACTGTTATTAGTAGAAGGGAAAACGCGGTTTTGAACAGTTCCATTCTCAACGATACAAACAAACACATATCGAAACCAAAAGCAAATCAAGACCCGCGTCTTTAAAGTATCCCAACTACTTCACCTCATTGAAGGACCTCTTCAAACCCTTTCCTTCTTTCTTTCTTTGCATCTTCATCTTGTTCTATGGCGATGATGAGTGGCTCTGGGAACATAAGCCTCCAGTCGGCTGACCAACTGAAGCAATTGAAAGACATATTCATGCGTTTCGACATGGATTCCGACGGTAGCCTCACCCAGCTTGAGCTGGCCGCTCTCTTGCGCTCCTTGGGTCTCAAGCCTAGTGGTGACCAGATCCACCTTTTGCTAGGCGACATTGATGCTAACGGGAATGGTCTTGTGGAGTTCGAGGAATTGGTGAGCGCCATTCTGCCCGATATCACCCACCAAATTTTGATAAACGAGGCCCAGTTGTTGGAGGTTTTCCAATTATTTGATCGGGATGGCAATGGGTTTATTACGCCCGCGGAGCTTGCTGGCTCCATGGCTAAGATGGGCCATCCCTTGACCTTCCGTGAACTTTCCGATATGATGAAAGAGGCTGATTCCAATGGAGACGGCGTCGTAAGTTTCTTTGAGTTTACTAGTATCATGGCCAATTCAGCTGCCGATTTTCTTGGTATTAAACTTAACCATTCTGTTAAGTAATGACTATCCTGCTAACAAAATATCCTTGGTTGCCGCTCTGTAAATATTAACATGGTATCATAAGATTCACAACCACTGCCTTTCTTCCTTCAGTTTTTTATGGTCACTTTGTCATTAATTTGAGGGGTTCTTTTTTCATATCAATGTTTTTGCGAAAGCATGTGATACCCAAGTGTCCTCAAAGCTTCTTAATAATCTGCCATGTATGGATAGTATTATTACCAGCTAGGGTGTAGCTAGTTTGCAAACTCAACCTGTAATTTGTATTATTAATGTCATTAATCTCACTACCCAAGATCTGACACATGAAAAACATCAAATCTGGATTTTTATTTATCCAAAGAAAGCAAACAAAGTTTAACTTAGATCCAAGCAAAACATTAACCATGACAACAGCCGCTCCACTAACAAACCGTCTTGCCTTGCCTCCCTTGACAAATCTCTACTGTTTATGGAACTGTTCCAACCCCCAATCCAACATAGGTCTAAGTCCTCAAAAAACTGCATCCAACTCTCCTTCCACACTTCTGCAATTTCATACTTACTATCCCTTTTAAATGGACATACCGCTGCTCCTTTCACTTGCTGCCCCAACTTCTTCTACCTCAAACAATTTTTACCACTACACATACCCCAAATACTTTCTCCATAATATAAGGCTTAGTTGACAGTTATATTTATTATTTAATTAAGTGATTTTTAAAAAAATAATAATTATGATATAAGGTTGTCATTTAATTATAATTTAATCGCACAATTCTATCAAGAAGTTTTATAATTCTAATATAAGAATTATTTTTTGATTATGTATTATAAGAGTTTATTAATCTATAGTTTTATTTAAACCCACGGTTAGCAAAATTAATTATTCAAGCTACTTTAGTTTTTTATTATTTAATAAAAACAATAAAAATATCGTACGATGGGATTTGAATTCATATTAATTATATTAGTAAAATCTCAAAGTTTTATTTTAAATTTTTTATATATTTTAAATTTATTATGCACAATTTATTATTTTTAATAATTGAGTATTTATTAATATTATTATTTAAACTCTTAATTGAGTTGGTATTAATATGATGTATTTATATGTTTTTATTTTACTCTCAATTTATTCTAATTTTTCATTTTAATTTGGTAAATATTTCTTGCATTATTTTTAATTAGGTCCAAACCATGCATTTCATTATTTATTTTGTATGTTATTTTTAAACAAACCTTTGTGGTTTAAATATGTGGTTTCTACAAACATATGTCACGGGTCGCACAAAAGAACCTACGACTAATGCACACGTTATAAACCTTTCATATTCACTTGGAGTCATTCGGCCCAACATGACTAGACCTGTTAAAAAATATTAGGCTCGAAAAATGAATTTGAACAAAAAATTAGGCCCGTTTAAAATATGGGTTAGGCTCAAGCTCGTCTTGGCCCATTTTAAGTTTATAATACTTTATATTATGTTATTTTTATATATTATGTAATTTAGAACACATTAAAAAAATAAACCTGTATTAAATATATAATACTACTCTAATGTAAATATTAAAAAAATATTAAGATACTATATAAAAAATTAAAATAATATAATATAAATATTTAAAAAAATAAAAAATAATATGGGTGAGCCTAAAATGAACTTGGATTAGTCTTTTGCAAATATAAATGAGTTTGGAAAACATTTTATGCTCAAATTTTGGGTTGGGCCAGGTTTGGACAAGCATAAAGTTAGTTAATATTATGTTTAGACCCGACCCAAACACGACCTGACCTAGCCCATGAGTACCTAGATAGGACTAACTCACTGCTTGAATGAGACTCAAATCTCATATACTTGGATCCTAATTACTTGTAAGTTTTATAAAGTAAATATTGTAAATCCTAAAGGATAAGAATATACAAAGTTTAAATTGCTTAAGATTCTTATATTGCAGATAGACAAGATGTATTATTGTTGATGAGGGGTTCAACTATAAATAGAGATTTTTCCTTAATTTGTAGTCATTCTATTCAAAGTTATTCAATATATTTGAAAGCATTTCTTAAACACTTCGTGTGTGTATTTTGTGTGTGTGTGTGTGATTTTTTCAATTCTTTCATTGCTTCTTCAGTTTGAAATATATCTCTATAGTTATCACATGCATACACTTATTATAGGATTTTTAATATATATTATGATTTTATTTAAAATATCAATTTACTAGTATAATCAACCATAAATATAGATTAAAAAGATATATATATTTGATATAGACAGTTATTATGATAATACTAAAACAAAAAGCCTATAATTTCATCTTGAAAAAAAAAACTTTGAGAGATTTAATGACAAAAAAAAAAGAATATATTTTTATTTAACAGAGAAAAAAAAATAAAAAAATGAAGCTGAAACTGTAGCAATATTTGTAAAACTAGAACCTAAACTCCCATTCTAACATCTGCACTAGTTACAAATCTCCCGAAAAATGGAATTATTTATGGTACAAAACAAAGATCATCGTAAAGAATGAAGATTTACAATATCAGGATGCTCGCATTGTCTCTCTGTAAAATTCTGCCATGCAAATACTGAATCTGTACATGGTCGTCTCCCCAGCTGTGAAGTGATGTTTTCATACAATGCAGGCAGATTTTGGAGCATCCACAGGAATCAACCATTCAGCTGATAAATATTTATAACCTCATCCATAATCTTATTGTCTTCGGCTTGCTGCTCGCCGAGCAGTGAAGCCCACAGTTGTTGGGCGGATGGATCTTTGGCGCACCATTTCACAGTAGAGTGGATCATCAGACAGCCCCTCATGTCTTATCCACTGTATCATTTCGTGATACATGGGAAAGAAGCGCATCTGAATAGCAGAGTATAAGAAGTATGGAGTGAGGGTCGCAATGACGACAAAAAGTGTAATGAACCAGTATGAAGGAGCTGGGGCAAGAGCTTCAACGAACACTCTGTAGGCATCAGTGGAAAAACTAGCAGGCAAGGCACCATACGCCAATTGGAACACGTACCAGAATGCAATGGTACCCCAGATGACAATATGTTGTATCAAGGTGAAGTAACTAATTGAAAGGGCCATCTGCAGGTTCACAACCCACACAATGCATGTGTACATTGCTCCCCCTAAAATGTCTCTACTAGCAGTTTTACCCTCATCATTGAAGGCCTGCTGCTCCAATGCTCTCGAGCAGAAGAAAAAGATGATTATGGCACTGTAAAACCCGTTAAACATCCAGCTCACTATGCGCCGCCAGCTGAAGAGAACATTCTGCACTCCTTCTTGGTATAACAGAGGAAACTGCCGCAAATAAAACGTTCAATAGAAGCAGTTAATACAACATCCATCTCTTGCAATCTCTCACTTGCTATTGCTAAGAATAAAGACTAGAAAACCACCTACCTTGAGACAAAACCGTGCAGATACGTCCTGGTCAAAAACTCCCATAGCAATTACTGGAAGTGATGAGAAGAAGACGTTAAAGAGCGTCAAAAACCAATCGTTGTAGGCAGGTTGAGCTGAAAATGATGTGTATGCCTCGTATAGGAAGATTGTGAAACCAAATGCAATATTCTTGTAGAAAAAGTAGCATATCTGGCACCACAAGAATAAAAAGTAATTAGGCTTTGAAGGAATAACCAACCTTGTCATGCAAGTCAAGTTGATAATTTCAACTTCAAATGTTTTAATAACATAATGAATCACTAGTGACTAAAGCAACAAACGAGTGTATTACCATTGAAGCAATTCTCCTGTAACACCAATGTCCATGAACAAGTAGCAACCGCTCCAAATATCGGAACTGAGCAATTGCGACATCACTTGACATAACTGCCTGCATTAGACAATAATAACAAAACTCAGAAAAACTGAGGTGATTATATCCTTCAGAAAATTAAAAGAACTATATATTAATATTTATTTATTTTAAATTCTTTAAACTTAGAACACTACAGTTGGAATATTTTCTTAATCACCATGCCAATAACAAATTTAAGATAGTAATCAATTAAATACCTGCATTCCTTCCACACCGCTGATTCCAATTCCAATATCTGCTTCTTGAAGCATTCCCACATCATTAGCACCATCACCGATGGCTAACGTTGTTTTACCAGTTCCTAATTTTACCAGTCTTGTAACCTATGAATTTCAGTTTTGTCATTTAAAATAGATAATTAGTTACTTGAATCAAGTACTAAATATAACAACTCTAAATTGACTTCGTAAAATCTCTGGAAAGATGAAAACATACCAATGCCTTTTGTTTTGGTGAAGAGCGGCAGCAAATTACAGATGCACAACCAATGGCAAGCTCTAGAAAAATATTCTTCATATCATCCTCTAGAGCATAAGCGAGTGATTTCCCATCAATGATTAAGGCAAAAGCATCGGATATTGCACTCAATGCAGACACCTGAGCCTTTCCTGAAACTATCTGCTCCATGACACTTTTTCTTGACGCCTAAAAGAAAAATAATTCCATCAACAATAATACAAATATTATAACTATCAAAAATTACATATAATGCAAATATTATATACACATCCTTGGATGCACAAACATAGAAAATACACATGCAGAGACACTCATGAAGCACAAAAACCATATCAAATAAACAGTAGCCCAAAGAGAATATAATACTCACATGCATTGCAGCATTATATTGTACAGAAATACATGTCATTGTCATATAGAACTAAGAAGCTCTAAAAAGCTAAGATTTAGATTCAATAAAGCTAACTGAACAATTATAAAAATAATTAAGAATTTAAGTCATTTCACCTTGATGACGGCATCCTTATCTCCAGTTTTCTCTAATGACTGGATTTCTGGAGTGTCTAAATTAATTATAATCTGCTTCATTCCTTGTCTAAGCAAACTACATGCATAGCTGCAAATTTATAAATATAGGTTAGAGATCAAAGCAAGCTAATTAAAGTAGGTTTTATTTAAAGCAGAAACAGAAGAAGGCAAACCCAGAAAGCATACCCAATATTGATGGCTGTCTCCATCTTGTCTCCAGTCAATACCCATAGCTTAATCCCAGCTTGAGCAAGCTTGTCAATGCAGTCAGGGACCTGTAACGTAGAAATAAGAGAAAAATCATAAGTCCCCTGCTGTGCCTCTTAAAGAAAGATTAGATTATACTTGCATATTCCACCCTACCCCATTTTGGAGTTTGTCCTCAACAGCCGTAGCCCCTAAGAGAATTAGATCCCTCTCAATCATTTCTGCAACTTCATCAATTAAGGTTTCGCGATCAGCACTAACTGAGTTTTTTGCCTCAGTCATTTTCTCATTAAACACTTCGTATTCATTTTCTGAAAGTTCACGATATGCTAGGACTAGGGTCCTCAGGCCTGCATCAGCATACTCATTCATGTGCTCTCTAGTATCCTCTTCAAAGTCACGACCACCCTTGGCCAGCCTTTCAAACATGACACTGCATAGGATAAAGCATTAGGATGATATCTTAGTGAAACTAAACAGGAAATAACCACAAGAGTTCGATTTAATCTATAAATACTAACCTGTCAGCACCTTTGCAGAGTAGAAGAAGTTTTCCCTCTTCATCTCTCACAATTACAGACATCCGTTTTCTGGTGCTGTCAAACTCTAGAACGTTCAAAAGTTTATATAACCTGCACAATGGAAATTATTCACTCAAAATGTTCTTAAATGAGTGAGCCAAATTTAAGAACAACAGCTCTGCATGCTGACAAGTATATACTATAAGTCACACGTGCAAAGAGTAATGTTTAAACATTTAGTCTCCTTTCTGTTCAACTAACTAGTTACATGGGGGGAACATGAAATAATAATGCAAGTTAAGAGGGCCAACTGAATCTTTTGAAGATTGAACGTAAGATTAAAATTCAGAATGAGGCTTCAGTGACATTAAACTCATATTTAGCTTAGTATCCTCATGCAATCAAGTGCCTAAAATTTCAAAAGGAAAAAAACCCATTTTTCAGGCAGCCTGTATCAGAAATAAGAGTTTAAGGGTGGGTTTGGATGGGCGATTGGGTGCGGTGCGGTGCGTTTAGCCTACTTTTCGTCTCACGCTACAGTATTGCTACAGTATCTAATCTCACTGCCGCCGCTGTTTTTACACTAACCACAGGTAAACGCACCGTCCATCCAAACTCACCCTAAGATTAGCAAGACAGCTGCAAAGCATTTCTTGTTTGATCTGTTTTCTCTTGATGTTAAACAAAGCAATATGTTCCTATTATCTGCTTATAAAAGGTTCAGGAGCCAGGTGAACCTGATGCCAAGATGATCCTACAACTAGTCACATGCAGAAAAATAACATAAGATGATAACATGATGACATAAGGTCTACTTGGTTAAGGCATGCGAAGAGATCCTCACCTGTCAACTCTCTTTCCAGAGACAGGATCCAACTCATGTAAGGAGATGCTTGTTTGTGTCCTATTGTGGAATTCAAAACCTAGTACTCTTGCTGCAATCACAAATGCTGCTTCATCAGGCGATTCCGCCTCATATGAAATATTTCCGTTCTCTTCATCCACTTCAGGTATTGCAGTATGACAGATTGCTAACAGACGGAAAAACTTCTGGATGACATCTGCACGAGGCTCATTAACCCAGTTACCATTCATGATCCTTTCATCCTTAAAGTTGAAACCTTTAATGGATGGGTTTACATCAGCAGAATCCTCAATATGGTTCAGACCATTTGGTTCATGGACCACAGGTGAACCTTTCTTTCTATAAATAGCCCTCTCAACCTCTGTAACACCACGGCCATAAGCTGTACCAGCAATAGAACACTTGATGAACTCCATTGAATTACAAGTTAGTGTTCCCGTCTTATCAGAAAGTATTGTATCGACTTGGCCAAGCTCTTCATTCAAATTAGAGGTACGGGCATGTGCTGGTTTGTCAGCCTCCTCATAATACATGTGACTATCTTGATTGATGAAGATGCTCTGAAGAACTTTAACAATTTCTATTGACACATACAAGGAAATTGGTATGAAGTAGCTATACAGAAGAAGAGCCGTTAGGAAGTGATAAATTGCTGCAACTGGGGCCCTTTCAGGATCAAAAAAAATTTCAGCATTATCAGGTCTAAGATACCATCTCCTTTTAATCCTCCCACCTTCATAGTCATTTTCAGTTGCAATCCCAAAGAAAATAGAACCAACAAATCCCATTATAAAAACGATAAAAAACATTAAGTAGATAACGCGGTCCATTGTCTTCTCAATTTTGCTTCTCTTCGAAGGAGGGTCTGTAGCATTTTGCATGACCTTCGTGTCATGACCAGTGAAGACAACAGCCCCATATATATAATCTGTATTTCGGAGTTTTGAGTCTCGAAGGAGAAGTTGTTGAGGAGAAAGGGGATGTTGTTGCTCTTCAAACTCCATGGTTCCAACAAATGAGTACAAATTTGCATTTGGGTCCTCACATTTAACAATAGCTTTAAAGTCCCGAAAGTTATAGTCATTATGAAAGGATGAAGTTACCTCTAGTGCTTGTTTGAGTTTCAAATTTGTTTCTCCATCAAGGTTCATGGTCTCAACATAACAGACTGCATCCTCGTAACTGGATGCAAGCAAGATGAGGTCTGTTGGAAAGAATTCATCTTTCTCCACCTTTACAATATCTCCCACTCTAAGATTCTTCCATTCAGTATGATGAAAGTTGCCATCACCTTGATGAACTTTTACCTTTCTGTTGTTCACCTCTATATCCTGAAGAAATTCCAGATTGAACAAGAAATTTTAGAACAAAGAATACAACCAGGTTATGGAAACTTTACGTATAAGCTAATTTTGCAGTTCTAAGATGCATCTGGCTCAAGCTAACGAGCAGCAAGATAGTAGTGTAAAGAAAGTTCAATGTCTATGACACTAACGAAGACCAATATTTAAGGTAGACAGAGAATTGAGTTACACATAGCTTAGGTAAAACAACTCGATATACCAAAAAGAAAAATTAAAAGTGAAAGATAGATGTATTTTATGGCAATCAAGAAGGCCTAGAGATCCAGAAAAAGGAAGAGGCTATTGAAGAATATGTGCTGATCCTTTTTAAAGGCCAAAATGCACTTGGCACAATTATATTAGGCAAATGGAAGCACTTACAATCATGTAAACTATTTAAGAGGCCCTTTCTGTAAATGACTATATATTTTATGGACTCCGTAAAGGGAAAGATGATAGAGAAAGTAAAAAATAAGGAGAGCAAAGGGAAGCAACTATCTGGCACCTTAAGTGGCAACTAAAAAGAAATGAAGCAGCAGCAGCAGCAAAGCGAAAAGAAAGAAGGTAATAAAGTAAATAAAGAAGGGAGTGAAACCTGCTGTTGTCGGCGCCAATCCTCAACACCTTCTTTGATCATAGTAGCGCCAATAACGATGATGAGAGGGACGATAGCACTAAGAGCGGAATAAGGAGCAATATCAGTGAAGGAAAGAATACCAGTGACCAAAAAGAAGAAGTTGGCGACCCTCCTGAATTGCTCGAACAAGGACTTGGGCAAGAATGTAGCAACGGTATACTTGGTAGTACTGACGTAATTATCAGAGTAATTACGGGTTCCCGCCTCCAAGGAATTTGGTTCATTGCAATAAACAACCCTGGAAAATCCCGGCCCCCCAATCTGGGAGTGGTCTTCCTTGAATGATGCTTTACCACATGCAATCCCATAGATCCTGCTCATCAACACCTTTCTCCTCCTACCACCACTCATTTTCCTTGTTTCTCTCTTTAGCTACAAATTAATTAATTAACTTTATGCAGCTTTAATTTCTTCCCCCGCTAATATGTGCCCCTTTGATCTTAATTTCACCCTAACAGTGTATGTACGGTATGTTTGTACATATGCATTCAACTATAAGAAGAAGAAGAAATTTTATATAAAATAAAGCAGAGAGATCCCAGTTTACAAAAAAAAAAAAAAAAAAAAACAAAAGACCAACGCAGATAAAGCCTGGGTTGTTATTGTTTAACTCAAAGCCCCAGAAAATGAACAAATAAAAAAAAAAGAATATTTTCCCCAGGCAGAAAGTGAATAAAGGTTTAGACTTTAAGGAGAGAGGGAGAGAAGAAGAAGAACAAATAGATAGCTTTGGACAAAGGAAAACACTACATTAAAGATACAAATATATAAAGATATATATATGTAACATGTTAGATTTAGTCTTGAAAAGAGAAAGTGTTGAGAAACAGGGTGAAGGGAGAATATATAAATTTAAAACGGTTTTGTTTAATCAAAGATATTAGGAAGATGGCGCTGTTATTGAGGTCATCAACTGAAAACACACAAAAATGAAGAAGCGAAAAAAATATTGGAAGTTGAAAATTCAGATGATACTACATGAATAAATTTTCTTTCCTCGTTTTATTTCTGTATCTTCAGCTGAAGCTTTGATTTGAACGGTGACTTTGATTTTGAGGACTTCCTTTTTTTTTTTTTTTTTATGAGTTCTATGTACGCGCATTTTGATTTCCCTTTTGGAGGCCAAGACAAAAGAAAATTAATATTACAACTTCTATTTCAGCTTCAAATGTAAAATTCAAACTTTTTGTATATTTTGTGCATATGGATATTTAATTTACGTCTAATTCTTCTTTCAATCCCTCTACTCTTTTCATATTTAAATTTTAGTCTCTCTACTTTAAGTTTTTGAAATTTACTCCTTGATTTAATAATTACGATCCAATTAAATAATATTGTCAAACCACTTCTAATAAATTGAATTATGTAGTATTTTTAAAATAAAAATTTGCTCACAGTGACTAACATTACATGGAAAACTAAATAAACAAATAAAAATGTTAAATATAATATTATAAGGTTTTCAATTACGAATTTAAAATTATAAGATTTTTTAATACTATTTGAGAGAAGTAAGATGAAAGTAAATATTTTTTTTCTTATTTACATGATTTTCTTTCTGCTTTAAATTGGGCATGTGAGCTTTTTTTTATTTTTAATGTCACATTATCCGATTTAATCAAAATCTTTAATAATTGGATTTCAATAAAATAAAAGGATATTTTTTAATAAAACATTAAATGTTATTATAATTGCTGGAGGCATCCATTATTACAACATCATGAATTACATCAATAAGAAAGAAAAATGAATTAACTAGAAAAAAAAATCTAGTAAAAATATCCGGACACAAAAAATATTAACAAAGAAAATGTTGTATAAAGCAGATAACTTATCCTCTACACAATTTTCGACATCACCCTTAACTCTGTTTGAGTCGGAGTTTATAACAATCAACACTTAGATGCAGTGCATCCCACATCTTGCAAGTTAGAAGTGTTTATAGTTCGGTCGGAGGTTTGTTAATAATTTTTTGAAATTTTGATTATTGATAACCGAATTAACTGAAATAAATAATATATATTATATATAATATATTTTTATATTAACAATGTATTTCATTTTTGAAATAAGCAAGGTATATTTTAAACTATTATTTTTAATATTGATCGAAATAAATAATATATATTATATATAAGATACTTTTTGAGCTATTAAAAAAATGAATATTAGCAATGCATTTTTTTTATATGTTTTATGTTTATTTTAACCAAAAGATAAAAATATATAAATTCGGTTAATTCGATTAATTGATCGAATTAACTAAAATATTTCGATTCAATCAACGGTTAAAGATTCTTATATTATAGATAATTTGGTTAATAGTAGTTCAAACACTCCTACTGCAAACCCTGCCTTGGGACTAAATTTCAAATATACTAAAAACATAGGTACTAATAGCAGAGTTAGACTTTTAATTGATTAGAATATATAGAGCTTCTAGAATGGGGTGGCGTGGGGTGTGATATAAAGAAATGGAAAATAATAAATAAAAAGAAAAAGCCTCCGTCCCCTTTGAGCTGTTACAATTTCATGATCGCCATTGCCCAACGTGACCGGTGGCTTCCGTTTTCGTTGTCTTCTTTTTATAGAACTTTCTTTTAATTTTCTTATTTTATAATAAAAACAAAGCAATTTAATTTACATTTTTAAAAAATACTAAATTATGGAATACTCATGAAAAACAAATTTGTTTAACAAATATATATAATTGATATTAAAAGCAAAGATTTTAATTTAAAGGTAAAGAATATATGTAAAAAATTAAAAAAAACATGGACTCAGATTTTCTTATGTTTATTTTTTTTTCTAATTTTTTTAAAATAACAAAAAGAAACTCTCAAAATAATTTCTCAACTCTTAAAAATATCATACACGACATTTAAAAAAAAATATTTTTACAACCATGTGCTAATATTAAAAGATGAATCAATTGATAAATTTATTGAAAAAATAATTAGGCTCATAATATATGAATACAATTAATATTTTTTAAAAAATCCCATCTAATAATTGAAAATTAATATGTTTAGTGATATAAAATTTGAAATATATTTAGTAGAATTTTAAGATGAAAGAAATTTAGGAGGAGATAAAAGAGGGAGATGCAGCCGTGCCAACAAGGCTGGAAGGAAGGAAGGATCAAGGATGGAGTGATTGGTCAAACAAAAAAAGAGTGGTGGGTCAACAGTCTTCCAGAATGATTAACATTATTATACTTTTAACATTCATCTCTTATTCAATAAAAGCCGTCACCTCCTATGTCACGCTGCTTATAATTAAACAATTACTTCCACCAATCATCTCACTCTCATTCACTCTATTTTATTTTTTGTATCCGTTTTTCATTTCCCCTTTCTTTTAATTAATTTGGTATATCTTTCCTATCAAGTTACTTAATTTAGTTCATATATTAATAAAAATTTAAATAATTAAATTTTTATAATTCTGTAAATTAATTTTTTGTTTAGAATTAAATTGAAATTGGAAAGTAATTTTCAAGATATTAAATGTTAACTCTAGTACAATTTAGGCTTATTCGATTTTTTTAACAATATATGAACTAAATTGACCTATTTAAAAATAGAGAGATTAATTATTTTAAAAAAATAGAGAAATTAATTTGACGAGATCTATATACTACAAGGACCTTCCAGATAGTTTAGCCAATTAATTCACAATGTTATTTATTTTAGACATATTGACTTATTTGGTTCTCTAACTTTACGAAAAAGATCATTTTAGCCCATCATTTAAATTTTCTCCTTTTTTAGGCTTTAAACTTTTTTTTATCAGATGACCCCAAAATGAATGAAAAGTTGACGTTTTTTAACTTTACTGACGTTGCAGTCACGTGGATGACACATCAACATTTATTTTTTTTTTAAATTTCAAAATTCAATAAATTATAAAACTATTTTTAAAAGTTAAAAATCATTAAAAACATTTTTAAAATTTTAAGAAATTAATTAAATATTGACGTGTCATGTACATGACAATCCATGTGTCGTCAATAAAAATTAACACTTTTTCACTCATTTTTAGGTAATTTAAAAAAATGTTTAAAAAATAAAAGAGAAGAAAATTAAATAAAATATTAAAATATTTTTTTTTATTTTTCTATAAAATTGGAGGGGAAAAAAATCATCATTCCTTTATTTAAAGGAGGAGCAGGATCCACATGATGGCATGAAATAAATGAGTAAATGAGTGAAGGGATGGATAAACTATCCTAATAAGTAGTAGTAGTGTGATTGAAAGAAGGATGAAAGATGGATGTGGATTGTAGAAAATTTCCTTACCAAACCTGAGGTTGTGAATGCCAAGTAGCATATCATACGTATGTCATGTAACATCACATGGTAGTTAGGCAAATGCAAGGAGGACATGAACCCACTTAATCTCGTTTTAAAATGATTTTTGGTTTTACATTTACAGCATGGATATATCCACCGTTAATCTATATATCTATGTCTCCATCTACCTAACCTACCTACTACTCCCTTGTGTGATACATATAATTACTCAACATTTAAACTTTGCTTTTCATTTCTATACTATATTAATTTTGTTATTTTCTTTTTTTTGTTTTTTGAATTATAAAATTTTAATATTGATTAAAAATTTGTTGCTAATAATTTTTTTTATTTTTAAAATTTTATAAAGGAAATAAATAATCACATATGCATTATTATAGTAGTTTGTTATTTTTATATCTTATTCATATATAAAAAAATAATAGAGTTAAGGTTACTTTTTACATTAAGACTGAAATTTTAAAGTTAAAAAATATAAATAACTAAGAATTATAAAAAAAAAAGTATAGAACTAAATTAACTAAATTAAGTCGATTGAGTCTTAATTTTTTTTTTGGTGAAAAGATTGAGTTTTAATTTGATTGACATCAACATTGTTGCCAGTGCAAGATGAGATGAGTTCAAGTATGCTGAAGCACATTATTCTCTTATTTAAGGGGTGGGGAGAGGCTATGAGTAATTCTAGGCATTGTATAAAAAAGAGCAGATATAATAATAACCTATAATAAAATTAATGTAAAAAAAATTAACCAAATTAAAATATAAGAACTAAGTATACAATTTACGCATAATACAGAGACTAATAGTAGAATTTAACCATTAATGAATTAACAGAGTTAAATTATTGCAATTAATTAATTAATTAATTATCAAACACTTTATATCTATACCTCTATAACTAGATCTTCTTGTTGGTTGTCATTAATTAATCGATCATTAAGATCATTTATATTTATATTAAAAACTTTAAAAATTTAAAACTTATGCAATCATTTAATATATATTTTACTTCTTAATTATCATAAATTTTTAATTTAAATTTCAGCTAAAGTTAATTTTTTTTACAGCAACTCATCTCAATTTATTAATCAATATATTACTATGTGATAGCTAGGTTTATTTCATTCATGGGCAAAAGCCAGAAAATCTTTTTAGGGGGTCGAAATGAAATTTTAATTTTTAATAGTCTATATCTTTATAATTTTTAAAGGATTAAATTAAATTTTCATAATTTTAGAGGGCTAAAGTTTAATTTTACCTTTATTAATTTAAAATTTTAAAATTTTAAAATTTTCTAAAAGGCCAAAATAACAATTTCCCATTTTAGGGAGGCCAAGACCCCTGCCAGCCCCCTGCATTCGCCTCTAGTCTCATTCATACGTAAAATTAAATTAGTTTTACATATTTCGTAATTTTTATATGATTAATAACAATCAAATTGTTGAAATTATTAAAATATTTATACTTGACACGCATATAATTTTTAAATCAATCTTATAAGTCTTTATCATATTAATCGAGGATATTGTCTATATTAATATATATTTAACCGTTTAAAATATTTTTTATATATAATATGAATAGTTAAAAAAATTTAATTTATGTAAAACTTAACATGCATGATGTACAAGAATGGAATATGATAAATTCAACAGTTGGATTATTAAAATATTAATCACATAAAAACATATCAAAAGATGCAAAACCACTTTAATTTTACATTAGTGTAAGAGGATCTCTCTTTTTTGTTATATATATATATTTAAATATATTTGTCTACAAATTATTGTGACCATGCTATTTTTTTAGTGTGTTTTAATTACTTTTCATATATCGTGTTTCTATTATATTAAATTATGATGCGCACAAAATATAATAAAAAAATCTTGTAACAAATATATTTATAAAAAAAATAACATAGCAAACAAATGAGCTGATTTTAGTTTATTTGGAGTCCAAAACAAGAAAACTTCCATTAACAAACAAAAAACTTATCGATCAATGCAACAACAAAACACAACTAATTAAGGTTTGAGTTGAAAGGTAAAAGTTAAATATTATCATGTTGTATGTTGAAATTTATATCACATGTATTTTTTTAAATTTTACCTACAATATAAAATGACAGAAATGCTTTTTATTTAATAAAAGAAAATTTTCAGTAAATTCAGTTGAAATCTAATTGATGGGTGAAACCAATATAATTAGCACTGTAAATAATAATAAGTATAGATAATCATGTTATGCTTGAATATTGATAGATTAAGTTTATAATATTATGCATCACCTGTATTTTACTCCTTAAAATTGGTGTTTTTTTTTTTTTTTTAACTTGGTCTTTAAATTTTTTTAGTTCACATTAATCTCAAATTTGACAAAAAAATTATAATTTAGTCCCTAAATTTAGCTTTGTTAACGTACAATGACATGGCATTCTGATATTGTGTCACATCATCGCATACAAATTTTAAAAATTTATATAAAATCTAATAAAACAAAAAAAACTATTTAAAAAACTTAAAAATTATTTTTTAATTCAAATAATGACATGATACAATATTAAAATATCACATCATTATACATTAATAGAATTTGAAGTTTAGAGACCAAAAAAAGTTATTAAGTTTCAAGATCAGTGTAGACCAAAAAACATTTTAAGGATTAATGTGAAAAAATTGTCAAATTCAGGAAAATTAAATGTTATTTTATCTAATTATACTTAGATATAATATATTTATATAAATTTTGATACCTTATGGGTTCATTTCTATGAATTTTGACATGTTTATCATATATTTATATTATAATATATGAATATAAAAAAATCAAATATTTTTCTTCTAAAAAATTTAAACATTTATTTATAAAAAAATTACTTTCACGGCAACAGATAAATTGACTATTACATTAGCTAGGGCATCTTTGCTAGGAACACTATGCCACAACACCGTCGTAGATTCCTCCCTTCTCCGACTTGGCCTCTAGCGGCAAGTTGGGCTTGCACTTCCATGCTCCTCCTTCGACTTTCAAAAACTGGACGATTGATCCAAGATAATGGAACTTATCCCGGAGAATACATGTATGGTTTACTGTTGACTTTAAATCATTTTATATATATCTTAGAAGCTGCAAAGTTGCCACCCTCGATCAATGCAGCCTGTGGCCTATGTTGGAGATGATTGGTAGCTCTCCCAATTGGCTTACGTGAATGATTTTTGGCAACTGAAATCTATTAATTGATGAATGATTTTTTTATCAAGTGGACTTATATTCATATTACTATAAAGTCGAGCCACAAAATAATCAAATGTTGATGCATTTTTGACAACATAACCTCGGTCGGATCTCAATAAATAAGCAATAATTATAACACAATTAGAAATTGTAATTTAGAGGTACCTAGGGTTTAGGGTAGAATGCAAAGATAATCTATTTTTGCTTTTTTTGAATAACTAACAAGTTTGTTTACTTATCTATGGGTTTTAAAATCAAGGTTTTTGCTAGAGTTTTTAAGTGAAACTCCACACTTACGAGTGTCAACTTAAATTTATATTTTTGTTAAAATTTAATCATATCACGTTGATTTTAAAAAATTGTTTACAACTCAACGCCTACAAATGTCGAGTTTAGGATTAGATATTATCCATAACCGTTTCAAAATTTTAATTTTTAAATATTTCATCATGAATTTGACGCTTACGTATGTGAAAGTATGATAATCATATTATAATAATTACATTGATTCTAATGACATGTGAAAAACTTGGTAGCATTGACACGAACCAAACTTCACACCCATGAAAGTTGAGATACTTAAAAAATATATTTAAAAAAATAATTTTTCGTATTAATAAATAACAATAAAACTTATATATATACCTTAAAAAATCCCCTAAAATCTATAATATAAAAGTAAAAAAGCCCAAAGTAAATTAAATTTAAAAAAATTACAAAATTGAAAGAAAAAGAAACACAACATTAATCCATCGAGAACTTGTTTAATTTTATGCAAATAATATGAGTTTTTAAGATTTTATAAATATTGATAGAACACAAATACAATGTGAAAGAAAAAAAAACAAAAGAAAATGTAGAAGACTTTTAGAATGAATTTGAAATAAAAAATTATAAGCAAGATAGAAAAAGTAGTAAATTGAAGAAAAAAAAGTAAATTATATTGAAGAAAAAATTGACGTGTTGAGATAGAATCGAGATTTTATTTTGTCTTGATAGAGGAAAATGACTCCTTTTTATTGTATTCTCTTTCTCCATCTCTAGACCTCTTTTATTATAGCTAGTTTATTTTCTTACTTTTCTCTTCAAAACTCTTTTCCACGTTTTCCTCGTGGTAGATTTTTTAAAATTTTTATTTTTTTATATAATATTTAAAATTATTTATAATTTCTTTCCAATTTAAATATTGATAGAACACAAATAAACGGCACAATAGGGTTAAGACTGAATCAATACAAAATAAAAATATTTAAATTAGTCAAAAAATGTAATATATATATATATATATATATATAACTTATGATGTGAAATGTGTTAAAATATTATTAAATGTATGGCACATAACAATTATTAAAGAAATTTTACGTGTTACATAAGAATATTATACAGGATAAGATGATTCTTGTGATTAAATAACTCGTCCATGCGCAATAAAGGGTTGTCTTAGCCTTAACCAATCCTCAATGTTCAACTGCAGTTTTGTGGTTTTGTAATAAACAAACAAAAGGAGGTGGCATGGCACGTAGTTATCAACACAACTAATTACTTACGTACTGATTGTGATATTTAAATAAACAGACAAATAGATGAATGAATGAAGATGGTGATTCGTAAGTAAGGCCAATATCAAGTGATGAAGCTTAAGGAGATGTGTCCCTCTCCCTCTTTCCCTCTGATCTGAACTATGAAGGGTACTTATATTTGTACGTATCTGCCTGCCCTCCCTATTTGCTTTTAGTTTCCCATGCAAGTATATATTACATGTTTCTTCTTGTCTTGATAGCAGAAGGCAGTGGATATATATGCCCATAAATGAGTGTGATTGGGACTGTATCTGGGAATGAGACCGACCGACTTCTGAAGGAGACCGGAATGAGATGCTAAAAGTATCTGGGAAGTCCTTGTGTTATTGGGACTGTATCAAATTAGTCTTTTTACTATTAAAAAGAATTAAATAAGGTCAAATTGGAATGAAATCAATATTTACTATATAAAAAAATATTATTTACTGTTTAATAGAGTTGATATATTTAAAGTATTTATGGTTTTGTAAATGAATTTTTTTGTTTGGAATTGGAAAAATTAATGTTCGAGATATTTTTTATACACCAAATGTTAAGTACTTTGTTTATAATTTAGACTTATTTGATTCAATCCGTATAATACAAGTACTTCCAAGGCATTTTAACCTAAAAGTGGCAGAATGGAGATTGGACATAATTAATGAATATGCCACTGCCAAACCTAGCCACCTACCTATATTCATGTAATTACTTGCAAAGAAATTTGGCATAATTAGATTTTGGAGCAAGACATTTAGCTAACCGTGTTAAATATATGCGCAGGAGAGGGAAAGGTGTAAAAGTCAAGAAGCTAAATCAGCAACATATTGTAATAAGCAATAGACGGTTGGCTTCCAAGACCGTACCAAATCAAACCTTGACCTGTAATATTATAAATCGTACAATAACCGAGCCATACGTGTATTCATACTTTGTTTGAGTCTAATCAATATAATATATAGTAATAGAGTAGTTGCATTAATTGAATTCCATGCGCTGTGACTATCAGCCGTAGCTCTTAGGCTTTTTCTGCATCATGCTTTGATCTGGGAGCAATAGTTGACCCTGAATTAGAATGTGATGTGAATGAATAATATAAGATTCTGTGGATCTTATATGGCATCTTTGGGGGCAGTTGGTTGATTGTTAGGTTTGGCATTTTGGCTTGATTTGGCAATTGCTTTGCTTTCTAGGGACCATGTCACTTAGAATTACAAAATTATATGTTAAGATTGATTTAATTTTTTAAGCATACAAGGGATAAACATTGCATTTGGATAATTCATGTTATGCATACGAAGTTAATATTTTCAGTGTATTGAAATTCATAAAATTAATCATTAATGCATGCATATAAGATTATAAATAATAATCTAATTAATTTCACCAAGTACTCTAGAAACTGAATAAAATCAAAACTTTCTATCCAATGACTTATTGTTATTAGTTTATAAGTTATATTGTATATTATTTATGATTCAGTAATTTATCTCCATCTCTCTCTCTCTCTCTCTTTGCCAACTGCGTGCAAGAAGCATCGTTTGACCTTTAATTTATATTTTTGTAGTGAAAGAGACAAATGACAGACTCATTCTAGACGTGTAATGTATGGCTCAAGAACAAGAATATTAGGAATAAATAAATGGAATAAAATAAAATAACATAAAATCTGGGGTAGATTGATAGCCCAAGTTCCGAGCAAGGCCTGATCCTGAGTTAGAGCCCAATTAAAGATTGGGTGCTAAGGCCATTACCATTAGAACCCACTATGTCCGTCACTGTAGTCGTAAGGTAACCAGAGGCAGAACCAGGTCAGGTGAGATAATTCAGAGGGGAAAGGTTAAAGGTGCAACGAGCACAGTGAGGGAGTCCACAGCCGACACAGTAGTTATACTTTGACTTTTACTTTAGCAATTTAGCATTCCAACAGCAGAATTTTACTGGGTATAAATGAAATTATTACAATTGCAATAACAAACAAAATAGTTCCTATTGGAACTCAGCCGAGTTTGGCCAACACAAATGCGTAACTCAACGATTTTGTCCCCCACGGTCTCTATCCTCATCCTCACCCTCAGTTGCAAACTTTTAGTCCTTTGGGGTCTAAATATCAAATCTTTTTAATCCAACAAAAGTCCCTTTTGTTTCATGTTGTAAGTGATGAGGAGAATCTGATGTAGACATGCCTGAAATGGATGCGGATTTAGTCTGAATTCCAGCAGATCCTTCAAGGTAAAACTTAAAGCCCTAACCTTGATACCGAACAAACATGTACAGCTCTTACAGTATTAGTTCAAGTGTCTTGTCACTTAGGAGTAATGGGTCTCTTTCATTTTCATTCAACGATTGTTCTTCCAACGTTTTCAATTCATCACTTGACAAAACCCCTTTATCATCATCACCATGTTCTTTGTGCTGCTCATCTTGTGCTTGTTGCTGTGCCACATTTGCCTGTGCCACCCCTAGGCTGCCTATTACCCCTTGCTTTTTATATGGACTAAGGCAATCTGCCCTTGTTCATTGCTCGCCTTCTAGGCGGCTCATTTTACCTGCTGGGCACCGCTGCCTTTTGCGGTTTCCAACCTGTGATCTTGATCGAGCTGCTTTTGAGGTTTCTACTGCTAGTATGCTTACTAGGAAAACTAAGGGGAGGTTTAGATGTGTGCCTTCGGAGGAAAGTGCTGCTAGGTGTTTGTTAGGTGGAGTAGATGCCGCTGAGGCCATGATCAGCTTATTAAGTGAGGAAGTGAATGGAGAGTGTTTAGGTACAGCAGAAAGAAATAGGAGCTCATATAAGATAGTGAAAGTGAGCAAGGCAAAGGATTATGATAGTAAATGCGATAGCCTGAAGAAGAAAATTAAACAAGTGGACAGGCTAGCAAGTTATGGGAATGAATGCAGCAATGGAACAAAGCAAAGAAAGAAGTTGGAAGAGAGAGGGAGCCATGCCAATGAATGTTATAGGCAGAAGACTAAAATTGTTGGGTCAAGTTTGTTGGAGAGTGATTGTAAGGATGAACATGAGTCCACTGCTATTGAGTCGAGGGAAGACAGTAGAAGGAAGGCAGAGAGCAAGTCATCCCTGACAACCGAGAATCGCAGGGGAAGGACAAAGAGTTCTAGTTGTTCATCATATTACTCATTGTCATCTTCAGGGGACTTAGAGAGTGATACCGAACTCCCAGAACCCGAGCAATTCATGGAAGAATCATTCAGTGGGCATGTGACAGAATCAATAGGAGATGAGATTAGCAGAAGTGAGGGACAAGTGACAACAGGCTTGAAGAGGGATAATGGAGGGGGCAATAGTGTTGATTGGGATTTGAGAAAAAAGTCAGAGAAGAAGCTGGCTGAAGTATCTGCTGAAGAAATACAGTCTGGGGGAAAATCCTCACATGAATATGCAAGAAGGGTGAAGAATGATGAAAGTGACTATGTGAAAAGATCTAATTTCCATGACCAACTTGATGTCAAGGACTGGCAAATAAGAAAGGGGCATACTCAAGAGAAGCACTTCACGGGTGGAGAAGCAAATGTGGAAGTGTCAGAAATCCGAGACAGTGCTGAAAGAATTTCTACTTTGCAGCAGCAGTCTGAATCTAGAATGAAGATTGAGGAAGAAGATAGGGATCCAGTTCAGAGTTGGTCAGGATCTAGAATGAAGATCTGGGAAGAAGATACAACCATGGCTCAGAGTTCTTTTCAGCAGACAAGAAAGCAACAGCAGCAAAGGGGTGAAAGGATCACTGGACAATTGGAAATGAGAAGAAAATCAAGTGAAATTAATGAGGCCAAGAACAAGAAAACCTCAATATCGCAGTCTGAAACACAAAAGAAGAAACAGGATGATACTTCAAGTTTAAATTTCACTTCTAATCCAGAAACAAAGAAGCAAAGCTTTCCAAAAGATAAAAAACTGCCTCAAAGAATTGAGCCTGGCCAAGGAATGCAAGCTATTACAAATATATCTATTGGTCATGCTGACAACACTAAGTTAGTTACCAATTCTCAAACAAGTTCTGGAGAAAGATTGACCGAACATGAAAATAATTTCACTCCAGCTTTGGGTCTGATTAATGAAAGAAGTCAAGTACATAAAGAAGCTAATAGTAGAGTTCAGCAAACGAAATCAAGACAAGAGAACTTGAAACCTACTAGTGTATCAAGTTCTTGGGGAAAAGCACAGGAGGGCTCTAGTTTTCAAGCATATTTGAGTTTGGTTTCAGAAACACGAGAACAACAGTCTCATGTTGATTTAGCGGAACAAGAAAAGAGGAGCACAGAGGATGTATTGATGCCTCCTCATCCTCAAGCAATAGCTGGAGGTCTCCTGCATGATGACTCAATGACTAGGATTTCCACTGAGGCTTCTGGTGGAACTTCAGAAAGTGGCTCTGCTACTTCATATCTGCATTCAAGAGGAAGGACTATGTTTGCACACCATGAATCAGGGGCAAGTAAAAGGAGTGAGACTTATGGGGAGTCTTTAAACTTGACTACCCATGAAGATTCTCTGGGTTCTGCTCAACGATTAGAGGAATCATCCTTGCAATTTGTTGGGGAGTTTGTTGAGAAGGCAAGGCATGATGTAGTAACTTCTGCGGTCCAACAGGGTAGTAGAATTTCTGACTTCATTTCCACATATGAAGGTGATAAGCATGGGCCAGACCCTTCTGGTCAACATGGCAAGGAAGAACTGAAGATTAAAAGGCATGACTTGAGGCAGTCATCGAAGGGCTCTGGAGGAAAGGGACCCTCTGATGAAATGTGGGATGTAACGGACTCACCTGTTCAGGAACCGCCTGAAGCAGAAACTCAGGGGATTTCCACGTCAGGGCATGCCGTCATTAAGAGAACTGGCAGGTCCTTGTGGACCCTTATGGGAGATATCATTCGATTACGATGGAGCTCACGTTCTCAAACGCCTAGCTCAGCAGCTAGATCCGGAGGAAGGACTTCACCAAATGAGTCTGTTGGCAGTGAGACATGGTTTTCTGGTCATGAACAGAATGAAAACAACGCTGAAAACCTGAGAAGGGAAAGAAGCAGCCTACCTTCTGAGGTTGTATCTTATCAGTTGGGACAAGGGACTCAGTTGGGACAAGGGACTCAAGGTGAAGGAGATTTCTCTGACTCAATGAGGTCAACTGAAAAAGTAAGACCCCTTGAAGGAAACATTTCACCATCTTCTAATATATTAGAAACTGCGCCTGCATCAGAAGTTATTTCTTTGACCTCACAGAAGGAAAAACATGATGAGAGTAGCTTTGAGGTAGCCCCTTCAGGCAAGGAGGTAGTACGGTCATCTCTACCATTACCAGCCGGAAGCACAAGAACATCTCTTGTTGTAGAAGAGATTTCAGAAACTGATAAAGTTGATACCAAGGGAAGTGGTTCAGTAAGGGTGATGGAACAACCTGTTGGTGCAAGATTAGCTGAAGCATCAGGGTCTCAAGGTAGGGAGGGGAAATTAAAACAAAGAAAGCTTCAACGGACCAAACAAGTCCCGAGAGACAGATTTGATGAATGGGAAGAGGCATATAGACTTGAGCGTGAGCAACAAAAAATTGATGAAATGTTTATGAGAGAAGCATTGCTGGAAGCCAAGAAAGCTGCTGATTCTTGGGAGGTGCCTGTTGGGGCTGTACTAGTGCAGCATGGGAAGATAATTGCTCGTGGACGTAACTTGTAAGTTCAATACACTGACATGCTTGTCATTTGATTGGTCTGTTATTATTTCTTAACAATTTTTTAATTGATGATCTATATTTCAGGGTAGAGGAATTACGGGATTCAACTGCCCACGCAGAAATGATCTGTATACGGGAAGCTTCGAGCATACTACATTCATGGAGGCTTGCGGTACTATTTCTTCTTTGCTGTTCTTAAATGTATTAATTTTTTGATGGAGGGGCATGTCAAAGCATCTAAAGTTGTAGTTCCTTGAAATTTTAGTTTCACCTCTGACCAGGTAATTTGCTGGGAAAACATCTAAAAGATACGTGCATATAATTTTCACTAATAATATGGATGATATGTTTAAGTATGGCTAATTGACAAATGAGAAATGTTCCCTGCAAAATACTTGTACCTTTTTCATTGCTCTTGAAGTGCAGTAACTAGCAATGCCATCTCCTAACTTGCAAATTGCAATGAACCTAATTGTCTAAAGATTGTTAGCTTCGTGACCTGCTACTATTTCCTAAAAATTCATTCAATTTTATATCCGAATGATGATGTACCATCCTTGATAAAAGAATATAATTTCTCTAAAAATTCTAACAGTCTTTCTGTTTGATTGTGATCCTTCATATGAGCAAAATCATGCTTTTGTTTCAATGTTGTAATATTAGATCAAATGTCTTCCCTTTTCCTTTTTTAAATAATGGTTCTATTAACATTTCTAGTAAAGAATACTATTATTTTAGACGGTCTATAATATTGGATTGTTTCTTTGGGCAAGTGATGTTTCTATAGGTGCTCCCATCTCCTGAGTCGAGCCGTTTTGGTAACTATTTTTGTAACTGAATCTTTTGCCTCTGTAGGATACAACACTTTATGTCACACTTGAACCATGTCCTATGTGTGCTGGAGCAATACTTCAGGCAAGAATTGACACTGTTGTGTGGGGAGCTCCCAATAAGCTTCTAGGAGCAGATGGTAGCTGGATAAGGTATGAGTTATGACAATAAATTCTTTACCTGTCACGAGTCCCGGTGAATTTTGTTAGTACTGTATGATTTAAATGTTATTCAACATGAATTTATACATTTCCCTGGTATGAAAATTGCAACATGGCATTCTTGCCAAAACAAAAATGCTGATGATTAGAATAGGAACTTTTATTTTTCCTGAGGGAATTACCTAATATTTGCAGACTTTTCCCCGATGAAAGAGGAGGAAATGGGTCAGAACAGACGGACAAGCCAGCAGCTCCAGTCCATCCATTCCACCCAAATATGGGAATCAGACGGGGGGTATTGGCATCGGAATGTGCCGACATGATGCAACAATTTTTCCAGCTTAGGAGAAAGAATAAGGGAAAGAATGCAGAGCAGCTCTCATCATCATCATCATCATCTTGTCTTCCCATAACAACAAGTCACCGATCAAAACTCTTTACCAAGATTCATGATGTCTTCCATTTGATGTTCTGTTTGTGAGCTACTGTAGGAAACAGCATACCTTCCCCCCCCCTTCTTTTTATTAGGTTCTAACGTATTTTAAGAATGGAATGCAAATTTTCTTCAAATCAAATGAACAGCACGGACAGCGGGTACTCTTTGCTACATGAACAGTTGAACATGGTATGAGGGTTTGAAATTATTGACAATCATGGCTGAGGTGGTTATTCGTTTTAGTCATTGCTGTTGAAAATGTTCAACTCAACAGCATTTAACAAAAAAAGCTTATTTTAAGGGGTTTTGTTACCCATTTGTATTTTCTTTAGAGGCATTTTAGAGGGTAAAATCTGGCTAAAACATTAAAACAACTCTTGAATTTTACTGCTTTATTTTGATAAACTTCTCTACTTTCTTCACGCCTTAATAGACCCCTATCTATACGAAAGTAAGCCCCAGTTTCAAGTGGAAGCTTGATTTATGTTTAGGTTCATTCATATATAAGTTCAAGGTTCAAGGGCTTATTAAAATGCGAGTTGTGTACAAAACGTAGGACTTAATTTAAATAAAGTAGTAAAATTTAAGTGTTATTTAAATTAGTTTAGCAAAAAAAAAAAAAAAAAAGGGTTAAACTTTGTGAGGGAGTAAGAAAACTAAAACAGAGGTGTTAAGAAGAAGATAGTAAGAATCTGACAAATGTTTGAGTTTGTTTAAGATAGGGGAAGAGTAGTAAGAAACACTAAACAGATCTGTGAAGAAAAAGAAAAACCAAAAACAGAGTAGTGTGTAATAATTACCTACGATTTATGCATACATAATACATACATACATATGTATATGTCCCTCAAGTGAAGTAAGTACCATAATGGTAATGATAATGATATAAATTTTGAAGACTTAATAGAAATAGATATGAATAACACCAAAGCTGAATAACCAAAACATTGGTTGCATTTTATTGCTTATCCACCCGATTAGTACATGGTTGATGAGAATGAAGATTAATTTGTATCATAACTGTCATCATGAATATATATATATATATATATATATATGTCGCTGGTTTAACTTGATCTGTCTTCACATTTCATCCCTTAAGTCATACTCGACAACAAGGCCGAGATTGTCAGCTAATTTGTGATATTGAAGACAACCTGCACACTGATAAAAAGCAGTTTCTTTTGGTCAGGTGGTCAAAAGCATTTTTCTTAATTTAAAGGATCACTACTAATTATTCTGCCAACACATATAACTATTGCAGCAGAGTCCAGAACAACTTTAACATAAAGCCTTGGCTTCCTTTGATTCATACTTCGGTTATTTGCTTTGGTTTTTATTTACTTCTTTTGCAGAAAGAAAATGCAAAAGCACCAAGTACAAACCAAAAATGAGAAAGGGCAGCTTTGTTCTCAATAATAAAAAAATCTTAAAATCACTTCTAGAGGTTTTCCAGATAAAAAATTAGACATTCATCTTTAAAAAGCAAGAAATTAAAGCAGCAGTTAGAATGCTTCATTCAAATTAAAAAATATATACATATGAGATGGTTTCTATCCTCAAGCTTGTTTTCCACGTACAGGGCCACCAAATTCACAGGTTATGCAGGGCAATGAAAAATGTCAAATCAAGCCTAACCCTCAGCTTTGATCTAGTAGAAATAGGGTGTAAATGTTAAATAATAAATGAACTATGGGATAACATCCTGGCATGTCAAACGCACAAGCACTATAATACTAGTAGGAATCAGTATTATACTGGCCAATAAACTGGAAATCAAATGAACCACTACAAAACTAAATGCTTAATTCCAATGGAGGAAAATGTAAATCTCACCACGCATTCAGGTCAATGTTCATTTCTATAACTTTTATGAGAATCGAAAAAATCAGAGTGGACTGAATCAAACATATATTTTCATATTACCGTGATTTATTTTGCTATAGAAAGGCCTATCTTCTAAATTATTTATGCTGAAAACATTGAAAGTAGCAATTGAAAGGGTTTCGCACATGAAGGGCTAGGTTAATCTTTTGCAGAAGTAAGAAAAAACGGTTCATGTATGCAAACCTAACACTGCTAGATTACATCTTTTTTTTTTCAAAAATATATTTACAACATTAATATGAGCATAAAAAGTCTCAATCAGTTCAAATGGATGTATATTTAAACCATTTAATTATCCAGAAACATACAATAAGAACCTTTTCCTGATAGGAAAAAGGATAAATAAAAAAGGAAAAATACCTGTACATACACAAGTCCCCGTTCATAGGCCAAGCGGTTTATGAGTCTCTCTGTTCTTTCACCACATTCCCCACAAGTGAACTGGACCAGTAAACTTCTTCTTGGCAATTTTGTGTCAATTGTTGAATCCTGCACAAAAATCATGCATGACAAATAAAAACCTATGACCAATTAACAGGTATGTAGGTGTTGCATGATCTCTAGCAATATAATGCAAAACACCACCAGAGCATCTCTAATCACCTACAAAGGGAACTGTAGTACAACATACTTTCTTGAATTTTTTGAAGTGCAATTAGAGAACTCCTATACTGTCACAGTAATTGCACACTCATCATAGAGAGAAATCCAAGAATTGTAAGAGACGTTGGGAAAAGCGAATTTTACATGAGTGTCTTAAAAAGAAAAACTGAGTATACTTGGCATCCCCAAATATGGCCAACCTCTCAAGTGCACAATCTGATCTTATGCTAATTTGAATTGCAAATTAGAATCAAACCAGATGCTGAAGAAAGGAAGTCACATTCAGTTATAGCAAGAGGTGTCATGGTTGTAGTGAAGGTAAATCAATAGAACAATACCAACTGCAAAAGTAATCCTTTGTGTAAACCCTTTTCCGAATGGGCAATTCTCCTCACTTCAAACTCATTTACCAAAGGAATAATATATTTATGAGAATTTTCTGCAGATTACGATTTATATGAGCAAGACTAATATATTTCCAAGATATATGGAGAGTAAGAAAAGAGTAGCAGGAATAAGGAAGCTCAAAAAGGTATTGGAGAAGAGAAAAAGTGAAATATATCATACAGCGCCGGAACTAGCCGTATTTTCATGTGGGTCCGTTGTAGAATCAGAAGCCAAAACCCGAAATGCTCGCTTGGGTAGCACCGGCAGCGAGGGATGTGAAAGTTTCAGGCTGTAAATAAGAACAAAAAAGTAGGTGAATTTGAAAGCAAAACAAGGAGAAGAATTTTTTTTTAAAAAAAATCCCGAAATAAAGGAATACCTGGAAATTGGGCTGAAAGAACAGAAAAATGGAAGGGAAGTGATGAGTTTGTAATCGGAAGAGTGAGAGGGAAAAGAAAGAGAGGAGGAGGAGAAGAAGATACTGCATGTTGCTGAAGCCATCGTATGTGTTGTATTGAGTAGGTGCTGGAGTTGGAGTGAGAGAGGATGAATATGCTTAACAGGCAATACTTTGTGTCTCCACTAGATTAACAATTGGGTAAATTACAGCAAAGGTCAACCGCTATGGATTTTTTCTTTTTTATCATCCAACTATGAAAGGTGACAAAATAGTCACTCAACTATTCAATTTTATCTTTTTGGGTCACTAGTTGGCTAACGAACAATGAAAATATAAAAAATCTAAGATAATTGAGCGACCAGAACAGACAGTTAAATAATTGAGTGACCATTTTGTAACTTTTCATATTTAGGTGACCAAAAAAGAAATTTACTAATAATTAAGTTATTATTTTGAAACTTTTCATAGTTAGGCGACAAAAAAATCCATAGTTAGTGAACCCAGTCTTGGGTGTCAAGACTAGACCTCTTCATGGTCGGGCTACTCACTAAGGCTCGCTCAAAATTTGAGAGAGTTTGGACAAAAGAATTAGGCCAAAAAAATGGGTTTAGGCAAAAACAAATTAGACCCACTTAAAATATGACTCGGGCTTGGGTTTGAACATTCAAGGCTCGAGCCCAACTTACCTAACCCGATTTTATAATTTGTAATGTTTCATATTATGTTATTTTTATATATCAAGTAGTTTGTAACACATAAAAATTAAATTTATAGTAATATACAATACTACTATAATGTAAAATTTTAAAAAAAATATAAGATGCCTTTATATAAAACTATAATAAATATAAAATATAAAATATAAATAAAATTTTTAATTTATTTTTTAAAATATGTGTGGGCTTGGGCAAACTTTTAGGTTCGTATTTGGACTGAGTCGAGCTTAGGCAAGTGTAAAGTATGTAAATATCATGCTTAGGCCTGAACTGGCTTAGCCTATGATCACCTCTAGTCAAATATGATTTTTTTTTTTATTATGAGTAAACTACACCATTAGTCACTAAATTATGAGTAATTTTTCATTTTAATCACTTAACTAAAAAAAGTTACAATTTGATTGTTGAACTATTTGAAAGTTATCATTTAAGTTGCTAAGCTGTTAAAATTGATGCTTATGGCTTTTTCGATTTGTACTGCGTGCACCAATCGAAAGTTTTCTTTTCTCTGCTCTTCTACATTTAAATTTTTTCCCAAATATTTTTTCTTTTTGATTTTCGACAATGACTGTTAGATAGACTTGAATTAAAATATGTTCTTTTACTCGTCGATTGATACTAATCTATCGTATTGATTGTTAAATCGTCTCTTGGAACTCACTAGCAGAACTTGAAAAAAAAAAGACTTAACAACCTATTGACTTAGATAAAAACTTTTGAATAGTTTAGTAACTTAAATGAAAACTTTTGAATAGTTCAATGACCAAAATGAAAATTTACCCATAATTTAGTGACTAGTAGTGTAGTTAATCCTTTTATTATTTGCGACTGTTAGTGTTCTCTATTTTAATTATTTTTGAAGGGAGTAAGGACTATTTATCAAGTTATCAATTAAAGGTTTGAAGACCTCATATACCCCCTCCCTGTGGAAAGGCCTTGCAAAAGTATCATATTATTTATTCAACATGCCCCTCATTATTTATTTTGTCAACTTGTTTGCTTATGAAAGGGAAAAATACAAGAGCTACCATAAACGCCTTATACAATTTTCAATGTAAGAAGCTTGTACCAAGTTAATTACAGTAGAAATGAAAAATGCAAAAGGAGTGAGTTGCATAAATTTCTATTGCTTGTTGAAGAATTTTTATACAAGTATAAACTGTTCTCCAATTTCTTTGGAACAATAACAAGCAAGTTTATGCCTTGTTAATTAACTTGAATAAAATCACCATCAACAACAACAACAACCGCAGCAACATGGTTCCACCTGGAAAATTCTGCTGATAAAAGAATTATGTGATTGACCTGAATCGAATAGCGAGACCCACTTTTGCCAATGGGCATCACTCTTCCTCATCTACTTCATGAAAGGGAAGTGGTACTGTCTTTACTGCCCTGAACTTGCCAGCATTATTTAGATGCTCATTCTCCAACCTGGACCATTGCAAGATTTGGTCATTACCATTTCTCAAGTTGAAATGAAATGGTCTGCGTGTGCCTGTTGGGCTATACTTGCAAAGATTCAGCAAATATATATTAAACAAAATGGGTTTATAATTTATTACCTGTAGAAATTCCACAGTCCTCTTCTAATCACCTCAAGCGCCGCCAAAAACAGCCCAGTTACCCTGTAATCAACATGTTCAAAGGTTGAATGGACAACTGTTTGCAGCCAAGCCAGCCTGAGGATAAGGTTCAATCCCTGCATGTCATGCAAAATTTTGTTCAAAACAGGCTCCACTTATTTTAGTTTCTTGTTTCTTAGATGATCTCTACTTGTGTTCCTAATGTGTATTGTCATTCCTAATGTGTATTGTTTTCATATTTGCTTCCGAGTAAAACCCAGAATCTTACTTTTGTTTGTGAAATGGCATTATCAATCTTCATTTTCAGATAATGTTTATTCTTATTCTCCTCCTTAATAGATTAGCTCTCATGCACTGCCAATGGCAAATATATTTTAGGGGGTATAACATTTTGTTTTTTCTAGTAGCAGGCAGGGGAAGTGAGAGGAGGGTGTAACCATACCATGGAGAAGTAGTAAATGAACTTTCGACGAAGCATTAGTTCATTCCTTAGCCAAGGGTTCTTGGAATTCATTTGAAGCAAACCCCAGTCCTTTACAAAGTCCCAATACAACTGGTACACTGTTGCAGCACTTGACATGACAACTACAAGACATAGCCATCCGATACTCCTTTCTTTCTCGTACGCCACTTTTGCCCCTGCTGCTAACATTGCTGATACATATTTACCAAGATTGACAAGGTGATTGGTCTGCCCTTCATCAAACCACCGTCGAGCACACTGCGAGCCAGTCGAAACACATTTTTGGTCACATCAGATTAGTTAGTCTCAACCAAAATATGGAATAAGGCGAAGTTGGAACTACCAAGTTCCGGGGAGAAAAAATATACCTGCATAGCTCTCCAGTAATAAGGTAGAAAGGACACTGCATAAGCAAGATCTCTGTAATGCTTTGCTCTCATGCAATATCCGTAGTCTTGAGTTTTGTAGCTTCCAGTTATGTAATAACAAGCCACATACTCGAGGTTCCTAAGCATTGGCACCTACAGTTCAAGAATATGCCTTACTGTCAGATCAGCTAGTTATCATGATTCTCTGTGCCTTCACAGTACTTAATCAGCAGTTAAACCAACCTGACTACAAAGTTGATCAGCCATGAAGAAATCCAACATCACAACCTGCAAACAAATAGTTGTAATTAATTAGGAAACTGAATTTTCATCTTTAGCCAACTTGAAAAGGTTTGGCTACCTACAACACCCCAATAATAAATAAAGTACCTTGTAGAGAGGTGATAAAATTATGTTACGTATCACACCAAGTAGACGATAACGACTTGAATGGTAGAAGATGTTGAAGGGGCAGACTAGCAATAAAACGAAGGCCTGCACACGGTGGAGAAAGTTAAAAACATCTGCGGTATGACCAGCCAACAGATTTGCACCAAAGAAGTGCCTTAAGGTTGGGAATTTACCAATAAGAGGAGACCGGGTATTGCTTGAACCTGGGCGTATGAATACCCTTTTGTAACCAGTGACAAGTGAACAAACATGATTCCAACAACAGCTGTCATTGAAGTAGTACAGATTAAGAAAACATCTCTGTACTTAAGCTCCTTTGTGGGAGCTAACTCAAAGATGAAGCTGTAATTGATACGAGCTTTTCTCCACATGAAAATGTTGCAACCATACAAAAAGAAGTGTAGGAACAATAGACTGAACATGCTGCAGAAAGAGAGTATTGATCAGACGTTAGAGCATAAGAACTCTGTATATCTTAAAACATGTCGAAGCTCGCCACTTGCCTAAGTACAGGGTAGGTTGTTTCCATATAAATTGAATCTGGTTGCCTTCTATACATCCCAGTGATATGAGCCATAATGATGTATCCGGCGAGAAGGGCCACGAAACACCCAGCGAAGAGCCCTGAGCATGTTTAAAACTTCAAACCAATTAGTTGAATTCAAATTCTAAGTAGGCAATCTAGGAACACAAGTGTTGCATTAAAATTTGTTCAGTTGGGATGTCTGATATGATATGATGGAAATATATATTAGATATTTATCTAGAATCTAGTCTTGGATCATGCACAATAAAATGGACTTTAATGTGTTGTGTATAACATGATGACAGAGATGAGTCCTAGATTTAGAAGTGTCTAAGCAAGATGCCATATACACTGGTACGGCACACTGGGAACTGAATAGTGCTGGATGCTGTGTTAATGGGCTGCTCTTTTAAAGGATGAATCCATGTACGGTCAAATTTGTCTGAAGCATGAAACTATGCTTTATTGTCCACCAATAAAGTGAACTTCATTTTTAAATCTAGTGGCCCAATGGGTCAATGCTTTTGCTTCTCTAAAACCAATCTTTTGGCAAAGTAGCTTTCCACCAAAAAGGATTGGTTGAGGGAAATATCATTTGAGTTAAAGTTATTCTTTTCTTGGAGAAAAAACATTTCGCTGTTGTTAATCCTAGTTTTGCGAAAAAGTGGAGGAACTAACCAATGAAGAAGGTTACAGCATGTGATTCTTTACGCTGTCGTGGTCTGAGATATTTCATACCCTTCCTGCGATCTTCATCAGCAAAATGCATGATAAATAGATCCTCAACTTCATCTGATAAGTTCATTACCTGTCATTTCCGAGACTAATAAGCAGATTACCAACTTGTACCCAAAACATATCAGACAACCATATCTATGTTTTGATTTTACATAAATACTAGATGTGCTTTTGCTGACACGCAATACGGAATCAATAGCCACTTAACATTGTCGGCAAATATTAATAACCAGACGAATAAATAACTAGTGGCAAGCATCAAAAAACTCTTGGAAATATATTTTGCCTAACAGATCTATGCCTGACTGACAGGCACCTGGATTTTTACTAGCTAGTTTTTTTTTGCTTCAGTTCCTTACCTTATCTGAGCTGTTGAAATAGGAACTCTCCACTACTTTAAGATAGACGGGAAGAACTTGTTTTTCAGTAACCTGAAAAGTCCATTCGTAGACAAGGGAGTTCATCTTTAGCTATGTATGTGAATGGAAATGGAATAATCACTGTAAGGACTCAATAAGATTTTACTTACTTTGTCAAACTTCTTGAGAATTTTTATAAAAGCAAGCATGTTCAAGTGCCTGAAAATCATAGTTAAGCAAAAAGGGGTTAAGGCTGTCGTGCTCATTATGAATTGGGTAATATAATCATGGGAGGAATATGTTGGACTTTTTGACTTGTGAGGAATGATGATAGTTACACCTACCTGTAAGTTTTGAGATAACCCAATCCTTTATATAGCTCTAAGAAAGCTCCTTTGATCATCTTCTGAGCATGATGCAGCTTGGACTTGTTGATATGCAGCTTACCACCCCCTTGAGGTCCACATTTCTTTGAAGACTGGTTGACTAAATCGTCCCAAACAAGGTAACTGATAGCGGAGAAGGTACGAGATGGTGTAGTGAGAGGAATGTTTATTTTTAGGCTCTTTCCCTGGAAACTGAAAACACGACCTGACAGCGTTCTTAATTTTCCTTTCTCTGTTTTCATATTGATATCCGTTGGTTTCCCGATCTCATCTGATGTTGGAGAGTCTGAAAAGGGCACTTCATTTCTCTCCAATTCATCCGTGAAGCTGTCTTGCTGCTGTTGTTCTTGCTCTGTTCTGTCCTTGACAGAGTCCTCCTCTGCATGCAACGAAAACAGAGACTTGTTCAATATTAATAGTGTTCCAGTTGTCAGTCCCTTGTTGAAGGTCTTTGAGAATTTATAGTTTTCTGTATAGTTCATCCCCCTTCCTTAGTTATTTTCTAATTATTTATTTTTCTTTTCATTACATTACAATCTAGCAAACCTAACATATGGCAAAAAAGGACATGTTAAGTAAATATTTTATGATTGTGGACGTGGATGGAAAATGGAAGGAAAGGAAAATGTTGTTCTCTTATAAACACAAAAAGTCGGTTGAAACATGAAATAGATAGAAATAATACCGCAAGAGATAGAGCAGGAAATGGAGGCGTCCTCCTCCTCTCCTTTGCGGCGCTGCTGTTGCTTGATAATAGTTTTGAGCTCACTCAGAATCTGCATTTGTTTCTTCAAACATTCTCCTCTTTCCAGGAACTCTTTCTCCTTTGTTTTATAAAACTGGTTCACTTTGTTAAGTTGCATGTCCAAACATTCAAAAAATTCTTTGGCAGCATCAGTATCAGCAAACTGCTCTAGCAATTCTGTCTCATACAACAAATCTCCTCCTTTGCTAGCCGAAGCGGTCAGTCGCTTGTGAACCTGTCCACACCCCCCATCAATTAGTTCCAACATGACAAAAGTTAAAAAGTAAATAAACTTTAAGTAGAGGGAGCCAAAGAGTACTTGAATGACACCCTGGTCTCTACGTCGGCCAAATAAACCTAGCGTGCTGATTGAAGACAAGAGATTACGGGGAAAAGAAGTGGTTTGATGAGTATTGCTAGTAGTATTATTATTAAGGAGACGTATTTTCTTGAGGTCCTTTTTGAGTTGCCAGTAATCAACAAAAGCTTCTTTCCACTCGGGAACAAGCTGCCCTTCGAACTGCTTTGAGAACTTGACCATGTTTCTATCTTGATCTTGGGAGAGGAGAGCAAGTGGTGACAGTGGCACAATAGGTGAATTGGAATAGGAATTGCTGAGTGAGTGTTTACGGGAAGACACCATTATTATTTATATATGGAGAAGGAACTAGGAAGGGAATATGGTTGATGTGCCCGTACCACAGCACATTCTAAAATATCCTTTGCACTTATTATTATCCTTCCTCCACTTGAAACTTGAAAGGTGTTGTTGGGGTGGATGTTCACCGGAAAATGGCCAAATCCCTACCAGATGTTATTTTTACTTGATGAAATGGACAACAACATGTTCTCATGAAGATTTTGACGGAGTTGGAGAAGGAATTTAAAGTGGATGGCAGTGGGACCATTCCCTATTCCATAATTCTGTTTTATGATGACAATCATACGTACATTGTTAAATATAATATAAGCTAATCTGTCTTTTACGTTTAGGAGTCCTAAAAACACTTAATATGAAAGAGGGGCACCCTGTCTCTTTGGCAAGTCAGGAGGTAAGCTGCTGGGTTGTGAAAAATATTGAAGCTGATTGGCTAGTTGATTTACAATAACACAAAGGAGACTTGTCATTAGACCAACCTGATTTCCACTAATTCAGGATAACTAAAAGGTTTCAATTATTTCCAAGCAGTCACTTAATACGATAAGAAGTTGATCCACCTAATTATATATTCAATTTCTGAGACCACCTCAGATGTACACTGCTTATAGAAATCGAATCTATCAATCTGTCGTTACATATGGGTTACCGATCACCATATCATTGCTCCAGTTTTATGGAACAAGGAAATGACTGTACCTGTCAATTTAACCAATCGGTATGGAAGGACCAGATGTTTACTTCTAGTCCAGAATTGATGTTTTTTTTTCCGACTACCTGAACCAGACTTTCACCACACAGCTTTGATCGGATCAGTGGGACTAGTTTTCTTTAGGATTAAAGTATATATCATATTGATGCCCCTTTAGAATACTCTAATCCGCTAGGAGAATGTATACTCAACATTCTTTTTTAATTGTTAGGAGGATGCTATTCATGGTGGGTTGTTATTATGAGGAGGAAAGGTTCCATTGTTCTATTCCCATTCCAGGATCCCACAAATTGTGAAAATGAGAGACCTCTCAATTTAGTCCCAATAATATCCCCCCAGAAATTAAAATTCAAAATCCCAAATTGCAGACATGGATTGCAAAATCAACACGACATTTGTGGAAAATTGACAGCGTGCCAAAGGTGCATGGCTGACTCAAAGATACGCTTCTCCCTCCTCTCTCTCCTCATATATCTCTTGTCAACTTTTTCACTTTATTATTACACATTCTTCAGTCTACAAAAAGCAGCCATATTATGCAGTTAAGAATCCTATGAATGTGGAAATAAAATGGAAAAACAAGATAAATTAGCTACTACGAGATCTGTACCACTGGATTTTAATTAACAAGTAGAAAAGGTTGATATTATCATTAACCTATGGTTAAACTTAAAGAGAGAGGTTTGAGTATAAACAAGGAAAACAAAGTAGTGAGGAAATCTAAGGCTTAAAGGTCAACAGAACCAATGGCAAGGCATGAAAATGATGGTCTGATTCGGATTAGCATTTTTGGGTGCGCCCTTGCAGCTACCCAACTCACCCCTTTTTCCTCTGCATATTAATTACATTATCATCTCACATATATATATTCTCTGTTGCAAACAGTCCTTTTGACCCCACAATGATCAAGTTTAACTATATGCTAACCCTGAATTCCCTTCCTTTGTGTGTCTTCTTTTTTTGCAAAGTTAGTATGAATTTGTTGGCGATAAAGAGACCTAAGTTTGAAAATCCATGAGAACAAACCTCATCAATATTTTTAGCCAAAGTGATAGTAATTTTTCAACTTATGGTTTAACTCGTTTCGCTTACTTGGATTCTTATAATTCAACATTTACATTAACAAAACATCTATTAAAAATTATATATTTTCCAAATAATATAGCTTAAATATTGTATATCAATTGGTTGAATCAATAAAATCTTCTTGATAAATCTTTGTAATATTCTTATTCATTTCAATTTTTTAAACAATTTTTCATTAATTTTAAATTGCTCGTTGTATAATGTTTTGTACATCTCAACCTTACCCTACAGTTGTTCGATCACTCAATTTTCAAATCCTTAGTGAATGATTCCCATCCATGCTCTTAATGTAAAAATTGAAAAACAAATGATACAAAATAAAATTAAAAGGTATAAAGTAAAAAAAATTAAAATAGGAAATTAAGGTTAAAAAATCTTTAAACAACCAGTTATTTGATTTGTAATTGTTTGTTGTATTTCATCATCCTTATAGGAACCATGTTTATAAGCCTTCGTACATACATTAAATGAAAGAAAGAAGGGTACATTTTGAATACTAATTTTGGTTTGTATAAGTTATTCCTTCATTTTTGTGGTTTTATTTCCTATAGTTTTTACCTTAATAATCAATATTAAATATTTTTTAATTACATTTTATATTGAAATTTAAAAATAAATATGTTTTGTTTAATGTATTTATTGTTATATATAACATTAATTTACCTAAAAATAAATTTTTAGATGCTTTTAAAGTTAGACGTATCAATTAAGGTTGAATATGAAATGAAATATTGACATTATAAGTAACAAGTATATTCACTATCTATTATTATGGTAATTTATCGGCTTACTTATAAATAGTGTTAGTAATAATTTACAATTCAAAATAGAGTATTAGGGATCAATAATGCAAATAAAAAAAAGTGTATTGAGGAGTTATTCAGAGTGCTTAATAATTAAGAATTTGTAATTAATGTAATAATACATTGTTAGAGTATAGATGTAACGGCTCTGTTATTGTAAGTTGTTAGTTCTTTATTCAAAACTGTTATGCTGTTAGCAGCAGTTACTAGCAACAGTTTGCTCATATACCCTAAAAATACTATTGTTGTACTGTTCAATGAGGATACATAGAAATAATACAGAATACCTTTTCAATGCACAATATAGTTTTTACTTAGCTTATTGTAAATATTAATATGGTATCAGTCGCATCAGTGTTGGAGACCTGATCTTTGTTTGCTCCCATGACTACCATTGCTTCTGCTAACTCTGCCTCTGTCGAGCATGGCTGTCCGGTGTTCACTAGTGTTCGGATCATTCAATCATTTCCTTGCCATGACACTATTAAATTGGATGATGGAAATTTTGTTCAGTGGCAGCAACATATTCGCCTGATCATTAAAGGTTACAAATTGACCGGTTTTTTGGAGGGGATGTTACCTATTCCGTCGTGTTCTGTGCAACCGCCAGAGGGATCTCTTGTTCCAAATCTAGATGCCTCGGCTTTCGTTTAATAGGATCGGTTGCTTGCCTCCTGGTTACTTTCCATTATTAATCCTTCACTATTATCTTCCTTTATAGATGCTAGAACGACGTGTGATGTTTGGAATACTGCCACTCGCCTCTTCGCAGCAACCACAGGTGTGAAGTTATCTCACATTTGTCACGATCTATATTCACTTAAGAAAGGTAACCTCTCAATCAAAGAATATATAGCAAAGATTCAAAATACCTGTACCTTAAGCGAGGTTTCTGGCTCTCGAATCTTGAAGGCAGAAAAAGTTAAGATTGTCCTTGCAGGTCTACCTTCGGAGTTCGACGCCGTGTTTACCTTAGCGTCGTTCTCGTTTGAAAATCTACTGTTTCAACGTCTCATTGATGTGTTATTAGAATATGAGAACCGACAGATGCGTGTGATTCAAGAAGTGTCGATTCATGCCAATCTTTTGGAGCCTATTCCGTCGCCACCAATGGTAGAGTCTGTACGTGGTGGCCGTCCTCCGTCTGGCAGTTGTGGCAGAGGATTTCGTTCCTGCATCCAATGTCAGATCTGTGGCCGATTTGGGAATTTAGCCTAGAGATGCTATTATCGCTATAATCGCGATTATGATGGTCAGTCGTCGGTGGCTTGGGCTTCAACTCTGGTTGGTCGTACGGGTCAAGGCTCGGCTGCTGGCCTATCATTTTTGTCACGGGCTCCTGGTGGATTTGATGGCCCTTCGACGACGGTGCCGTATGGTTTCTCTTCTGGCAGTAATTTTTGTGTTGCGCCTCACATGCCTATGCTGCCCACTAGGGTTTCTAACCCCTTTGTAGTCTTTGATGATAGATCTGGGCATAATACTAGGTCAAGATTGCATTTTGAGTCTAGGCATGAACCTCCTCCTTTAGCGCCTGGGTAGGACTCATGATTTGGACCTTCTACTGTTGGGTTCGGGCCTGCTGCTGCTAGGCCGAATGACTATGGCCGTTATTTTGGTCTACCCGTGCGTGCTAAGCCATCTAGCCCAAACCATGAACTTGAGGGCAATTATTCTTCAGTTGGGCCATAGGCTACTAACCTTCTAAATGGGCTGACATCCAATAATGTAGAGTTTGCTAATTCTCTTAGGTATAGACCCGAGCTTGGGCCTTCTGGTGACGGTGCTTATAATGCATCTGGGTCGTCTGTTCCTTGGCAGACCAAATCGAGGGCTGGTGTTTACACTGGGTCCGATTCGTGCATTGGGCTTCCTCGTTTACCCAATTTGCATGCATCTGATGTATCCAACACTACTGGGTCTAACATTCATACCACCCAATTTGGGTCCAACCTTGATGGTACTGATTCCTATATCTCTACGCCCGTCAGAACTACTTTCTGGTATCTAGATTCAGAGGCTACACGTCATGTCTGTCGCGATGCCTCTGCATTGAATAACTCTACACCTTACTCAGGTACATCCTCTCTCTTAATGGGTGAAGGGACTCCCATCAGGATCTTATCTGTTGGAAATTCAGTGTTCCCTACAAAGAATAAATTATTTCGTTTATCTAATATTTTGTGTGTCTCGATTATACAGAAGAATATCCTATCTGTGTCTTAGTTTGGCATTAACAATAACGTGTTTTTTGAATTTCATCTGACTTATAGTGTTGTTAAGGACATCAAGACTCGAGAAGTTTTGCTAAGGGGCCACATTCATGATAGGCTCTATCATTTTTCTCCGCCAATTGCGTCTGCTCCGTCTGTTGTGGCTCCTTCTATTGCCAACATTGGACTTTAGATTTGGACTGACAACTGTGATATTTTTACTTTGTGGCACAAGCGTCTTGGTCATCCCTTTGCTTCTATTGTTAAATTTGTTTTAGATAAATGTAATATTGCTTCTAAAAAAGTTTGTCTTGATGATGTTTGTACTGCATGCCAAAAAGGAAAGTCTCGTAAACTGCCCTTTCCAACCTCTACTACTAAATATATTGATCCTTTCGCTTCGGTTGTCTCCAACTATAGAGACCTGTGTTAGTTGCATGTGGACGTAATTGGTATTATGTTACGTTTATTGACATGTGCACTCGCTTTACTTGGATTTATCTTATTCGCCAAAAGTCTCAGGTGGTGGATTGCTTTGTTCAGTTTCAGCAATTAATCAAAACTCAATTTGGGAAAAATATCAAACAATTTCAGAGTGATTAGGGAGGAGAGTTTTGAGCTTTCATGTCTGTGTTGGTGACTCAAGGGATAATTCATAGACTGCCCTGTCCTCCTACGTCCAAACAAAATGGGGTGGTTGAACGCAAACATTGGCATATTATCGACATGGGTATTACATTTTTGGCCTAAGTAAATCCTTCTATGGATTATTGGGGCTATGCATTTTGTTGTGCTGTTCATCTAATCAATCATCTTCTTACCTCCGTTCTGAAAGGACAATCCCCGTACAAAGTTCTGCATGGGCAAAATCCCACATATGATCATTTACAAGTGTTTGAGTGTTGCTGTTTTCCATGTCTGCATCCCTTTCTACGTCACAAGTTGGATTTTCGTTCTCAACCTTGTACGTTTCTAGGATATAGCTCTTAACATAAAAGGGTATCAATGTCTCACACCGGATGGTAAGATCGTCATTTCTCGTTATGTTGTGTTTGATGAACATCAATTTTTGTTTCTTATGTCTGCTACGGGAGGTTCCACATCTTCATCAGGTCAATCTCTCTCACCAACATATGTTCCTCTTGTTAAGCCTATCTATTATTTACCCACAGAGTCCTCATCTGCTCAGCCCCTTGAGTTGTCCTCACCTCCTGGTTTCTATCCCTCGCCTTCAAACTCTAAAGCTCCTCAGGTTATTTTAGGCTCTGCCCATGAGCCTTGTCCTCTCTCCCTTTTACCTGATGATGACGGTGTACCCAATCCAACCACGATTTCTTTCAATATTCTAGCTTCTCCTACTATTCCTTCATCTCCTTTACCCCTAACAAATACTCATCCGATGGTTAGTCGGTCTAAGGCTGACGTTTTTAAATCCAAGGCTCTGTCTGTTGAAGTTTTTGAGCCTCACACGATTGAGGAAGCCTTTTCTACCACAGAATAGTGTGCCGCTACTCAGGTTGAGTATGATACTCTTATTAATAACTTCATCTAGAAACTTTTTCCGTTACCAAGTAATCGCAAAGTTGTAACACCCCTTACCTGAGACTGTCGCTGGAGTCGAGCACAAGGCGTTACCAGACTTATCTTACTAATTCAAGGCATACAAATTTACTTTTAAAATTAATTCGCTCACATTCATCTAATATATCCCTCAAAAGGGCCCAAAAAATGCAATTGAAACAGTTCGGGACCAAACCGGGAACATTAAAATTTTTCCGATTACTTACACAAATCAAAACAATTTATTTCACTATTCATCATAAAACTGTCCACCTGCATAACAATCATTAAATTAATTATAACTTGAGTTACGAAACTCAAAATTTAAATTCGTAAATTTTCTCTGAAACTAGACTCATATATCTTCTTACCATAATTTTTCCAGAATTTTTGGTTTGGCCAATTAGTACAGTTTATTCATCAAGGGTTCCCCTGTTTCGCAGTCCAACAGACCTAACCTCTCTTCACTAAAAATTGATTACCTCATTATACAGAATTTGGATAATGTTTCAGTTTATTTCTAAGGAATCTAGACATATAAATTATACATCATAATTCTTTTTGTACAATATTTAGTGAAATTCTAAAATCAGAATAGGGGATCACAAAGTCATTCTAAACCAGTCTCACAAGAATTTAAATATCTCAGAATATAGACTTCATTTGCTTACTCTGTTTCTTTCCTATGAAAATAGGCTCAATAAGATTTAATTCTATATCTCATTCACCAATCAATTCCATTTATACAATTTTTAGTGATTTGTCAAAATAACATCACTACTACCACCCAAAACTATTTCATAACCAACTTTTACTCTTTCATAATTTCTTTGCATTAAACCTCATTTAGGCATACATAACATCAACACATGTTCTTATTTAGCCATTTCAATAGCTAATCATTATCAAGTATTCGCATGCCATTCTTTAGTCATATCATAAGGACATACACACAAAATAACCAAGTCCCTATATATGCCATAACTTAAAACGTTTCAATGAAAATACCCAATTGGTAACTTGATAGTCGAAAGTGTGAAGGGATCTCCGACGACCTCCAACCTGAGCTTGTTTGGTAAAACTCTGGAACAGAGGAAAGGACAGAGGTAAGCTTATAAAACTTAGTAAGTTCACATGTAAAATAATAGGCATTAGTAATGAATTTAGCTTATTATTAAGCTTTCATAATTTGCATAAATAATGTTAAGTACTTACTTTCCTATCTTACTCATTGGTAACCTTACCAAAGGCTCGGAATAATAAAAAGAATACCTTACTTAATACTTGAATATACTCATTAAAATACTTTTAATATCATCAACTAACAAAATCTTTATTTTACTTCTCCACTTACTCTTTAACTTTCTTGTTTATTATTCCTTTACTTGAACTTTCTTGTAACACAGCCTGTATATTAGCCCGATGAACTGTTTGGAATACTAAGGGTACTTGGGTTTTTCTACCTGATAATAGCCTGCCAATGCCATGCTCTAGGCATGGTCTTACATGGGATGTTCCTTGTCCTGCTAAAGCCATATATTTGATATAGACTTACATGGGATGTTCCTCAACTGTCTTAACCTGCCAATGCCATATGTCTGATATGGACTTACACGGGATATTCCTCAACTGTCTCAACCTGCCAATGCCATATGTCTGATATGGGCTTACATGGGATGTTCCTCAACTATCTCAACCTACCAATGCCATATGTCTGATCTGGACTTAAATGGGATGTTCCTCAACTATCTCAACCTGCTAATGCCATATGTTTAATATGGACTTACATGAATTGGTCCTCAACTGTCTCAACCTGCCAATGCCATATGTCTCATATGGACTTACATGGGATCCCTTGCCTTATATACTCACCAATGTCATGCCTTGGCATGGTCTTACTTGGCATCTTTATCTTATCTTACCATGGGTCAACTATGGTTTTTTTTTTCCCGTCAGTTCTTCCTTATTTGCCATCTTATAAACATGGATTTTGAAATATTAATGCCTTGGCAAATCATAGCTAAACCATACTTGCTCAAAATTCTCAAGGTCAGTCACATAACTTAATAATAATAATAGCAACAATTGCATAATAATAAAATACTACTCAACTTACATACTTACATTCTTAATCTCATCATATCCTCAATTTATCTTACTTTCCTCAAATTATGCTATTGGACACTTTCTTAATCTTATACAAAGCCACATTACCACTATGGTCTTATATGTAAACTTATTCGAATTCTCACTTTTAATGTCGAATCATTATCGAACATTTCATTATTATCATTATATTTAAAAATCAATACTAAAACATTTATAACTAATATATCAATTTAGCATTCAAACATGCTGTCGAAACCACTTTTTTTGAAAAATAGGGGAATCGACTTTGGTTTTAAAAATGAAAATTACGGGAGTCGCCACCAATCTTTTTTTGTTTAGGTGTGATCGGGTCACCTCGAAATGTGGTTGTTTTTAATAAACCATTTAATTTATTAAAACAACTATTTTGGTCTTCGAAATCCAGAAAAAAGGTTCGGAAGTCGGTTACGCACGAGGAAGGATTAGCACCCTCGATACGCCCAAAATTGGTACCTAGTTAATTAATTAATGTCCTATCATCGAACGATTGAAAAGATTTTAAAATACGATCCTTTTGTTTTGAAAGGCGTTTGAATATATCGATGTAAAATCGAGGCTCACTTATCTCAGAGGAATAGGAATGTTGTACCCAATAAGTTAGGATGCAACATCCCAATTTCTGAAATTAAGCTTACCATTTTGGTTTTAAAGAGCCTAGTATTTAAATCAAAAGGGAATATCTTATTATTTCGAATTGACTGAAAAATCGGAACCCAGTAAGTTAGGGTTCGATTCATCGAATTTCCAAAACATAGAATATTACCTTAATTTTAAAATTCCTATCTCGAGACACTGAACGCCACATTCAGTAAGTTAGGATGTAGAATTTCGAGGTTTCGAGAATAGGTTTTATTTGAAAATCTACGTGTTTTGATTTTGAAAGCGACACTCGATAGTTCGGGTTTAATAAGTAAAATCGGAACCTAGTAAGTTAAGGCTCGATTTCCTCGAAGTACCCAAACACGAGTAATTCTTTTGGAGACCTTTGAATGAAAGTTTTTAAACAAAGTAGTATACGATTGTTTGTTATGAAATACGAGCATAGAATAATGAATTGCAAAATAGAGAAATAATTTATAAACACCATGCTACATCAATGAATCAATACAAAATGATGCACATGCGATAACAATTATAACATATCATTTTGTTCAAATAATAATGTTAACCTCCAAAGACTAAGAGTAAATTTAAAAGAAATATAAGACAAAATGAAATTAAAACAACTTTTAACAAATAATAATCAATGATTATGAAAGAGTGTTTAAGGTTATAAGAATTTAAATAACATTTCAAACAAGCAATATGTTATAAAAATAAAGTCTTTATAGTAAAGAAATCATGTATAGAGAATATACATGCACATACATTATAAAGTATTTAAAATATTTATATAGTGTAATACAAAAGTTTATAAAAGTATGACAAATACAAAATATAGCACATAAAAATATTTACATATATATAAATTGGCAATAATATACGAAAATATTTATAATAATATTAAAGTATACACAATATATATATGAAAAATGAGATTAAAATATACACGTAATATATTAGAATATTTATACATAAATAATATACATGAGATAATAATAAAATGAGTAGCACGATATAAAAAATATATACGTAATATATGTATGCATTATAAAAATAATGATGATATGCAAAAAGATTATTAACACAACATATAAATATATTTATAGGTAATAATCGTATATAAAAAAAAAATTTGAAGTGTGCAAAATATAGTAATGAAGAAAATATATACATATGTATGAAATAGTAAAAAATATGTAACTATTAGAATGAAAGATGTATATATTATATAAGAATATAATGTATAAAAAAAATATAAATTTAAAAGATATAATTATAATATAAAAACATATATAATAGTATTGAAAATACATATATATAAAACAACATAGGAGAATATACCTAACTATAATATTGAAATATACATGTACAACTACAATGTATATATTCACAATACATAGTTAAAAAAAAAAGATATATAAGAATATATACAATAAATATTAATGATAATAATGATATAATAAAGAGTAATTTAATTATCAAGATGACAAAATGATGAGTTAAAGACTAAATTAAAAAAGAATAATAATTTTAGGGTTGAATTAAAAAATAAAAATGGCCAAAGGACCTAAACGAAACACGGGTGCAAGGTTCAAGGACCAAAATTAGAAACAAGCCAGCCCCCTGAGTGCTGCAGTTCGAGGTGGGCTAAATTGCAACACGGCTCAAAGTTTGGGGCAAATTTAAAGGGAAAAACAAAATATGCGAAGGTCCCAATCATGAGCTGCTACAGACTCGAGGGACCAAAGGCATAAATATGCCCTCAGATGACAAAAAGCGCTAGTCACATAATGCCTGGACCGAATCAAAACAGAAAGAAAATAAAGGGGAAAATTTATAAAAAATGGAGGAACAAAATAGGGCAAAATCAAGAGAGCAGAAAACATAGGAGGACCGCAAGGGAAATTTTCCATTTCCCAGAAGCACCGTTTAGCGTGATAGGTTAAAACCCTATCTTTCTTTTTCTTTCATTTAAACGTTTCCCTTTTTTTCTAGAAAAAAATACAGCAGCCACCTTCCTATTTTCAGAAAACAAAGAGGCCCTTTTGCTCACTCTCCCTCTCATCTCCTTAGCCCTCCATTCAGCCGAATGGTGGGTTTCCCTCGACACTCCATCGCATCGCACCTTGGACTGTGGAGAGAAGACTTCGACGAGGCCACCTATGGTTCGGGTAAGCCATCTTCTTCTCTTCTTATTTTTTTTATTCAAAATGTTTGCAGTGGAAAAATAAAAGGAAAATCGAGTGAGAAAAAAAAAGGAAAGTAAAGAAAATCAACCTTTTTTCTTGTTTTTGATTTCTGAAAATGTTTGTACAAGATGAGTTTTTTTTTTTTCTACCCTTGCTTCTGTTTCAAGCCAAAAATGAAAATTTAAAAAAAAAACCCCCTCGATACATTGGTTGGATTTCGGCTTTTGAAGCCGATTTTGGTACATTTTTCCTTACTCTATTATTTTTCTGTCCTATCTCTGCTCTGTTGCTGCTTTCGGCGCTTCTTGCAGGTCAAGGGAGCAGGCGGCTGATGGTTGATGGAGGTGACCGATGCCAGGAGTGGGAGTAGGTGGCTAGTCACGTGGCTAGGGGCGTCGGCTGCATTAGGGGCTAGGGTTGCTGCTGAAGGAGTTTGTATTGGGCTAGGGTTTTAGTTGGGCTTGTAATTGGGTGTATTGGGTTTAGTGGGTATGGTTTAGGGGTTTAGTTAGGCTTTAACGGTTGTAATGGGCCCCGGGCAAAAATGCCCTATTACAGCTGCCCCTCTTTGATTATTGTCGTGTAACGAGAATAGAGCAAAGACTTTAAAAGGGCTAATTTTTGCCCGGTCCTGCCGAGTCTCGATCTCTTGGCGCTTCTTTTATTCAATTTAGCCTCGAATCTTTGATCTGCTCCTGCATCTCTGGAAGGCCAAATCTTCAATCTGCTCCTTGCACTCTCAAGGATGCCAGGCTTAAATCTTCACTCTGCTCCAGTATCCTCAAGAAAGCCAAATCTTCTGTCTTCAATCTGCTCCTTGCAACCTCAAGGATGTCAGACCTATCTTCGATCTGCCCTAATAACATCGGGGATATGAGACTTGCCATGGTAACCTCAATCTGCCCCTCTACAACTGTAGTCTGCTCCGCTATAACTCTAGGGAGATAAGACTTGTAATTTCAACCTGCTCCACTGTAACTTCAGAGAGATAAGGTTTGATTCGATCTACTCTTCTGTAACTTCAGAGAGATAAGATCTTGTATCTTCAGTCTGCTCCGCTGTAACTTCAGGGAGATAAGACTTGTAACTTCAACCTGCTCTACTGTAACTTCAGAGAGATAAGGTTTATGGTGATCTGCTCTTCTGTGACTCCAGAGGGATAAGATCTTGTATCTTCATTGTGAACTCAGGGAGGAGGGATTTGTAGTTTCAACCTACTCCACTGGAACTTCGAAGAGAAAGAAATCAGGGAGAAGAGATTCGTAACCTCAATCTTCTCTGCTGAAAACTCCAAAGAAATACAGATCCTCAAGGTAAACTCTGGGAGAAGGGATTTGTAGCTTCAACCTACTCCACTTGGAACTTCGAGGAGATGAAAATTCAGGGAGAAGAGATTCGTAGCCTCAATCTTCTCTGCTGGACAAGGATTGATCCTCAATGTAAACTCTTGGGAGAAGGGATTTGTAGCCTCAACCTACTCCACTTGGAACTTCGAGGAGATAAAAATTCAGGGAGAAGAGATTCGTAGCCTCAATCTTCTCTGCTGGACAAGGATTGATCCTCAATGTAAACTCTTGGGAGAAGGGATTTGTAGCCTCAACCTACTCCACTTGGAACTTCGAGGAGATAAAAATTCAGGGAGAAGAGATTCGTAGTCTTAATCTTCTCTGCTGAATAAAGATTGATCCTCATTGTCAACTCAGGGAGGAGGGATTTGTAGCCTCTTCAATCCAACCTGTCGCAAATCAAGGGTGTAGGGATTTGTTCCATCACCTGATTACGCTCTTGGTGACTTGACTAGATGTACATGTCTGATACTCGTGTAGACGCGAAATATCTTTTTGAAAGTAATCTCGATTACTCGTTTTTCATCGAGATTGTGTCATCGACCCAATATCTTATCTTTTTGTCTAGCAAATATCTTTGACTGAAAATTTGGAAAGATGATTTCAATTTGGACTTAGATATTTCCAGCCCTTAAGCTTGGAAAGTTTTAAACAATAGTCCTGTCTCAAGTTCCCGTACAATTTAGAAACTTCCAGGGTAATACGCAAAAATCCTTTCATAAAAGTGTTATTAGTCCACTAATCTTTATTTCAATACAAAATGCTTGACAAAGATCATGACAATGGACAAGAAGGAAATTGAATGAAAGCATAACTCGAAACAAGTAAGTTAAGCAAATGCAATCAAAGAGAAAATTTATTGGGAGCAAGCTCGACACGAATAAATTAATTAATAAGAAAGAAATTGATCGGGAGCATAGCCCGACGCGAATCAAAGATAGCAAATGCAATAAGAAAGATGAAAACTAGGTGCCCCAGATATCACAACCTAAGCTTCTCTGTACAAATTTCTAAGTGACCATTTTGAGCTCAATATGTGTTTAGGGGATCCGGAGTACTTTGTCGATGCCCCCAAGACGTAGCATATTTCTTCATTGTCAATTCAAGCATGGCAAGTCTACCGCGTGCCCCACTTTCGATCAAAATTTGAGTCGCCCTTTTCGGGTTTTCAACTCAAATACCCTTTGGACTCAAAGCGCCCTTTGCGGGTTTTCGCCTTGGCCTCTCCTTTTTCTTTCTTCTTTTTAGTTGATTTTTATTTCTTTTTTCGTTTTCTTGATTTTTCTCTTCCTTTTTTTCTTCTTTTCCTTCTTTTTCTTGATCGACTTTTTTATAAGGTCTCAATACGCCCTTTGTAGGTTTTCACCTAGGCTTCTCCTTTTTTGGTGTGATAACTCTTGACTGAATTCACCAGATTAGGCATGTAAGTGAAATACCTCTTGACTGAATTCATCGAATTGGGCACATTATTACCATTTATCTTGATTAATGCTTCCAAAACAAGCCCTCTTCGTTGTGTAAGATCTCGCTTAATTCGATATTTTCCTTTGAAGTCCTTTCGTACATGAAAGATCTTCTTCAGTATGAGGTCACCCTTTTGAAATTCTCTAAAATGAACCTCTTTGTCATCAACCCACATCATCGTGTTGTGACGGATTAACTTCGATTGATTGTACTGGGATTAGATCCATCTTGTCCCATCCAGTTTCAGCTTTGGTAAAACCCAGAAGAAATAATCTCAACTCCAATGGGCAAGACTAATGAGAAATGTGTTGCCTCAGCAAATGTCCTGGCCAACCTTTGACAAGTGCGGAAGGTAAGTGTAACTTTTTCATGCCAACCCTTACAAGTCTCAGTCATCTTTCAAAATCTTTTGAATGGTTTTTTGGATGCTTTTGCTGCGCTAGTATGGTGTCTAATCTTTGAATAGACAGTGGATTGGCACCTTCTTTTTTCCTTTTCTTTTTTCTTTTTTCCTTCTTTTTTTTTGAATTCGAATTTGAATTTGAATTTTAAATTTTTGGAATTTCAAATTTGGACTTGAACTCGGATTTGGATTTGAATCAGGATCTAGATTTGGATATGGACTCAAATTTGAATTTGATGACTGTTTACTTTGTAACTTTGGCATATGAAGCAACCTTACCTTCTTAGTAGAGCACTATGAAGATGAATCGATGTCAGTGATGTTGGCCCTATAACATCCATGCCCCACATAAAGAGTTTATGAAGAAACACAGGAGACATGCAAGCTTTGCCTTATCTCTGTGGTGAGCTAGGTTTCGATCTTCATCTCTTTTGTCAGCTCGCAATGTCAATTGACCTTTTGTAAGTTGGGATCCGTCTTTCATCTCGTTCTACCATCCTTAACAAATCGGAAGATAGGTACAATCTCTATCATCTTCGAAGTCCTGAGATCCCTCTAGACATATATCTTACCCCAAAAGGGAGTCAGTAACAGTTCGCTCTTGTCATTGATATCTGAGTACCTATTGTAAGTATGAAGGTAAATTCCAAAGAAGAAATAATTCTAAGGATGATTATTTGCATGGTATGATAAAAATGAAAGAATATATGAATGAGAGTCTAAGAACAAAAGAATCTATACGAGAGAATAAAAGAATATTTATTTAAAAAGATGCATTTCATTGAAACAAAAAGTTCTGGACATAGGCCTATTTCACAAAAAGGGGTCTTATCACCCCTAGGCTTAAAGTAACAAGAGTGTTTTGCATACTACCCTAAATTAGTTCTAAAAATGCAGGGATCTTTTCCACAGTCACATTGTTTAAAACACTCCTAAAATATGCAAGGGCAAGAACCTTTATTCCCTAGTTCCCTCTTCGGATACGTTACTCGGATCTTGCTATATTCTTCCCGACTTTGACTTGTTCAAGGCATCGCCACTTTTTGCCCCCGCCTTCAACTATCACATTTTACTTCTTCGTCTGAGCAATTAGGTTCTGAGGAATCGTTGAACTTTACAATTCCCCTCTCAACGAGCTTTTCGACCAACTTTTTGAAGGCAAGGCAATTTTCTATTGAATGCCCCGTAATCCCTGCGTGGTACTCACATTGAGCGTTTGAGTCATACCATTTAGGATATGGGGGTTGCATTGGTTCCACGTGACAAGGAGATACAACATGCTTATCAAATAGATTCTGATAGAGCTCCTGATATGTTGTTGGGATAGGTGTAAATTGGAGCCTTTCTGTATTGATCTTCGAGTTGGATTCTCGCCTAGAAGGGCCTTGATGGCCAGTGATTACAGCCCTCGACTGTGCCTTGCTATATACACTTGTGTTATTCACCTCGTTTTCTCCCCTCCTCGGGGCCGATCTTTTGGTATTTTCCCCGACTTCAATTTTGCCGCTTTTTACAGCATTTTCAATCATTTCACCTGTCATCACTATGTCGGCGAAGTTTTTGGTGGCACTTCCCAATATATGAGTGATAAAAGGGGCTTTTAGAGTGTTAATAAATAGCATCGTAGTTTCTTTCTCTAAAAGCGGCGGCTGAACTTGCATGGCAACCTCCCTCCAACGTTGCGCATACTGTCTAAAACTTTCATTAGACTTCTTTTCCATATTCTGGAGAGTAATCCTGTCAGGGGTCATGTCCGTCACATGACTGTATTGTTTCATAAATGCCCGAGCGAGGTCCTTCCATGAATTGATAGAGGCACGGCTTAATTGGTTATACCATTTAGAGGCCGCCCCAACCAGGCTATCTTGAAAGCAATGAATCAATAGCTGGTCGTTATGGATGTAGCCTGTCATCCGCCTGCAGAACATAATGATATGAGCTTCAGGACAGCTCGTTCCATTGTATTTCTCGAATTCAGGCATTTTAAATTTGGGGGGAAGAACCAAATCGGGGACGAGACTCAAATCCCTAGCATCAATCCCAAGACCGCTACCAGCGTTTTCCATGGCTTTGAATTTCTCTTCTATCCGTCTGCACCTATCCTCTAACTGTTTTGGTAGCTCTATTCCTGACCTCTCTCCTTCGGCTGCCTCGTCCAAGTCGGGCACATTGAGGTTAATTGGATCGTATCCTGAGCCTGAACCAACTTGATGATTAATCGGTATCGGTGCGTCCCTCTGGAGTTGTTGCGTTCTGATGGTAACAGAAGGCCCACGCAGGTGTGCTTCGTGTTGTGTCTGTGTATTAGGTGGGGTAAACCCCGGAGGATAAAGTGGATCCTCACTTTCCTCGGTATTTGTCGTAGGACCTTTTCCTTTATCTTGTCCTGCAGCCAAAAGCTGAGTCAATTGACTCATCATGTTGTTTTGCGCTTCTAACATCCGATTCATCATATCTTGCTGAATCTTAATCATTTGTTCTTGCATTTGGTCCTGCATCTCCTTTTGGAGCTGCTCCAACCTTTCCAATCTCTGATCCATATTTCTTGTCTTAAAACGAGTACTGTAGCGGTGTTTGGTTGGTTGACTTTTATCAGTTCCCAGGTTAACTGAAACAATTTCACCTAGTTAGGGACCTTTTGTGAAAGTGTAGCGCGCAAAATATAATGCGAATGATGTAATGCAGATGCATCAAATGCAAATGAATGCAAGAAAAGAAGCGTCGACCTTATATTCAGTTCCATTAGAAGAACTTTTCTAGAAGACAGATTTCTTTACATAAAACAGATCACATATGCGGTCTTGCCCTTAGAATCCAAGTAGAGATTCCGCTTCTTTCTTCATATCTGGATGTTATGGTCAAATCTTGCGAGCTTTCAATAGATGCCTCCACTAACTCTCTTTCACTTGATCAAGACTCATGGTTCTTCTATCCTCATGATGTTCCTTAGTTTCTCTGACGTAATGGCTCTCGAATATTCCTTGTTGGTTTGAATTATCGGGCAGAGTTTTGCATCCCTCCGCGAGCTATCAACCTTCTTCTATTGTGCTTACTTGGACCATATCGGGGCAACCGCATTATAATCCACTTTATCAAGAAATTCGCCCCCTTATGACGAACTCCCCTATTTAGGAATCGAATATGAATCAACACCTCTTTCTTATAACGATGCGATGCAATGCAATGCAATGCAATCAAAACAAAAAGAAAACACGTTAGCACAAGAGAGATAAATAACAAAACAAAGCACCTAATTGGGTGACCACTAGGGCTTGGCGTGACTCTACCTAGGGTGGGCTCCTAAGGTTAACTATATGAGGTTTGGTTCTAGAGTTGGGGGTACCTGAACCAGCAGATTCCTCGATCCTCACCCATTATAGGCTCATATGGATCGAGTTCAGTTCAGGGGAACACATTTCCCTATGGCTACACGGAGATGAAAATCTCACGAAGCACATAAGTACGGATGTATTCCGAAAGCGGTTCACTATCCTGCACGGAGGTGAAAACCTCACGAAGGAGTAGCTTCTTGCTTCCACTTAAAGGGTGTGACCCGACGGCCATGCAATGCAATGCACAAGTATACAGAAAAACTTGAAACATATAAAGAAAATAGGAATAAAATAATAAATATCGCAATTCCAAAACGGATGAAATGCAAAAACGGGATCGTATATTAAAATCAAATTTTCAATCTTCGACAAAAGGACAAGAATTAATCAACTCGTGGCTTGACTCACAAACTTGGTATCCCCAGTGGAGTCGCCAAGCTGTCGAAACCACTTTTTTTGAAAAATAGGGGAATCGACTTTGGTTTTAAAAATGAAAATTACGGGAGTCGCCACCAATCTTTTTTTGTTTAGGTGTGATCGGGTCACCTCGAAATGTGGTTGTTTTTAATAAACCATTTAATTTATTAAAACAACTATTTTGGTCTTCGAAATCCAGAAAAAAGGTTCGGAAGTCGGTTACGCACGAGGAAGGATTAGCACCCTCGATACGCCCAAAATTGGTACCTAGTTAATTAATTAATGTCCTATCATCGAACGATTGAAAAGATTTTAAAATACGATCCTTTTGTTTTGAAAGGCGTTTGAATATATCGATGTAAAATCGAGGCTCACTTATCTCAGAGGAATAGGAATGTTGTACCCAATAAGTTAGGATGCAACATCCCAATTTCTGAAATTAAGCTTACCATTTTGGTTTTAAAGAGCCTAGTATTTAAATCAAAAGGGAATATCTTATTATTTCGAATTGACTGAAAAATCGGAACCCAGTAAGTTAGGGTTCGATTCATCGAATTTCCAAAACATAGAATATTACCTTAATTTTAAAATTCCTATCTCGAGACACTGAACGCCACATTCAGTAAGTTAGGATGTAGCATTTCGAGGTTTCGAGAATAGGTTTTATTTGAAAATCTACGTGTTTTGATTTTGAAAGCGACACTCGATAGTTCGGGTTTAATAAGTAAAATCGGAACCTAGTAAGTTAAGGCTCGATTTCCTCGAAGTACCCAAACACGAGTAATTCTTTTGGAGACCTTTGAATGAAAGTTTTTAAACAAAGTAGTATACGATTGTTTGTTATGAAATACGAGCATAGAATAATGAATTGCAAAATAGAGAAATAATTTATAAACACCATGCTACATCAATGAATCAATACAAAATGATGCACATGCGATAACAATTATAACATATCATTTTGTTCAAATAATAATGTTAACCTCCAAAGACTAAGAGTAAATTTAAAAGAAATATAAGACAAAATGAAATTAAAACAACTTTTAACAAATAATAATCAATGATTATGAAAGAGTGTTTAAGGTTATAAGAATTTAAATAACATTTCAAACAAGCAATATGTTATAAAAATAAAGTCTTTATAGTAAAGAAATCATGTATAGAGAATATACATGCACATACATTATAAAGTATTTAAAATATTTATATAGTGTAATACAAAAGTTTATAAAAGTATGACAAATACAAAATATAGCACATAAAAATATTTACATATATATAAATTGGCAATAATATACGAAAATATTTATAATAATATTAAAGTATACACAATATATATATGAAAAATGAGATTAAAATATACACGTAATATATTAGAATATTTATACATAAATAATATACATGAGATAATAATAAAATGAGTAGCACGATATAAAAAATATATACGTAATATATGTATGCATTATAAAAATAATGATGATATGCAAAAAGATTATTAACACAACATATAAATATATTTATAGGTAATAATCGTATATAAAAAAAAAATTTGAAGTGTGCAAAATATAGTAATGAAGAAAATATATACATATGTATGAAATAGTAAAAAATATGTAACTATTAGAATGAAAGATGTATATATTATATAAGAATATAATGTATAAAAAAAATATAAATTTAAAAGATATAATTATAATATAAAAACATATATAATAGTATTGAAAATACATATATATAAAACAACATAGGAGAATATACCTAACTATAATATTGAAATATACATGTACAACTACAATGTATATATTCACAATACATAGTTAAAAAAAAAAGATATATAAGAATATATACAATAAATATTAATGATAATAATGATATAATAAAGAGTAATTTAATTATCAAGATGACAAAATGATGAGTTAAAGACTAAATTAAAAAAGAATAATAATTTTAGGGTTGAATTAAAAAATAAAAATGGCCAAAGGACCTAAACGAAACACGGGTGCAAGGTTCAAGGACCAAAATTAGAAACAAGCCAGCCCCCTGAGTGCTGCAGTTCGAGGTGGGCTAAATTGCAACACGGCTCAAAGTTTGGGGCAAATTTAAAGGGAAAAACAAAATATGCGAAGGTCCCAATCATGAGCTGCTACAGACTCGAGGGACCAAAGGCATAAATATGCCCTCAGATGACAAAAAGCGCTAGTCACATAATGCCTGGACCGAATCAAAACAGAAAGAAAATAAAGGGGAAAATTTATAAAAAATGGAGGAACAAAATAGGGCAAAATCAAGAGAGCAGAAAACATGGGAGGACCGCAAGGGAAATTTTCCATTTCCCAGAAGCACCGTTTAGCGTGATAGGTTAAAACCCTATCTTTCTTTTTCTTTCATTTAAACGTTTCCCTTTTTTTCTAGAAAAAAATACAGCAGCCACCTTCCTATTTTCAGAAAACAAAGAGGCCCTTTTGCTCACTCTCCCTCTCATCTCCTTAGCCCTCCATTCAGCCGAATGGTGGGTTTCCCTCGACACTCCATCGCATCGCACCTTGGACTGTGGAGAGAAGACTTCGACGAGGCCACCTATGGTTCGGGTAAGCCATCTTCTTCTCTTCTTATTTTTTTTATTCAAAATGTTTGCAGTGGAAAAATAAAAGGAAAATCGAGTGAGAAAAAAAAAGGAAAGTAAAGAAAATCAACCTTTTTTCTTGTTTTTGATTTCTGAAAATGTTTGTACAAGATGAGTTTTTTTTTTTTTCTACCCTTGCTTCTGTTTCAAGCCAAAAATGAAAATTTAAAAAAAAAACCCCCCTCGATACATTGGTTGGATTTCGGCTTTTGAAGCCGATTTTGGTACATTTTTCCTTACTCTATTATTTTTCTGTCCTATCTCTGCTCTGTTGCTGCTTTCGGCGCTTCTTGCAGGTCAAGGGAGCAGGCGGCTGATGGTTGATGGAGGTGACCGATGCCAGGAGTGGGAGTAGGTGGCTAGTCACGTGGCTAGGGGCGTCGGCTGCATTAGGGGCTAGGGTTGCTGCTGAAGGAGTTTGTATTGGGCTAGGGTTTTAGTTGGGCTTGTAATTGGGTGTATTGGGTTTAGTGGGTATGGTTTAGGGGTTTAGTTAGGCTTTAACGGTTGTAATGGGCCCCGGGCAAAAATGCCCTATTACAGCTGCCCCTCTTTGATTATTGTCGTGTAACGAGAATAGAGCAAAGACTTTAAAAGGGCTAATTTTTGCCCGGTCCTGCCGAGTCTCGATCTCTTGGCGCTTCTTTTATTCAATTTAGCCTCGAATCTTTGATCTGCTCCTGCATCTCTGGAAGGCCAAATCTTCAATCTGCTCCTTGCACTCTCAAGGATGCCAGGCTTAAATCTTCACTCTGCTCCAGTATCCTCAAGAAAGCCAAATCTTCTGTCTTCAATCTGCTCCTTGCAACCTCAAGGATGTCAGACCTATCTTCGATCTGCCCTAATAACCTCGGGGATATGAGACTTGCCATGGTAACCTCAATCTGCCCCTCTACAACTGTAGTCTGCTCCGCTATAACTCTAGGGAGATAAGACTTGTAATTTCAACCTGCTCCACTGTAACTTCAGAGAGATAAGGTTTGATTCGATCTACTCTTCTGTAACTTCAGAGAGATAAGATCTTGTATCTTCAGTCTGCTCCGCTGTAACTTCAGGGAGATAAGACTTGTAACTTCAACCTGCTCTACTGTAACTTCAGAGAGATAAGGTTTATGGTGATCTGCTCTTCTGTGACTCCAGAGGGATAAGATCTTGTATCTTCATTGTGAACTCAGGGAGGAGGGATTTGTAGTTTCAACCTACTCCACTGGAACTTCGAAGAGAAAGAAATCAGGGAGAAGAGATTCGTAACCTTAATCTTCTCTGCTGAAAACTCCAAAGAAATACAGATCCTCAAGGTAAACTCTGGGAGAAGGGATTTGTAGCTTCAACCTACTCCACTTGGAACTTCGAGGAGATGAAAATTCAGGGAGAAGAGATTCGTAGCCTCAATCTTCTCTGCTGGACAAGGATTGATCCTCAATGTAAACTCTTGGGAGAAGGGATTTGTAGCCTCAACCTACTCCACTTGGAACTTCGAGGAGATAAAAATTCAGGGAGAAGAGATTCGTAGCCTCAATCTTCTCTGCTGGACAAGGATTGATCCTCAATGTAAACTCTTGGGAGAAGGGATTTGTAGCCTCAACCTACTCCACTTGGAACTTCGAGGAGATAAAAATTCAGGGAGAAGAGATTCGTAGTCTTAATCTTCTCTGCTGAATAAAGATTGATCCTCATTGTCAACTCAGGGAGGAGGGATTTGTAGCCTCTTCAATCCAACCTGTCGCAAATCAAGGGTGTAGGGATTTGTTCCATCACCTGATTACGCTCTTGGTGACTTGACTAGATGTACATGTCTGATACTCGTGTAGACGCGAAATATCTTTTTGAAAGTAATCTCGATTACTCGTTTTTCATCGAGATTGTGTCATCGACCCAATATCTTATCTTTTTGTCTAGCAAATATCTTTGACTGAAAATTTGGAAAGATGATTTCAATTTGGACTTAGATATTTCCAGCCCTTAAGCTTGGAAAGTTTTAAACAATAGTCCTGTCTCAAGTTCCCGTACAATTTAGAAACTTCCAGGGTAATACGCAAAAATCCTTTCATAAAAGTGTTATTAGTCCACTAATCTTTATTTCAATACAAAATGCTTGACAAAGATCATGACAATGGACAAGAAGGAAATTGAATGAAAGCATAACTCGAAACAAGTAAGTTAAGCAAATGCAATCAAAGAGAAAATTTATTGGGAGCAAGCTCGACACGAATAAATTAATTAATAAGAAAGAAATTGATCGGGAGCATAGCCCGACGCGAATCAAAGATAGCAAATGCAATAAGAAAGATGAAAACTAGGTGCCCCAGATATCACAACCTAAGCTTCTCTGTACAAATTTCTAAGTGACCATTTTGAGCTCAATATGTGTTTAGGGGATCCGGAGTACTTTGTCGATGCCCCCAAGACGTAGCATATTTCTTCATTGTCAATTCAAGCATGGCAAGTCTACCGCGTGCCCCACTTTCGATCAAAATTTGAGTCGCCCTTTTCGGGTTTTCAACTCAAATACCCTTTGGACTCAAAGCGCCCTTTGCGGGTTTTCGCCTTGGCCTCTCCTTTTTCTTTCTTCTTTTTAGTTGATTTTTATTTCTTTTTTCGTTTTCTTGATTTTTCTCTTCCTTTTTTTCTTCTTTTCCTTCTTTTTCTTGATCGACTTTTTTATAAGGTCTCAATACGCCCTTTGTAGGTTTTCACCTAGGCTTCTCCTTTTTTGGTGTGATAACTCTTGACTGAATTCACCAGATTAGGCATGTAAGTGAAATACCTCTTGACTGAATTCATCGAATTGGGCACATTATTACCATTTATCTTGATTAATGCTTCCAAAACAAGCCCTCTTCATTGTGTAAGATCTCGCTTAATTCGATATTTTCCTTTGAAGTCCTTTCGTACATGAAAGATCTTCTTCAGTATGAGGTCACCCTTTTGAAATTCTCTAAAATGAACCTCTTTGTCATCAACCCACATCATCGTGTTGTGACGGATTAACTTCGATTGATTGTACTGGGATTAGATCCATCTTGTCCCATCCAGTTTCAGCTTTGGTAAAACCCAGAAGAAATAATCTCAACTCCAATGGGCAAGACTAATGAGAAATGTGTTGCCTCAGCAAATGTCCTGGCCAACCTTTGACAAGTGCGGAAGGTAAGTGTAACTTTTTCATGCCAACCCTTACAAGTCTCAGTCATCTTTCAAAATCTTTTGAATGGTTTTTTGGATGCTTTTGCTGCGCTAGTATGGTGTCTAATCTTTGAATAGACAGTGGATTGGCACCTTCTTTTTTCCTTTTCTTTTTTCTTTTTTCCTTCTTTTTTTTTGAATTCGAATTTGAATTTGAATTTTAAATTTTTGGAATTTCAAATTTGGACTTGAACTCGGATTTGGATTTGAATCAGGATCTAGATTTGGATATGGACTCAAATTTGAATTTGATGACTGTTTACTTTGTAACTTTGGCATATGAAGCAACCTTACCTTCTTAGTAGAGCACTATGAAGATGAATCGATGTCAGTGATGTTGGCCCTATAACATCCATGCCCCACATAAAGAGTTTATGAAGAAACACAGGAGACATGCAAGCTTTGCCTTATCTCTGTGGTGAGCTAGGTTTCGATCTTCATCTCTTTTGTCAGCTCGCAATGTCAATTGACCTTTTGTAAGTTGGGATCCGTCTTTCATCTCGTTCTACCATCCTTAACAAATCGGAAGATAGGTACAATCTCTATCATCTTCGAAGTCCTGAGATCCCTCTAGACATATATCTTACCCCAAAAGGGAGTCAGTAACAGTTCGCTCTTGTCATTGATATCTGAGTACCTATTGTAAGTATGAAGGTAAATTCCAAAGAAGAAATAATTCTAAGGATGATTATTTGCATGGTATGATAAAAATGAAAGAATATATGAATGAGAGTCTAAGAACAAAAGAATCTATACGAGAGAATAAAAGAATATTTATTTAAAAAGATGCATTTCATTGAAATAAAAAGTTCTGGACATAGGCCTATTTCACAAAAAGGGGTCTTATCACCCCTAGGCTTAAAGTAACAAGAGTGTTTTGCATACTACCCTAAATTAGTTCTAAAAATGCAGGGATCTTTTCCACAGTCACATTGTTTAAAACACTCCTAAAATATGCAAGGGCAAGAACCTTTATTCCCTAGTTCCCTCTTCGGATACGTTACTCGGATCTTGCTATATTCTTCCCGACTTTGACTTGTTCAAGGCATCGCCACTTTTTGCCCCCGCCTTCAACTATCACATTTTACTTCTTCGTCTGAGCAATTAGGTTCTGAGGAATCGTTGAACTTTACAATTCCCCTCTCAACGAGCTTTTCGACCAACTTTTTGAAGGCAAGGCAATTTTCTATTGAATGCCCCGTAATCCCTGCGTGGTACTCACATTGAGCGTTTGAGTCATACCATTTAGGATATGGGGGTTGCATTGGTTCCACGTGACAAGGAGATACAACATGCTTATCAAATAGATTCTGATAGAGCTCCTGATATGTTGTTGGGATAGGTGTAAATTGGAGCCTTTCTGTATTGATCTTCGAGTTGGATTCTCGCCTAGAAGGGCCTTGATGGCCAGTGATTACAGCCCTCGACTGTGCCTTGCTATATACACTTGTGTTATTCACCTCGTTTTCTCCCCTCCTCGGGGCCGATCTTTTGGTATTTTCCCCGACTTCAATTTTGCCGCTTTTTACAGCATTTTCAATCATTTCACCTGTCATCACTATGTCGGCGAAGTTTTTGGTGGCACTTCCCAATATATGAGTGATAAAAGGGGCTTTTAGAGTGTTAATAAATAGCATCGTAGTTTCTTTCTCTAAAAGCGGCGGCTGAACTTGCATGGCAACCTCCCTCCAACGTTGCGCATACTGTCTAAAACTTTCATTAGACTTCTTTTCCATATTCTGGAGAGTAATCCTGTCAGGGGTCATGTCCGTCACATGACTGTATTGTTTCATAAATGCCCGAGCGAGGTCCTTCCATGAATTGATAGAGGCACGGCTTAATTGGTTATACCATTTAGAGGCCGCCCCAACCAGGCTATCTTGAAAGCAATGAATCAATAGCTGGTCGTTATGGATGTAGCCTGTCATCCGCCTGCAGAACATAATGATATGAGCTTCAGGACAGCTCGTTCCATTGTATTTCTCGAATTCAGGCATTTTAAATTTGGGGGGAAGAACCAAATCGGGGACGAGACTCAAATCCCTAGCATCAATCCCAAGACCGCTACCAGCGTTTTCCATGGCTTTGAATTTCTCTTCTATCCGTCTGCACCTATCCTCTAACTGTTTTGGTAGCTCTATTCCTGACCTCTCTCCTTCGGCTGCCTCGTCCAAGTCGGGCACATTGAGGTTAATTGGATCGTATCCTGAGCCTGAACCAACTTGATGATTAATCGGTATCGGTGCGTCCCTCTGGAGTTGTTGCGTTCTGATGGTAACAGAAGGCCCACGCAGGTGTGCTTCGTGTTGTGTCTGTGTATTAGGTGGGGTAAACCCCGGAGGATAAAGTGGATCCTCACTTTCCTCGGTATTTGTCGTAGGACCTTTTCCTTTATCTTGTCCTGCAGCCAAAAGCTGAGTCAATTGACTCATCATGTTGTTTTGCGCTTCTAACATCCGATTCATCATATCTTGCTGAATCTTAATCATTTGTTCTTGCATTTGGTCCTGCATCTCCTTTTGGAGCTGCTCCAACCTTTCCAATCTCTGATCCATATTTCTTGTCTTAAAACGAGTACTGTAGCGGTGTTTGGTTGGTTGACTTTTATCAGTTCCCAGGTTAACTGAAACAATTTCACCTAGTTAGGGACCTTTTGTGAAAGTGTAGCGCGCAAAATATAATGCGAATGATGTAATGCAGATGCATCAAATGCAAATGAATGCAAGAAAAGAAGCGTCGACCTTATATTCAGTTCCATTAGAAGAACTTTTCTAGAAGACAGATTTCTTTACATAAAACAGATCACATATGCGGTCTTGCCCTTAGAATCCAAGTAGAGATTCCGCTTCTTTCTTCATATCTGGATGTTATGGTCAAATCTTGCGAGCTTTCAATAGATGCCTCCACTAACTCTCTTTCACTTGATCAAGACTCATGGTTCTTCTATCCTCATGATGTTCCTTAGTTTCTCTGACGTAATGGCTCTCGAATATTCCTTGTTGGTTTGAATTATCGGGCAGAGTTTTGCATCCCTCCGCGAGCTATCAACCTTCTTCTATTGTGCTTACTTGGACCATATCGGGGCAACCGCATTATAATCCACTTTATCAAGAAATTCGCCCCCTTATGACGAACTCCCCTATTTAGGAATCGAATATGAATCAACACCTCTTTCTTATAACGATGCGATGCAATGCAATGCAATGCAATCAAAACAAAAAGAAAACACGTTAGCACAAGAGAGATAAATAACAAAACAAAGCACCTAATTGGGTGACCACTAGGGCTTGGCGTGACTCTACCTAGGGTGGGCTCCTAAGGTTAACTATATGAGGTTTGGTTCTAGAGTTGGGGGTACCTGAACCAGCAGATTCCTCGATCCTCACCCATTATAGGCTCATATGGATCGAGTTCAGTTCAGGGGAACACATTTCCCTATGGCTACACGGAGATGAAAATCTCACGAAGCACATAAGTACGGATGTATTCCGAAAGCGGTTCACTATTCTGCACGGAGGTGAAAACCTCACGAAGGAGTAGCTTCTTGCTTCCACTTAAAGGGTGTGACCCGACGGCCATGCAATGCAATGCACAAGTATACAGAAAAACTTGAAACATATAAAGAAAATAGGAATAAAATAATAAATATCGCAATTCCAAAACGGATGAAATGCAAAAACGGGATCGTATATTAAAATCAAATTTTCAATCTTCGACAAAAGGACAAGAATTAATCAACTCGTGGCTTGACTCACAAACTTGGTATCCCCAGTGGAGTCGCCAAGCTGTCGAAACCACTTTTTTTGAAAAATAGGGGAATCGACTTTGGTTTTAAAAATGAAAATTACGGGAGTCGCCACCAATCTTTTTTTGTTTAGGTGTGATCGGGTCACCTCGAAATGTGGTTGTTTTTAATAAACCATTTAATTTATTAAAACAACTATTTTGGTCTTCGAAATCCAGAAAAAAGGTTCGGAAGTCGGTTACGCACGAGGAAGGATTAGCACCCTCGATACGCCCAAAATTGGTACCTAGTTAATTAATTAATGTCCTATCATCGAACGATTGAAAAGATTTTAAAATACGATCCTTTTGTTTTGAAAGGCGTTTGAATATATCGATGTAAAATCGAGGCTCACTTATCTCAGAGGAATAGGAATGTTGTACCCAATAAGTTAGGATGCAACATCCCAATTTCTGAAATTAAGCTTACCATTTTGGTTTTAAAGAGCCTAGTATTTAAATCAAAAGGGAATATCTTATTATTTTGAATTGACTGAAAAATCGGAACCCAGTAAGTTAGGGTTCGATTCATCGAATTTCCAAAACATAGAATATTACCTTAATTTTAAAATTCCTATCTCGAGACACTGAACGCCACATTCAGTAAGTTAGGATGTAGCATTTCGAGGTTTCGAGAATAGGTTTTATTTGAAAATCTACGTGTTTTGATTTTGAAAGCGACACTCGATAGTTCGGGTTTAATAAGTAAAATCGGAACCTAGTAAGTTAAGGCTCGATTTCCTCGAAGTACCCAAACACGAGTAATTCTTTTGGAGACCTTTGAATGAAAGTTTTTAAACAAAGTAGTATACGATTGTTTGTTATGAAATACGAGCATAGAATAATGAATTGCAAAATAGAGAAATAATTTATAAACACCATGCTACATCAATGAATCAATACAAAATGATGCACATGCGATAACAATTATAACATATCATTTTGTTCAAATAATAATGTTAACCTCCAAAGACTAAGAGTAAATTTAAAAGAAATATAAGACAAAATGAAATTAAAACAACTTTTAACAAATAATAATCAATGATTATGAAAGAGTGTTTAAGGTTATAAGAATTTAAATAACATTTCAAACAAGCAATATGTTATAAAAATAAAGTCTTTATAGTAAAGAAATCATGTATAGAGAATATACATGCACATACATTATAAAGTATTTAAAATATTTATATAGTGTAATACAAAAGTTTATAAAAGTATGACAAATACAAAATATAGCACATAAAAATATTTACATATATATAAATTGGCAATAATATACGAAAATATTTATAATAATATTAAAGTATACACAATATATATATGAAAAATGAGATTAAAATATACACGTAATATATTAGAATATTTATACATAAATAATATACATGAGATAATAATAAAATGAGTAGCACGATATAAAAAATATATACGTAATATATGTATGCATTATAAAAATAATGATGATATGCAAAAAGATTATTAACACAACATATAAATATATTTATAGGTAATAATCGTATATAAAAAAAAATTTGAAGTGTGCAAAATATAGTAATGAAGAAAATATATACATATGTATGAAATAGTAAAAAATATGTAACTATTAGAATGAAAGATGTATATATTATATAAGAATATAATGTATAAAAAAAATATAAATTTAAAAGATATAATTATAATATAAAAACATATATAATAGTATTGAAAATACATATATATAAAACAACATAGGAGAATATACCTAACTATAATATTGAAATATACATGTACAACTACAATGTATATATTCACAATACATAGTTAAAAAAAAAAGATATATAAGAATATATACAATAAATATTAATGATAATAATGATATAATAAAGAGTAATTTAATTATCAAGATGACAAAATGATGAGTTAAAGACTAAATTAAAAAAGAATAATAATTTTAGGGTTGAATTAAAAAATAAAAATGGCCAAAGGACCTAAACGAAACACGGGTGCAAAGTTCAAGGACCAAAATTAGAAACAAGCCAGCCCCCTGAGTGCTGCAGTTCGAGGTGGGATAAATTGCAACACGGCTCAAAGTTTGGGGCAAATTTAAAGGGAAAAACAAAATATGCGAAGGTCCCAATCATGAGCTGCTACAGACTCGAGGGACCAAAGGCATAAATATGCCCTCAGATGACAAAAAGCGCTAGTCACATAATGCCTGGACCGAATCAAAACAGAAAGAAAATAAAGGGGAAAATTTATAAAAAATGGAGGAACAAAATAGGGCGAAATCAAGAGAGCAGAAAACATGGGAGGACCGCAAGGGAAATTTTCCATTTCCCAGAAGCACCGTTTAGCGTGATAGGTTAAAACCCTATCTTTCTTTTTCTTTCATTTAAACGTTTCCCTTTTTTTCTAGAAAAAAATACAGCAGCCACCTTCCTATTTTCAGAAAACAAAGAGGCCCTTTTGCTCACTCTCCCTCTCATCTCCTTAGCCCTCCATTCAGCCGAATGGTGGGTTTCCCTCGACACTCCATCGCATCGCACCTTGGACTGTGGAGAGAAGACTTCGACGAGGCCACCTATGGTTCGGGTAAGCCATCTTCTTCTCTTCTTATTTTTTTTATTCAAAATGTTTGCAGTGGAAAAATAAAAGGAAAATCGAGTGAGAAAAAAAAAGGAAAGTAAAGAAAATCAACCTTTTTTCTTGTTTTTAATTTCTGAAAATGTTTGTACAAGATGAGTTTTTTTTTTTTCTACCCTTGCTTCTGTTTCAAGCCAAAAATGAAAATTTTAAAAAAAACCCCCCCTCGATACATTGGTTGGATTTCGGCTTTTGAAGCCGATTTTGGTACATTTTTCCTTACTCTATTATTTTTCTGTCCTATCTCTGCTCTGTTGCTGCTTTCGGCGCTTCTTGCAGGTCAAGGGAGCAGGCGGCTGATGGTTGATGGAGGTGACCGATGCCAGGAGTGGGAGTAGGTGGCTAGTCACGTGGCTAGGGGCGTCGGCTGCATTAGGGGCTAGGGTTGCTGCTGAAGGAGTTTGTATTGGGCTAGGGTTTTAGTTGGGCTTGTAATTGGGTGTATTGGGTTTAGTGGGTATGGTTTAGGGGTTTAGTTAGGCTTTAACGGTTGTAATGGGCCCCGGGCAAAAATGCCCTATTACACATGCTTAATTAAATGCTTATTAAACACATGAACTTACCTTGATACCAATACGACCATTTTGACCAACTTTCCCGATTTTCAGTTTTTCTCCTGTTTTAGGTCCAAATCTCATTTTTCGGGATCTAAAACATCATATTTCACTTATTTAATCAATTTAATAATCATTTCGGACCTAAAACATAATTTTACAAAATTTACATTTTTGCCCCTAAACTTTTGCATATTTACACTTTTGCCTCAAAGTTCGAAAATAAATTTTTATTCAATTTCTTTGCATTTTAGGCCTAACTGGACCATTTTATAAATATGGCAGCCCAAAATTCTCATTAAAACTCACATTTATGACCAATTTTATAACTTTTACGATTTAGCCCTTTCGGACATTTTCGTCGAAAATCACTCGGTAAAAACCGTTTATCTAACCATAAACATGCATAATCTACCATAATACATCAAAATGCACAATTATTCAACATGGGTCAATTTTTGAAATCAAACCCTAGCTCAAATAAATGGTAGAAATAGAGAAATCATGTTACCGAGATTTCAAAAATGTAAAAATAATTAAAAACAGGGCTAGAACGGCCTTACAATCGAGCTTGAAAGCTTGAAAAACCCTAGCCATGGTTTCTCCATGCTATATTTTGCCTTGAGGAAGAAGATGAGCAAATTTTTGCTTCATTTTCTCTTTTTAATTCTTTTAAATTACTAAATGACCAAAATGTCCTTAAAGACTTTTCTTTCAAATTTGTCTTATTCATGCCCATTTTTGTCCAAAAATTTAACCAATGGTCTAATTACTATTTAAGGACCTTCAATTTAAAACTTCATAACAATTGGACACTTCTAACATATGGAACTCAACTTTTACACTTTTTACAATTTAGTCCTTTTAACTAAAATGAGTGCCCAAACGTCGAAATTTTCGAACGAAATTTTCATGAAATCTTTTCGTGAAATCTTATATCATAAAAATATAATAAAAATAATATTTCCTTGTCGGATTTGTGGCCTCGAAACCATTGTTTCGACGAGGCCCAAAATCGAGATGTTATAAAAGTAATCGGATGTAAGTGGTTTTCAAAGTGAAGAAAAATCCTGATGGCACAGTAGCTCGTCGTAAAGCTTGGTTAGTGGCTACAGGATGTTCTCAGGTACTTGGGTGCGATTTCAAGGAAACATTTAGTCCGGTAAAAAAACCTGCATTCGAATCATACTATCTGTTGCTATTTCCAAGGGTTGGCAGCTTCGTCAGGTGGATGTGAATAATGCTTTTTAAAATGGCGATCTTACTGATGAAGTGTTTATGCAGCAACTTTCAGGTTATGTTCAATATGGTTCTAATGGCAAACCTTTGGCCTGTCGTTTGAAAAAGGTTTTGTATGGGCTCTGCGTGCTTGGTTTGACAAATTGAAGTGCTTTCTCCTTTTTGTTGGTTTTCTTATATCAAAGTCTAATGTATCTTTGTTTGTTAAAGTTACGCCTAACTCAACTCTTTATGTTCTTGTGTATGTGGATGATATTATCATTACTGGAAGCATGCCTACTTGTATAAGTAGCTTTTTTCAGTAGTTGAATAAGGAGTTCTCACTTAAGGATATAGGTGATCTCCATTATTTTCTAGGGATTGAGGTTACTTGTTCTTCCGAAGGGTGTCTTCATCTATGCCAACAGAAATACATTCGCGATCTGCTAGACGGGAATTCTCTATGACTCATGCAAAGAGTGTTCATATTCCAATGATTAGTTCATCTCCTCTATCCAAGGATGATGAGGATCATCTTCGTGACCCTACTGAATACAGAAGCCTTGCAGGTGCTCTACAGTATGTGGTCCTGATTCGACCTGATATTGCCTACGTGGTAAATCGCATATGTCAGTTCATGCATGCGCCTACTACTGTCCATCTAGTTGCATTAAAACAAATCTTGCGATATTTATGTGGTACCCTTGATTATGGAATTGTTTTTCGTCCGTCTGCTCAGCTTTCTTTAGTTGGTTATGCCGATGCTAACTGTGGGCTAGTTTTATTCATGACTCTGTTATTGTAAGTTGTTAGTCTGTTATTCAAAATTGTTATGCTGTTAGCAGCAGTTACTAGCAGCGACTAGCTCATATATTCTATAAATACTATTGTTGTATTGTTCAATAAGGATACACAGAAATAATACAGAATACCTTTTCAATGCACAATATAGTTTTTACTTAGCTTACTGTAGATATTAACATATATTTTTATTACATATTTAAAGCTTAATTTTAAAATTGAGACCCACTTTAAGTATAACTAAAAAAAGGTATTTTGAAAATTAAAAAATAAACTTAGAATTCAATGTTTAGTTTTTTTTTTTTCAAAAGTAATTTTGGGGTAAAAGTGTTTTTGAAGTTTTGGAGCCATAAGCATTAATGTCAAATAGATAATTTTTGGAGTCAAAAATGTTTTTGGACCCAAACGTAAAAAGAAATTTTTTAACTTTTGTATTTGAGAAAAACACTTCTATAATCAAATTACATTTTTGACTTTATTTATAATCCATATATTTTATGCAATATTTAAATTACATGTCCAATTATTTTTCCATTGAAATTTATTTCAAATAGATAACGTCATATATTTAAATTTGTAATAGTTATATTTTATCTATTGAAATTAAATTTTGTAAATAATTAATATTAACTAGTATTCAAAATTTTATATTTTTCCTTTATAACAATATGTTTAAAATGAATATTTTATTTCTCAAAAATACTTCTTAACAACAATACTAAACATTTAAATCTTAAACCAAACTTTCTTAATTTAATTTCTATGATTGCACAAGCAAAGGTGAAAATGGTTGAGGGTTGAGCTTAGGTTGATCTCCGTTTGTTTCAATGTAAAAGCTTTTACAGAAAATATTTTCAGCCTTTTTCAATGTTTGTTTTATATAAAATAGGATGGTCAACGTAAAAGGTTTTCCAATCAATGTAAAATTACCTCTTTATTCCCATAAAATATCTTACTAAATTTTTTTCATAAGACATTTTCCAAATTGATAGGCTTTGTTCACTGTAACATCCCCATACTCGACCTGAACATCGGGTCAAAGAATCGGGATGTTACATTCTCTACTACATTCACTTATCAAATATTCTCTTATAAACTTTCATAACTTTTCAATTTAGTCCCTTTTTGTCATAAATTTTCAATTAACCATATTAAATCAATTTTCTTTCTTGTTACACTTTAATCACATAATTTATCTCAATATCTTGTTTCACATATCAAATTTCTATGTATTTCACTTGTATTATTTCATCCACATATTTTCTCAAGTTTAACAAGTTAGTCATTGTCATCATAAAAATTCCATTTTTCCCCACAATTTCACTTTTACAATACTTTATGCACATTTCATCATCTCATAACACATTCATTGAACTTTTATCATAATTTCCTTAGTCACATATTAAATTGTTTCACACTTAAACTTTTGTACAATTTTCAATTTAGTTTCTATTGCCATGTAATTTATTTTTCACCATATAAACACTTTAATCAAATAATTCATTATAATATCTTATTTCACATAACAAAATTTCATGCATATCACTTCTCTTGTTTCAATTGTAAATTTCACAAAGTTTACAATTTAATCTTTGACATCATGAAGATTCATTATTTACTATAGTTTCACCTTAAAACATCACTTTTTCATCAATTCACTACTTTTCATAAATCTCGAATGTATATTTTTTTCATTGAAAACAACTTTTATGAAATTTTTTCAAGAAATCTATCAAATAATAAAAAATATTTTATACAAATTCATCCAAATACTAAAAAATATTAATTCTTTCAGAAAAGTAAATTATTTCTAAAAATTATTTTCCAAAAATCATTTTCAATCAAACAGAATGAGCCTAAAACTAAAAATAGATAGGAATCATGATGAAATTACAACGACATGCACTTTAGAGACAGTAACTTCAAATGCAGCTTTCAGTTGGCCGCTAGTTTAGTTTGTCGTTGTATGCTTAATGCTTTTGCTTTTGTATAGAAAGAAATAGTGATAGACATTAGTTTTAACTACTATAAATTTTATGTACTTAGCTGAGAATTACCATAAAACTTACTAATAAGCACCATCAATTTATGAAAAAAAAATGTTAGTTTGACATTGATAACAAAATATAATATAAATATATAATTAAATTATTAAATTTTAAAAATAAACTTTTTATCGTCCTAGTTCAGCAAAATATTTGGATAAAAAATTTAAAAATTGTAATCCCTAATATAATAATATTTTGTTATAATAATGATTAAATAATATAATAAACAATTAAAAATAATTTTTTCAATTCAAAAGCATATGTTTATGTGCTTTTATATAGGTGTATAAAGAGAATGTTGTTCGACTTCATCGTTTTATAGGTAAGTTTTTATTTTGATCATTTAATTAAAAAAAGTTACAATTTGATTATTGAATTATTTAAAAGTTTTTATTTAAGTCAGTGTGTTGTTAAAATCAATTTTATATGACTTTCTCTGTTCGCACTGTCTGCACCAATTAAAAGCTCTCTTTCTTATTCTTTATAGTTTTTTTTCATGAAACAATCTTGAACATCACAAATCTGCAAACCAAAATTCAAATAATTTTTTCTTCTATACCTAATACTAACTGTTATATCGACTTGAGTTTAAGGTATATTTTTCTACTCGTCGATGGGTACTGATCCACCATATATCGTCGAATTGTCGTTTAGAGCTTGTCGCAAAACTTTTTTTTTAAAAGAACTGAAGAAAACTATGACTTCAGTAAAAACTTTCAAATAGTTCTAGGACACGAATGAATATTTTCGAATAGTTCAGAGACCAAATTATAACTTCTTTTAGTTAAGTGACCAAAACGAAAACTTACCCATAATTTAGTGATTAATGATATAGTTTATCCTTTAAAATAAATATTTGATACACTAACAGATTTTAACTCTACAAACAAGATTAAAAAACCGTCATACGTCTCATTTATTTAATTTTTATTTTAAATATCAATTAAGGTTGGTTTTTTTGGCAGTTACGAAAGAACTCCAACACTCGTGTATGTACATATATAATAATAATAATAATAATAATAATAATAATAATAATAATAATAATAATCCAATGTTTTATTGATTAAATGAAATATTTACATATTTTGAAGGAATCTATATCTACCAGACAAAATATGAATGCTTGCGCACCTTCGGTAGAGAATTTATTCTTGGAGAAAACTAAGAATGGCTTAACTGGTTTTGGTTTTCGGCCTTTTGACAAACATGCATGTATACAAGGACTTAGTCATACATTAGCTTTCACCCCTCTCTCTCTAGAAATGGAAAATTATGTCAAATTAATACGGCGCTAATTTTTGTTAAATTATTATTTTGTAGTGTTTATTCTTTTACTAGTTGTTATCTACTACTATTTTTTTATATAAACTCTGTTATTTTATTATTTTACTAATAATTAATTATTTAATAGTGTTTGAAAAGTCACATAATAATTGGATTTAGATATAATTATTTATAATTATACAATAGTGACATATTTGGGTAACCACTATAATTGGTGGGTCTCATTGAATCAGGATGAACACGTATGAGAGCAATTGAGATAGTTATGACAAAAATTTATTATATTATAAATCTTAAAAAAGTTATTATTACAAAAATAAATTTGTGTATTTTATAAAATTATAAAAAATTATATTATTTAAATCCTAAAAAAATAAAGTTATAATTAAAAATTTTATTATAAAAAATAAATCTCACTTTATAAAAGTGTTATAATATATTTATTTATAAAAAAATTATGACCAAAAAATATATACATAACTTGTTTATACGTTCATGCTATATATTATGATTATACTTATTCATAAAAAAAATGTTATAGTTGTTTTTATCATAACTTATTTAAAAAAAAAAAACAACTTTCTAAAGTTATGTAAATTATTATTATTTATAAGAAGTGTTATGAAATGTCCGGAAAATTTATAAAACATTTTTTTATAAAGGTTATATATTATAAATTTTATATTATTTTTTACTTAATTTACATATTATAAAAATAGATATAGCTTAGCATAAGACTTTCCAAATTAAGTTTAATCAAATTTTTATAATTAAAGTAGTAGACTATTTGGACTATGAACCCAAATATTATAAGACCGATGCTAATTATGCAAATAGAAAATATTTCCATGTACCATATCATCGGGCATGATACCATTTGAGAGAATGGTGCCGGACAAAAGAACTATAGATAGCTTGCGAGTTTTTTAATACGAGACATTAAAGCTTCTAAATGTGGTTAAGAAAACATTTGTTGTTCTAAAATTAATAATTTCTATATAAATAACACCACCTCTGTATAGCATAAAAAAAATAAAGGTTGAGTCATACTAACATGTTGCATATTTAATAACTTCAATTATATGTGAAATTGATGTTGTTTCATACTTTGAAGAATTCATTGAAGAAGGAGATCTTGATAATCTTAAATATTATGTAGATTCAAATTCAGATGATGATAAACTCGGTCAAAGACCAACAAATAATGATAAGGAGCGTATATTAAATATTAAAAAAGGAATAACCTAACAAATATGGATTAGAACAATTAGATAAAATTGCATATAGTATTCATTTTTATTAGTAATTATATCATCAATTATATTACTCTCTAAAACTAACATAATACGTATGATTATTTAGAAATTATATATACCATACTAATAAATTTTTATAGTTATTGATATTTTTAAAGATATAAATTAATAACTGTGTAATTACAATTTGTACTATAAAAAATGACATATAGGGAATTACGATATAATTACATTATTTTAACCAAACATATTTAGGGAATTGCAATTCCTTATAATTACAAGGGAGTGTAATTACTACCCTAATAATTATACTTTCACTCAATTATTTTATGCTGTCCAAATAGACCCAAAGTTAAGTATTTTGAGGACCAAGTAAAAAGAATACTTTAGTTTCTTCTTTGATGAGAATATTTTTTTTTTCCTTTCTAACATTTAGCCATGTCATATGCTTACTAAGGTTCTTTTTCAACTCTAATACTGCTTGTGAATAGTCATTGCTCTTCTTAATTTCGTGCTACATTATTAAAAAATAATAAACATGCTTAGTCCTTCTGGTAAGACTGAGTAAGGGTATTTGATAAATATCCACGAATGCATTTCTTGGCATGCATGCTATTCAATTGCATATGTATTCATATATAAAATTGGAATGAGATGCTTTATCTCTTCAGTTATACACTAAGTACGTGCAGTCTAGCTTACGTCAATCACTTCACCGATATATATATATACCTGCTTCTACAAATGCTTAATTTGTTTTTAGTGTACGTATGTTTCGTTCGACCTTTCATTTCATAGCATGTGAGGGGAGACGATTCTAGGCATATGGTTCTGTTTCAATTATTACGTCATGAAATTGAGGGGAAATATATGGATGCATGCAAAAACAAAAGTAATAAAGGAGGTGGCTGACTAGCAGGTAAGTTTAGGTTAGAGAATATCCTATACTTGAATGGAAATGAATAACCCGCATGTTTTGAGAATAAAACTAGAAGTCGAATGGATTGAAATGAATCCAATCCCTTTATCCTCTTCAAATGTTGTAGGCTTGTAGCTAGAGGATTCATAAGCATATACTTGAGAATATGTATAGTTTTAATTTGTTAATAGAAAAAGGGGTCATATTTGTACTAATTAGATAAAGCATGGCCAACTGGGATATTATTATGCTCTTAATTAGCATATTCTTTCACATGCTCTTTGGTCTGGAAATGTCTGGTAAATATATATATTCCTATGTTCTTATTCTATGTATGCATGGGAATTGAAAGAAAAAGATTGATATGGATGCATAACTGAATTAATTAGTACCCATAGATATGATTGTCTGTCGCTAATTAATTAGTAAAATTTATTCTATGCAATTTCGGGTTGGGATTCCTCTGCTATCACACATGTTTTAAGAATCATAATCTTGGAAATATCTAATTAATTATCTCTTACCATATTCCTTGTGTATTTATGTTTTAAGAAAAGCCTTCCTGACGTGAATGTGATATTCGATCCATTGTGCTCTCAAGAATTTTAGGAAAATACAATTTTTTTTTTTACACCATATACCTATTTCTATCTATGATTCTTCTCTAGTAAAGTACTCAAACCCACAACCCATAATTGCTACAATAACAATGATGTTGCCTGACACGCTAAATTAAGGTTTAATCGATATTTAACCACAAAAGGAACTTTTTATTATCGTATAAACTTATAAAGATTCACGTGGATGAAAAATTAGCAAAAATTGAAAAATCTTTTGATTTGCCTACCATCCAATTTTATTGTTCTAATTAATGTTGGAATACAAGTTCTGATTATGGAGAGAATAAAGAAACAATATTTGTTAACATTGAATATGTATATATTGAATGTTAAATTTATTATTAAGCCGATAAAACAAAGCCTGCAATAAACTTTTGTTGGACAATTAATGAAAGAGTAACTAAAATATTTAATTTTGAAAAGATGAATGATTAAAATGAAAATATTAATAATTGAATGATTAAAATAGAACAAATTGAATAGTCGAATAACTATTATTGTATTTTACCCTTTTAATATACTCTAATGCATATTATATATTTGTAAAAAGGGAAAAGAAAAGTTGCTGCCATTTATACTATATAAATAAATTCTTCTTCTTTAAGTTGCATCTACGCAACTTTGATATATATAGAGTGATAATTGTGCTAGACATCATTAAGCTATGACACTTAGGTTTTCAAATTTTAAAATATTTTAATTACATCTCAAAATTATTAATATTCTATTAATTATGTCTTTTCGTTATTGGAATTATTAATTTAATTATTTAATAATATTTAAAATTTTATTGACATAATTTAAAATAATTTTTTCAAAAAAGAAAAATTTTATCGCATAACTTTTAAAATTAAAAACTAAAAATAAAGTAAACCCGAGTGAGAGTGTAAACGATAGCTTCTATAAAATTTTTGAAAACCTCTACAAAAAGACCTCAATTATTGATATACCATTAATAATTTAAAGATTAGAATATTTTAAAATTTAAAGATCAATTTAAGATAAAAATTATAATTTGTAAATATTTAGTACAATTAACTCGTATATATTTATATATAAACACACAAACACTCTAAATTTCATTACTATTTAAAATGAAAAAAAATAATTTATATATATATATATATATATATATATAATATAATGTTATACCTCTTTTTAAGAACACTTACATTCTTCTCACTTTTTTTATAAACATTATAGCTAATTATTCTGAAAATATTATAACTGTAATAAAATAAATGTGATAGAAGAGAATGTAACACCCCAACCCGTATCCATCATTGGAATAGGGTCATGAGGTATTACCGGAGTTTATAGATTTTTTTTTTTATCAAATGATAACTCATTTTTTAAGAAATTATACAACTTAAATTTTACCACTCTTCCATAAACACATGTATATTTTCATTTGATCATTTTCCCTTTTGACATATCAAATAAACATATTACCATTTAACCGATAGCTTGTCACTTGTCTAAGCGTCAACAACAACAGTCATTAATATACTTGAATATATTTCATATAATTTTAGAATCGATAAACTCATTGTATCAACATATCATACTTGAGATTATTACTTATTACGGCTTACCCAATTTCCATGTATCAGCATATTAAAGATAGCCATATATTCGTATAATATGATACATATTATTCTCTTGCCATTTCTTCAAAACATAAATCATTCATTACACCAAAATTTCATGTATCATTGTTTTCATGAATTTTGTATATATTTATTCCGGGACAATTCATAATCTTGAACATGTATAATTATCAAGTAAGTTTCATATTATTTCCATGTCAGGGCTTTATTCATTAAGTCATTCGAAATTTCATCGTCATACAATTAATATTATTAAAGTATACGAATCTATAATCATGGATGCATATATTCATCAATAAATTCCATGTACAAATATCATCATCTTATATTTCCATATATCCAGTATCACTGTCATTTTTTTTTTCATGTACTTCAGGAATATATGTACAAATCTTTTTATATACATATTTCCTTTTCTGGTCAGGATTCTTATCTACTGAATTTATTGGAATATCGATAGTTAAAATCATATAGTATACTTAAAATATGCAAATCCGTAATCCATCAATTCACATTTACCCTTTTTAGCTATGTGTTTACCATCTTCTATATTTATCCCGTTGAATTTCTCGGAATTTCGATGGACATCCAATAGTACACTCCTGGTGTACAATCTCATTAACCATCAATTCATATAGGAGTACACTTTTAGTGTACAATTCCGGGTCCGTCAATTCATATGCATGTGTTGCCATGGTATCTTTCAACCATGGTCTTATTCATTGCCATGGTATCTTTCAACCATGGTCTTATTCATTGCCATGGTATCTTTCAACCATGGTCTTATTCATTTTCTCAATTTGTAGCCATGGTATCTTTCAACCATGGTCTTATTCATTGCCATGGTATCTTTCAACCATGGTCTTACACATTTCATTTCAGTAAGCACACTCCCGCGAACCTCACTCTCCCGCGAACCTCAATTCTTGGCACACTTCTGCGAACCTCAGCTCCCATGTATTCTTCGGAAGGGCCTATACACATATATTCTTCGGGAGAGCCACCAGCACACTATCGCGAACCTCATTTCCCATATATTCTTCGGGAGGGCTAATATTAGGATTACCCTTCCGGGCTTAATCCTTTTTCCTGTATTCTTCGGGAGGGCTACATCAGAATAGGATCACCCGTCCGGGCTAGATCCTTTTTACCGTCAATTCCTTTTCCAATGATCCATCGAAATTCATTCCATTCAACCGAGATTTACTTTCTTTTTATATCGAGTATTATCAATATTTCATCAATTATTATGCATTGATCATTCACATCATATTTTCATCACATAACCACATATTTCAAGTGTTTAAAAATACAATTCAAGTTACACGAACTTACCTCGTTACTTGTTCGTGTTTATAAATTCATTAATCCAATATCTTTTCTTTTTCATGTTCAAGTCTCGCATTTGAGTCGTTGGGATCTTTATAAATAAATTTGACCATTGTTTTCATTCATTCCATATTCTAATACATTCAATTAATGCTCTAGGCAAAATTACCTTTTGGCCCCCAAACTTTAATTAATGACGATTTTACCCTTAGGCTCAGAAGAATAAATTCTTGCGATTTAATCCTTATTTCCAGCCGTTGTCATCATACATGTTAATGAGAGCCCATATTTCCATAATTTCAACACTTTTCAATTTAATCCTTAAAACATGTTGCCCTCGATCTTGAACTAAATTAACAATTTTCATTTAAAATTTTCAATTTAAATAATAAAATAATCCATTTCATGTAATTTGATCATTTCTAACATTTTTACAAAATTTCCCATAAAATTTTACTTTTATTCGATTTAGTCCTTGGGCTTAAAACATACAAATTAGTCATGCTAACTGAATACTCATACATATTTTCCTCCTCCTCCTCTCCATTCCACATCCTTAATTTATATAATATGCTTATAAGTAACATTATCAATAATTTCACTATTTACTTATATGTGAACATTCAAGCTGTCCACCTGCGTCATAGTCACTGAATTATTTATATCTTGAGCTACAGAAATCAAAATTAAGATCCGTTAATTTTCCATGAAACTAGACTCACATATCTTCTTACCATAAAATTTTCAGAATTTTTGGTTTAGCAAATAAGTACAGTTTATTCTTTAAAATTACCCCTGTTCTGCTGTATAACTGTTCCGCCTTTCTTCATTAAAATTTAATTATCTCCTCGTACGGGACTCGGATGATGTTCCCGCTTATTTCTATTGAAAATAGACTCATTAAGGATTTCAAACACATAAATTTAAGTCCATAATTATTTTTATACAATTTTTGGTGATTTTCCAAAGTCAAAACAGAGGATCCCGAAATCATTCTGAACCAGTCTCACAAAAATATAAATATCTCAGAATACAGAATTTATTTACTTGTTCTGTTTCTTTTATATGAAAATAGACTCAACAAGATTTAATTCCATATTTTAATCAACTTCTAATTCAGTTTCTACCATTTTTGGTGATTTTTCAAATTTAGCTTACTGCTGTTGTCCAAAACTGTTTTAGTGCAAGATATTAATTATTAAGTTTATATCACCCTTATTTTCTTTCTCTACACCATTTCCCATCACTTTATCTTATTTTCTCTTCACTACCATATCAAGAACATAGAATCATATATAAGGAAACTCTACATTATCATCATTTACATGCTTTTTCAATAATATTAAACTTAAAAAAAATACATGGAAATCTTGATGTTCTTACCTTGTTTTATTGTTTCCAAACTTTAACTTCACTTTCTCTCTCCTCCAGCTTCTATTTCTTGAATCCAACTTGATATTCTAACTCCTCATAGCCTCCTTAACATTTTTCTCCTTAGGTAGCTATGGAAATTCTTTTGATTTCTAGGTGAAAATGGTGAATTTTTGGTGAAAGGACCAAATTGTAAAGAAAGCCAAACTTTCTTTCTCCCCTCTTCTCTCCTAACGTGAATTGCATGGAAAAGGGGTGGTGGTTTTTCTCCTTTTCTTTTTTTTTTTTCCACACATACACACATATATATAGACTAAATAAAATAATAAAATAATAAAATATCTTATTAAAATATTAATAAAATAATAATTATTTAATTATATAATTATAAAATATCATCAATGTAATCATTACTTTCTAGATTTCTCTCTCTTCCAATTGACCATTTTACCCTTTATGATCTTTTAAAATTCCATCCTTGAGTCATCACTTAATTTGGTAAAATTACAATTTAGTCCCTCATAATTCTTCACCTATTCAATTTAGTCCTAATTCATCAATTTTCCTTAGTTTCTAGATTATTCTACCCTTAAAATATTTGTACTATTGGTCCTTTAAATTTTCCATATTTACACTTTAACCCTTAAATTTTAAGTATTTACTCTTCGGCCACAAAACTTTTCTCACTTTTATGATTTAGTCCTTTCTTGGATTAATACATCATAATCACTTCCTACATAGATTTTGTTGATATACCTCAAAATTTCTCTTTTTATTTCTTTATTTCTTTATTTTACTATATCAATGATAGAAATTTTCGGAATATTACAGAGAAAGTGTAGAGAGAATGTATATTCAAAAGAGAGAGTGTATATTCTTTCTATTATTATTTTTTACATGACTACATGAGCCCCATATATATAGGGGTTGATAGTAACTCTCTAATTATTATAGTGCATGTAAAGGGTCATGACCTTTTACATTTCATCTCCCATATTAATTGAGTATAGGAAGAGTCTCATAACTTATGGGACCTTTTACATTTCATCTCCCATATTAATTGAGTATAGGAAGAGTCTCATAACTTATGGGGGTGATAATGACATCCACATAAATATTCATAACACTCCCCCTTGGATGTTCATTATCTAATTATGCCTCGTTAAAACCTTACTAAGAAAAACCCAGTGGGACAAAAACTTAGTGAAGAAGAGTACATAATTATACGCTTGATATGCTGCCTCATTAAAATCCTTACCTGGAAAACCTAGTGGGATAAAACCAAGGTTAAGGGAAAAAGAGTATAGCGCGTATTTACTCCCCCTAATGGCTACATTACTTGAGATCTCAAAGGTGACGCATTCCAATATAGTAAACTAGCTTCTGAAACACTGATGTAGGAAGCGCCTTAGTGAATAAATCTGCTAAATTTTCACTTGAACTGATCTGCTTAACTTTTATCCCCTTAAACTTTTGGAGGTCATAAGTGAAGAAGAATTTTGGTGCAATGTGTTTTGTTCTATCACCTTTGATATATCCACTATCAAGCTGATCAATGCATGCTGTGTTATCTTCAAACAAGACAGTTGTAGCTTCCTTTCCAGATGATAAACCACAATTATTCTTTATATGCTGAATCATAGATCTTAGCCATACACATTCACGACTTGCTTCATGGATTGCTAAGATTTCTGCATGATTAGATGAGGTTGCTGCAATTGTTTGCTTCATTGAGGGCCAAGAGATTGCAGTACCTCCATATGTGAAAACATATCCAGTTTGTGATTTTCCATTATGAGGGTCTGACATAAACCCTGTATCTGCAAAACCAATCAACTCTGTTTTGGATTTATTAAGGAAAAATAGACCCATATCCTTTGTGCCTTGGAGATAACGAAATATCTGTTTAACTCCAGTCCAATGTCTCCGAGTTGGGCATGAGCTAAATCTTGCTAGCAAATTTACAGAAAAAGATATATCAGGTCAGGTATGGCTAGCAAGATACATTAATGCCCCAATTGCACTGAGGTATGACACTTCAGGACCAAGAAAATCTTCACCATCTTCTCGAGGACGGAAAGGGTCTTTATTCGGATCAAGTGATCTTACAACCATCAGGGTAGTTATTGGATGTGCTTTATCCATATAAAATCTCTTTAGCACCTTTTCAATATACGTTGATTGATGCACATTTTCAATATACGTTGATTGATGCACAAGGATTCCTTCTTTTAGGTGCTCAATTTGTAACCCCAAACAAAATTTCGTTCTTCCAAGGTCTTTCATTTCAAATTCTTTCTTCAAGCACTCAACAGTCTTTTGGATCTCTTCAGGAGTTCCAATGATATTCAAATCATCAACATATACTGCAATAATGACATATCCAGATCCAAACTTCTTAATAAAAATGCATGGGCAAATTGGATCATTCTTGTATCCTTTTTTCAACAAATACTCGCTTAGGCGATTATACCACATGTGTCCGGATTGTTTCAATCCATAAAGGGATTTGTGCAATTTGATCGAATAATGTTCTCTAGAACCTGAACTCACTGCTTCAGGCAGTTTAAATCCTTTAGGGAGTTTCATATAAATGTTAGTATCCAGTGGGTCATACAAATAAGCTGTTACTACATCCATTAGGCGTAAATCAAGCCCTTCTATTATAGCCAGACTTATCAAAAATCTAAATGTAGTTGCATCCACCACAGGAGAATATGTCTCTTCATAATCAATTCCAGGTCTTTGTGAGAATCCTTGTGCAACTAAACGTGCTTTATACCTCACAATTTCACTCTTTTCATTTCTTTTACGCACAAAAACCCATTTGTATCCCACTGGTTTCACACCTGTAGGTATATAGACTATAGGTCCAAACACTTCTCTTTTCGCTAGCGATTTCAATTCAGTTTTAATTGCTTTTTTCCATTTTGGCCAATCATCTATTTGTTTACATTCCTCAATTGATTTTGGTTCATAATCCTCTTTATTATTTATAACATCTAGTGCTACATTGCATGTAAAAATATCATCGACGTCGATTAGATTTCGGTTCCATTTTATACCGGACATGATATAATCAATAGAGATCTCTTCATTGTCAGGTACCTGATTTTCTTCTGAAACTATTTTTTCAATCATGTCTATAGTCTCTACAGGAGATCCCGGTATAATCATTTTATCTTTGATTTGGCCATCATTAATCTTTGCTCCTTTCTTTTTCCGAGGATTCTTATCTTTGGAACCAATTGGTCTACCACTCTTCAGGCATGTATTAGACTCAGTAGCAACTAAATTTTGTCCTTCTGGGACATCAAGTTTTATTGGAGCATTCACAGCTGGTATATGTAACTTGGTCACTTTCTTTGGGTCAGAAAATGCGTCTGGCAATTCATTAGCTAAACTTTGTAAATGAATAATCTTTTGAACTTCTAAATCATATTGCTTAGTTCGAGGATCAAGATGAGCTAATGACAACTCTTTCCAACTAATTTCCTTATCCAGCTGTTTGATTTCTCCCCTTAATGTTGGAAAAACTGACTCGTCAAAATGACAATCTACAAAACGAGCCGTAAATAGATTCCCTGTAGATGTTTCTAGATATTTAATTATGGATAGGGATTCAAATCCAACATATATACCCAATCTTCTTTGAGGTCCCATCTTAGTTCTATGTGGTGGAGCAATTGGAACATATACGGCACATCCAAATGTTCTTAGATGGGAAATATTTGGTTCCTGACCATGAACTATTTGTAAGGGGGAGACTTTATGATAACTTGTTGGCCTGATGCGAATTAATGCAGTTGCATGTAAAATTGCATGCCCTCAAGCAGTGATTGGGAGTTTTGACTTTATAAGTAATGGTCTTGATATCAATTGAAGTCGTTTTATTAAAGATTCTGCTAGACCATTTTGTGTGTGAACATGAGCTACAGGATATTCAACACTTATTCCAATGGACATGCAATAGTTATTAAAAGACTGAGAAGCAAATTCACCAGCATTATCAAAACAGATGGTCTTAATAAGAAAATTTGGGATATGGGCTCGTAATTGAATCAATTGAGCAAGCAATCTCGTAAAGCCAGGTTGCGAGTTGATAACAAAGATACATGGGACCATCTACTCGATGCATCGATTAAAACCATAAAGTAGCTAAATAGTTTATATGGAGGATGTATAGGCCCACATATATCCCCTTGAATTCGCTCAAGAAAAGTAAGTGGTTCATTATTTATCTTAACTGGTGATGGTCGGATTATTAATTTTCCCAGTGAGCATGCAGCATATGTAATATTTTGAAGAATTTGCTGGCTCTTCAATGAATGTCCACATGAATTTTCAATTATTTTTCGCATCATTATTGAACCGGGATAGCCTAACCGGTCATGCCAAAGAACAAAGTCATTAGTAAACTTCTGGTTTACTATAGCATGTGCTTCTATAGAACTGATATTTGTGTAGTACAAACCAGTAGAGAATGCAGGCAATTTCTTAACAATTTGTTTATTGCCTTAAGCAATATTCGTAATTTGAAGGAATTCACAATTTCCTTCGTTTAAAGTCTCAATATGATATCCATTTTGGCGAATATCTTTAAAACTCAATAAATTTCTTTGAGACTTAGGGGAGTATAATGCATTAATAATTTCAATTTTTGTTCCCCTTAGCAATAAAATAATTGCAATTTCGTAGCCTTCTATAATGGTTGTACTACCAGATATAGTGTTCACACTTCCTTCTTTCATTATTAAGTGAGAAAAATATCTCTTGTCTTTCAATATGGTGTGAGTAGTTGCACTATCTGCTAGGCATATATCTTCGCCATTCATAGCTGATTCTTTTTACGAGATAATGTTCTTCAAAGAAACAAAATAATAACCTAAAAAAGTAACACATAATGGTGAAAACAGGTATTCAAAGTTCAAATTACTAAAAGGTCCATAAAACAAAATATCACATAAAAACATAGCACTTAGTAAAGGTCATAACATCATTATTAAAGTTGCTAAATGAAATATAGAGTAGTAGAGGTTTATTTTATTATTTATCGAAATTTGTGGGCTTAATAATTTCCTTCAGGGGTAGAAAGAAAATCAGCCACTTCCAAGTGGGTTGCATTGCCATCATCAAAATCACCTTCGCCATCTTCATACACAAGATTGTCTCTACTTTCTTTCCCTTCTATTTTAGGGACTGCTAATAAAGATCAACTAGATGCTTTTATGTGCGACACACACATGACCAATGTCCTTTTCCTCCACAACAATAGCCTACATTAGTCACATTTTCACCTCTTTCTTTCTCTTCCCTGTTATCATTTCTGCGATCCCATTTCTGGTAGGAATGTGAATTTTTAAAACGACCACCTCGACCATATCCATATCCACGTCCGCGGCCACGCCCTCGGCCACGGTCACGACCACGGCCACGCACACTACTATTTGCATGTGTGTTTCTTTTAATTCTTGCCCATTGTGTAAACTCACATTCACTTCAGGGAATGGAGCAGAGCCAGTTGGGCGTAATTCATGGTTTTTCATTAGTAGCTTGTTGTTTTGCTCCGCCACTAGGAGACAAGAAATTAATTCTGAATATTTCTGGAAGCCTTTTTCACGATATTGTGTCTGCAGGACAACATTATTTGTATGGAAAGTTGAGTATGTTTTTTCTAACATTTCTGCATTAGTAATCTTCTCTCCACATAAATTCAATTGTGAAGTGATTCTAAACATGGCCGAGTTATAATCACTAACAGACTTAAAGTCTTGCAATCTTAAATTCAGCTACTCATAACGAGCAAAATCACAGTTTTCTGGTGGTCATATCTTTCCTTTAGATTGGCCTAAAGAATTTGGGGGTCTTTAACAGTCAAATATTCAGTCTTTAGACTTTCATGGAGGTGATGGAGAAGGAAAATCATGGCCTTGGCCTTATCTTGTGTACTTGCTTCATTTTCCTCATTAATAGTCTCACCAAGACCCTTTGCATCTAAGTGAATTTTAGCATCTACTACCTATGATAAATAGTTATTTCCAGTAATGTCCAGGGCCACAAATTCAAGTTTTGTAAGATTTGACATTATAAAACTATAAGACAAAATATAACAAGTCAATAATGTAAAATAAACATGTACTATATGAAAACTATACGTAAGGGCGTCATATAAGTACAAAAAAAAAAAACAAAAAACAAAATAAAGCATGTTAATATGCAAATAAAATAACGCATATGCAAATGAAATAGATCAACTTGTTACTCTTCCTTCACCTAAGCGTCCTTCGGCAATCTTTAATGAAAAGTTTGTTGGCCTTGATTTTTTGTATTTGAGACTTGTGCTGATAACGTGTTATAAAATAAATGTGATAGAAGAGAGAGTGTAGAGAGAATGTATATTCAAAAGAGAGAGTGTATATTCTTTCTATTATTATTTTTTACATGAATACATGAGCCCCATATATATAGGGGTTGATAGTAACTCTCTAATTATTATAGTGCATGTAAAGGGTCATGACCTTTTACATTTCATCTCCCATATTAATTGAGTATAGGAAGAGTCTCATAACTTATGGGACCTTTTACATTTCATCTCCCATATTAATTGAGTATAGGAAGAGTCTCATAACTTATGGGGGTGATAATGGCATCCACATAAATATTCATAACAATAACTGGTTATTTTAAAAACGATATATTATTTAAAAGAAAAACAATAACTTGCTATTTTCAAATTTTCTTTTAGGAAAAAAATTACACATACTCTTCCTAGCTTTTTTAAAAAATATTGTAGCTTTGTTATGTATATATATTAGCATGCGCTTCCTATATTTTTAAGGAAAAATTATGACATGTACTTCCTCATTTTACTATTCTTATTTTTTTTAGGGAAAGGCATGGGATTTCCAATTTCTTTTTTTCAAGAGAAATTAAGGAAGCCAAGGGAAAGGGTGTGATGCTCTCGCTCTACAACGTTTCTGCTACCATATTTAATGATGTGTTATGATTATCATGTAAATGTGAAATGACTCAGGTAACTAAGGACTGAACTAAAGACTAACACAAAGACTTAATTCATCAAATGAAAGAAAATAGAAATGTGTAAACTAAATTGATCTTTTCTGTATCTTGAATGCTTAATCATCGTTGTACATTGATAGCATTGTTTATATAGATCTCTAGATAACTACTGTTTAACAAATTGAGAGCTGTATAAATTGCTTCTGTTACTAACAGACTAACTACTTTAACCTACTTGAGCTCATACATATGATCCTTAACATTCACCCATCTTCTCGACGGGTAAGACCCGAAGAAGATTCCGAAATCGAGTAAAGGACGCCACTGAAAGTGGCTTGGTGAGAACATCAGCCACTTGATCACATGCGGGAACTTCTCCAACTATAATAGACCCATCAATAACTTTCTCGTGTATAAAAAATAGATCCAACTTGCGTGCTTGAACTTCGAGTGTAAGATAGGATTAGCTGCGACTGGAACTGCATTGGAGCTGTCACACCACACATTAAGAGTATCATCAAACTTAACTTGTAGTTCTTTAAACAACGACAGTAACCAAGTAACCTCACTGGTAATTGCAGCATGACTCTTGTATTCCGCTTCAACCATGGATCGAGAAACCACTTACTGTTTCTTAGAACACTAAGAGATGGAAGTGTGACCAAAGTAAACACAATATCCGGAGGTCGACCACCGATCATCAAAATCTAACCCCCAGTTGGTGTCGGCATACCCAACTAAGTACAATCGAGCAGACAGACGAAAAATAATCCCAAACTCAAGAATGCCACACAGATACCAAAAAAAACGTTTTAGTGCAACCATATGAATAGTGGTAGGATTATGCATGAATTGACAGACCCTATTTACTGCATACGTAATATCCGACCGAGTAAGAACAACATACTATAGCATTCCAGTAAGGCTTTTATACTCAGTTGGGTCCTCCAAGCGCTTACCATCATATTTAGACATAGTAGACGAGCTAACCATTGGCGTATGAATAGTCTTCGCGTTGGTCATCGAACACCGATCAAGAATGTCACGTATATACTTCTTCTGACAAAGATGTAGACACTCGAAGGAACGAGTAACTTCTATCCTAAGGAAATAGTAAAGATCGCCTATATCCTTAAGCGAGAATTCATCATTTAATAGCCGAACAAACCAATCTATAGTTGTGGGCAGACTTCCAATAATGATAATGTCATCTACGTACACAAGCACATAGAGAGTAGAACCAAACTTAATTCAGACAAACAACGATGCATCAGATTTTGACCCAATGAAACCGATAGAGACAAGAAATTGTTTCAACTTCTCAAACCACGCACGTGGAGCCTGACGAAGACCATATAAAGCTTTCTTTAGACGACACACAAAAGGCGTGCTATTGGAATCACACTGAACGTACCCTAGAGATTGTTGCATAAATACTTCAGTGTCTAGATCACCATTTAAGAATGCATTGTTTACATCGACCTGGCGAAGCTGCTATCCTTTAGAAACGGCAATTTATGTGACTTGCCTTTTTTACATGCAGTACATATACCATCAAGACAACTTTTATTCAAGACATACAATATTTGTCTAAAACACTTTTAACAACAGTAGCAGACGGATGGCCAAGACATTTATGCCACAAAGAAAAAACATCACCTTTGTCAGACTTATTTTGGAGCATAGTGAAAGCAACAACCGGGCTTTGAGTAGACTGATGAGACATATTTGGCATATAGAACTGGTATAATCCGTCATGAATGTGGCCTTCAGCAATGTTTCACGGGTCATGATGTCCTTAATAACACAATATGTCAAGTGAAACTCAAAGTACACATTATTATCATTGGCAAACTGTGATGTAGACAATAATTTTTTTAATTTTCGGCACACATAAAACATTAGATAATCAAAGGAATTTATAATGCGTAGGTAAAACACAATTACCAATAGACGAAATCAGAGCGAGTGTCCTGTCACCCATCAAGAGAGAAGACGTACCTAAATACGAGGTGGAGTCATGTAGGGCCGAAGCATCACGACAGACATGATTGCTAGTACCCGAGTCGGGATACCATGATGTAGTACCAGTAAGCATGGGTATATATGAATCCGTGCCACCACCAGTAGTCCCGAACTGAGCAGTATTAATATGCGACCCGGAAGAATCCGAATAATCAGATGCATATAAATCACTGACCCGAGGAAGACCAATACACGGGTCTGACCCAGTATAGGTGCGAGCTCTTGGTTTGGTCCTCCAAGGAATAGCGGGGCCGAAGCATCGCACCCGTTATCGTTTGATGGCCCAACCGTATGATCACAGTCCAACGTATAACCAACTTGCACACAATTACTCATTGGCCCAACACCATTTAAATTTCTCGGCCCAAACTCATTAGCATTCCCATCCAGCCTAGTGGACCCATTATGAGCATGGGTATGATTATTTAAATTCGGCCTACTTGGCCCAATTGAGGCAAGTCTATTATTATACCTGTACAGGCCTTGATGAACCGGCCCATTATACATGCCTCCATACCTAATAACATGGTGTGGCCGACCTACTATTTAGACCACATACGTGACCATTTACACTAGTTGGGATCCAATTTTAACCAGGCTGATTGTGACCAAATGAATTTTAACCATAAGGGTAAGTAAATCGTATGAGTTGAGAAGAAGACCAGCCACACCTTCAACAAACTCTGCTTGCGGTGCATATGCAGTTTGACCAGTAGAGCACCCAGATGCTGGTGACAAAAGGAAGACCATGGGAGCAGACTGATCCTCACTTTGCAGCACTGATTGTGATGAGACGAAGTAATAAAATCGATCGTACCTGGAAACTAACTATTATCATGATAAAAAGCCAAGCGCACCTATCGAATAGTAGTATAGCTAGTGGCAAGACCGGAATATCGAATCCAAGGAACTAAAAGTACTAGTAATGACTTCCTTCCTATTATCTACCCTAAAAATAAGGAGGTGGTTTGTGTAAACTAATTAACTCTAAACTAAATTGAAGAAATGACAAAGAGTAAATTGAGAGATTGTTTTTGGGAAAAATTGATTAATGAGGGCAATACCTAAGGAAGAATCCACCTAGACTTCACTTGTTACCTAACTCTGAACTAGACGATTTCTTCATTTGACTTGATCCGTAGAGATTCCTAAATTATGTTAATACCTCCGTCGAGGATAAGAACAACTAATCCTAGGTTGATTAATTGAAATCTCTTTCTAATTAAAAACCTAGTCTTGCATTAACTCGATCTATGGCTCCCCATATTAGAGTTGACTCTAATCCAGCAGATTTCATCGTCCTATGTCTAGGATTGCGGTCGACTCTGCTTAATTGTATTGGACCTACTCCTATACAGGGACTTTTGCTCTTCTGTATAAGCACATTCAGCTTAAATCAATATCCTGGAAATATCAATTCAAGAGTTAAAAACACAATTAAGAACAAATCAAATATTTATCATATAGTTCAGATAATAATAACAAGATTCATATTAGGTTTCATCCCCCTTAGATATTTAGGGTTTAGTTCATGTTTATAAAAAGAAACATATCAGAATAAAGAAAATAGTAAAACATAAGAAAACCCAAAACTCCTGAAAGGATAGAAGGGAGATCCTCTATCTTGATGTAGATCCTAGCTTCTGAGATGGATCAATCAGCTTTCCTTCAAGTGATTCCCTGCCTTTAACTTCCCGTCTTGGCGGGAATAATGTGCTCAGCACTCTCCTCTACTGTACACCCTTATAGTTGCCTTCTAAGGTCTTTATATAGAGTTTAGAATGTCTTTCTTAGCCCCTAAGTAGCCTTTCCTGAGTGAAATTAAACTTCCTCATGATAGGGACACGCCCGTATGCCACTCTCGTGTGGGTCGACTTTGGGCCGTGCTCGAGCCTGTTAATGTGGCACGACCGTGTGACACGCTCGTGTGGTGAACCTCCACGCCGTGTTGTTTTCACACCTTGGCCTATTTTCTCCGTTTTCGACCCATTTCTTGTTCTTTTCACTCTCTTATGCTCTTCTAAGTATAAAACATGAAATTAAAGGATTAGGAGCATCAAATTCCACAAATTCAATGATAATTCATCTATAAATGTGCTAAATGTAGGATAGAAAATATGTATAATTTACAGTTTATCAAATACCCCCACACTTAAACCTTTGCTTGTCCTCAAGCAAAATCTCAACTCACAATTAAAAATAATTCTTTTCAACTTATAATCCTTATCAATAATGTTTCAAACTAATCCACAAGTAATCATACAATGAAAGTTCAACCAGAAGAAAATAAAAGTCTCAAACACTCTAAGTTGAGAACTTTATCATAGAAACATAGGGTTTCTCCCTTCTCCTCAGTAGTTACCTTTTAATTCAAAATCAACAAGAGTTGACATCCTCACTAAAGATTCACTTCATCCACCCAAAGTGTTTAGGGTTCAAAAATTTTAAGCACTCATTAGTCAATCTAAAAAGCTATTACCATAAGCTTGCAGGAAAATCCAATCTCTACCACTATGTATTGATATGACATATCGATCAAAAAGCCTTTAAATGTTTGTAATGGGGCTATGGTTAGGGGTGCGGTCACAAGCTGAAAAAGATGGTTAGAATCGAGATTGAATTGAAAAATCATCTAACTAAAAAAATCTCTATCACTGAAACATATTCCTAAAAATAAAGCATTTTTTATGACATCGTTCTGGATTCAGAAGCTTATAATAGAAATGTGAAAAAATATTGAATTACAACTAAAATATGAATTGCAACTGAATTAACTGTATATACACTTTTTTTAAAAAACACAATTAAATAACAAATAAATTGAATATTTATGAACTTGAAAAGGAGAACAAAGATAGAAAATTATTCAACTCAAATCTCGACAAAAATAGGGACGAAAATAATTGAAGGGAATTCAACAAAAATGGGTTATAGATTAATATTAAAGGTAAGTCAATGAATGGGTTGTTAGGCTCAATGGGGTTCACTAGGAGTAAATTTATGAATATGGGCTTTTATGGAGTAAATGGGTTAAACCTAGTTGCCTTTATCATTTTGGTATATCAAATCAATGATGTGGTTTCGACATGTATAATTGAAGCAAGTTCTAGAATAACAAATCAGTATTGACTCACTCAAAGCAACAATAAAAGTGAGCACGAAAGGATGTATGCTCAAAAGGCTTAAAAGTCTCACCAGAATTATGGCTTTTGATGTCAATCTTGCGTATTTTAAGTTTCGAGATAATACTTAAAATTGGGGAAAACAATCTAGAAAAATTGTAAATTCTCAAAAATTTCAACTTATCATGCTTAATTCTCTAATGTCTTAAAGTTTGAATAATCAAAGCATAAGCACCTATGTCTTAATTCTCAACATATCAATAAAAATCATAAATCAATTAGAATTCATCTTAATAGGGGATTGAGAATAATGCAGAGAGTGAAAGTGAGAATTCGAAATTTGAAAATAATGCAACAAGTGATTCCCCCCACACTTAAGATGTACATTGCCCTCAATGTACAAAGATACATTAGTAACAATAAAAGCATAAAATCATAAGATAGGGAGAGAAGTGAAACTCCTTGAATATTGAATGAATTCCTTGAGCCGGGTGTGAAGATTTGTAGAGAAGGGTGTTTATCCACAATTTCCATGCCAAAAATATGATGATCGAAGTCGTGGTAGCTATGGTCATGGTCGTGTATGATCCAGCAGTAGGTTTTTCCCATTAGATATAGATTTGAGCTTTTAGGCTCTTTGAAACTGTGATAGCATAAATAAATTTTTAGGGATTTAAGATCAATAAAGTATACTCTTTAAAGAAAAGCCGATAGAAAATTGAAAATAAAATTAAAACATAAAATAAAATGTTCAGTAAAAGTTAGATTGTTAGAACATAAAGATTGAAATAAAGATAAAGAAAAATCTAAAGACCCTAAAAAGGAAAATAAAATGAAAAATAAGGTGAAAATAGAGATCAAGAAGGAAAATAAAAAAAGAAGATAAGAGGGTTAGGAAATTCTAATCCTCAGATGGTTCGTGAGGTGGGGGCGGTGATGCAAGGTGAAGATGCTGACAAATCTGAGCTAAGGTTGCATCAATGTGATCAAATTGCTGAAAATATTGTTGCTGGAATTGGGCGAACTGCTCAGAAGTGACGTAGCCTGAAGCTGCCGCATGAACTGGGCGGCGAGTAGGTGGTGGCTCAGTCGGTGCCTCCTCCTGTGGTGGGACATCATCAGGAATGTCCGCTGGGTTCTCCTGCTCGGTACCCTGAAATAGGCGGTATTACGAAGGATCGGTCCCGTGTCGGTACTGAATCATCCTCTTGTGAAGCATGCTTTGGATGCCCTGTGGGGACATCTGGCCAACTAGAGTATAGGAGGATGTTTGGGCCACGGTGTTGAGTAGGCCAAAGTAGCGGGCCAATCGCGTGATGTATGGGCCCATCGAGATTACGCCCCTACAGTGTCGCTCTGTCTGGTGCTGGATGGCATGGGCGATGAAATAGGCGAGGTCGATCACGTGTGCGTGCGCCATGCTCCACAAAAAGTAGACGTCGTGGGTGTTGACGATGTCGGTGCTCTCGCGTCTTCCTGTCAATGTATGCACGAGTAAGGCGTGAATGTACCTCAGTGAAGGGTCGAGAGCTGTCGCCTTGGAGTGACTGGGGTCGTATGTGGCTGAAACTGGGACTAAGGCCTGCCAACATTTGACTGGAAAAAAGTGAATGTGGTGGTGGAGCTCAGACAAATCTTCTTCTTCTAAAAATTGTTCGGTGTATAGCCTAGTGCTGTATCGAACTCTGATACACTGAGTTGTCGAACCAGGCCTCCTAGACGGAATTGAATCATCCCTAGATTGTCGTGTCGGGTCATGACCATCTAGAGATGAAACATAGAGCAGAACTCTAGGGTGAGCTCGAAGTAAGTGTGCTCCACGATTTGGAAGAATTGGTCCTATAGGTCCATCGTCAATAAGGCTCGTACCGCGTCTGCTAGTTGGACTCGTTTTAGTGCGGCTCAATCGATGCATCTCCCTACTCCGAGGGGCCTTGCCCTTAATATTTGAAATAGTTCTTCTTGGGAACTTTTCTGGAACTAGAGGAAAGGATGGAGAACTTCAGTGGTGGGTCTAGAAGAGGAACCACCGGGCCCCTTTTGCTTTTTCAATGCGGGGACGGCAGCTTTCTTTTCTCGTGAAGATGATATTTTACTTGAAATAAAAATAGACAAATGAAAAAAATAGAAATATATTACAAATACTCATAATTTCCTAGACCAAATGGCAAAAATTTCTAAATATCTCATGCAAAGTGTAATTTCACTAACCTAAATTTTGATGTTTGTTTCGTCCTAACTATAAACAAGACAATGGGAACTATATAGCAAAAATCAATTGCTTAAGATAGATAAAGACGGCAGCCAAAAAATGATGCAAAATGGCATAATGAGTATTCTAGATTAATCATGCTCAATGTGTGAGAATAATATCAAGAATAACGTAAACAACCTAAAAGAATGAAATCATGAATAGATAAATAGTTAAAAGCATTAAAAATTATGAGAAAAGTGAAAAAGAAGAGCAAAAAGTGAGGTTAGGAGCTGAACACAGTCGTGGTGGTGCTTGCACGGGTGTGGTGGCGTGGCTGAGGTCGGCGACGGCGCTAGAAAGGGCTGGTATGGGTTTTGGGTAGAGGGATTTTTAGGGTTTTAGTTGAGAAAAATATGAATAGTAGGGGTTTTATATAGGATTTGGGGCACATGGGCGTGTGACACACCCGTGTGACTTGAGATTAGCCCGTATGGTTCGAAATTTAAGGATTTTGGCACGTCTGGTTTGTAACAGACGCCCGTGTTCCTAGGACGTGTTGAGGCACACGGCTGTGTCGCACGACCGTGTCTTCGATGTTCGCTTCTCTTACGATCGTGTAGGGGTTCACACGGCCATGTCTGAAATAGCAAGTTCGACCACGGCTTTAGGATACAGGTGTGTTGCACGTCTGTGTTGAATTAACAGGATTAGCCACAGCTTTGGGACACGGCCGTAGCTAGTTGCCGTAGCCCGTGTGATGGGAAAATTTTACCTTGCTCAGACACGCCCATCTCGCACGGCCGTGTCTTTGCCCATGGTGTCCATACGGCCTTAGGCACGTCCGTAGGCATGGCTTGTGGCTCAAAAAACCTGCATTTAAGGGGTTAATTGATGTATTAGAGAGCTTAAATAAAAGAATTTTACTACGTTAGTGCTCGGGTTGCCTCCCGAGAAGTACTTGTTTATAGTGTAAGCTCGACTTTTCTCAAGCTTATTCGGTCATGGTGGTTTGAAGAGTTGAAACTCTTCTATCCTGCTTTTAATTTCATTATCAACATAAGGTTTGAGTCGAGTATGATTTACCTTGAAAGTGCCGAGTGTCTTGTGTGTTATCTCGACTGTACCATAAGGAAAGATTTTCATTACCGTAAAGGGAGGTATGTCACTTGTATGAAGTTTTGCATTCAAAATTTGAGGATCTTCCTCCTCTAAGAATACCTTATCCCCTACCTTAAATTGGTTCGTTTTTACCTTAGGGTCGTCTTAGTGATGCTCTGGGTTGGTGTGGCATATTTTAGGCTTTTCTTGTTGATGGTTCAGCCACTCATCTAGTTCCTCAATCTGGAGCATTCATTTTTTATGTATGTTTCCCTTGGACAGACTCGTCTGTGGTTAGGTCGCCCTTATGTGAAGTGTATCCTACAAAGAGGGTTGGATGGTGAGATCATTCTTATTATCAAGCTTCGTAACATTATCTTTATTATCAATAGACTTATTAGAGTTACGAGCTTGTAAAGTAACTTTGTCATCACCTACACGAAGTGTAAGCTTGCCTGTTCCTACATCAATTATGGTTCTAGCAGTTGCTAAAAAGGGTCGCCCTAGAATTAAGGGTACATTGCTATCCTCGTCAATGTCTAGAACAACAAAATCAACTGGGAATATAAATTTATCAATTTTTGCAAGCACATCTTCAATTATGCACTTTGGAAATCTAATGGTTTTATTAGCCAATTGGATGCTCATCTTAGTTCGTTTAAGTTTCCCAAGACCTAGTTGTTTAAACAATTTATAAGTCATTACATTAATACTAGCCCCTAAATCAGCTAAAGCATTTTTGACGTCTAAACTACCAAGTAAACAAGGAATTGTAAAACTCCCTGGATCTTTTAGTTTGTTGGGCTGCTTATTCTATAAAATAGCTGACACACTGTATTCAGTTCCACATGAGATGTCTCGTCTAGCTTTCGTTTATTTGTCAGTAGTTCTCTTAAAAATTTAACGGTGTTTGGCATCTGCGAAAGAGCTTCAATAAACGGTAAGTTAATATGTAATTTCTTTAAAAGTTTAAGGAATTTACCGAATTATTCATCTATGCGGTCTTTCCTTAGCGTATTTGGGTATGGGATACGAGGCTTATACTCTTTGACAATTGCTTCTTTAGAACTTACCTCGTCCTTACCTTTACTTACCACAGTCTCCTTACATGGCTCTGGGTTGGTTTTCGTTAACCCTTCCTTATCTATTGTATCCACGGCATTAAGTTGCTCCTTAAGGTTAGTCTCGGTGTTGCTTGGTAACCCACCTTGTGGTCTTTTAGAAATTAGCTTAGCGAGCTAGCCTATTTGAGTTTCGAGTCCTTGAATGGATGCTTGCTGGTTCTTCAGTGTTGTTTTGGTGTTCTGGAAATGGGTTTCTGACACGACGATAAATTTTATGAGCATCTCTTCAAGGTTCGGCTTTTTCTCTTGCAGATAAGGCTGTTGTTGAAATCCCGAAGGGGGTGGTTGTTTTTGATTTTCTTGTCCCCCCATGAGAAATTTAGGTGGTTCCTCCAACCTACATTGTAAGTGTTACTATAAGGGTTATTTTGGGATCTAGAATTATTACCCATATAGTTGGCATGTTCAGTTTCCATGCCATGTCCATAGTTGGGATTTTCAGAATAGCTCATGTTTCCTTGAATTGAGTCGCACTGCATCAGTGGGTGTACCTAGGTAGAACCAACAAAATTATCAATCTTTTTATTAAGGAGTTCTAACTGATTAGAAAGCATGGTGACTGCATAAATATTAAAAACTCCGGTAGCTTTCTGTAGCTTTGTTCTCATGACTTACCATTGATAGTTATTCAGTGACATCTCTTCTATAAACTCGTAAGCCGCTTCTGGTGTTTTATTGTTGATTGTTCCATCGGTGGCTGCATCAATCATTTGTCTCGTTGAAGGATTCAAACCGTTGTGAAATGTTTGAACTTGTAACCATAGAGGTAACCCATGGTGAGGGCACCTTCTCAATAAGTCCTTGTATCTCTCCCAAGCATCATAAAGTGTTTCTAAATCCATCTGCACAAAAGAAGAGATACCATTCCTTAATTTAGCTGTTTTAACCGGCGGAAAATATTTAAGCAAAATTTTTTCTGTCATTTGTTCCCATGTAGTGATAGACCCTCGTGGTAAAGAATTTAACTACTGTTTACCTTTATTTCTCAAGGAGAATGGGAATAAACGAAGACGAATGGCATCATCAGAAACGCCATTTATTTTAAATGTGTCGCAGAATTCCAAGAAATTGGCTAAATAAGCGTTAGGATCCTCATCCTGCAAACCATCAAACTGAACAAACTGTTGTATCATCTGAATAGTGTTAGGTTTCAGTTCAAAATTATTTACAGCAATAGTAGGCCTAACAATACTAGATTCAGTACCAGCCAAATTAGGTTTAGCACAATCATACATAGTACGCAGAGTAGGATTTTATTCAACAGGATTTGCGACTACTACAAGAGGTAGTTGATTATCGTGATTTGCCTCCATCTTTTCAACAGGTTTAGGTTCTTCTTCTTGACTTTGTTCTGGATATTGCAAGCTTCTTCTTATCTCTCTGCGAGTTTGACGGACTGTAGCTTTTAAATCGTCGTCAAACAATAATGGTCCTCCTGGGTTTCTTCTAGTCATAAACTAGAGGCACCTAGAAGGGAAAAAGAAAAAGAAAATTTTAGTAAATAAAACCTAAAATAAAAATAAGAAATAAATTACAATAAAAATAAAAAATGGCTAAAGTAATAGGAATCGAGTGTTCCTAATATTTCAGCTCCCCGGCAATGGCGCCAAAAACTTGATCGTGATGAGATGAAGTAATAAAATCGATCGTACCTGGAAACTAACTATTATCACGATAAAAAGCCAAGCGCACCTATCGAATAGTAGTATAGCTAGTGGCAAGACCGGAATATCGAATCCAAGGAACTAAATGTACTAATAATGACTTCCTTCCTATTATCTACCCTAAAAATAAAGAGGTGGTTTATGTAAACTAATTAACTCTAAACTAAACTGAAGAAATGACAAAGAGTAAATTGGGAGATTGGTTTTGGGAAAAATTGATTGATGAGGGCAATACCTAAGGAAGAATCCACCTAGACTTCACTTGTTACCTAACTCTAAACTAGACGATTTCTTCATTTGACTTGATCCGAAGAGATTCCTAAATTATGTTAATACCTCCGTCGAGGATAAGAACAACTAATCCTAGGTTGATTAATTGAAATCTCTTTCTAATTAAAACCCCTAGTCTTGCATTAACTCGATCTATGGCTCCCCATATTAGAGTTGACTCTAATCCGGCAGATTTCGTCGTCCTATGTCTAGGATTGCGGTCAACTCTGCTTAATTGTATTGGATCTACTCCTATACAGGGACTTTTGCTCCTCTGTATAAGCACATTCGACTTAAATCAATATCCCGAAAATATCAATTCAAGAGTTAAAAACACAATTAAGAACAAATCAAATATTTATCATATAGTTCAGATAATAATAACAAGATTCATCTTAGGTTTCATCCCCTTTAGATATTTGGGGTTTAGTTCATGTTTATAAAAAGAAACATCTCAGAATAAAGAAAATAGCAAAACATAAGAAAACCCAAAACTCCTGAAAGGATAGAAGGGAGATCCTCTGTCTTGATGTAGATCCTGGCTTTTGAGATGGATCAATCAGCTTTCCTTCGAGTGATTCCCTACCTTTAACTTCCCGTCTTGGTGGGAATAATGTGCTCAGCACTCTCCTCTACTGTACACCCTTGTAGTTGCCTCCGAGGGTCTTTATATAGAGTTTAGAATGTCTTTCTTAGCCCCTAAGTAGCCTTTCCCGAGTGAAATTGAACTTCCTCACGATAGGGACACGCCCATGTGCCACTCCCGTGTAGGTCGACTTTGGGCCGTGCTCGAGCCTGTTAATGTGGCACGGTCATGTGACACGCCCGTGTGGCGAACCTCTAGGCCGTGTTATTTTTACACCTTGGCCTATTTTCTCAGTTTTTGGCCAGTTTCTTATTCTTTTCACTCTCCTATGCTCTCATAAGTATAAAACATGAAATTAAAGGATTAGGAGCATCAAATTCCACAAATTCAATGATAATTCATCCATAAATATGCTAAATGTAGGATAGAAAATATGTATAATTTACAGTTTATCAAGGACCCGATTCATCGCTGACGATCTATCAAAGTCGCGATGAAATCGGTAGTAACACCTTTGAGCAAGATGCCTGAATTGGTTACAGATTTGGCATTGAATATGTGGGTAGAACCCTTTCCCACGGCCACTAGACGGAGGGCGACCATCATAGATTGAGCCCTATGGTGCGTGCGACGGAGCTCCCTACACGAGGTTGGCATGCATGGCCACGTCTTGAATTGCTCGTAACTGACAGTTCTCATGCTCAATCAAAGCACTGGTTTAGATAAAACAGACATCGATGTGACGACGGCTTCAACGTCAAGAGCTAAACCAACGAACATCACTTTCATCTTCTCCGCTTCTGGAATGCGAGTGCTTGACGCTTCCAAAAGAGCACAAATATTCTTTATGCGGGCAACATAACTTTTGATCGAAAGCATACCTTTCTTTAGTGAATGAAGTTCATGATGAGTCCTAGATTGTTTAGCACCAGTGTCAGCCGCGAAAAGACTCATCGCCATATTCCACACATCGCAGGCTGTTCTAGCATTTATGAAGGAGGACAACAAGGAGCCATTGAACGTGGAAAACAACCACGAAGTGAGAAGATGATCTTGTTGCGTAAAGATCAACGCGGACGAATTAGGAGCAAGGGAATTGTCTGGTGATTGAATGAACCTCGCCGGCGGAGGTAAGGTCCCATCTAGAAATCTTATCAAGTCATAGCCACCTAGTATTAAGCGTACTTGTTGTTGCCATTGGATGAAGGTTCTTTCATCGAGCTTCACCACTTCATGTCGAGAGAACAAATTTACAACTTTATCGCCAGTTAGAACAACACAACCACCTTCAACCGTAGCAAAGTCAACGGAGTTCGTGGTAGCCATAGTGCCGAGGATCACAAGACGACTGGTACCATGAAAGGACTCAGGTAACTAAGGACTGAACTAAAGACTAACACAAAGACTTAATTCTTCAAATAAAAGAAAATAGAAACGTGTAAACTGAATTGATCTTTTCTATATCTTGAATGCTTAACCATCTTTGTACATTGATAGCATTGTATATATAGATCTCTGGATAACTACTGTCTAACAAATTGATAGTTGTATAAACTACTTCTGTTACTAATAGACTAACTACTTCAACCCACTTGAGCTTATACACATGATCCTTAACAAAATGCTATAATAACTTAGCCAAAGATGGAGGATAACGTTTAACACTCGGTCAGTATGTTGAGGTTATCAAATTCATAATGAGTTGCTTCTAGATGTACATATCAATTCCGTTTTCTTCTTTCTTCAATTCAACTCGATTTTCATAAGACCATACATGGATCATTTGAGGGTAAACAAGCTCTAAATTAATGTTATCAGGAGATACAATCAATGTTTATCATGTTAGATTTAGACCTAGGAAGAGCTTTTGTAGGAAGAAGAAACTTATGCTAACACTTACTTTTTCTATGCCAAGTCACATAGAAGATTGCAGAGTCAATTATCCACAAATATAATTTTCTTTTAATTTATATAATTGGTGAATGGGCTCTTGGTGATCTCATAAAAAAATTAAAAATGACTCACTAAATTTTTTGGAAAAGATTTGTTTCACAAAATAAATTATTTTATATAAAAATAAACGATTCTCTTTCATTAAAACCCTAAAATCCCTATTTTCTTTTATCTTTTTTTAATGCTAGTAAATTTTTTTCTCAAATTTCTCTTATACTCTCACACAATTTATCTACAACTTTAACAAAATAGGTGATCAGTTTTTTAATATTTTCAAGTGTGTCTCCCTAATTTTAGTAACAAATTTATTAATTAGTTTTTAGAAAATTAGGATTGTGACTTTTTTGTGATAAATTAGAATTTTTATACAAGATTAAATTTTTTTTATGTATTGAATGATTTTGAGATATTGATTTTGTATAAGATTGCTAACATCTTAAATGAGTAATAAGTTTTAAAGATTGATTAATATAAATCATTGAAGAAATTATGATCGATTGTATTTATAATCTTGAATTTATCGAATATTATTAAAAATATAGCATTTTTATTTATAAATTGTTTATTCTAGTATGATTATTATATTCTCATTTATCAATAAATAATATTATGTATTGGTTTATATGGTTTTTTGTAAGCGCTCTAATCTTTAAAAAGTTGAACACAAGAATCCAATTTTTTTTATTCCACCATAGGGCAAAAGAAAAGAGTCTATAGGATGCATGAAGGGTGATTTGTAGCAATCGTAAATATCAAGTATGAAGGTGATGTTAAGGATGGTCGTAGAAGTTATCGTAAGGAGGGGATTATAAAGGATAGTTAGGTAAGGAATGACATGGGAAAGGAATATTTTCATAATTTGCAGAGGTGTGTAGTGGTAGTGTAAGAAGTTCAACAAGATTGAAGAATTGGCAAAGCATATGAATGAAGTAGGGATTACGAGTTTGACAGTCTTAAAGAATATCCAATATAATGGTGTTACTTGTGTTGGATGACATGGAGAAGTTACAGGTTATCAACTTGAATCATCATGATGTCTTTGACTGATGGTTTAGCAAGATTGAGACCTAATCACAATCAAGGAAGTAACAATGTTGTAGAGATGGGATATCTTGCTACACGCATGTTGTAACGCCCTAATATATAGGGGGTTAATAGAAATAAATAATTAGGAAATAAACTTGATTTGATGGTTAAGCAATTAGCACACTCTCTAAAGGTCATAGGTTTTATTCACTCCTCTCTCGTTTTTTTTCTTTTTCATTCTCAACAAACTAGAATGAAAATAACCCTTAAATAAATATTAAATGGTGTAAAAACTTAACAAGAATAGGTAACAACCCAAATTGTTAAGTAGTTACTTCCCCCTTATATACCAAGTTTGAGCCACACCATTCTCCCTCCATTTCTCTTTTATTTCGGCAGAATAGGGGAAATTAACCTACAACCCCTTAAAAGTTTGAAAACTTAACTATTTAGCCCCTTTTTCCTAATTACATTAGAACTTTGTTTTATTTTCCCTTCCAAATTAGAACTTCTCCCTGTTTTCTCTATATCTTCATCTTTTCTTTTCTCCCTTTTTTTTTTCATCATATGTCACATTATTTTGTTATTGATTTTTCTTTTTTGCTTCCCGAATCAAATCTATTCTCGATTTTAACTGGTTTTTCAACCAGATTTGTGATTGCAATTAGAAACATTCTTCAATCGTTGCCAAGAATCAGAAAGAACATTCCAATCCTTATGTTTAGATCTTAAAATTCATGTAGATTTCTATTAACATTACTTTTAAGATCAATTAAATGATCTTTTATGAATTTCGTCGAAATCTTCGAAAATATTGATTTTTCTTGAAAACCGTTATTAATTCTTGCATAAATGCTGTTTGAAGGACCCGATTTAGGTACCCTAGATCAGATTGGAACGTGAGAAACATTGCTAGAGACCTTGATGACAAGTGTGTGTTCTTTTACAAGAAAATCAAGACAAAATCATGCCTAGGATAAGGCCATACGGGCTGCCATGCAGGCATGTGGACCACGCAGCCATGTCCCCCTAAAACCCTAGGATAGTTCGTTTCTCACACGACCCAGAATCTTTTACACGTTCTACCACACTGGTGAACACATGACCCACCACATGGCCATGTGCCCTAGAAATCCTAATGGAGTTCGTGAACCACCTGACTTGCCACACGACTATGTCTCTTCTGTAGCTTAATTTTGCAATTTCCACATGGCCACAATCTGTTACACGACCTGGCCACACGGTCGTGTAGCACCCTCCACACGGTCTATAGCATCTCACATGGCCGTGTGCCCCTATTTTCAAATTTTACAGTTTTGACCCAGAATTTTATATTTTGTTCAGTTTAGTCTTTGATTAATTCTTAAACTGTTTTAAGCTTTTAGTTTTGTTCAATTAAGTCCCTAATAATATGATTTATGTTAGAATCCATGATTGATTGAATTATCATGGTATTTATATGCATAGTTGCATAAATTTTGAACACTTTATATAACTATTGTATCGATATTTCGATCGTATGTACAACATGCCTTTTTTCCTTTTGTTACTATTCATCCAAACACATAAAAAGCATGACTTTTGCTACTGAATTGATTTGTCTAAGGCATATTAATTACTATTAAATCAAGCTATTATGAGCATACTAGTGCTACTATATTGATGTGTTAAAAGTATATCAAATGCTATTGTATTGATCTATTTGAACATGCTATATTGCATTGCATGGGATGGGACAATATGTACGAAGGAAGTATTGTAACCTCAGAAAACTTTTGTCTTCAGACACGTTCTTCAGTGGATTCTAATTAACAATGGCTAAAATTTTACTTAGGTCTACCCTGATGCCATCAGCTGATACAATATGTCCGAGAAAACCCACTTATCGAAGCCAAAATTCACACTTACTAAATTTAGATATAGTTTCTTTTCTCGCATTATTTGCAACACAATTCTCAAATGATCTGCATGCTCATTTTCATCTCGAGAATAGACTAGAATATCATCAATAAATACTACCATAAACTTGTCTAAGTACGGTCTGAATATTCTGTTCATTAGATCCATGAACACTGTAAGTGCATTAGTCAGCCCAAATGGCATAACAAGAAACTCATAATGCCCGTGCCTGGCTCTGAAAATTATTTTTGGCACATCTAACTCCTTTACCCGTAACTGATAGTAGCTCGATCGAAGACCAATATTTGAAAATACAATGGCACCTTTTAGCTGATCAAACAGATTATCAATCCGAGGTAACAGGTAATTATTCTTTATGGTAACCTTGTTAATCTGCCTGTAATTAATACATAGTCTCAGAGATCCGTTTTTCTTTTTCACGAATAAAATTGGAGCACCCCAAGGTGAATGACTCGGTCGAGCAAAACCTTTGTCAGTGAGTTGTTGCAACTGTGCTTTCAACTCTTTTAACTATTTAGGTGCTATTCTATATGGTACTATAGAGATAGGAGTAGTTCCCAGGACCAAATCTATAGAGAATTCTACCTCCCTTTCCAGTGGCAACCTTGGTAATTCCTCTGGAAACACATCAAAAAATTCATACATAACTGGTACTGACTGAATCTTTGACTCTGACACTTTGGTATCCAATACATATGCAAGGTAAGCCTCACACCCTTTTCTGACATACCTCTATGCTGTCATGGCTGAAATCACATCTATTAATCCTTTTATCTGATTAGATTTAACCCGAAATAACTCACAATTCCAACATTTTAATACATGATAAGCGATAAATTATACATATTTTTACCCCAAGTTTATCTTAATTTCTGGGTGGATTATCATTAATTTTATGAGAATTGGTGCTCTTAATCTTTCTTTTTCATATCTTATACTCAGGAGAGTATAGGAAAGAGAAAAGAACGGAAAATGGACCAAAAACGGAGAAAATAGGCCAAAATGAGAAAACGACACGGCCCAAGAAGTCACCACACGGCCGTGCCACATGGCCATGCCACATGAAGACCACACAGTCCAGCCCCCGACAAGCACGGCCAGGCCACACGACCGTGCCTCCATCGACAGAATCTCACGTGGCCTCTTGTCGTGGCACACGGGCATGGCACAAGGGTGTGTCTCTGTCGTGAGGAAGAGGAATTTCACTCTGATTTGGATACTTAGGGGCTAAGAAAGCCATTCTAAACTCTATATAAAGACCCCAGGAGGCAACTCTAAACATATACTCTTTTCTCTCAAGAAAGAGCGCCATAATTCTGCCAACACAAGGAGTGAAAGTAAGGGATTACTCCAAGGGAAGCTGATTGATTCATCCCAGAAGCCAGAGTTCTACATCAAGATAGAGGATCTCCCTAAATTCCTTCAGGGGTTTTTGGGTTCTTTATGTTTTGTTATCTTATTTCTTCTGAGATGTTTTCTTTCTTTATTATGAACTAAACCCCTTAAATACTTGAGGGGGATGAAACCTAAGACAGATCTTGTTATTATTTATTCTTGAATTATATGATAAATACTTGAATTGTTCTTAATTATGTGTTCTTCATTCTTGATTTAATAATCCTAGGTATTACTTCAATAACTTGATGTGCTTAGGCAGAGGAGCAAAAGTCCCTGTTTCAAGAGTAGATCTACCATAATTAAGTGGAGTTGCATGCAACCCTAGACATAGGGCAACATAAATCTACCGGATTAAGGTCAAACCTAATAGGGGGATCCATAGATCGAATTAATGCAACCTAGGGGTGTTAATTAATAAGAAAACTTTAATTAACCACCTAGGATTAGTTGTTCTTATCCTCGAAAAAGGTATTACCATAGGTTAAGGATCTCTACGGATCAAGTCAAGTAAAGAAATCATCTAGTTCAAGAAGTTAATAACAAGTGAAGTCTAGGTGGATTCTCCCTTAAGTATTGCTCATATCAATCAGCTTTTCCCTAAAGTTTTCCCCAATTTACTTTTTGTGCACTTTTAGTTAGTTTTAGAATTAGTTTCAATCAATCCTATTTTATTTTTAGGCTAGATAATAGAAAGGAAGTAAGTATTAGTACTTTTGGTTCCCTTAGGTATGATAACTTGGTCTTGCCGCTAAACTATACTACTGTTCGATAGGTGCGCTTGCCTTTAAAATCGTGATATTAGTTAGTTTTGGTGTGATCAGTTTTTATAAATTTTATTACTTAATGTCGCAAGCATATCAAGTTTGGCGCCGTTGCCGGGAAACTGAAATATTAAGAAAACTCGATTTCTATTACTTTAGCCATTACTATATTTATTTATTTTCAGTTTTTATTTATTTATTTATTTTTCTTTTTCTTTTATTTATTTTTATTTTTTTATTTTTCTTTGCTTTTTCCTTCTAGGTATTTCTAGTTTATGACTAGAAACAACCCAGCAGGACCATTGCTTTTTGACGAAGATTTAGAAGCGACAGTTTGCAGAAATCGCAGAGAAATCAGACGAAGCCTACAGTATCCAGAACAAGATCAAGAACAAAGGCCAGAACCAATAGAAGAGATGGAAGCAAATAAAACATTCCACCATCTCCCGCAATAGTCGCACCACCCGCAAATCAAGAACAAGCTCCTCGTACTATGTATGATTATGCTAAGCCTAGTTTGGTTGGTACCCAAACTAGCATTCTTAAACCTACTATTGCTGCTAATAATTTTGAATTAAAGCCTAACACTACTCAGATGATACAGCAATTGGTGCAGTTTGATGGCTTACAGGATGAAGATCCAAATTCACACATAGCCATTTTTTTGGAACTCTGTGATACCTTTAAAATTAATGGCGTTTCTGATGATGCCATTTGTTTAAGGCTATTTCCATTCTCTTTGAGAAACAAAGCCAAATAGTGGTTAAACTCTTTACCACGAGGCTCAATCACCACATGGGAACAGATGACCGAAAAATTTTTACTTAAATATTTTCCTCTAGCTAAAATAGCTAAATTACGAAACGATATCTCTTATTTTGTGCAGATGGATTTAGAAACACTCTACGATGCCTGGGAGAGATACAAAGATCTTTTGAGAAGATGCCCTCATCATGGCCTACCTTTATGGCTACAAGTTCAAACCTTTCACAACGGTTTGAACCCATCAACAAGGTAAATGATCGATGCAGCACAGGAGGAACGATCAACAATAAAACACCCGAAGCAGCTTATGAGTTTATAGAAGAGATGTCACTAAATAACTATCAGTGGCAAGTCATGAGGACAAAGCCGATAAAAGCTGCTGGAGTTTATAATATTGATGCTGTCGCCATTCTTACTAACCAAGTAGAACTTTTAAATAAAACGTTTGATAATTTTGTTGGTTCTACGCAGGCATAGCCAGTGACGCAGTGCGACGCAACCCCAGGAAATATGTTGAATCCGGACTATTCAACTTATGGACACAGCATGGAAGCTGAGCAAACAAACTATATGGGTAACAATTCTAGACCTCAAAATAACCCTTATAGTAATACTTACAATGTAGATTAGAGAAATCACCCCAATTTTTCATGGGGAGGACAAGGAAATCAAAGACAACAGCCTCCTCCGGGATTTCAGCAGCCACCACCATAACAAGAGAAAAAGTCGAATCTTAAAGAGATGTTCACCAAATTTATGGCTGCATTAGAAACCCGTTTCTAAAACACTGAAACAGCATTAAAGAACCAGCAAGCATCAATTCAAGGCTTGAGAATCAAATCGGTCAGCTTGCAAAATTAATTTCAGAAAGACCACAAGGTGGACTACCAAGTAATACTGAGCCAAATCCCAGAGAACATGTCAAAGCAATTACTCTAAGAGATGGGAAAGTACTAGCTGAACCAGAAAAGAAATCTACTCCAGAATCTTCAGGAGACAAAACAGAGGAATCCAAGGAAAACACTCAACCAACACTCAAGGAATACAAACCGCCCATTCCATATCTGGCAAAGTTGAAGAAAGACCACACAGACGCTTAATTCGGTAAATTTCTTGAACTTTTTAAACTATTACACATTAACTTACCTTTTCTTGAAGCAATTTCACAGATGCCGAAGCACGCAAAGTTCCTTAAAGAACTTCTGACAAATAAAAGGAAGTTGGAAGAATTAGCCATAATAGAACTCAACGAAGAATGCTCAGCTATTCTCCAAAATAAACTGCCGGCAAAACTGAAAGATCCAGGGAGTTTTACTATTCCTTGTTTAATTGGTAGTTTACTTATTGATAAAGCCTTAGCTAATTTAGGTGCTAGCATTAATCTCATGCCTTACAAAATGTTCAAGCAACTAGGTCTAGGGGAACCAAAGCCCACTAGGATGAGTATTCAACTAGCTGATAGATCTGTTAAATATCCTAGGGGAATCATAGAAGATGTGCTCGTAAAGGTAGATAAATTTATATTCCCTGTTGATTTTGTTGTGCTTGATATGGATGAGGATATTAAGGTACCTTTAATTTTGGGACGTCCATTCTTAGCTACTGCTAGAGCTATTATTGATGTAGGGGACGGTAAATTAGTACTCAGAGTTGGTGAGGAAGAAGTCGTTTTTGAAATCTATGATGCTATGAAATTTTCTAAAAAACAGGATGATTCCTGTTATTTTGTTGATATTATTGATTGCTTTGTTCAAGATAAGTTTTAGGAACTTTCTATCGCAGACACGTTGGAACTGTGTCTTGTTCAAGGTGGGGGAGAAGACGAAGTCACCACTGAAATTGAAGAAGTAAGAAATGAGTTAGATTCTAATGAAATCATCACAAGAAACATAAGTTATGAAAGTATAAAGATGAATGATGAGTTGAGACAGAAACTTTCTATTGATGAACCCCCTAAATTAGAGTTAAAGCAACTACCAGATCATTTAGAATATGCCTTTTTAGGGGAAGATTCAACTTTACCAGTCATTATCGCAACAGATTTGAGCACTGCAGAAAAAGAGGAACTACTCCATGTGTTAAGAGAACACGAGCATGCTATAGCTTGAAAAATTTCAGATATTAAGGGAATTAATCCGTCCTTTTGCACCCACAAAATTTTAATGGAAGATGAATATAAACCACCGGTGCAAGCTCAGAGACGATTAAATCCCAACATGAAGGAAGTCGTAAAAGCCGAGGTAATTAAACTTCTAGATGCAGGCATTATTTATCCTATTTCTGACAGTTCTTGGGTAAGTCCTGTGCAGGTTGTTCCTAAAAAGGGAGGCATGACTGTGGTGTCTAATGACAAAAAAGAGTCAATACCTACAAGAACAGTCGCTGGATAGAGAGTTTGCATTGATTATAGGAAGCTGAATGACGCCACTCGAAAAGATCATTTTCCCTTACCTTTTATTGATCAAATGTTGGAAAGATTATCAGGTCACATGTATTATTGTTTCCTAGATGGCCTCTCTGATTACTTCCAAATCTCGATAGCTTCAGAAGATCAGGAGAAAACGAAATTCACGTGCCCATACGGTACGTTTTCTTATCGTAGAATGCCTTTTGATTTATGTAACGCTCCTACTACTTTTCAGCGATGTATGCTAGCTATCTTCAATGAATTCGTGGAAGACATCATGGAGGTATTTATGGATGATTTTTCAGTTTTTGGTAATTCTTTCCAACTTTGTCTTAATAATCTAAAACGTGTTTTGATAAGATGTGAAGAGACAAATTTAGTGCTAAACTGGGAAAAATGCCACTTTATGGTTCAAGAGGGTATTGTATTAGGACATAAAATTTCTAGTAAAGGGATAGAGGTAGATAAAGCAAAAATTGAAACCATTGCAAAATTACCTCCCCCTAATTCAGTTAAGGCTATAAGAAGCTTTTTAGGACATGCCGGTTTTTATCGCAGATTTATTAAAGATTTTTCTAAAATAGCTAAGCCTTTAACAAAGTTACTAGAAAAAGACGTGCGTTTCAACTTTGACCAAGAATGTTTAGACTCTTTTAACGCTCTTAAAGAAAAGTTAATCAATGCCCCGATCATGATTTCACCTGATTGGAATCTACCTTTTGAACTAATGTGCGATGCAAGTGATTTTGCAGTAGGTGCAGTTTTGGGACAACGAAGAGGCAAGTACTTTCAACCGATCTATTACGCTAGCAGAACTTTGACAGCTGCTCAAGCAAACTATACTACCACAGAAAAAGAATTACTAGCTATTATTTTCACATTTGATAAATTTAGATCTTATTTGATTTTGTCAAAAGTCATCGTTTATACTGACCATTCTGCTCTTTATTACCTTTTAACTAAAACTGATGCAAAACCTCGATTAATAAGATGGATTCTATTGTTACAGGAGTTCGATTTAGAAATAAAGGACAAAAAGGGAGCTGAAAACCTGGCGGTAAATCACCTTTCAAGATTAGAAAACACGCAACCCAAGTACCTCGACAAAATAAATGACTTGTTGCCTGAAGAACAACTCCTATCCTTAGCAGTTGCAACAGTTCCTTGGTTTGCTGATTTTGCAAATTATTTGGCAGCTAACATAACCCCAAAAGGGTTGACCCATCAGCAAAAGAAGCGATTCTTCACTGATGTGAAAAACTACTTTTGGGAGGATCCTTTTCTTTTTCGAATTTGTGCAGATCAGGTTATTCGAAGATGCGTTACTGAAACAGAAGCATACCAGATTTTAAATCACTGCCATTCAGGACCCACAGGAGGACATCACAGTGGAGCTAGAACTGCTCATAAGGTACTCGAATCAGGCTTTTACTGGCCTACACTTTTCAAGGATGCCAACAGATATGTGACCTCTTGTGATAAATGTCAGCGAACAGGTAATATTTCTCAGCATAATGAAATGCCTTAGAACTATATACTTTCATGCGAAATATTTGATGCATGGGGTGTTGATTTCATGGGTCCATTCCTTACTTCATTTGGGAATAAGTACATCCTAGTAGCGATAGATTATATGTCAAAATGGGTGGAAGCCCAAGCCTTACTTACTAATGATGCTAGAATGGTAGTACGATTTTTAAAGAAACTTTTCTCTCGATTTGGAACACCTAGGATAATTATTAGTGATAGGGGCACACATTTTTGCAATGCCCAGTTTGGAAAAGTCTTAAAAATGTATGGAGTACACCATAGAACAGCTACCCCTTATCACCCAAAAACCAGTGGTCAAGTCGAAGTGACAAATAGGGAACTAAAACGCATTCTAGAGAAAACAATAGAAAAAAATAGAAAGGATTGGTTAAGGAAAATAGACGATGCTTTATGGGCTTATAGAACTGCTTTTAAAACACCCATAGGTACATCTCCTTATAAGCTTGTCTATGGAAAAAGTTGTCATTTGCCATTTGAACTTGAACATAAAGCATTTTGGGCTATCAAATTTTTAAACCTTGATTTTAAGCTTGCAGGTGAGAAGAGATTAATGCAGTTAAATGAACTCAATGAATGGCGTTGCAATGCATACAAGAGTTCACGACTATATAAGGAAGCCATGAAGTGACGTCATGACAAACAACTGAAACAACCTAAGTAGTTCAAAATAGGTGATCTTGTCTTACTCTACAACTCAAGGCTGAGACTATTTCCTGAGAAACTCAAGTCAAGGTGGTCAGGTCCATTCACTGTTCAAACTGTCTTTCCATACGACACAATTGAGGTAACCCATCCCGACTACGGTACGTTCAAGGTAAACGGACATAGGCTTAAACACTACAGAGGTGAGAATTTCAAAGATTACAGAGAGGAGCTTCAGCTCCACGAAATCCCTTCATGACACATCCAGGTAGAGTCGAGCTTAGACTCTAAATAAGTGCTTTTCGGGAGGCAACCCGAGCACTAACTTAGTAATATTTCTTTCCTTCAAATTTTAGTATTTTTCATGCATCAACTAACCCTTTTTAAATGCAGAGATTTAGGACCACACGGCCATGCCCACGGGCATGTCCAAGGCCGTGTGAACACTTCAAGCAGAGACACGGTCGTGTAAAAAGGCTGTGTATAACCAGAGCAAAAATTTTCCCCAAACACAGGCCACCGATAAATAGCCACAACCGTCCGATATGGTCATGGCAACCTTTCGACTTCAACACGGGCTAACGACAAATCCCCACGGTCCTGCGACATGGTGGTGGCAACCCTGCAGCTTAGACACGGACTTGCACAAATCCCTATGCCCGTGTCCCCAGACCGTGGCCAATATTGTCAATTTGGAAACGGTCGTGTGCCCTTCTACACGGCCATGTGAAGAACAAAACTGATCGCAAACGGCCGTGGAACTTATCACACGACTGTGTGAAAAGCGAACACGATCGCAAACGGCCATGCAAGATAGCAACACGGGCATGTACTTCGAACCAGGCGTGCTAAAACCATCGAATTTCAATTCACACGGGTTAACCCGAGTCACACGGGCGTGTTACATGCCCGTGTGACCCAAAAACTATAAATAGGAAGCCACTATTCATTTTCTTCTTCACTTAAACCCTAAAATCTTCCCCCCCAACCACCATAAACGCCGCCACCGACCTTAAAACCACCACCACGCTCGTCCACAGCCAACCCACGCCCGTACAAACCCACCCCACGATCGTTCAACCTCAACCCACGACCGTGCAACTCTATCTCTGGTTCTATTTTCTCATTTTTCTCATTTTATTTATTTGTATCTCATTTTTCTTTAGTTAAATTTTAAATTTAAGCATGAAATTAGTTACATTAAGATGAATAATCTAGATTGTTAGAGAACATATTAGGATTGCATGCCATTTAAGTGCTCATTTGCTTGCCACTTATCTCATAAATTTAGTATAAATATATACCCATATTATTTATTATTGATACCACTTAGAATGGATTTTATTTACTATTTTGGTTAGTCCCCATTTTTTTATTTTTTTAAGGCACATTTTCATTTTAATTTACATATTTAATTTTACTATAGTTTGCAATTTAACTTCGATTCTTAGAACTAATAATTCTAACTCTATTTTAGGTAACATGTCATCATCACAAGGTAAAAAGGCTGCCGTCCCCGCCTCAAAGAAACGTAAGGGGCTAGGAGGTTCATCATCGAGGCCCACCTCCGAGGCTCGACACCCATTCATCACTTTTTCCCAAGCCTCCTAGGAGGAACATTATCAATTACTCTGAGCTCACACTATATCTACCGGACGATGCGTAGATTGGGTAGACCTCGAGCAGATACACCTAGTGGATGACGTTCAAGCCCTATTAATGACCGAACCATAGGAACAGTTCTTCTAGATCGTGGAGCCCATATACTTAGAACTCACCCTCGAGTTCTGCTCCACATTCCATCTGTAGACCGTGATGACCAGATTCGATGATCCCGGGATAGTCCAATTCCGCTTAGGAGGTCTCGTGCGACACCTCAACGTTCTAGAGTTCGGCTTAGCACTCGGGATCTATAAGAGCAATTCATGGCAGACAAGGACTTCCCCAACCTTTCTCGTTGCATCTATATCAGACTAGTCGACTGTTGGAACGAAATTGCCCCGGGGCGTCAGACATATAGCCCCAGTGTTAGCAAGGCGACCACCCTCATTCCCTCTCTAATGTACATTCATGCTCTCCTTCCTCATACTTTGACAGGTAGACGGGAGAGCACAAGCGTCGTCAAAACTTACGACGTCTACTTCCTATGGTGCATGGCTAACGGACACGTCATCGACTTGGCATATTTTATCGCGCATGCCACGCAGCATCAGACAGAGAGGCACCGCAGAGGCGTCTTATCCATGGGGTCCTACATTATATGCTTGGCCCGTTACTTCGGGCTCCTCAACGGTTCAACCCAGACATCCTCCTACACACTCATCGGCCAGATGTCTCCTCAAGGCATCGCGATTATGCTTCATATGAGGATGATCGAGCGGAGGCCAGGAGGCACCCTCTTACAGTTCTGCCTCATTCAGGAGGACAAGGACCCAGAGGACATTACTGATGATGTCCCACCACCACTGTAATGGCCTAAATTTAAGGTTATCGGAACAGTGGTTTCGTAACCACAAATCCGATTTAAAGAAAAATTTATTTTAATATTTTTGCATAAATATTGATATGATAGGAAAATTTGTATGAAAATATCGAAAAGAAAAAAAAATTTTACCGATTTAGTGGTTAGTTAAGAAAAAGAAATTATTGAAGAAATTAGGTAAAGACAAGTTATCGAGATCTCGATCTCGTAAAACTGAGTCAAAAATATTTTTATAAATATTTGTGAAATGTTAGTAATATTGTATTAAAATTTCGTTAGAAAATTTTAATGTTTGGGCAGTCAATTAAATGAAAAGGACTAAATTAGAAAAGGAGTAAAAGTTGTTAGGATGATTAAATAGCTTAAGAGTTTAATTAGAAAGGATTTAAAAAGAAAATAGACCCAAAATTTATTTGGGCTGGATGGAAAGGGCATAAAATTAGAAAAATGGATGAATTAAGGGTAAAATTGGAATATTGCATTATTAACTAAATAAAACTAGGACTAATATGGAAATATCTAGATTTCTTGAGATTTCTCTTCATTCTCATCAAGCAAAAATGCCATAGGAGGGGTTCTTTAAGCTGGTTGTTCATAATTTTTGCACCAAGTGAGTTAATCCTTGCCTTTTTCTTGTAATTTTTGTGTTTTTAAGACTTTTACAACGAGGTCCTACTATTAAATTCATTAGTTTTTGATTTTATGGATGAAATTGAAAGTCACCATGGTTGAGTGCTGTAAGTATATGAATATTTAGCATGGAATTGAAGCTTTAATCTTATTATATGATGATTTTATGGAATAAAATGTAAAGAAAATGGATATTTAGGACCTATTTGTAAAAGAGTGTGAAAGTGAAGTTTGGTTCTGAAATTCTTATTCCCAAAGGTTATAAGGTAGTTTAAAATGATAGAATAAAGTATTAATTGAGAAAAATCAGCTCAATTGAGAGGTTAATTGAGTAGGGACGAAACTATCACTTATTAAAAGCTTGGGGGAAAAATGGTAATAAACCTCTTGCACTAAAACAGTTTTGGACAGCAGCAGTAGTCCAACTTTGAAAAATCACCATAAATTTTTGAAATCGAATTAGAGGGTGAAAAAAATATTAAATTAAAGCTTATTGAGTCTAGTTTCTCATAGAAGAAACGGGGTAAGCAATAGAATTGTAAATCTTGAGATATAATGCATTTTGTGAGACAAGGTCAGAATGATTTCGGGTTCCCCTGTTTTGACTTTGGAAAATCACCAAAAATTTTATAAAAATAATTAGGGACTTAAATTTATATGTTTAAAATTATTAATGAGTCTATTTTCAAGAGAAACAAGTGGGAACATCATCTGAGTTTCGTATGAGGAGATAATTAATTTTTAGTGAAGAAAGGTCGGAACTGTCATATAGCAGAACAGGGGTAAATATAAAGAATAAAATATACTAAATGGCTAATCCAAAAATTCTGAAAATTTTATGGTTATAATATATGTGAGTCTAGTTTAAGATAAAATTTACGGATCTTAATTTGGAGTCCCGTATCTCAAGATAAAAATAATTTAGTGACTATGACGCAAGTAGACAGCCTTGGATGAACTATAAATAGTAGTGGAATTGTAGAAAATGGTACATATGAACATGAAATGTTAATTTGATGAATAAATTTATTTATTTAGATCCTGAAGACTTAAACACGAAGCTAGATCGAGGAAAGGAAAAAGTTTGGGATTAGTAGATTTTTATATACAAACAAGTATCGAGGTAAGTTCGTGTAACTTGAATTATATTCTTAAATACTTGAAATGCATGTTATGGATGTGAATATGAATTGAATGTTCATTAAATGAAAATTGATGAAACATTGGTATATTTGATAAAAATGGGAAGAAATCCCGGTTGAATGAAAGGAAAAGTCGATGGATCTCTGAAAAGGAATTGACGGTAAAAAGGATCTAGCCCGGACGGGTGATCCTATCCTGATATAGCCCTCCCGAAGAATATATGGAAAATGGATTTAGCCCGGACGGTTAATCCAAATTAGGGTCTGAATTTAGCCTGGACTGGTAATTCAGATCCAAGCTCATTAGAGTAATTGTCGTTGCAGGGGATTTAGCCTGGACTGGTAATCCCGACAATACTCTATGAGTTTATATTACAGGGGATTTAGCTTGGACTGGTAATCCCGCTGTAAGGATGAGGTTCGCGGGAGTGTGCTCTCTGAAATGGAAATGTGCAAACATGAATATGAATTGATGGACCCGGATTTGTACACTAAAGTGTACCCCTGAAAATCCATCGAAATTCTGAGAAATTCAACGGGATAAATATGGAAAAATAATAATGGAGAGGAAATCATGGTATTGATGAGCTCATCAATCACAGTATATATATTATTGATACATTAAAATTATTGTACTAACTCGAATGTTGAGTTTGTGCATGTTAAGGTAACAATGCATTGAATGGATGTATGTATGTTTATTGTATTGCATTGAAAATATTAGGTAAGTATAATTCTTGTTACATGAGCTTACTAAGCACAATGTGCTTACCCTGTTTTCTTTCTCCCTGTTTTGTAGTATTAAGAGCTCAGAGGTCGGATTCGGTCGGGGATACATCACACTATCAACCTCAATATTTTGGTATATCTAGAAACTTTATTTTGGAAATCAATGGCATGTATAAGTTAATAAAGTAAATGTTGATGCGAAATGAATGTAAAGTTAGCCATTGGTATGGCTAACAAACCTTGGTTTGGTATATGATGAGATTATCTTATGAATGTGAATGAATCTATTTTAAAAATATGTTGAATAGAATTGATTGATTTGGATTGGTCTCGGTTTAAGTTTTGCAGGGAAGGTTACATGGTTATAAGGGGATATATTGAGTTAAAAAAAAAAACTATAGTTTGGTAAACTTCGGTAATGCCTCGTACCCTATTTCAGCGACGAATACGGGTAGGGGGTGTTACAACCACCACCGGAGGAGGATGCACCTACCGAGCCACCACCCCCTCGCCACCCATCTCATGCAGCAGCCACCCACGCTGACCTATATGAGCGCTTTTCACAATTTGAGTAGCAATGCTTTCGGCGCCTCGATTATATCGATGCCACCTTAGAGCAGATATGCCAGCACCTCCGAATCACTCCACCGCCGCGTGATCCATCTGAGGATTGGATATATCTATTCCCCTTAACTTTATTTTTTTACTTTATTTTACTTTATTTTAACTTTTGAACACTGATATCTATTTTTACCTTTTCTTCTAACTTTATTTTCCTTTTACGTTTATTTTTATTTTCTTTCATTTCATCTTTTTCATTATTTGAATTTTAGTATTTTTAGTATTTTGCTTTATTTTATTTTTATTTTATTTCTTTTTCATAACGGCCAACCTCTAACGAGTAATTTCCATCGATCCAAATTCCCCACGACTAATGAATTCTTTCTCAGTTTCAAAGGAGCTTTACAGCTCAAATTTCTACGAAAATGGGAACAACCTGCCACAACTGCCGGCTCTTCCACTTCCAATATCCGTCTCACAAATCCATCCAAAATTTAGGGAGTTTCATGTCTTTCCCTATCTTATGATCTTGTGCTTCTATTGCTACTAATGTTATCTTTGTACATTCAGGGCAATGTACATCTTAAGTGTGGGGGGGAAACTTACTTTAAATCTTTATACTATAAAAACCCTGAAATCTGATGCATTGTTCTCAATTGCATTATCTTTAACCTCCTATTAAGAATATATTTTGATTGATTTATGGTTTTTATTGATATGTGAGAATTAAGACATAGGTGCTTGTACTTTGATTATTCAAACTTTAAAACATTAGGGAATCAAGCATGATAAGTTGAAATTTTGAGAATTCTAATTTTTGCATAAGTTCTTTTCCCTAATTCTAAGTGTTATCTTGAGATTTGAACTTCGCAGAATTGACATCAAAAGCCATAATTCTGGTGAGACTTTTGAGCCTTTTGAGTATACATTCTTTCGTGCTCACTTTTATTATTACTTTGAGTGAGTCAACACTGATTTGTTATTCTAGAACTTGCTTTGATTATACATGTCGAGACCACATCATTGATTTGATACACTGAAATGATAAATGCACCTAGGATTTAACCTACTTACTCCACAAAAGCCTACCTCCATAAATTAACCCTTAGTGAACCCCATTTAGCCTAACAACCTTTTCTTTGACTTACCTCTAATATTAACCCTTCAACCATTTTTTGTTGAATTCCATTCAATTATTTTGACCCCTATTTTTGTCGAGATTTGAGTTGAAATTTTCATCTAGCTTTATTCTTTTTTCTAAAATGTAAAATTTTATCCAATTTATTGTATTATACTTGAATTGTTCTAAAAAAAATGTATGTATTCAGTTGTAATCTGTAATAGTTCAATTAGTTTTTGCATATTTCTATTTTAAGGCTACTAAGGTGGAAATGATATTATCATAATAATTAGCCCGAAGAATATGTTCCAGTGATAGAGATTTTTCTATCTAAATAATTTTTAGTTCAATCTCGATTCTAACCCTCTTTTGCAGCCTGTAACAACACCCCTAACCAAGCCCCGTTACAACCATTACAAGACCTTTTTGATCGATGCATCATTTCAATTTACAGTGGTGGAGATTTGATTTTCTTGTAAGCCTATGGTAATACTTCTCAGGTTGACTAGAGAGTGCTTAATTCTTGAACCCTAGACACTTTGAGTGGATTGAGTGAATCCTTAGTGAGGATATCAACTTCTGTTAATTAAGATGGAGAGATAATTACTTAGAAGAAGGGAGAAAATTTATGTTTTCAATGATAAAATTCTCAACTTAAAGTGATTGAGTCTTTAATGCTCTTTTGATTGAATTTTCATTGTATGACTACCTGTGGATTAGTTTGAAACATTATTGATAAAGATTATAAGTTGAGAGGATTGATTCTTGATTAGGGATTGAGATTTTGCTTGAGGACAAGCAAATGCTTAAGTGTGGGGGTATTTGATAAACGATAAATTATACATATTTTTACCCCATGTTTAGCTTAATTTTTGGGTGGATTATCATTAATTTTGTGAGAATTGGTGCTCTTAATATTTCTTTTTCATATCTTATACTTAGGAGAGCATATGGAAGAGAAAAGAACAGAAAATGGACCAAAAACAGAGAAAATGGGCCAAAATGAGAAAACGACACGGCCTAAGAAGTCACCACACGGTCGTGGCACACGGCCGTGCCACATGAAGACCACATGGTCCAGCCTCCGACAAGCACGGCCAGGCCACACGGCTGTGCCTCCATCGACAGAATCTCACACAGCCTCTTGTCGTGGCGTACGGGCGTGGTACACAGGCGTGTCCCTATCGTGAGGAAGAGGAATTTCACTCGGACTTGGATACTTAGGGGCTAAGAAAGCCATTCTAAACACTATATAAAGACCCTAGGAGGCAACTCTAAAGATATACTCTTTTCTCTCAAGAAAGAGCGCCATAATTCTACCAACACAAGGAGTGAAAGCAAGGGATTACTCCAAAGGAAGCCGATTGATTCATCCTAGAAGCCAGAGTTCTACATCAAGACAGATGATCTCCCTAAATTCCTTTAGGGTTTTTGGGTTCTTTATGTTTTGTTATCTTATTTCTTCTGAGATGTTTTCTTTCTTTATTATGAACTAAACCCCTCAAATACTGGAGGGGGATGAAATATGATAAACACCAAATTATACATATTTTTACCTCACATTTAGCCTACATTTTGGATGGTTTCTTATCAATTTTGTGAGAACTGGTGCTCTTAACCCCTCTTTTTCATATCTTATACTCAGGAGAGCATAGGAAAGATGAAAGAATAGAAAACGGGCCTAAAACGGTGAAAAATAGACCAAAAAGCACGAACCACACGGGCCAAGAGATGCCACACGGCCGTGCCACACGGGCGTGCTTCACGAATTTCACACGGACAAAGTCCCGACAAGCACGGCCACTACACACGGGCGTGCTAAATCACACAGCCTCTATCGAATCCATACGGGCGTGGCACACGGGCGTGTTCTAGTCGTGGGAAAGACGAATTTCACTCAAATTGGGATGCTTAGGGGCTAAGAAAGAGTCCCCAAAAGTTCTCTATATAAAGATCCCATAAGGCAACATTGAAGGGGGGCTCCTTCCATCTCTATACACATTCTATATTCTTTTCCTCTCACCTTTCTGCCACACCACAGGTAGAAGCAAGGGATTACTCGAAGGGAGAAGCCGATTGGTTCATCTCAGAAGCCGAAGTTTTGCATCAACATAGAGGATTTCCCTAAATTCCTTCAGAGGTTTTTGGTTTCTTTTATGATTTGTTATTTTATAACTTCTGAGATGTTTTCTTTTATCTTTATGAACTAAACCCCTCAGATACTTGAAGGGGATGAAACCTAAGACAGATCTTGTTATTTATTCTTGATTTTTATGAGAATTACTTGAATTGTTCTTAATTATGTGTTATTCATCCTTGATTTAATAGTCCTAGGTATTAATTCAAGAATTAGATGTGCTTAAAGCAGAGGAGCAAAAGTCCCTGTGATAAGAGTAGATCTACCATGGTTAAGCAGAGTTGCATGCAACCCTAAACATAGGGCGACATAAATCTGCCGGATTAGGGTCAAACCTAATATGGGGAACCATAGATCAAATTAATGCAACCTAGGGAGTTAATTAATAAGGGAATTTTAATTAACAACTTAGGCCTAGTTGCTCTTCACCTCGACGGAGGGTTTAGCATAAATTAGGGATCTCTACGGATCAAGTCAAGCAAATAACTCGTATAATTCAAGAAAATAATAACAAGTGAAGTCTAGGTGGATTCTCCCTTAAGTATTAATCATACCAATTAGCTTTCCCCAAAAAGTCTTCCCAATTTACTTTTTCTTAGTTTAGATCTTAGAAAGTAGTTTTAAACAAACCTTCATTTAATTTTTAGGTTAAATAATAGAAAAGAAGTGAGTAATAGTACTTTCGGTTCCCTTGGGTACGATACTTGATCTTATCACTAGACTATATTACTGTCGACAGGTGCGCTTGCCTTAAACGTCGTGATTTTAGTTAGTTTGGGTTTGATCAAGTTCTTTATAAATTTTATTACTTTATATCACCTGATATCAAGTTTTTGGCGCCGTTGCTGGGGACTTAAACTGAAATATTACGAAAGCTCGATTTCTATTACTTTAGCCATTATTATTTATAATATTTATATATTACTCTAGTTACTTTATTTTTTATTTTTATTTTTAATTTTATTTTATTCTCGTTTTAGGTTTTTCTAGTTTATGACTAGAAACAACTCGACAGGACCACTACTTTTTGACGAAGATTTGGAAGCTACAGTCCACAGAAATCGTAGAGAGATCAGACGGAGTCTACATTATCTAGAACAAGAACTTGAGCAAGAGCCAGAACCTACTGAAGAGATGGCTGCAAATCAAAATATTCACCAACCCCCAGCACTACCCGCCGAACCAGAAGAAGCTTTGCGTACTATGTATGATTATGCTAAACCTAGTGTGATTGGTACTCAAACTAGTATTGTTAGACCTGCTATTGCTGCTAATAATTTTGAATTAAAACCTAGTATTATTCAGATGATTCAGCAATTTGTGTAGTTTGACGGTTTACAGGATGAAGATCCCAACTCACATCTAGCCAATTTTTTGGAACTGTGCGACACTTTTAAAATAAATAGCGTTGCTGATGACGCCATTCGTCTAAGGCTATTTCCTTTTTCTTTAAGAAATAAGGCAAAACAGTGGTTAAACTCTTTACCACGAGGCTCAATTACTACATGGGACCAGATGTTCGAAAAATTTTTGCTTAAATATTTTCCTCCTGCTAAAACTGCTAAATTACGAAACGATATTTCTTCTTTTATGCAGATGGATTTAGAAACACTCTATGATGCCTGGGAAAGGTACAAGGATCTTTTAAGAAGATACCCTCATCACGGATTACCTTTATGGTTACAGGTTCAAACTTTCCATAATGGGTTAAACCCGTCAACTAGGCAAATGATCAATGCAGCCGCGGGCGAAACCATCAATAATAAAACACCTGACGCAGCTTACGAATTTATTGAAGAGATGTCATTGAATAACTATCAATGGCAAGTCATGAGGACAAAGCCGACGAAAGCTACAAGAGTCTATAATCTTGATGCTGTTACTATGCTTACTAACCAAGTAGAACTTTTAAATAAGAAATTTGACAATTTTGTTGGTTCTACGCAGGCACAACCAGTGATGCAATGTGATGCAGCTCAACCTCCAAATAATCCCTATAGTAACACTTATAATGCAGGTTGGAGAAATCACCCAAATTTTTCATGGGAGGACAAGGAAATCAAAGACAACAGCCTCCGGTATTCTAGTAGCCACCACCACAACAGGAAAAGAAGCCGAATCTTGAAGATATGTTCACCAAATTCATGGCCGCTTTAGAAACTCACTTTCAAAGCACTGAAACAACATTAAAGAATCAACAGGCCTCGATTCAAGGACTCGAGAACCAAATTGGTCAACTGGCAAAATTAATCTCAGAAAGGCCTCAGGGCGGACTTCCAAGCAACACCGAACCAAATCCTAGAGAACATGTTAAAGCAATCACTCTAAGAGATGGTAAAGTGCTAGCAGAACCACAAAAGAAGCATGCACACGAACCGCCGAAAGACAAAATAGAGGAATCCAACGACAACGCTATTCCAACACTCAAAGAATACAAACCTCGCATCCCATACCCAGCAAGGTTAAAAAAGGACCAAACAGACGCCCAATTCGGTAAGTTTCTTGAACTTTTCAAACAATTACATATTAACTTACCCTTTGTTGAAGCAATTTCACAGATGCTGAAATACGCAAAATTCCTAAAAGAACTCTTGACAAACAAAAGGAAGCTGGAAGAATTAGCTACAGTGGAACTCAACGAAGAGTGTTCAACCATTCTCCAGAATAAACTGCCAACAAAGCTAAAAGATCCAAGGAGTTTTACTATTCCTTGTTTGATTGGTAGCTTAATTATTAATAAGGCATTGGCTGATTTAGGTGCAAGTATTAATCTCATGCCTTATAAAATGTTCAAGCAACTAGGTCTAGGGGAGCCTAAACCTACTAGAATGAGCATTCAACTAGCCGATAGATCTATTAAGTACCCTAGGGGAATCATTGAAGATGTGCTAGTAAAAGTCGATAAATTTATATTCCCTGTGGATTTTTTTGTGCTTGACATGGATGAAGACATTGACGTACCCTTGATTTTAGGTCGCCCATTTTTAGCCACTGCCAGAGCTATTATCGATGTAGGGGATGGTAAATTAGTTCTTAGAGTTGGTGAAGAGGAAGCCATTTTTAAAATCTATGATGCTATGAAATTTTCTAGAGAGCAAGATGATTCGTGTTATTTTGTCGATATGATTGATCACTTTGTTCAAGATAATTTTCAGGAAATTTCTATCACCGACACACTGGAACTGTGCCTTGTTCAAGGGGAGGGTAAAATCACCTTAGAAATCAAGAAGGTAAGAAAAGAATTAGATTCTAGCGAAACGATCATTAGACATATAAGCTATGAGAATTTAAAGATGAATGATAAGCTAAGACAGAAACCTTCCATTGAAGAGCCCCCTAAATTAGAATTAAAACAACTGCCAGAACACTTAGAATATGCCTTTTTAGGGGAGAACTCAACTTTGCCGGACATTATTGCATCAAATTTAAGCTCTAAAGAAAAGGAAGAACTGCTCTAGGTACTAAGAAAACATAGGCAGACCATAGCTTGGAAAATTTCGGATATCAAGGGAATTAATCCCTCTTTTTGTACTCACAAGATTTTGATGGAAGACAAATATAAACCAGCAGTGCAAGCCTAGAGACGATTAAATCCTAACATGAAGGAAGTCGTAAAGGTCGAGGTAATTAAACTTCTTGATGCTGGTATCATTTATCCTATTTCTGATAGTTCTTGGGTAAGCCCTGTGCAGGTTGTTCCTAAGAAAGGTGGGCTAACCTTGGTAACCAATGATAAAGAAGAGCTCGTACTGACACGAACAATCACAGGATGGAGAGTATGCATCGATTACCAAAAGCTGAATGACGCCACTCAAAAAGATCATTTTCCTTTACCCTTTATCGATCAAATGTTAGAAAGATTAGCCGGTCACATGTATTATTGCTTCCTAGATGGCCTCTCCGGTTACTTCCAAATTCCAATAGCTCCAGAAGATTAGGAAAAAACAACGTTCACATACCCATACGGTACGTTCGCATATCGAAGAATGCCTTTTGGTTTATGTAACGCTCCTGCTACCTTTCAGCGATGCATGCTAGCTATATTTAACGAATTTGTGGAAGATATCATAGAGGTATTCATGGATAATTTCTCCGTTTTCGGTAATTCTTTCCAACACTGTCTAAATAATTTAAAACTTGTTCTGATAAGATGTGAAGAGATAAATCTAGTGCTAAATTGGGAAAAATGTCATTTCATGGTCCAGGAAGGTATTGTACTAGGACATAAAATTTCTAATAAAGGAATAGAGGTAGACAAAGCGAAAATTGAAACCATTGAAAAACTACCCCCTCCTAGTTCAATTAAGGCTATAAGAAGTTTTTTAGGACATGCTGGTTTTTATCGTAGATTCATTAAGGACTTTTCTAAAATAGCTAAGCCTTTAACTAAATTGCTAGAGAAAGACATACATTTCAACTTCGACCAAGAATACTTAGAGTCCTTTAGCACCCTTAAAGACAAGTTAGTCAATGCCCCAATTATGATTTCACTTGATTGGAATCTGCCTTTTAAACTAATGTGCGATGCAAGTGATTTTGCCGTAGGTGCAGTTTTAGGACAGCGAAGGGACAAGCACTTCCAACCGATCTACTATGCTAGCAGAACATTGACAGCTGCTCAAGCCAACTACACCACCACGGAGAAAGAATTACTAGCTATTATCTTTGCTTTTGATAAATTCAGATCTTATTTAATCTTGTCAAAAGTGATCGTTTTCACTGATCATTCAGCTCTTCGTTATCTCTTAGCCAAACCTGACGCAAAACCTCGGTTAATAAGATGGATTTTACTTTTACAGGAATTCGACTTGGAAATTAAAGATAAGAAAGGAGCTAAAAATTCAGCAGCAGATCACCTTTCGAGACTAGAGAATACACAGCCCAAGTACCTCGAGAAGATAAACGATATGTTCCCTGAGGAACAACTCCTAACTTTAGCAGGTACGACACTTCCTTGGTTTGCTGATTTTGCAAATTATTTAGCAGCCAACATAACCCCAAAAGGGCTAACCCATCAGCAAAAGAAACGATTATTTGCTAATGTGAAAAACTACTTTAGGGAAGACCCTTTTCTTTTCTGAATTTGCGTAGATCAGGTTATACCAAAATGCGTTGATGACATAGAAGCATATCAAATTTTGGAACACTGCCACTCAGGACCCACAGGAGGACATCACAGCGGAACCAGAACCGCTTATAAGGTACTCGAATCAGGTTTTTACTGGCTTACACTTTTCAGAGATGCCAACAGGTATGTGACCGCTTGTGATAAATGCCAACGAGCAGGTAATATCTCCCAACTTAATGAAATGCCTCAGAACTATATACTTTCATGTGAAATATTTGATGTATGGGGTATAGATTTCATGGGACCATTCCCTAATTCATTTGGAAATAAGTACATACTAGTAGCAGTGGATTACAAGTCAAAATGGGTAGAGGCTCAAGCTTTACCTACAAATGATGCTAGAATGGTAGTACAATTTTTGAAAAAAGAATTTTCTCGATTTGGAACACCTAGGATAATCATAAGTGATAGGGGCACACATTTTTGCAATACCCAATTTGAAAAGATCTTAAGAAGGTATGGAGTATACCACAGAACAGCTACACCTTACCACCCACAAACTAGCGGCCAAGTCGAAGTGACAAACAGATAACTGAAGCGCATCCTAGAAAAAACAATAGAATCAAATAGGAAAGACTGGTCTAGAAAATTAGATGATGCATTATGGGCATATAGAACTGCTTTTAAAACACCCATAGGAACATCTCCATATAAACTCATTTATGGAAAAAACTGTCATTTACCATTTGAACTCGAACATAAAGCATTCTAGGCTATAAAATTTCTAAACTTTGATCTTAAAAGTGCAGGTGAAAAGAGGCTCATACAGTTGAATGAACTAGATGAATGGCGCTACAACGCGTACGAAAACTTAAAACTGTATAAAGAAGCCATGAAGCGACGTCATGACAAAAGGCTGAAACAACCCAAGCAGTTCAAAATAGGTGATCTCGTCCTACTCTACAACTCAAGATTGAAACTATTCCCTGGAAAACTTAAATCAAGGTGGTCAGGTCCGTTCACCGTTCTCAATGTCTTTCCATACGGCACTATCGAGGTAACTCACCCCAACCACGGTACTTTCAAGGTAAATGGCCATAGGCTAAAACATTATAAAAGTGAGAATTTTACAAAAAACAATGAGGAGCTTAGGCTGCACCCCGTTTCTTCTTGACATCTCTAGGAAGAGTCGAGTTTAGACTCTAAATAAGCGCTTCTCGGGAGGCAACCCGAGCACTAATATAGTAACTTCCCTTTCTTTTAAAATTTTTAGTGTTTTATTACATAAACTAACATTTTTTTCTGTAGAAAATATGGACCACACGGCCAGGCACACGGGCGTGCTTAAGGCCGTGCGCTTACTTAAAAAACAGAGACACGGTCGTGTGGACAGACCGTGCACGAACAGAGCAACTTTTCCCCAAAACACGGGCTACCGATAAAACCCCACGGTCGTGCGACATGGCCGTGGCGACTCTTCGACATCCACACGGGCAAGCAAGGAACACACACGCCCGTGCTTTTTGGCTGTGGCAACCCTGCACCTTCAAAACGGGCAAACATAGAGACACACGCCCATGCCATAAGCCCGTGGAAGCTACTGTCAATTTAGACACGCCCGTGCACTTTATTACACGCCCGTGCGTTTAACGAAGGACCAATCTCCACGGCCGTGCACTTTATTACACGCCCGTGCGTTTAACGAAGGACCAATATCCACGGTCGTGCTCAAAATCGACACGGGCGTGCTCATCGAACGTGGCACGCTAAAACCTCTAATTTTGAAAAACACGGGCTAAACACGACTCACACGGGCGTGCAATATGCCCGTGTGACCCAAAACATATAAATGTGAGGCCATTTTTCACTTCCCCTTTCATCCAAAACCCTAAGATTTCACACTCAAAACCTCCCCAAGCCTCCACAAACACCACCACAGTCCTCTAAACGCCACCATACTAAATTTTTTGATTCCCACGCCTGTGCATCAGTACCCACGACCATGTAACACCAAATTTGGTTCCATTTTCTCCCTTTTTCTCATTTATTTTACTTTTACTGCATTTCTTGCATATTTATTTATTTTATTAGTTGATTTATGCAATTATGGAACTAGGAAATAGAGAACAATCTAGAATAATATGGAATTGTGATTTTGTTAGCCATTTTGATTCCCTATGCCAATTTTGTGCCATTTAAACCCATAGCTAGTTGCCACATAATACCCATTGTAAATATGCCACTTAAACACACATTAGCATGCCATTTGCTATATAGTTCAGTATATATACACACATTCATGAAAAGAATTCTTATGCAAATTCTTAAAATGATTAGATTTTACTACCAAGGTTAATTCCCACTCATGTTAAGGAACATTTTTATTTTATTCAGTCCTTTTTTTTAAATATTTGCATTTCTAATTTTAAATTCATTTTCTTTCTTTTCTAATTTTTTTTTAGATCCCATGTCATCCTCCCGAGCCAGGAAAGCTGCCGTCCCCGCCTCTAAGAAACGAAAAGGGCCAGGAAGTTCTTCGACTAGGCCCATTTCCGAGATACGTCACCCTTTTCTTACATTCTCACAAGACTCCCAGGAGGAGTGCTACCAGTTGCTACGCGTTCGCAATATCACGATGGGCCGATGCATTGACTGGAGGGCCCTCGAACAAGTACGCCTGGTAGACGTCTCCGAGCCCTGCTCGCCACCGACCCTTGGGACCAGTTCTTTCAAATCGTGGAGCCCACATATCTTGAACTCACTCTCGAGTTCTGTGCTACATTCCACCTCCAGACGGTGATGACCCGGTTCGATGATCCAGGGACGATCCAGTTTCGTTTGGGAGGGCTCGTACGACAACTCAGTGTTCCAAAATTCGGTGTGGCACTCGGGATTTACACCGAGCAGTTTATGGCAGAGGAGAGCTTTTCCACTCTTTCCAGGCGCATCCATATCCGATCCCTTGATTGCTGGAAAGAGATTGCCCCAGGAAGACAGATATACAACCCCAGCGTCAGCAAGGCCTCTGCTCTTCCTCCCTCTCTCAGGTATATCCAAGCACTCCTCGCTTATACTATTACAAGTCGCCGAGAGAGCACATGCGTCGTCAACACGCACGACGTCTACTTCTTATGGTGCATGGCGAATGGCCGCCCCATTGACCTTGCATATTTCATCGCGCTCGCCATGCAACATCAGACGGAGAGACACCGCGAGGGAGTCATATCCATGGGCCCATACATCACACGAGTAGGTCGTTACTTCAGCCTGTTCAACACTACAGCCCAGACTTCCTCCTATACCTTACTTGGCCAGATGTCCTCCCAGGGCATCTAGAGCATGCTTTCTATGAGGATGGTCGAACGACGTCTAGGTGGCGACCACTATCACTTCTGCCTTGTCCAAGAAGGCGAGGACCAAGAGGATCAAGAGGACATTCCTGATGATGTCCCACAGCCACCACCAGCAGAGGATGCACCCGCCGAGCCATCACGCCCCAGACGACTAACCCAGACAGCAGCCCCATACGCTGACATACATGAGCGCCTAAACCGATTTGAGCAGCAATGCTTCCAGTGCTTCGATTATATCGATGCCACTTTAGCACAGATATGTCAGCACCTGAGCCACCCCACCGCCACAAGACCCATCAGAAGATTAGATCCTCTTTTATCTTTTATTTTTGTTTTATTTTATTTTTATTTTTATCATTTATCTTTTATTTTTATTTTTTTCCCTACCTAGTAAACACTAATCTTAATTTTAACATTTTTCCTTTAACTTTCTTTTCCTTTTCTTTTTCAGATTTAATTGCTTTTATTTTAGCTTTTACCTAATTTAAATATTAGTATTTTTTGTATTTTGTTTTTGTTTTTTCATAACAGCTACCTCCTAACAAAGTAATCCCTCTTCATCTTAACCTCCCACGACTAATAAATCCCTTCGCAGTTTCAAAGGAGCTCTACAGCTTAAATCTCTACGAAAAAGGGAATACCGCGCCACAACTCCCATCTCGCAAACCCATCCAAATTTCAGGGAGTTTCATACCTTTTCCTAACTTTTGATCTTGTGCTTCTATTGCTATTAATGTTTTCTTTGTACATTGAGGACAATGTATATCTTAAATGTGAGGGGGTACAGTACTTTTAATTTTAAACCCTCTTTGAAACCCTTGAAATGGTTCTAACTAATTGCACTATCCTCAATAGTTTTCAGTTTCCTATTAGGAATTATTTCTAATTGATTTATGATTTGTATTGATATGTTGAGAATTAAGAAATAGGCGATTGTACTTTAAAAATTCAAACTTAAAAACATTAAGAAATCAAGAATGATAAGTTGAAATTTTTGAAAACTCCATTTTTTTGCATAAGTTATCTTCTCTAATTTTAGGTACTATCTTGAAATTTGAAATTTGCAGGATTGACATCAAAAGTCATAATTTTGTGAGATTTTGAGCCTTTTGAGCATACATTCTTTCATGCTCACTGATATTATTGCTTTGAGTAAGTCAACATTGAATAGTTATTCTAGAACTTGCTTCGATTATACATGTTGAGACCACATCATTGATTTGATATATCGAAATGATAAAGGCACTTAGGATTTAACCCACTTAATCCACAAAAAGCCTACCTCCATGAATTAACCCCTAGTAAACCCCATTGAGCCTAACAACCTTTTCCTTGACTCACCCTCTAATTATTAACCAATAACCCATTTTTGTTGAATTTCATTCAATTATTTTGATCCCTATTTTTGTCGAGATTTGACTTGAATTTTTCATCTAGCTTTATTCTCTTTTCCAGATTGTAAAATTTATTGTATTACTTGAATTCTTAAAAAAAAAGTACATACAGTAAAATTCGATTGTAAATTGTAAATAGTTCGATAAATTTTTGCATATTTCTATTTTTCAAGCTATGAAGCCAGAAACGATATTATCATAATAATTAGCTCTAGAAATATATTTCAAAGTGATAGATACTTTTCTAGCCAGATAATTTTTCAAATTCAATCTCGATTCTAACCCTTTTTTGCAGCCTGTGACAACACCTATAACCAAGCCCCGTTACAACCAGTAAAGACCTTTTGATCGATGTATCATATCAATCTATAGTGGTGGAGATGTGATTTTCTTGCAAGCATATGGTAATAACTTTTCAGATTGACTAGAGAGTGCTTAATTCTTGAACCCTAAACACTTCGAGTGGATAGAGTGAACCTTTAGTGAGGATGTCAACTTCTGTTAATTAAGATGGAAAGATAATTACTTAAGAGAGGAGAGAAAGCTTATGTTTCAATGATAAAATTCTCAACTTAGATTGATTGAATCTTTAATGTTCTTCTGATTGAATTATTCATTGTATGACTACCTGTGGATTAGTTTGAAACATTATTGATAAAGGTTCTAAGTTGAGAAGAATAATTCTTATTTAGGGATTGAGATTTTGCTTGAGGGAAAGCAAAGATTTAAGTGTGGGGGTATTTGATAAACACCAAATTATACATATTTTTACCTCACATTTAGCCTACATTTTAGATGGTTTCTTATCAATTTTGTGAGAACTGATGCTCTTAACCCCTCTTTTTCATATCTTATACTCAGGAGAGCATAGGAAAGATGAAAGAACAGAAAACGGGCCTAAAACGGTGAAAAATAGACCAAAAAGCACCAACCACACGGACCAAGAGATGCCACACGGCCGTGCCACACGGCCGTGCTTCACGAAGATCACACGGACAAAGCCCCGACAAGTACGGTCACTATACACGGGCGTGCTAAATCACACGGCCTCTATTGAACCCATATGGGCATGGCACACGGGCGTGTTCTGGTCGTGGGAAAGACGAATTTCACTCAAATTGGGATGCTTAGGGGCTAAGAAAGAGTCCCCAAAAGTTCTCTATATAAAGATCCCATAAGGCAACATTGAAGGGGGCTCCTTCCACCTCTATACACATTCTATATTCTTTTCTTCTCACCTTTCTGCCACACCACAGGTAGAAGCAAGGGATTACTCGAAGGGAGAAGCCGATTGGTTCATCTCAGAAGCCGAAGTTCTGCATCAACATAGAGGATTTCCCTAAATTCCTTCAGGGGTTTTTGGTTTCTTTTATGATTTGTTATTTTATAACTTCTGATATGTTTTCTTTTATCTTTATGAACTAAACCCCTCAGATACTTGAGAAGGATGAAACTTAAGACAGATCTTGTTATTTATTCTTGATTTTTATGAGAATTACTTGAATTGTTCTTAATTATGTGTTATTCATCCTTGATTTAATAGTCCTAGGTATTAATTCAAGAATTAGATGTGCTTAGAGCAGAGGAGCAAAAGTCCCTGTGATGAGAGTAGATCTACCATAGTTAAGTGGAGTTGCATGCAACCCTAGACATAGGGCGACATAAATCTGCCGGATTAGGGTCAAACCTAATATGGGGAACCATAGATCGAATTAATGCAACCTAGGGAGTTAATTAATAAGGGAATTTTAATTAACAACTTAGGCCTAGTTGCTCTTCACCTTGACGGAGGGTTTAGCATAAATTAGGGATCTCTATGGATCAAGTCAAGCAAATAACTCGTATAATTCAAGAAAATAATAACAAGTGAAGTCTAGGTGGATTCTCCCTTAAGTATTAATCATACCAATTAGCTTTCCCCAAAAAGTCTTCCCAATTTACTTTTTCTTAGTTTAGATCTTAGAAAGTAGTTTTAAACAAACCCTTATTTAATTTTTAGGTTAAATAATAGAAAGGAAGTGAGTAATAGTACTTTCGGTTCCCTTGAGTACGATACTCGATCTTATCACTAGACTATACTACTGTCGATAGGTGCGCTTGCCTTAAACGTCGTGATTTTAGTTAGTTTGGGTTTGATCAAGTTCTTTATAAATTTTATTACTTTATATCACGCGATATCAAAACCTAAGACAGATCTTGTTATTATTTATTCTTGAATTATATGATAAATACTTGAATTGTTCTTAATTATGTGGTCTTCATTCTTGTTTTAATAATCCTAGGTATTACTTCAATAACTTGATGTGCTTAGGCAGAGGAGCAAAAGTCCCTGTTTTAAGAGTAGATCTACCATAATTAAGCGGAGTTGCATGCAACCCTAGACATAGGGTGACATAAATCTGCCGGATTAGGGTCAAACCTAATAGGGGGATCCATAGATCAAATTAATGCAACCTAGGGGTGTTAATTAATAAGAAAACTTTAATTAACCACCTAGGATTAGTTGTTCTTATCCTCGAAAGAGGTATTAACATAGGTTAGGGATCTCTACGGATCAAGTCAAGCAAAGAAATCATCTAGTTCAAGAAGTTAATAACAAGTGAAGTCTAGGTGGATTCTCCCTTAAGTATTGCTCATATCAATCAGCTTTTCCCTAAAGTTTTCCCCAAATTACTTTTTGTGCACTTTTAGTTAGTTTTAGAATTAGTTTTAATCAATCCTCTTTTATTTTTAGGCTAGATAATAGAAAGGAAGTAACTATTAGTACTTTTGGTTCCCTTGGGTACGATAACTCGGTCTTGTCGCTAAACTATACTACTGTTCGATAGGTGCGCTTGCGTTTAAAATCGTGATATTAGTTAGTTTTGGTGTGATCAGTTTTTATAAATTTTATTACTTAATATCGCAAGCATATCAATACAGTATATTTTTGCTTGTAATTTACCACTGCATCATGCTGAGTTAGCCAATCCATACCCAATATCACATCAAATTCATCGAAAGACAACAACATTAAACCAACCGAGAAACAATAGTCTTTTACCATCAGTGGATAATTTTTACAATTTTTATCCACCATGACACATTAGCCCGGGGATTTGAGACTTTAACCACCAATTCAGTAAATTCAGCAGGCAAGTTTTTAACAAATACAAGTTTCGTGCAAATGTATGAATGCGTAGAACCATGATCAACTAAAGCAGTAACATCAATATCAAGTAAGGAAAATGTACCAATAATGACGTCTAGTGCTGCTGCATCTTCTTTAGCACGAATGACATAAGTTCTTACAAGTGCTCGTGTTTCAGATCTGACTACAGTATCTTTTGTAGCTCCTCGGCTATCGTTAGCATTTCCAGAAGGTCGAGGAGGTCTACCCCTGGTAGCAGGATTACTCGACTTCGATATTTTTTTAGCCTATTTTTTATTCTTTTGTATACAATCTCTGAGGAAATGGTCGAAAGAACCGCATCTATAACAGGCCCCGCTTTTCAATCGGCACTCCCCAAAGTGGGCTTTATTACAGTATTTGCATCTTGGTTTAAGATTACCGATGCTACCTACACTAGTCATTAATGGAGTAAAAAACCTCGGGTTAAAGCATCAGGAGCCTCGTTCTCTTCCCGAATACCCAATGGCTGAGATAGATCGATTCTGGTACTTCTTTGATTTCTTAGAAGCAGAAAACTGTGATTTCCCCATCACTCTCTTATTAAGGATCCAAGCTTCCCTTTCGGCTTGTTTCTTTTCTTTACTCAATTCTTCAGCTTTGTAGGCTCTTTCAGCTAATACAACAAATTCTCTTAACTCAAGAATTCCAATCAGCAATTTGATGTCTTCATTTAGACCCTCTTCAAAAAGTTTACACATTTCAACTTTAGTCTATACCCATTCTCTGGTATATTTACTGAGTCAAACAAATGCTCTTTCATATTCAGACACTGTCATATTACCCTATTTAAGCTCAAGGAATTCTTTTCTTTTTTGATCAAGAAATCTTTGGATGATATATTTCTTTCTAAATTCTATTTGGAAAAATTCCCAAGTGACCTATTCTTTCGGTACAACAGAGAACTTTGTATTCCACCAGTAGTAGGTTGTGTCTTTTAGCAATGATACTGCACATTTCAGACATTCAGCCGGTGTACATGATAATTCATCCAATACCCGAATAGTGTTTTCTAACCAGAATTTAGCCCATTCAGGAACATCTTCAGCTGATCCTTAAATTCCTCTGCCCTGTATTTATGAATTTTATCTACCGGAGTTTTACCAATTCTGCTGGTTTCTATACTTGTACCCTGTGGTATCTCGGGAATCGGTGGAAGAACATGAGGGGGAGCTTGTTGTACTGTAGGGTTAGTTCTCAGTTATTGATCAAACCATTCACTCACCATTTCAAAGAAAGTTACTTTTGCTTCATCACCTCGGCCCTCAAATACGGGCATGCTAGTACTAGATGTTTCTCTTTGGACCAAAGCTGGAGCATGGCTCTCAGCTTTCTCGGATTCAGCTCTAGCTTGGTCGGAAGAAATTACTATAAAAAAATCACATTTAAAATGATTAGGAGATATCACGCTATCAAGAAAAATTAAATGGCATGTGATACTCGCGATATTAAGTAATAAAATTTATAAAAACTGATCGCACCAAAAACTAACTAATATCACGATTTTAAAGGCAAGCGCACCTATCGAACAGTAGTATAGTTTAGTGGTAAGACCGAGTTATCGTACCCAAGGGAACCAAAAGTACTAGTACATACTTCCTTTCTATTATCTAGCCTAAAAATAAAAGAGGGTTGTTTGAAACTAATTCTAAAACAAAACAAGAATGCACAAAAAGTAAATTGGGAAAAACTTTCGGAAAAGCTAATTGATATGGGCAATACTCAAGGGAGAATCCACCTAGACTTCACTTATTATTAACTTCTTGAACTAGACGATTTCTTCACTTGACTTGATCCATAGAGATCCCTAACCTATGTTAATACCTCCGTCGAGGATAAGAACAACTAATCCTAGGTGGTTAACTAAAGTTTCTTTATTAATTAACACCCCTAGGTTGCATTAATTTGATCTATGGATTCCCTTATTAGGTTTGACCGTAATCCGGCAGATTTATGTCGCCTTATGTCTAGGGTTGCATGCAACTCCGCTTAATTATGGTAGATCTACTCTTAAAACATGGACTTTTGCTCCTCTGCCTAAGCACATCAGTTTCTTGAAGTAATACCTAGGACTATTAAATCAAGAATGAAGAACACATAATTAAGAACAATTCAAGTATTTATCATATAATTCAAGAATAAATAATAACAAGATCTGTCTTAGGTTTCATCCCCCTCAAGTATTTGAGAGGTTTAGTTCATAATTAATAAAGAAAACATCTCAGAAGAAATAAGATAACAAAATATAAAGAACCCAAAAACCCTTGAAGGAATTTAGGGAGATCATCTGTCTTGATGTAGAATTCTGGCTTCTGGGATGAATCAATCAGCTTCTCTTGGAGTAATTCCTTGCTTTCACTTCTTGTGTTGGCAGAAATATAGCGCTCCTTTTTGGGAGAAAAGGGTACACCCTTAGAGTTGCCTCCTAGGGTCTTTATATAGAGCTTTGGGATGCCTTTCTTAGCCTCTAAGTATCTAAATCTGAGTGAAATTACACTTCCTCACGACAGGGACATGCCCGTATGCCACGTCCGTGTGGTTTTGATAAGGGCCGTGTTCGGGCCTGTTGAGGTGGCACAGCCGTGTAGCTTGGCCGTGCTGGGCCGTGTTGGACCTCATGTGGCACGGCCGTATGCCACGGCCGTGTGGTGATTCCTTGGGCCGTGTCGTTTTCACACTTTGGCCCATTTTCTTCGTTTTCGGTCCGTTTTTCGTTCTTTTCTCTTCCCTATGCTCTCTTGAGTATACAACATTAAATAGAAGGGTTAAGAGCACTAATTCTCACAAAATTAATAATAATTCATCCAGAAATTAGGCTAAACATGAGGTAAAAATATGTATAATTTATCGTTTATCAAATACCCCCACACTTAAGCCTTTGCTTGTCCTCAAGTAAAATCTCAATCCCTAATTAAGAATCATTCCTCTCAACTTACAATCGTTATAAATAATGTTTCAAACAAGTCCACAGGTAATCATATAATGATAATCAATCAGAAGAACATTAAAGATTCAATTACTCTAAGTTGAGAATTTTATCATTGAAACATAAGTTTTCTCCCTTCTCCTAAGTAATTATCTCTCCATCTTAATTAACAGGAGTTGACATCCTCACTAAAGATTCACTCTATCCACTTAAGGTGTTTAGGGTTCAAGAATTTAGTACTCTCTAGTCAACCTGAAAAGTTATTACCATAGGCTTGCTAGAAAATCAGATCCTCAACACTGTAGATTGATATGATACATCGATCAAAATGTCTTTCAATGGTTGTAATGGGGCTTCATTAAGGGTGTTTTCACAAGCTAAAAAAGAAAGGTTAGAATCGAGATTGAACTGAAAAATTATCTAGCTAGAAAAATCTCTATCACTGGAACATATTTCTTGAGCTAATTCTTATGATAACATTATTTCCGCCTTGGTAGCCTTAAAATAGAAATATGCAAAAACTATTTGAACTATTACAGATTACGACTGGATTAATATATACATTTTTTTAAGAGCAATTCAAGTACAATACAATAAATTTTATAATCTGGGAAAGAGAATAAAGCTAGATGAAAATTTCAACTCAAATCTCGACAAAAATAGGGGTCAAAATAATTGAATGGAATTCAACAAAAAAATGGGTGAAAGGTTAATATTAGAGGTAAGTCAAAGAAAAGGTTGTTAGGCTCAATGGGGTTTACTAGGGGTTAATTTCTGGAGGTAGGCTTTTGTGGAGTAAGTGGGTTAAATTCTAGGTGCCTTTATCGTTTCAGTGTATCAAATCAATTATGTGGTCTTGACATGTATAATCAAAACAAGTTCTAGAATAACAAATCAGTATTGACTCACTTAAAGCAATAATAAAAGTGAGCATGAAAGAATGTATGCTCAAAAGGCTCAAAATCTCACTAGAATTATGGCTTTTGATGTCAATCCTGCGAATTTCACATCTCAAGATAACACTTAAAATTCAGGAAATTAACTTATGAAAAAAATGGGGTTCTCAAAAATTTCAACTTATCATGCTTGATTTCCTAATGTTTTAAAGTTTAAATAATCAAAGTACAAACACCTATATCTTAATTCTCACATATCAATAAAAATCATAAATCAATTAGAATTAATTCCTAATAAGAGATTGAAGATAATGCAATTGAGAACAATGCATCAGATTTCAGGGTTTTCATAAATAATGTAATACTTGAAAGTAAATTTCCCCCCCACACTTAAGGTGTACACTGCCCTCAATGTACAAAGATAACATTAATAGCAATAAAAGCACAAGATCATAAGATAGGGAAAGGAATGAAAACTTCCTGCTTTGGACGGATTAGTGAGGTAGTGGTGCTTACAGAGTATCTGGGACAAAGGGAGATGCGGAGGTAGATACTCCGGTGATGGTAGTATTTGTTTGTCCACAGCTTTCATGTTGTAAGTGTAGGCTTTGGAGATGTCATCTTGGTGAGGATATGGCAAGGTTCCCTTTAGAATTTAGATTTGAGCTGTACAGCTCCTTTGAAACTGTGAAAGTATTTATCATTTTTAGAGAATTTCAGGATTAGAAAAATTACTCGTTAGGAGGTAGCCGATAGGAAATTATTGAAAACAAAATAAACTATATCTAAAAATACTAATATTCAAATAATGAAAAAGGTTAAATAAAAGAAAATAAAAGTAAAAGTAAAAAGGAAAATAAAGTTAGAAGAAAAGAAAAGGTAAAAATAGGGATCAATGTTTAAATAAAAAATAAAGTTAGGAGGAATAGAAATCTCTAATCCTCAGGTGGATCACGCGGTGGCGGTGGGGAAGTGGTGTGAAGGTGCTGGTATATCTACTGTAGTATGGCATCGATGTGATCGAAGCGCTGGAAGTATTGCTGCTCGAATCGGGATAGGCGCTCTGATATGTCAGCATATGAAGCTGCCGCATGAACTGGGCGGCGAGGGGTTGGCGGTTCGGTAGGTGCATCCTCCTCCGGTGGTGGTGGTGGGACATCATCAGGAATGTCATCGGGATCTTCCTGCTCGGCATCTCTAAGTAGCTGGTACTGTGGAGGATCCGTCCCACGGTGGCGCTGGATCATCCTCATGTGAAACATGCTCTGGATGCCCAGTAGGGACATCTGGCCCACTAAAGTATATGAGGATGTCTGGGCTGCAGTGTTGAATAGGCCGAAATAGCGGTTTAATCTCGTGATGTATGGGCCCATAGAAATTACGCCTTTTCGGTGCCTCTCTGTCTGATGCTGGATTGCATGGGCGATGAAGTAGGCTAAGTCGATAACATGTGCGTTCGCCATGCACCACAGGAAGTAGGCATCGTGGGTGTTTATGATACCCGTCCTCTCATGTCGTCCTGTCAATGTATGCGCGAGTAGGGAGTGAAGGTACCTTAGAGGTGGGAAAGGGCGGTCGCTTTGGAGCGACTGGGGTCGTATGTGTGTTGTTGAGGGGTTAAGGCGCACCAGCAGTGAACTGAAGAGACGTGGATGCTGCGGTCGAGCTCGGAGAGGTTCTCTTCCTCCATGAATTCCTCGGTGTAGAGACCAAGTGTTGTACTGAACTCTGGTACACTAAGCTGTCGGACGAGGCCTCCTAGACGGAATTGAATCGTCCTTGGATCGTCATGTCGGGTCATCACTGTCTGAAGGTGGAAAGTAGAGCAGAACTTGAGGGTGAGTTCGAGGTAAGTGGGCTTCACAATCCGAAAAAACTGATCTCAAGGATCTGTCGTTAGTAAGGCCCGAACCTCGTCTGCTAAGTGGACTTGCTCGAGTACGGCCCAATCGACGTACTTTCCCTTTTCGAGGGGTCGTGCTCGTAATAATTGGAATAATTCATCTTGGGAGGCTTGTGGAAAATGAAGGAAAGGATGGCGGTTCTCAGCAATGGGTCGCGAGGACGAACCATCGGGTCCCTTGCGTTTCTTTGAAGTGGGGATGACGGCTTTTTTACCACGTGATGACGACATAGTACCTAAAAAATAATAAACATTAGGCCTTAGATTTGAAATTAAATTGCATCAAGAACTATGGAAAATAAAAAAAAAATAGTTATGCTTTTAATGATAATGTAACTAAAATAATTTGGAATGAAATGTGGACTGACCTAAATAATATAATCTATCCATGATTTCAAAAATAAGCAACATGAGAATGTATTTATACTAAATGTATAAGAAAAATGGCAATCAAGTGTGATGTTAAGTGGCATGCAATCATGAAATGTTCTATACTATTCTAGATTATTCATCCTAGTGTAACTAATTCCATACTTGAATTAATTCTAAATCTAAATATAATCATGACAGAAATAAATAAAATAGATTAGAAAAAATTAAAGAGAAAAATGAGAAAAATAAAACCAAATGGGAGATGTGCACGGTCGTGGGAAAGGTTCCGAACGGTTGTGGGGAGCTTTGCACGGGCGTGGGATAGTCCTATATGAGCGTTGTGGTGTTTTGAGAGTCGGAGGAGGCGTTTATGGTGGTTGGGGAAGAGTTTGGGTGAGAGGATTTAGGGTTTGAGTGAAGGAGAAAGTGAATAGTGATCCCTTATTTATAGTTTTTGGGTCACACAGGCATGGAACACGCCCGTATGGCTCGGGTTTTGCCCGTGCTGTTCAAAATTTAGGGATTTTGGCGTGCCTGGTTTGAAGCACATGCCCGTGTACCTAGGGCGTGTTAGGACACACGGCCGTATCGCACAGTCGTGTCCTAAGGTGTTCGCTTCTCCCACGACCGTGTAGTAGGTCACACGTCCGTGCTGAATTTAACAGTGTCGACCACGGTCTTAGGGCACGGGCGTGTCATACACCCGTGTTTGGGTCACACGGTCATATCACACGGCCATGTCCTTCTAGGCTCAGCCCGTGTGTCAATTGACAGTGTTGGCTACGGTTTTGTGACACAGGCGTGGAAAGTTGTCAAAGCCCGTGTTTTGGGAAAAAATTTACCCTGCTTGTACACGGCCTGGCTGCACGACCGTGTCTCTGCTCATAGTATCCACACAGCCTTGAACATGCCCGTGGGCATGGCTGTGTGGTCCTAAAATTCTGCATTTAAAAGGGTTAGTTGACTCATAAAACGACTAAAATCAAAATAGAAGAGAAGTTACTAAATTAGTGTTCGGGTTGCCTCCCGAGAAGCGCTTATTTAGAGTCTAAGCTTGACTCTACCCGGATGTATAATGAAGGGATCTCGTGGAGCTGAAACTCCTCCCTGTTATCTTTAAAATTCTCACATCTATAGTGTTTAAGCCGATGGCCATTTACCTTGAAAGTACCGTGGTTTGGGTGAGTTACCTCAACTGTGCCGTACGGAAAGATAGTTTGAACAGTGAATGGACATGACCACCTTGACTTGAGTTTTTCAGGAAATAGTTTCAGCCTCGAGTTCTAGAGTAAGACAAGATCACCTATTTTGAACTGCTTAGGTTGTTTCAGTCGTTTGTCATGACGTCGCTTCATGGCTTCCTTATATAGTCGTGAGCTCTCGTAGGCATTGTAACACCATTCATCTAGCTCATTTAACTGTATTAATCTTTTCTCACCTGCAAGCTTAAAATCAAGGTTTAAAAATTTAATAGCCCAGAATGCTTTATGTTCAAGTTCAAATGGCAGATGACAACTTTTTCCGTAGACAAGTTTATAGGGGGATGTACCTATGGGTGTTTTAAAAGCAGTTCTATAGGCCCATAAAGTATCGTCTATTTTTCTTGACCAATCTTTTCTATTTGTTTCTATTGTTTTCTCTAAGATGCATTTTAGTTCCCTATTTGTCACTTCAACTTGGCCACTGGTTTATGGATCATAAGGGGTAGCTGTTCTGTGGTGTACTCCATACCTTTTTAAAACTTTTTCAAATTGGGCATTGCAAAAATGGGTGCCCCTATCACTAATAGTTATCCTAGGTGTTCCAAATCGAGAGAAAAGTTTCTTCAAAAATCGTGCTACCATTCTAGCATTATTAGTAGGTAAGGCTTGGGCTTCCACTCATTTTGACATATAATCTACTGCTACTAGGATGTACTTATTCCCAAATGAAGTAGGGAATAGACCCATGAAATCAATACCCCATACATCAAATATTTCGCATGAAAGTATATAGCTTTGAGGCATTTCATTATGTTGAGAAATATTACCTGTTCTCTGGCATTTATCACAAGAGGTCACATACCTGTTGGCATCCCTGAAAAGTGTAGGCCAGTAAAAGCCTGATTCGAGTATCTTATGAGCAATTCTAGCTCCACTGTGATGTCCTCCTGTGGGTCCTGAATGACAGTAATTTAAAATCTGGTATGCTTCTGGTTTAGCAACGCATTTTCGAATAACCTGATCTGCACAAATTTGAAAAAGAAAAAGGATCCTCCTAAAAGTAGTTTTTTACAACAGCGAAGAATCGCTTCTTTTGCTAATGGGTCAGCCCTTTTGGGGTTATGTTAGCTGCTAAATAATTTGCAAAATCAGCAAACCAAAGAACCGCTGCATCTGCTAAGGCTAGGAGTTGTTCTTCAGGAAACAAGTCATTTATTTTATCGAGGACTTGGGTTGTGTGTTTTCTAATCTTGAAAGATGATCTGCTGCCAAGTTTTTAGCTCTTTTCTTGTCTTTTATTTCTAAATCGAATTCCTCCATGATGTCCTCCACGAATTCATTGAAGATAGCTAGCATGTATCGCTAAAAAGTAGCAGGAGCGTTACATAAACCAAAAGGCATTCTACGATAAGCAAAGGTACCGTATGGACATGTGAATATCGTTTTCTCCTAATCTTCTGGAGCTAGCGGGATTTGGAATTAACCAGAGAGACCATCTAGGAAACAACAATACATGTGACCTGATAATCTTTCCAACATCTGATCAATAAAAGGAAAGGGAAAATGATCTTTTCGAGTTGCATCATTCAGCTTTTTATAGTCAATGCAAACTCTCCATCCAGTGACTGTTCTTGTAGGTATTGACTCTTTTTTGTCATTAGACATTACAGTCATGCCTCCTTTTTTAGGAACAACCTCGGCTTTTACGACTTCCTTCATGTTGGAACTCAATCGTCTTTGAGCTTGCACCGATGGTTTATATTCCTCTTCCATTAAAATTTTGTGGGTGCAAAAAGAAGGATAAATTCCCTTAATATCTGAAATTTTCCAAGCTATAGCCTGCTTGTGCTTCCTTAACACGTGGAGTAGTTCTTCTTTTTCTACAATGCTCAAATCTGATGCGATAATAACTGATAAAGTTGAATCTTCCCCTAAAAAGGCATATTCTAAATGATCTGGCAGTTGCTTTAACTCTAATTTAGGGGGTTCATCAATGGAAGGTTTCTGTCTCAACTCATCATTTATCTTTATATTTTCATAACTTATGTGTCTCGTGATAATTTCATTAGAATCTAACTCCTTTCTTACTTCCTCAATTTCAGTGGTGGCTTCATCTTCCCCCCACCTTGAACAAGACACAGTTCCAACATGTCTGTGAGAGAAAGTTCCTGAAAATTATCTTGAACAAAGTAATCAATAATATCAACAAAATAACAGGAATCATCTTGCTCTTTAGAAAATCTCATGGCATCATAGATTTTAAAAACGACTTCTTCCTCACCAACTCTAAGTACTAATTTACCATCCCCTACATCGATAACAGCTTTAGCAGTGGCTAAGAATGGACGTCCCAAAATTAAAGGCACCTCAATATCCTCATCCATGTCAAGCACAACAAAATCAACAGGGAATATAAATTTATCTACCTTTACTAGCACATCTTCAATGATTCCCCTAGGATATTTAACAAATCTATCAGCTAGTTGAATACTCATCCTAGTGGGCTGTAGTTCCCCTAGACCTAGTTGCTTGAACATTTTGTAAGGCATTAGATTAATGCTAGCACCTAAATCAACTAAGGCTTTATCAATAATTAAACTACCAATTAAATAAGGAATAGTAAAACTCCCTGAATCTTTCAGTTTTGCCGGCAGTTTATTTTGGAGAATAGCTGAGCATTCCTCGTTGAGTTCCACTGTGGCTAATTCTTCCAACTTCCTTTTATTTGTCAGAAGTTCTTTAAGGAACTTCGCGTACTTCGACATCTGCGAAATTGCTTCAACAAAAGGTAAGTTAATGTGTAATTATTTAAAAAGTTCAAGAAATTTACCGAATTGAGCGTCTGTACGGTCTTTCTTCAACTTTACCGGATATGGAATAGGCGATTTGTATTCCTTGAGTGTTGGTGGAGTGTTTTCCTTGGATTCCTCTACCTTGTCTCCTGGAGATTCTTGAACAGACTTCTTTTCTGGTTTAGCTAGTACTTTTCCATCTCTTAAATTAATTGCTTTGACATGTTCTCTGGGATTTGGCTCAGTGTTACTGGGTAGTCCACCTTGTGGTCTCTCTGAAATTAATTTCGCAAGTTGACCGATTTGATTCTCAAGCCCTTGAATTTATGCTTATTGGTTTTTTAGTGTCGTTTCAGTGTTTTGAAAACGGGTTTCTAATACGGCCATAAATTTGGTGAGCATCTCTTCAAGATTCGACTTTTTCTCTTGTTGTGGTGGTGGCTGCTGAAATCCTAGAGGAGGCTGTTGTCTTTGATTTCCTTGTCCTCCCCATGAAAAATTGGGGTGATTTCTCTAACCTGCATTGTAAGTATTACTATAAGGGTTATTTTAAAGTCTAGAATTGTTACTCATATAATTGGCTTGCGCAATTTCTATGCTGTGTCCATAAGATGAATAGTCTGGATTGAACATATTTCCTGGGGTTGCGTCGCACTGTATCACTGGCTGTGCCTGCGTAGAACCAACAAAATTATCAAACTTTTTATTTAAAAGTTCTACTTGGTTAGTAAGTATAGTGACAGCATCAATATTATAAACTCCTGTAGCTTTTGTCGGTTTTGTCCTCATGACTTGCCACTGATAGGTATTCAGTGACATCTCTTTAATAAATTCATAAGCTGCTTCAGGTGTTCTATTATTGATTGTTCCTACTGTGGCTGCATCTATCATTTGCCTTGTTGAAGGATTCAAACCGTTGTGAAAGGTTTGAACTTGTAGCCACAAAGGTAATCCATGATGAGGGCACCTTCTCAAAAGATCTTTATATCTCTCCCAGGCATCATAGAGTGTTTCTAAATCCATCTGCACAAAAGAAGAGATATTGTTTCGTAATTTAGCTGTTTTAGCTGGAGCAAAATATTTAAGTAAAATTTTTTCGGTCATCTGTTCCCATGTAGTGATTGAGCCTCATGGTAAAGAATTTAACCACTGTTTGGCTTTATTTCTCAAAGAGAATGGAAATAGCCTTAGACAAATGGCATCATCAGAAACGCCATTAATTTTAAAAGTATCACAAAGTTCTAAAAAATTGGCTATGTGTGAATTTGGATCTTCATCCTGTAAACCATCAAATTGCACCAATTGCTGTATCATCTGAATAGTGTTAGGTTTTAATTCAAAATTATTAGCAGCAATGGCAGGTCTAATAATACTAATTTGCGTACCAGCCAAACTAGGTTTAGCATAATCATACATAGTGCGAGGAGCTTCATCTTGATTCACTGGTTGCGTGGCTATTGCGGGAGGTGGTGGAATGTTTTGGTTTGCTTCTATCTCTTCTGTAGGTTCTGGCCCTTGTTCTTGTCCTTGTTCTGGATAATGTAGGCTTCTTCTGATCTCTTTACGAGTTCTGCAAACTGTCGCTTCTAAATCTTCGTCAAAAAGTAATGGCCTTGCCGGGTTGTTTCTAGTCATAAACTAGAAATACCTAGAAGGGAAAAAGCAAAGAAAATTAAATTAAAATAAAACAAAAATAAAAATAGAAATAAATAAAAATTGAAAATAAATAAATATAGTAATGGCTAAAGTAATAGAAATCGAGTTTTTGTAATATGTTCGATCCCCGGCAACGGCGCCAAAAACTTGATACTCGCGATATTAAGTAATAAAATTTATAAAAACTGATCGCACCAAAAACTAACTAATATCACGATTTTAAAGGCAAGCACACCTATCGAACAGTAGTATAGTTTAGTGGTAAGACCGAGTTATCGTACCCAAGGGAACCAGAAGTACTAGTACCTACTTCCTTTCTATTATCTAGCCTAAAAATAAAAGAGAGTTGTTTGAAACTAATTCTAAAACTAAACTAAGAATGCACAAAAAGTAAATTGGGAAAAAACTTTCGGAAAAGCTAATTGATATAGGTAATACTTAAGGGAGAATCCACCTAGACTTCACTTATTATTAACTTCTTGAACTAGACGATTTCTTCACTTGACTTGATCCTTAGAGATCCCTAACCTATGTTAATACCTCCGTCGAAGATAAGAACAACTAATCCTAAGTGGTTAACTAAAGTTTCTTTATTAATTAACACCCTTAGGTTGCATTAATTCGATCTATGGATCTCCCTATTAGGTTTGACCGTAATCCGACAGATTTATGTCGCCCTATGTCTAGGGTTGCATGCAACTCCGCTTAATTATGGTAAATCTACTCTTAAAACAGGGACTTTTGCTCCTCTGCCTAAGCACATTAGTTTCTTGAAGTAATACCTAAGACTATTAAATCAAGAATGAAGAACACATAATTAAGAACAATTCAAGTATTTATCATATAATTCAAGAATAAATAATAACAAGATCTGTCTTAGGTTTCATCCCCTCAAGTATTTGAGAGGTTTAGTTCATAATTAATAAAGAAAAAATCTCAGAAGAAATAAGATAACAAAACATAAAGAACCCAAAAACTCCTGAAGGAATTTAGGGAGATCCTCTGTCTTGATGTAGAATTCTGGCTTCTGGGATGAATCAATCGGCTTTCCTTGGAGTAATTCCTTGCTTTCACTCCTTGTGTTGGCAGAAATATGGCGCTCCTTTTTGGGAGAAAAGAGTACACCCTTAAAGTTGCCTCCTAGGGTCTTTGTATAGAGCTTTGGGATGCCTTTCTTAGCCTCTAAGTATCCAAATTCGAGTGAAATTGCACTTCCTCATGACAGGGACACGTCCGTGTGCCACGCCCGTGTGGTTTCGATAAGGGTCGTGTTTGGGCTTGTTGAGGTGGCACGGCCGTGTAGCCTGGCCGTGCTTGTCGGGGCTGGGCCGTGTTGGACCTCATGTGGCACGGCCGTGTGGTGATTCCTTGGGCCGTGTCGTTTTTACACTTTGGCCCATTTTCTTCGTTTTCGGTCCGTTTTCGTTCTTTTCTCTTCACTGTGCTCTCCTGAGTATACAACATGAAATAGAAGGGTTAAGAGCACCAATTCTCACAAAATTAATAATAATTCATCCAGAAATTAAGCTAAACATGAGGTAAAAATATGTATAATTTATCGTTTATCAGCATGTATAGCTAATCCCATACTTACTACGTTAGTCCGAGAATCGGCTAAACCATAACTCTGATATCAACAAATGTAACACCCCCAACTCATGTCCGTTACCAGAATAGGGTTATAAGGCATTACCGGAGTTTACAGAATACTTTCCATTAAATCAGGTTAAATACTATCCATTTCCTAATTTTTATTATAATGTCCCTTTGATGGTCCTCGAGGCCCAAAACATCCATTAAAATCGGTCTGGGACTAAATCGGGATCATAGGGAATTTTTTGCAAAATCCCAAAAGTTTTCTCAAAATTAAGGTCACACGTCCGTGTTACATGGCCATGTAGCTCACATGCTTGTGTCTCCAAGGCGCTTAACTCTTTAACTTGCAACCCATATACAAAATGAAGTCACACGACCTGAGCACACGCTCATGTTACTAGCCGTGTGGTTAAATTAAATTTCAAATTTTAGGTGTAGGATTCATACGGCCGTATCACACGCCTGTGTCTTTAGGCCGTGTGCCTCACACGAGAAAGCACACGCCCGTGTTTGAGACTGTATGCTCAATTTAGGGCATTTTGTTTCTCAAACTTGGATGCAGGAAACACACGGCCTGGCTACATACCCGTGTAGCAGCCCGTGTGATACACACAGCCTAGACACACGCCTGTGTGTCTACTCGTGTAGACAAAAACAAGGCTATATCCAAGCCTCGTTTCTCACTCGTTTTCATTCAAAACTTGCACCAAACCATTCCAATTCCAACCAACCAATTCAAGTATAGATTTAATACCATTTTAAACATGAAACATGTCATATTCATGCATAGCCATAGTTAACCTAATAAAAATTTCAAGACCAAGTTACCATTAGCCATACCAATGGCTAATTGTTACATCTATTCATTCCTATGCCAACTTTGATACAAGTAGCCTATACATGCCATTTTTACTATTTCAAAACATATTCTTTTATACCTAAAAGTGAAAGTTGATAGTGTGATGCAGCTTCGACTTATCTCCGACCTTCTGAGCTTCCAAGCACTATAAAACAAGGGAAAAATAGATAGAGTAAACACATAGTGCTTAGTAAGCTCATGTAACAAGAAATTAAACTTACCATATACATCCATTAATTCAATAAAACACACATGTAACCATACATTTAAGTGTCAACCTATAATTGATGTTGCCTAATATTATCTTTTAATTATTTTAGTTTCTAATCTAATCATTGCCCTTTTTCAATTTTTCCATGGATGAATCACCATTGATATTTTTCAGCCTATAATTGATGGTCTAATTACCATTTAAGGACCTCTAATTTTTAATTTAATGGCTATTTAATTCTTTTAGCTTCTAGTACTCAACTTTTACATTTTATACAACTTGATCATTTTTCTAATAAATCACTAAGTCGGTAAAATTTTCCTATCGACATTTTCATATGACTTTTCTACCATATCATAATTCATGCAAAAATATTAAAATAAAATTTTCTTTTTAGCTTGGATTTGTGGTTACGAAACTACTGTTCCAATATCACTGAAAATGGGCCGTTACAAGTATTGGCAGTTTATCTGCATTATTTTGCTATGTACCCATAGCCATAGACAAATCCCATCTACGATGTTTTTTTATTGTGAACCCACTGCCAAAAGCAGATTCCATTTATGATGTTTTTGCTGTGCATCCACAACCCAACAACAGCTATTATCTACAAACATGTTATGCATCCATGGCCAGTGACAATTTTTACTACATTATTTTGCCGTGTAACCACAACCATAAATAGATTTCATCTATGATGTTTTTGCTGTGTGTCCACAGCCACTAGCAGTTTATCTGCAAACTATTAGTGGTTAAAATCACAACTCGGTGTACAGGTGATTGAAGTTCTAGGAAACTCCCGTTGTGTTGTGTAGCGGTGGGGTAAGATTTTTTCTGTTAAACCGAAACTGTATGACATTCATTAAGCATGTGCATACAAACTGGATTTTCTGGTATGACATATTTATACTTATGAATAAATAGTTGAGTGCTTTAAGATAAAACTGATATTTTAAAATTGCTATCATGAATTCTCTAAGATACTATAGATGATTATTCTGAAATAAAACCAATACTTTGATTTGCTATTTGATTGTCGTTATTCTATGAGTTATTATTTAGTATGATTTATCGATTGTTTATATTGCTTGTGATAGAACTCACATTAAGCTTCATAACTCACTCCCCTTTTAATTTTCATTTTTGCAGATCACCTACAAAGTTAGGATGCAGACTCGGCATATGAAGGGACTCGGCTCTGATTTGCTTATTAAATTATTTTTGATTTGCTTATTAAATTATTTTAAATATATTATTTGATAATTTTATGATTTGGAGACTATATGGTTTTATACTTGAATTGGGGCATGGGACTTTTGATTTTGGTTTGATATAACATGCATGACATTTAGGTTTTTTTTTTTTAATTTAATTTTAAAATTTTGAAATGTGGATTTTAATTTATTATACATGAAATATGGTTCTTATTAAAACTAAGATAAATATCACTTTTACGTTGCCAAATTATAAATAAATATTTGAAAGAATAATTAAACTAACTGAATTTTCAAAAATAGTCACCGTTACAAGAAAAATGTTAGAATTAATCGGTTTTCATAATTCTTGAGTTTTTCTGAAAAGAGACTAAGTCTTCTTCTATAAATAAATTAATGTTTTAAAATAACTATTTTATAAAATCCGATAATTTATTGGGTCATCTTGGTGGCCAATGGAATCTCTCAAATCCAGGTCTAACATCTAGGCCGGATTAGAGAGGTTACACATGCATCTTTGAAAACATTGCCCGGAGATGATTAGGGAACATTGGACCTAGTTGTTTTACCCTGGTAAATATCCAAATTGTTCCTTGTCAATCTTAATTGAATTGATGAGATTTTCAAGTATTAGAAGCCAGAAATGCTTTTCAGTTTGGTCCGTTTATGAGACTGATCTATTTTTAGGGCAATTGTCGATGCTGCTGTAAGCTGGATAAGGGAAACAGCTCAGAGGAGACTCGCAGCAAAAGCTCAGTTGCCATGGAAGGAGAAGAAGATGAACAATTGAAACAATGGGAAAGAGGAAACATGTGCTTCGATGTTGAGAATGAAGCAATTAATGTGGTGGCCGGATGTAATCATGATTTGCTGGAGAGCGACGCAGAGTTGGGTTATGAGGAAATGGTAGGTGGTAATAATTTTTGACTTGAGGCCTGTGTGTGAAAGAAGATTATAACAAACAATGGGGTGAGGCTTTGGAATGCTGAGGGTGATGAGGAATTGGATCAAGGTGAAGTGTATTCAAATTTTGGACCCAAGTCCTAGTGTTAGATGCGAGGAGCTTAACCCGTCAGTTGATAATCTAAACGGGGTCTGGTATCGAGCAACGGGACCTTAGAAAATTGTATCAAGAACCCTTGAATTCAAGCCGAAATGGGACGTTACTAATAGAGAGTGAAACAAGAGTGTTATTTGCATATCATAATGATAGTAAGCCATGGGTATTGTGGAATAAATGTGAAGAATTTGATGCTGGAAGAAGAGAGATATTGGTAGTGGATAATGTTTTATTCCAAGCATGGTGGTGTTCAGGGGAGACATCCAATGGAGCTGCGAATGGTATGGCAGATGTTCTGTCTTGGATGTCTAATATGAGTTTTCATCGTAAATTTGTAATCGGTTTCAATTAGTTAGTAACCTATGAGAAAACCCGGTGGAAGATATTCTACATTTCTCAACTGTCCCTCTCGACAGGAGCTATTATGCTGCAACCCTCTCCAATAAGTGATGAATTTTATTATGGAATAATTATTTGGTAAATTAAATCTACAAGAAATATTGAAATTTTGTAATGTCTCTTTAAATTTTATTTAATAAATAAATATAATATGTGATAAAATCTCAACCTAATTTATGAATTTAAAAATATTCATCACCTGTATACAAAATAATTACCCTTTATTTTCTACAATTATATATTTAATTCTTTTCTTTTACTTTATTTTGAGGAAACAATCCACCATATGTTTATGAACATAAGCCACAAATAGTTTTACATCACAACAGTTTCTTTTTAAAATATTGATGCAAGGTGTTATTTATAAATCTAAATTTAAATTTTAATTAATATATAATTTTAACACTAAGTAAATAATAAATAAAAGATAAAATTAATCTTTATTTATATATTTAAATTTTTATTTAAGTTATAATTTTATTTTATTATGTTAATAAATATAAAAAAATCACTTATAAAAAATCAAAATAATTCAGAATTTTTTTAAAATAATATTTTAACTATAATTATTAATTATTTTGACTTTAGCGAGCATGCTTGGGCTTTTATTTAAGTCATAATTCTATTTTAGAGTTAATAAATTTATCACAACTTATTTTTAAATGGTGTTATAACTCATAATTTTAAATTAAATTATAAATATTTTTAAATGTCAAATTATTAATATGATAAAAAATAAAAGATATTTTCGTCGGTTCAAAAGTTTTACCAGTGCTTTTATATATATTATATATGAGAATAATTTATATTAGGATTATCTTAAAATATATAGTTTTTAAACACCAATAAAATAATACCACATTATTAGTTTTTAAAGATATACAAAGATTATTATACACTCAATCATAATAATATCATCTCTTATTTAATTTAATTTTAATTAAATTACTTAAAAATAATTAAAATTTTCAAATGCAAAAAACATAAGCAAAAATGAAATTTAAAAAATGCTAAAATCAATAATTAAAAATTAAAAAAACTGATAAAAATAATTTAAAATGAAAAAATACTGAAACCAATCATTAAAAAAAAAAGCATTACCAAAAAATCGAAAATTGGCAGTGTTACCAAACAATGGAATTTTATTTGTTAGCCAAAATTGAAACTGAATATTGGAAGTGATGTTGAATCTAGTTTGTGGATGGATGAATGATATAACAGTAATACCCTTGGTAATGATAATTACATTGAAGCTGTCTTTATTTAATTAGCGCAGTATCTTTCTCACCATAACTTACAAGAAACCCTAATTAATTAAGTTTCCTGAGCATAACATATGTATGTATAGTATTATTAACTTAGATCATCAGGGTCTGAAGTCATAAAAGTCTGCGCTTGACTAGGGGCTGGTAACTACTGCTTGGTCGCTGCTTTCCCAGTACCTTTTCCCTGCAGTGCTCAGAGATACAAAAGAAATTAGCAAGTGAATCCTTAATTCTTCAGAAAATAATATCATCAAAGGTGAATATTTATGTGTATGTAACGAAGGTGTATACCTTCTTCTTCTTAGGTTCCTGAGGCTTTGGAGCAGCCTTTTTGGCGGCGGGCTTGGAAGCAGCGGGTTTAGACTTGGAGGAAGCATCAGTGGCTTCCTTCTTGACCTGCCCAAAGGGTTGAATGCCAGCAGCCTTGGCTGATGCCATTGCTACCTCTTGGAAAATGCAATTTTCTGTTTTCTGCATGTATGGTTGAATTGTATATATAAGGGAGAGTTTTACAGCTGAGGTGAGTGGCTATTGGCTAAGGAATTAGAATCGTGCAATGAGGGGATGGTGGAAGTTAAAAGAGAACATGGAATAACTGGCATCAAACATGCAACATGATATGATCACACCAACTTTAACTACTCTCAGTAATTATTTTACGGTATCAGATTCAGATGCTTTGCTTACAATTTTCTTAACATTCATTTTTAGCATCTATCCACAAATAATATATATATATATATATATATATATATATATTATTGTTTAAATATTTTAATAATATGAAATAAATTATATAAATAAATAAAAATTTGGCCAAGCTTTAAATTACATCTTAATTTCTTATTAGATCGAAGGGCTATATTTAAAGATTTTTTTAATGTTTAAATTTTTTTTCTTTATTGATTTTATATAAAAAATTAAAACACCCATAATAATATTTTTACTTTTTTTTTTTAAAAAATCAAGCATTTTCCAAATAAATTGGTTTACGATTTACTTAAAGTTAGTAACAATATAATAATATATAAAATTATATTTAATGCATTTGGTTTGTGTAATTTTACATACAATTAGTAAACTAGATCATGGGTATTTAATTACTTAAATATGGTATATTAAATTATTTTATTATTTCATTTTTATTGTAACATAACTATATTTTATTTTATGCAAATGAAAAAAATATTTTATTGCTTCATACACAATTTTTTAAACTCAAAATATTTGATAAGATTCCACAAATAAAGTTAGGAAGTTTACAAATATCCTATATGACAATAATAAAATATTAAAAAGTATTTTTAAGAAAAACATGTGACCATTTTTTAAAAGAATAAAAATTATTATTTTTAAATATATCAATTTTTTTTAATTTTAAATAATTGTAATCAATTGATTTAGAAATATTCATTCAAATGTAACATCTTGTAGAGATTTACGTAGTCATGTTTTTTGTTTTTGTTTTTTTGCTTTAATAGGTCAAAATTAAAATTTGATATTGTAAATATTTTTATCGCAGTAGTATTAGATATACTGTATGAAAAATATGATTCAAATTTATAAATTTATTTGTCTATGTGGTAAATAATATAAATCATATTATGTATTCCTTTACTTCTTTATCTTTGAGTTTGTAAGTGCTATTATTATCTTTTACCCCACACTTGTATACAATAAATGTGTGATTTAATTGAATAGAAATAATTCACATTTTTTATGCCGATTGAGTTTTAACTCGATTGGTATCGATATTATTGTGACGTGGGTTTGAGTGCATTGAAGTGCATTATTCTCTTATTTAAGGGTTAGAAAGGGACTATGAGTAGTTTTAGGTATTGTATCAAAAAGAACAGATATGATAAGAACATTTAATGATATTAATGTTTAAAACAACCTTATATTCTCTATTATTCTTTATTCTTTATTCATTATTTGTTTATTATTATTGATCACATGTCAATCATACATTAATTATTTTTGCTACTACATAAAAAAAAACAATATTGTTAGTATAGTTGAGTAACTTATATAACAATTGACAAGTCTAGGTATCTAATCGAACTAAAACAAAAGATTATATATCAAATTAGGAAAAAAAAGTCAAATTTAAGTACTAAATTAGAATAAAAAAATTAAGTACTAAATTTAAAAAAATACCGAGTTAAAATATTATCAAATTTTTAAAAAAAATATGAATTTTTTTTCTTAATTTGATGAAGAAGACAAGAAGTAGGCCAACCCTAGACGTAAGGGTAATCAAAATTTTGGTCCAATAAATTTGGGTCCTCTCACTATTATTTGAATGCTATAAAAAAATTTGTATAATCCTTATTTCTGAATTGTGTGGTGATATCTTAAATATGTCTTACTGTTAATTTGGTGTTTTTGAAGTATTACCATTATGCTTATTTGTAATTTATTTCGTTTTATTACCATCTACTATATATGTAAATTATAATATAGTATAATGGGAAAGTACATCTTTTATTTATTTTTTCCTATTATATTCCCAATATGATTACATCAACTTTCCCATTATCACCCTAAATCTTACATATAAATTAATTATTTACCAGTTGATAATCATGCATAATGTTTCTTGTTTAAATTATGCGTGTAGATTGTTTGAGGCATAAAAATATAGAGATATTTATGAAGTTTATGAATATCGTATCTAATTTAATTATATCGTTAATCATTAAATTATAAATAAATTTTTGTTTTAATTATTTAATTAAAAAAATTATAATTTGATCATTAAATTATTTAAAAAATTTTATTTAAATTATTAGATTGTTGAAATCGATGTTATAATTTATAAGCTTTCTTTGTTTGCATTGCATCTAGTCTATGAGAAGTGAAAAAATTAAAGAAATAATTTTCGATTGTGAAGACCAAGACTTGATACTTAGGCACTCAAGGATTGGTGGAATAAAAGCAGCACCCCTATTCACTGCATGGTTCACTCGCTACTTCTGAAATATTATACTGTAAAATGACTTTTAAGGCGAAAGTGGTAATTTTTCAAGAAAAGCCCCAAAGAAGGTGAAGAAGTCACAATGCATAGAGATAAATGTTTTTGAAGGTTGTTCACTAATGAAGATGATATTCCAAGGATGTATTCTAAATATGGTGCTTTTTCTTGTGGGTTGGGTTACTTTAGTTAATCTCATGTCATTGCAGACCCATTGACTTGGTCAGCTAACTACGGTGCAACTACACTCTTGTTCCAAGGCATTGCTTGTAGGCTTCTTTCACAGCCTGCGGCTTCTTCTTGCTGAGAAAGAAATTGGAATACTTATTTCTTGATACAAATAGTCAAGAAGGACAAATTGTTATCGTCTACCCTTGAAGATTTGGTTTTTGTACATTCAAGTCTTTGTTTGCTATCTTGAGAGAATGATGAGTACAAAACAGGTCCAACTTCATTTTGAGATATAGATTTGCAAATTGTCTTCTTTTTTTTTTTTATAATTAATCATATTTAAGCATATTATTAAACTATTTTTACTTTGACTTTTTAATTACAAATTAATTGGTGGAGATAATATGGATGAAGAGAATTTACTTGAAGTTGCAAATATTTCATTGAATGATCCTGAAATAGAAATTGCAACTTTCGACTTATAAGGCGAAGAAAGAAACGTGAATGATAGTGTCAAGAGAGTTGAAGCCTAAATTTGAAGAATTTTTTAAGGAATTTTTTTATGGGGATTAAAGCGGTTTTCCTTGGATATAGAAAATTTGACCATTGAATTTTATTAATTTGCAAATTCTTCCTCAATTAGTTAAAATAATGAAATTAGTTGATATTATGATGATACTAAGTAGCTGATAAACCATAATATATACATATTTTTACCCCATGCTTGGCAAATTTATGGATGATTTATCATTAGAATTGAGGAATATGATGCTCCTAATCCTTTAATTGCATGTTTTATACTTAGGTGAGCATAAGGAAGAGAAAAGAGCAAGGAAGGGGCTAAAAACAGACAAAATGTGCCCAAATTAGCATTAAAACGGCCTAAGGCATTTTCACACGGGTAAACCACATGCCCTTGTGGATTTATCAGTGTTGAACACTACCTGAGCAACCTCACACGGGCGTGTCCCTGTCGAGCCCTGCTTCAATTTCACGCAGAAAAAGTTAATTTTTGGGTATTTTGGGCATTCGAAAGTCTATAAAAACACCCTAAGGGAGAAACAAAGGGACACATAGAGTAGAAAGCAAGGAATTACTTGAAGAATGCCGATTAATTCATCTCGGAAGCAAGGATTTACATCAAGACTGAAGATCTCCCTTCAGTTTCTCTCAAAGTTTTTGGGTTCTTTATGTTTTGTTGTTTTTCCAATTTCGAAATGTTTTCCTTTATAATTATGAACTAAATCCCCTAAATTCCTGAGGGGGATGAAACCTAAGACGGATCTTGTTATTATTATCTGAATCATATGATAAATACTTGAATTTGTTCTTAATTGAGTTATTAATTCTTGTGTTAATATGTCAAGATATTAATTCAAGTCGAATGCGTTTACTCAGTGGAGCAAAAGTCCCTGTTTCAGAGTAGATCCAACACAATTAAGCAGATTTGATCGCAATCCTAGACATAGGACGACGAAAATCTGCCGAATTAGAGTCAAATCTAATAAAGGAATCCATAGATCGAGTTAATGCAACACTAGGGGTTTTAATTAGAAAGAAATTTCAATTAATCAACCTAGGCTTAGTTGTTCTTAGTCTTGAAAGAGATATTAACATAAATTAGGGATTTCTATGGATCAAGTCAAGTGAATAAATCGTCTAGTTCAGAGTCTAATAGCAAGTGAAGTCTAGGTGGATTCTTCCTTGGGTATTACATTTATCAATCAGTTTTCCAAAAGTATTTTTCCCAATTTACTCTCTGTCGCGTTTTAGTTTAGTTTAATTCCCTTTTATTTCTAAGCTAGATAATAGAAAGAAAGTTATTACTAGTACTTTTAGTTCCTGTGGGTTCGAGATTCCAGTCTTGCCACTAAACTATACTACTGTTCGATAGGTGTGCTTGCCTTTATTGTGATAATAGTTAGTTTTTAGGTACGATCATATTACTTGACCATCATAAATATCACACATCAAGTTTTTGGAATGTTCCTAATATTTTAGTTCCCCGGCAACGGCGCCAAAAACTTGATGTGTGATATTTATGATGGTCAAGTAATATGATCGTACCTAAAAACTAACTATTATCACAATAAAGGCAAGCACACTTATCGAACAGTAGTATAGTTTAGTGGCAAGACCGGAATGTCGAACCCACAGGAACTAAAAGTACTAGTAATAACTTTCTTTCTATTATCTAGCCTAGAAATAAAGGGGAATTGTTTTAAACTAAAATCTAAACTAAACTAAAACGCGACAGAGGGTAAATTAGGGATAATACTTCTGGAAAACTGATTGATAAAGACAATACCTAAGGAAGAATCCACCTAGACTCCACTTGTTATTAAACTCTGAACTAGACGATTTATTCACTTGACTTGATCTGTAGAAATCCCTAATTTATATTAATATCTCTTTCAAGACTAAGAACAACTAACCCTAGGTTGATTAATTGAAATTTCTTTCTAATTAAAACCCCTAGTGTTGCATTAACTCGATCTATGAATTCCCTTATTAGATTTGACTCTAATCCGACAGATTTTCGTTGTCCTATGTCTAGGATTGCGATCAACTCTGCTTAATTGTGTTGAATCTACTCTTAAACAGGGACTTTTGCTCCACTGAATAAGCACATTCGACTTGAATTAATATCGTGAAATATTAACACAAGAATTAATAACACAATTAAGAACAAATTAAAGTATTTATCATATAATTCAGATAATAATAACAAGATTCATCTTAAATTTCATTCCCTTCAGGTATTTAAGGGAATTAATTCATAGTTATAAAAAAAAAAAAACATCTCAAAGTTGGGAAAACAACAAAACATAAAGAACCCAAAAACTTCGAGAGAAATTGAAGGGAGATCTTCAGTCTTGATGTAAATCCTTGCTTCCGAGATGAACCAATTGACGTTCTTCGAGTAATCCCTTGCTTTTTACTCTATTTGTCTTTTGTTCCTCCCTTAGGGTGTTTTTATAGACTTTGGAATGTCCAAAATACCCAAAAATTAGCTTTTTCCGCGTGAAATTGAAGCAGGGCTCGACAGGGACATGCCCGTGTGAAGTTGCTCAGGCTCTGTGTTCAACACTGATAAATCCACACGGGCGTGTGGTTTACCCGTGTGAAAATGCCTTAGGCCATGTTGATGCTAATTTGGGCCTATTTTGTTTGTTTTTGGCTCGTTCCTTGCTCTTTTCTCTTCCTTATGCTCACCTAAGCATAAAATATAAAATTAAAGGATTAGAAACATCATATTCTTCAATTTTAATGATAAATCATTCATAAATGTGCCAAGCATGGGGTAAAAATATGTATATATTATGGTTTATCAAATACTCCCACACTTAAGCCTTTGCTTGTCCTCAAGCAAAATCCTTAACTTACAATCAAAATTTGTTCCTCTCAACTTATAATTCCTATCAATAATGTTTTGAACTAATTCACGAGTAATTATACATTGAGAATTCAAATAAAAAAGCATCAAAGTCTCAAACAATCTAAGTTGATTATTTTATCACAGAGGGATGGGGTTTCTCTCGCTTTTGGCATAGCGGGCCCCCAGCGGGCGACCCGCACGACGGGCTATTAGCTCAGTGGTAGAGCGCGCCCCTGATAATTGCGTTGTTGTGCCTAGGCTGTGAGGGCTCTCAGCCACATGGATAGTTCAATGTGCTCATCAGCGCCTGACCCTGAGATGTGGATCATCCAAGGCACATTAGCATAGCGTACTTCTCCTGTTCGAACCGGGGTTTGAAACCAAACTTCTCCTCAGGAGGATAGATGGGGCGATTCAGGTGAGATCCAATGTAGCACAGCCGTGACGGCAAGGGGTTCTCTGTCCCTGCGGGGATCGAGTGACAGAAGTTTTGAGAATTCAAGAGAAGGTCACGACGAGATGAGCCGTTTATCATTACGATAGGTGTCAAGTGGAAGTGCAGTGATGTATGCAGCTGAGGCATCCTAACAGACCGGTAGACTTGAACCTTGTTCCTATATGACCCGATAGGTATCACCCCTTATTTAAGTAATCACCTTTAATTTAAAACTTAACAAGAGTTGACATCCTCACTAAAGGTTCACTCAGATCACTCAAAGTATTTAGGGTTTAGAAATTAAGCACTCACTAGTCATCATAAAAAGTTATTACCATAGGCTTGTATGAAAATCAAATCTCCACCACTAATAAATTGAGATGATACACCAGTTAAAAGGTCTTTAGAGGGTTGTAACGGGGCTTTGGTTAGGGGTGTGGATAGAAGCTGAAAGAGAGGGTTAGAATCGAGATTGAACTGAAAAATTACCTAGCTAGAAAAATAACTAATACTGAAAAAATTACATCATTGAATAATTCTAGAATTGAGCTTTTCCTCATGAATAACATCGTTAAGATTTAAAAGCACATAACTTCATAATAGTATGCTAAAGTGAATTTTTTTTAAGAACAAATTCAAGGTAATTAAACTTTACTAACTAAAGAGGAGAACATAGCTAGACAATTATTCAATTCAAATCTCGACAAAGATGGGGATCAAAGTAATTAAGGGGATTTCAACAATAATGGGTTAAAGGTTAATACTGAGGGTTGATCAATGGATGGTTTGTTAGGCTCAAGGGGGTTCACTAAGGATTAATTATGAAGGTAGGCTTTTATGGAGTGAGTGAGTTTAACCTAGGTGCCTTTATCATCTCGGCATATCAAATCAATGGTGTGGTCTCAACATGTATAATCGAAACAAGTTCTAGAATAACAAATCAATATTGACACACTCACTGCAACAATAAAAATGAGCAAGAAAGGATATATGCTCTAGAGGCTCAAAATCTCACAAAAATAATGGCTTTTAACGTCAATTCTATGAATTTCAAACTTCAAGGTAATACCTAAATTTTGGGAAACGACCTAGAAAAAAATTTTAATTCTCAAAAAATTAACTTATCATGCTTGATTTTCTAATGTCTTAAAGTTCGAATAATCAAAGCATAAATACCTATGTCTTAATCCAGAACATATCAATAAAAATCATAAATAAATTAAAATTTCATTCTAATAGTAATATGAGAAAGTGACTTGAGAATAAACAAGATTCAGGGATTTTCTGATAATGAAATTAATAACCCCCACTTAAGATGTACATTGTCCTCAATGTACAAAGATAAGTAAGAATATAAGCATAAATCATAAGAGAGGGAGAGAAATGAAACTTCTTGAATTTTGGATGAATCCTTCACCGTACATAATGACACCACCTTGTAGTAAAAAGGCAGCGAATAAGATGTATGATGAACTCAGCAGAGGTGGAGGTGGGGTAGGATACTCCGGTGGTGGTAGAGGTTGGGTTCCACAATCAAGATGCCAAATGGAGATGTGATCGTCAAGTTCGGTGTTATAGTGGTTATGGTTGTGATAGAGTAGGACATGGCAGTCATGGAATACCTTTTCCATTAGAGTTGGATTTGGGCTCTTGAGTTTTTTGACTGCGATAACATCAATAGTGTTTTTAGGGGTATATATTAGCATGGTTACTCATGAAGAAACAGCCATAAAGATGAAATAAAATTTCAAGATAGACTAATATAGTTTTGTAGGACATAAAAATAGGAATAAAGATAAAGATAAAAAAACATAAAATTAAAAATAAAGATAAAAAGAAAAATAAAAATAAATGGATTCAAAAGTCCTCATCGTCAGACGAGTTGTGAGGTAGTGGTAGTGGGGATGTGATGTGTAGGTGTTGATAAATCTACTGTAGGGTAGCATCAATGTGATCAAATCTCTAGAAGCACTGCTGCTCAAATCTAGTGAGATGCTCAGAGATGTCAATGAGTGAAGCAGCCGCATGAACTGGTCTATGGATAGGCGGTGGCTGAGATGGTGGATCCTCATGGGGTGGAGGGACATCATCAGGAATGTCCTCTGGGTCTTCCTGCTCGGTGGACTAGACTAGACGATACTGAGGAGGATCGATCCCATGACGACGCTCGATCATCCTCATATGGAACATGCTTGAGATGTCCTGTGAGGACATCTGGCTGATGAGGGTTAGCGATGAGAACTGCACCACAGTGTTAAGAAGGCCGAAATGTTATACGAGGCACGTCACATAAGGACCGATGCAAATGGCTCATCTCCTATGTTGCTCCGTCTGGTGTCAAATGGCTAGAGCGATAAAGTAGGCTAAGTTTAAGACGTGCCTATACGCTATTCTCCATAAGAAATAGGCGTCGTGAGTGTTGATGACGCCGGTGCTCTCTCGTCGATCCGTCAAGGTATGGGCTAAAATGGTATAGATACCATAATGATAGAGAGAGGGCTGACGCCTTGGAGCAACTAGGATCATAAGTGGCTGAAGTAGGGACCAGGACCCTCCAACAGGCGGAAGGGAATAATGAATGTGGCGATGGAGATCGGATAAGTCATCGTCATCTATGAACTCCTCGGTATAAAGTTCCAGAGCGACACTAAACTCAGGCACACTGAGTTGACGTACGAGGCCACCGAGATGGAACTGAACTATGCTTGGGTCGTCGAACTGTGACATGACCGTCTGTAGGTAGAAGGTAGAATAGAACTCGAGAGTGAGCTCTAAGTATGTCGGTTCGACGATCTTAAAGAGACGCCCCCATAGATTGGTAGGGAGGAGGGCTCAAACTGCGTCGGTAAGTTAGACCTGCTCTAAGGTGGCCCAATGAATACACTGTCCTATGCCGAGGGGTCTCGCCTTAAGGATCTGAAAGAGCTCCTCCTGGGATCCTTGTGGGAACTGAAGAAGCGAATGTCGGATCTCAATGGTCGCACTCGAAGATGTAGCTCTAGGTCCCTTTCACTTTTTCGAAGCGGGGACGACGACCTTAGCTTTACCACGTGGAGGAGGTCATTATATTCCTAAAAGAAAACAACCAAGAGCAATTTAACGAATAAGCATATGCTAAAAGTTTAAATCAAATGGCTAAGCTAGAACATGAAATTAAAACAAAAGAGAATGAGATAACAAAATCAATTGGGTAATTAAAAGCAAGAAAAGAGTCTTCAAGTAAAACATCTAACAATATTATATAGATAATCCTAATGACGAAAACTAAACTAAATCAACATGTTAAGAAAATTTCATTAATGGATGAAATTAAAATGACAAAAATATTCAACCATGATTCCAAAGAAAAAAATGCAAAAATAACTAAAATAATATAGAAACAATAATAATTAAAGGAAAGAATCAAAAGAAAAAAGAGGGGAAAGGGAAATCGATGAGGAATAAGTGGTGGCCGAAGGTGCGACGGTGACGGTGGCAGTGGCTAGTAAGGACTGCGACTGGCGACGCGACTAGGGGAAGAAGTAAGAGTGTGGTTGGGTTGGTGGTTCAAGGAGGAGGGAGAGAAGGAGATCGAGGGGGTAAGTGACCGAAGTTGGAGGAGAAATAGAGAGGAGAGGGGTGGTCGGCGGGGGCGGTGGCTAGTAAAGGCTGCGGTTAGGGTTTGTAGTGGAGAAAATAATGAATAGTGATGAATAGTAAGGGGTTTAAATAGGGGATGGGGCACACAGCCTTGGCCCATGCCCGTGTGTCCTGCTTGCAGCCTGTGTGTTTCATGAGATTAGGGTTTTGGGCACGCCTGATTCTTATCCCACGCTTATGTTCTTTGGGCGTGTTGGTTCACACGGCCGTGTCCTACTTCGTTTACTTCTTCCACGCCCGTGTTCTATCTCATACTCCCGTGTTTAGGTAATCAGTATCGACCACGATCCTCGGGCACGAGAGTGTCACACACCCGTGTAATTTTCTCAGTTTCTCCCACAGGTAATGGACATGGCCGTGTCACACGCCCGTGTGATTTACTCAGGTTCGTCCACGGGCATATCACACGGCCGTGGGATTTAGTCGCATCCCGTAGTGGGAACACGACCAGGGGCACACCCGTGTGCCAGGCTATGTGGGTTAGTGAGATCTGCGTTTAAGTAATTTAATTAGTGTTTGCTAGATGCCATAAGTTGAAATCAAGAAACTTAATAATATTAGTGCTCGGGTTACCTCCCGAGAAGCGCTTATTTAGAGTCTAAGCTCGACTTTCCTCGCTCACACCTTTACTGGCGATCGTGGAGCCGAAGCTTCTCTCTATCATTCTTAAAATCCTTATCATTATAAGGTTTAAGTCGATGGCCGTTTACCTTGAAAATGCCATGGTTTGGATATGTTACATCTACTGTACCATATGGAAAGATTTTTAGCACCGTGAAGGGAGTTACTATTTATGTGTTGGACTTTGTCGTGATAGCTCGAGGATCTTCTTTGTCCAACAATACCTTGTCCCCCACCTTAAATCATTAGCCTTATGCTCGTCATGGCTTTACTTTAGTTCTGCATAGTGTATCCTAGGTTATTCTTTGTTATAGTTCAACCATTCGTCTAGTTCATCAATTTGTAGCATTCGCTCTTTATGGATTACTCCCTTGTTGTCGCATGAACTTAACTGTAGCTCATTTGTACTTTTGTGAGGAATGTCCTGCAAAGAAGGTTGAACAGTGAGATTACTCTTATTAAAAGGACTTGTAATATCATCTCTATCATTAGATATCTTAAAAGCATCACAAGCTTGAAGAGTAATTGTGTCATCGCCTACACGAAGTGTGAGTTCACCTGTGCCCACGTCAATAATAGTCCTAGCAGTTGCTAAAAAGGGCCGCCCTAAAATTAAGGATACATCGCTACCCTCATCCATGTCTAAAACAACAAAATCTACAGGGAACATAAATTTATCAATTTTAATAAGAACATCTTCAATTATACCCCCAAGAAATCTAATGGTTTTATCAGCCAATTGAATGCTCATCCTAGTTTGTTTGGGTTTCCTAAGACCTAGTTGTTTAAACATTTTATAAGGCATTACATTAATACTAGCCCCTAAATCAGCTAATGCACTATCAACCGTTAGACTACAAATTAAGCAAGGAATCGTAAAACTCCCTGGATCTTTTAGTTTGCTGGGTAGCTTGTTCTGCAAAATAGCTGAGCAAACTACATTTAATTCTATATGTGACAAGTTATCCAACTTCCGTTTGTTTGCTAAAAGCTCCTTTAAAAATTTAACTACGGTTGACATCTGTGAAATAGCTTTAAGAAACGGTAAGTTAATGTGTAATTTCTTTAAGAGTTTAAAGAATTTACCAAATTGTTAGTTTGTACGGTTCTTTATGGCTTACCTCAACCTTACCTTTACTTACCAAATCCTCTTGACTCGGTTCTGGTTTGTCTAACCTTCCTTCATTGAGTATAGTAATAACATGGAGTTGCTCCCTTGGGTTGGTTTCTGTGTTACTTGGCAAGCTACCTTGTGGTCTATTGGATATCATCTTAGCAAGTTGACCAATTTGATTTTCAAGTCCTTGAATTGAAGCTTACTGGTTCTTAAGTGTTGTTTCGGTATTCTAGAAACGGGTTTCTGACACCGATATGAATTTTTCCAACATCTCCTTAAGGTTTGGTTTCTTTTCCTGCCGATAAGGGGTGATAAACCATAATATATATATTTATCCTATGCTTGGCATATTTATGGATGATTTATCATAAGATTTTTGGAATTTGATACTCCTAATCCTTTAATTTCATGTTTTATACTTAGGTAAGCATAAGAGAATGAAAAGAACGAGAAACGGGTCAAAAACAGACCAAATAGGCCAAAATTAGAATTCAACACGGCCTGGACTTTCTAACATGGGTAGACCACACGCCCGTACGTGATACACAGAATCGAACACGGCCCAAGCAACCTCACACTGGCGTGTCACACAGGCGTGCCCTTGACGAGACCTGTTTTAATTCTAGTAAAAAAAAGGCTACTTGTGGGCTAAGAAAGGTATTTCAAAGCCTATATAAACACCCTAGGAGAGGATTTAAGGACACACGGAGTAGAAAGCAAGGAATTACTCGAAGAACACCGATTGATTCATCTCGGAAGCAAGGATTTACATCAAGACTGAAGATCTCCCTTCAATTTTGCTTGAAGTTTTTGGGTTCTTTATTTTTTGTTGTTTTCCTAACTTTGAAATGTTTTCCTTTATAATTATGAACTAAATCCCCTAAATACCTGAGGGGGATGAAACCTAAGACGGATCTTATTATTATTATTTGAATTATATGATAAATACTTGAATTTGTTCTTAATTATGTTATTAATTCTTGTGTTAATATTTCAAGGTATAAATCGTCTAGTTCAGAGTCTAATAACAAGTGAAGTCTAGGTGGATTCTTCCTTGTGTATGGCCTTTATCAATCAATTTCCCAAAACTATTTTCCCCAATTTACTCTCTGTTGCGTTTTAGTTTAGTTAGATTTTAGTTTAAAGCAATCCCCATTTATTTCTAGGCTAGATAATAGAAAAAAAGTTATTACTAGTACTTTTAGTTCTTATGGGTTCAACATTCTGGTCTTGCCACTAAACTATACTACTGTTCGATAGGTGCGCTTGCCTTTATTGTGGTAATAGTTAGTTTTTAGGTACGATCATATTACTTGACCATAATAAATATCACAACATCAAGGGGGTTACTGAAATCCCGGAGCGGGTGGTGGCCTTTGATTTCCTTGATTTCCTTGATTTCTTTGACCTTCACATGAAAATTTTGGGTGATTTCTCCGAGCTACATTATAAGTGTTACTATAAGGATTGTTTTGAGGTCAAGGATTATCACCCATAAAATTTATGTACTCGTTTTCTTTGCCATGTCCATAGGGGGAGTATTCTGGATTGCTCACACGACTTCCATTTAGGTCACACTGCATAACTGGATGTACCTGCGTAGAACCAACTAAACCATCAATCTTTTTATTCAAAAGTTCTACCTGGCTAGAAAGCATAACGACTGCATCAATATTGAAAACACCGGCGGCTTTCTATAGCTTTGTTCTCATGACTTGCCACTAATAATTATTCAGTGACATCTCTATAAATTCATAAGCCTCCTCAGGTGTCTTGTTATTGATTATTCCATCAGCAGCTACATCTATCATTTGCTTCGTTGAGAGGTTTAAACAGTTGTGGAAAGTCTGAACCTGTAGCCACAAAGGTAACCCATGTTGATGGTACCTGCTCAATAAATTCTTATATCTCTCCTATGCGTCATAAAGTGTTTCTAGATCCATCTGCACAAAAGAAGATAAGTCATTCCTCAACTTTGCCATTTTAGCCTGTGAAAAATATTTTAAAAGAAATTTTTCGGTCATTTGTTCCCAAGTAATGATGGACCCTCGCGGTAGAAAGTTAAACCACTGTTTCGCCTTGTTTCTCAGAGAAAAAGGGAAATAACCGAAGGCTAATGGCATCATCAGAAACGCCATTAATCTTAAAAGTGTCGCAGAGTTCCAAAAAGTTCGCTAAATGTGTGTTAGGATCCTCATCCTGCAAACCATCAAACTGAACAAACTGTTCAATCATCTATATAGTGTTAGGTTTTAGTTCAAAATTATTTGCAGCAATAGCAGGCCTAACAATACTAGATTCAGTACCAGCTAAATTAAGCTTAGCATAATCATACATAGTACGAGGAGCAGGATTCTGATTCACAGGGTCTACGACTACCACAGGAGGTAGTGGATTATTTTGATTTGCCTCCATCTCTTCGGTAGTGTTGGTCTCGTCCTTTTGCTCTTCCTCTATGTACTGTAGATTTTGCCTTCTTTCTCTTTAGTTTCTGCGAGTTGATGATTCTGTCTTACTATCAAAAAGCAATGGTCTTGACGGGTTCCTCCTAGTCATAAACTAGAGATACCTGTCAGAGATAGATAAAACAAAAAAAAAAATAAAAATAAAAATAAAAAATAAATTGCAATAAAAGTAAAAATGGCTAAAGTAATAAAAATCGAGTGTTCCTAATATTTTAGTTCCCTGGCAACGGCTCCAAAAACTTGATTGTGATATTTATTATGGTCAATTAATATGATCGTACCTAAAAACTAACTATTATCACAATAAAGGCAAGCGCACCTATCGAACAGTAGTAAAATTTAGTGGTAAGATTGGAATGTCGAACCCAAAGGAACTAAAAGTACTAGTAATAACTTTCTTTCTATTATCTAGCTTAGAAATAAAGAGGAATTGTTTTAAACTAAAATCTAAACTAAACTAAAATGCGACAGAGAGTAAATTGGGGAAAATACTTTTGGAAAACTGATTGATAAAGGCAATACCCAAGGAAGAATCCACCTAGACTTCACTTGTTATTAAACTCTGAACTAGACGATTTATTCACTTGACTTGATTCGTAGAAATCCCTAATTTATGTTAATATCTCTTTCAAGACTAAGAACAACTAACCCTAGGTTGATTAATTGAAATTTCTTTCTAATTAAAACCCCTAGTGTTGCATTAATTCAATCTATGAATTCCCTTATTAGATTTGACTCTAATCCGATAGATTTTCGTCATCCTATGTCTAGGATGCGATCAACTCTGCTTAATTGTGTTGAATCTACTCTTAAACAGGGACTTTTGCTCCACTAAATAAGCACATTCGACTTGAATTAATATCGTGAAATATTAACACAAGAATTAATAACACAATTAAGAACAAATTCAAGAATTTATCATAAAATTTAAATAATAATAACAAGATTCGTCTTAGGTTTTATCTCCCTCGGGTGTTTAAAGGATTTAATTCATAGTTATAAAAGAAAACATCTCAAAGTTGGGAAAACAACAAAACATAAAGAACCCAAAAACTTCGAGAGAAATTGAAGGGAGATCTTCAGTCTTGATGTAAATCCTTGCTTCCAAGATGAACCAATCGGCGTTCTTCGAGTAATTCCTTACTTTCTACTCTATGTGCCTTTTGTTCCTTCCTTAGGGTGTTTTTATAGACTTTGGAATGCCCAAAATACCCAAAAATTAACTTTTTTCCCGTGAAATTGAAGCAAGGCTCGACAAGGACACGTCCGTGTGATATGCCCGTATGAGGTTGCTCAGGCCCCGTGTTCAACACTGATAAATCCACACGGGTGTGTGGTTTACCTGTGTGAAAATGCCTTAGGCCGTGTTCATGCTAATTTAGCCATTTTGTCCGTTTTTGGCCCGCTCCTTACTCTTTTCTCTTCCTTATGCTCACCTAAGTATAAAACATGAAATTAAAGGATTAGGAGCATCATATTCCTTAATTCTAATGATAAATCATCCATAAATGTGCCAAGCATGGGGTAAAAATATGTATATATTATGGTTTATCAATAGCATAGATATTATTATGGGAAAACTGAATCGTTAAAATGATAATTTATACGACAGAAGTAAAAGATATTAATTCTATAATATTAAGCGTGGGGATGAGGTAACACGATTCAAACCAATGTCAAATGGGTGCCTAATAATAACTTCAACTACAGCTCTGTATAAGGGAAGATAAATCTTTTTGGGTTTTGGTATTTCAAATTTTGATGTGATTAATTGAAATGGTATTGTGACCTCTCCTACTATCGTGTCCACCCTTTGGAAAATGTCCAAAATTTCAAAAATTACCGTGTTATCTGTTTCCCGAGTGCAATTAACATAACCAGCAGGTCCTCCTGGTGAAAACTTATCCATTATCACTTTATTCTTTTAGGATCTTTATTTCTTTTATTATGTTTTTGTCTCCTTTTTTATCATATTCATGAAGTTCTTTATGGGTTGTGTTTTTGATATACGAAGTAAGAAACCTGATAAAATTGAAAAAGAGGCAAACTAGATATTGGCTTTTCCCATATTAGATTTGTGATTCGGGTTTTTGAAAATTTATCATTAATTTCTATTACTAATGTGCTTCAGCTGCATGTTTATTGAATAAACTTTTTTTGTTGATGAGACGAAGCAGCAAAACCACTTTCATCCACAAGGCGCCTACTACAGCATACCCCTGAATTATCTTTAGTTTTTGGAACTGCTGTTGGATTTTAACCTGTGTTGCATTTGAAACATTTTGATCATTTCTTTGTGGTTAAGTAGGATGGAACTAAAGATAGAAAATGCCACCGATACCAAGTCGAGGCTTACAATTCCAAGGGAACCTGCGCTTGAAACAGCACACAAAGCTTAAAGAATACCGTTAGTTCAGGTCACTAATTCTTTACATGTTGAGGTGTGAAGTAGAAGTGGTTGGCGACGATGAACAGAAGGTTGCATGGTGGTTTTGGGTTTTCTTTCAATGTTAGGGAGAGGTGAGAGAAAGATGACAGGAAAAAGAAAGAGAAAAAAAATTATAAAGTGAATATATATAAGAGAGAAATGATAATGTTTATCTTTTTTTTTCATATGATATTTTAATTAATTTATTTGATTTCGATAAGACTAAATCATGCTAAATAAGTTAGTCGGATTAGTTAAATTAAGAATCAATCATAATTTAAAAAGAGGGGTTAAATCAATTAAATCCCAAACCACTTAAACTGGTTGAACGGTGTAAAAAAATAGAGTAAACAGGATGATTGTATAAGATTTTCTCTATTTTTAATATATATTAATTTTATAATTTTTTTAATAATTTAATTAAATTGGAAGAATAAGGACCAATTAAATCAAAAATTGAATGTTTACCAATTGAATGTTTACAAAAATATAATTTTTTTACCATAAATGAAAATATAATTTAATCACTACTTATAAAAAAAAGGTGGCAAAATAACAATAATAAATATAATTTATATATCAATTAATCATTTAAGGCATAAATAAATGCAGGTTAAGGAAAAACAAGGCTGGATTAATTAGTAGCATATTGAATGGGAGCATGATTGAGGCGAAGACCATCTTAATCCATTCTACTTTACGTACTTTGAACAAGGTAAATAATTGGGTGGAGATAGATGTGGTCAGTGAGGTTTTCCATACACTCTTAGGCCCACATAAGCCAGTAGCCTATATCCCGCCAACATAATTGCCAAAGCAGCCACGTCCCACCACCTATTATTGTTGTCAAGGCCAAGATACTTGATTGCAGGAAAATCCATGACCTTGCAACGCCTCCCAATCTCGCATTCATACACCTCATTCACTGAGTACTGCACCCCCACCAGAAGCTTATAGCAGTAGTGACTAAAGGAAATGTATTTCAACCAAGCTATGAAAGCAGGCATGTGGTGAATGTAGTATCCGCCCACTAGTAAAAATACCAGCATCGTCACAGAAGCCAAGGTTGTAGCCTGTTTTACGTCCATTAGAATGGCTCCCAGTGCCAGTCCTAGTCCTTGAGAGACCAGCACGTTCAAGTGTACAATTAAGAGGGTGAGTATAAATGTTACTAGTGAAGGCTTGAGGCCTCCCATCCAATATGTGACGGTTACAAATATGGTAGGCAGAACAAGCTCCATTGGCAGGTCACCTGTTGTTCGGGCAACGTAATATGAGGACAGACGGTACATCCCTGAGGATCCTTCTTTGATTAACATTGGCCGCTCTTGTGGGAATGCGAAAATGGCATTGAAGAGAGGGAAAAAACCCCAGAATATTGAAAAGAAAAACAGAAGCCCCACCTGCAAAAAAAAAAATATTGATTAATATTCTGTCATCATCAGTCAATCAAAATTGAACTAATTTTTATACTCTTGTTGGAATTCGAGGTCATGGCATTGATACCTGGTCTTGTATGTGGGAAGTATCAGAATGCCACCAGAGGAGGCCTGAAAGTATTGAAACCGACATGACTTGAAATATTCTTAGGCCTGAATAGGATTCATGCTTCCTCTCCTGTACACCCCTTCTCACTAATACCTTGAATTGTTCCCACCAGCTGCTGTTCCATTCAACCTCACCACCCCCTGCATGCGTACACACAAACTAATCTCGTCATCACTGCAAATACTTGTACTTTAATTAATTTAAACCTGTGCGGGACAAGAGACCATTAATGATTTTTTTAACTTACTTGATTTTGATGGTGTAACTGTTGAAAAAGTCGAATCTTGTAAGTCTTGATTGATATCAGCCTTCAAGATAGGGTATATATTCTTCTTATAAGAAGATATTAGGTACTGTTTAGTGGATTTATGATCATCAGGGTTGTCTACTCTGCCATGAAACTCTAGTTGCTCTTCCGGTTTTACATCAGGGGCTATACCTGCTCCCGCAAAATAGCAATTAGACCATGTGAAATTTTAACTGCTTGTACCATTTAAGCTAAGCAATGACCAAGTGGGGAGGGGCCAAAAAGATGATAAAATTATTAGAATTTACAAATCAAGAGGATGGTGGAGCTCCAATTATCAATAAAGTATTGGAGTAAAAAAGAAACAAAAATAAAATCCAGAATTAATTACTTGACTACCTTTTTGTCTTCTTAAAATCATTGACCTTTACTTCTATGAATGATTTAATTAGAGTTGGACTACATGGCCCAAGGGAGCCTATTAACTCAAGGAAAACGTACGTGTAAATGGATTGAATTCCTGTATGCAACATTGATATAGTTGTATTGTCAATTCTGAGATAGTTATACTCATATAGGCAGCATGATACAGACTTTTATTAATAATATATATACCATGCATGTCAGGCTGCAGCATGAATCAGTGAGTCCAAATAAGTTGATGTTATTATTTGACTTAATTTCTGTTATCTATTAAAAATAAGAAGAAAAGAAAATGTAGGGAGGCTTGCTTACCATTAGCCAGATCAAGGAGAAAATCAGCAGGGTTCACAAATTTGAAACTGGGTGAGAAACCAATCGAACTGAAATAGTCCATGGCCTGATCCGCCTTACCGCAATAAATCGGATACCCATCAGAAAGCACCAGCACTTTATCAAACATCCTGTACAACCCACTTGAAGGTTGGTGAATGGTGGTGATGACAGTCCGGCCACCGCGTGCTAAGCCGCGTAAGGTAACCATAATTCGGTGTGCTGTGGTGGAGTCGAGTCCTGAAGTGGGCTCATCCAGCATCAACAAACTGGGGTTCACTAACATCTCCAGGCCAACACTAACCCGTTTACGTTCCCCACCCGACACCCCCCGAAGAAGAGGCCCACCCACAACATTGTTCCTACATCCTGCTAAGCCGAGTTCCCCTAAAATCAGTTCAGCTTGCTCAATCTTTTCTTGTGTAGTCAGCTTTTTTGGTAATTTCAACAGAGCAGCGTAAGCCAGCGTTTCCAACACAGTGAGGTGGGGATACAGCACATCATCTTGAGACACAAATCCTGTTTTGCGCTTCATGGAGCTGGAAAATGGTCGCCCATTGTAGGTTATGGTGCCCGACAACTTTCCAGTTAAACGACCTCCAAGAGCAGTGAGGAGGGTGGTTTTACCACTACCAGAGGGGCCAAGCATTGCCAGTAGCTGGCCAGGTCGAACGACACCGCTAACCCCGTTCAGTACATTTGTTCTCTGTTTGGGTTTATACGAGGAGAAACAACTTGCGCTTGTGACACTGGAATGGATGGTGTATGCCACTTCTTCAAACTGCAACCGCCGTAAATAACAACTTTATGGATCAAAATTATAATACATGTATAACTATTTATCTACTTAATTCAGTATTAGCCAAACAAATGTGCAAGATATGTAGTGGAGAATAAAGAACCTTGAGAGTTACAGGACGTAAAGATTGACACGAAACTGAAAATGGAAGTGGAGTTAGCGTGTCCTGTTGGGATGGGATGGGATGCTGCGGAGAACACGGGACGACGTTGGTGGATGAAGAAGCCGATGGCTGAGCGTGAACAGAAATGAAATTCTCCGTCATCCGGCTGGTTGTGAGCATGATGGTGGCAGGAGTATTATGGGTGGTGATATTGCTACTGTCTTGCTGAGGGGGCATCATTTTATTTGATTTCAGTAAGAGAGCCAAATTTAGCAGACGAAGATGGGATGGGAGGTGAGATATATATATATATATACACACACACAGAGACTAATACTGGCGATGGAGGGAGAATTAGAAAGGGGGTTGGAAATTTAGAATGGATGATGGATTTACGATATACTTGTTAAGATCTATATATTAGGCCAGGAGATGTATGGATTTTGCTGCAAAGTCCTTTCCGGTTCCCATTTGTCTACGTGTTTGGACGACATTAATTAATTATTTCAAATTATATATATGTCATCAACTTAGATATTATAAAAAAGTCATCCGATACTTAAAATTTCTTTCAGTAAATCATATCGGAGAAGATATTGTCGTAAGAGGTAGATACTAATACACCGTCTTTTGAGGATTATATCTATCTATACTAAATATAATATTTTTAATTGAGCTAGTATCATGAATAAAAATATTTATATCTTATATTTTTTATAACAAGCTATAATACTAGAATTTAAACGATAGATCTTAAGGTAAAAAAGCCTCCACCACTGCTCTAAAAAAATACTTTTTGCGGTTGCGACATAATTTGATAGGAAAAAAAATATATTAAATATTATTATAATAGTGTATTTATCTTTTCACATTTTTATATAAAAATTGTACACGAAATTTATATTACTAAAAATTTTATCACACGTATATGCCTGTAAAAATCACATATTTAAAATACAGAGGCATGTTTAAAAATAATAGACAATAAATTATAAAACATATGGTTTGGAATTATACATAAAATTACATCAAATTAAAAATACTAAATGAATATAATTGTTTCTTATGATGTTGTCATCAATCTTGTGTTGATGCCAAGTTAATATACGGCATCATTTCAATTAATAATATTATTAATATATGCAAATATATAATAAATGTACCTATTAAAGTTTCATATAAAAGTATTAAAAAAAATAAGTTTCATATAAAAATTAAAAATCAAATGAAATTATGATTGAAATGAAAAAAATATGAGAATTTGTAAAATTATACAAAATTTTCAAATATATTTTATATTTAAATGGTTTATATAGATTTTATGTAAAAATATAATATTTTTTATTTTCAATAAAAAAAATTTTTTAATTAGTGAATTAATATACTGTTGATTCCTTGCTCTAATTCAATGAAAAACATAAACAAATGTTCCTATATAATTTGCAAGTGACGTAAAATTTAATTAATCTTTGACTAGTGGTAGAATCAGAAAATTTTGAAAATTAACTTAAATTTTTATATTTTTAGGAGGTTAAATATAATTTTTACTATTATTAATTTAAAATTTAATAAATTATAAAAAATTTAAATAAAAAAATTTTTATTTTAGAATGACTAATGCCTCTACAAACCCCTTAACTCCGCCACTTTCTTTGACAATCATCGATTAATCAAAATAAAGTGAAGCTTAACTTTGAGATCTCTTAGTGGATATAGGTAAGCGCTAGCTTTTCACCAACATGCCCCTGTACATATGTTTATGTTTTCCAGTTTTTGGAGTTAAATGCATCATACATCTTAAAATTATATATTCCTTCTAAATTTTAAAACATTATAATTACATCTTTAAACTAAAATCGTTAATTTAATCATTAAATAAAATGATAAATCATATGTTGTATAGTTTAAAATGAAAAATTTAAAGAAAAATGAATGTTATAATATACGTTTTGAGATTGTCTCTTTATTTTTTATTTTAATTTTTAAAATTTATGTAGTAACATTTTAAACTATGTCAGGTAAGATTTAAAATATTATTTAACAATTTTAATGATAGAAATACATTATTAATATAACATATATATAGCTTAAAGATGTAATTAAAATATTTTAAAATTTAGTGACTAATTTAAAATAAAACTCATAGTTTAACTCTTATAAATAACTAATACCCTACTTTCAAATTTGAGTCCTATTCAATGGAAAAAAAATATACAAGACGTAGGGCTGGATTTATTGGTGTGGTTTTAGATCGAGGCAAATCATCAAGCGAACCTTTTTCCTTTAAACATTTATAGAAATCGATCAAGATAAATATAATCCATAATATTCCCAGCTGTAAAAATATTGGAGAGGATTTTAAAAGAATTGTTTTCTATAAGCTGTAAAATAAATATGAAAAAAATAAAATAATCATGAAAATTTAACTTTAAGATTCATAGAGATTGAACTATTTGATCGAGTCGAGTTAAATCGCGTCAAAAAATTTCGAGTTAGTCGAGTTGACGAATCTTATTTTAGCAACCGAACTCAATTTGAATTTTTTTCAAATCAAATCGAGTCAAAAAATTCCGAGTCAAGTCGAATCGAGTTAACGAATCCTATTATTTATACTCAATGGTGCGTTTACATGGACCGATAATTTAACTAGTAGACGAAGTATAAGATTATTTAACTATATAAACAAATATAATGGTTTTTACTTAATGAGTAAACATTTATCAAAACGACGTAATTTTGCCTTTTAACTTAATGGTTTTGACTTTTAACTCAAAATGATGTAATTTTGCCTTTTCTTATTCGGATTTTTAGATAACTCGAATTGTGTAATTCATATTCGAGTTAAACTGAAAAACTTAATTTTTTATTCGAGTTTATCCGAATAACTTGATTAACTCAAATAACTCGAACTATTTAACTCAAATTTTAAAATTTTTTATCGAATTTTTCAAATCGAATTAGATTTTACTCTAACTTCATCACTCAAATTGAAAACATGTTATTTTATATTTTTTATTAGATAACTCTATGTTTTTTTTTTTTTTGAAAAAGATCTAACTAGATTTTATTTAATAACCAAAATTACAACGTATGGCAAAAGTCCATTAAATCAACCTAGTACTAGAAAGAAATAAGCCTACTATAAACCGGCCTTAGTTAACAAAATGGCCCATATCGTTCAAAAGGAACTAAACAAACTACAAAATTAAAAACGAATCATATCCTAATCAAATCAAACAGTTGGATATCAATAACCATTGTCATGTCACATCACCGACCCAACCATTAATGATAGCAGTTTCCAACACATAACTTTTGAATTTCTGCTACACCTTTCAATCAGTTCTCATTTCCTTCTTCTCAATCCGAAAGCCTTGGCCGACTGTTCTCCCAAGCTTGGCGAATGTAATCCTGAACGCCTCTTTCCAGGTAAAAGCCTTCTTCTCTCATCAGAGTCTTCTTAGCAATGTCATGAGCATTTGTGTTTTTTTATTTAGGAATAAAATGGAATCCTATCTCCTGAAATTTGTCTTTCTTCCTTTAAATGTCTCTGATTAGTGCTCCAATGGTCGATTTATCTATATCTATTTTCTGGCATTTCTTGATTACTATTTTTGAATCTCCCAAAATCTTCAATTTGTTTATTCCCAAATCTATACCTAACTTTATGGCATCTAACGCTGCATGCGCCTTTGCCGCAAACAGAGTTACGACATCGGTGTGAATGATCGACTTAGATGCTAAGATTCCTCCCCTCTCATCTCGTACCAGCAAGCCTGAAGTCACTTTAAAAGCTTGTTGATTAAATGCTGCATCGAAATGTATTGTGACTCATCCACTTCGACATTCCTGTTGGAGACCTTCCTCAGGCTGAAAGATACATTTTTTATTCTTTATTCTATCCCATTCTGAAATATAACTTTTTATTTGCTTTGCTATATCTTTTCCTGATACTGTTTTTCTTTCATATAAAACTAAATTTCTATTGAACCAAATAAGCCAGAGACTACAACAAAAAAGTCAAATATGTTCAGTTGTCCCCTGTCGGAAGACCCAGGTAAGCCATCCCCATACATCTTCAATATCAGTATTTAAAACCCATGAAAAACATAAATAATTCCAAACCTCTGCTGTTGTAGGACGAAAAATATGGAGACTGTTCTCCTCATTTTGATGACACCGAGGACATCGAATATCTGCTACCACCTTCTTAAGTTTGAGATTAACTAGAGACGGAATAAGATTCCAGGAGATTCTCTAGACCATAACTTTAGCTTTTGATGGGATGTAAATTTTTCGAAGTTTTTTGTAAAAGTATTTAGTTTCGATCTGCAAATTAAAACTACTAGGATTCGAGTTAGACTCCTATAATAGTTTATAGGTGCAACTGACTGAAAATTCACTGGACAATTCACCACGCCAAACTTGAAAATCTTCATGTGCTATTCTTGTCAGTGGGATCTGTAGAATTTTAATTGCTACATCCGTACCGAAGGTATTCATAATAATAGTAGTATTCCAAGACCTATTTGAATTCTCTATTAAGTCTGATACTAACTTGATGTTTGATGAACTATAAATGTAACATATTTCCAACCCATGCTTGGCATATTTTTGGATGATGTACCTTATTATTTAACGAATTTGATGCTCCTAATCCTTTAATTTCATGTTTTATGCTTAGATGAACATAAGAAAGTGAAAAGAGCAAGAAATAGGCCAAAAACAGACAAAATGGGCTAAAATCAGCATTCAACACGATCTAGACACTTCCACACGGGTTATCCACATGCCCGTGTGTGACATAAAGGCAGGCCACACGCTCGTGTGTCAAGGCTGTGTCGATTTAAAACATACTTAGTATTGCACACGGCCTGACCCTTCGCACACGGGCAAACCACACGCCCGTGTCCCTGTCGAGCCATGTTTCAATTATACTCGAAAAAGGCTAATTTTTAGGTATTTTGGGCATTCCAAAGTCTATTTAAACACACTAGGAGAGGATTAAAGAAGACACACAAAGCAGAAAGCAATGAATTACTCGAAGAAAGCTAATTAATTCATCTTAGAAACAGGATCTCCATCAAGACTGAAGATCTCCTTTCAATTTCCCTCAAAGTTTTTAGGTTCTTTATGTTTTGTTGTTTTCCAATATTTGAGATGTTTTTCTTTATAAACATGAACTAAATCCCCTAAACACCTAAGGGGGATGAAACCTAAGACGGGTCTTGTTATTAATTTCTGAGTTATATGATAAATACTTGATTTGTTCTTAATTATGTTTATTAATTCTTGTGTTAATATTTCAAGATATTAATTCGAGTTGAATGTGCTTATTCAGTGGAGCAAAAGTCCCTGTCTAAGAGTAAATCCAACATAATTAAGCGGAGTTGATTGCAATCCTAGAGATAGGATGACGAAAATCTATTAGATTAGAGTCAAATCTAATAGGGAAATCCATAGATCGAGTTAATGCAACAATAAATGTTTTAATTAGAAAGAAATTTCAATTAATCAACCTAGAGTTAGTTGTTTTTAGTCTCGAAAGAGATATTAACATAAATTAGGAATTTCTACGAATCACCTTTGAGTCCATTTATTTTTCTTATTTTTATTTTTCTTTCTTTTTATTTTTTATTTTTCTTTATTTCTTATGTTTTTAATTTTCCTTTAAAGATTTGTCATTTATATTTAGAACTATGTTTACCTTTATGGTTCTTATCGAGTAATGCTTTAATTCTCATCCACAGTTGTGTTTATTTTCTTAAACAACTCAGGATTATGCATTTCATTAGCATTCTCTCAAATTTCGCTCTCACTACTTCAAGGATTTCATCCAAAATTCAGGGGACTTTCGGTTTTCTCCCTCTCTTATGATTTATGCTTATATTCTTATTATTTATCTTTGTACATTGAAGACAATGTACATCTTAAATGTGGGAAGCCTATTTATATCATTATCAGAAAATCCCTGAATTTTGTCTTGTTCTCAAGTAACTCTCTCATATTACCATTAGAATGAATTTTGATTGATTTATGATTTTTATTGATATGTCTTGAATTAAATCATAGGTATTTATGCATTGATTATTTAAACTTTAAGACATTAGAGAATCAAGCATGATAAGTTAGTTTTTGAGAATTAAAAAAAATCTCTAGGTTGTTTCCTTAAATTTAGGTATTATCTTAAAATTTGAAATTCACGGGATTAACATTAAAAGCCATAATTTTTGTGAGATTTTGAGCCTTTAGAGCATATACTCTTTCTTGCTCACTTTTATTGTTGCTTATGAGTGTGTCAATACGGATTTGTTATTCTAGAACTTGCTTCGATTATACATGTCAAGACCACACCATTGATTTGACATACCGAGATGATAAAGGCACTTAGGTTTTAACCCACTCACTCCATAAAAAGTCTACCCTCATGATTAACCCTTAGTGAACCCCCTTGAGCCTAACAAACCATTTATTGACTTACCCTTAATATTAACCCATAAACCTGTTTTTGATTCCTCAAGAATTTCTCTTATTTACTTTGATCCTTATTTTGTCAAGATTTGATTTGAATAAATTGCCTAGCTATGTTTTCTTTTTAGTTAGTAAATTTTTATTAAAATACATGATTTGTTCCTTAAAAAAAATTTTACAAAGTTATTTCAGTGTTCAATTGTCGTTTAGCATATTATTTATTACGAAGTTGTATAATGCTTGAACTTGAACAATGTTATTCATGAGGAAAAGCTCAATTCTAGGATTATTTATTCAGGAATGTAATTTCTCAGTATTAGTTATTCTTCTAGTTAGGTAATTTTTCAGTTCAATCTCGATTCTAACATTCTTTTTCAGCTTGTGCCCACAACCCTAACCAAAGCCCTATTACAACCCTTTAAAGACCTTTTGATCAGTGCATCATCTTAATTTATAGTGGTGGAGATTTGATTTTCATGCAACCCTATGGTAATAACTTTTCATGTTGACTATTGAGTGCTTAATTGTTGAACCTTAAACACCTTGAGTGATTTGAGTGAAGATGTCAACTCTGTGTGATTTTGAATTAAATGTAATTACTTAGATAAGGAGAGACACTTATGTTTTTGTAATAAAATGCTCAACTTGGATTGTTTGAGATTTTGATAATCTTTTAGTTGAATTCTCAATGTAGGATTACTTGTGGATTATTTTGAAACACTACTGATAAGAATTATAAATTGATAAGAATTTATTTTGATTGTGAGTTGAGGATTTTGCTTGAGGACAAACAAATGCTTAAGTGTGGGGATATTTGATGAACTATAAATGTAACATATTTTTAACCCATGCTTCGTGTATTTTTGGATGATGTACCTTATTATTTAACGAATTTGATGCTCCTAATCTTTTAATTTCATGTTTTATGCTTAGGTGAGCATAAGAAAGTGAAAAGAGCAAGAAACGGGCCAAAAACAGACAAAATAGGCTAAAATCAGCATTCAACACGACCTAGACACTTCCACACGGGTTATCCACACGCCTGTGCCACACGCCTGTATGTCAAGGTCGTGTCGACTTAAAACATCTTAGTATTGCACACAGCCTGACCCTTCGCACATGGGCAGATCACACGCTCGTGTTCCTGTCGAGCCCTGTTTCAATTCTACTTGGAAAAGGCTAATTTTTAGGTATTTTGGGCATTCTAAAGTCTATTTAAACACACTAGGAGTGGATTAAAGAAGACACACAGAGCAGAAAGCAATGAATTACTCGAAGAAAGCCGATTGATTCATCTCAGAAGTAAGATCTCCATCAAGACTGAAGATCTCCCTTCAATTTCCCTTGAAGTTTTGGGTTCCTTATGTTTTGTTGTTTTCCAATATTTGAGATGTTTTTCTTTATGAACATGAACTAAATCCCTAAATACCTAAGGGGGATGAAACCTAAGACGTGTCTTGTTATTAATTTCTGAGTTATATGATAAATACTTGATTTGTTCTTAATTATGTTTACTAATTCTTGTGTTAATATTTCAGGATATTAATTCAAGTTGAATGTGCTTATTCAGTGGAGCAAAAGTCCCTGTCTAAGAGTAGATCCAACATAATTAAGTGGAGTTGATTGCAATCCTAAAGATAGGACGACGAAAATCTGCCGGATCAGAGTCAAATCTAATAGGGAAATCCATAGATCGAGTTAATGCAACAATAGAGGTTTTAATTAGAAAGATGTTTATTGAAAGTCCATGGAGACCCCTTAACAACTCTATCCATATCCATGACATGAAAAAATTGAAATAAATACCTCATTTCTCCCAGATCTCTAATTTGGACACCCTGAATAGGATGCCATAAGTTAGCCATAGTGCTTTTCATTGCTTGAAAGTGTATAATACTGGCTGTTAAAAAACAACCCACCAACCTAAAGACTCCCTCTTCTCTCTCTAGATCTGGAATTGCTTGAATTTGCAAAATTACTTCTTCTTCTTCATTCAGGGTTAAACCAGCAAAATCAGATTCCATGGATGCCGATTAAGCAGAAATAAAATTTTTAATAAAATAAAAAAGATGCTGCCGCCAACAAAGAAGTCACAAAACAAAAAAACCTAAAGCTTGCTAGAGAGAGCAAACAGTTTCATGCTAGGGTAGCAGACTTGAATCAGGGTTTTAATCAGATAACTCTGTTTTTGGATGAATCTTTGAAGTTGATAAAATTAATGCTGCTTACAAGGACAAAAAAAAAGATGTTTTTGTAGAAAAAAAAATCTCTTTAGAAGAGAATAATATATATTTTTGATTGGAGGAATCATCTTTTTTTTTTAAATCTTTTTATCTTTTATTATATATTTAACAATAAATGGGTATGAACGTGTTTGGAGAGGGAAAAAAATTGTATAAAATAAAAATATTATCACTTTCTAATAGTTTAATGTCAAATCAGTAATTTTATCCTAAATTTTAGAATTTTTATTTGAATTTAATTTTTTTTAAAATAGAAATACTGAAATTCAAGATAAAAATATTAATGTAACATTAAACTATTAAAAAATACAATAACATGATATCTCTATTTTATATAATATTTTCCCGTTTGAAAAATGCAATGGAAGAGAACCCAACCAACCTACTTTATTTTCTATTTCTATCTTCGGGTTTCATGGACAGAGAAATTAAAATAAAACATAGGGGTCATGCTTGAGGCAGGCAGGAAGTATCCATTATATATGTGTAGAGAGCGATTGCATCACTTTCTTCTTTTTAATTTCTCTTAAGGGATGGAGTGTTTGGGTAAAGAAGAAAAAGTTAAAGTGCTAGGGTTTTCTGCATCTGCCTCTTCCTCTTCCTCATGACATGCCCTTTAGTTTCTTTTTAGCTGTCACCCTCCCATTCAAAGTATATAAACGTAAGTGGGTTGGTTCTTGAGATGGTGTCTTCACTCGATTTATAATTATAAAAAGCTAAAAAAGACCCTGCCTTCCAAACATCTTTCTATTTGTGTTTTCTATCTATTTTTCTACCACAATTTCATCTTTTAACAGTTACAAATAAAAAATTATAAGTTTTAATCCAATTGGGTTGAGTATTGTTGTCCTTATAGATAGATGTGAGTTCGACGCATTATCCTCCTATTTATAGGTTGAGGAAAGGCTATGAATAGTTTTAAGCATTGTATCAAAATGAGTAGATATTATCAATACGAGAACTCTTATAAATATGAAACATTTTTCATTTATAACATATACCAAGACACACCAAAAACTTAAAAACAATTTTTTTTTCTCATCTATTTGTTAATAGTCCTAGATTATTCTATAGAGAATTATTGTAAAGATTCTTTATAGAATTTGATAATCTTGTTATGTGCTTAATGGGTTGCTTTTGTCAATGTAAAATATAAATAATCATTAGATTTTATTGTATCACCAAAGTTCATTTGTCGGTAACTCTTTTGCTAATCAAAATATATATGAGATGAATAGAATCTTAAAAAAATGACATGATTATAGGCTTTAAAGTCTTCAATTAATCTCTCATAAACTTGTTTTATCCCCGGCACCAACACTAAAATTATAAGAATGACAAATATCTTCGGTTAACGTTTTTAATTTTGATGACGTGGCAAACACATGGATTGTCACGTAGATGACACACCAGCATTTAATTAATTTTTTAAAATTTTAAAAATTAAGTAAATATTAATATGTCATTCATGTGACAATCAACACGTATGTATCGTCAACAAAGTTAAAAAATATCAATTTTTATATTTATTTTGGGTAATTTGACCAAAAAAAACACAAGTTTAAGGCTAAAAAATGCGAAAAATTAAATAGAGGACTAAAATGACTTTTTTCGTAAAGTTAGGTCGCCTCTTTTGCCTTTTTTAAAATGAAAATTCTACTTGAGGAATTTAAATTATTCTAAATTAATTGTTGGACAATATTAAATGTAAGTCGATTAATTTTTTTAATAATCTCATTATAAGTTTATATATGTTATTTTTAACATAATGTTTAGAATTACTTATAGTCCTTCCCCAATGTCTTCGTGCATTGATAACAATGTCCATATCAATCAAACTAAGACTTAATGTGCAGTGAATTAAAATTAAATAAATATCTAATATATGATTCATTAAAGTGAAAGTGTAATGTTTAATTAAAACTAAGCCACCACTTAGCGCATATTGGATATGCGGCACACAGAGAGTATTTTTAGCCCAAATGATAGTTAAATGGATGATATAAATGCGGTGTATTTGTATGAGTGAAAAATACACCAAACGGCAACTCGTTGGCAATATTCTTCTTCTTGAGAGTTGGTTCTTGTCGATCAATTGAAGGAAAACTTAAATTGAATCAACCAAAATTGATTATATATATATTGGATAGGAGAGATTTTCTATTCGACTAAACATATGCTACTTGCATTTGGTTTTTTTTTTTTTTTTTTTTTTTTTTTTCACTTTGGATAGGATCTTTAAGTGATACAATAGGAAGAAAAATTATGAAATTTGAATCTTTCATTGAAGACTGTAAGTCTTCTTGCTAGCGCTGGAGAAACTCTGAAGTCTTTGGACGATGTTGGCTCTCATTCACGTGTACTATCATTAGAGGCAAAACATTTAAGTTGATCGTGATCTTTTAGTATTTTGAAAATTGTATTGGATTGATAATCATCTCTAAAGACTTGTAAGTAATCAGATTACTAAGTTAAATGTTAATATTCAAATTTAAAATATTTATTTTAATATATAAATTATTCTGGGTTGTCTGTATAAAAGATGCCAATCAATTTTATTGTGAATAATTTTGCTGCATAATGTATTAATGTTAAAACTTTGTTACAAGAGTAAATCTATAACCAAGAACATGAAAATATGTATGTTTTTAAAAAATCCTAAATTACATACTAGCTAAGCCTTTACTTATCGTTTGCGATTTTCAACTATTTCTCACTAGGTTGTAGAATTCATCCAAATTCATTAAATTCCATCATAATTAAATACAAACAAATAAATAAATTGGACCAATCAACATAAAACTCGAACACCTACATTTTATAATATTTTTCATATATTTACTTGTAGATATGTATAAATAAATTTAGCACAAAAATTATATATTTCAACAATTTAATTTGGATTTCGACCTTTGTTAAAGAATGCTTAGATGATAGTAAGATAATTTTGTGTTTTTAATGTATCTATTTTTGGCTAATTTTTTAATAGAATACTACTGAACTTATAATTTCTTGTTTAAATCTTATCGGAGATAAAATTGGAGTGTCAAAATTTAAAATCAAGCAAAATAAACTAAATCGGAACAAGAAACAATAAAAGAAGCTGAATTAGAAAAATTACAGAAGTAATGGCTTATGAAATCAGATTTTTAAAATTATCAAATTCTATAAATAAGAAAAATCTAATTTTAGTTAGCATAATCTTAGAGGAATATGTTGATTTTAGTTGGTTGATTCATGCTAAATATAATACTTGAAAAGTGTATAAATACTTATATTAGTGGCTTGAAAAAATACACTTGAATTTACACTTAAACTTCAATTGAATATATTTATTTTCCTTTGTCCTTTCCACTCGTCTATAGCGGGGCAAAGCTTATTGCCAATTTCTTTCTTTTTCTTATTTTTGACTCAATTGTACTTTTAAGTCACTTCCTTCTTCCATCTATCATTATTACACTTAAACTTATTCTAATATTTCATCAAGTATGATTAGTCTCATACTCAACTAGAATCCTTTTAGTTACCTAAACTGGAAAATTAGGGATCCCAATATTTGTGGAATTAATCCTATTACTCTATATTATTTATTCAATTAAAACATAAGAAATTATATTTAGTGATTCCGACACTCATCATTAGACAACATAAATGCAATTATTCACACATATAAAATACTATATTTAATTCTAACCAACCTACTCAAATTAAATCAAGTAGTCTGGTTGAGACTTTATACTGATGTAAGGATAAGGAAATCAATTTAATATTGATATAAATTTTGAATTGAAGTTCAATATAACTATATTAGTAATTGAAAAGATTAATTTAATGTGGAAAAACATATACCAACACATCTTAAGAAATTAATCTAAAGATTTAAAAACATAACATTAGAAGGGGATGCAACTATAATGCTATAATTAAATTTTCAATCCCTTAATCAATGGTAAGTTTTTAAATTTATAGATAAATGAATTTGATTGAAATGATAAAATATTATAATATTTTGAGTTCAAATTCATTATGCATATGAAATTTGTTGGATTTATATAAAAATATAAAAGATAAAATATTGTCAAAATAATATTTATTGTTTTATTAAAGTAATGAACATTTGGTTATTTAACAACTGAGTTGGAACTTGGATAACGAGTGACCCGACCTCAATTAAACTCTTTTTATATACTAGATTTTACCGGACTCATAATGTGGGTGAAAAATATATATTTTATGTTAAAAATTCCTTTTAAAATTTATTTAATAATAAAAATAGATGGTGTAACTAATTTATATTTTAATATTATTGAACACATGCTTGATCTTTAGATATATTATTTAAAGATGATATAAAAATAAAAAAATAAAAATATTAATTATAATTTAAAATATATTTTTATAATTTCAAAAATAGCCTTAAATTAAATACTTTAAAAAACAGTAGAGGTAGCACCTAGAACAGCAAATTTGATTCTGTGGCAACCCCAGCAGGGTGTTGTACATATGCCAAGTGTATTTGCCTTTGCTTTGCAGCAGCCCTCCCCCTTTTTTCTCTTTCATTCTTTTTCCACTTTGCTATCAAACAACAGCAAATGCAATGTAACTTTTACACCCCTCCCGATTTCAATGAAAGATTTTGTTTTGATTTTTTTTTCTTTTTTTTGCGCAATAATTTGATCGGCTCTCTTTTTATTTTACTTTTCTTTATTCTGTCTAGGCCAAGCCTTGACCTCCCTTTACCCGATTCTTTAGCCATGCTCAAGTTAATACATGAGCTGATATTAATTTATAATTCTGTTGTGCTTTTTTAGTTAAATTATATAATACTACTTAATGGGCTATTACTATATTATTATGAATTATGATCAGGTGTATTTAATAAGTGAGTTTTAATTTTTAATTTTTTTTATTTTCACAAAATTTTGCAAGCTTTATTATATAAAATGGGTAAAATAATTTTTAGATCTCTTTCAATTTTTTGTTGTCCATATTAGTTTTAGATTTGATCATTTTTCTCAATTTGAAACCTAAATTTAAATTCCGCTCAGGAGTAATGATGTAAAATTTTAAATTAATACCAAATCATCACTTGAAAATTTTATATAAAATCTAAAATATCATAAAAATAATTATGTGATAATATGACATAATTTTAAGATTATACCTTAAAAAAATTTAAGTTTAGAGATCAAATTTAAAAAAATTACTAAACTTATCGATTAATACAGATCAAAATATAATTCAGATATTAAAATAAATATTAAATATAATGATCACTCAAAAAAATTGTATAAATTCAAACTATCATGTATATAGCAAACATGGTGGGAAATTTATGAAGAGAAAATGTGCATAAAGTAGTCACCTTTTGTTACCACATCTTTTTTCTCGAAAACTCTGCAATATTTGGTTTTTCAATCATGTATTTTGGGTAATTACGAATAAGATTCTAATCATTAAACGTGTTAATAAATATCCTTAAAAGAATGAACCACTAGTGTTTGTCAACACCTAATCAATTAATTAATTGTGGGGGTCTCAAGCATCTGAGGCCCCTAATAGTTTAGATATTTTATTAACTAATTCTCACAATTTTCATAAATTTTTTTATAGTCATACGTTAAATTAAGTTAATTTGGTTTTTCTAAGTAACTTTTATAATTTAATTTTCTGTGCTATGGATTAAAAAACAGAAGCTAAAATCCTTTTTTTTAATTTAAATTTACTAATCAATACTTATTTAAACTAATTTTCTAATCATATCAAGTTACAACATGTAAATCTAAATTTTAGTTTTACGAACCTCATGTGATGGCTTGATGATCAAAGATATTTGTTATCCTGAGTGTAGTATGAGTTCGAGTCGCGCTAATCGCATTGATTATTTTGACTTTATCCTTTAATTCACCAAAAAAAAAATTAATTTTACTTGCAAGACTTCAAAAAAAAAAATTAAAACATCATTTTTTTAATAACATTGCCAGCTTTATGCTTGCTATTTTCAAATCTTTTCTCATCTTTTATTTGTTAACTTTTATCTTTTCTCAGTTTTAAATCACAAATATCTCATGCTTTTATGTGACTTAAACACATATATTAACTTCTTTAGGGCTTTTTTATATGTAATAATTTATTTTTTAACAGAATTAATATAGAGGATGGAAACTTTAAAATATTTATTGAAGTTGACAAAAAAACTGGTGACATATATTGATTCAAAAGGAATTTAGTTGAAAAAGTTAAGTGGAGGAAGCTTTTGAGTAGTGCCCATTAGTGTCTGATATAAATTAATAAATTTGTCATAGGTGAAATTGACCAATTTTGGTAATCTTTGTTGATATTTTGTATGTGTGTAAATTTATTTATGATATTAAAAAAATTAAATTATATTAAATAAATTTAAAAGTATTTCTTGAAGATTCAAGTCTTATATTAGATTTATTGAAAATATTCTCAAAGTTGATTTTCTTACTTAATGAGAAAATGTTGCAATATTTTCTTTTTAATTCATAACACGTGCTTGAAGACTTATTTCAAATACATATTCTTTATTTATCTCAAGTATGTTATACATATTTTATATTTATATAATTATCACCTTCTATCAATTAAATTTTCACGAGATTCTATTTAATTTTATGTTTCGTACGCCAATTTATACTATTAATTTCTTAGTATGATTGATGTCACGAATTAATTGTGCATTCATTTTATTAGAGAAATTATAAAAATTTTACATGTGCTGTGATTTGAATTTATGTTATTTATTTCAATAAAATTATTCACTTTACCACTAAATTTAAACTTTATTTTTATATGATGTTTAGATTTTAATTGTATTATCCATACTTTATCACATCCATCAATTGTATATCTATCTATATTATTATTTAAACCCCTGAGTTGGTGTTAGGAGTCAATCGGGCACCAACTTAGTTAGGAAAATTACAAAATATCTTCCTGTATTTAAAATAAGTTATATTACTCAATGGTACTTTAATTTTTTTATAAAAATAAAAAAATACATAGAGTAAGATTTAAAACCATGTCATTTACATCCATAAATCCTAAACTTTTCTACTAAACCTGTAACACCCCCTACCCGTATTCGTCACCGGAATAGGGTAAGAGGCATTACCGAAGTTTACCAAATTAATTTTTTCGTTATTACGAGTTAAATACTATTCATTTACCGAAACATGTTATGACGTCCCTTAGATGGGTCTCTGAACCCCAAAACATACATTGGGACCAAACCGGGATTAAATCGAAACCATAAGGAATTTTTTGCAAAACCCCAAAATTTTTTTTATGAACTCGATATAACCCCTTTATAGATATCTAACCTTCCCTGCAATTTTAAACCGAGACCAATCCGAATCAACCAATCCAATTCAACATATTTCCCGGATAGATTCATGCTTATCCATAAGATAACCTCATTACATACCAAAACCAGGATTTGTTAGCCATACCAATGGCTAACTTTACATTCATTTCACATTACCATTTACTTTATTAACTTATACATGCCATTGATTTCCAAACTAAAGTTTCTTAATATACCAAAATGTTGAGGTTGATAGTGTGATATGTCTCCGACCGAATCCGACCTCCGAGCTCTTAATACTACAAAACAGGGAAAAAGGAAACAGGGTAAGCACGTTGTGCTTAGTAAGCTCATGTAAAAAGAATTATACTTACCTAATATTTTCAATACAATACAATACAATAAACATCCATACATCCATTCAATGCATTATTACCCTAACATGCACAAACTCAACATTCAAGTTAGTCCAATAATTTCAATGTATCAATAATATATATAACATGATTGATGAGCTCATGAATACCATGATTTCCATTCTATTATTATTTTCCCATATTTATCCTATTGAATTTCTTGGAATTTCGATGGATTTTCAGGGGTACACTTTAGTGTATAAATCCGGGTTTGTCAATTCATATTCATGTGCACACATTTCCATTTCAGAGAGCACACTCCCACGAACCTCATCCTTACAACGAGATTACCAGTCTAGGCTAAATCCCCTGTAATATAAACTCATAGAGTATTGTCGGGATTACCAATCCAGACTAAATCCCCTGCAACGATAATTACTCTAATGAGCTTGGATTTGAATTACAAGTCCAGGCTAAATTCAGACCCTAATTCGGATTGCCCATCCGGGCTAAATCTATTTTCCACATATTCTTCGGAAGGGCTATATCAGGATAGGATCACCCGTCCGGGCTGGATCCTTTTTACCGTCAATTCTTTTTTCAATGGTCCATCGAATTTTCCTTCCATTCAACCGGGATTTCTTCCCCCTTTTATCAAATATATCAATGTTTCATCAATTTTCATACAATGAACATTCAAATCATATTCACATCAATAACATACATTTCAAGCATTTAAGAAATAAATTCAAGTTACACTAACTTACCTCGATACTTGTTCGTATATAAAAATATACTAATCCCAAACTTTTTCCTTTCCTTGATCTAGCTTCGTATTTGAATTTTCTGGATCTAAATAAATAAATTTAATCATCAATTTAATACATTTCATGTTCATATGTAACATTCTCTAAATTCCACTATTATTTATAGTTCATTCAAAGCTATCTACTTGAGTTGTAGTCATTAAATTATTTATATCATGAGCTACGGAACCCCAAACTAATATCCACTAATTTTTTCTAAAACTAAACTCACATATCTTCTTACTGTAAAATTTTTAGAATTTTTGGTTTAGTCAATAAGTACAGTTTATTCATTAGAGTCACCCCTATTTTGCTATCTGACAGTTCCAACCCCTCTTCACTAAAAATTAATTATCTCATCGTACGAGACTCGGATGATGTTCAAGCACATAAATTATAACCCATAATTATTTTTGTACAATTTTTAATGATTTTCCCAAGTCAAAACAGGGGAACCCGAATTCATTCTAACCTTGTCTCACAAAATTTATTATATCTTATGATTTACAATTTCATTGCATACAATGTTTCTTCTATGAGAAACTAGACTCAATAAGCTTTAATTCCATATTTTGTTCATCCTCCAATTCGATTTCCACAATTTATGGTGATTTTTCAAAGTTAGCCTACTGCTGTTGTCCAAAATTGTTTTAGTGCAAGATATTTATTACCATTTTTCCCCTAAGCTTTTAACAAATGATAATTTCGTCCCTGCTCAAGTAACCTCTCAATTGAGCTTATTTTTCTCAATTAACACTTTATTCTCTCAGTTTAAACTACTTTATAGCCTTTGGGAATCAGAATTTCAGCACTAGACTTTAATTCCAAACTTTTTCACAATTATGTCCTAAAAATCAGTTTCTATTGAAATTACTTAATAAAATCATCGCATAAACAAATTAAAGCTTTAATTTAATGTTATTTCATCATAAACTTATAGCACTCAACCATGGTGACTTTCAATTTCATCCATGAAATAAAAAACTAATGAAGTTAATAGTATGACCTAGTTGTAAAAGTCTTAAAAACACAAAAATTTCAAGAAAAAAGCAAGAATTTACTCACTTGATGCAAAAATTATGAAATAACAGCTTGAATAAACCCTTAGGACGTTTTTGGCTGATAAAAATGAAGAAAATATGAAGAGAATTCTAGATATCCCAATTTAGTCCCATTTTTATTTTAGTAAATTTTGTTATTTTCCCATTTTTCCCTTATTTCATCAATTCTACTGATTTTTCTCAGCTTATGCCACCCAAAAAATATCTCCTTTGGGCTTATTTGCACTTTAGGTCCCTTCTTATTTGACAATTGAGCTATTTAATCCTTCCAATAACTTTTATACCCTTTTGAATTTAGTCCTTTTTATTCAATTAACTACCCAAACGATAAAATTTTCTAACGAAATTTTAATACCATATTACTAACATTTCATAAATATTTATAAAAATATTTCTGTCTCGGTTTTACGAGATCGAGGTCTCGATACCTTATTTTTACCCAATTTCTTCAATAATTTCTTTTTTCTAACTAACCACTAAATTGGTAAAACTTTTCTATCGATATTTTCATACGGTTTTCCTATCATATCAATATTCATGCAAAAATATTAAAATAAATTTCTCTTTAAATTGGATTTGTGGTTACGAAACCACTGTTCCGATAACCTTAAATTTAGGCCATTACAAAACCAAACATTTATGTTAATCTAATATTTACATTTTCATTTTATTTTGCATACTTTATTATCTCTATTGAGTGTATATATATTGGGCACCAATTCGGTAAGGAAAATTACCGAAAATGTCCTTTCATAATTAAAATAAGTTATCTTATTCGAGTGTACTTTAATTTTTTTATAAAAATAATAAATAAAATACATATAATGGAATTTGAACCGATACTATTTACATCAACAAATCCTTAACATTCCACTAAACTAAAGCTTTATTTTGATCTAATATTTACATTTTAATAGAGCGCTAAAACACCCAAAAAGCTTTTCTCTCTCTCTCTTTTCTCCAAGTTGTTCGCTTCTTCTCTTTTGTTTTGCCCAATAATGGCGGTGCCAGCCTCCGAGTTGACTATCACCCACCTTTTTCTCCCTCCCATTAATCTTCTCTTTTTTTGTTCTCCTAATTCACTTCACATGCCTTCTCTCTGTTCAGTTTGCAGATTTATTTTATGGGTATTTTTACTATCTTCACAAGTTGTGTTGGACAAATGATGATGTCTGTCATCATTGAACCTCCATCGACCACCAACAATTTCTTCTAGAAAGTGGGTTGGCCATAGATACTCGAATGGTGACTGTTTTTCGGCTTATTAATTTATTTATGTTTTGAGAGTATTCCAGAATAATAAATATAACACCCTAAACCAGGCCTAGACGTTATGGTCGAATCTGGAAATGTTATGAAAAAGGATTTTGAAACCAACTTTCGTGTTTAAAATTTATTGTATTAATTGCTACTAAAAAAGTTCACATTTTCGAAAAACTTATTGTGCTCTTTAAATGAATCTGTCATTTATTACCCTTTTAAGTAAAACGTAATTTTAAGGCGGATGCTTGCAAATCGTTATAGTTGAAAACTGAATTTGTATTTTTAGAAAAATATTTGTTTTCGTAAAACCATGATTCTAGTCAAACGTTGCAATAAAAGAGCAAAAAACGCATCCAAAACCAAAATAAAAATCAAACAGTCCGGAAAGTCCAATAATTACAAAACTCTAAGAAATAATCCTTAATTTAAATTAAAACCATTATTTAAGACAATTTATGAACTTGTAGTCACCGTAGAGACTCCATCACATCGATCTGCCTATGTTTGAGGATTACCTGAATAGAACAGACAAACAAATGTGAGTTTTCATTAACTCATTGTGTAACTTAAAAGAGACATACATGTATGAAATTCAAATTTTCAGTATACCAGAACAGAAATGGACATGAGTCCTTATCAGAAATAGATTATTAGATACATACAGATATGCAAAGTTCTACCCCCATCCTCTACACATCATCTCCGACTAACCCAACACACCACATAGGGTATAAAACACCCACCCAGCCCTACACCCCACATAGTGTCTGTATGACACTTAACAGGATAGTTTATAGTCAAGCTGTCAGTATATCGGTGAAATGTCGCCTCACAGAACACTTCCTCCACATATACAAATTCCACATTATACACAGATACAAATAACAGATAACAGATATAATAAAGTTAACATATCTTGTATACTTATATACAGATAACATACATGTTATTACGAACTAGTCAAATCATACACATCAATTTCTAAATGCTCAAATCAATCTATCAGAATAGCAAATATCATGTATTAGGGTTTTCTTTGCCCTTACCGACCCTGTGGAAGGCCCACAATCAATCGGAATGACTTATGTGACCCTAAGGAAAATTTTAGAATTTTAGGCTCACATGCCCGTATGGGCCCATGATCGTAATCTGATGAAGTAATAAAATTGATCGTACCTAGAAACTAACTATTATCATGATAAAAGGCAAGTGCACCTATCGAATAGTAGTATAGTTAGTGGCAAGACCGGAATATCGAATCCAAGGAACTAAAAGTACTAGTAATAACTTTCTTCCTATTATCTAGCCTAAAAATAAAGGAGGGTTTTGTGTAAATAATTAACTCTAATCTAAACTAAGGATGCGACAAAAGGTAAATTGAGAAATTGCTTTGGGAAAACCGAATGATAAAGACAATACCTAAGGAAGAATCCACCTAGACTTCACTTGTTATCTAACTCTGAACTAGACGATTTCTTCATTCGACTTGATTCGTAGAGATCCCTAAATTATGTTAATATCTCAGTCGAGAATAAGAACAACTAATCCTAGGTTGATTAATTGAAATCTCTTTCTAATTAAAACCCCTAGTCTTGCATTAACTCGATCTATGGATCCTCATATTAGATTTGACTCTAATCCGATAGATTTTCGTCATCCTATGTCTAGGATTGCGATCAACTCCGCTTAATTGTATTGGATCTACTCTTAAACAGGGACTTTTGCTCCTCTGCCTAAGCACATTCGACTTAAATTAATATCCCGAAAATATCAATTCAAGAATTAAAAACATAATTAAGAACAAATCAAATATTTATCATATAGTTCAGATAACAATAACAAGATTCATCTTAGGTTTCATCCCCCTCAGGTATTTAAGGGTTCAGTTCATGTTTATAAAAAGAAACATCTCAGAATAAAGAAAATAAAAAACATAAGAAAACTCAAAACTCCTGAAAGGATTGAAGGGAGATCCTTTGTCTTGATGTAGATCTTGGCTTCTAAAATGGATCAATCGGCTTTCCTTCGAGTATTCCCTGCCTTTTACTCTTCGTCTTGGCGGGAAGACTGTACCCCCTTGTGGTGGCTTCCAAGGGTCTTTATATAGAGTTTGGAATGTCTTTCTTAACCCCTAAGTAGCTTTTTCCACGTGAAATTGAACTTCATCACGACAGGGACACACCCGTGTGGTACGCCCGTGTGAGTCGAGTCTAAGCCGTGCTCAAGCCTATTAATGTGGCACAGCCGTGTGGATTGCCCGCGTGCTGAACTTCAGGCCGTGTTGTTTCCTTACTTTGGCCTATTTTCTCCGTTTTTGGCCCGTTTCTTATTCTTTTCACTCTCCTATGCTCTCCTAAGTATAAAACATGAAATTAAAGGATTAGGAGCATCAAATTCCACAAATATGCTAAAATGTGGGATAGAAATACGTATAATTTACAGTTTATCAGCCCACAAGCCCAAATTGGCTTGCCCATGTGGCCCACACGGCCTGGCTTACGTCTCACACACCCAAATCGACCTAGCCCGTGTGACCCATACAGCCACACACTCTCCTGTCAAACGGCTGTGTGTTGCATACGGCCAGGGACACGCCCATGTGGCATGATAGGTCACTTTTTCGACTTTTGTCGTACCTCATTTTCTCATGTTTTCGTTACACCCCTTGTAACGACCCAAAATCCGTGGGCACTAGAAAAGTGCATTATCGGGCCTTAGTTTTAAAGAATTGGGTTTGAAAATAATTATTAAAAATAAAAATGAGTCTAGTAGTGTGTTTAATTAGGCTTTTATTAGGTGAATTTAGCTTAATTAAAAGAAATTAGGAAAAAGGACTATATTGAAAAAAAGGTAAAAGTTGAATTATAGAACCATAGAAAATATAAGGGGCTAAAATGACAAATAGGCCATTTGGCATAAATGAGGCGGCATAAAGGAAATAAAATCTAAGATTTTTTTTGTTTTAATTATATATATTATATTATGTTAAATTATAGTATTATTAATTTATAACTTAAATAACTAAATAAACAAAAACATGCCAATTGTATAGTTATAATAAAATACATGTGTAAAATACAAGAAAATACACTTGTAATATATTTGTATATTTTTTAAATAATAAATAAAAGATATTTATTGATTATTATTATTTAATTGATATTATATTAGTGAATAAATTAATACGTTGACAAATGTATGATAATGAGATGATACATGTGTAATAATGTGTATAAAAGCATTTGTATTATAATTATGTATTTACTTGAAATTTAAGTAAAAATATATTTATTAATTAAATTATAATATTATAAGATTTTATTTGATAAATTAATTAGATTAAGACAAATGTAAGGTTATGATATGGTACAAATGTATTAATTATATTTATTATTAAAATAGATATTTTATAATTATTAATTAGATTAAATATAAAATAAAGTAAATGAAATAAAAAGAAAAGGAAACGTAAAACAAAAGAAACAAAGTTAAAAGTAACAGAGGCCATTTCGAAAAAGAGCAGGATAGAAAAAAGGAAAGAAAAAAGAAAGGAAAACTTAAGGTTTTAAAGCTTGAAGTTTAATTGGTAAGTTTAATCAAATCCTTTTCTTATAAATTTTATTTTTTTAGAATCCTAGAGTGAAATACTCTTGGACTTAAGTTGAAATTTTGAAAGTTAATAGATTTTTGAATAGGATTTATGTTGAACAAATGATGAAATTGGAGGTTTATTTGATAGAAATTTCAATAGGAATTGAATAAAGGATTGAATTGTAAACTAAGCTATAAGTTTTGAGTTTTAGGGATTAAATTGAAATAAATTTGAACTTATGAAAATATGATAAAAAATTGATAGTTAAATGTAAGTTTGGTAGGAAATTGAGTAATAAAAAGATATGAATTGAAGAAGAAAAATATATGAGTTTAGTTAGGATTAAATTGGAATTAAAGTAAAAGTTAAATAAAAATTTCAGCATTTAAATTGTGTTGTGCTAATAATTGTGAAATTATTTTGATTATTCGTAGCTAATATCGAGCCAGAAGCATCGACCCAAAAAGGAAAAGAAAAGATCGTCGATGATTAAATTCGAAAAAAATTCTGGTTTGTATCACTATAATTCAAACTTTATCATTATTATGTGTTTAATTTACTAATTATGTATGGTAAGTATTTTAAGGTAAGTGTTTAGTAAAATGATAAATTTATGATTGGGTACCGAAATTGAGATTGATATTGAATTAAATTACAGAATACTGAATATTGTTTTGAGTACTGAATTGAACTGTGAAATTACTGATGTAATGAATTATTGTAATACTGTGAAACAGATCGAAATAAAAAAATTATAATTGATACCGAGTTGAAATGGAAATTGTACTGAAAAGTGAAATAAATACCCTATTAAATAGTCGGGCTAGTCGAATATAGTTGGCATGCCATAGGATATGGAAGAGTACGGGTTTTGTCGGCTTACTGATTAGGCACTAATGTGCCGAATACTGTTACTATTACCATTACTGTTACCGATTAGGCACTTTGTGTGTCGAATATTATTATTGTTACCGTTACCAACTCAGCACTTTGTGTGTTGAATACTGTTACTGTTACTGTTACTGCTATCGTTACTGATTACTGCTCAGGTATTGTGTACCGTTAAGGTACAATATACTGTACTAGTGTGTTGGTTGGAATCCGTGTATCTGTCGAGTTCGAGTCAAGTTGATAGGGATAAATGAAATAAATTTATTGATAAAACTAAATTTGAATGATATGGCATATATGAAAAGTGAGAATTGAAATAAAGAAATAAGATTAGTATATATATTTGCATTTGAATGATATATAAAATGATTGAATTGTTCATTAAGTTATGATAATTGTAATGTAAAAGTATGTATGTGATTTAATGTATTTAATTATAAATTGAATTATAGTTATATCACTGAGTATATTCATACTCAGCGTACGGTTGTTTCCGTGCGCAGGTTGTAGAAGTCAAGTACTGAACCAGCATCCAAAGCCAGACCCGACTTCAGTAAACTTTTGGTGATGTATATTTTCTTTTGGTAATGTGGCATGTACATAAGATGTATATAAATGTTATTATGTTTTGATTGTAAATGGTTAAAAATGTCAGTATTACATGTCTAAGAATTATAATAAAAGAAGTTTATCCATTTCAATTTAATTAGCACATTGGTAAATTTAAATTGATGTTATATTGATTGAGTTTGATTAGAAGGTATTTAGAATGGTTAATGAGTATGTAAAATGAATTGGTTGGATTGGGTTATGATTGGAATGAATATGGTTTTAATTGTAGGGGGTTTTACGTAAAAATAAGCAAAAAGCTGTCGAAATTTTTAAAAAAAATTCGGAGTACCCGAATAAGTCCCGTTCCATTTCAATATATGTTTTAAACTTCGAGAGTTCAATAAAGGGACTTAGTTACTAAATTATATTATGAATGCTATTTTATTTTTGAATTATTCATAAATTGTCTGATATGTCCGGTAATGCCTCGTAGCCCTATTTCGGTGACGATTTGGGGTTAGGGGGTGTTACACTCCTGGTTCGTTTTTTATGCTAAAGTAATCTCGAGACTACCAGAACCTAGAAACAACATAACAACGACTAATTAACAACCAATTTACGAATTTATTGACATAAAACCGAATAGCTCATACCAACTTACCGTCAAAGAAAACAGTTACTATCACGGTTTAAGCTATTGAAGTGAAATTCACAGGTTTACCGCCTTCCTCTATGCCATACATTCATAGAAATCAAATCCCTTAACTACACCATTACGTTATAAAGAAAAAATAAATTCAAATGACCCTACAAAAGTCGAACCCTACAAATGAGCGAAACCCCACTTACCAGAACTGCACAAAGAACACTGAAAATCATGAATGCAACGACAAAAAAGGAAAAATTGTGGGTAGAATTGAAGGGAAACGAAAAAGAAGGAAATTGCAAGGAAAAGGAAAATGGGGAACATTAGAAAAGTTTGAGCAGAGACAAAAAAATTAAATAAAATAAATTTAATTTAATTTGAAACAAAATCCCACTACATAACAACTCCCACAACTCCACTAACTAACAAATCCCACTAAATTTGTAACAACCCACTTTCAGTGAAATCGAAATTGTGATTTTGGGACCACAAATGCGAACACAGAAAAATTTATTATTATTATATGGTTTACAGTATGATAGAAATACTGTATAAAAATTTCGTTAAGAACTTTTATTGTTTACATACCTAATTTGATGAAAAGGACTAAATTGCATAAAGTGCAAAGGTTGTGTTGTAAGAGCTAAAGGTATTAAACAACTATAGAATTTTAAATTGAAGGTCCTTATATAATAAATAAGCCATTAAAGTGCTTTGTGGTTAAGCATGAGTAGTCATCATTGGAAATTTCATGAAATATTAAAGTTAATTTTGAAAATTAATGGTTAAAGTTATAATAAATAAAATAAAATAAACTATTATTGTAACACTTAGAGGTGTGCATGGGCCGGGCCGGGCCGGGCCGAGTTTGGGTCGGGCTCAACTAAAAATTTAGGCCCATTCATCTGACCCGAGCCCAAAAAATGGGCCTAAAATTTTACCCAAACCCGACCCATATAAAAATGTTAAAACTTGGGCCCGGCCCGACCCGTATTAATTTTTATATTATTTTATATAATTTTTAAATATATATAATACATCAAAAATACTAAAAAATCAAAATAAATATTTTCCAGTAAATTGAAAATAAATTTTAAAAAAAATGTAAACTTAAATAACATTAAAATAGATGCAACTTAACATGTAAATACCTCTAAAATAATAAAAAAATTAACAAATGCCTTTAAAATAATAACAAAATTAACAATAAAATAAGTTTTATACAATATCTAAATAATAACAACAAAATAGTAGCAACATAATAGTAATATGATAGCAAAATAGGGAGAAAACAACAAGAAAATAACATTCAAAAACAAAAAAAATAGCAAATTTTTTTGTCATTTAGTGAATTCGGGCCGGACCCGGGCCAAAAATACCTTACCCGAGGCCCAACCCATTTTTTAAACCGACCTTATTTTTTTGTCCAAGCCCATTTTTCGGGCCTATATTTTTGCCTAAACCCTCCCATATTTCGGGCGGGCCTTCGGGCCAGGCCAGGCCGCTCGGCCCATACACACCTCTAGTAACACCCAAACCCGGTCTAGACGTTATGGCCGAATCTGGCGATGTCACATGAAAGTGTTTTGAAAATTGATTCGAATATAAGAACTTGTTCAGATTATTATCTTTTACTTAGTCGGAAAATATGTATTGGTTGATTTGCTTGAAAACATTTCTTTTACGCGGAAGCTTTGAAAATCGTTCATGCATACGAAAACCTTTAGTTTTGTTTAGGAAAAACGCATTTGTTGTGTCGCTGTTTATAAATCAATAATAATAACAATTTTAAAATTCTCAAATTAAAACCAAGAGTCCAAGTCCATAATACATAAATAATCCCAAAAATAAATAAAGTGGTAAAAGTATAGCCCATAAATAAATGGTTCAAAAGTGGTGGTCACTGTCAAGCCCTCCACTGCACCAATCCATCTACTGCAGGGGGTTACCTGAATAGTTTAAACAAATAAGGGGTGAGTTTTCGCAAACTCAGTGTGTAATCCCCACAAACAGCATGCACACAGACATAAATCATTAACAGATAATTCAGGCCTAAGCCCTTTACAGAAACGGTGTGGACCTTAGCCCACTCAGAAACAGTATCAAATGCAGTCTTAGGGTCTTAACCCATCATAAACATCGCATGCATATCAGATCAGAATATCAGAAACATGCCCACCAACCCTGCACACCAACTTCGTCCAACTCTACACACCATGTGGGGATAAAATCGACCCACCCAGCCCTACACACCAAATATAGGTAAAATCAACCCATCCAGTCCTACACACCAAATGGTATCGTAATGCGGCACGAGTCAGAAATACGCAGCATGACTGCCAGATATCAGGCTTAAAAGCCTTTCAAACACTTCTTTCACTTCATCAATCCCACCCCAATGCAATACAACATACATAAGTGGCATGCTATAATGCAGATAAACTGATCATACATATATTTTCAGACCAGTACAGATATACATATATCACAGTATCTCATGCATAAATCATGCATCATATAAACAGAGTATAGAATTAGGGTCTAAGTAATGCTTACCGACCTTACAACAGGTCACATTCGACTTGGGCGACCCGTGTAACCTTACAATATATTTCAGAAATATGGGCTCACACGCCCATGTGGCATGCCCGTGTGGGCCCACACAGTCCAAATTGGCCCAAAAATCCCACACGCCCGTGTGGTTCACTCGTGTGGGCCCACACGCCCATGTGGCCCACACGGTCTAATTGGCCGAGCCAGTGTCTGGCACACGGCCTCACCGGCCTTTACATGGTTGTGTCCGTCGTGCTCGTGTCGCACGCACTGCGTACCTCATCGACCACATGCTCGTGTATTGCCACATGGCCTACCATACGGACAGTCTACACGCCCGTGTAGGGTTGACAGAGAGCTTTTTGGCTTTCGCTGAATCCCATTTTCTACGCAATCAGAGTACACACCTATAATGTTTCGAAGCCTAAAACCCTCCTGAGCACTACAACACTTACAATTGACCAATCTATTCATTTAGATAATCACTTAAACAATCGAAACGTTCAAAACATGAAACAGAACATTCATCGTTCGAGCAAAGACCCTTACTTAGCGAACCTCAAACGCTTCCCACTACGATTCGACACCAGAACCGCCTCTCACACCAGATTTCTGGCTGTCAAAATAGTTAACAAAAGTCCCAATTACTAACTTAAGAAAACCAAAAATTCAGGGCACCAAAACCACTTACCGAATCCGCGCGACACTCGATTGAATAACAATGACTTGATTGAATCAAGGAACGAAAGAAAAGTAAGAGGAAACCGAATGAAAAAGTCGGCAGCAATGGGGGAGGAAAAAGAAGAAAACTTTAGCCAAAATTTTGTGAAACCAAAGTGAAAAGCCGAATATGAGAAAAAGTAATCAAATTGGAAAAAATTCTAATAACTTCCCCTCACAAAACTCCTCAAAACTCTCACCAACATCCCACTACTCAGACTTTTAGTAAAACTCAAACTCCTAGCTGAAATTTGTAGCAAAATAATTCCTCCTTCCACCGCAGAGATTCAAACCCCAGACCTCCTAGTTACTTAACACTCCTCTAACTACCAGACCAGCATGCCCATTCTGTTATGTTTTTACAACTAAATTCTTATAAGCCTATTAACCAACGGTAAGGCTTTGTTCAATAAAAATAAAAATTTTTCCCAAACTAAGGCTTGAACTTGGGACCTCACACACACACCCAGAACACTTAAACACTGAAGCAAACAGACAATTATGTCAAATTAATGTAGAAACATATTTATAAAATTTGGGGCGTTACAATTATCATCATTTTCCACCAAAAAAAAGAAGAAACCTAGCCATGGAAGCTTGAATTTGGACAAGCTTATTTTGCTCAATCAAGTATGTATTTTTTTCCTGTTTTTGATGATTTCTATATTTCCGAGATCGTAATAACTTAATCTAGCTAACTCATAGATTAATTTGCAAAATTGTTAAAGTATTAGGGTTTTTCCATTGATGAATATGCTTGAATTTTGAAGTTTAATAATAGAAAATGAATGGTTGTTGTTAGATAAATAACTTTTGTAAAGATAATTTTGATGAAATTATCAAATAGGGATTAAATTGAAAAGATGATAAATTTATGGTAAAATTTGTGAATTTTATGAAATATATGGGCTGCTATTAATAGGTATAAAAATCGGCTAGGCTTGGGTAAGGATTAAATTGTATGAATTTCATTTTCTGAGCCTAGGGACTAAATTGCAATGAATTAAAAGTATAGGGAAAAAATAGTAATTTTTCCAAAAATATGTGTTGGACTAAATTGAATATGAATTATATTAAATTGAATTAAATTCATTCTTATAGATCCAGTTAAACCTAGTACGGAGTTGGATCAAGGCAAAGGAAAAATATCGAATTATTCGCCTTCGTATCTATGTAAACTCGTTGAGGCAAGTTCGTGTAATTAACATTTATATGTGTTAAATCGAATTATTGTTTGTGAATTGTATAATAGCCATGAATAAATACCGATTGTATATTCGACAAGTATTGAGCCCTGTTTGAACCTTAGGAATATGTAGGATACAAATGACATGTCTTAGGGTCACCGATTTCAGCTCTTATGAGCTTCCCTGTAACACCCCCTGCCGGTATTCGTCGCCAGAATAGGGTACGAGGTATTATTGGAGTTTACCAAATTATTTTTTCCGTTATTACGAGTTAAATACAATTCATTTACTGAAACATGTTATAGCGTCCCTTAGATGGGTCTCCGAACCCCAAAACATACATCGGGACCAAACCGGGATTAAATCGAAACCATAGGAAATTTTTCACAAAACCCCAATTTTTTTTATGAACTCAATATAACCCATTTATAGATATCTAACCTTCCCTGTAATTTTAAACCGAGACCAATCCAAATCAACCAATTCAATTCAACATATTTTCAAGATAGATTCATACATATCCATAAGATAACCTCATCACATACCAAAACCAAGATTTGTTAGCCATACCAATGGCTAACTTTACATTCATTTCATATTAACATTTGCTTTATTAGCTTATACATGCCATTGATTTCCAAAATAAATTCTTAATATACCAAAATGTTGAGGTTGATAGTGTGATGTGTCTCCGACCGAATCCGACCTCCGAGCTCTTAATACTGCAAAACAGGGAAAAAGGAAACAGAGTAAGCACGTTGTGCTTAGTAAGCTCATGTAACAAGAATTATACTTACCTAATATTTTCAATACAATATAATAAACATTCATTCATCTATTCAATGCATTATTACCCCAACATGCACAAACTCGACATTCAAGTTAGTCCAATAATTTCAATGTTTCAATAATATATACCATAATTGATGAGCTCATAAATTTCATGATTCCCATTCCCTTATTATTTTCCATATGTATCCCGTTGAATTTCTCAGATTTCGATGGATTTTCAAGGATAAACTTTAGTGTACAAATCTGGGTTCGTCAATTCACATTCATGTGCCCACATTTCCATTTCAGAGAGCACACTCCTGCGAACCTCATCCTTACAGTGGGATTACCAGTCCAAGCTAAATACCCTTTAATATAAACTCATAGAGTATTGTCGGGATTACCAGTCCAGGCTAAATCCCCTGTAATATAAACTCATAGAGTATTGTCGGGATTACCAGTTCAGGTTAAATCCCCTAAAATGACAATTACTCTAATGAACTTGGATCTGAATTACCAGTCCAGGCTAAATTCAGACCCTAATTTGGATTATTCGTTCAGGCTAAATCCATTTTCCACATATTCTTCGGGAGGGTTATCTCAAGGTAGGATCACCCGTCCGGGTTAGATCATTTTTACTGTCAATTCCTTTTCAGAGATCCATCAAATTTTCTTTTCATTCAATCAAGATTTCTTCCCCTTTTTATCAAATATATCAATGTTTCATTAATTTTCATACAATGAACATTCAAATCATATTCACATCAATAACATACATTTCAAGCATTTAAGCATATAATTCAAGTTATACGAACTTACCTCGATACTTGTTCGTATACAAAAATTTACTAATCCCAAACTTTTTCCTTTCCTCGATCTAGCTTCATATTTGAGTCTTCGGGATCTAAATAAATAAATTTAATCATCAATTTAACATTTCATGTTCATATGTACCATTCTCTACAATTCCACTATTATTTATAGTTGATTCAAAGCCGTCTACTTGATTCATAGTAATTAAATTATTTTTATCTTGAGCTACAGAGCTCTAAATTAAGATCCGCTAAATTTTCCTGAAACTAGACTCACATATATTCTTACCATAAAATTTTCAGAATTTTAGGTTTAGCCAATAAGTAAATTTTATTCTTTAAAGTCACCCCTATTCTGCTGTCTGATAGTTCCAACCCCTATTCACTAAAAATTAATTATCTCCTCATACGGGATTTAGATGATGTTCCCATTTGTTTCTTTTGAAAAAGATTCATTAAGGATTTTAAGCATATAAATTATAACCCATGATTATTTTTTAACAATTTTTAATGATTTTCCCAAGTCAGAATAGGGGAACCCGAATTCATTCTAACCTTGTCTCACAAAATTTATTATATCTCATGATTTACAATTCCATTTCTTACACCGTTTCTTATATAAGAAACTAGACTAAATAAGCTTTAATTCCATATTTTTTTTATCCTCTACTTCAATTTCCACAATTTATGGTGATTTTTCAAATTTAGCCTACTGTTGCTGTCCAAAACTGTTTTAGTGCCAGATGTTTATTACCATTTTCCCCTAAGCTTTTAATAAATGATAATTTCGTCCCTACTCAATTAACCTTTCAATTGAGCTGATTTTTCTAAATTAACACTTTATTCTATCACTTTAAACTACTTTATAGCCTTTGGAAATCAAAATTTCAGCACTAGGCTTCAATTTCATACTCTTTTATAAATAAGTCCTAAATAGCCACTTTCTATTCATTTCATTCAATAAAATCATCATATAATAAGATTAAAGCTTCAATTCCATGCTAAATCATCATATACTTCCAGCACACATTCATAGCAACTTTCAATTTCATCCATGAAATCATAAATTAATGAATTTAATAGTAGGACCTAGTTGTAAAAGTCTTAAAAAACAAAAATTATAAGAAAAATGCAAGAATTAACTCACTTGGTGCAAAAATTATGAAACACCAGCTTAAAGAATCCCTCCTATGGCTTTTTGGCTGATGAGAATGAAGAGAAATCACAAGAAATCTAGATATTTCCATATTAGTCCTAATTTTTTTTAGTTAATAATGCAATATTCCAAATTTGCCCTTAAATCATCCATTTTCTTGCTGATTTCAAGCCCTTGCCGTCCAGCCCAAATAATTTTTGGGTCTAATTGCCTTTTAAATCCTTTCTCATTAGACACTTAAGCTATTTAATCATCCCAACCACTTTTACACATTTTCCAATTTAGTCATTTTCATTTAATTGACTGCCCAAACGTTAAAATTTTCTAACGAAATTTTAATACCATATTACTAACATTTTATAAATATTTATAAAAATATTTTTGACTCGGTTTTACGAGATCAAGGTCTCGATACATTGTTTTTACCCAATTTCTTCAATAATTTCTTTTTTCTAACTAACCACTAAATCGGTAAAATTTTTCTGTTGATATTTTCATACGATTTTCCTATCACATCAATATTCATGCAAAAATATTAAAATAAATTTCTCTTTAAATTTGATTTGTGGTTATGAAACCACTGTTCCGATAACCTTGAATTTAGGCCATTACATTCCCGTTATTCAGCTCGCATGAACTTCCCGTTATTCAGCTTGCATGAGCTTACCGTTATTCAGCTCGGATGAGCTTACTATTTATAGCTCGTATGAGCATACATGTACATGAATTGACAGATTACAGTTCAGTACACTTCGTGTGTACTACCCGTGTATCCAATGATATTCTGAATGGTTCAATGGGCACAGTTGTGTTATGAGATTATATGAGTTCGATATGAACTATTATTGGTATTTAGATGAAAAACATGAAATGTGATTATTTGATGAATTCAACCATGTCTGTTGGATCTTATATGTAATTTTCATGGCTAATATGTTGGTGATCATATGTTTAGGCTTTTGGCCAAATTGGTTGAGATATGCTATGTTTACTTACCTATTGTTTGGATAAATGGTAAGTTAAATTCCATGTTATACGAACTTACTAAGCTTAAATGCTTACTCTGTGTTATTTTTCTATGTTTTATAGTAATTCAGAAGCTCGTTCGGGTTGAAAGCTGGTCGGAGTTATTTTACACTATCCATTAGTCCTTTTGGTACTTTCAGTAAATTAATCTCGGATATAATGGCATGTATAGGTTATTTTGGCCAATGTTGGTATATAAATGTTTTGTTGAGAATGGCTTGTATTTGGTATATTTTGATGTGTATATAAAGTAGCCTTATCATATTTATTATGTGTTTGATTGGTAGAATGAAAGAAAGTAAATTGTGGTTTGAATATGCATACATGAATTTGGTCATTTAGGTAAATTGAGATACTTGTTGACATGGCTTTAAATTGTCAATTGAGGTGCCTAAGGGCATATTGGTTGTATGTGGTGATATTTCATGTTTAAGATTTGATTTCGGCTTTTTTTGAATACTTTGTTATGGCTTGTTGATGTGCAAATTGTTGTGTTTAGGTTGGTACCAAATTGGGTGAGAAATGTGGCTTAGAAAATGGCATATTTTCATCCATACGAGCAGAGACACGGGCGTGTGTCCCTTGGCCTTGTGAATCATACGGCCATGTGACTCCTGCAACTTGAAAAATTTTAGTGTCTTTCAAAAAATTCTTTAAGCTTACGATTTATTCCTAACTTATTTATAACACATATTTTGGGCCTCGAGGACTATGATATGAATATTATATGATGTGAAATGCTTGAAATTTCTGTCTATTTGTTCTGTAAACTCCGGTAATGCTCGGATAAAGATTAGGGGTGTTACAAAATCTGACCACTAACCTCATCCAATTACCTTAGAATTCTAACTCCACCGAACCTCTATCAGACAACCGAAACAAAAATTAGCATTCTTGTTCACATAGGGACTTAAACACAGGACCTCAAGTCAAACTAACCCCTTACCACTTAAACCAACAAGCTCATTTTGATATAAATTTAACAAAAGTATAATATAATCCCGCCTAAAAGGGATAAGCCTAGGACCAAAATAACAAGATTTTCCATTACTAAGACTTAAACCCAAGACCTCAAACACATACCTATATCACTTAACCACTGAAACAAATACATATTTATGATAAAATTTACATAAATAAAAATATATTAGTCAGGGCATTATAATAAATGATTTTACGAGTCAATTTGGACTTGTGTTGTTTTAAGTTTTATATTTTTGTTTGTCTGTTTTCCATTATTTAATAAGTCTTTAGTTTAAGAAGTTTTTATCTTGTCTTGTATAAGTTTCTTAGTCTTGTTTTTGCAAGTGATTTTAAGATGATTTTGTGATCGTCCTCTCCAGTTTGGTGGATGCTTGGTTCTTTTACCGATTCTACCCACCCCTTTGGACCATTCAAGGTTGATTTCCTTACCGTGATAGGTGCATTCTATCACTCTAGATATGTCATGCTTGAGTTATAACAAAGTCGGTTGTCAACGTGTTGTAATGCTATATTGATGCTAAGGTGGAAACTTTTGTTGTGTTGACGGAGCTTATCATTCATCGTCAAGGATGGGTGTTTGTTGTTTTTTTCTTTTCCTCAAATTGTATGGTCCCATTTATGGAATGAATTAATGAATTTTCCGTTTAAAAAAAAAACATTTTAATTGTATTATGAAAACTTTATTACCTCCATCAATTGTATATATAGTGATAAAGCTGTTGATTAAGTTGGTATCACAAGTTAACTCGACTCCAAGTAAAGATTGATGATGACACTAGATTAAACAATTGTAATATATTTAGTATTCTTAAACTGATGTATTTACATGTTTAAATTTCATTTCACTCACAATTTAATCTATTTTTTAATTTTAATGGCATACATATTTCATATGCTATTATTATTTAGTTTAAAATCATATGCTTCATTATTTATTATAAATTCCTCTTTATTCTAAATATGTAATTTTCACACGCATGCATGTGTGATAAAATTTTTAATATTTTATATTTTATTTATTTTCAAATAACTACTTGCATATTCTATAAATGGGAAATAAATAATAGTGTATATTAATAAAAAAATTTATATGAAATTGTTATGCAAATTTAAAAATTACTATTTTTAAGACTATCGTCAAATGAAATTGAAGGTAAAGCTAATGATTTATTATGAAATAACGAAAGTTCTTTTATACCATTAAATTTTATATATTCTAACATCAGTGAATTGGTTAAGCTGTTTCCAAAAATCAAGACATCTCCTCTCCCATTTGTAATATATATACCTTAAAAAAATTAAATTATAAATATAAAACCTAAATAAAATTGTTAAAAATAAATAATATTAAAATAAATGTAAAAAATAACTAATTAACAACTTACCATGATAAGTTTCCGTTAATTTTACAAAAACAAAAATCCATTATAATGTTAGAGGGATAAAGAGAAATATTAAATCTAAAAAATAACTAATTAACAGCTTCCTTTAAGCAAACTAATTAACTAATTTTCCGTTAACAATTCATTATATTGTTATAGCGATAAAAACTTTATATTAGTGAAGAATATTATGTACTTAAATGCGTTTGAACACGTAACTTTTAGATTATTATAATAATAAATGATAATTTCAAAGAAACTAAAACTTATAACAAAAAGAAAAAGACGAATGGGTGAAAAAGTAGTGCATAAAGAAGAAAGAAGACAACATTGGATAAAATTTGAAAGTTGTGGGATAAATATAAAGTAGAAATGCATAAAGAAGCTAAGGTTTGAGGCATCAGATGTGGCATTCCAAAGCTAGATTAAAAGCAAAGGCCACCAATCATCCATCCCTCAATCACATATGCAGTAATTGTTGGTATGAATTTGAGACGAGATTTTATTATTTCTTAAATTTTAGGTGGGCTTTTCAAATTTAGTTTTTTATTCACTTTTAATTATTATTACTTTCATAGTGTTTTCTGTAATTATATAAAAATTATATAAAATATTATTGAATTACACAAAATTATTACATTAGATTAATTATATTTCTAATTATTTATATTATTTTAAATGCATCTGAACTCAAGTCCTCTTGTATTGACAACAATACCCATGCCAACCGAACTAAGACTCAATCAGCATTTATTAATATAATCATATAAATTTTATATATCTATTAAATTATTATAAAACTCAAAAATTATATATGTTATATAATAATTTAATAAAATAAAATAATTTTTTTATATATATTTATCTTAAATATTAAAATTATTTTATATCAAATAATAATGAAAAAAATTATTATAATGAATTTATATTGTAATTGGCCAATTTAGCCCGGGTCCATATAAAAAAATAATAAATCCAAAATAATAAAACAAAGTCCAAGTCCAGTCCAAAATTACAAATATATCATTTGGCCCGATCGAAATGGCCCATTACTTTAAAAGATTGAAGGTCTATCTACAAGCTTAACGCATATGGAAATATAATCTTTAAGGATATGCAATCTTAGATATGATATGCAATCTTAGAATATATGATTTTGTAATCTTAGAGATTTAATTTCTATATACCCTTTAATTTAGCCGTTGATGTAATTGATCTGTACCGTTGGATTTGGGGAGGCTCAACTATAAATAGAGACCTCTCCCTTCATTGTAAATCACTTGAGTTTTGAACCAATAAGAGTTCTTAAGAGCATTCACTCAAATTTCTCTCTTGCGTTTTTATTTTGTTCTTCGTTCATCTTCGTTTCTTTTTTAGTTGTTTTTGTTTGAGTTGGATTTTGGTAGAGGAATTTCATTGAATCCTCGTATTGTGAGAGTTAGGTTGACTTAAACGTTTTTTTAACTTTTTTTATTAATCCCTATTCTATTGTTTTTCTATTTTTTTAATTTGTTAGTTATTTATTTATTTTGATATTTATATATGCATATCCTTTTCGAAAACTTACTTTGTTCTATTTACAATAAATTGTTTTATTATAGATCATCATATATTATCTCATTTATTATATATATTATTACTTTAAACCATTTTATATTTAATATCAAACTTTGTCATATTGCTCGTTTTATTAAAATTGTTTTATTATTTTATTCAAAATTTTTCATATATTATTTATCTTATATTTTTTATTTCATATTTGATCTTTTTAAATGCCCCTCTCTATTATGCCTTTTTATTTATTTGTTCATTGTTTTAAAATTTAGATTCCATTATTATTATGGTCATTCTTAATATTATTTTAGCATTATCATTGTCATTATTCATGTTATTTGCTATTTTACTTTGATTCTTTCTTTTTAATTGTTTATATTAGCGTTAAATATTAATCCGTTATGTAATATTTTTTAAAAAATATATATTTATGTTTTTATTATGCATTAGCGCGACAATTTCATTCAAACCATTGTTTTAAATAAAAATACATTTCATTTCCACACTTGCTATTATTCAAAAGCTTTCTAAAATAAGGCCATATTCGACAGTTGGGAGCTTTGAGAAAATCGTGCCCTAACTTACTTGATTTCGATTTTTCCCATTTAGTCCAAATGCTTGAGTACCCTTTTAAAAAATAAAATATATGAATTTCAAATAAAATCTTATTCTTGGGAATTCAAAATGTTGTGTCCTAACTTACTGGATGTGACATTTTGTTATCTCGAGGTAAGGATTTCTAAAAAAAACAAGGCAATATTTCGTGTTTGGAAATTCGAGAAATCGTGCCCTAACGTGATGGGTTTCGATTTTCCGTTTGACTAAATAACTAAATATACTTTTAAATTTTAATGCATGAGCTTTGAAAATCAAAAGACGATCTTGGATTCAAGGGTTTAAAATATCGTATCCTAACGTGCTGGATGTGATATTTTATCACTTCGAAATAAGTGAATCTCAACATCCAATTTGAATTATACAAATAGTTTTTTTAAAAAGGGTCGTATTTTAAAATCTTCTTAAATTTTCGACATTAGAACATTAATTAATCAATTAGGTACCAATTTTTGGGCATTACGAGGGTGTTAATCCTTTCTTGTACGTAACCGACTCCCGAGCCCGTTTTCTTGAATTTCGTGGGCCAAAATCGATGTCTTAATAAAATAAAATGTCTTATAAAGTGACCCGATCACACCTAAACAAAAAGAATTGGTGGCGACTCCATTTTCGTTTTTTAAAGTCGACTCCCATTTTTCAAAATCAAAAATGGTTTCGACATATATAATTACTAGATATCTGTATAAAAATAAAATTTATATAATTATTATTTAATAAAATTTATAATATAATACATAAATTATTATAATATGAATAAAAGGTTAAAGTGGGAATAATATCTCACTGAAGTATCCATTTCTTAACAAATTCATGGCCAATGCGTTGAAGTTTCTGTAACTGGCTGAAAACAATTCATCGGAACAGATGACTGTCGTGCGTTTGCACCAAAACCAACACCAATCGTGCTTTATTCGAGGCTACCGAAGGAGCCCTTACACTACACTTGTTTTAACAAATAGATAGTTATATGCCTAAAATCTAAAGGTTTATTTTTTTATTTTATATATTACTTAAACTTATATCAACTGAAAATTTTCAAAAAATTATATTATAATGTAAATATTTAAAATATGTTAATTTATTTATATTTAGAAATTTAATAAAAGAAAAAAATATATAATGATAGTTAAGGATATAGATAATTACTAAATATTAAATAAAGATAATTTATGTTTTAAAAAATATAATTGGGGTTTTGGTTAGGTATTTATAAAATATGAATAAATTTAAATAAAATTTGAGATGAGACGTGAATCCGCTTGTAAAAATAAAGAAGATTTATCTACGATTATTGAAAGGTGTGAGGTGACGTACGGCGTTTCCGGTCATTTTCGGTAGGCCAATATGTTCTGCCCACCTCAATCTATTAGTATATAAGAAAAAAAAGGGAATAAATCCGTTATGAGTAATAAATTTGTCCTGAGATTGTGATATTATTTGTCCATCCAAAAATTGGCAACAGCCAGGTTTGAGAATTAAATATGCCATTGTAGGACCTGGACGATCCACATATTATGTATATAAATTACAGGAAACAAGTGGGGAATCGCCCTAGAAAAGCGAAAGCAAGTAATGTAGACTTTCTTTTATATATTTGGAAAAAAAAATCTCTAATAGCTAAGCCTAGAACAATAGCACAAGTGCAAATCAAAATCTCACTTTCTTTTTCATTTCATTACCAGCTTTGCCTAATTTAACTTACGTAACAGTAACACCTTAATTTGGTATAATATCATCTATTTCTTTTAGGTTGGGGCAACCGTTGTGTCTTTTTTATTTAAATAAACCTAATTCGGATACGAGCAACCTGCTCAACCCTAAGTTTTCCATGTAATATGCATGCATGTTTATGTTCATACACCTACATCCATACGCATAGATAATACAAAAATTGTTTTAGCACTGCTTTTCTTCTTCTTCTTCTTTTAATATTTGAGGGATGAAGGGTAAAAAAGCCCAAAATTTCCATAATGAGCAGATAATTGAGCATCAGCACTTTGGCGGCTAATTGATAATTAAGTGAAAACTTACACTTGTAAATCTAATGCTAAAAAAAGGGGTCTACACACAATTTCAGACTAATATATCTATATACTTGACAGTACCAAGGCAAGTAGGTCGCTGGGGGCCAAAATGCTTTCAAGGACGCACAATAAAGAGAGTGTCTGTGTGTGTCTGTCAATTATATCTCCCTGCCTGTCTCCACCGAACTGCCAAGCAATTGACCTTTCTGAATGCCCATAATAATTAATGGATGTTGCACTAAAGTGAAGCATCACTAATTTCATTTTGAGTATGAGATTGTATGTGTGAATCTTTAGTACCACAGTATCTCAGCATCTTGTCGCGTAAAACAAACAAAAAACGCTACGCTACGCTACGCAGCACAGCCCAACACAACACAACAAAACACAAGCACCGCACAACTTTTTTCTTAATTTCAATAAAGTATCATCATCTGCAATCCCATTAATTCATCGCCATTTCTAGGGATAACTTTTCGTGCAAAAAAACCTGTCGATCAATCTATCAGTCTAACTCCCAAATAATGCGCACTACAACAACAAACACACTGAAATGCACATTCTCCCAACCCAACTACTATCTTTTTCAAACAAACTATTACTCATTGACACTAGCTAGCTATATGTGTTTATACACTTGCAGACTTTGTTTAAGCTACCGTAGTGTTTGGTAATTGTTACAAATCAAGGACAGCTATTAAGGAGACGTGGAAATATTGATAGCTTCATTCCTCTGGTTTCTATTAGATGGTTCTATCTATCTATGTTATGCAGTCTGTCAAATTGAGGGTGTAATACCCTTTCCAAATCACGCTGTGTAGATTTGATTCAAGTTGCAGAGTATATTTTGAATTGTACATAATATTCCAACTTAAAGCCAGCGATGAGTTGGAAAATTGTTTCTTGGCATCCAACTATGTATCTAGGAACCTGCCATGCAAGATGCCATTGTCATGAATATAGTAGTGCATAGATGGGTGCGTGACCCACTTAAAGCGAATGGTGGTACAAGACGCTTTCACAGTAACCTTCCGCGGTTAACCCATTAATTTAATTTAAAGCTGATGTTAGCATGGGAAAACCGACTTGCGTTATGTTTGATTGGGCAGCAGGACCTGAAGTTAGCTGGAATTTTTGAAGTCAGCTAACATATAGGTATGTTACCTATATATACAAATTGTCTATGCAGAGAGAAGAAATTAACTGTAGAGTAGTGATTGGAGGAGCAAGTAATTGAGATAATTATCACCGTTCTTAAGGGGGAACAGAAGTTACCATTAGAAAGGGAAATGGAAAATAAGCTATCTTGGTAGCTTAATCTGTAAAGTATACATTACTTAATTAGGCAACAGTTGCCTGAATTACATTTATATACACGAATATGACACATACATATATTGAGAAATAAAGAAAGTGAGAAAGAGGTTGTTAATGGATGTCAATATCCAAGAAAAGAAATGAGGTGACTTTCCCACTCAAAATATACACTTAACGAGGCTGTCTGTGTGTAGTACAAATGTACAATAGAAAGCTTATATATTTGAGTGAGATATTGGATGTGTAGGGGCAGCACCACCGGTAAAAACATTGAACCAATTCTATCTATAGTCAAACCTGAAGCTGGAAAGCACTACGCACGACACATGAAAACAAATCCCTATAGGGAATTGTTTTTATCAGCATAAAATATTGATAGCTATTGGATTTTTTTTATCATCTATTTTTATTTGTTAATAATTTTTTTCATGTTAAAATATAAAAAGAGAGAAATAATTTTTTTTTAAAAAATGACATGATTACGAAATAATCTCATAAATTTATTTTTATCTCTATGCATTAACTAAAAGATGAAAAATATCTACCTAAAAGTATCAAATTAATTATTAAAAATGAACCAAATAATATTTTAAAAATTTTAAAATTAACTATGAATTCATTGGCAAAGAAATAAAGTAGCCCATAGTCTAGCAATAATGGAGGTTGATGTCGATAAAATTAACTAAAAAGTTCGAGTAAGGTAAGTGTATCTATTAATTAATAGTCTAGTTATGGTGAGTAAAGATATCGTTCCCACGAATACTAACAGTATTAGTAATTATCGTCTTTCTATTATTTAACCTAATAATTCAAGTGATTGATTAAAAACTAAAATTAACTAAATTAATTAACTAACAAACACAACAAAGAACAAATCAAAAAAATAACCGATTAACAACCATAAAGCGAAATAATACCCAAGAAAGAATTTACCTAGATTTCACCTATCACTATCAATCTAAATTATACAATTTCTTTACTTAGTATCTTGATCCATGAAATATGTAACACCCCAAACTCGGCCTAAATGATATGACCAAGTCTAGAGAGCTACATCAATCATTCTAGGAAAGTCCATTTTTTTAAAAATAAAAATTCAAACCATCCCAGACATTGAAACGTTCAAAAGAAAAATATAAAATCCAGTACTAAAATCCACAACCCAGAATAACAATTAAGCATAAATCCAAATAACATAATAAATCAGTTAAACGATGTGATCGAGCCCCTAGCACGCTGACCCTCCTAAGCTTGTGGGTTACTTGTAATCTAAACAAATAGACTAGATGAGTTTACAACTCAGTGTGTAACTTATATAATCAAATAATCAGTAATATAACAGGTATGATTTCAGTTTTATTTGTCAGGCAATTCTTAGAGTTAGATATAGAGACATAAACAAAGGGCATCGGATTCAATAGTAGAACATATCAGATACATATGCAAAGCCCTAGCCCCAACCGCTACACACCACCTCTGTCCAGTTCTACACAGCATATAGGGTATTAAGTACCCAACCATCCCTACACACTGTGTAGTGACTATATGTCACGTTTTACTGTAATTACATCTAGCTGCCAAATTAAAATGCGATAAATTGCCAGAATCAGATATATGCTTATGGCATAGCCACCAAAATCGACAGATTATTAAACTGCCCACACTTCCTCCTTTACAAGTTCCCAAACCTAATGCAAATGCAGATATATCAGATAATAGATATGCGTATACAGTGGTACAATTTAAAATTATACTCACGTATTACTGTTACACTTACTTATTAGATTTCATATCAAACATATATGTCTAAATAACAGATTATTCAGTAATAGATCACCAGATAATGGATTTCATTGCCTAATTCAAATCATACGGACCCTACGGTAGGCCTATGTTCGATCTGAACGATGTTTACGGCTCTAAGGAAAAATTTTGATTTCTGGCCCACACACCCATGTGGATTCACACGGCCTGAATGGGTGGTCCATTTAGTCCACACGGCCAAGGACACGCCTATGTAGCCCTCTTTAATGTCACACATAGCCGCATGTTTGAAAAAAATAAGTTACACGGTCTAGCACATGGCCAAGCACAAGCCCGTGTGACTCAAGACCCAAAAATCCTCACACACGGCTAGGACACATGCCTGTGTCCCTTGCCCGTATGTGTAACAACCCTAACCCGTATTCGTCGTCGAAACAGAGTTACAAAGTGTTACCAGAATTTATAGATCAAGTAAACAGATACTTCATTTTATACAGTATTTATGTCAGAAATCAGACATAAAGTCCCTTATATGAACCTTCGAGATTCAAAACATGCATTAGAAACGGATCGAGACTAAACCGGGTACTCAGAAAATTTTTCGCGAAATTTTAAATTTTTACAAGATGTAGGAGTCACACGGCCATGTGGGTAGGTCGCGTGGCTCACACAACCAAGTGACATGTCCATGTCCTAGGCTGTATGGCATTCGATGTGAAGCACACGACCGTGTTCCCAGTCTGTGTAACTCTCTGACTTGTAATACATTAAAGTGTAAGAGTCACACGGCCAAGCCACACGCCCATGTTCCAGGCCATGTAATCAATTCTGAGCATTCTGTTTTGACATTTTAAAGATGCAGGGGACACACGGCCAGATCACACGCCTATGTGCTAGGCCGTGTGTCACACATGGCTGAGACACACGCCCATGTGGGCAAAAATAAGCTATTTTCTAAGCCACATTTCTCACCCAATTTGTCTTCCTCTTACACCAATACTTTAGCATATTCACAAGCCATTTTTAAAACAATTAATTTAAGTCAAAACAGAGTTTTATGCATGACATAACAACATATACAACCAATGTGCTCTTAAGAACCTCAAATACACTTTACCATCATATAACCAAACATACAAAGCTTACTTAACTTATCAAATTCATCAATATACATATTTTACCAAATATGATAGAATTAATCATCAATATGCCAATAGAATTTCTATCATTCCACCACTTCAAAGACATACCAAGCATGTTATGGCCTCATTAGTACATATCAAAACATATTCATCACAAGTCATTCCAATGGCTTGTTACAACCAAAACACTTACATGCCAACATTGGCAAATCAACCTATACATGCCATTATAACCGCAATTGATTTACCATATATACCTAAATAGGCCGATGGATAGTGTGAGTGATCTCCACCAAGCTTCCAATCCAATGAGCTTCCGAATTACTATAGAACAGGAAAAATAAAACAGAGTAAGCATATAATGCTTAGTAAGTTCGTATAACGTGCTAGATAACTTACCATATATTTATGTTCAAAATAAACATGCAAGGCACTATCAACCAATTTGGTCACAAGCCCTAAACACATATTCTTATCGTGTTAGCCAAGTAATCACAGATATTAATAGCCCAATTTTCTGTGGTGTCGGAAACAGTGATTCGAGATCACTAAATCCGATGAGTGAGTTTGAAAATTTAATAAATTAATATTTATGAGTCAAGTGTGACAGTAGAACTATTTTTGAATTTGTGAATTTTGAGAATTAAAAGAATTTATTAGGTCAAATGGGTCAAAAAGGAGGTATTGAGACCTTGAATTCATAAACCGAGCCATAAATATTTTTAAAAATATTTACAGGATGTTATTAAGTTAGTATTAAAGTTTCGTTAGAAAATTTTAACGTTTGGATATGTAATTAATTAAAAAGGACTAAATTGAAATAGGTGTAAAACTTGTTAAAGTGATAAATTATTTAAGTGATAAAGAAGGAATGACTTAAAGGAAGGAAGGACTTAAAGGACAATTAAGCCTAAAAGTAAATAGGTTGGACGGCAAAGGCAAGAAAATTAGCAAGAAAATTAAGTGGCATAAAGGCAAAATTGGAAATTTTGCAAATTAACTAAATAAAATAAAGACTAAATTGAAAAATCTAGAGACATCACCATTTTTATTCAGCAAAAACGCCATAGGAGGCCTGGAGTAAGCTGGTTGTTCATATTTTTGCACCATGTGAGTTCAATTCTTGCTTTTTCTTCGTAATTTTTATGTTTTTATGACTTTTACAATTAGGTCCACCTATTGAATTCATTAGTTTTTGATTCTATGGGTGATATTGAAAGTTTCCATGGATGAGTGTTGTATGTTTATGAAAAATTATCATGGATTTGAAGCTTTAAATTCATTATATGATGAATTTATTAAGTGATTTTAATAGAAATTGATTTTTAGGACCTAATTGTGAAAAAGTTTAGAATTAAGGTTGATGTTAAAATTATGAATACCAAAGAGCATATAGTAGTTTAGAATGATAGAATAAAGTGTTAATTGAGAAAAATAAGCTCAATTGATGGGTTAATTGATCAGGGACTAAATTTTAAAAAACTAAAAAAACTAGGGTAAAAGTGTAATTTTAAAAATTAAAGGGCATAAGTTGTGAAGTGAATTAAAATTAAATTAGATGCTAATGAATGGAAAATTTTATATTATAGACCAAGAGCTTAAAGAAAGTCGTGGAAGAGAGAAAATAGCTGATTAGTCCTTGAATTTTCTACAACTTTTGCAATTTGGCCTAGGTAATATATATATTTAACAATATATATATATATATATATATATATATATATTGTTAAAAAAATAAATTATTGTTGAAACTATGAAATTAAATTAAAATGATCGAAAAGAATGGAACGCTGGATTGAATACAATCGTCCAATGTAAAGGATGAATTGATGGATAAGACCATGGTTGGACCATGGCAATGTTTAAATGTAAGACCATAACTGGGCTATGGCATTTTAATAAAAAGACCATAATTGGGTTATGGCACAAAGAAAACGATGTACGCATATCCGTAAGTCGTTCTCTGATTTGTAATGACTTGGTCGGTGACATAGAAAATTTATGTATATTTACGATTATGAATTGTTACTGAAATAGATATACATGAATATTAATTGATGTAATTATTATTTAATGTGTATGATAAGTGGAATAAGGTGAGTATTTGATATTATGATATTGAGTTGTGAATAAACGAGATGCATATTGAATTGAGAAAATGAAATTTAAATGTGATTATTGATTGGAATATGAGAAATTGTTATTGAAATTGAATTGAGAAAGTATATTGAATACCCTATTAACTAGTTAGGCTAAGTCGGATATAATTGGCATGCTATAGGATTCGAAGTGTTTAGGGATATTTCGACCTCGAGACGATTAGGCACTATATGTGTTGTATTAGGCACCATGTGTGACGTATCATTGCTTTTGATAAATTGATTAGGTACTGAGTACCGTTTGCTTCGGCAATATTGATTAGGCATAATGTGCCGTACTGGTGTGCTTGGTTGGATCTGTGTATTCGCCAAGGTCCGAGTCCTGTTAATAGAGGTAAACAAATGAATTGATAATATCATTGATATTGAATATGAATTGGAATGAGATATTGAATTGTATTATATAAATGAAATGCATGAATTATGAGTTCATGAAATGGATATTGCAATTGTATAATGAAATGTGAAAAGCTATTTAAGATAACAAATTAGTGAGAATTGAAAGTGCTACGAATGATCTATAAATGTATGTGAATTAATATTGAAAGACTTATGATTATTACTGGTATATACTTGAAATACATGGAAATGGTATTTACTTAATATATATTAAAAAGAGATATGTAAATATGTAATTATCTTTGATTATGTTGATATAAGGAAAGTATATAAATATATATGGTAACATATCGAGAACATAAGTTTATCAATATTAAATTTATATGTAAGATGTGCAAGTACGCTAACTATTGTTATTGCTTGATATTTAGTCAAGTGCCAAGCTATTAGCTAAATAGAAATTTGCTTATTTATTTGATGCATTGAAATGGTAAGTATTTAAATGAAAATAGTTAGTGTTCATGAATGAATGGTAAGGTTTAGATTATGTAATTTCTTATGGAACGAATTATTATGTGTCCAATTAGAATAAGGCTTGGCTAAATGTATTTGTTTATAACTGTGACTGAATGATACGCATATGGAATAAGTGTGGAAGAATTAAAGTTATATAAAATTTTACTAAGCTTGAGGGTATAAGTCTATGTGCGATAATATGGATCAGTTCACCTTGTGAATTAGTAAGAAGAGTTTTATGAGTATTATAGTAACATTATTGGATTATTTTTATGTGTAAAGTTTTATAATTGAAATAAATTAGTATGATTAAAGACTATACGAGCTTACTAAGCAATCTCTGCTTACGTATTTGTTTTATTTATTTATTTACCTTACAGATTATCGGAAGCTCGAACTGGTTAGAAGCTTATTGGGGCTATATCACACTATCCATTGGTTCTATTGGTAATTATGGATAACTTGAATCTGGTTATAATGGCATGTATAGGTTATTTTAATTAAATGTTAGTCTATAGGTGTTATGTAGATATTAGTCATTTATTTGGTTTACGTTTTGGTATTGTGGTATTTGCATGATTTGCCTTATAATGTAGATGTGATTGAATGATGAGAGGTAAAATAGTACTCAATTATGCATAAGAGGTGTCTAAAGTTATAATGGTTTTGTATGTCTAAATGAATGTTAATACAAAGAATCATGAAAGAGTAAAGTTAGCATTAAAATAGTTTCTGGACAGCAGCAATGGTTCAATTTTGAAAATTCACCAAAAATTGTAGAAATTGAATTAGAGGTTAATTAAGTATTAGATTAAAGCCTATTGAGTATAGTTTTTCATAGAAGAAACGATGTAAGCAAAAGAATTTCATATTAAGAGATATTTGAATTTTTGTGAGAGAATGTCAGAATGATTTCGGGTTCCCCTGTTTTGACTTTGGAAAATCATCAAAAATTGTAAAAAAAATAATTAGGGGTTAAAATTTATTTGTTCAAATTCTTAATGAGCCTATTTTCAATAAAAATAAACGGAAACATCATCCAAATCTCGTACTAATAGATAATTAATTTTTAGTGAAGAAAGGTCGAAGCTGTCCAACAAGAAAACAAGGATAAATTTGAAGATTTTACTGTACTTATTGTCTAAATTATAGATTCTAAATTTTTTATGGTAGCAAGATATTTGAGTCTAGTTTCGAAAACATCAATCATATCTTAATTTAGCATTTTGTAGCTCAAGGTATAAATAATTTAGTGACTATGACTCAAGTGGTTTAGAATTCTGTAGCTCAAGATATAAATAATTTAGTGACTATGACTCAAGTGATTTAGAGCTTTAATTTTGTTGTATGATGATATATTATGTGTAATTATTCAGCAAACTCCAGTAATATCCCACAACCCTGTTTCGTCGACAGATGTGGGTTAGGGGGTGTTACAAAAAGTAAAGAAAAGAAAAAGAATTAGTAACAAAAGAGAAGAAAAGTTTTAAAAACAAAATGTAAAAGGGAAAACATTAGAAAGAAAGAAAAAAAAAAAGAAAAAAAATGTTTAATTACTTAAAAGTTAACCTAATTACTGCACAACACAAAAATATGTCCCCATCGCTAACACAAAGACTCGAACACAAGGCTAAATGATATTTAGAAGCTTAACCATTAAATTGACAAGCTCATTCTTAATACAACATTCAAGTAAAAAATTGAAAGTAAAAGTTTATTCAAAACAGTTAATATAATTTTCCAAAAATGGGATTTGAAAATTTTAGACACACCATTAATGCTCTAAACCACTAAAGCAAACACCTAACTATTGATAGAATTCAACAATCACATTTTCAAAATTTGGGGTGTTATAAAATCCTTAAATTATGCTAATATCTCTTTTGATCATAAGAACAACTTACTTTAGGTTAATTAATTGAAATTTCTTTCTAATTAAAACTTCTATTATCACATTAACTCGTGTTATGGATTCTCTTATCAGATTTGACTCTAATCTCGTAGATTTATGTTATCCTATTTTTAGAATTGCATGTAACTCCACTCAGCTATGCAAGATCTACTCTTAAACAGGATATATTCCACCACCAATTTAAGTACATCAAACATGAATTAATAATCTAGAAATATTAACCAAGAGTATTTATTGTATAAAAATATAAATCAAACGACATAATCCATCATAGGGTTCATCTCCCCTAAGTATATAGAAAATTAGTTCATGCTTGAAAATAAAAACATCCAAGATACAGTATAACCGAAAGAAATAAAGAAACTCATGATAATTTCCTAAGAAATCAACTGAGAATATTCAATCTTCACAAAAATATGTTTCAGAGTCGGCTTCAATAATGTTTTTCAAGTTGTTTTTTTAAATAGTCTATAACGACTCACTCATATCTTCTTATTTTTGTCATATATACATTTTAGAATATTGAAAAACTTAAAAATCGTGATTTTCTACAATTCGGTACATAATTCCGTAAAATCGACAAGGCCTACCACATTCCTGTGTGGGTCACACGGCCGTGTGTGTTGGTCGTGTAGAATGATTCAACCCGTGTGGTTCCTACAACTTGCTCCAACACTCTAATTTTTACTCGCCTTTCACTTATTTTTCTCTCAAGTGTTCTATTAAACATTAAAGCATGAATTTAAAGAAGTAATATACAAAGAAAGATAAAATTACGCGACCAACAACCGCAGCAAGTAGCATAATAAGACTGCATTGCCATATCGATACAATTCAATCATCATCGCTTACTATTTGGGTAATAAGCCCCTGACATTTCTACTCGGCTCAACCTCGATTTCTTGATTTTGGTTCTGATTTGATTTGATTGAACCAATCAGTCTCTTCCTATTAATTGACGCAATGGATTCATATTTTATAGCATTTCTACTCTGCTAAGTAAGTTCAACAGACAAAGCACATTATAGATAGAGATTAAAATTTCAATCTGAAAATCAAAGTTTAAACAGATTTCACCCTTGCTAGTAGTGCATTCGCCAAACTCTACACGATAGACATTATAGTTTTTATCCCCCCCCCCCCCCCCAAAAAAAAAAAAAAAACAATGTCCCAAGTACAGTTATTAATTCAGCTACCAAATGGTAGCGCTAAGGAAAACAAATATATATGAAGCTAGAAGAGAGAGAGAGAGAGAGAGATCCTCTAATCTAACATTAACCGGTGTTCCTCATCCCCGCAGCGATTCCATTTATAGTAATTAGCAAAGCATCTCTGAGTTTGTTGTTTTCATCATCACGTCTAAGCCTCCTCAGAACCTCCACCTGCAACATATTCATTGGATTCAGATATGAGAGCCTGCTCTCTATCAGCCTTCTCAAGCTCTTATTATTCTCTGACAATTTCTCATGTCCACTCACTACCAATACATGCTTTTCTGTCATCATCAGTTCCCTCCTAAGTTCCGCTCCAAGTTCCCGCCTGCTCTCTGACACTAGCACTTCATCGTAATGCTTGGCTATTGGAATATCCGCTTTCCCTAGAACCATCTCTATCAGGTCCACCGTGGACTGGAAAAAGGGCCACTCTTTGTACATCGCTTTCAAGTCTTCTGTATGCCCCTTCTCACATACCCCCTTTAAACCTGCTCCTACCCCAAGCCATGCTGGTAGTACAAATCTGGTCTGCGTCCATGCAAATATCCATGGAATTGCTCTAAGATGTCCTATTCCTGTCGTTGCTTTTCTTCTTGTCGGCCGGCTCCCTATGTTAAGATACCCCAATTCAGCCTGGGGTGTAGCCTCTTGGAAATACGCCAGGAATTCCGGGTTCTCGTAAACTGTGCTTCGGTATTTCTGGCAACTGATTTTTGAGATCTCCTCCATCAGATTACACCATTTCTGTTCTCGAGGTGGTTGAGGGGGCCGCAGAGTTGCAAGCAGCACTGCCGTTGTATATATTTCTAGCTGTCTAGTGGCAATCTGTGGCAAACCAAATTTTGCCTGCACCATCTCCCCTTGCTCTGTTGACCGAAGTGTGCCCTGCCAATTCAACATGACATTATCAATCAGACAACACACTAAATATTCCTCAAAGCAAAGCATCCAACACCGTATCGGTTTGCTGAGAAAGGCCTTTCAACAACAAATAAATGGAACACAACAATTGAATATTCCACATTAATAAAAAAGGTAGCAAACTGTAAATTGAAGTAACGGTAACTTACAACACCAGACAACCAAATAAGATACTTCATCTATCTTTCAATTACCCGAGAAAAAAATGATCTCTCAAATACGGATTACCGAGGAAATAATCGAATAATACTTCCAAATTTCTGAGATAAAAATTAAGCGGCACTCACCATTACAGAACCAGGTGGTTGCGACTGAATGGCGAGGTAAGTTGGGCCACCACCACGACCAATACTCCCTCCTCGACCATGGAAAAGAGTAACTTTGATTCCAAACTCATTGCATGCAGCAACAACATCCCCTTGTGCTTTGTAAAGCTCCCACGCGGCGGTGAAGCGTCCAGCATCTTTACCAGAATCAGAATATCCGACCATCACCTGTTTTAATTAACTTCGTAAACACGAGATTAATGGAACTTCAAAAATGAACCCGCAAATGGCCATAAAAATCAACATACTTCTTGATGCCCATTATGGTTCTTTACAATGTGCTCCCGGTACCAATCAATCGATAACAGTTTTCTGATAACTGAACCTGCTCCTCTGAGGTCTTTCACGGTTTCAAACAGGGGAACCACACGCAACCTACTCAAAAAGATACAGATATGTATAGAAGTCTTCAAAGTATAACAGTGCCATAGTTATGCTGAATTATGTCAACCATAACTAAACATGTTGTGCCAAAGCTCTTCCCTTCATTGTTGTTCTATTATTCATGCCCCAGTAAATATCTACAAGAGATTAGATAGTGACATAATAGGTTCTGAGTTTTTACTGAATTCAAGCTCATCTTGTGCAACAAAAGTAGTGGGCAATTGGAACCCTTCCCATTCCTATTCCCGTTCCCAACCTCAAACCCATATCCCTCTTCTCAATCAACAACAAAAATGATGTTAAGGAGAAACCTCCAGCTGGAATACTAACTAATTCACTACTGTAACAAGTTAACCATGAAAAATCGATACTCAGTAATTTCTGCAACTCTTCTACAAGTGCATACAAGATCATCCATGTCCAGAGCGTAGCCCAGAACTATGAATAAGCGCATTATAAGGACCCGCAATTAATATCAATTTAAAGGAAGTGGATGCAGAAAACCAGAACCAAATTAAGATAAGAGAACTAAAAATCCCAGGATAAATCACAGTTAGAGATCCAGATGAACAAAAACCGTGTGTTGCTTTCATTACTATTGTGCTATCATACTAAAAAATATATGAGCATTTAATGTATCTAAGAGCATATGAGTATAAACTAGCTGAGGTGCAAACTTACATTCCACCAGGACAAGGTTTCCCTAATTCCCCACTAACGGCAAGTCGAGCATCTTTCTGCAAGAGCTCCACAGCAAGGACATCACTTGCCTGCAAATCAGCAAGAACAGCTAGCATTGTTTCTATTTATCCAATATATGAATATTGTAGAAGCTAAAGATAAATTAACAGAAAAGGGGAAAAAAGTTTTCTTTTATGTACTGCAGAGGTATAAACAGGTGTAAACATAATATGGTTTTAGCAAATCATACGTTGGATGCCATAGAAATCACATATGCTCCAAGAGACTCACTTCCTAGCTCAGCGGCTACAAAAAAGGTATCTAGGACTTCTTTAACATCAGGAGCAACCTGAAACAAATCAAAGTGGAGATAAGAGCTATTTGTTAACCAAAGCAATAAAGGAAAATTGAAAATAAAGGAAAGACTTTGAATATTGCACCAAAGAAGGCACCATTTTCTAAACTCAAATAATGACAACTACAAGAGCAAATCCGAGGGCCAAAGCACCTAGACCTATGTACAATTCAGGGGATCCCCCACCCCCACTCCACATGTAATACGATTTAGTCCAAAATAAAAGCAGTCTAGAAGTGAGGACATGGCAACAATGAAATGATTAGTAACGTCAACTCCAAGGGACTTTCTTTATATCTCTATTCAGGTTCATTCTAATTAAGCCTTTTTCATCCTGCACATATGAATATGGTGCTGCTGCTTTTTTTTACTTCTTTTTTTTGATAAAGGGAAGGGGGTAGGGGTTCTCCAACGTTCAAAGTAGGGATTAGTGTAAACTAAAGAATTTATATCAAGTCCTTTGCCACTCCACCCACGGTTTAATCGATGAATATGCTTTTTGTGCTTGATATTAAATATCAGTTTTTTCTTCTTCTTTTCTTTCTTTTTCATTTTTATCTATCTTATAAAGAAGTCGCTAAGAATAAAGAGTAGGAATTCATCCAAAATTCTCTATATATTATGAATCCACAAATTATTAGTAGAGAGTGATTTTCCCCAGAGGCTAACACAACAAACAAATAGGCCTCAAGTTCTCAGCTATCCAGCTATGGATCTCTATCACACAAGAGCTATTTAGGTAATTTTTACCGTCCTAGTAGTTAGAAAGAGAATGGACCTTTTTGCTAAATCTGAATAAGAGCCACAAAAAAAAAGGAAGAAAAGGAGAGGAAATTTGAACTCAAAGAAATCCTTGATGCCTAGAGATTATATGCCTATAGTCCCACAGGATGACCATGCTGTGCTTTAAGGCACATTTTGTGTGTGCTCTGACATCACCCATGAACCAGCTCCTGCAAACCATGAAGACATTAACGGGAGGTGGTACGTGATAATTGCAATAAGTACTCATCAGTGTTCTACCTTCACATTCTCATCAGTTAAGGTCTATAAGGACTACCTCACTTGCTAGGCAGCATGAAGTACTCATCCGTTCCTACCTTCATATTTTTATCAATTAAGGTTTATAATGACTGCCCTACCTCTCAGGCACCCACAACCTCTTTTTAGTTTGAGGATGAAAGAATTGAATGTTTTCTAAGGGACTATAACAATTCAAGTTTGCTTGGCCATGTGTCCCTTTGGCATCATTTCCTGTCAATTTGAAAATTAACCACGTTTCTTGAAATCATATTGCCAAGGAAAATGTCGCAACAATTACATGTGACTTTCAAATTTTTTATTTAGATATAATAATATAAATAAAGAATATCCCAGCGCCTTAAAGAGGGCTAACTTGCAATGTTTTATAACCGAATGAACAAATCAATGCGGACATCTCAGCTTCCTAGGAACACTACATAGCCATGAATCATAGCAACTTGAACTCCAGCAGGACTCCCGGCGAACAAAAAGGGAAAATAAAGGCTATAATTGGCTCAAGATATTAGGAGAATTCATGGAAATGTGACAGACATCTTGGATTCCCTTGACATATTGTGTTCCCAAGAAAAATGAGAATCAAAGACCCACCCAGTTGCAAAGACTCACTGCATGGGGAACCTCAAAGTGGTTATATCTCATTATGCTCTATCCAGATCTCAATTCCATTTTACAATTCTGATGTGGCGATGAGCAAATATTATCATGAGAGTCTGACTTTTGTAACAAATGAGAATCAAAGACCCATGTCTTGCTATGCCACCTTATGACCTTGACAATCAAAACCTTGAAACCACCTACTTTTGATTTTGAGGCATTATTGTAATATATTCTGATTTCAACGTTTAAGGACTTCTGAATTTAGGCATCTTCGAGTTCTCTTTAATTAGTTATTATATCTAACGATTACAAGTCAAGGAAATCGAACTGAGTTCAGGTTCTACAGTGTTTCAAGTTCTCTTTAATTAGTTATTATATCTATCGGTTACTTTTGTGTTTTGACTGTTTCAACAATCAGGTTATTTCCCTTGACATAATGCGTTTCAAGTTGAGTACTTCATGAATCATGCTGGTTTCTGGTTTCCTCAGCTATTGAGTAACAGTGAGGCTTGGGTCATTTCCAGTTTAGAAGCTTTAAACCTAAGAGCACCTTATTTGGAAGAATCTAAGGGTTTCAGTCTAGCATCAGTATTCATTAACATGGAGAAACTTAAACACAATAATAAATAAAGGAACAGAATTTATGCTATAAGAGTTGTCATGCAATGTATGTTTGTGTGCAATTCATGCACACATCAGCCTCATTATTGAAAATTCCTTGCAAGCCCCTATTCACTCCAATATACTTTTGGAATATCTTTACCTCTATAGTAGGAGGAACTAGTGGCCGCTTCCCCTTTAGCTCTTTTGTCAAAAATTCAAGTTTCTTTTCTTCATCCCACTCACTATAAGTACCCATATCCAAATATTTGGTAATTGCATCAAGTGTTTCAGCATGCCTACCAGATTCCTGTACATTAACAAAACTTTAGCTAAAACACAAAACACGAGCAAGTACCAGAATATAACTGATTAAAGTGTACCTGACGCAAATCAAGCTTCATTAACACCATCCCAAATGTTGAAACTCTCCGAATCAGGTCAGCAAGGCGACCATCAGCTAGAATCCCTGCCCCGCATGATTGCTGCAGATTACAGTTATAGCACCATATTAACGGCAGCAAGAACATTCATTCTCCAGCAGGACATTGGAATGTGAGTTATTACCAGAGACTCATAACATAGAAGCAGCGGTTCCAGAAATTGATCTTTCGTCTCATAGTAATCCCAGGGATCATATTCACAGGGAAGATCCTCCAGAAGAAGTTCCAGCCGTCTTCGAGTTTTCATGAGCTGAAATTATAGGTCATCAAAACACAAATACACATCTTACTGGATATTAAAAACAGATTGACTGAAAAAATTAAATTCCATACCCTACGGATCAATAACTACAACTTATTGCTAACAAAATTTCACGAGTTCTGCATGCAAATTTAGCAAAGCAGAATAAGCATAACACTGAATGATAATTTGTTTAGTTCCATACCCAAAATAATCTTGAAATTTTAGTTAAGTTTTTCCTTGACTGTGTCGCTTGAGGAAATTGTCCCAACAACTAAAATGAACTAGATTTAAAGTAAAATTTTGAAAATGCCTTTCCTTTTTGTTCAAAATCATTCTCAAATGAAACCTAGCTCACTTGAATTGCTTTATATTCTTAAGCTATTTGTGTAATAGACCTAGCATATAAGTTTTTTCAGAATTGCTTTATATTCTTAAGCTATTTCTGCAATAGACCTAGCATATAAGATTTTTCATCTATCACTTTCACAAAAGAATCAAATTTCTCAGCCTAATCCACATACCTGGCAAAAGGAATGTTACAATTACAAATTCACATGACAGATGTAACCCTATGATAGGTTAATTAATATAAAAGTCCAAAATTTTAGAATTATTTGTAAATCATTTAGTCATAATCACCAACACTTGTTACCAAATGAATTTATATAAGATTTCACATTTCCTTAAAACTAAAATTGACACATTTAAAAACATTTTATATGTTCAAGGAAATTACTATATACATAGAATAGGTAATATCATTATTTATCCATCCTCTCTTTTTTTTTTTTAATTTAATTCTTTAGCTCAATTCTAAAAGCAAGACCATGAGCTAGATAAAATTAAAATTCTTTATCTCCCCTATACAAACCAAATCGACCTAAAACAGAAAAGGTACATATTCTCTTTCAGCAAGCCACAAAGAAACCTGGTTTATATCCAAAAATAAGCTTTTATACGAGCTTTTACACATTTTAACTAATACCTTTTCCTTGATATCTCCAAGAACAATTCGATAAGGAGCAATTCCAGGACGTAGAGCTGAACTTGGCTCAAGAAGCTTATGGAAGCTGGACCTTCCAATCGTAGATTCTGCAAATAGTTTTCTCTGAGCTAGAAGCTGACCAGAGGAGAAAGAACCCCGTGATGTGACAGCAGTTGATGATCCATTGGAGTTAGCAGAACTCCCATTTGCTGATAATTTTGGTATATTGGGACTTAAATCCTTAGATGAATTTTCCCGACCATCCTAAAGTAGACATTTAAACTAAATGTTAGCTATTATGCTGACGGTATGAAGGAATAACCTGTTGAACAGCCAAAACTACAAGAGAATAAATTAACCTCACGAGCCAACGGCATGTAATCAGTCCCTGGGAGTTCGAGTTTTGGATATTGAGATCCACCATCGGTGTAATCTGCATGAATAAACAAATCAGATGAAATCATCTAATGAAACAGTATCGCTTAGAAATTAAAGACAAGATTAATTCCATTACCAAGAAAAGAAACAATATATATATATGCATAGACATCACAGCTGCGAATGGATTGTCCGGGCAAAGATATAGCATAAAATGTTTTACATGAAAAATTAAACTTTCTATTTTGCATATTATCATTACAATCAACTGTTCAATACCACCTTATATTCTTGAGACCAAAAGCTCTTTAAGTGTATGCACAAATAAGCAAACCATGAAAAAACATTTTGCTATGAGTGTTTGTCTGCGCGCACATACCAGTGCAGGCAGGTAAACCTGCCCTATCCGGAAGTTGGGTAGGAAGGGACGGAGCTTGTTGGCCATGAAGCTTGAGTTGACTTCGGCTTAAAGGTTGGTTCCGACTCTCACGTAGGTTCTCTGATAAGGTTTCTGAAGATGAAGTAAACCTACTGTTCAGATTTCAGAAGCTGTGATATAACTGAGATAAAGAGGATTAAAACAGATTATAACACAAAATCTAATATGGAAGACTTGGATGCAAGTCATCAGATATAATTCGCGAATCATCTTGCGCAAGTTTTGATATAGTATAAAACACACTATCATCAAATCTAAGATCTCTTGTTTCTTCAAGTGTAGGTTTCTTTCGATGATTTGGAAAAATATTCTTCAAAATCATCCGCCCAAATAACATTCTTGGCTATCAAGGCCAATCAGATTTATGCTCATCAACATGCGTCTGACATTAGACCCCCGAAGAATATAGGATTAGGGCGTCCTCAATTAAGCATAAGATGGTGTCAAACAGGTAAACTAACTAATAAAAATTTCTAGGATAGGTGTTTAAGATTGAAAAGAGCATAAACATATCAAGCAGCCCCAACCTTTCTCTAGAATTTCCTGAGCCAATCTGGATAGCCTATCATTGCATCGGTTCATGGATAGTTCAAATCTAAGGCTATCAATTTCCCGGATGTAAAGATCAATGGCCATCCACCTAGATAAAAGTGAGACATCCCTTGTTACCTGAAACAAGGAGAAGAAAAACAATGAAGGCATTAGGCACTTGATAAAACTGTAGGAAAAATGCCATTTTTGCATGAAATATACGATAGGGACTAGCACAGAATGCTAGTTATTACTAGTTGTAACATAGACATGTGGAAAAAGGGACAAGGAGTCTCAAGAAAAATAATAAGAATCAATCTAGAAATTCCAAAACAACATTTCCAAAATGAACCAGTCGTTCAATTTTCAGGGTATTCCAGTTTAAAAGCAGTATCAAAGAGCAGAAAGTAGAGGGATGCAAGGAGCCTCACCTTTGCTGTGACATTAGGATTTCCATCTCTATCACCCCCCATCCAGGAGCCAAACTTTATGGGGGTACATGTTAGTGGAAGCGGCTTTCCTGTATGCTGAAAAGGAATGGCAAATTAAAAAAAAAAAGAAGACTGAGCGAACCTATAAATATTGTGTATCCATTCAAAGAGCCTAGTAGTTTCAAAATAGAAGTTGATATCCCACTTTCTTAAGGGCAGTGCTAACACGACGTAAATAATGAGGTACGGCTTTCCAAAGGGATTGCTCCACTATGTTCAGACCTGATAAAAAATAATATTAGTCATATAGAAGCATTTATAAGATAAAATGCATGCAATTTCTAATATGTCTAAACTCTAAAGTGATATACCAGCTCTGGCCTCGTCCACAGGAGTAGGTTTGTGGCGTCTAAGTTCATCTGTCTGCCATATTGATGTTATCTCTCTCACCTACAAAGTCAAAAGGAACTCTTATAAAACCAAGAAACGGATGACATTTTTTCCCATGATCACAATAGTAGACAAACCATGCCCCCCACCCCCGTTTTCCCTTTATTTTCCAGGAGTGGTCAGGAAACATTGCATTGGGGAACAATACCAGATCTTCAATTAGCATTTCTCGATCTTCATGACCAAGATCAGGTCGGTCATTGTATTCTAACAGATGCTGCAAGGAAAAACGGGTTGACTTTCAGAAAATAGCCTCAAGACTCAAGTTAATAATTGTCAGCACGGCCCTTAACTTACAGCAATTCTTATATGCTTGTATTGTAAGGTACGGCGGTTAATTTGTGTGGGATGAGCAGTAAGAACAATCTCAACCTCCTGCAGAAAAAAGGATTTTACATTTAATTTGATCACAAAATAAAGAATTGAGCAAAATGTTGGCATGACTAAAATAAATGTTGCAATTATATTCCTCTCCATTAGCTGAGACTGCACTAGAAGCTCACATTTGTTTGGCTTCTCTGACGACAGTTTCAGAGTACTTTTCAGAAACACAATGAGAAGTTGGAGTTTCTAATACTTGATTTTCTGTGCTATTTTTTAGTTTTTTCTTTTTGGTATTAGGCACATTTTACTGAACAAGGCACTGAAGAAAACTAAATCTAAAAGCAATATAAGAAATATACCTGCTTGCAAACAGTGTCATAAAGGTCATCCGGGGTAACGCCACCCTGAATCAACTGACTGAAAATGTCATCGCAAGACTTTGATAAATGTGTAACACTTCGCCCCTTACGTACCCTGCACAAAATAATTACTTGAATTTTTTGAGTTCTTGATTAAATAAAAGCAAATCGTAAAAGTTGTTTTGCACAAAGAACAACAGAAAATAGTAATAATTATGATTTTTAGCAGGAGACTTATTGTATGACTCCGGATTGTTCTGCATTTTCTTATTTTTTATTAGGAAATCCAAACTGTAATGAATGCTCTCGAAAGTAGACACTTAAACGTTAGCATGGCATATTTCCTGTATAGTTTACCCACCATTCACAAAAAAAAATGAGAAAGGCAATACCTAATCAATAACCAAAACAACAGTAATTCCAAAATGTTTTCTGTTAAGGTAAAGCCATGAAAAATGAAAACTGACAACAGAACCTTCATTTTATTAAGTAGGTAAAGATAATAGAAACATAAACTAACAAAAAGAATTGCAGCACTCGGAATCACTGGAAAAAAAACACTTAATAGGAAATTTTAAGATAATCTAATTGTTCTTTCAAAAAAAATCTAATTGCAACGTAGGATCTATAACTGTACATGCGTTATTCCCTATAAATTGAAAAGTGAAAATTGACCTCATGAAATTGAACAGCTGATAAACTAAATCCCACTACCTGTGATAGGTCTCAGCAATTCCCATCAAAGTGAGATAATGGCTGAAAGCACGAGCCAATTTCAAAGCTTCCTCTAATGTCATCTCGGAAATCTCAGATGCTAGCTGCTTCTCCAGCAACGCTGCCATATTCTCTATCCCGGACAATCGCATATTGGAAGCACTCTACAACATTTTTTTAGAAAAAGGGAAAAATCATTCTCAAAAGAAACTCTTCTCTGTTTGCTTTGTGAGAAAATGTAGGCAAGATTGAGTAAAGCCGAATTGTAGCATGCATTTGCAAATACACACAAAAATAAGAGAATCTAGCCTTGGTTCGGTAATAATTTGTTTTTCAAAAACAAAATAAAGAAAAAGTATCATAAAAATACAACAGACGATGTGGAATTTAAATAGCATCGTAAATGTACAAAAGACGGTTCGGAATTTCGCTTCATTTTCCACTTCTCCATCTAATATAATTCTTAGCAACCAAACAGAATCAAAAAGTTTGTTTTTCCTCCGCGTTTTAAGGAACCAAAGAGAGGCATCAGAAGGGGAGAAGCAGAAATAGTAAATAAGAAAGCAGAGTGGAAATGAGAATTCAAAGAATAGTACAAGGAAATATAAATAAAAAGCAAGCAAGTAAGCCATACAAATAAAGACAGTAACAGTATTTTGATTTTCCTCCATCTTGAAGGTTGTCACCGTGTGTGTCTACTTTACAAAAAAGCAAAAAAGAAAACAGTAAATAATGAAAGGAGAAGAGAGTGACCAAAGCGAGGAGTCGAATCCTCTCGATCTTGGCCATGAATTGTGCGCCAACTTCTCTCTGCAACACATCGTTGAGAAGATTTCCTAGCAACTTGAAGTCGTCCTCGAAGCTCTGGAAAGAGATTTCCTCCGCTATATCGTCCGTGGTGTCCGTCATAGCTAAGTTGCCTCACCAAACTGAAGGAAAATTACTATGTTTATATAAAATATGATGATACGAGGGAAAGAAATGTTACTGTACGAGAGAGAGAGAGAGAGAGAGAGAGAGAGAGAGGGTCAGCAACGGAGCACAACACTCATCTCGTAGACCATAATTGAAGGTTTGGGAAACAAGTACCAATATTTCTGTTAAATAAGTGTGGAGCCAACAGTTTTACCGCATGTGATGCCAACCACACCCTCCCACGTGGCGCTCTCTACGGTCACACCGAGCAGTTTATATTCTTAGGTCTCTCTTCTCTCGTTTAGCAGCACTCAACGATGATTGCCCTGCCTGGCTGGTCCCTACCAGGTTGATTTAGGTTTCAGGTGAGGTGACTCACTCACTCACTCACTGATGCGGGCCCCCCTACTTTTCCGTTTAGTAAAACCACTGCCCAAAAAGTTGCTTTACAAATCACTTTAGTATATTCTTCCGTATCGATGATTCCTTTTCTTTTCAGCAATAACATGCCTCCCTGCCCATTGTCTTGCAACATGGATTCATTCAATTGGGCACCAACACACTTTAGCAAATGTCACAGTTCCATTCTCATTTCACCTATATATATACAAATGCTGGATTCTTTTATTACTTATTACGAACATATCTTGAAAGTTTTTCTTTTGGTCGTATTCATCCTGAAATTCTGTAACTATACATTTAATTTTACACTTTCTCTGCAAACTTTTCCTTGCCAAATCTTGTTATTCAATTGAATTATCCAAGTTGTTTATCATTATACCAATGGCTTAGTTAACTATAATAATCCCAATTTAAATTCAAAGAATATCTAAACATCTAAATTAAAAAGAAAAATCAAGCAATTTGATTACTTAATTAATTTCATATTTTAACCACATCATTATATTTAAAAAACCAGATTAAAAATTTCTCTAAATAACAGCTACTAGATGAGCATACTGGTTGTCCTATGAAGTATGTATTTCCAAGTATGAGTAACCCTCTCCATATGCTGTAGTTGGGACTTGAGAGTGATTCATTTCTAGCCAGTGTTGAGATTATTAGAATTGAGCCCTCGCTGTGGGTTAAGTCAAGATAGCTACGCTTGTTTCCATCTCTTCTTCTAGCTAGCCAGTGTCAGTTTGTCCATGCAAAGAGAGAAGCCAACATGTTATGACATAGTTTGGCCCAAGCCCACTGTTCAGGTTCATCACACAGTTTTCTTTTTTGGGATTTATTTATTATTTCAAAATTTACCAAAAACATAATTAGCCTAATTAGAATACTTAATCATCTTAAACTTGCCCTGTCATTCCAGCCCCGAGTTTTCAGCTGCTACGAACTGAGAATTGAGCATGCAGATGCAGTAAAGCTGTCTTGAGTGTTGTGTTCTGTGTTGCATGTGGTCCTAAATCCTTTTTTTTTTTTTCCCTTTTTGTCTTACATTTTAAGATCAAGATAACAAGATGCATGTCACTGTAAGTTCCAAAATCATATATACGGCTGTTGTTGATCGTTCAACATTTTGCATTATCATTTGAGTATGTTCAATCAATCTAATCTTTATGTGATCCGATGAATATCGGTGGCTGTCAATGTACATCCTTTGAGATTCACGAAGAGCCATGCTTTTCCCCTCATCCTGCAACTCACACATACATTTGGACTCCTTCCTTTTTCATTACAATGAGGACTTGACAAATAATTAAGTTGCTCCTATACCAAGGAGATTTGGTAAAGCGGAAGTAGCATGCGGTGTGGACTACCCAGGTCCACTGCATGCCACCATCTAGTTTGGCAGCCACCATACTGAAAGGTCTCTTTGAAGAAGATTCAAATGGTTGGAAACAGTGGAGCATTTTATTCATCCATCCTGTACGTAGAGTCATAATTTAAAATATGTCTCCTGGTTTCAAAAGCCTTGGAATTTCTCAGTCTTCACATACGCATTATCATGAATCCTTCAACTTTACTAGTTCCTTGTTACCTTCCTTTCCGTACTTGTTCATCTGCTTCCTTGCTAGTATGGATTAATTTTGCAAATTTCTTCTTGGTAGACTTAATTGCAAATTTTTGTAGTAATAAATTTATAGGCATTGCATTTCATATTGTCTATGCGCTGTCATTGTAGTCTTTCAACTTATTGTCAACCTTCTAAGTATTGAACTCTCTTTGCATCTCATTTCTCAATAAATGTGATACTATATTCATTTTTTAATTTTAATTTGAATATAAAAAATAAGTGGTAAAAGTGAAAGTTAAATATAAAAATATCATAAAACGAAAAATTAAATATTTTTAACAATATTCAAACCAATAATAAAAATAATTAATTTAAATTATTGTGTACCAAAGCAATCCATTAAGTAATAAGTCATTGTTTATTTACTTATCTTTTTCAAATAGTTTTTTATATATGTTATCAAACATATGTTTCAAACTATTAAAAGTATTAATTTTCAATAAATTAATTTTTTATCAAATAAAGATTTCTCATTTCAAATGCTTTTTAAGGGTTGTATATTTGATTATATATCAATACAAATATTTCAATTGTTTATTTAATCCAAATATCAAGTTTTTAAACAACTCTTTTCGGAAAACTTATATTTGGATTTGGATTTATTTTTCAAAATCTTAGATTTGATTTTTAATTTCTTGATTCTTTGGGAATTAAAATATGTTAAATTTAAAATTTTGAATTAATTCAAATTCATCTTTAACAATCATTTTTTAAAAAATAAATTGCTTTGAAAAATAATACTACAACTATGGCTTAGCAAGAAAAACAGAAAAAGTGACCCGAACAGTGGTGTTTGAATGGTTTTGGAATGCAAAATTAAAAATTGCAATTAACTAAAAACGAATTAAATTCTATTTTCTATTTTTTATTTTTATATAATTAATTTAAATTATTTTATGATATAAAAATAATATTTTATATTTAAATTAGTGAAAATAATTTAAAAGTTCTTAAAAATTATTGGTTTTTAGAAATGTTTCTAAAAAGACTTTAATTTTTTGTAAAATAATATTCAAAAACCATATATAAAAATTGATTTTTGTCAAAATAAGTCTAAAAATCCAAAAGCAAATATTAATATGAAAAAAATCAAAAACCAAATCGAGCCAAATTAAATTATGATAAATGGTTTAAAAGATTCAAAAACCTCAACCGAACTAAACCGATATCATCCTTTAACTATAACAATATCAAATTAATCTCAATTAAAACTCTAAATCACTTCACTAAATTAATATTTGGAATTAAGTCACCTCAAAATTTTTAAAAAAAATTAATAATAATTATAAAATTTCTAAAACATAAGAAAAACAAATATTTGACCTATATAATATAATTTCTATCTTTAATAACTAATACTAGTTCATATATGCATTAATAGTCTTAATAATTAAGAAATGTATTTGGATCAAGTTTGAATCCTAGGATCAATATTGTTAGAAAAGTTTTATCTAATACCTCCAACCTGAGTAGGACTAGAGTCAAACCATAAAACAGATAATAACACATATAATTATACCTAAAAAGTTATATTACAATTGCTTATAGTGTTTTAAAAAAACAAAAGGAGCAACATTTGTTTAGGATTTATATATGAATTAAGACTAATAACCTTGAGTTACACAAGTTTATCGCCTATGATATTCTTCAAACATCTTCAATATCAGATCGTATCTGAAATTCTCAAAACTATAATATTTTCATTTTCATAATCATCTTCAAATGTTCACTCTAACTCTTTATCAACATCTTTTAATGAGTCTTCTACACTTCATCTCACAAAACAAAATTTGTATAATATGCAACATGCATTAAAAATTTTCAATTTTGTTTTCATATTGTAGAAACAAGCAAAGTGTACTAGTCACTATCTTCTCTTTAATAAATCGTTTGTTCTTTCAATTGTGTGTCATGCAGAAGAATACCGGAGATTGAATAACTGCTGTTTATAATTAGTTGGCATGTTTCCTCTCCAAAAATTCAAGTGATATCGAGTTCCTCTATAAAGAGCTAAAAATCTCGGACGTGTCAACAACAAAATATTTATCTACATATAACATTATATTGTAAATAAAAAGAATAAAATAAAACCAAAAAGATCATTTAATATAAATAAATAACTACCTACTCTATGATATTTTTAGGCCTACACATCTATTTAAAGCATCTCCTAACACTTGAGAGTCAGATATGTAATAGGCCAATTTAGTCCGGGTCCATACAAAAAATGATAAACTCAAAAAAATAAAATAAAATCCAAGTCCAGTCCAAAATATATCATTTGGCCCGATCGGAATGGCCCATTCCTTGAAAAGATTTAAGGTCCATCTACAAGCTTGACTCATATGGAAATATAATCTTCAAGGATATGCAATCTTAGATATGATATGCAATCTTAGAAGATATGATTTTATAATCTTAGAGATTTAATTTGTATATACCCTTTAATCTTAACCGTTGATGTAATTGATCTATACCGTTGGATTTGGGGAGGCTCAACTATAAATAAAGGCCTCTCCCTTCATTGTAAAGGACTGAAGTTTTGGGGAAACAATAAAAATTCTTGAGAGCTTTCACTCAAATTTCTCTCTCTCTTACGTTCTTATTTTCTGCGGTTTGTTCTTATTTTATTCTTTGTTTATCTTCGTTTTTCAGCCCTTTTTATTTTGATTTAATCCATGTTTCCTTGATTTTTTAATTTTTTTATATATTATTTTTTTAATAATTTTAGTATCATATCAAACTATTTCATTTTTTAATTTTTTTTTTAGTATTACTCTTAGTAAATTGTTTTTTAAATTTTACTCAAATCATTGTTTTAAAAAATATATTTCATTTAATTGCCATATTTTATCTAAAAATTTTTCTTAAATAAGGCAATGTTTTGTGTTTAGAAATTCGGGAAATAGTGCCCTAACGTGCTGGGTTGCAATTTTCCGCTTGACTAAATAACTAAATATCCTTTTAATGAATTATGAAATGAATTTAGTTACGAGGATTTAAAACATCGTGTCCTAACGTGCTGGATGTGATGTTTGTATTCTTTCGGAATAAAGGAATCTTAAGCCCCAACTTAAATTGCTCAAATTTTTTAAAAGAAATCATATTTTAAAATCTTTTCAAATTTTCGACACTAGGACAATAACTAATCAATTCGGTACCAATTTTGGGCGTTACGAGGGTGCTAATCCTTCCTCGTACATAACCGACTCCCGAACCCGTTTTCTTGAATTTTCTTAGGCCAAAATTAATGTTTTGAAATAAAATATTTTATAAGGTGATCCGATCACACCTAAAAGGATTGGTGGCGACTTCATTTTCATTTTTCTTAAAGTCGACCCCGTTTTTTCAAAATATAAAAATGGTTTCGACAGCTTGTCAACTCCACTGGGGAAGTTTGAGAGAGTCAAGCCGTAAAATTGATTAATTTCTGTCCTTTTGTCGAAATTTGAAAATTCGATTTGAAAAATTATGATCTTTTTACATGTGTTTGCTGCATATGATTGTTATTTTCCTCGCACACATTGCATTGCATGACCGTTGTGGTCACACCCTTAAGTGAGAGTGAGAAGCTACGCCTTTGTGAGGTTTTCACCTAAGCATGGGCTAGTGGATCACTTCCAGGATACATTTATACCTATGTCTTCGTGAGGTTTTCACCTCCACATGGCCATAGGGAAATGTATTCCACTAATTCGGACTCGATTTGTATGAGCCTATAATGGGTGAAGATTGAGGAATCTGCTGGTTCAGGTACCTTTCTTTAGAACCGAACCACATATAGTGAGCTCTAGGAGCCTACCCTAGGTAGAATCGTACCAAACCCTAGAGGTCACCCCAATTAGGTGCTCTATTCTGTTGTTTATTTCTTTTGTGCTAACGTGTTTTGTTTTGTTTATGTCTGCATTGCATTACATCATTATAAAGAAAAGGGGAGGTGTTGATTTAAAATTTGATTGCTAAATAGAATAGTTTGTCATAAGGAAACAAATTTCTTGATAAAGTGGATTATAATACGGTCGTTTGAATATAGTCCAAGTAAACAGGACGAGAGAAGGCTGGTAGTCCACGGAGGAATACATGACTTGATTTCATTGCCAAAGACTCAAGCCAACAAATATTATCCAAGAGTCATCACGTTTTGATGAGTGTCGTGGAGATAAGCGAGCAAGAGATCGTGGCCCAGATCAAGCAACAAGGAGCTAGCAAAGGCATCTTTTGGAGAATTTGCAAGATTTGACCATGAAGAAAAGATCAACGTTTTTACTTGGACTATGAAGGGCAAGGCCGCATATGTAATCTGTTTCAATATAAAGAAATTTATTTTCTAAAAAAGTTATTCTAATGGAATTGAATTCGTAATCGACGTCTCTCTTTCTTTTGCATTCATGCATTTGCATCGCATCGCATCATATGCATTTAAATCCATAGAAAAACCCTAATTAGTGGAAGTTATTACAGAAGAGAAAGAAGGAAAAATCTGGAAACTACACACCGTTACGGTACACGGGCCAAGACCAAGAACATGGATCAGAGATTTGAATAGCTCTAAAAATATATGCAAGACCAGTTGCAAGAACAATTAGCAAAGATGCAACAGGATATGAGAGAACAAATGATAGAGGCCCAGAAGAATATGATCGCTCAGATGGCCCAATTGTTGACAGGGGCCATGGATAAGGGAAAGGGCCCTATGGCTATTACTGGAGAGGATAATGAGGATTATCCACCAGGTTTTACTCTAACCCATGTGCAAGCACAAAATGAGGCGCATCCTCGGAGGCCGTCTGTCACAATTAGGCCTCAACAAGGGCAAGCTGATACTGGGGTACCAATGAATTTCCAAATTGGCTCGAGATCCAATCTAAAAGATAATCCCGTAAATCCTATTACCCCTGACCTTGATATAGTTGAGAGGGAAGGAATGACAATTGAATCCTCAAGGCAATTAGAGGATCGTTGTAAATGGTTAGAAGAGAAGTTTAAAGCTTTAGAAGGTGCTGACAATCATCATAGGGTTGATGTTAAAGACTTGAGCTTGGTCCCAGATTTGGTGCTTTCTCACAAGTTCAATATGCCAGAATTTGAGAAATATAATGGGACCAGTTACCCTGAAGCCCACATCATCATGTTTTGTAGACGGATGACCGGCTATGTTAACAATGATCAACTGCTGATCCATTGTTTCCAAGTTAGTCTAGTTGAGGCAGCGTCTAGGTGGTATAACCAACTAAGCCATGCTAGAATCAATTCTTGGAGAAACCTAGCACAGGCTTTCATGAAGCAATACAATCATGTAACAGACATGACACTGGATAGAATTTCTCTGCAAAACATGGAAAAGAAGCCGAATGAAAGCTTTAGGCAATACGCGCAAAGATGGAAGGAGGTTGCTATGCAAGTTCAGCCACCGCTCCTAGAAAATAAGACTATAATGCTCTTCATCAACACTTTGAAGGCCCCATTCATTACCCATATGATAGGGAGTACCACTAAGAGCTTTGCTGATATAGTAATGGTAGGGGAAATGATCGAAAATGCCATCAGAGGTGGCAAGATTGAAGTAGGGGAAACTACTAGAAGGTCAGCTCCAAGGAAAATGGAGGATGAAGTGAATAATACGAGTACATATAACAAAGGGTACTCGAGGTCAATAACTGTCAATCAACCAAAAGTAACCACTGTGGGGCAACAAGGTTCGATAAGACAGGAATCGGGAACAAGGTAAAACTCTGAAAAGTTCCAATTTACACCAATCCTGATGTCATATAAGGAGCTATATCAAAGTTTGTTTGATACGCATGTAGTGTCCTCATTTTATATAAAACTGTTGCAGCCCTCATACCCCAAATGGTATGATTCAAACGCTCAATATGATTACCATGCGGGAGTATCGAGGCATTCGATAGAAAACTGCACTTCTTTCAAGAAGACAGTTGAAAGACTCATCAAGATGGGGATTGTAAAGTTTGATGATACCCCTGGCACAGAGAACTCGTTACCAAACTATGGTGGTAAGGGGGTAATGCAATTGATTAAAGTATTGCAAGAAGGATCAAGGGGGATATTGCAGAAATAAGAACCCCATTGAAGATGGTTTGGAAAGATTGATAATGAGCAAAGAAACCTGTGGGGCATTTGTCCTTACAAATATGGAAATGTTTTGAACAACTGGTCTGTAGAGAAACTTCCTGTAATATTAAGAGATTATACAGAGTAATGTTTAGAAAACACTTGTTGTTTTAAAGCCTAAAAACAATAATATTTCATTTGTAAAATAGGCTCATGTTCAGACATCTTTGTTTCAATAAAATACATCTTTCATGATCAATTCAAGCAAATGTTCCATCATTCTTTATTCTTTTGATTTTCTAATTTCCATCCAAATTTTTTTTACTATTCTCAGTCATACCATGTAAATAGTTGTTCTTGAATTCATTTATTCCTTGTACATTTTTTTGTGCCTATCATAGGTCCCTAGATATCAATGACGTGGGCAACGATAATACAGATCCAGAGTTTCTTTTTTTAGCGCGACATGTGTTTAGAGGAATCTCAGGATTTTGAAGGTGACAGAGATTGTGACTTGTTTCCGAATTTGTTAAAAATGGTAAAGCAAGAAGAGAAACAAATTTTGCCCCATGAAAAGGTGGTAGAGAATATAGCCTTAGAGGAAGGAAAGATTGTGAAATTAGAACGCACATAGACGGAGAGACAAAGCAAGACCTTGTTAAAATTCAAAGACGTTTTTGCATGGTTATGCCTGGGCTACTAAGACTTGTAGATGTTGTTAAGGCTAAAAGAGGATGCATGCTAATGGGTTTGCAATAGCCAAGCTAAACATGAGGTTTGGGCATTACTGGTACATCATGAAAGGGGATTGCATCAGTTATGCCATAAATGTCGAATTTAAAGAGTCAAGACTTATGTGCCTCCTTCTTTACTTCACAAACTTTCTATATATGGGGCATATATGTTATGGGCCCGAGCTCGTCAAAAGTTTTAAGCAGACAATAATTCATCTTTGTGGTCGTCGACTACTCCATTAAGAGAGTGGAAGTAGCTCCATATGCCAATATTACAAAGTTAATAGTCATCGAATTTCCAAAAAGAAAAAAGAAAAAAAGCCAGAAAAGATCATATCCAACTGCACAATGTTATAAGTTTGCAGTCTGTTTAAAGATTAGACGCCATATCACAGTATAATAAGGGTTGCCAAAAGGAAAAGTACAAAAAAAAGGGAAAAAAATAACAAAAATATGGAAGATAACTGAGACTTGTAAAGATTGGCATAAGAAGCTGCCATTTACTCTCTACTTCACTAGAGTAACACCCTTCCCATTGGGTTATGGAATAGAGACGGCTCTGTCCATGGAAATTGATATTCCTTTTCTCCAAACTTTGATTGGGTCAGGAAGAAAGAAAAGGTTTGAAGGTATTCATCATAGTCAGAAATGATTGAGGCTGATTTATGACGAAAAAGGTTCATCCAAGAGAATTTCACAATGGGGACCTTGTTTTGAGAAATATTTTTCCCATACAGAAGGATTTCAAAGAAAAATAGATTGGGAAAGACTATATGTGGTAAAAAGGCTTTCTCTGGAGGTGCACTAATTTTGACTAAAATAGATTGGAAAAGCTTACCTAATCCTATGAATTCAGACTCCGTCAAGAAGCATTTTGCTTGAAAGAAGAAGAAGCCAAGGTGAAAACCCGTAAAGGGCACTTTAAACTTCTTAAAAAAACGGAGAGGCTAAGGTGAAAACCCGCAAAGAGCGCCTTGAGACCAAAGGGGTTTTGAGTTGAAAACCCGAAAGGGCGGCTCAAATTTTAAAAGACATACAGTGATCTTGCTATATTTGATTCGACAAGAAGCGAAGTATGTTACATGCCGGGGCATCAACAAAGTACTTTGGATCTTCTAAACACATGTTAAGCTCAAAGTGGTCTTCATAGAGCTTGTATATAGCAGCCCAAGCTGCGATATCTAGGGCACCTGGTTTTTGTCCTATTAACTATCTTTGGATCCTTTTTCTTCTCAAAGATATGTTCCCAGATTAATTTTCTTTTTGATAATTTGTTCAAACTCTAATTATCCTCAAAAATCAATTTATTTGCTGCCATTATTCGTAAAGCGTGTTGCATTGAAATAATGATTGATGAACTAATAATATTTTTACAAAAGAAGTTTTGCATATTACTCTAGAAATTTCTAGATAATACAAGGAACTGAAACATGACAATTGCTTAAAAATTCTCATGTGTAAGGGTCGGAGGTACTCGAGAAAATTGAGACTATCTCTTATGTTCAAATGGTGTTTGGACAAATTAAGCAATATCGATGCTAAGAGAGGATCATTTCATAAACATATCCAGTGGTCGGGGAATGGTACAACGGACCAAATTGATGAAAAATATTCAAAGCATATGAGCAGAGTATGATTGATACGTTAAGAAGAACGAAGATGAAACCTAGATGAATGAATGAGTGATGACATCCGAAATAAGAATCATTCTCATAACATTTTTGCATCATAGTATGTTTAATTAGGAAGCATTTGACTCATTTCGATTATGGCATCCTAATCATTAAGCATAAGCATATACCCATTCTACAGGTTATGTCCTCAAGGGGCAATGTAGATAAAAGAAAACAGATTTGGCAATCCCTGTATTGGTAGGGAGCAGATCGAAGATATCAGCATGGCGTCCCTGAGTTTACAGGGAGTAGGTTGAAGAAAATAGATCTGGCAATCCCTGTATTGGCAGGGAGCAGATCGAAGATATCAGCATGGCATCCCTGAGTTTGCAGGGAGCGGGTTGAAGAAAACAGATCTGGCAATCCCTGTATTAGCAAGGAGCAGATCGAAGATATCAGCATGGCATCCCTGAGTTTGCAGGGAGCAGGTTGAAGAAAACAGATCTGGCATTCCTGAGTTAGCATTGAAGCAGATCGAAGATATCAGCATGGCGTCCCTAAGTTTGCAGAGAGTAGGTTGAAGAAAGCAGATCTAGCATCTCTGAGTTGGCAGGGAGCAGATCGAAGATATCAGATGGTGTCCTTGAGTTTGCAGGGAGTAGGTTGAAGAAAGCAGATATTGTCTTCTTGAGTTTGCAGCAAAGCAGATCGAAGATATCAGCATGGCGTCCCTGAGTTTACAGTGGAGTAGGCTGAAGATAGCAGATTGAAGCTATCAGACCTAGTAGTCCAATACCTCTGAAATTGCAGAAGGGTTGGAAGCTATTGGAAAGAGATGAGGACCAAAAAGTCAATACTCGATAAGACCGGGCAAAATTGGTCATTTTATAGTCTTTGCTCTATTCTCGTTACACGGCAATGAGCAAAGAGGGGCAGTTGTAATAGGCCAATTTAGCCCGGGTCCATACAAAAAATGATAAACTCAAAAAAATAAAATAAAGTCCAAGTCCAGTCCAAAATATATCATTTGGCCCGATCGGAATGGCCCATTCCTTGAAAAGATTTAAGGTCCATCTACAAGCTTGACTCATATGGAAATATAATCTTCAAGGATATGCAATCTTAGATATGATATGCAATCTTAGAAGATATGATTTTGTAATCTTAGAGATTTAATTTGTAGATACCCTTTAATCTTAACCGTTGATGTAATTGATCTATACCGTTGGATTTGAGGAGGCTCAACTATAAATAGAGGCTTCTCCTTTCATTGTAAAGGATTGAAGTTTTGGGGAAACAATAAAAATTCTTGAGAGCTTTCACTCAAATTTCTCTCCCTCTTACATTCTTATTTTCTACGGTTTGTTCTTATTTTATTCTTTGTTCATCTTCGTTTTTCAACCCTTTTTATTTTGATTTAATCCATATTTGCCTGATTTTTAATTTTTTTATATATTATTTTTTTTAATAATTTTAGTATCATATCAAACTATTTCATTTTTTAATATTTTTTTAGTATTACTTTTAGTAAATTGTTTTTTAAATTTTACTCAAATCATTGTTTTAAAAAATATATTTCATTTAATTGCCATATTTTGTCCAAAAGTTTTTCTTAAATAAGGCAATGTTTTGTGTTTAGAAATTCTGGAAATAGTGCCCTAACGTGCTGGGTTGCAATTTTCCGCTTGACTAAATAACTAAATATCCTTTTAATGAATTATGAGATGAATTTAGTTACGAGGATTTAAAACATAGTGTCCTATCATGCTGGATGTGATGTTTGTATTATTTCGGAACAAAGGAATCTCAAGCCCCAACTTAAATTGCTCAAATTTTTTAAAAGAAATCATATTTTAAAATCTTTTCGAATTTTCGACACTAGGATAATAACTAATCAATTCGGTACCAATTTTGGGCGTTACGAGAGTGCTAATCCTTCCTCATACGTAACCGACTCCCAAACCCGTTTTCTTGAATTTTCGTAGGCCAAAATTAATGTTTTGAAATAAAATATTTTATAAGGTGATTCGATCGCACCTAAAAGGATTGGTGGCGACTCCATTTTCATTTTTCTTAAAGTCGACCTCGTTTTTTCAAAATATAAAAATGGTTTCGACAAGATACTTACTATCCCTAATCTCATCCCTCCCATTTACATGTAGACAGGCTCCCCCAAAAAAAAAAATATTTATATATATATATATATATATATGCTTAAATTGCACTTTCACACTATAAAAAATAAAAAAAAAATTATGTTAAGTCTCGATTTCATAAATTAATACACAATAAAACTATATTTTAAACTCTTAAAAAATTATAATATAAAAAAAAATTGAATTTGCCCCTGCCTGTAGATATCTCTTCAAAAATTATTGCAATGCCACTCCCTAGCTACTACTTCAAGCGAGGATTGTTTTTGTTGGGGTTGTTCCTCTAATGGCTTGTTCAGGTCGACTTATTACTTTATTTCTTAGTCCTCATCAAATTTTTCGAGTGTTAGACACCGCCTTCGCTGAAAACCATTGGCACAAATAATTCTTATTACTCTAAATTTCTCGATTTTCACATCATCTATCACTATACCATTGAACTAGGAATTGATTGTGGAGTTGTTGTTAGGGCCTTCCATATAATGGGTCTCTAAAACCTCATCCTCACCTATACACTCATCAATAATGTATGCCTTCAAAGCACAACCTCAAACACAACAAATCCATTTTGAACAACCTAAAGATATCAATTCTCACCCTTTTTCAACCTCAGATTACAGTTGTTGACCCAACTTGAATATGGCTTTGAAAAAATGAAAATGTTGAATATGGGCAAGTCTGTTTCCCCTTAAATTATTTTATTTATAAGATTATGATTTTATTTATAAAATTATTATTTTAATAAATAAATTTTATGTTAGAAAATGAAAAAAATAGATATTTATTTATAAATATTTTTATAAATTTGTATTCATTTTTACAAAATCTTATATATTTTTATTACAAAGATTTCAAGTTTGCAAAAACAAACCTCAAGTTTTCTTGCAAAATTATCCTTCAAAAAAGTAAAACTAAAATCCTTTCAAAAAAATATAATACAATTAATAATAAAAAACATAAGACTTGTACAACCAGAGATTATTTGACATACTGTTACTAGAGTTTTTATATTTCACAAGTAAGATAAGGGGATTGACAATGTCTTATAAGAGTATAGTAAAATATTAAAAATATAAATATTTAAATGAAAAAGAAAAACATGCTAATTTTTGAAGGCGGTTTGTGAAATAAAAAAATAAAAAAAACATATCGTCAATATACCAAATACTAATCCTTGTATAATATTATAATGTTTAATTTTTTTTGGAATGAATAATATTAATTTAATAATTAATATAAATATACATTGATTAAAAATTAAAGAAAAGAATTTAACTAATATATATTAATATCAATGAGGGTTATACCAAAAATTTTATCAAATATATAAGGTTACTATTTGATGTTGAAGAAAAAATTTCACAAACAAAATTAAGATGGTTAAATTTTAAATATAATTCAAACAACACTTGTAATGATTTAACTAATTTTTTTTTCCACTAATAATGCACTAAATATAATATCAAATTTCCTATTTTATAATGTAACTTAAGATATTTAAAAAAAAATTGAGAGGCCGCCAATTATACATTTGATTATTTCTTAGGTAATATAATTGGATGTACATATTAAGGTAAGCATTATAAATTTTGAATTCACAAATTAGAGCAGCTGATTAGGGCCCGGTCAGCCCAGCTGGCTTCCGTCTCTGCTGAACGTTTTACATATTTGGTTAGTGAACCTATTTTCTCCTGCTTTGATTGATAAAGTTATCCTTATGGCTTATGCTCAAGACCTTTTGGTTGGTCATCTATCCACATACTTCAGCCACTATCTTCTGAGGTCTCTGTTTTTTTCTATTGTTAATTTATACTTCGTTTAATGCATTATTTGTTGCTTAAACTTTGTCTTCCTAAGCTGTTGAGTAAGATCAATTTATATATCTGAATAAAGTGGTTAGGGGTGGTACAGGAAAAACATTCATACTTTAGATTTAATTAGGTCAACTTCAACTTAAGGATCTTGATGGGATCCTGGTTAGTTGGTCCGTGAATTAGGTCGGTCCCATAAATTAGAAAAAAAAAAAAAAGATTAAACAAGCCATTTTCTAACAATTTGCATGTGGATGGAACTTAATCATGGTGATCCAAAATTCAACCGGTCTTGACCCTAACCTAAGGACTGTCTGTGGCTATAGTGGAGAGAGATAACCTTCAATCAGTCTTTTAAGCTCAAATTTCAAACATATGTACCAAAAAAAGATGGTTGCCTTGGTTGTAACCTATCTTATTCTTAGCTCATTCTTTTGCATGAAATTTATTGGCTCAATGATCACAATAGTCATTATGAGTAGGTTCAAACTTTTTGACATTTGATACTCCATAAAACTTAACAAATTATAGGAGCTTCCTTTCGTTTGCTTTCTCGAGACCTGATATCTGCTAATTTGCTAGTGGGTGATGGTTTGGCAGCATTACATCAAGTTCCATATTCTACCTTTTTCAATATTTTTATATTAAACAACAAAATAGAACTTTAATATTCGTAGCATTAGTTCTGTTCTGTGGAGTATTATATGCACTATTTTTTATTTCCAGATGGTATTGAAAATTTGAAAGGAAGGAATAATTTTAATGATATGTGGACCTGAGAATTAAAAGGTAAAAGAAGAGTTAGCTTTAACCTAGACACAGTTTAGACAATGCTGAATCGACAAAGCCAGGCGCCAGCTGCTTTATTTGAAACAGCGAGTCGGGCTAATCATTTTCTCAAATTCAGAAAAAGACATTAAAGGATACAAAACACGGAGTCTGGCTGGATCATAAGTTATAGGTGGTAGCATTAGCATAGAATAGAAGGGGGATTGAGGTTGGGGCTACGGTGGGCTACTGTTGTATTGCAATAGCAAATGAAGACAGGAGCTGAAAGAACCCAAAGGTGGAATAGTGGAGATGGTGGGTAAGGTTGGTGTGGTTTTACCTATCCTTTTAACACTTTCCAATGCAAGTCAGAGTAGACAGTCAATTCTCCTTTTCACTCTCTGGTCTTTACCCCACACTGCCCTTATTTTCAGCCTATTCTTCCCCCACATGATAAAGAAATCACACTCAGCTATTGTCTCCTCAGATTCCCGCTATTCTCCTCTACTAAGTCTCTTTCTCTCTCTATTAGCTTCTCCATCTTCTTATATATATATATATATATATATATTTACTACTGTTACAGTTAGGTGGGGCTGCTCAACCTCCCTTGTCAGGATTTCCTTGCAAGTCCCCCCTCAATCCTACAATGCTGACAAAAAAGGCATTAAGACGCAAAGAATAAATCCACCCCACAACTACTGATAAGTTAATAGATATATAGTCACGCTCTTTTATTTATATATACCTGTTTCTCTCTTTACTCACCGAAACTTGACTAGCGAAGGCTCTAGGAGTTGCTTAGTTCCTTCTTTCTTTCCTTCCCATATGAAGACAATCACAGCCAAGAGCCCCCACGATTCTTCTTTCTCCTTCTCCAGGAGATATTTCAATTGGAAAAAGAAGGTGGAAGATGATGATGACAACGAGGAAGAAATCCTAACCTTCAGCTCCTCCTCGCATTTTTCTGAGGAAGCTAAGGAAGCAGAGGAGCTCCGAATCCCAGTGGCCAGTCGAGTTTCTTTAGTTCCACCACCAAGAAAGAAGCTTCCAATTGTGTCAGTTTCCAAACTCCGGTCGGCCCTCAGTGTGTTTGGGAAGAATACATCAGCATATCGTTCAGGTTTAGGAACCAGAGTGGTAGGAACCCTGTTCGGATATCGGCGTGGTCACGTCCACTTTGCATTTCAAGAAGAAGCAAAAGTAAGTCCAGCATTTTTAATCCAACTTGCAACACCGACTAGTGTTTTAGTTCGGGAAATGGCTTCTGGATTGGTTCGAATTGCCTTAGAGTGTGAAAAGAAGATGGGGAAGAAAGGGGTGAAGTTGCTGGATGAGCCTGTTTGGAGGACTTACTGCAATGGAAAGAAATGTGGGTTCGCAATGAGGCGTGAGTGCGGAGCCGAAGAGTGGAAAGTGTTAAAGGCGGTGGAGCCAATTTCAATGGGTGCGGGTGTGCTACCAGGAAACTGCAATGACAATGAAGCTGGGTCCGAAGGTGAGCTGATGTACATGAGAGCCAAGTTCGAGAGGGTTGTAGGGTCAAAAGACTCGGAAGCGTTTTACATGATGAATCCTGATGGTTCCGGAGGCCCTGAGCTCAGTGTTTACCTGCTTAGAGTTTAGTTATGCGTTTTTGAAAAAAGGAAAGGATCTTTTGTTTTGGTCCACAACTGCGCTTTAGATTTTGTTGTTAAGCAATGAAGACGTGCGTACAGTGGAGGTTCGGTTTTCCTTTCCATGTAATTTGCCCACATTAATGGAAATGGGGCGGCATGTTTTGTATCATGCTAATTTATATTATATAAATCAACCTCTGTGGCTATGGTGGGGTTATATCCATGTATGTATGTATAGCTTCTCTCTCTCTCTTCTGGGAAGTGGAACCAAAGTTGCAACTATCTCTCTTCTTTTAAGTTATTTGGTCTCTGTTTCCATTGTGAAATAATCTTTCATGAATATTATGTATGTATGTATGTATGTTTGCTGAAGTTCGAATTTAAAACTAAGAGAGTGAAGCGAAACGTTGTTGATTACAGCTGGCAAAAGCAAAGCCAAAATCCCATCGGGACCAGAGAGATTGATATTTGAGTCGCAGTTTTCATACAGAAAGAGACGACCATGTTTTTGCTACATTCTCCAATATATGAATTCACGTACCACTATATTCTACGATTTGGTGCATTAATTTGTCTTATTTACAGACCATTTTGTTTCACATGTTGGGAGATTTGAGTCCTCCCAAGCCCATCGTATCAATGCAACTGCCCCTTCCAAGGCAGAATGCTTTTATCTCTTATTTTATATGTAAACCAAAATATTCCTCTAAACATTCTTTTCTTCATTTTTTTTCCAAGAACTCGGAACATAACAATGCGACGTACTCTTAAGATAAATTTTATAAGTATGCAAGATAAAATATATTTATACTAAATCTCTCCAAAATATGTTTACAACTTGATCAATATTAAATATTTATATTATCATTTTTCTAGAAGTAATGAGTGATGAATACTTTTGGGGAAGTATATTTTGATATTTTCAAGAGTTTCAATAATAATCTTAGTAAACTTTGATCATGATCCTTGTATACATGGGAAAGTTGAGTTATAATCTTATAACAACTATTCACTAAGTCAAATTTATTATATATGTTCAAATCAATTTAATTCGTATAAATTTTACTCAAACGTAACAAATAATTTCCTGAGAATTTCTATATGCTTCCAGTGTTCTAAATCCTTCAAGGATTTTAATATAAACTTCCATTATATAGTGATTCGCATAAATGATGTAACAACAATCATAAGATGCATGTCAAATATTTCATTATTTGCTAAACTTAATAATATATATATATATATATATATAAAGATTATTGCATCAATTACAAAAGAGTATTATATCTTTTCATAATTTGAACCCCACTAACTTTCTACATTTAAGATGTTTGGACTACTGGTCCACGAACTTCACAAATTTAATACTACATGAATTGCCTTTTTTTTTTGTTTTTTTTGGCCAATCTACTCATGCCTATTTTTTTGACAATTTTATTCAAGATCCTCCTCATTGTCTCAACAATAATATTGCATGCAAAATCATTATCGACAATTTTCTATTTTCCACGATTCCATACTTTCTCGTATTGACATAATTGATTGAGATCTCTTTTTTTTTTCATCATTTCCATATTTAGATAATTGAATCTCTTCTAGAGTTTGAATAATTAGTTATGTCTTGGGTCTCTTCAGAAATACCCCTCCATTATATAACCATCTTGACATTTTTTACGAGAATTTTCATATTTGAAACCAATAGATTTACCATGCTTCAAGCATGTATTATTTTCAATTATTCTAGCAAATTGTTCTAATGAGACTTTGGTTTAAATCAAAAGATTTGTTAGTATATAACACTTGATTATTCTCATCAAGTCAATAAATACATCTAGCGGTTAACTTGCTATAAAATAAATTATCCTTTTTAAACTTCTAGTTCAAATTACTTTCTACGAGAATCTATATAATGATAATTCTTTCCAAGTAATTATTTTATCCAGATATTATTTCTCTCCCCTTAATATTGAAAAAAATTGTCAAATCAAAATAGTAATAAACTTGTATCATAATTAAATCTCTAATTCGTTCAAAACATCTAATAATACAAGAAGATTCATAATAAATATCTATTCCCAACATTCTTTAAATACTTATTTGTGCATTGTAGTGGAGCAACTTAAACATACACGCACATTAAAAACTTCTAATTTTAAAATAGGTTATATTTAGATCTTCACCAAAAGCCAATTGTAACGAGGAGTTTTTAGTATAATTTATTGGCATGATACGTACAAGTGTCACTTCATGTAAAATATCATATCATTATTTATATACAAAAGTTTTGTTCTCAAAAGATATGATTTAGCTACTAGTTAGAGACATTTACTTCATAAATTTTGCTAAACCATATGTATAAACAACAGATCTTTTGCGATAGTTACTCACACTAAAAATCTAACATTCAATAATCATTGAAAGCCCAAGAAATAAACTCACCAACATTAGCAACAAATGTCTCGATTGCATTTCTTAAAGTTTTATTCTTAAACAAATCATTAAACAAGTAATCTCGCAAACTACAAGTTGCAAGTTAATAACTCACATGAGATTAAGTTATAGATGCATTTAACAAAACTATGTCAAAACATCCACTTATTGGATAAATGGGCCCATATTTCTTTTAGAAATACTAGAGATTCAATCTCAACTTTTGTTAGAGAGGTTCTAATTCATATTCTTTGAGAAAAAACAACACTTAAAAAATCTTTAAAATAAAGGATCTTCAAGTTCCTTAATAAACTTCCATGTAAATTCTTATTTTGGCGCATCATTATTTATTGAGATGGTATAACCGATCATGTCAATTAATTAGTATATTTGGACTAATAATAACTTTGATTTACTATGCACATGATTCAACAATACAAAGATAAACTTCTAGTTTACCATCGCATGTGATTTGACCATACAAATAGATATACTAGTATTGTATTGAAGAAAACACTAAATTAATAAATCGGGAGCTAATTATAAATTTTATCTTTGAAGCATCCAAATATAAAACATTAAACTCAATACAATAAAATCTTAGCCTAAACCACATGCATTTATATTGCAAATGAAATCTATCAATTTTCAAAATTCGCACAAACAAATTTTCATTTGTATATATATGTGCAAAATTAAACAAACCGTATAAGCATACAATAAATGAACAACAATTAAAATTTGGAATATAGGATGAAACCACTAATCTTAATTTTAGCAGTAATCTTATTATCAATCTCCACATTATCTTCATTTTTCTACTCCTAGTAGTGAGAAGAATTATTATTCCCATCTTTTTTACGATTATTATGAAACCAATTATCATGTCCACTTCAAAGATTGCATCTTTATATATTGTTACATTCACTTCATGAAATGAAGCATATCTGATACAACAGGCTTAATGGTTTTTCATTTAATAACTCGTTATTTAAATCAACCATAAGTAAACATGACATTAATTCATAATATATCTTTAAACATTTTATTTTCATGGTATTGCTACTGTAGGAGCACATTTGAAGCATGAATAGTTGAAAAGATTTTCTCTAAAATAAGTTCTCAATAGTAATATTATTCCAACATAATTGAGAACTCATCATAAATACTTAAAAGTTATACTCACTTACAATTTTAAAATATTATAACTTCATCATCCAATCATAACGAGCTTTAGATAAATTTATCATATTTTGATGATCATATATTTCTCTTAAATTAATCCACAGTTCAAGTGGATCTTTGACAATCAAAACTCGATCTTTCTCTATCATTTTCAAAATAAAGATAGGTATCCAAGTATCATGCATAATATAATTCAATAACTTAATCTTTCTTTATCAAAAGATGTAGATATTTATAGCTAGAGTGATTCGTACTAAATATTTTTTTCTCATTCACAATCTCAATATGAGATCCATCATTGAGAATATATTTTAAAACAAAATAATTTTCATGAGACTAACTAGAACATGATACATTAATCATTATTTTGTTTATTTGGATAACAATGTATTAGCTCTTCTAGAGCCTTGAATTAATTTTGTAATACAAAATATTAACTTGTTTCATTGCCTCATTGAACATAGAGTAACATTATATTAGCTCTTCTGAAGCTTTAAATTAATTTTGTACTCCTAAAGTTTAGTTTGTTTCATTATGGAACAAGAAAAATGTTTTTTTATCCTTAAAATAGTATGCATTGTTGTATTGTCTACGAGACATATGTTTCGTTCCTTTTAAGGAATAGGGTTAAATATAAAATTGGTACCCGAACTTGTCCATTCTGCCATTGTCGAAACCATTTTTTTGATAACGGGGAATCGACTTTTGAAAACGAAAATTTGGAGTTGCCACCAATCATTTTTGTCTAGGTGTGATCAGATCACCTTGTAATTCGGTCGTTTTAATAAAACGTTTTGATTTACTAAAACAACAGTTTGGGTCAACGAAAACCAGGAAAAAAAGGGGTTCGGGAGTCAGTTACGTGTGAGGAAGGATTAGCACCCTCGACACACCCAAAATTGGTACCTAGTTGATTAGCTAGTGTCTTAGTGTCGAAAATTGAAGATTTGAAAAGAGTTTAAAACACGATCCTCCTTTTTATTGACTTTTGAAACATTTGGGTAAATTAAACGTGTGTTAAAGACCATCTCGCCTCAAGGTAAAACGTCACATCTAGTACGTTAGGATACAACATTTTCGACCCTCGAGTATGAACTGGCCTTTTATTTAAAATATGCGTTTTATTCTTAAGAGGATATTCGGATATTTAAATCAAATGAAAAATCGAAACCCAGCATGTTAGGGCACGATTCCTCGAATTCTTTAAATACAAAATATTGCCTTTTTTTAAAAAACTTTGAGAGTGAACCGATAAAAGGATATTCAAATATTTAGATTGAATAAAAAATTGAAACCCAGTACGTTAGAGCACGATTTTTTGAGCTTCCAAATACTGAAAATTGCCTTTTGTTTTAGAAAAACCTTGGAGAGTAAGCCGATGAGAAGGATATTCAAATATTTAGATCGAGCAAAAAATCGAAACCCAGTATGTTAGGGCACGATTTTTCGAACTTCTAAATACGAAAAATTGCCTTTTTATTTTAAAAAACGATCGAGGGTAAATCGGTGAATAAATGAATTAAAGAAATTAAAATTTTGAAAAACGATAATCATGATATACCACATGAAGATAATAATGCAATAATAAGCTTAACAATACATATTTATAATGAAAAATATATTAATATGAAAGAGGGTTTAATAAAAAATGATGGTGATAACATGTTTATAATGACATAAAACAGAAAAAATATGAACAATTATATAAAGAAAAACAATATAAGATAATAGGCAAAAAAAAGAAAATAACAATTCCTAATAGTAATATACGTATTAGTAATAATAAAAAGTAATACAGAAATTAATGCTATATTAATAGGAATAATAAGTTAATAATAATAGTATTAAAAAGTAAAATAGTAAAAATAGAAAATATATGATAAGAATAATAATAATATAATACAACAATTGAATTTGGTGACAAAACAATAAACATGTTAGGAAGGAGAATAATAATAATAATTAATCATAATAATAATAAATAAGCTCATACTAATTATTTTAATAGAGAAATAATAAAAAAAAAGAGGGGAAAAAATAATAATGAATATAATAATAATGATAATAATTGATAAAATAGTACAGTTATTAAAAACAATTAATTTTAAAACAAAAAATGCAAAATGGGACTAAATTGATTTGAAAACAGGAACTTTAGGGCGAAATTAGAAATAAATAAAGGCAAAAGGACCAAATTTTGATGCGCGTGTGAAGTGGAGGGACTGGGAAAGTAAATATTCTCGCCCTCCAAAACGCACAGCATCGCAAGGGACTAATGCGGAACAAAAAGAAAATTATAGGGAAAATTTTAAAAATTGAAAAAAATGAATTAAAAGAAGTAAAAATGCGGTGGGGTCAAATGCACAATTATCCCACTACTTAAAAAAACACGCGGATCCTGTTAAAAGCGGGTCGGGTCTGCCCATCCGACTCAAAACGACGTCGTTTTGGGCCATGCGCATTGGCACCAAAACGGTGCCGTTTTATTACCCCTATATAAACCCTATTTTTTGCAACAAAAAAAAACACATTTCCCTCTCCGTCTTAAAAAACACAGGGAACTTCTGAAGCTCTCTCCCCTTCCCTCGCTCTCCGGCCGTCGGACCGAAGCTCCGATCACCGTCCGTTGCCCCGCCACTATCACGCGGTGACCGGAATTTAAAGATAAGTTTTTTTTAATAAAAAATAGTAGTTTAATAAAGATTTTTTTTTAAATAGAATAAATATATAAAGAATAGAATAAAAAAAGAATTTTTTTTAAAAAAAGAAAATACCCTTTGCCCGATTCGAATTATGTTTTGCTCTTTAAACTTTCCTTGCGATTTCGATTATTAGTTTGCCTGAATCGATTCTCGTAGTCAAAAACTATTGCTTTTGTTTCGAGTGCTGCTGCTAGTAGCAAGTTTGTAATTGTATTGAGAAAATTTGGGGAAAAAAGAAACATTGTTACATCTCATGGCTTTTATAGCCCAACGTTTACAACTGTTTTCACTTGTAGGGCGACCGTGGGAGTCGTGGGCGCGAGGGAGACATGGACATGGACGTGGGACGTGCGTTGTGAGGCGTGGGGGGTCCCTGTGGCTGAAAATTGGGAAAGGCTAGGGTTTCTGTTTAGTTTGTTTAAGGTTGGTTTGGGTTTGGGATTTTGGGCTTTGAAGTTGGGCCAAAGTCTGTTGGGTGTTTTGTAATCGGGTTTGGGCCTTAGAATTGAACTAAGCTTTGGGTCTTTTGTTGTTTTTTGGATTTGCTTTTGGGTTTTAATAATTGGGCTTTGTGTTTAGGACTAGTCCCAGGCAAATATTGGGTCACACAACTGCCCCTCTTTGCTTGTTGTTGTGTAACGAGAACGAAGCAAAGACCTTAAAAGAGCCAATTTTGCCCGGTCTTACTGAATCCTGACTCCTTAATGCTTGTCTTCTTCAAGTAACCTTATTCCATCCCACTGCATCTTCAGGGGTATAGGAATTAACATTTTAACCTACTCCAATGAGTTTCAGGAGAAGAGATTTGTAGCTTCGATCTACTCCACTAGCACTTTAAGGAGATAATAACTGGTAATTTCAACCTGCTCCACTGTAACTTTAGGGAGATAAGGTTCGCCATCTTCGATCTGCTCCACTACTGCATAGAAAGATAAGATCCGTAATCTTCTGCTTACTTCACTGCCACTCAGGGAGATAAGGCTTGCCGTCTTCGATCTGCTCCACTACTGCTTAGGGAGATAAGATCTGTAAGTTTTAGCTTGTTACCTTACTACTTAGGGGGTTAGGGCTCATCGTCTTTGATCTGCTCCACTATTGCTCAAGGAGATAAGATCTGTAATTTTTAGCCTGTTACCCTACTGCTTAGGGGGTTAAGGCACATCATCTCCGATCTACTCCACTACTACTTAGGGAGATAAGATCAGTAATTTTTAGCTTGTTACCCTACTACTTAGGGGGTTAAGGCGAGTGGCTTAAATCTGCTCCGCTCCGGCTCAACGAAGATAAGATCTGCCGAAATTTGATCTGCTCCGCTCCTGCTCAGTGAAGATAAGATCTGCTATGTCTAGCCTGCTCCACTCCTGTTCAGTGGAGATAAGGCTTGTGACTTAAATCTGCTCCGCCCCTGTTCAGCGAAGATAAGATCTGCCGAAATTTGTAGTTTCAATCTTGCTGCATTATCCACTAGGGAATCTATCTACAGAATTGATTTTCTGGGGTTTATACTTATGTCAAGTGATTAAGATGCTGGTTTTTAGGTTTGCCATTATTCGTCATTTATCTAAATTTTGTCACGGTCATGTAATCCTGTCTTCTTTATTCAGCTGTCATATTCGACAGAAAATCCTCTTCTTAAATCCATTCCCCTGCGACTCAGGGGTATAGGATTTGCACCATCCTTTAGATCAAATGGACTGTTACAACATGACCGGATGCAGAATATTCATCTCTTTTTCAAGCATGATTTCCCTTTTAATACCTGGGTGGACATTGCTCGTTATTCGTCGAGGTTCCTCTGACAAACAAACTTGAGAGGTGCACTAACTTAGACCCCTTTTTTCAATATTTTTCGCCCTTAGGCTTGGGAAGTTTTGAACAATAGTCCTGTTTCTGGCTCTTGTAATATTAGAAGCTTCCCAAAGTAATGTGCAAAACTTCTTTTGTGAAAGTATTATTAGTTCATTAATCGTTATTTCAATGCGAAAATGCTTGAAATAGAAAATAATAGGCTAGAAGGAAATTATTTGAGAGCATAGCTCAAAAACATTAATCAAAGATGACAAATGCCATAAGAAGGAAATTTATTGAGAATATAGCTCAGAACAAATAAAATAACAAAAACAAATTCAACATGGGTAAGATGTGAACTAGGCACCCCAGATACCACAGTCTGAGCTTCCCTGTACAAACTTCTTGAAGGCTATTTTGAACTCGGCATGTGCTTAGGAGATCTAAAGTACTTTGTCGATGTCCCAAGATGTAGTATACCTCTTCTCTGTCAATTTAGGCATAGCAAGAATACTGCCTGCCCTTACTTTCGATCAAAATTTGAATTGCCCTTTTCGGGTTTTCAATTCAAAACCCCTTTGGTCACAATGCGCCCTTTGCGGGTTTTCACCTTGGCCTCTCCCTTTTTTTTTTTAAGCGAAGTACTTCTTGACTAAGTCTGCAGTGACTAGGTTAGGCAAGTTCCCGCCATCCATCTCAGCTAATATCGACGCTCCTCCAAAAAAGACCTTTTTTACCACATACGGTCCCTCCCAGTTTGGCATCCATTTCCCTCTGAAATCTTTTTGTATAGGAAGGATTTTTTTAACACCAAGTCCCCCTCATGGAACACTCTAGAGGAACCTTCTTGTTGTAAGCTCGCATCATTCGCTTCTGATACATTTGACCATGACGAATGGCTTTTAGCCTCTTTTCTTCAATCAAATTCAACTGATCGTATCTGGATTGGACCCATTCTACTTCATCCAACCTTAATTCTAACAAAACTCGGAGGGAGGGGATTTTAACTTCAATAGGCAAAACTGCCTCTATTCCATAAACCAATGAAAAAGGCATTGCCCCAATAGAAGTTCTGACAGACGTTCGATAAGCATAAAGAGAAAATGGTAACTTTTCATGCCAATCCTTGTAAGTCTCAACCAATTTCCCTACAATCTTCTTGATATTTTTATTAGCTGCCTCAACTGCACCATTCATCTTCGGGCGATATGGCGACGAGTTGTGATGTTTAATTCTGAACTGACTGCAAACCACTGCTATCATACTGTTGTTCAAATTTAATACGTTGTCTGATATGATCCTCTCTGGCATGCCATATCGACATATAATCTCTTTCTTTAGGAACCTGCTGACTGCTGACTTTGTGACATTGGCGTATGAAGCAACCTCTACCCATTTGGTGAAATAATCAATGTCTAATAACATCTATGTCCCACATAGAGAAAGGCCACGGAGAAGTCATAACATGAAGAGGTGAAAGAGGTACATGAATCTTATCTCCATAAATTTGGCACTTATGGCATTTCTTGGCGTAACTGATACAATTTCCTTCCATCGTAGACTAGTAATACCCGAATCTCATGATCTGCCTAGCCATTGTAAACCCATTGGCGTGCGTCCCACAGACACCTTCATGGACTTCTTCCAGGATTTTCTTCGCTTCCACAGCGTTGACGCATCTTAACAGTATCTGATCATTCCTCTTTTTATACAAGATCTCCCCGTCTAAGATATACTCGTTAGCGAGCCTTCTTAACATTCTCTTGTCATTTTCAGTCACTTGATCAGGGTATTCACGACTCCTCACATATCGCAGAATGTCATGATACCAAGGATGGTTATCTCTCTCCTCTTTTTCGCCTATATTGCAGCAATGAGCTGAAGCATCGCAAATACTGATCTGGATTGGCTTCATATCGTCTTGTTCATTTATTCTGATTATAGAAGCTAATGTAGCTAGGGCATCAGCCATCTGGTTTTCATCACGTGGGAGATAAAAGAAAGTGATGTCATCAAACTGCTCAATTAATTCCAGAACTAACTTTCGATAACTGATCAATTTGGGATCTCTCGTCTCCCATTCACCTTTGAGCTGATAGATCACCAATGCAGAATCTCCACATACCTCTAGCACCCTGATTTTACGGTCTATGGCTATACGAATTCCCATGATACATGCCTCGTACTCTGCCATATTATTTGTGCAATCTAAATCTAACTTGCAAGTGAATGGATAATGATCTCCACTTGGGGATATCAGGACTGTCCCAACTCCGTTACCAACGGCATTTGATGCTCCATCGAAATTCAGTTTCCAAGAAGGATCTTCAGGCGTGTCTTCTTCGATAGTTGCTACATACATTAGATCTTTATTGGAAAAATCAAAGTTCAGAGGCTCGTAATCCTTTAAGGCTCTACTGGCCAGAAAATCTGCTATGGCACTCCCTTAATGGCCTTCTGGTTCACATAGACTACGTCAAACTCGAAAAGTAGAATTTGTCATCGGGCCATCCTTCTAATTAAAGCAGTTGATTCTATCATGTACTTTAAAGGATCTAGTTTCGAAATTAACCACGTTGCATGGTACATGTACTACCTCAATCTCCGAGTGGTCCAAACCAAGGCGCAACATAATTTCTCAATCGACGAGTATCTCATTTCACACTCAGTGAATTTTTTACTGAGGTAATATATCGCATTTTCTTTCTTTCCGGTCTCATCATGTTGACCAAGCACACATCCCATTGAATTTTCAAATACTGTTAAATACAGTATCAGTGGCCTATCAGGACTAGGAGGCATTAGTACTAGAGGATTAGACAAGTAATGCTTAACTTTGTCGAAAGCTCTTTGGCATTCCTCATCTCATACACCTGAATTGTGTTTCTTGAGGAGACAAAATATGGGGTCACACTTCTCTGTTACTTGTGAAATGAACCGGGCAATGTAGTTTAATCTTCCTAGGAAACCTCAAACCTCCTTTTGGGTGTGGGGTGGAGGCAATTCCTGTATAGCTCTGACTTTGTCCGGGTCGACTATAATTCCCTTTTCACTGATGACGAAACCCAACAATTTTCCTGACCTGGCTCCAAAAGTACATTTCGTCGAATTGAGTTTAAGTTAAAATTTTCTCAACCTCAGAAATAACTTCCTTAAGACTTGCAAGTGCTCATTTTCTGTCTGAGACTTTGCGATCATGTCTTCGACGTAAACCTCGATCTCCTTATGCATCATGTCATGAAACAAGGTTACCATGGCTCTTTGATACGTTGCTCCTACGTTCTTTAACCCGAATGGCATCACCTTATAGCAAAACGTTCCCCATAAAGTTATGAACGTAGTTTTTTCCATGTCTTCAGGATGCATCTTAATCTGATTACATCCCGAGAACCCATCCATAAAAGAAAACAACAAGTAGCCCGCTGTATTATCTACTAGGGTATCAATGTGAGGTAATGGGAAGTTGTCCTTTAGACTAGCCTTGTTTAGATCTCTGTAATCCATACACATCCGCACTTTTCCATTTTTATTAGGGACAAGGACAACATTGGCTACACATTCAGGGTAATTAACCACGTGTAAGAAGCCAACATCAAATTGCTTCTTGACTTTTTCCCTTATTTTCACTGCCACATCAGGTCTCATCCTTCGAAGCTTCTGCTAAACTGGCTTGCACTCCTCCTTTGTGGGAACACGGCGTACCGCAATATCAGAGCTTAAACTGGGCACATCCTGATACGACCATGCGAAGACATCTTTGAATTCTTGCAATAGTTTAATAAGGTCATGTCTTGTCTTCTCATTGATGCAAGTACCGATTCTCACCTATTTCCCTTCTTCCAGGATCACATTCTCGATTGTCTCTTGGTGAGGCAGAATCAATTTCTCTTCCCGCTTTACCATCCTTAACAAGTCCAAAGATAAACTATAATCCTCGTCATCTTCAAAATCCTGAGATCCCTCTAAGCACAAATCTCGCTCAAAAAGAGATTCAGGGTCCATATCAGTGCTACTCGTGTCATTGATATCTAGGGAACTGTTACAAGTATGAAAGAATATCTAAAAATGAATCTAAAAATAGCTTATTTGTAACATGATGATGAATGAAAATAAAATAAGATATTTGCTCGAAGAGTGATAAAAATGCATTTCTTTATTGAAATAACGATGTTTAAATATGAGCCTATTTTACAAAAGGTTCTTATTGTTCTAAGCTAGAACAATAAGGGTGTTCTGAACATTACTCTGAATTTGCTCTAAAAACTACAGGAATCTCTTCTACAGTCCAGTTGTTCAGTACACTTCCAGGCTCGTAAAGGCGAATGCCTGATAAGTTTCCTTCTTCCACACCTTCTTCAAGTACAACATTGATGCTCAGGCTTCCAAACATGTCTTCAAAAGTTTCTTTCCTTATCGTCTCGCTCTCAAGATAAACTATTCCTCCTAACACAAAAGTTTTGGATATGTGGGGAAAGCTCATTGGTTCCCATTTGACTTCTGTCCTACTTAACCATACTCTTTGTATCTCCTGTCTCTTCTCTACTTCTTACCTTCTTTACTTTGCATCCAGCCTATATCCTAAGCCAAAGTGATCTCGCTTATCAGTCAAGACCGGTACCTCAACCCGTCAATGAAGATATTTTTCGAGTCCCCTTCCAGGTAATGCTCCGCTTCCAACCATCAGTCGTAAGCCCATTTTCATAGTACTGGATACTTTGGGTATCAGGATCTTACTTCCCTCCATAATAAAAGTGGCATTCACAAACTCCAACAAATGAAAAGAACATTCCAACGCCTCATTGTCCTTCTCTATGTATGGTGCATCATTGGTAACGGATGCAATAATGACCTCCTCCGCATTTATTGTTATCAATCGACCTTCTGTTACCAATTTCAACTTTTGATGCAGCGATGACGGTACTGCCCCTATCGCATGAATCCAAGGCCTCCCTAATAGGCAATTATAGGAGGGTTTAATGTCCATCACTAGGAAATCTACCTCATATGTATTCGGACTGATTAGAAGAGGTACTTCGATCATTACCATTACCTTTCTCTCAGTCCTGTCAAATGCTCTCACTATGTTTTGGCACGTCTTCATGTGAGAGCTGTCTATAGGCAATCTGTTTAATGTGGACAGGGGCAAAACATTCAGCGCTGACCCATTATCAACTAGTACCCCCGGCACCGTATATCCTTTACAACGAGCAGTAATGTGTAAGGCCTGGGTAGATCCCCTATCCCCCAGTGGGATTTCATTGTCATTAAAAGAGATGAAATTGTCAGCACTTATATTACTGATAAGGCAATCCAACTTATTTACTGAGATGTCATCTACGACATAAGTCTCATTTAACACCTTCAATAGCACGTAGCAGTGCGCCTCTGAGCTCAAAAGCAAGGTCAGTACGGTATGCGAGTCGGCTATTTGTGTAGCTACTCCACGACACTATATTCGCTGTGCTTTAGGAATTTCAAAAATTCTTTAGCCTCATTCTCAGCTATTGGCTCCTTAACAGGTAGTTCTGACTTCTCTTCCCCTTGCTTCATTAAAGACTTCTATTTCACTAATTCGGCCTTTGTATGGAAACCTACATCTTGGCCTTCCCCTCGCGTGGTGGCTGGACTCTTCTTTCCTGGGATTGCCACATTACAATTATAGCTCCAAGGTACCCTCTTGCTATCCTTATAAGGGAAAGCAACGAGTTTCTGTATTACAATTCTTAGCGCCATTTTTATCCCAGCTTCGTTGATTCTTAGCCGTGAAATAATTACCACCAGGCGACTGGCCTCACAATCTTTTCCTAACGACCCTCCTTCTAAGGTGCATATATCTTCTTTTTCTATAAACTCAAAGAATTCCAATTCTTTGTTATCCATTAGACCCTGTACTAGGGCGCTAAATTCACCACATTTTTGGATATCATGATCCTCCTCATCGTGGAACTCACAATAGTTCCCTACCTCCCAGGATCTGTTTCCTGGATTCTGTATGATTAACCATCACTTTATCAATCCCCCAAAACCTCTCTCAACGGGGTTCTTACTTCTGCAATAGTCACATTGACTTTTTTCTCGGTATTTTTGATTACTGCGTTTACCCTATTATCAGCATGATTGGGTAACGGATTTTCCCCACCAGATGGGTCATCGAATTTTATGACGTCCATTTCAAGGAGCTTTTCAACTAACCTCTTAAAAGCAGTGCAATTTTCTGTGGCATGTCCTATGATTCCCGCATGATATTCGCATTGGACATTTTCGTTATACTACTTGGGATACGGAGGCTGCATTGGTTTCAGGTAAACCGGGGATACAACATTCACATTAAATAAACTTTGGTATAACTCCTTATACGTCATTAGAATGGGCATAAATTGGAGTTTCTCCGTATTCCGCTTTGTGTCAGATTCTTGCTTCGGTAAGGCTTGTTAGCCCGTGTTTAATATCCTCGGTTGGTTCACAGTGATTGGTCTTGCATAACCCTTACTCACATTGTTTACTTCATTTTTTCTCTTTCGCGGGGCCGACCTTTTAGCGTTCTCCCCGGCCTCTATCTTTTCACACCTTATCCCGTTTTCTATCATCTCGCCAGACATCACTATATCCGAGAAGCTCTTAATTGTGCCTCCTATTAAGTGATTGATGAAAGGTGCTTTCAGGGTATTGATAAACAACATGGTCGTTTCCTTCTCAAGTAGCGGCGGTTGGACCTGTGTAGTGATTTCCCTCCATCTCTGGGCATACTGCTTGAAACTCTCATTCGGCTTTTTCTCCATATTTTGTAAGGTAATTCTGTCAGGCGCTATATCTGTTACGTGGCCATATTACTTCAGGAAAGCTTATGCCAAGTCTTTCCACGAACTAATTTAGCCCCGATTCAACTGGTTATACCATTTGGCCGCTGCCACGGTCAAGCTATCTTGGAAACAGTGGATCAATAACTGATCATTATTGATATATCCTGTCATCCTCCGACAAAACATTGTGATGTGAGCCTCAGGACAACTGGTTCCATTGTATTTTTCAAACTCCGGCATCTTGAACTTTGGAGGGAGTACTAGGTCTGGGACCAGGCTCAAATCCTTAGCGTCGATCCCACCGTGGTAATCTGTACTCTCCAACGCCTTGAACTTTTCCTCAAGCCATTTGCATCGATCCTCTAGCTGCTTTGGGATCTCCATTATCACATTTTCCACTTCTACTGCCTCGTTGAAATCGAAGACTATAGGATTCGCCAAATTATCTCCAGGTTAGAGCTTGAGCCCACCGGGAAATTTATCGGGGCTAAAGTATCAGTTTGACCCGGAGGTTTAATGTTAACAGATACTCTTGGTTGTGGCGTTTGAATGCTTGTTGGGGTAAAGCTTAGGGGGATAGAAGGATCCTCGTTGTCGTTCTCGGTACCAACCATAGGGCTCTTCCCTTTATTCGAGGCTCCAGCCAACATCTGCGCAAATTGATTTATCATATTTTTCTAGGATTCTAACATCTGATCCCTCATATCCTACTGTATCTTGGCCAACTACTCCTGCATCTGTAAATGTAGCTTCTCTTGTATTTACTTTTACATCTGTTCTAATTTCTCTAACCTTTTGTCCATGGCTCTTGTTTTCCTTCGTGTACTATAGTGGTACTTAATCGGTGAACTTTTGTGGGTTTTCAGATTAACCCCTGAATAAAATTTAATCAATTAGGGATCTTTTATAAAATTTAATACATATAATGTGATGAAATGCAAATGCATGAGATGAATGCAAAGAAAATGTCGATTCTGATTCAATTCCATTTAGAAAACTTTACTGGAAAACAAAATATTTTACATAAAGTGGATTACATATACGGCTTGGCCCTAACGTCCAAAGCCTTCACTTTCCTAAGAAGGCCAGCTAACTCTCACCCTTAATTTGACTCTAACTCATTTTTGACACTTAACATATCCGCTTGAACTGCTAAAGTCTGTAAGTGATTGACCACCTCTCGTATTTGAGCTATAGCTTCGCCCATGAGGTAATCCCTATCCTTGACCTGATCTTGAGATTGGTGAAGCTGTTCCTTCCACTACTCGTTATTTGCTTCCAGTAGTTCAATTCGGAGCTTACAATTTTGTAGTGCAGTATTAAACTTTTCTATCATTCCCTTCAGATACTCGATCTTACTCAGGCTAGCCCTTAATTTAATTACCGAGTTACGACTACGATGCTGGTGTAGTGCATTCTCTAACTCCGCCACACGAGCTCTTAACATCTCTTTTTTATTTTGGCTATCATCCAAACTCCCTTTTAAAGCGACCTCTAGTGCCTGCATATCATGAAACTTCCTCTCCCACCGATCGGCTTTATCTTTCTCCTCTTGGATTTCTTGCCTCCACTTTTCAAATGTTTTACCCAAGCCAGCAGTCCTTATTGATACACGATACTTCCTGTAATATGTCTTCAAACTATCAAGATCCTCTTCGACCTTCCTCTTTCCCTTTCTCAGATTTTCAACTTCTGATTTCTGAACATAACATCTAGTTTCAAATACACCTTTTCATCTTCCAACTGTTCTATTTTCTTTTCTAACTCCGAGTTTTTCTTTTCGAATTCTTACTTCATGATTTCCACATCGGAGGGGACCACTCGTAGTATTCCTCCATCGGTCGAGCATCTTCTAGGTTTGGCCTCGGGATATTATCATTAACCTTTCTATTCCACCACTCATTATACCTAGGGGTCACCATCGGATTCACAGCGACTTCCTTCATCCAGTGGATTTGGTTCCAGGCATTACAAATCTCTCGGACCTTTTTCTTGTAGTTATCATCTTTATACAAGAACTCACGCTGAGCCAGCCCCTGTGTCACTGGTATGAACTGTCTTGACCTATATTGCCTCAATACGAGCAAAGTGGTGTATCCGACGGCTCTCCAAATCCCTAGCAAAGGGACCCAGTCATAATCTCCACACCGGTAAAGAATCTCACCGGGAACCATCTAAGGGGCTCTCCACTCGATATCCTCCCCTTGGAGATTTTGAAGTATCGCCATCCATCTCTCCTCTCATATGTCGTCCCTCCTCGACTTAGCCGCTATTTCTTTTAGTGGAGAGTAGTTCTTAAGGAAAGCTCGGTAAGAGACCTTTTTCGTATTCCAAAAGTGGCTATGGAACCAAACTAATAAAAGCTGTGCACATCTAATAAATCTGCCTTCGCCCATCCTCCGGCATGCATTCAAGTATTTGAAAGTCTCAGCCAAGATCGCAGGAACAGGTGTGACCCCTTTACCGAGTCGGTCAAATAAATCAGCGACTGCCTCATCTACATGCCTTAAAGCTTTAGGAAAAATCACCATCCCATAAATGCTCGAAGCGAAGACATCGACTCTTCTCCTCATCTCATGATGTGTCAAGATCAAATCTCTTAAACTTACCTAAGAGATACACTTTCCATCACCTTTCTGCTGGACTCGAGTCGCAACCCACTGCTCACTTATTCCAGTAATATTCATTAATCTCTTTACGAAGGTTAGGATATTGACCGCTCTAGAATAAGTCTTATCAGTTTGAAACCTCAGACAACGAAGCAAACCCGTATATTCTTCGACAGTGGGCGTTAAATCCACATTTCTAAAGGTAAAACAGCTGTAGGCAGAATTCTAAAATTGGGCCATGGCTCGGAACAAATGCTTATCTATCTTAATATCGAGAAGATAAGATATATCACCATAATTTTGGTAAAATAGATGCTTCATCTCATCGTCCCAATGGCTCCATATCTCTTTTAGTTCCTGAAAATCGTTCTGTGCCACACTAATACGGGTAAAGTCCCATAACCCCGATGTGTATCCCTCTGCCAAACTGTCACCCTTCTCTAATTGTGTGTTCTTTGACCATTTCTGGATAACCGCATTATCCTCCACTTTATCAAGAAATTTACTCTCCATGGCAAAACTTTCTTTTAGTAACCGAACCGTGAATCGACACCTCCTTTTTATGATGAAAATGCTATGCAAATACTATTAAAGAAAATAAACATATCAGAATTATGTACCAAAAATAGAAATCAAAGCAATCAAGAAGTAATCAAACACCTATCCAGGCAACCACTAAGGCTTGGTGTAGTCCTACCTAGGGCGGGCTTCTAAAGCTCACTTTATGTGGTTTAGTTCTAGAGTAAAGGTACCTGAACCAGCAGATTCCTCGATCCTCACCCATTATAGGTTCATATGGATCAAGTTCAGTTCAGGGGAATACATTTCCCTATGGCCATGTGAAAGTGAAAACCTCACGAAGACATAGGTACGGATGTATCCCGGAAGCGATCCCCTAGCCCATGCGAGGTGAAAACCTCATGAAGGCATAGTTTCTCACTCCCACTTAAGGGGTGCGACCACAACATTCATGCAATATGATACAGGTATATATCAAAAAACTCAAAAAATAAAACAAATTCAACAAGGACAAAGAAAATGCAATGCGAGGATCATAGATTTTAAGAACCAAATTTCTAATTTTCGACAAGAAGATAGAAAATAATCAATTTACGGCTCGACTCTCCTACCATATCCCCAGTGGAGTCGCCAAGCTGTCGAAACCATTTTTTTAAAAACAGGAAATCGACTTTTGAAAACAAAAATTTGGAGTCGTCACCAATCATTTTTGTCTAAGTGTGATCGGATCACCTTGTAATTCGGTCGTTTTAATAAAACGTTTTGATTTACTAAAACAATAGTTTGGGTCTACGAAAACCAGGAAAAAAAGGGGTTCGGGAGTCAGTTACGTGTGAGGAAGGATTAGCACCCTCGACACGCCCAAAATTGGTACCTAGTTGATTAGCTAGTGTCTTAGTGTCGAAAATTGAAGAGTTGAAAAGAGTTTAAAACACGATCCTCCTTTTTATTGACTTTTGAAACATTTGGGTAAATTAAATATGTGTTAAAGACCATCTCACCTCAAGGTAAAACGTCACATCCAGTACGTTAGGACACAACATTTTCGACCCTCGAGTATGAGCTGGCCTTTTATTTAAAACATGCGTTTTATTCTTAAGAGAATATTTGGATATTTAAATCAAACGAAAAATCGAAACCAGTACGTTAGGGCACGATTCCTCGAATTCTTTAAATACAAAATAGTGCATTTTTTAAAAAAACTTTGACAGTGAACTGATAAAAGGATATTAAATATTTAGATTGAAGAAAAAATCGAAACCCAGTACGTTAGGGCACGATTTTCCGAGCTTCCAAATACTGAAAATTACTTTTGTTTTAGAAAAAGCTTGGAGAGTAAGTCGATGAGAAGGATATTCGAATATTTAGATCGAGCAAAAAACCGAAACCCAGTACATTAGGGCACGATTTTTCGAACTTCTAAATACGAAAAATTACCTTTTTATTTTAAAAAACGATCGGGGGTATATCGTTGAATAAATGAATTAAAGAAATTAAAATTTTAAAAAACGATAATAATAATATACCACATGAAGATAATAATGCAATAATAAGCTTAACAATACATATTTATAATGAAAAATATAGTAATATGAAAGAGGGTTTAATAAAAAATGATGGTGATAACATGTTTATAATGACATAAAACGGAAGAAATATGAACAATTATATAAAGAAGAACAATATAAGATAATAGGCAAAAAAAAAGAAAATAACAATTCCTAGTAGTAATATACGTATTAGTAATAATAAAAAATAATACAGAAATTAATGCTATATTAATAGGAATAATAAGTTAATAATAATAGTATTAAAAAGTAAAATAGTAAAAAATTGAATTTGGTGACAAAACAGTAAACATGTTAGGAAGGAGAATAATAATAATAAGTAATCATAATAATAAAAAAATAAGCTCATCCTAATTATTTTAATAGAGAAATAATAAAAAAAGGGGGGGAATAATGAATATAATAATAATGATAATAATTGATAAAATAGTACGGTTATTAAAAACAATTAATTTTAAAACAAAAAATGTGAAATGGGACTAAATTGATTTGAAAACAGGAACTTTGGGGTGAAATTAGAAATAAATAAATTAAAAGGACCAAATTTTGATGCGCATGTGAAGTGGAGGGATTGGGAAAGTAAATATTCTTGCCCTCCAAAACGCATAGCATCGCAAGGGACTAATGCGGAACAAAAAGAAAATTATAAGGCAAATTTTAAAAATTTAAAAAAACTGAATTAAAAGAAGTAAAAATGCGGTGGGGTCAAATGCGCAATTATCCCACTACTTAAAAAAACACGCGGATCCTGTTAAAAGCGGGTCGGGTCAAAACGACTCAAAACGACTTCGTTTTGGGCCATGCGCATTGGCACCAAAACGGCGCCGTTTTATTACCCCTATATAAACCCTATTTTTTGCAAAAAAAAAAACACACTTCCCTCTCCCTCTTAAAAAAACACAGAGAACTTTTGAAGCTCTCTCATCTTCCTTCGCTCTCCGGCCGTCGGACCGAAGCTCCAGTCACCGTCCGTTGCGCTGCCGCCGTCGCCGGCCATCGAGCACGGTGGCCGGAATTTAAAGATAAGTTTTTTTATGAAAAAAATAGTAGTTTAATAAAGATATTTCTTTTAAAACAGAATAAATATATAAAGAATAGAATGAAAAAAAGAAATTTAAAAAAAAAAAGAAAATACCCTTTGCCCGATTCAAATGCTGTTTTGCTCTTCAAACTTTCCTTGCAATTTCGATTATTAGTTTGCCTGAATCGATTCTCGTAGTCAAATACTATTGCTTTTGTTTCCAGGGCTGCTGCTAGTATCAAGTTTGTAATTGTATTGAGAAAATTAGGGGAAAAAAACATTGTTACATCTCATGGCTTTTATAGCCTAACGTTTACAACTATTTTCACTTGTAGGGTGACCGTGGGAGTCGTGGGCGCGAAGGAGATGTGGGCATGGACGTGGGACGTGTGTTGTGAGGTGTGGGGGGTCTCTGCGGCAGCTGAAAATTGGGAAAGGCTAGGGTTTCTGTTTAGTTTGTCTAAGGTTGGTTTGGGTTTGAGATTTTGGGCTTTGAAGTTGGGCCAAAGTCTGTTGGGTGTTTTGTAATCGGGTTTGGGCCTTAGAATTGAACTAAGCTTTGGGTCTTTTGTTGTTTTTTGGATTTGCTTTTGGGTTTTAATGATTGGGCTTTGTGTTTAGGACTAGGCCCGGGCAAATATTGGGTCACACAGCCATATTGGTACTTATGGTTTTTTTTTCCCAATTGGTAGTCAAATTTTTTTCCATTCACTATATTGGTACCCGAGCTTAACGCCGTTACTTTTTTACTGACGTGGCAACGCTAACCATTTACATGTCACCACGTGTCACCTATTTACACCTTTTTTTTGTTTTTATTTTCTTTTTCATTTCCCCTTTTTTCTTTTCTTCTTTTTCTTTTCCTACCCTAGTTGTCTGCTTCTACACTGCTTCTAGCCCACCGTTTAGCCTCCTTTGGTGAGCTAACGACAACACCAGAGCACTCATTTCCTCCCTCTTTAGTTTCCTTCAAAGTTTTACGTTTCATTCATTTTGGATGGGAAGCTTTGAATGTGAAATCATTAAAAATTGAAGTCGGTGCTTACAAGAGGAAGGAAATGAGTCTTTTGCTATAATTGTTGGTCGGAGAGCTCATCGGAGTAAAGAAGTCTTATAAGCTTACTCCCTCTGCCAAATCTGAAGTTTTTTGTGCCGGATCCTGCTACTTTCAACGTCCTCGACGGTTCCTCAAAACCAAAACATGGTCAAAGGTGTCCTTTTAAGGCTAAACCATGAACAAGAACGAGAAGAGCAATCAAAGCCAGAGACAAAAAGGAAAACGACGACCTCTTGTTGGCTTTGCCATTAGCAGAATACAAAGAGAGAAACGACAAAAGGAGAATAGTGGCCTCTTGTCAACTTCGTCCTCCTAGATATTTTTTAGATTTTTATTTACTTTGTGGCTCTTGCCACCGCTATGGCGGTCGAGGCATTGTTACCATCCATATCGGTGTTATTGCTTGAATTGAAAGTTATTATTGATTTTGAAATGCTCGCTAGACATTCAGTTCGTATCGACCTTTCTTGATGATTGCTTTTGCTATCATCGCTGGTCGGAGAACTCACTGAAAGAGTCAGACGATGGCCTAGGAACGATTTAGAAGCAAGTGACTAGGGTAGGAAAAAGTAAAAGAAGAAAAGAAAAAAAGGGAAAATGAAAAAAAAATAAAAAGGAAAAAGTACAAATAAGGTGACAAGTTGCAGTGTGCGAATGGTTAGCATTGCCATATCAATAAAAAGTAATGGCGTTAAGCTCAAGTTCCAATATAGTGGACGAAAATAAACTCTAGTTTGAAAGAAACTTTAAAGTAATATTTTTTTCATAAAACAATTTACCAAAAAAAATTAGGAAAGAAAACATAGCAGATAATATGAATTGGTTTTTATAAATTTCTTGGCACCAAAAATTTAAAAATCTTTGAGTGCTTGAATGTTAAAAAAAGTCAATAGGTGTTACTAGTGGCTGCAAGTTTGATTCCCTTGTATAGCGATCTTTTTCTTTCTTTTCTTCTCCGATAGCAATTGATTTTATAAGTTTCTTAAAATAAACTAGTAATGGTTTGTGCGCAGATGAGTGATTAAATGACCATGGAGACTAGGGGTGAGTATTCGATCGAGTCGAGTCGAATTGAGTCAAAAATTTTCGAGTTAGTCGAGTTGACAAATCCTATTTTAGCAACCGAACTCAATTTGAATTTTTTCAAATCGAATAGAATCGAGTCAACAAATTTCGAGTCAAATCGAGTCGAGTTAACGAATCCTATTATTTATACTTAATGTTGTATTTAGATGGACCGATTATTTAACTAATAGACGAAGTACAAGATTATTTAACTACATACACAATATAATGATTTTGCCTTTTAACTTAATGGGTAAACATTTATTAAAACGACGTAGTTTTGCCTTTTAACTTAATTATTTTGAATTTTAACTTTTAAAAAAAGTAAACATTTATCAAAATGGCGTAGTTTTGTCTTTTCTTATTCGGATTTTCGGATAACTCAAATTGTGTAATTCATATTCAAGTTAAACTGAAAAACTTAATTTTTTATTCGAGTTGATCCGAATAACTTGATTAACTCAAACAACTCGAACTATTTAATTCAAAATTTAAATTTTTTTATTGAATTTTTCGAATCGAATTAGATTTTTCTTACCCCTATGGAGACTTGGGACCCAAGCTCAACTCTCTTTAGGAACAATAGGTTTCTTTTCACAAATTTTGATAAAAAATCTCAAATGGCTAACTTAAAGAAGCTAAAAATGTTTTTTCTCGTTATTTTTTTATCAAGTATTGTGATGATAATATGCTATGAAATAAATAATGAAGAGAGAACAAGAAATAGGAGAGCAAAAGAGAACGATTTTTTATTGATCAATAGGTTGTTTAAAATACTTATTTAAAATTTTTATAAACGTAAGAAATATAAATAAAATAAAATCCTACTTCTAATTAATATTAGAGCCCTAAAGTACACTAAGCTTATCTTAATCTTGATGGATATTCATTTAATAATAAGATATTCATAACAACTGTAACCTAATACATATTTATCCCCAAAATAATTTTAATGATACGTGGTTAAAAATTAATCATTCGCAGTCAATTTTTTTTATAAAATATTAAGGTAAGGGATGAGGGTAACACGATCCAAACCCGTTCCAAATGGATGTTTGGCAAAAATTTTAACAACAGCTCCATAAAAATTATCAGATACATTTAGATAACTTTTATTTAATTTTACAAATATATATTATATGCATTAATTTAACTTCTAAGTTTATAAATTTAGAATCAAAATGAATTACTATGTCAGATATATATGAAGTATGCAATATATGATATACCGACACAAACACACAATTTAATTTTCTAAATTCAACTAACATAATAAATTAAAACACAATATATAAAACTAAAAATAATAACTATAACATAATAATTACAATCGAATATTACATAATATTTCGCTTACTCTCAAAAATGTTCGAAACAATGAAATTAAAAATAAAAATTCTCGTGGTCAGCATTTACCTTCTTAATAAACCTACAGAATATGAAGAATTAATTATTAGACTCACTCCAATAGATACTTTAAGAAAAAAAAAAATCTAATGACATAATTAAATTCCTTGTTTGAAATCTGGTTGAGCAGTGTCAATGTAATCTTCTCCCCTAATTTATAACATATATAACAAAATAATTTTTTATAATAAAACTTTTAACTTAAAAAGAAAGAATGAAAAACTTTCAGTTAATTACCCTTTCAATCATATTTCCCCAATGCTTAGCTGCTTAATCAAACACCCTCAAATCAAAATTCCGAAATTCTATTGGTTTAGGAGATGACTTTAAGTTGAGGTGTAGATATCCTGCTAGTAGGTGCCATCTTAGTAGTTTCGTCTACGAAATCTAAAATATTAATTAACATTCACGATAGTATTAAAGCATAATTAGTTAGAACAGGTACATCATTGGTTAATTTCACCTAATAACTTATATAAACAAACATCAGTTGTGGATTGAGTTTTAATTTAATTTGTATGAATATAGTTGTGAATGTAGGAAGACGTAGGTTTAAGTGCATTGAAACGAGTTATTTTCCTATTTATAGGTTACTGAATGACAATAAATAATTTTAGATATTATTTTAAAAAAATTAAATATAATTAAAACTTATAATAAAATTGTTTAAAAAATAATAATAAACCTCAGTTAACTCCAATCCCGAGCAAAATCAATCATTATCGTCCAAGTACATATTGTTATGAAAATATTATATTTATAAGTAAAATTGCAACTCTGATAAGTAGCACATTATTATCTTATACAAAGTTCTTGAAAAGTCAGATTAACATGCATGTCACTCTAAACTTACTATTATTTTAGTTAGTGCAACCTTCATTCTTGAAAGGCGGAAGAGGCCCAGACCGACACCCAAAGGAAACAATTAAACTACCCAACTTCCGTATGACCGAGTCAAGCCCCTTGGGCCCTTAGAACTAGCAAAAACAAAATGGAGTAAAGCCCACCCAAACAGAAACTGTCTAGTTCCTAGCAGATGATGGACAGACGTCCAAACCACAAAACGACCACTACTCACCAAGTCCCACAACACTACCGCAACAAGATATCAACACAGCATCACGTCGCTTACCTATCCATCCATCTCTCCATCCATTTACGTGTGAATTTTAATTTTATTAATTCCTTTTTTTAATAACATTAAGAGGTGATTGGATACTCTAAAAAATATTTTTTAAATCTATAATTAAAATTATAGAAAATTTTTAAAAGTTTTGGAATTCAAAATTATATATGAAAATAGAAATTTATAAAAAATTATAAAATTAATCAAAAAATGTTGAAAGTTATAGAATATATAAAAATTATTTTAAAATATATATAAAATTATAAAAAGCTAAAAACTTATTTTAATTTTTTGAAATGAAGAAAAATGTAAAAGAATATTGAAAAGTACATAATCATAATTAACCTGAACAAATGAACACCTAAGTTCATCTCATCAAAATTCAAAAAAATTCTATAAGGTGAGAGTTTATTTAAAATTATTATTTTATGAAATTATAAAAAATATATATAATTATTTAAAAAATTATGTCTAAAATTAACCTAGACAAATTATTATTTAGACTTGGATGAACTTGAACGTTCGTTTGTCTAAGCTCATTATAAACATGCATTCATAAAAAAATTATAATTTTTTATATAATTCTATTTTTAAAAAAGTGATTATATGACACTATCTTAAAATGTCATATTCAGCACTTAAATGATGTTAAAAAAAAAAAAAAGACTAAATTGTTATTGGAACCATTTCTTACAATTCCTCTGTCCGTGATTGTTGGATGATTCTTTCATTACTTACTAGGAGATGGACATGCCGATAACGACTATTTTGTACACCTATGGTCATGAAAGTGATGAGATCACAAGCTTTAATCCTTAACCACTAGGATTCTTTGCAAGAAGGGGTACTGATATGAGCCTAATTCTATGTATGGGCTAGAATTGTAAATATGGGTCATTAAAGGCAATATTGGGTTAACATTGTAAAGTCATTTAGAAAACCCTAATTTTTTCCAAAATCGGAAAAGATCGATTTTAAATCAAAATTATGAATTGAGCTATTCTTGAATGAGCCTTAGGTTGAGTTGTGAGTCAAGTAATAAATATTTAGTGTATTTATTATGTTTTAATTAATATTAATTAGTGGGTAGTGAAGTGAGGACTTGATCACAAGGGTTGTAAAATTCTTTGGGTCAATATCTAAATTCATTTAAATTAGATCTAGAGCTTTATAAGGGTTTATATAAGAATTAGATTAGGGAATAAATAGAAATTGGCCCATTAATCTAGAGTGGTTGGAGGGAACAATATAACATTTCTCATTTCACCATTCAAATGATTTTCTCATAAACAAGACTTCACGGATGCAAGCTTTGGTTTCTAAACAATACTTCAAGGATTCAAGCTTGTTGAGTAGATTTCTATCCAAACATTTTAACATTTTATCTTTTGAAAATCATATTTTCTAAAAAAAAAAAATTCTAATTTTCGTGTAAAATTCTCCATTGAAGGAAAAAGTTGATTCTTGAGTTTTCTTGGATCCAAATATTGATTTTTAGCAAGATAATATGATTTTCAAACCTTATTAATTGACTTTAGCTTTGAAAGATTTGATTTAAGCATTTACCCTCTTTTCTCTTTATTTACGTTATTTTTTCTATAATGAGAGAAGGCTTGATTCAATAGTTTTTGGTTATTTTCAAGTTAGATTCTTCATGTTCTTTAGTTTAGATGATAAACCACAAAAGTAACATATGTTAATCCCATGCTTGGCATATTTTTGGATGATTTATTATGAGAATTAGTGAATTTGATGCTCCTAATCCTTTAAATTCATATTTCTATACTTAAGTGAGCATAGGGGAGCAAAAGGAGCGAAAAATGGCCAAAATCAGACAAAAAGAGCTGTTTTCAGGATCTACACGGCCTGAGATTTTCCACATGGGCTGGGCATACAGCCGTGTGAGACACACAGACTGGCCACACGCCCATGTGCCAGCTTGTGTTGATTACGAACCCTGTTTCCCTTTTACGCAAAAAAAAAGAGAGTCAATTTCTAAGGTTTTTGAGCATTTTAAAGTCTATAGATAAATACCAGAAGAGGACCTAAAGGGGCACGTAGAGTAGAACGAAGAAATTACTCGAAGAACGCCATCAAATTCATCTCAGAAGCGAATCTCCTTCAAGATTAAAGATCTCTATTTACTTTCTTTAGAATTTATTTGGGTTTCTTTATGTCTTGTTATTATCTTAACTTTGAGATGCTTCTGTTTAGAATGATGAACTAAATTCCCTAAATACTTAGGGAAGATGAAACCTATATGAATCTTATCATTTGATTTTCTGAATTACATGATAAATACTTGTTTCTTGTTCTCAATTATGTTTGCTTATTTCATGCTTTAATAATCTTAGATTATTAATTATGTTTAATGTGCTTATTTCAGTGGAGCAAAAGTCTCTGTTTAAGAGTAGATCTAGCATAATTGAGTGGAGTTGCATGCAATCCTAGAAATAGGACAACATAAATCTACCGGATTAGAGTCAAATCTAATAAGAGAATCCATAGATCGAGTTAATACGATAATTGGGGTTTTAATTAGAAGAAATTTCAATTAATCAACCTAGAGTTAGTTGTTCTTAGTCTCGAAAGAGATATTAACATAATTTAGGGATTTTTACAGATCAATGCACAAGTGAATAAATCGTTTAATTCAGATTCATAATAATAAGTGAAGTAAAGGTGGATTCTTCCCTAGGTATTGTTCCTCTCATTGATATCTTCGATTATTCTCTTAATTCATTCTCTGTTGCGCTCTTAATAATTAGTTAGTTAAGTTTAGATTAAAAACAATTCTTCAATTTGTCGGCTAGAGAATTAAAATATAGTAATTACTAGTACTTTTAGTCATCGTAGATACGATATTCCCGACTCACCATAGCTATACTATTATTCAATATGTAACACCCCCTAACCCTAAACCGTCACCGGAACAGGGTTACGAGGTATTACCGGACTTATACACTAACATACGAAATAAAAACGAGACATAAATTTGAGTTTCAACCTAAACCATCTAATTTCTATCAAATAGTCCTTAATATAGGTCTACGGGGCCCAAAATAAGTTTAGAAATTGATTTGGGATTAAACCGGGAACTTTAAAAATTTTTCTTGGAAAACAGGGGCACATGGCCGTGTGGTTTGGGACATGGCCGTGTGGCCTGCCCGTGTGGATCCCCATGGCCGTGGGGCCAGGCCGTGGGCAGTTCTGACTTGCTACATACGGCCGTGTGACTAGCCCGTGTGCAAGTCTGTTTTTCCCACACGGCCTGGGCACACGCCCATGTGTCTTGACCGTGTGAAAACCATATTTTTCATCATTTTTAAGCTACTTTTACCTACAAAACATACCCAATACATGCCCAAATCATTGACTTATAAACTTTAATCAAATACCATTCATTTCATTTCTAAACTTAGCAAAAACTCATTCATTCATTCCAAAAACTTCTTAAAGTTTATAAACCACTTTTACATACTAACATAAACCTTTACAAGTAACACATATTAAACCTAGTACATGCCACATTACCAAAAGATAGATACATCACCACAAATTGGAGCTGAGGTCGGGATTGACTTGGATGCTTGACTGAACCACAACTTTACCTAACCTGCGCACGGAAAACAACCGTACGCTGAGTATTGGAAATACTCAATGGTATTATCATAATTCAAACTATAGCAACAAAACAATATCATAACATGTATGAATAACTAATAAATCATACATATAAATTCATACTAAGTCAGCACAATTCAAATAAAGGGTTCAATATATAACCATCAAGATTTCTAACAATTCAAGAATCTTTGGTTCCTTCCATAACCACATATAATTATCCACATTCACATTTCAAGTATCACACTTCATGAACCTTTGGTTCATGTCTCAATCTCATTGCACAATCTCATTTCACATTTCATATCACAACATCTCTTTCACTTTTCATTCACTGATTCAAATAATCAAATTCATATAACTTACTCATTTCATTTATTTACCCCTATTAACATGACTCGGACCTTGGCAGATACACGGATCCACTTAACATATCAGAATGGCGACCAACGCCTCATCAGCTTAGCCGAAGTAAAGTGGCTACCAAAGCCTCATCGGATAGTTTGAAGTAAATTTATGACACACCACGTGTCTCATCGGCTGAGCCGAAGCAAAGTGGCTACCAAAGCCTCATCGAAACTATCCGAAGCAAATCTATGGCACACCAAGTGCCTCATCGACTCGAGGTCGAAGAATTTCTGAACTGTTCCGATCCTATGGCATGCCAACTATATCCACTAAGCCCGACTAGTTAATAGGGTATCGGAATCACTTATTCATTTCACTTCCACTTTCAATTGATCACAATCATTCGAATTCAATTCAATCATCATAGCAATTCAATCTCAATTTGCTTCAAATTCACATGAATATACACATTTACCAATCAATTCACATTTCAACCATTTCAACACTTCTTCATACTTTTAATCCATATACATTTCAACAATCACATCCAATCACATTCAATTCAAATACTACTACTTACCTCAATTTCATTTCCATGCATTTATTCATAATGAAATTGAACATATAATAATAAATAAGTTGAATTATGATAATACAAACCCGAATTTGTCGTGTTTACTCCTCGATCACTTTTTCCTTCCCTTTCGTATTTAACGCCTCGGTTTCCTTGTTTGCTACAAAAATTAACATAATTACAATTAATTAATAACACACATATTTTATATAAATTACTAACTTTCCAATCAACTTTTACCTAAATACCAAATTTGTCCTAAAAACATTCATCTTCTTCCTTTTTACAAATCACATCATTTTCTTATTCAATTTGCATCAAAACTTCAATATAACTATCAAATTTTCATCATTTTTCCATAATTTCAAATTTCTTTCAATTTAGCCCCTAAAACTCAAAACTTATAATCTATTCTACAAATTAGTCCCTAAATCAATTCAAATCAATAACTTTATCAAATTAATCCCTAATTCCATCATTTTCTCAACATAAACACTATTCAAAAGTCTATCAACTTTCAATATTTCCACATAAATTCAAGAGTATCTTTCTCTAAGACTCTAAAAACATCAAAATCATAAGAAAAAGGGCTTAATTAAACTTACCAAATTAACTTGAAGCTTCAAAACCCTAAATTTTCCTTTTTCTTTTCTTTATTTCCTTTGTTTCCTATCTCACGTTTCTTTCTCTGTTTCTTTTCTATGTTCTTTTTCTTTTATTCTTTATTTATTTACTTTATTTACTTTATTTAATGAATTATTATAAATATCTAATATAATAACTAATTATTTACATACATTTGTATACATACACATATATACACATTTATCAATCCTTGCCACACACTTGTCTTCATTTATTATTTATTAAATAAATTATAATATTTACATAATTAATAATTTCTAATAAAATATCTAATTAATAACAAATAAAAATAATACACATGTATTATACACTCATATACATATGCATATTTCCATCACCATACATTTGTCATTATCTCAACATTTAATAAAATATAATATTTACAAAATTATTAATAATAATAACAACAAATAAATAAATATCTTTTACTTAATAATTAAGTAAATATATATCTAATATACACTTGTACCAATAATATAAGCACACATGTATTTATTTTCTAACATACACATGTCACCCATTTGGTTTAATCACTAATTTAGTCCTTTAATGTTTTTCTATTCCATAATTAAACTTTTATCCCTTATTCAATTTAGTCATTTTTCCTAATTGCTCTCAATTAAGCTAAATTTACTTAATCAAAATCTAATTAAACACATGACTAAATTCATAAATAATTTTTAATAAATAATTACGAGTCCGTTTACTAAAAACGGAGATCCGATAACTTATTTTTCGATATCGTACTTTTGAGGTCGTTACACAAGAGGTGCACTTGCCTTTGTCGTGATCATAGTTAGTCTAATGATTCATCATTAACTTTTTGGTGTCGTTGCTAGGGACTAAAATATTAGAAACACTTGATTTTAATTATTTTAGCCATTTTTATTTTTATTTTTATTTGTAATTTATTTTTGTTTTTTAGTTTAATTTTTGTTTTCTAATTTTCCTTTTATTTGCTTCTGGCAGGTGTTTTTAGTTTATTACTAGAAGAAACCCGTCAGGACCTCTATTGTTTGATAGTGAGATTGAAAGTGCCACTCGTAGAAACCATAGAGAAGCAAGGCAGAGTCATTAAAATATAGTGGAAGAGCAAGAGGATGCGATAATTATTACCGAGGAGATGGCTAAAAATTAGAATAACCAGTTACCTTCTGAGGTTACTGCAAACCTTGCAAATCTGAATCCTGTTCCTCGTACTATGTACGATTATGCCAAGCCTAATCTAGTTGGGGTTGAATCGAGTATTGTGAGACCTGCCATTACTGCAAACAATTTTGAACTGAAGTCGAACACTATTCAGATGATTCAACAATTTGTTCAGTTCGATGGGTTGCAAGATGAAGATCCAAATACACATTTGGCTAACTTTTTAGAACTCTGTGAAACTTTCAAGATAAATGACGTTTCTAACGATGCCATTCACTTAAGGTTATTTCCCTTCTCGTTAAGGAATAAGGCGAAATAGTGGTTGAACTCCCTACCACGAGGTTCTATCACTACATGGGAGCAAATGACCGAGAAATTTTTATTAAAGTACTTTCAACCGGCGAAAACAACCAAGCTGAGGAATGATATCTCTTTCTTCGTGCAAATGGATTTAGAGACCCTATGTGATGCATGGCAGAGGTATAAGGACTTATTGAAATGGTGCCCTCACCATGGGTTATCACTATGGTTACAAGTTCAAACTTTTTACAATGGTTTGAACCCCTCTACTAGGTAATTGATCGATGCAGCTGCCGGTGGTACTCTAAATAACAAAACACCTAAAGTAGCTTACAAGTTTATTGAAGAGATGCCACTGAATAATTATCAGTGGCAAGTCATGAGGACAAATCCTAATAGAGCAGCTGGTGTTTTCAACCTTGATGCGGTCACTATGTTATCAAATCAGGTAGAACTTTTGAATAAAAAGATTGATGATTTATATGGTTCTACGCAGGTACATCTAGTAATGCAATGCGACACAAATAGAGAAGGATCTAGCAATACAAAATTTTTACCTTATGGTCCTAGCGCAGAGAACGAGCAAATCAACTATATGGATAATAATTCTAGATCTTAAAACAATCCTTACAGTAACACTTATAATGCAGGTTGGAGCAACCATCCGAATTTCTCGTGGGGTGGCCAAGGAAATCAAAGACCACAACCCTATCCAGGCTTTCAACCACCTTACCAGTAAGAGAAGAAGCTGAACCTTGAGGAAATATTGATGAAATTTATCTCGGTGTCAGAAACCCGCTTCCAAAACACCGAAACAACACTTAAAAATCAACAAGCGTCAATTCAAGGGCTCGAGAACCAAATAGGACAACTTTCTAAGTTGATTCAAAAAGACCACAAGGTAGCTTATCTAGTAATACCGAAATTAATCCAAAGGAGCAACTTCATGCAATCACTATATGCGATGAAGAAGGGTTAGTTGAATCTGAACCAAAACCAAGGCAAGAAAATTTGGTAAGCAAAAGTAAGGAAGAGGTAAGCCAAAATGAATAAAAACCAAACTGTAAGGAATACAAACTTCATGTGCCATATCCCAACGCGACAAAGAAATACCATACAAATGAACAATTCAGTAAATTTCTTAAACTTTTGAAAAAATTGCATATTAACTTACTGTTTATTAAAGCTCTTTGGCAGATGCCTAACTCAAGTAAATTTTTAAAGGAGCTTTTTACAAACAAACGAAAGTTAGACGATTCGTCGCACGTGGAGCTAAACGTAGTTGGCTTAGCTATTTTGCAAAACAAACTGCCCAACAAATTAAAAGATCTAGGGAGTTCTGCAAATTCTTGTTTAATTGGTAGTTTAAATGTGAACAATACTTTAGCTGATTTAGGGGCAAGTATTAATGTTATACCCTATAAAATTTTTAAACAACTAGATCTTGGAAAACCCAAACAAACTAGGATGAGTATTCAATTAGCAGATAAAACTGTTAGATTTCCTAAGAGTACTATTGAGGACGTACTTCTGAAAATTGATAAATTCATATTCCCAGTTGACTTTGTTGTTTTAGACATGGATAAGGATAGCGACATACCCCTGATTTTAGGACAACCCTTTTTAGCAACTGCTAGAACTGTTATCGATATTGGTACAGGTGAACTAATGCTACGAGTCGGTGACAAAATGATCACTCTTTATGCTCGTGATTCGATTAAGACATTGAGTAATAAAGATGATTTTATAAATTCTATTAATAAGACTAATCATATGGTTCAACCCTCTTCACAGGAAACACTTCGAAAAAGCACAAATGAGCCACGTTCTAGTTCATAAGACAACAATGGAACCATCCATGAAGAATGAAGGCTACAGATAGATGAACTAGACGAATAGCGGACACATGGCAAAAGAAACCAAAAATACACGTGGCAGAACCAAAGCGATGCCATGACGAGCTTAAAGATGGAATCAATTTAAGGTTGGGGACCAGATACTGTTAGACAAAACGGACCCTCGATTGTCACTTTAAAGCTTAATGCAAATGAAGCAACTCCTTTTTACGATACTGAATGTCTTCCCATACGGTACAGTCGAGGTAACTCATTATGAATTCAGCACTTTTAAGGTAAATAGTACTCGAATTAATCCTTATTTTTATGATAGAACTGATAGCAGATGAGAGGAGTTTCAACTTCTCGAACCACCGTGACCATGTGAATGAGAGGTAAGTCGAGCTTAGACTTTAAATAAGCACTTTTCAGGAGGTAACCCGAGCACTAACACTACTAATTAGCTTATTTTTACTTCTTTCTCATGTTTAAATGCAGGTTTTTGACCCACCGGCCTGGACACACGGGCGTGTCCTAGGTCGTGTGCAATAACAGGGGTTCAGCAGTGAATTACACTGCCTGGCGACATGACCGTGTGGAAAAAACACTTTAATTTTCCCAAAATCGATAGAGACACGGCCTTAACTAAAGCCACACGGGCTTGCGACATAGCCGTGTGAAACTTGGAGCTAAATTTTTTAAATTTAAAACAAGTCAGAGAGTTACATCAGCAAGGCACACGACCGTATGCAAGACACGGCCGTGCCACACGGTCATATGAGAGGTCACACGGGCGCGGGAGAAGCGAAGAAGGTGTCACACGGGCACGGGAGAAGCAAAGAAGGTGTTACACGGGCACGGGAGAAGCGAAGAAGGTGCCACACGTTCGTGTGACCCAACACGGACCTCTCATGACTGTGTCCCCTTATAACCTCCCAAAACTTAATTTTCTTTCTTTTTTCCTCTTTCCCAAACACTCTAAAACCACAAGCCGCCGCAGCTCTCCCTACCTTAACTCTGGCCACCTTTCGCCACCGTCGACCATCCACATTCACCTTCCTCCTTTTTTTATCTACGCACGACCACAATCCCTCATCTCACCAAATTCTCTTCTCCTTTCCCTCACATTTTTCCCTTTATTTTCCCCCGTCGCACAGCATACACCCATCACTTGTACCACCTTCCCCACATCCAACACCTCCCACGCCCTGAACCACAATGACCTCTTATTGTTGTCGCCGCCACCGCGTCTTCCGGCCACCACTCCCTTCCCAGTCGATTTTTTCTATTTTTTCATTTTTCTTATTTTATTTTATTTTCTTTAATTATTTGTCTAAATTTCTTATTCTTATTTTTATTATTGTTATTATTATTATTATTATTATTTTTAGTATTCTTGTTATTTTCTGTTCTATTATTACTATTATTGTTTTTATTAGTGTTATTGTTTCTATTAATATGTTTCTGCTTCAAATTGATAATATCATTTTACCATTGTTAAACACTGTTTAGGTCTTTGTTGATAAAGTATTATGCTAAAATTGGTTTCTCTCGTTCCTCAATTCTTTTGATTTTTTTATGGATTTAATTAGTCATCGATTCTATTAAAGTTTTCGTTATTTTTTATTTATCTATTATTTGCATATTAGCTTTTTAACATCATAGTTAATAGATTTTGTAGCCTTAGTATTAGTACTTTCTTGTTTTAGGAATAAAATCCCCATTTAGGAAACTTTATTTATCAGCACTTTAATTCTTTACCTTTTCATTACTTTGTTGCTTTTCTGATCTTGGATTATTTCCTCTTACAGGTACACCATGAAAAATACACGCGGCAAGTCTAAGGTAGCCGCCCCTACTTCGAAAAAGTAGAAGGGCCCTAGTGCGACCTCCTTATCGAGTGCCTCCGTCAAGGTCCGCCACCCTTATCTCTGATTTTTTGCAGACCCCTAGGAGGACTTATTCTAGCTTCTTTGAGTACGACCACTCGGTTTGGGCTGATGCATAGATTGGGCCGCGTTGGAGCAGGTCTACCTAGTTGATTACATGCGCGCCTTCATCACCACAGCTCCATGGGAAAAATACTTCTCTATTGTTGAGCCCATGTATATGAAGCTTATTTTAGAATTTTACTCAACTTTTGAAATTCAGCACGTGATGTCATCACATGACGAGTACGGCACTATTACTTTTAGACTGGGTGGCCTAGTATGCCATATAAGTATAACTGAGTTCGGCGCAACTTTAGGCCTTCACATTAATGAGTTTATGGGTGCTGAGAACTTCTTTCGCCTCCACTGTCACATCCGTTACTTGCTTTCTTACTGTTAGACAGACCTCACATTTAGCACTATTCTATATGACGCGAGTCACTCGAAGGTGACTTCTCTCCCTCATGCTTTGCGATACATTTATGCATTGTTAGCTCACACATTAACCGGTAAGAGAGAGAGCATAGGAGTCGTGAGCACTACTGACGCAAACTATCTATGGAGCATGGGTCATCGGGGATATATTTGAATTAGCCTATTTTATCGCCCTTGCCTTTTGTTATCAGACAGATTGCCAGAGGAAGGGCCCTATCTGCTTAGGTCCTTATATGACTCGACTCGCTCGACACTTCAATCTCTTAACCACATCGAAGTAGTCCTCCACACTGACACTTATCAACCAAATGGCCTCACAGGGAATATCAAGCATGGTACACATGAGGATGATTGAGCGGCGACGTGGCTTGGATCTCCTTCAATATCGTTTACTTCATTCTGGCTCTCAGAATGATCCAAAGGATTTCCCTGACAATGTTCCTCTACATCACGAGGGTCCACCATAGCTCCCACCTTCAAGTCACTGGCCTATTCCTTCTACCCCTACTTTAGCGAACCTTACTGAGCGTTGCGCATGCTTCAAACAATACTATATTCAGTAGTTTGACAATCTTGAGGCGACTTCGCAGCAGATATTGTAACGCCCCACATTTTTTGTAAGTCCAGCTTTTAGTGAAACTGTTGTATGAAAATGTTTTAAATTTTTTTCTGCATTAATTGGACACAAATAATTATCTGATTTAATGGATATGTGCTCTGGGTGTGTTTGGGAGGTCCCAGGTTCAAGCCTTAACTTGGGTAAAATTTTGGGTTTTTATTAAGTAAAGCCTCATCTTTGGTTATTAGGCTTAAAACAATTTATTTGTAAAAAAAATAACAGAATGAGCCTCCTGATCTAGTGGATAAGAGGTGTGTTAAGGGGTGAGAGGTCTTGTATTCGAGTCGTTGGTGGGACTTTATTTTTTCTATTAGGTTTTGTAAGAGTTTGAATTGGTGAGGTTTCTGAGTTGTGGAGGAAAATAAGGATTTTGAATTGTCAGGATATCCTAGGTTCCCAAAATTCGGTTTTACACTTTCGCTCTTTTAGTTTTTATCGTTTTTCTCTCTTCTTGCCACCATTGTGCCGCCGAATTCCATCTCCTCTCTCCTCTCTCTACTGTTGAAAATTTTTTTTATTCTCCCTATATCAATTCTTTTCCTTGTGATCGTTTCTAGCGTTCTTCATTGAGTTGAGCATTCGGTAAGTGATACTTCTATTTTGGTACTATCATCAAATGGATAGGATCTTAATAAAGGTTCGTTTTACTATTAATTAGAAAACAATCAGGAGACAGGTTAGCGTATTCAAACAGCGAGTTAGACATGTAAAGTCCACATTCCAGTCGAAGGTAAGGATTCTATAGTTTTGGGATGGACGCTCCATTGCGATTTTGTCCATGTTTCAATTGAATAACTGATTTCAGGCTTTAATTTGTAAAATATTAGGTTCGGGAGTGCTTGTGGTTGGTTTAAGCTTCAATAGAGACTAGGTGTGTACTCTAATCGCACTAAAATCACATTTTGACGAAATTCAAAAAGGAATCTGTCGATGCCACACAGACTTGTGGACTACCTGTGTGGAGGCCGTATGGCGAGACACGACCGTGTGATTGACGAGCCAGGCCACACGCGTGCCACACGGGCACGACAGACACGGGCATGTGAGGCTGGCTAGACTGTGTGTGAGGCACGGGCTAGCCCAATTGGGCCATGTGGGCCACACATGTGAACCACACAGGCGTATGGGATTTTAGGCCAGCCATGTGATCCATACGCCCGTGCATGTACTGTTCTGATTTGATATGCATGTGTATCTGTATGGACTAAAGATTTACTATATCTGATTCTGTTCTGAGTAGGGTAAGGCCCACACTATATCTGTTAAAGGCTCAGGCCCAAATTATGACTGATTTCTGATCTCTGATTGTATGCATACTTTACTGCGGGGATGTACACACTGAGTTCGCGAAAACTCACCCCTTTATTTTATTTATCTATTAGGTAATCCCCAGTAGTAGATGGATCAGTGCAATAGAGGACTTGACGGTGACTACTGTTTGTTATACTCTAATTTTCACGGTTTTCTGACTATTTATTGCTTTATGGTTTCAATTATTTTTGGATTATTTATGTAATCTGGGACTTGGACAGTTTTTTGTTTTATTTTAAGATTTTAAAATTGTTATTTTTATTGATTTATAAACTGAGACACCGCAAATGCGTTTTAAAACTTAATTAAAGATTTTTCGTGTGATTGAATAATTTCAAAGCTTTCGTGATAAAGAAATGTTTTTAATGAGATTAACCATTACATAATTTTTGGCTAAAAAAAGATAATAATCTAAACAAGTCTTTGATAATGGAAATGGTTTTCCAAAAACACTCACATGTAACGCCACCAGATTTGGCCATAACGTCTAGGCTGGGTTTGGGGTGTTACATTTAGTGGTATCAAAGCCCGGTTGCAAAACTCGACTGTGGTTTTTGGGTTTTGAAGTATGGTTTTGAAACATGATTCAGAAATGATTTTGAAATGTTTTTGATAGTGGGGAAGTGGTACACCGAGCCTCAAGCGCCGATCCAAGTAAGTTTCTCTAAAACTCTGATTGAATTGATTCAAAGCACGCTTAGAGATACTGTTTGACTTGATTGAGAAGTAATGTTTTTATGCTCTGAGACCTTTTAGGTAGGACTGTACTAAAACTGTATTCTGAGACTACTTAGGTAGGACTCTACTGAAACACTTTAGGTAGTGTAAACTGAAAATTGTAGTGGGACTTTTACTTGTGAAAACTGACTTTGAAACTCTAATACTATATTGCATAAGATATCTGTTAATAATTATTGGAACTATAAACTAATCCGCATAAAACTTTTAATACAGATAATTCGATATTTATAATAAGTACACGCGGTACTCATGGATGGGGTACGAGAGGTCAAGGTAGAGGCCGAGAGGGCCTCGAGTGGAGTCCTTCGCTTCTGATACTATACCGGTGATGGATGCTAGTGAGACATCGGCATCGCCTATAACTGATACGGGGACAGAACCATATGATCGTACGCTGGGGACGACGTACTGTCCCAGGCCATGCTTTAGATTTTGGAAACGGTCGTTGGGCCCAACATTAGATTTGGGGGCCGTGGGTCGGTTACGGAATGACTCCGATCTAATAGGGCTGAGATATTTAGAGGCATCGCTGGAGTTACTCCTAACGTGGCTAAGTACTGGATGGAGGCCACGAAATGTATTATGGATGATCTGAACTTCACAAATGAGCAGAAATTTAAAGTGGTTGTGTCACTGCTTCGCGACGAGGCATATAAGTAGTGGCTCATGTTTAAAGAGGGCACTCAGTTCTATCAATTGTCATGGGTCTTGTTTAAGTCAGCTTTTCAGAGCAAGTATGTGGAAGTCAACTACAATAATGTGAGGCAATGTGAGTTTTTGAATCTCACTCAAGGAGACCGTTATATGGCTGAGTATGAGGCCGAATTTTTGAGACTGAGCCGTTATGCGAGGAGCATAATAGCGACCGAGTATGAGCGCTGTGTGTAATTTGAGAATGGCCTCCGTGACAGCCTGCCTATTCTGATAGCTCCACAGAGGGAGCGAGATTTCTCAGCCTTGGTAAAAAATGCCAAGATAACCAAGTTGGTAAGCGCACTGAACGTCAGAACCGTGATAGAGGGAAGGCTAAGAGGGAAGGCTATGAGGGATCTAGAGCCTTCTAGTTCTGCTATGAGGCCTAAGAAAAGGGCTAGGAGTTAGGAGCTCGTGAGAGTTGGGCCTAATATGGTTGTACCTGCTAGGGTGGCTATTCGTCAGTACTATAATAGGAGCCATCTAGGTGAGTGTTATAGGGTTACTGGAGCGTGTTTGAGGTATAAGTTTACTAAGTACCGAGTTAAGGATTGTCCACTAAGGGCTAATCAGATGCAAGCTCTGGTGGTTGAGACTGCACAGCCGCCTAGAGGGGTACAGTAGCCATCTAGGGGCCGAGGACAGGCTAGAGGTGGTAATGATATTGGTTGAGGTCAGAGAACACCGGGCAAAGGTACTAGGCCGACTAAGGCGAGGCAGCCTGCACTAGTTTATGCTGTATGTCACGTGAGGACGAAGATGCTCCAGACGTCATCACGGGTACATTTTCAATTTTTAATGCACCTTATGTTGCACTGAAAGACATAGGCTCTACACATTCCTATATTGCATATACTGTGTTTGAGACTTTGGGTATTGCGTATGATAGTACTTCTAGCGAGATATAAGTGGTAAGTTCGTTGGGGCAGTCTGTTAGAGTCAGTAAACTGTTCAAAGATGTACCGTTAGAGGTCCAAGTTACCGTATTTCTGGCTGATTTGATAGGGCTACCATTTGGGGAGCTCGACCTGATTCTGGGCATGGATTGGTTGGTGAAGTACCGTGTGAGTCTAGATTGTGCTGAAAAGAGGGTTGTTCTGAGGATGATGATATAGTCGTGATTTGGGGAACAATGAGATTATCTGACTAATGTGATATCTGCGTTGGTAGCAGAGAAGTTAATAAGAAAGGGATGTGAGGCATTCTTAGCCTACATTAGTGTTTTGGATATTGGGGGCTCTTCGATTAACGACATCTGCACTGTGAGGGACTTCGCAGACGTGTTTCTAGAGGAACTATCGGGTTTGCGTCCAAGTCGTGAGGTGGAATTTGAGATTAATCTGATTCCTGGTGTGGATCCGGTGTCTATTGGCCTTTATCGTATGGCACCGAAGGAGCTTACTAAACTTAAGGCTCAAATTCAAGGGCTGTTGGATCGTGAGTTTATTCATTCCAGTGTGTCTTCATGGAGAGCACCAGTTTTGTTTGTGAAGAAAAAGAATGGTAAAATGAGGATGTGCATCGACTATCGTTAGTTGAATAAGTTGACGATTAATAATAAATACCCGCTTCTGAGGTTTGACGATCTTTTTGACTAGTTTAGAGGAGCTTCAGTGTTCTCGAAGATTGATCTACGGTCATGTTATCATCAATTGAGGGTAAAGAAGGCCGATGTGCATAAGACGGTATCTAAGACTCAGTATGAACATTACGAGTTCCTAGTTATGCCATGTGGGTTGACTAATGCACCAGTGAGCATATCAAGATTGTTCTGTAGACTCTTCGAGAAAAGAAGTTCTATGCGAAGCTTTCTAAATATGAGTTTTGGCTTCAAGAGGTTACTTTCTTGGGGCATGTGGTATCCGCTGAGGGGATTCGTGTAGATCCTCGAAAGATTGAGGTTGTAGTAGATTGGAAATAGCCAAAGAATGTGTTAGAGATTCATAGTTTTTTGGGGTTGGCAGGATACTACCGTCGTTTTGTAAAGGGGTCTCTTTGATCGCGGTACTGTTGACTCAGCTGCTGCGTAAGGGAGTTTCTTTTGTTTGGACTGATGCACAGTAGGAGAGCTTTGAGGAGCTTAAAACCATTTTGACACAGGCTCCAGTTTTGATACAGCCTGAGCCTGGTAAAGACTTCGTGATATACAGTGATGCGTCACATGTGGGTTTGGGCTATGTTCTGATGCAAGACGGAAAGGTTGTAGCGTATGTATCTCAACAGCTCAAGACGTATGAGGTTAATTATCCGACGTATGACTTATAGTTAGCTGCAGTGGTTTTTGCCCTTAAGATTTGGAGGCATTACCTGTACAGTGAGAAGTGTACCATTTACACTGATTAGAAGAGCCTCAAGTATCTCCTTACTCAGAAGGAGTTAAATCTTAGGCAGCATCGATGGGTTGAGCTGCTTAAGGATTATGACTACAGCATCGAGTACCATCCTAGTAAGGCTAGCGTGATGACTGATGCGTTGAGCCATAGGGCTATGATCGATCTGAGAGCGTTGTTCGCTCGATTGAGTTTATATGATAATAGGAGTCTATTGGCAGAGCTGCAAGTGAAATCGACATGGATTACTCAGATTAGAGATAAACAGATGGGGGATAAATCTCTCGAGTTATGATTCCGATAGGTTAAGACTGGGGTTACTTCAAATTTTAAGGTTAATGATGATAGTGTTCTATGTTTTTGAGGTCAGATTTCTGTGCCAAACGATGAGGACTTAAGACAGTCGATTTTGAGGGAAGCGCATAGTAACTCTTGTACTATGCATCCTAGTAGGAATAAGATGTATAGAGATCTTCGAGAGTTATACTGGTGGGCAATGTTGAAACGTGAGGTGACCGATTTTGTTGCTCACTGTTTGACTTGCCAGTAAGTTAAGGCTGAGCATCGATTTCCTTCGGGGTTGCTACAGTCGGTTCAGATACCGATGTGGAAATGGGAGCAGGTGACGATAGGTTTCGTTACTGAGTTGCCTCTAACACCCACTAAGATGGATTCTGTATACGTCATCATGGATCGATTGACCAAGTCTGCGCATTTTATTCCTATTAGGACGGGCTTCTCCCTACAGAAATTGGCAAAGTTCTACATCTCAGAGATAGTGAGGCTGCATAGGGTTCTTGTATCGATTATATCTGATAAGGATATTTGTTTTACATCTCGATTTTGGCAGAAGTTTCATGAGGCTCTGGATTCGTGACTTGACTTCAGTACTGCTTTTCATCCTCAGACAGATGGTCAGTCAGAGAGGGTGATTCAGTCATTGAAGGACATGTTGAAGAGCTGTGTGATAGATTTTTGAGGTAGTTGGGAGGAGCACTTGCCTCTAGCGGAGTTCGCTTACAATAACAATTATCAGTCTAATATACAGATGGCACCGTATGAAGCACTATATGGTCGAAGGTGTCGCACTCCTTTGTGCTGGATTAAGTTGGGTGAGCGACATGTAGTAGGTCCAGAATTTGTATCAAAGACTGAGGATAAGGTTCATCTGATTCTTCTGAGATGTTTTCTTTATTAATTATGAACTAAATCCCTCAAATACTTGAGGAGGATGAAACCTAAGACAGATCTTGTTATTATTTTATCTTGAGTTATATGATAAATACCTGATTTGTTCTTAATTATATGTTCTTAATCCTTGTTTTAATAGTCCTAGGTATTAATTCAAGTATTGATGTGCTTATTCAGATTAAAAAAAGCCCATGTTTAAGAGTAGATCTAGCATAATTAAGCAGAGTTGCATGCAGCCCTTGACATAGAGCAACATAAATCTACCGGATTAGGGTCGAACCTAATAAGGGAATCCATAGATTGAGTTAACTAGAAAGAGATTTCAGTTAATTAACCTAGGATTAGTTGTTCTTATCCTCAACGGAGGTATTAACATAAATCAGGGATTTCTATGGATCAAGTCAATTGAATAAATCGTCTAGCTCAAGAATTGATAACAAGTGAAGTCTAGGTGGATTCTCCCTTGAGTATTGTCCAAATCAATCAGTTTTCCCTAAGAGTTTTTCCCTAATTCACTTTTTGTGCATTCATAGTTTAGTTTTAGAATTAGTTTAGTTTCATAAAAACCCATTTTGTTTCTAGGTTAAATAATTGAAAGAAAGTTAGTACTAGTTCTTTTAGTTTCCTTGGGTACGATATCTCGGTCTTGCCATTAGTGTATTTGACTTAAAGTCGTGATAATAGTTAGTTTTTGGTATGATCATTATTATAAATTTTATTACTTCATATCACGCATATCAGAATTATAAGTTGAGAAGAATTAATTTTAATTGTGAGTTGAGGATTTTGCTTGAGGACAAGCAAATGCTTAAGTGTGGGGATATTTGATAAACCATAAAAGTAACATATGTTAATCCTATGCTTGGCATATTTTTGGATGAATTATTATGAGAATTAGTGAATTTGATGCTCCTAATCCTTTAAATTCATGTTTCTATACTTAGATGAGTATGGGGGAGCGAAATGAATGAAAAATGGGCTAAAATCGGACAAAAAGAGATGTTTTCAGGGTTCACACAGCTTGAGTAATTTCCACATGGGTTGGGCACACACCGTGTGAGACACACAGGCTGGCCACACGCCCATGCACCAGCCCGTGTCGATTTCGAACCCTGTTTCCCTTTTAAGCAGAAAAAGCCAATTTTTAGGGTTTCTGAGCATTCTAGAGTCTATAAATACATACCAGAAGAGGACCTAAAGGGGTATGCAGAGTAGAACGAAGAAATTACTCGAAGAACGTCATCAGATTCATCTCAGAAGCGGATCTCCTTCAAGATTGAAGATCTCCATTTACTTTCTTTAGAATTTATTTGGGTTTCTTTATGTCTTGTTATTATCTTAACTTTGAGATGTTTCTGTTTAGAATGATGAACTAAATTCCCTAAATACCTAGGGAAGATGAAACCTATATAAATCTTATTATTTGATTTTCTGAATTACATGATAAATACTTGTTTCTTGTTCTCAATTATGTTTGCTTTTTTCATGCTTTAATAATCTTAGGTTATTAATTCATGTTTAATGTGCTTATTTCAGTGGAGCAAAAGTCCTTGTTTAAGAGTAGATCTAGCATAATTGAGTGGAGTTGCATGCAATCCTAGAAATAGGACAACATAAATCTACTGGATAAGAATCAAATCTAATAAGAGAATCCATAGATCGAGTTAATACGGCAATAGGGGTTTTAATTAGAAAAAAAATTTAATTAATCAACTTAGAGTCAGTTATTCTTAGTCTCGAAAGAGATATTAACATAATTTAGGGATTTTTATGGATCAAGGCACAAGTGAATAAATCGTTTAATTCAGATTTATAATAATAAGTGAAGTATAGGTGGATTCTTCCCTAGGTATTGTCTCTCTCATTGATATCTTTAATTATTCTCTTAATTCATTCTCTATTGCACTCTTAATAATTAGTTAGTTAAGTTTAGATTAAAAACAATTCTTCAAATTTTCGTCTAGATAATAAAAAGATAGTAATTACCAGTACTTTTAGTCCTCGTGGATACGATATTCCGAACTCACCATAGCTATATTATTATTCGATAAGTGCACTTACCTTTGTCGTGATCATGATTAGTTTAGTGATTCATCATCATTAGAATACCTTTGTCAAATCTCAAGTTTGATTGAAGTCTTAGGTGAGTTGTTAAGTTTTGTCATTGTTCAAAGGAATGTATAGTAATCTTGAGTTCTCAGTAGAGATTTTAGTGTTTTAAGCTTAGTTTTAAGTTCTTAAGTATGAATTTAAGGTTAGATTTAAGTTTCGGATAAAGTTCCTGAGAGAAGATTTAGAAGTGAGGAGGAGTTTCGCTTGATTGCAATGCATGGTTTTTTTTAGAGGCTTTGATTTTTGTTTATTATTATGCTAACTAGTTATGTTGATAATGATTTTGAAACAAAAGAGGTTGATGAAAATTCAAAACAGAAGGGAAGGAAAAGATCACAAAAGCTTGAGCGATTTCGATTTGTTCAATTTGGTTTCCAATTTATTTTATGTTATTATCTAAATTGAAATGCTTAGAATTTGTTCTTGCTGGTTATGTATGGTTGATGATGGTATACTGATGTGATCATATACTTGGTATTATGTTTGATGGAGTGAATGTTGATGTTAATGACTAAATTCTGCTTAATGGGAAATGGTTATTGGAATTATGATGCTGCTCATTCATGTGCTATAAGTGACTAGATTGTAAATGCCAAATTATGTTTAATATAATAACAACCTATTTAACTTTAGATAATTTTTGGTATAGTTGGCATGTCATAGGATGTATGTTTGAATCATTGCTATTGTGTTTCAAGTTAGCATTTGTGCATTCATGAGATTTGTTTTGTAGTGTTTTATGCAACCTCAAGATTTTGGTTGGTAATTTATGTTCAACATGTATCGAAGTTTTGTTATTGTGTACCCCTTTATATGTGCTTATGCAATATCTTTTCAAGGAATTGGATGAATAACTATATATTCATTTACGAGTTTAATTTCGATTAATTGGGCATTAGAGTTTAGAGTTTAGGACTATCTTGTAATGTAATTTCAAACATGTTTATATTAGTTTTGCTATGAAAATTATATAATTATTGATTAATGCTTTAATGAGACTTTTAATATGTAATAATGTCATCTTGTGTTCTTATTTGAAGCATGATTAATAGAGTCTGATAATATTTAACTTTAATATTGTTTTAGTATGCTTTACAATATAGTATTAACATATAATATATCTGAAGATATGTTTTGCACCATTGAACATTGTTTTCTTTAGGGGTGTGCAAATTTCGGGTAAAACTGAATTAATTCAGTTAACCGACCGAGAATTAATTCGGTTGGTGGTCGGTTAATAATTATTTGGAAGTTCGGTTAACAGTTAATTCAGTTCGAAATCGGTTGGTTAATCAAATGAACAGAATTTAATAAATAATATTATAATATATAAGTATCTAGTCGGTTCGGTTAATTTTTGGAAATATTAATTAATCGGTCGGTTAAGTCGGCTAATTTTTTATATGTTTTATACCTGTTTTAACCAAAAATAAAAAAATACAAATTTCGGTTAATTTGATTAACTGACCAAATTAACCCAAAAAGTTCGGTTCAGTTAATTTTTTTTGAAAAAATTTCGGTTCGGTTAACGGTTAAAGGTTTAAAAGAATCGATTAATTCGATTAATGATAGTTTAGATTGGTTAACCAATCAATTAACTAATTAAACACCCCTAATTTTCTTAGCATGCTGGGGGGTTTCGTGCGCAGGGATTGAGGATTCGTATCTTGTGAGGCTCAAGCAACATTAGCAAAGGGGTACATTCGACTATACTCTGATATGTAATAAGTTTTAGCAGTTTTCTTTTTAGTTTGGGCATGTACAAGGATTCTAGTTGTCAGTTTTGACATTTAGTGGTTTTATATTGAGACTTTTCATTGGTTTGGTCTCATGACATTTATATGTCATGTTGTCACGATTATTTGTTTTTATTTGAACTTTTGGATCAAATTTAGAGATATGTAAAATGATGTGCATGCAAATTTTACTTGGGTGTCTAGATTTTGATTAAGTATGATTTTGAATGAGAATTTTTGTATTTCAAATATGGATTGATATGTTAATTTATCTGTATTGTAACAATTTGGTTTTTAGTGATATCAAAAATAGTGATTTTGAAATCTTATTTTTGATATTCGAGTATGTAAATATTATAAATTAATATTTGCAAAGTTAATGTAAAGTTTAATTAAAATTTGATCCCTTAATTTTATCAATTGAATAGTTAATTAAAGTATAAGAATTAAATTATAAAAATAAAAAATTAATTATTATAGAATTTTAATTAACCAAAAGACCAGTTAAGCAATTGGACCCTTCTAAATGTATCAAACGATGGTGGATGATACCACAATGCACTATGTTTAATTAATTTAGATTGATGTTTAGTTAATTATAATTTAATTAAATACATTGTAATTAATTAAAATTAATGAAAGTGTATATATTAAATTAAAAGAAAAAAAATATTCTTGCTTATTTTTCATTTTCACGAAATAAAAAAAAAAAAAAGAGTTTGAAGCTTTCAAACTTTGGTCCCTTGATTGGTAAGTAATTTTTAGTTTCTTAAAAAATTTTATGTTTTTGAAATTGTGGAAGTTTGATTTACTTAATTCGTGTATCAATTTATAAAATTGTTAAAGTTTTTAAAAATTTTAATTGATGAATTTTTAAAGTTTGGATACTAAATTATTAGATTTTAAATTTAGAAATAAAAACGATTAGTTTATTGTTCGAAATTCACTAAAAATTTATAGTATGTCTCTACCATTTGTATTGTATGAGTACTCACCTTCGTACAATTTAAAAAAATTAACACTCATCATTACATACAATAATAGAAAAGGAAGGCGTGGAAATTTTAGTTTTCCAAAATTGAAGGGTTTCGTCTAGATATCTGGATTTTATTGCGCATTGAAACCGCAAAATAGCACACTTTTTTAGACTTACATGCATAGCATAACCATTGCGAGAAGAAATGCCTCCATGACTCATGCTGTTTCTTAATTTACTTCTCTCAAAGCACCTTCAGATCAATAGTACTTACTAATAGAATTAAATTAATTAAATGGACTAGCATACCTTCTTCTTATACGTAGCTTTGTCTTGCAGCAGGAATATATATGTAGTATTCCAAATTGCTTAAATAAACTCAAAGCATATATCTTAGTTTACATCATGTATGAATCCTATTTTTTAAAGAAGAGCTAAAATCTAGGGGATAGCTTATGGTCAGTCTAAATGCAATTCTGGATACCCTACTATGCATTCTCATGTTTGATTTTGGATTTGGGATAAGTCTGGCAACAGCTTGCTCACCATTCATATGTATCTTGACTTCATTGCCCATTTCCTTCGTTATAAAATTGTCAGGCCCGCCTGTAAATAGCACTAAAATATATCACTAGAGAGCTAGTTACAGAATCTGATAGCTGTTTTTGGAGCTTTGCCAGACAACAAATCCGGCCATTGCAAAAGCAGGGGATGATCTTGTACTTGTAGCAGCGTCAAGAGTATTGAACTAAAACGTTTTCAAAATGACCGTGCGATACCTATGCCTATGCATGAATTTAGAATTTTGGACCCACCAATTAACTAAAATTTAATCCCAAAAGTCAACTCTGAGATGCTATATATTCCTGCCTATATTTAGCCGCCTACTCAAACCAAACCCATTTCTCATCCTATTCATGACGGTTTACAATACTATCATAGCTCCAACTTGTTTAGCATGAAATTATTAGAGAAGTTCTAGTTCAAATTAGGCAAATTTGAGTAACGTTGAAATCAAGTGAAAAAAGATAGAATAATTATATCTACCAAATTAACTTAATTAAACTCTAGAAAAGATTCTAATAAATAATTACATGATGTCCACGTCATTTTATGATGAAGTAAAAATCAAGGGATATATTTTCATTCTTTTAGTATAACCACAAGTATTTTTTTTCATTTTAAACTTTAAGTCTAATTTTGTTCGAATAAGGGGTAATATTCAGATAAAACACTCCTAATATTAATAATTTCAGATTCAAACTTAATCCAATTACTTGAAAAGAAATTCACCTCCATTTTTTTTAATAATTCATTGATTAACTTACGATGATTTAACCTTTAAAATTTACCAAGAGTGATTGAAAATGTCTCCAAAATTTAAGCAAATAAATGCCATGATCCATCAACATGAAGGTTCAGATCTTAGCTGTCCCCATGAATTAAGGTCAAGGTGGCATTTCCGTACTACTATTATTTTAATTTTGTATAAATCCTCTCTAATTTAATATATATGTATCTTAGATGGTCAAACATGACAAATATGAAAAGCAAAATTCTTATCACGGCTACATCTAAAATATTATTTAGGCTTATACTATCATCCTCCTGTCGCAATATTCAATGAAAATGCCCGAAATCAGAATTCATGAAGTCTCGCTAATTTGCCTTCCACGTGGGGAAGAAATTTGCCATCAACCTCCGCTTTTTCCAATACACAGCTTTTGGTCTAAATAAGAAACACACTCAACGTAATTAACGTCGTCTGGGGGCGCACACAAGGCCTCATAAAATCTGTTTATTCATATCGTAACCTAAATAAACTAAGACAATACTTCTTGATGTTTGTATAAAGAAATAGTGGATATAAAACGAGGTTCCTTCATATTCCTCATTGAATGTACGACACCAATTAAGTGGGCCAAGAAGGCGCCCAACTCTATAGTCTATACCAATACCAAAGGCAACCATTGGAGTTTTGTCCCCTACCGCAATGAAAGTAGATCCAATAGCTGGCTTTTCTTCACAATCTAAAGTCAAAACCAAAAACAGAGAGAGGGAGATAACCATATACTGTCCGGGTTTAGTACAAAGAATATGCAAAAAAAAAAAAAGCATTTGATTCATTATAATTCATCACAAAATTGAATTCATTTCGACCAAGTGTACATACAGCTGCATTTTTTTTTTTTAATATTGAAACGAATCCCAGTAGAAAATTTCAACAAACAAATCTTAATTTCTATACAGTATATCTAAGTAAAAATCCCAAAAAGCCTGAAAGGGGTGAGCTCTGTTTTTGACCCGATTTCATTGGGCTTCACATTCAATCACCCCCCCCCTAAAACAAGCCCTTCGCTGCAAACAATCCTAACAGCTATATTAAAAAAGAAAACGACTGAGAAAAGATGAAAAAAGAAGCTTTGAGAGTTGAGACTACAGAAGAAAGGACTGCTACTCAGTTTCGAGTAGAATCGACTACAGAGTTGTGTCTTTTAGAAGGACCAGAAGGTGGTACAGGGATCCCTTTGGGGAAGAAGTTGAACATCTGTCCTTGGTATTGGAAGCCCGTCTCGTACTTTCTCGGGAACACGGTCATGGAAACTGTATCGTCCACAATTATGGTTTTGCCAGGCCTAGTAGCAAAACTAGAGCCAGCAAGAAGTGTAATTAGAAACACGACATATATGATATTGGAAAGCTGCTTGGATTGCAAAGGAAGTGCCAATAATAAAGAAGGAGCCATTTGAACGAGAAGAGAAAACAAATCGCTTTTGATATTTGGGAAGTGGGAGTAGGGTTTTAGAAGAAGAGCTTTTAAAGTTTTGTAGTGTTTTACTGGCATAAGGGGAGACAAGTTAGCATATAAGGTGAAAGATTTTGTTTATATATAACAAGTATAATTATGGTATGGTGATTGGAGGAGGAAAAAACAAAGGTGGCAAATGGGGAAGCAAGGACCAGGAAATTAAAGAAAGTGAAACGCACGCTAATGAACTGTTGAAATTTTGATTTAAGATTTGTCAACGCTTTGGAAAATTATTTTTGAAAGCCTTTTCATTTTTGGAGTCATGAATTATTGTAAGTATTTGGTGCCGGCATAGACTTTTAGTTCGTGATATTTTATTTTTTCTTTTTCTCATCTTGTTTAGATTTCTGGTTTCTTGATCTGAAAGTTACTTGGTAGTACGATTTTGTGAGTTTAAGCAGGAGAGGCAGAATTTCCTAGAAATTTCTATCACTTTTGCGTGGCTAATTGAAATGTAAACAAGTGGAAGATGGAGCCGTTTAAAAAGAAATAATAACATGACCCATTTTTTATAATTATACTGTACAAACTGGTCCACTCTAATCCAAAGCCTGCGATATATGGTGTACCTAACCATTCTGTTTGTTTGGCAGAGAGGAAAGTCTTATATGATTTCTTTTTCGTTCTTTTTTTTCAATGTTACTTGTATAAGTTGTATTAATTTTGTTGACAAATGATAACCTAGTAGCGCACGCAGATAAAGATTTCATAGACGGTAAGAATTAACATATACGTGTGCATGTATGTAGATGGGCTTTATGACATGCATGATTTGATGGGGAAAGAAATGAATTGAATGGCTTAAAAAGATAGCAGTCGTGCCAACTCTAGTGAAGGCTACGTTATGGCTGCGTCTAATTTCTAAAAATGAATGCCTCTGTGCTTTGCCTTTTCCTTGTGAAAACGACAGGAAAACGGTGGCAATTGTTACTGCTATCTCTTTTGCCTTTTCCAACACTCGAAACTCAAAAGCATGATTTTGTGCATATATGGTCCATTATATATGAACTTGACCATTCAAAGCTGATGATTAATATGAAGAGCACTCTTTTTAGAGGCATAATTTTGAAAGGTTCCTCGAGCTTTCTGACCCAGAATTTAATTTATTTTTATTTGCAGTATAAATGAATTATGGTCATAGAAATATATTGTGTGGATATAAATAAATCTTTTTTTTAAAAAGTGAAAATAGTATGCAGTAGGCGATCATTTGCGTAGGAAGGTCTTATAAGAAAGAAATCAAAGCTACAAATTCAAGCTGACATTGATAGACATCTGTATTCGGCATACAATTCCCAGTAGAAATATATTCAAATCAATAGAAACTTACAAGAAACTCTCTTATCTTAACCTCATGGACAGCCATCGGCTGCATAACGAAATTCCTCAACTGCAACTTTGTCAACTTAACTTGGCTGCATTACATAATCAAGGGAATAAAAACTATTGGACAGGTCCATGTCATGACTTTGAACTAGCCTAGCCTTGCGCCTTGGGGAATTGAACATGTGCCAAGTGGGTAGGTGCCCATATCAAGATGTGTCAATTGTCAAATGTCAACGTGCTTTGCGTTCGACTTTAATCCGGGAGCAAAAATTAGGCAAAAATATTAGGATATCATCAACACCCAATGAGACCGACATTCACAACCCACGGCTACAGCCACAAGGCCTAATACCGGAGATCAAGGAAATAGTTTTTATAATTATCACACTCTTCCTGAGCGCTTATTATAAAACTCCTCATTGTCAACTTTGAGATTTGCCTGAGAGCATGAAATACACGACGGTCTTTGGCTATGTTGACACTTGAAGCAATACATTGCCATATGGCACGACTTTGTTGTGGAACAGATAACTTAAAAAAAATAACTAAATGACCCTTTTTCCCCTTATGTGGCCCTTACACTAGTTGTTTAGTTAAATGATCGTCCATTTCACCAACCCAAGCTGATCCCAGACCGAGGATGACTCAGGGTCAAGGTGGCACTTTCTGGTCTTTGTCAGCTTTGCCCTGTCAAAACTACAAAGCAGTTTTCTCATGCCCTGTTTCTAAAATTTCCAAAAGGGACTTGGTTTATGATTTTTTTTTTCTTCACTGCCAGCCAATATCAATCTCATATTTTAATTTACCCTAGTCCTCATTCCTTGAGCTAAAATGTTGTAGTTCATTACAAAAGTTAATCAAATAGAGCAGCTGTGCAAGGAAGGAAGAGCCAACAATCTAACCAACTGCTTTCATACATGGTAGCTCAGGGAGCAGCCAAGTAATATTTTTTCCTACCAAATACATATATAATTAGGAAATTGGTTGTCACAAATGTCAAAGATTAGCTTAGGGAGCAGCTAAATAATAGCTTGGTGTTGTGTTGGTCTTCCTTTGATGTAAGCTTGAATTGATGTTATTCTAAATTACAGGTTCAATTATTGCGTTTTAACCTATAATCCTCTTTCTTTCCTTCAACAAATTACTATTTCAACTGTCTAACCTGATGTGATAGTATTTGAAAATTTAGTACATGTTTCATTAGTGGGCAGCCTTAGGAATTTATATAACCTGTTGCAGCAGGGTAGCTATTGTAAAGATGAACTGTTATCTATGGTTAGGCTAATATTTCATAGTAGAACACCCGTAATACTTGATTGTTGCTTTTGTTATGTTTGTAATAAAATGCGAATGGAACACTTGAAGCCTACTCCTTTGTGTACTTTAATGGATAAGGTTTGCTCCATTAAAGCTTTCATGCATTATTGGGCTTCAGTCTTGTCATGTGAATCCATCTATACCAATTATTATTCGGTTATCCATTTATAAACATGAGAGCAGGTTTGGAAAAAATTTTAGGCTTATATTTCAAGTTAAATCAAGCTTGAGCAAATATAAAGTGTATTTTTAATATCATGCTTAAATCTGTATCGAACTCGGCCCGGTCCATGAACACCTCTAATGCTCCCCCACCACTCACATGAGTCCCCAAACCCACCTAATCCCTGCTATACCCGCGACCCACTTCATATAATATATTTACAAGTATCGGTGAAATAAATATAAACCAATTTTTTATAAAAAAAAAAGTATGAAATACTTGTCCTCCGAACTTGCACCACATATGTGACATTATTCCAAATGTCACCATTTTTTTTTTATAAAAAGTCATTGCGACCTTTTAATTGGTAAATAAAATATAACTTCAACACAAGTTTAAAAAATTCAGAAAATAAAAGTCGTTACATAATATCTAAATACAAACAATGTCTCAAATGCATCATAAATGTCTTCAAATGCAACACAAGTGCAAAAATTCCAAAAATCAATCAATACATGTCACTCCCGTTGCTTCTATATCACATTCATCTTCTAATTCTTCTATCAATTGTGAGCATTATATCTCTTTAACTTCACCTGAACCTCCATATGAGAAACTGTGTTGAGTACTCTCTTTTTTCTCTAAATCGAGTAAGAAACTGTGGCGTGCTCTCCCTTTTTTCTAAAAAAAAATAGCAGTGAATATGAGTTGAGTATTGTTATCAAAATTACTTTTTTATAAATTTTTATTTTTAAATATGCTTATTATATTATGTGGAGCGAGTGGGGATGAGGCGGGTATAAGGTCATACCCACGCCTGCCCCACTACCCACAACGAGTTTAATTTTTTTCCCCATCCCCGCCCCACCACCCATGAAATATGTACCCATCCTTGCCCAATTGGTTGCGAAATGGGGCGGGATCCTATGAAACCCGCCCCATTGACACCCCTAGATATATCATTCGGAAAAAGGATACAACAATTTTGCACGAAAATAATGTAACATGTATAACTCAATTAAAAGTGGGTAACCAAAACTCAATTTAATTAAAATTTTGAAAATATTTTTTTTGAGTTAATTGATTCGAGTTATTAAGTTTTTTGAATAAACTTAAATAAGTAATTTAACTTTTTGAGTTTAAGTCGAATCTAATTTTTACAACACAAAAAATCGAATAAAAAAACCTATGTACCTTTTTAAAAATAATTACAAAATAATCTTTAGATTTTCTAAAAGAAAAAGGAAGAAAGGAGATGAAATTAGATAAAATTCTATAAGAAAGTTAAAATACGAAAAAATATACATTTTTTAAATGATAAATTTAAGGTTTTAATCAACTGAGTTATTAAGTATTTTTTTTCATTTATTTTGCTTTAGAAGTGTTTTCAAATGTATATGATGTTAAATCTATGGGATCTAGTTAGAATTTAGTCATGCCAACAAAATTTTAGTTGAGGGATAAAGTAACATTTAATATTTGAACTTGAAAACTTTTCTAACCTAGTCTTTAAATCTTTCTTGGTCTCTATTAATCTTGACAAATTTTCTCAACTTAGTTCCTAAATTTGGATTGCATTAAGGTATAATGATATGGTATTCATAAAATTTTAAAAATATATTAAAAAATTATAAAATTTTCAGGTGATAACATGACAAAATCTCATTGAACTATTCCATCACACTTTAATAAAGTTCAGTGACCAAATTAAAAAACGCTGTCATGTTTTGAGATTAATGTGGACAAAGAAAAATGTATAGGTACTCATATGGGAAAGTAACCAAGTTCAAGACTAAATAGTGTATTAACCTTTTTAATTTGACATATTTAATTTTTTAATTTAAATTAAACATAATTATTCAACTTAATTTAATTTAAACTTCATTTTAGTATATTTAATAAAAAAATTAAATTAAATTAGGATGATACCTCTTATTGTATAACGAAATATCTTTCCTCAAAAATTTTGTTTCACTCAGGACCTTAAGAAGGATAGAAGTTGAAGAAATAATTTGATGGGTATTAAGAGATGTTGTCACGGAAGAGCAAACAGGAGCTGTATTCTTTTTTTTACATAGCGGAGGTTTGTCCCATAATTTAATTGTGAATATCCATAAGAGTTTGTTGATATCCATAAACTAAGGGAGATAAATTCTTTACTTTTCTCCCCGTAAATTCAGTCGTGAATGTAGAAATTAATTTCAGGAGGTGGGAATGAGATTAAATTATATATTTTTATTGTAATTTTATAATTTTAATAGTTTATATCTTTATTATTTTTAAATAATTAAATTAATTTTTTATTATTTTTATGATTGAAGTATAATTTTATTATTATTAATTTAAAATTTTATAAATTATAAAGAGTTTAAATAAAAAAATTCTCATTTTAGAGAAGCGAGGCCCTCAAGTCCCTCGACTCCGCCACTGAATAAATCACTCATTTATATCTTTTTTTATTTTATTATTATTATTATTATTATTATTATTATTATTATTATTATTATATTTCATCATTTATATTCAATTTTATAACTTTTAAGGTAAACTATATAAATAGTCACTTAATTATAAAAAATTTTCATTTTAGACATTCAAATTAAAAAGTTTATAATTTAAGCACATATGTTATATAATTTGATCATTTTAGTTATTTCCGTTAAAATCACAAACGGTAAGTCGATGCTAGTTAAAAAATTGGTAGAATCATAAATTTATCCATCAACTTTTACATATTATATCATTTTAATAATAATTTTAAAATAACTCTCAAATCTTACAAATGGTCTCAATTTAATACTAATTTTAAAAAATTCAAAGAAATATATAAAAATAAATAAATATTTTCAAAACAATATAAAAAATTTTAATTTTATATTAATATTAAATAAATAAAAATCCCCCACCCCTACCCTCTCTCCCTCTCCCCCTCCGGGCCTCCCCCACCACCGTCTCTGTCGCCCCTCCCCCCACCCCCATCATCGATCTTTGGTTATACTTTTTAACAATGGCCCCCATTTGCTCCTCCAAAAGGGTAGGATTATACTCATCACAATTCCACAACCCAAAGTTTCCTGCTCAAAAACTTACTCTCAAATACATCATTTCTTTCCTTGTTTATTTGTAAAATAAAAGGGAAAAAATAATGGTAGATAAAACTAACGAGGATCTGAAGGTCCTGATCCAACACTGCAACACACGACCAGGTTGTTGTCCCTGTCTGTATTTAGCAACCTAAAACCAATGCTCAGTTGTTGCAGATTCTAGTTCCTTAGAATCTACGTTTTTTTTCCTTGTGTTTTGATGTCACCAAGAAATGACTTAAACGTATAATGAGCGGCTGAAATTTGCCTGACGATGGCATTTGAAGTTTGCATGGAAAGATGGGGGAGGGTGGGGAGTGGGGGATTCTTATTTTATTTAATATTATATAATTATATAATATTTATTTAATATTAAGATTAATATTAATATTATATATAATTTAATTTTATTATTATATTTTTATGAAAATATTTATGTATTTTTATATATTTCTTAAAAATTTCTAAAATTAGGATCAAATTGAAATTAATTATAAATTTTAAGGTTTAATTTTTTAAAATTATAATTAAATTCATATAAAAAAACTAAATTTATTATTATATCGAATTTTTTAACTACAACATCATGCTGTTGTTTATTATCATTATTCTTTTAGTTTGTAACAAAGTAAAATTTTGCATATTTCATTTCCACCCGAGTGTGTGAATATATCAAATTTCATTGTAAAAATTTAATCAATTCATGCATGTGAGGTTTGAATCTCTACCTTTATAAAACTGATCATTTGAGATTTGGAAAATAAGCATTTGTTAAGAGTCCTGATATCGTGAAATAAAAAAAGGTTAAAAGTAGAAGAGGAGGGTCCATGGAACTAAAGAGGGGAAGTAAGATTGGGTTGAGGGTTAAGAGATTGAGATCAGAATGCAGTCTGCCTCTCTCCATAGTCTATAGGCAGAAGAAGAAAGGAAGCAGAACAGATAACGGTCTCAGCTGGCAGAAGGATTGCATTATTATATGTGTATGTTTTAAGAGTAAAAATGTAGTCTGGTCCCAGCTCTCGTATCATCATTAAAAATAACAACGTAGGATAGACCACTGCAACTCTACCCACACTAGCCTTTGCTCACCCTACACTTTCCCCCTTACATCACTTTCAATCTATTAAAGCTCCTAACCGCCCCATGCCTTGGAATACCAATTACTTCCACAATTTCTCTACTTTTCCATTCCCTTTTCTGTTTCTCTATCAACAACCAAAATCAGACTTTCTGGTTATCATTCACAATTAATTTTCTTTTTCATGCTTTGGTTAATATTTCACTTACTTGATTTAATCCATATATTCAGTCTTGTTACAAGAAACAACCAAAAGACTTGATATATTCTATTTATCCAACTCTAGTAAACTAAACATATATCACCTACAAACAACTAAACAATTCCTGAACATACATAATAAACTAGAAAACAACTAATGAATAAAAGATTGGATCATTGGTTGACATGAGGGGCAATTGGTTTTGGGTTCAACTCCAAACACTTCCAACCAATATAACCAAGAATAATTTTATATTTAATAACCAAATTCGATTGGCATATTAAACATTGTCTTCAATGTAGGAAGATGTGGGTTCGAATGTGTTTCAGCGTATTATCCTCCCTATTTAATTTATAGTTGTTATTACTTCTATAGAAAAAAGATTGATCCCTTTAAGGATCAATCATTTTTCTTAACAAAATTTTGCGTGATTGATCAATCATTTCTTTAAAAAAGAATCAATAATTTATTTTAAGTGGGCTACTTATTAGAAGGATAAGTGAAAAAAAATTAATCAATTAAATTAGTAGGCCAATTTATTTGGTTAACAAAAGGGAAAGGTTTCTTTTAGCAAAAAAAAGACAAATTCATAAACTAAATTGACTGATCCGTTTGGTGTATTTTATAACAAAAGGGATATCAACTCGTTTGCCTAACACAAATGATTCATCAAATAACTTATCGTTCTAAGCCAATGATTGATTAAGCTCTTTTGCATAATCTGACAAATAAAATAAAATGCCTATTTTTGAATTTTAAAAAACTAAGCTTAAATATTTTGTTGTTATTTAGATCCATTTGATTAAGATCTCACAAATTAAATTACAGTTGTTATTAATATAATAACATTTACCAACAATATATCTATTATTCTGCATTTGATTAAAATTTCACAATAATAAATTGTATTATCGCAATTAGTAATTAAAAAATTAAATTACGTAATAATATTTTAATTTTGTTGCTAATAAAAAATATTTACAAATAACTTATTTTTTATGTAACTTCTTGTGATTAATAACTCGAAAATTAAATAATGTAATGGCATTTTAAGGTTGTTGTTAATATTTTAACATTTAACAACAATTTATTTTGTTGTTACACACGTTTTATTACGAATTCACAACGATAGATCGTGTTGTTACGATTAATAAATAAAAAATTAAATTACAATAAAACATTAAACAGAATAACATTGCAAATACTCCAATCCTGCAGGAGGATATTTAATACCGTTATTATATCACACAAGGAAAAAGAAAGTTGCAAAATTTAATTGTTAAAAATAAGTTTTTGTTGTAATGTTGGATTAAAAAAGTATCAAAATCTAAATCAATAAATTAGATGGTTATAATTGGAATTTGTTAATTAAATGACATATCTATAAAATAAAATAAAAATGGACTTACCCCATCTCATTTACAAATTAAAACGAAAGTATATATATACTTCCCAAAAGAAAATGAGCTTAGTTGAGAATGAAGACATGGGCATTAGGGCTTTCTAGCAAGTATGGAGGATGAAACGATATTAGCTTGATGTTTGGAATTAAAAGATGAAAAAATGAAAAATAAGCATGTGAAAAGGTAAATGATGAGGCCTAGCTAGCTTCTCTTTTTCAAAATAGGGATCTACAGGAAAAGATTCAATACTAGTACTGTTATCGATGTATCTACCAATATTAACTGCCTAAGCCCATGAATGCCATTGCTTGAGAATCCCAATGAGGCGACGAAATGGGAATTGTTGTTCAAGCTTCCATCCCCCAACTTAGCCCCAGAATTAGGGTCGAGCAAAGTGACACCTCGTTGGCATGGCTTTACTCCATATGGAGCATTCCTTGTTGTCATTGACCCAACTGGATAGCAGAGTTCTGGATTATTCCAAGCCCCAAAACGCTTTCCCATTTTCCCATAAAATATTTCAGAGAATTTAAGCACTCCTGTCAGATTGTTCCCATTTAGATACAGTGCGTTAAGATTGGGCAAAGATGCTAGCTTTGGTGGGGGATTGCCCGCCAGATTGTTGTTACCAAGTCCCAGATACCTCAGTCTCTTCAATCCAGATAGGGATTCAGGAATTTCACCTTTCAATCCTGCATTACTGAGATCCAACACCACAAGACTTTGTAAACTTTGCCAATCTAGCCTCATAATATCTCCACCTAATGGGTTGCAAGACAGCATCAACTCTTCCAAAGAATGCATGTCTAGAATTGGCTGGTTTAACCCACCTGAAAACTTGTTGTTTCTCACATCTAAAAGGGTCAAATTCTTCAGATATGCATTACGTGCAAACAGCTTCCCCTTCAATTGATTGTTACTCAAATCAAACTTCAAGAGTGATGCCAGACCACCAAGACCTAGAGGTAAATGGCCGGAGAGTGAATTTCTACTTAAATCCAAGATTAACAGCTTCTTTAACCTTCCGAAACTATCTGGGATTCGACCAGTAAACCTGTTTCCAGCCAGGACTAGTCGATTCAGGTTGGTTAAGTTGCCAATATTAGTTGGTACTTGTCCTGTTAAGCCATTTTCTAGTAAGACTAAAGATTGGAGCTTTTTGAGGTAACCAAAGCTAGTAGGAATTTGGCCAATGAGACCTGGATTGGACCGAAACTCTATTGACTGCAAGCTGCCAGCAAGTTTTTCCCATTTATCACTAGGGATGGTAATTGGATGTCTAAGAGATATGAAACAATTGAAAAAGCTGAGAGATTTTAGGTGCTTGAGCTGGAAGAGCTGTGGCCTAAACTCCACATTAGTGGCACAAGCAAGTGAGTTTTCATAAAAGGGACCAATGCTCAAAGCAGTGATATACCATAGGCCACCTACGATATCACAGGAGACCCCCTGCAGAAAAAAAATAATATATATTACCACATTATCAATTAGCAACACTAATAATTTGTTTTCTATCAATTTACTGAGAAAAGTGATAAACGTGTATAGTTTTGGAGTCTGGAGGAAGAGACTTTTTACACCCTCTTCTTTTTTCTTTTTTTTGTTTAAATAAAGGAGAACCCTAAGTATATATGTATCAAATAATTAATGTGAACCAATCAAGATAAGTAAGCAAAGCAGACTACATCCGCCTCGGTCATATATTATGATACACATGCGAACATTGAACTTAAGAGTGAGATAGTAAATGCAATTGCGCCAAGGTTACTACTTAAAACCAAGAGGTGAACCATGCCTGTATTGGAGTCCAACCACAAGGATCCGGATAGAGATCTGAGCCATTCCACCAATTACCTACAAAGCCTTGTATGGCAGAGTACAGAGCGGCTTGCTCAGCTTTCTCCATGGGAGCTGCTTCTTCAGTATTGTATGCTTGGCCACAGCACCAAACACTCAAACATAGAATGCAAACAGCCAAAGTAAAACGATTGCTTCTCATAAGCATCCTCCTTGTTAGATATTTCAAAACTCAGAAAGAGAAAACGAAGTATAGCTGTTGGTCTTTGGAAAACAACCTAGAAAAAGGAATACAAATGTATAGAGAGATTGTAAACAAGGCTTTTCAAAGTGAAAGAGCTTCCAGTGTCAAGATAAGGTAAAGAAGAGAGACAGAAGAAGAGGAAGAGATACAAAGGGGGTGGAACTGGAAGCAATCAACATAGAAGCAAAGGAAGCATGGGACAGCTTCGAAAGGCATACCGTGTTCTGGAGAAAGCTTAGGATAGTATGGAGAGTTGAGAGTGAAAGGAACAAAAAAGATGGTTAAGTGAGCAAGGAAAGGGAAAGGGAAAAAGAAAAGGAGAGAGGTGAGAAGCACAGCAAGGGAGTAGAGAAATTTGCTTCCATGTTGGTAATAGGAAAGCTAAGGTAAGTAATATAGCAGAAAGAACACAAAGATCCATACAAGCACAGTAGTCCAAGCCAAGAAAGTAATGGCAGTAGTAACAAGATTAAAGGCAGTAAAAAATAGAAACTGAAGGGGGGCTTTTGCTTTGCTTTGAGTACTGAAATCTGAAACTGAAAGCGAAAGGAAGAGCGACCCCTTTTAATTTTATGCTATTATTATGCGGCTGTCTACTTTGGCATGCACTTTGCAGCTCCTTGTGATTCTTTTCGCAGACTACTTTTGGGTATTGTATTGCATTATATATGGTATTTACGAGTAATAAATATTGATAATTACGACAACTTTTTTTATTCAATTAATGTATATGTTTAAAGTTAAAGAGGGTGGTGGTTGAGGGATTTATTTCTGGAGACGACTGACGAGAGAGGGTTAAGGTTTGTAGCATTAGTTAGTCCTTTGGGTTTGGGAAGGCAGGGGACCATTTGTCCCCTCTCAAATGAAAGATGGAAGGGAGCACGTCAAATTGTAAATGCAATGCAATAAGACAAAGTTGAGTTTTTTATCTCTGCTTTGCTTTTTTGCTATTGATTTTGAGCTTAGCCGGTGGGGTTTCTCAACTCAAACAGTACTGTTGCTGCTGCTGAGACTCAGACGCTCAGAATCACAGAAAGACGTAGTGCAAAAGTGCAACAACAAAATTAGCATTCAACTTTATGGTAAAAAGGGATTTGGCTCCACTTCATTATTTTTTCATTCATTAATATTTAATACATATTTGATCATTATTGGCAAGTTAATTTTTACATTTAATAAATAAATCTTATATGAATTCTACTACATATTTGAATAGTGATAATCATTGTATTGAATATTAAAGAATGAAAGGTAAAAGAAAATCTCTCTGTTGGAAATTAAGAGGCATTAACCGCCAAATATGTGTGCTACATTTCAATGTTACTATCATACCAACTTTCTAGTTCATTTTCAATTTCATTGTAGCCATTCATCCTAAGACTGGTTCAATGGAATTAGTTTAGACGATTGATCTTTGCATGAAAATGACACTAGAGAAAGAAAGACATGTTCGTAAATTAAAATATACAATGACATGTCGTAGTCAAACTCTGACCAACTTCGAAAATTTGTGGCCTCTCTTGGCCTGCTGGCAATGCAATACAAAGCAAAGCAAAAAAAAAAAAAAAAAAAAACAAGAGTTGATTCTGGTCTTACTTACAAGTCCTTTTGCTCATTCTGAAATCATCTTCTCGGAACAAGAAAATTTTTTGTTCCTTTTCATTCTGCCTACTAATACCACAAAAACACAGCAGCTACAAATCTCATCCCCTTAGAATCAGACTAAAGCCACATATGTATCCATCTAAACCTAATCAAATAAACATGCACAGGTGAGAGAGGCGGCTATGCTTCATTGTCAATGCATTGCATTCAATTTCCAATATGATTTCCAGCAACTGGGAAGAAGGCAAAAGCAGGATGTGCGGTAATTTTTTGCAACTAGGAATATGATAAAAATGAAGCAAAACATACTTGCAACTAAAGAATATAGTGTACAAAACGAACTAGAAATCAATTGTTGTTACCACTTCCACATCACTTTCCTGGGGAATCCACAGACAGGAAACATTCCTATGTAAGCCATACACAAGATACAATCCAAAGCTCAGAAGCTGAAGCTAAAACTAAAGCTAAAGTTAAAGCATCCTAGTTACACAACTTATTGTGCCAAAGTGTAGCATAGCAACTTCCCTCACGGTCTCAAAGAAAATTAAAAAACAAAAACAAAATGGAGCCTTATGAGGTAAAAAATGTCCAGATTTTCTTTCCAATTGACACATCTCCCAGATTTTCCATCTCATCATCATCCTCGTCCTCTTCATCCTCCTCATGGAATCTGCCCCCACTCTCATCTTCATCACCATTTTCAGCTGTAACATCTACTTCTTCAATCAAATCCACACTCTCGACTGTCTTTGCTGCTATTTCATTGCCACCAACATCCACGCTTGTTTTGAGCTGGCATAACAAGGTTTGGCGTAGAGTAAGAAGAATACGCATGATGGAAATCATAACATAGCATCCCAACACAAATGGCTTAGTCAGGACTTACCTTAACCACCTCGCTTTCTAAGATCTCCACATTTTTTATTGTTGTAACCTGCACCAAGTTAGATCTTCTGTTCTCACCATCCTCAGGTTCCTTCCTAGTATGCACTCCTCCCTTCAACCCACCATCCTCAGGCTCCTTCCTTGTATGCACTCCTCCCTCCAACCCACCATCCTCAGGCTCCTTCCTAGTATGCACTCCTCCCTCCAAACCACCATCCTCAGGCTCCTTCCTAGTATGCACTCCTCCCTCCAACCCACCATCCTCAGGTTCCTTCCTAATATGCACTCCTCCCTCCAACCCACCATCCTCAGGCTCCTTCCTAGTCTTCAGGACATCAGATGAGGCTTGTGCTGCTGTGACCGTGACTGTACTGTAAAATTATATATATTTTAAAAGAAAAAAGAATATTTAGAATAATCAAGTGTTTTCACCTCTTGTGAACCTTAATCATATCCTAGACAATAACCTAAGACCACGAAAAACTATCCAATTATAGAAAAACCTGGTTAAATAGAAGAAATGGTTTCCTCCACTGGAGATACTTTCCATTTTACACACACAAAACAAAAATAAAAGAATAACGGACCACTATATCCTCCAAAAAGATATCCTTTCTATGCTACATAATTAAAGATACATAAATGGTTCCCTTATATGCAATTAGGCCTTCCAGTATCTGTCAACATTCTCCAACATCTGAAAACACAGATCTTAACATTAAATTTAAGAAAAGAAAACCGGACTTGAAATTTTCAGTACCCTTCTATGCGGTGGAGCATATTTTTTCATATTTAGTTTTGCATGTACCATTCCACTCAAATTTGAACAATATATTTGTGCTTGCATCACAATCCAACACACAAATATGAACTGACCTCCAAACATTAACATAAATTGTCATCCAAACAGTAATTAAAATGTTTGGAAACACCCTCTTCTAAAAATTTGAAAACAACGTTTTCAACAATAATGCAACCAAAAAGGTTTTTTTCTTTTCACCCTTTTTTAGTCCATTAATTCCACTTCTAACACTATTATATGCAGCTAAATAGTATGAAACCGAATCCGTATGCTTTGATTGTTTTATTTGAAATCCTAAATCTTGTTTTAAATCATTACAATGTAATCCTGCTGATACATAGTTCTTTAGAAAGGACTGGAAAGTATTGATGAGAGAATAAACTTAATTTATTTGTAGTTATTTACTTATTGTGTTGAGTACTTCTCATTCCGAACATATATTTTCTGGTCCAAGAAAGAAGGGGTAGTCGTCGCAGCATCTGATATGCAGAAGACCATCAAAAAGGCTCATAAACCCATTTCCATTTCAATATTAATAGCAAATTCAGTTACAGGCTAAGCATAAGCAAAAATTCCACAAAGGCAAATTTAGAACTTAAAAGGGTTCTGAATAAATTTCTTCTAAAAGAGAATCCTACAATACAAGAAATCAGCATTTCTTCCCTTTCCATCAAATTTAAAAGGGCAACTTATGTGAATCTAGTCAAAGCACCACACCACATAAAAAGCAACATTGTACAATTTATTACCAGAAGTCATTGAGAATATTACATATAATAAAATGGAACTTACGTCTTGGGTCGCCTGAGATTGTATCGGTTTTGTCCTGCGGTTTGGAGGCCTGGAGTAACTGTTTGTTGCCTCTTCCTTCTCCCACCAGCCGTGACACTATCAGAGTGTCCTTCACTATCTGCAGCATCCAACTCACTGTCTCTAACTTGGGAATTTTGTTGGCGTTGCCTTTTTCTTGCATTACTCCGTGGTCCTGCCCCCTCAACAGTATGACTAGAAACACCAGCACTTTCTTCATTGACATGACTGGTTTCATGTGACTGCACCCTATTACTAGGCTCAGGTCCTTCAGAGCTTTCACCAAGGAATAGTTTTGCATCTTCAACTACAGCCTTCACGGAGCGTGTTCGATTCAGTCCAGATTTAGGTTTTCTTCTAGGTTTGCTGTGATCACTCTTCTGCTCTGATTGCTGAGAATCTTCAGGAACATCTTGCACCTTACTCTCACCAAAGCTATGATCAGCAGATGGGACAGATCCATCACCCACCTCCCTAATTGTATTAGATTGGAGCAATTGGTTACGGACAGAGTCACCTATAATCCCTAAATATGGCTCTCCTGCCTCTTCTTGAATACTCACTCCTGCTTCTGTAGTGGTAAGCATGCTAGGCCTTTCAGCTTTACCTTCATTTCTCTTAGTTGGCGAAATGCTAAAAATCTTTGTAGTACATTTGCGAAGCCAGGACATGCGTCCAGCAGACTCTGGATATTGCGCATCAGCTTCAGGAGATCTTTTGATATTTGTAGCACCAGAACCACCTACATAACCTTGATGGTGGCTTAAGGTTTCACCAGCTAGCTGTGGAAGAGGAAGGATTTTCCTATCCTGCAAATCAGGAATTTCGAAGTTAGAGAGTACGAAGTCCCTTGTTACTTCTCCACAGTTCTTACAAGACTTGTGCTTCTCAACAAATTCAAGGAAGCTATGTCTTTCACAGATAAACTGTTGCCGCTGGTCTTTGAGCTTACTGCTAAGGATACCAAGTTCTTCAATGTCCTTTCGCATTTCTAGCTGCTGCTCTTTCAGCTTATCCCTGTTCATTGTAACTTCTTGTTTTTCCCTTTCAACAGCACACCTTGCAGATTTTAGTTCTTCCAGTTCCCTCTCAGCATCTTCTTTTGAGCATCTCAAATTAGCAAGTTCTCTGTCCTTCACCTCCTCAAATGCAACAATCCTTTCTTGCAGATCTTTCTGCATTTGATCAAATCTATTCTTCATATCAGTTTCAAGATTCATTTTCCTCTCTTCAAAATCTTGAAGCATTCTAGTTCGCTCATTCTGAGCTTCTTCCAGCAAATTTGATTTCTCATGCTTCATTGTGGCTTCAAATGATTCTTTCTGCAGCCTGAGAGATTCCATCTCCCTACAAGCATAATCTTGCATGGCAGCTTCTTCTTTCTTCAATCTTTCTTCTTCTAAATGTTGCAATTTTTCAAACTTTTCCTTTTCTTCATCAATTTCCTTTTGTTTCATAATGATTTCAGCTCTTTTATCATCCAAAGCATCCCACTCTTTCTCAAAGTTTTCCCTTTGCTGTTTGAGGTCCTCATGTTCCTTCAAAAGTAACTCCTCCTGATGTCTGCAGTTAACTATCTGTTGCTTCAATTCAGACTGCAAGCGGATATGTTCAGCTCTATCCTTTTCAGTAATTTTAAGCTTTTCAGACTCTTCTTGAATTCGTAACTCTTGTTGACTGGTTTCAGAACCTATCTTATCAATCTCATCTTTGAGAGCTTGTAAGTTCTCTTTAGCAGCATACAGCTGTTGCTTTTCCAACTCCAACTTCTTCTCCTCAGTTTTCACAAATTTCTCTTTGTCCTTGACTGTTTTCAACCTCGCCTCAAGGTCCTTTTCTTTCTCCTTCATTCTCTCTGACTTCTTATCCAGTGCCTGTTCTTGTTTCCTCAACTTTTCTTCTTTGTGATTAATTTCGGCTTCCTGCTGGTTTATTTCATGTATCTTGCCTTCCAGTTCCTCATCAACAGACTTCCTCTTTTCTTCAAGTTCCAATTCAAAATCCTGCCTTTTAGCATCCAGAATAACCCTTTGCTCATCGACAAGTTTCTGAATCTCCACCTATAAAACCCCAAGGAATTAAGAACTTGAGGCTGTGAAATAAAAGCTATTAAATAATAACAAGCTGGTTCTCAGCAAAAGGAAAAGAGAGGGATTATTCTCACCCTATTTAACATATTCGCATAAGACTAAGACCATATGCATAGATTTCTACCAACCAAACAAACCAAAGAAGAGGAGCATAGACATGGAGAGCGGGATCATAAAATCATGCACATACATACAATAAAAGACTGATAAATTCAACAAAGAATCAGTATATAGAGGAAAAGAAAAAAGAAAGACATAAGAATCTCTGCTTTAGAGAACTTAGCAATTTCTCAAACTCCACTGCTTACTTCCAAAAAAAGAAGGAACATTGCAACTTGCACTGTAATAAAGTGCATGTGACGCAAATATACAATCATTTTATCAAATTTATAGCGCCTACTTCCAGTTCTTCACATTTATCAGGAAAAAAGTTTCACTACAATCATTATGGAAACCATTCAACCTTGAGTGAGCTTTAAGTGTGAAGGAAGTGTTGGCATCATTATCATAACTTTCACATCTTGTTCTTATGAATGCAAACAGGACACTGCAATCTAGTCATGACACCAAGCTCTTCATGATCAAACCAACAGCATGCCAATTTTCTCAAAAGATGCTTACCTTAAAAAGATAGTGTCTTACAACCAGCAAAGAAGTATATATGCTGGCGTGTTTCTTACGGATGGAAAGTGCAAAACACAATACAAGGTGCCGAGAGAAATTGTAAAGACCACAGTTATTGAAGCAAAAGAATAAAAACAAGAAAAGAAACAACCAGAAAAAGAGTATCAAGGAAATATAGCCTTTTTTGCATTATTTACAATCCAAACTAAAACAGAACGTAGTTTATCTTACCCTTTCTCTAGCAGTAAGCATTTCTTCCAGTGCAACTAGATCCTTCTCTTTTGCCTCTAAAGTACTTCTAATGGACTCAGCTTCCTACATTATTTACCAAAATGAAATAATCAGGATTCAAGAACAAAATCAAATAAACTAATCACTAAATTAGGCATAAAAATATCCACCTTCTCTTTTGAAACCAAGTCTGTCAAACGTTTGCCTATATCATCTTCCATCTCCTTTAACTTCAATGTGGATAAATCAATCTTATTTTGCAGCTCTTCAAAGCTCCTCTCTTTCTGCTTGAAATGCCTATCGTTCTCATTCACCTTTTCCTCCCTCTGGTTGAGCATTCTCCTCAGTTCAGTCAGCTTCTCTTCTCCTTTGTTTAGTCTCTTCTCCCACTCATTCAAGTCTTCCCTCTGTTTGTAAAAAGTTGCCTGATATGCTTCTCGTCTAGAAGTAGTAGAACAAATGCATGACAAGAGCAATATGTCATGAGAAGTGAGCAAATCCAAGAAAGTTCAAGTCAAAACGACCGACTTAACATATATTAAAAAGTTTATTAAGAGAATACTCTGCAACAAAGGAAAGACGCTCTCTTTGAAGCACACTTTCACGAGCCTCCATCTCTTGCAGTTTCCTTTCCAATTCTGAACTTTTTCTATTCACCTCTGCAAGCCTACCATCAGCAGCAAGCAGCTTTTCTTCCACCTCTAAGGATTTTCCTTCAATTCCAGCAACCAATGCATTTGCATTAGCCAACTTTGTATCAGAACTAAGCTTAACCTGGACATGTTCTTCTTGAATATCACGCAATGCTTTTTCAAGCTGCAACAAGAGATATAGACATAATATCAATTTCAGTAAGTTAGAAAAAGAGCAGGTTAAACAGGTAATCAATGATGAACGTTAAGGATGCTTCTGAACAGAAACATTACATGCAGTTATATAAGAAAAAAATGGAAGAAAAAGCATACATCAGCCACACACTGTTTTTCAGCAGCTAAGGCTTTTGCCAAGTTCTCCTCTCGCTTTTCAACTTCAGATAATGCGATCAAGTGGGCTGCCTGCTCACGTCTGAGAATCTCCTCAACTTCAGCAAGTTCTTGCTTTAATTCTTCACACTTTGATGTCCATTCTTTTTTCTCAATGAGGAGGAGCCCCATATTGTACTGGTAGTTAAAAAGCTAAACAGAAATAGACACATCAATCAATGAAAAAGTATTTAGCAAACTTTATACGTGCAGCTTCAATCAGGAACTTAACATAATCCCACAACAGAAAGAACAAAGATCAACCATACAAGGTGATCAGCATTCTTAATCTTGGGATGATGGCATTTAATAATAATATGCAACTAAATAACTAATAAAGTGAAGAACAAAAATGATTAATGTTTCACCAATTTAAATGAAGCACAATGATCTATTTCATTCATTTGAATTACTAAAGAGGGAAGCCAAATGAAATTCAACAGAAAGATTCATGTTTCACCAGTACAGCCATGAAGCATTGTTGCATGATTAAACTGTTTGAGTTGCTAAAGAGGGAAGCCTAGTGCTAGGCATTAGACTCCTACATCACAAGTATGGAAATGTTCAATATGCATAACCCTTAACGTGTGTTTGAAAATGTACTGATTCCACAACATTAACACATAAACCCCAGGATCCCAATGGAGCAACCTAAATGTCGCATTCAAAAAACTAAACAACTTTTCATATATACGGTGAAAGAAGAAACAAAGAAATTCAACATCCACACAAAAATTAAAACGGTTAGCACCTAATAGAAGACCATTTGAGGAGTGATCAAATGATGGCAAAGCACACACGACCAAATAAGAGCAGACAATGAAGGCCAAAACAAATGAACCCAGTACAAAGCCAGTGTAGTACTGAACTACATGCATTTGATTGGTTTAAAAGCAAAATAGTCAAACAAAATATGACAAAGAATTTTCCTGTAAGCAGCAGTAAGTTCCAAATCGAACTTTAATTTCAACAAAATATGTACACATGTAAACTTTAATATTCTTCATATTTATTGTTTTGTCACAAATCTTCAATTTCTCTGGGATCAAACTTAAACATCTAAGTTCAATTTTCTTTGAGAAAAAAGTGCCCTTCAAAACTTAGGTTATGTAGCGGATGATTCCAACTAAGAAATTTAAACTAACAGCAAAAGTTATAAAAATTAATGACGACTCACCTCCCCTTCGAGGTTGGAGAGCCTTTCGGCAAGGGCCTCATGGTCCCGCCTTTCCAAGGCCGCTTCATCTAACAATCCAGCTTCCTTGAACCGCCTCCAATCCTCCGTGTCCTCCTCTTCCACCTCAACATTCAGAGGCCCCTTGCCACTAAGAGAAGCAACAGGAGGCGGTGGCAGTTTCCTAGTATCATGGGCAAAAGCAACAGCTTTTCCCTTACCCCGAATGCCACCGCTGCTAGTGGTCGGAACCCCCGCCGTCTGCGGCTCAGTAGGCGGAGTTAGAGTTATTGGAGACCACGCCTTCCTTCGCGGCGTGATCATTATCGCCAAGAACCAGAGAAAAGAAAACAAAGAAATTTAATGGGAATGATTTGTTGGAAACCCTAGAGGGGCAGATTTCACTTTGATTGTTAGCCTTTGTGGTTTTTCTCCTTAAAGGGAAAATATTATCGGATTCTTTCTTGGGTTCACGTTCGAGCCGTAGTACCGTACATATCTAATGACAATTTTTATTTAAATTTGTAAAGAAAATAACCACATACTATCAATCCACTAAATATAATCTCAATTTAGGGTCCTTTGGCAAGTAAAATATTTTTTAAAAAATAATTTTTAAAAAATAATTTACTTTTTTGAAAATAATTTATTTTTCTAGTGCAGATTTTCTGAAAATATTTTATAAAAGCTGTTTTAAATTAAACAAATATATATTTAAGAATTTATTATCTTTTCGTTATTTAATTAAGTTTATTATATATATCAATAAATTTATATTTTAATTTATTTTTACATATATTGCAATGATTTATTTATAAATAAATAAATAAAATTAAATATATAATAATACTCAATTATTAAGCTAGAATATTAACTGTCATAAAACCAACTTACAACATAGGATATCCATAAGGTTTTATGGTAGAAATTTATGTTACAATGCTTGAAGATGGTATTCCGAATAGGAGAACTTACAAGCAAGTAAGAAACATGTGTAGTTAAAGCCTTAAAGGACAACGACTGAACTTATTGATCTTAGAAAATGACTAAAAATGTTGAGCACTATCTCGAGAATCAACAAAAAGTATATGGAATATCCAATCTGTTGAGCATGAAATCATACACCGTACATACCAATTTGATGCGGGAAAAGCATCCAGTGCACCACTTTCTTGTCTGAAACAGCACTTGTCACACGACAATCTTCACCTTCTATCGATTGGCCATCATCAATAATAATTGGTCTAGTAATGTACTTTCCGCTACCAATGACCAGCACCATATTCTTGCATTTAGTCTTCCATATAGCATACATTTCCCTAGGATGGTTAACTCGAAAAGTTGAGTCACAATGATCAACCAAACTTACGAAAAGTATATCATTGATGATAATAATGAGAAGAAAAAGAAGCTAAGCATTATGAATGAAGAAAACTAAATGGTTCACAAAAGTTCCAGAGTAATAAAACTAGATGTGAAAAAAGGAAAGGACACATGAAATGAATATACTTTATACTTGATGAGATGCTAAAATCGACTTCCAATCATCAAAGGTACTGTTAAGTTGTACCTAAAAGGAACTCCCAGACAAACCTTTTGATTGAAGGGTGAATACCCTACCATAATAAATCAAGTAAAGCTAATAAAAATAAACTCCCAATATTTGATACGAGTTGTTTAACTTTCAACATATATAAAATAGATAAACGGTAAACAATTATGCAAACCACACCAGTATAAAAAAACACAGATAGTTATCGGCTATTACATGGTTGTTACATATGGTTAACCATACCAAAATGACAAAGAGCAGACACCAAGTTGAATAACAACTAAGAAATGAGACAAAAAAATGCGTTTCCATAAACACATGAATATGCATTCATATGGAAATGTGTAAATCATAAGATTAGGAAAGAGAGGGGAGATTAATAAATATTGCACTTATGTTCCTTTACAGTTAGCAGTTTCAGCTGACTATGAGTTTAGAAATCACGATCTTTAACATTATTACATTCTTTTATCGTCTAACACAACTAAATTTAGTCGAGACATATGGCATAATATATGAAAGTAAGAGTAATTTAGCTCTTTCTCCATAACCAATTGAGGTTTTCCAACTAAAAGAAATATAATACCTAAGGCAATCTTGCATTGAACAAATTTCATTAAAAACTTTAATGTTATCAATTATGATTCTTAGAAGTCTCACCTAATCAAATGATCATACCATCCAAAATCTTAAATACTACAACATACTCCTTATTTAATGTCCAACAGTTTGTATCAGTTCTTTTGGTTCAAATTGCACATACAAATACATATGTGTGTTTGAAGCAACATAACTATAAATAGAACTCAAAAAAAGGCATACTCCTCGTTGGATTCGTTCTAAGAACTTTTTCTATATCAAGATGACCATCTTCAAAGAATGCAGCATGCCATCTTCTTGCACTAAGAGTTTTCCTAACCTGAGAATAAAGGTGTAGTTAAAAAGCAAGGCATACAAAACATAAATAGGAATGAAATTAAAGGAAGTGAACTGATACGAGCACTCCCCGGAGTTCACTTAGCACGAGTAAGGATCCGATGGAACTACCCCAAGGTTCTATCATACGAGCTTGAGCTAAGCTGTTCAAAGAGGCCATTTAGACCTTAGTTAATCGAATATGGGGTGAAACGAATGCCGGATACAATGAGGAAGTTTGGATTAGCTCAACAAGAACTCTTTGCAACTTTTTGCAAGTTGACCTGAGCTCACCTCCAGCTCCATGAGCTTAGTTCAGCTCATTTTTAGCTCAATTGAGCTCATTTTAGCTCGCTTGAGCTCGTCTTTATTTCTTTCTAGCTCATTTGGTTATTTGCTTGAATAAACTAAGTGTTTACTTTAATTAGTTTAATTTGTTTCAGCTCATTGATGTGTTTATTAGCTCATTACAGCTTATTACTTATTTTAATACATTATGAGCTAGCTGAATTAATATGTCATGATTAAGTCAATATTTAATTTGTCTTAGCTACATTATCTGTTATTAATGTGTTTTAAGCATGAATTTATTTAGTACAGCCGAATTTAACATGTTTAAATTAATCTGCAGCCCAAATGCATGACAGAGAATTAATGCAAGGTGCATGAATAGCTGGTTTCAACGAATGGAGAGAATTCATGCATGGCCGGCTTCAATGCATGGTATGCTGATTATTTGGCTTCTCCAAGCATTTATTTAGCCAAAGGTTAGCTACCCATTTAAGTTCCCAAGCTTGGCCGATTAGCTCCTCCAAGCAGCTTCATTGCTTTCACACTTGTCGATTTCTCCATTCACACATGAAGACCATTCGACTTTGAGCATTCACATTTAGGTGGCCTTTCAAGATTTCGTTTCACACTCTTAATGACTATTCAAGCTGCCCAATTAATGCATACACCATTCGGCTGAACAAAGCAAATTAATTGAGCTCATTTAAGCTCATTGCCGAACTTAGACATGCCCAATTAGCTTTCAATGCTTCCAAATACATTCAGTTGAATTTCATTCATCAAGAAGCTGACTTGTGGCATCCCCAAGGCTGAATATGGACGTGGAAGACTTATGGTTTTGTTCTAGAACATTTTAGCTCATTTAAGGTCGAATTACTTATTCATCAAACTATGTATGTGCCTATTCGGCTAGCTTATGTTTACAGCTATAAATATTTAGCTATTTTGATGTATTTCAGGCTTTTTGCCAATTTGAATGACAATTGAGTTATTTGTGAGGTTTTTTCTCTCAAATTTCGTCTGAGTCTCAGCTTGACTTATCTGCTAGTCAGTGGCGTCATCTTGATTCCTCTTTCGAACTTATCACCTTTGTGGTGTGGCATTCACCTATCCTATACCTTTGGTTCTTACCTTGCTATGCAACGGGTCAAGGTCCCTTTTTCTTTTATCACAGAACCATCTTAAGCCATATAAGTCACGGGTTAGCACTTTCTTTAGTGTTGGTTCGTTCTTGACGCTTAAGTCCAATTTTCATTCTATTTATCTATCAACTTATTTATCTTATTTTCTTTGTTAAGCCGAACTTATATACAAACACTTAGCCAATTTAAGCATATTATTCATTCTTGTTTTCTATACTTAACTGAATACAAGCATAGCACAAGCTTGAAACGATACTTTCTCATCGACGATCGGACAACTAAGAAGACTCAACTCAACACACCGAGGCGAGATCGCACCATGAACAGTAAAAGATGGTAACTCTAGGCCTAAAACGGGTCTTTGGAATATCAGCTAAGCAATTGGGTCTTATGGGATAAAAGGCTTGTAATTCCTCTGTTCCAGCATTTCCACCAAATAACTCTGCTATTGCCGCCAATCCAACCATTTAAACAAGCCGCTCTAATCATTTACTGCCCATTAAACACATCAAATCAAATAAACTGTGAATATACAAAACATTAAATCATTGCTGCTGACAAAAATAATGCAAATGTCATATCAGTTTCATTGATTCATTCCCTAAACCCAGGGGAGGAGGAATTCATGATTTAGACCTTCAAATATTGCTTAATTTTAAAATAACCCATCACCCATTTTGGACCATATTCTTAACTTTCTTTAACCTCCAATATCATGAAAGACCCAAACCCTAAAATAAAGAAAAATAAAAAAAAAAGAAACACAAAATAGAATAAAATTTCTAAATTAATGAGAGTCCTGAAGATTGAATCTTTACATGTTATTATTGTTGGTTTATAAAGCTTACATTGCAGAGTGGAGAAATCAAATAGAAAAAGGCCAACTTAATTGCAAGCAAGTGGCAAGGGGTTGAAAATGCTACGAAATTTCCTTCATCAAAACTGCTTTCCTTTTCCCCTCATAGGAGACAAGACAGATAATGGAACAAGACAATGAAGAAATTGGAAGATAAATTATATAAAAGATGAAGAATGGAAGAAGTAGGAGGAGGAAAGTAACCTGGATGAAGAAGGAGAGGGAAGATAATAACAGCAGGAAGAAAAAGGAAAGAACCAAGTGAGAGTTGGAAAATGTCTTACAGAAATAAAATCGGTAAGACATTTTCCCTAAACCCGTATCATTTTACCCGTGTTTTGGAAAATATTTTCCAAATGTAAAATGTTTTCAGTCAAACAAACACCGTAAAACCAGGAAAACATTTTTCAAAAAATGTTTTCCTGGTTAACAAACGGACCCTTAGTGAAAATTTTATTAAAATAATAGTATACATAAATTTTCATCATAAGCTTAGAATATTAAGCGAACATTAGTCTTAATGAAAATTATAATCAATCACCAGCGACAGTGTAATATCTTCTTCAAGCCAGCATCTCACATATTGCGTAGGATCTTTTAGGTCCATCTATCAAATAATAATTAAGTTATTTATCACAAAGAAAAACAACTCGTGGCTATGTTTAATTTTTACCTATCACGTAATGTCGATGAGAATATATCATTTACACATTAATTGAGTTATGAATTCAATTATTGAGAATGATGTTACATACTACAAAAGTAATATACCCAACGCACCAACTTTCGGTTCTTTATCTATTTGAACTCAGATTTTTACTTACATCAAAGTGTACAAGTCACAAATTAAGGATTTAATTACTTAGATGTCATACTATGAACGTTCCAAGTAAATAAATCCATAAATGTATTTAGGATCTATACTACTTGAGTTTTGTCTAATATACTGTTAGTTCAGTTAGTCACATATATGTCACTATCTTTTGAGAGTAATCCGCTTCGATGATCATGATAAAACATCTCATCAATTGAACTCGATAGACGACATATTAGTCTTTCAACCAGTTTGCTCATTTCTAATTATCTCAATGACATGTTTAGGTCCATCTATTAATACAAGCTGTCTTTTCATATTACAATCTAACATAATACAGCTTAATATTAGTTAAATGTTAGATAACCAGTGAGCTAATATTTGCTTCCATTTTGCTTATCGTGCAATAAAATTAAGAACAATACACAAAGGGTATTAATGTAATTAATATGTATTTTTATTGAACCAACTTGTTCGAAAATTATAAGTGTACATAGACAAAAATATTATACTTGCACCAGATCCAACATAAAAAATATTAAAATGAAGTTTTGGTTGAGTGGTAAATTTAATGTTTTATTAATGCAATTGACATGCGTTCAAATTCCATTGTAGGTATATTTTTATTGATTTTTTACAAAATAAAAGACTAAAGTATCCTCGAATAATATAACTTAATTTAATTACGAAATATAAAAGGATATTTCCGTAATTTTTCTAACCGAATTGGTTCTCAATTGACTCGTGACACCAACTCAATAAAGGGTTTGAATAATAGTATAGAAGTATATATAAAATTGATAGAGATAATAAAACGTGCATAATAAATTTTGGTTAAGTGATAAAAGGATATTACAATGAATTTTTGGTTAAGTGATAAGTTGAAGGCATTATTAATGCATTTGGTATCGGTTCAAATCCCATTATATGCAGTGGCAAATCCAAAAATACGACTTAAAGGTAGGGTGAAGTCAGAATTTTTTTTGAGGGGGCGAAATAAAATTATATATTTTTACGATAATAAAAATATAATTCCGCTATATTAATAGCCTATGTCTTTATATTTTGTTAGAGGATTAAATAAAATTTTTATCATTTTTGGGAGCTAAAGTGTAATTTTACCATTACTAATTTAAATTTTATAAAATATAAATCGCCTACATGAACAAATTTTCATTTTAAAGGGGGCCAAGGCCCCTGCTAGCCCCCTAGATCTGCTCGTGATAATATGTAATTTTAATATTTTTTCAAAATTAAAAACTAAAGTACCATTGAATAATATAACTTAAATTTAATTACGAAAGAATATTTTTATAATTTTTTTAATTGAGTCGGTACTCGGTTGACTCGTGACATTAACACAACTTATTAATTTGATGTCACGAATTAATTTGACACCAACTCAACTATAAAATTATTAAAATATTTTTATTTTAAAAAATAATTAATATTATTACAAGGATATTTTTCTTACTTAACGGTTTTATATAACATTCCAATTAAAATAACTATATTATTTAGTAATAAAAAATAAAGTAAACAAATTCAAATAAGAAGACAAAGTAAACAAATTCAAATAAGAATCTCTTATGCTCTATCCATAAAAATTTGTTAAATATATATTTTTAATATAAAATATTTTTAGAGAGTATTGTAAAATATAATAATAATAATAATAATAATAATAAGATGATGATATTTATTATGATGAGAAAGAAAAGGAAGGGGTCGTCCGTTTCACAAATCACAATCTAAAAACCTAAGAAATCCTTGATTCCTCTCTTTCCGAAGAAGAGAAGAGATCGGGTAATGGCGGCGGAGAATTCAAGTTCGAAATCGGCTTCAACGGCTGATTCCTACATAGGGAGCTTAATAAGCTTGACTTCCAAGAGTGAGATCAGATATGAGGGCGTTCTTTACAACATCAACCCGGACGAGTCCAGTATTGGATTAAGAAACGGTAATCCCTGTTCTCTCTCTTTACTTTCTCTCCTATTTTTGATTTCATCATACAACATAGACTTCGCTTTTCCTAGGACCGGATTTGCATGTTTTACCCTTAAAATTCAATTTAGCAATTTAGCATCGTTCATCCCTTCCAAGTGCTACTATTTATCGTTCTTTTTTTTTCTCGGTACGGGCAGTACGGTCATTTGGAACTGAAGGAAGGAAAAAGGATGGTCCGCAAGTACCCCCGAGTGACAAAGTTTATGAATACATATTGTTCCGTGGGAGTGACATTAAGGTATCCATTTTTATGCTTACTAGATTTTATTGCCCCCGAACTTAATGTGCTTAGTGCTGAGATTTGTTACTGGGTTTCTTCACTTGCACGGTAATCGAGTATATCGTGATGTTAATATATTTACGAACTAGTGAAATTTCTTTTTCCTTGGTTTTTGCAGGATTTACAGGTTAAATCTTCACCACCTACACAGCCGACCCCACCCATAAACAATGATCCTGCAATTATCCAGGTTAAGAATAAAAAATGAAATATTGATTCAAAGTTTGACATATCAAATCCTGAAGCTTTTCATATCCTTGCAGTCTCACTTTCCACACTCAGTTTCAACAACTACAAGCATGCCATCTGCTGCTAGTGGACCTTTGACTGATCTTACTTCACACAACACTCAAATGGGATTAGCGGGGTTTAATTTTCAAGCAGCACTACCTCTATATCAACCTGGTGGGAACATAGGGTCATGGGGTGCATCACCTCAACCTCCAACTGCTAATGGTAGTGGGCTTGCTATGCCCATGTATTGGCAAGGATACTATGCCCCGCCAAATGCGCTTTCACATTTGCACCAGCAAACTTTGCTTCGGCCATCACCAGGACTGTCAGTGCCTCCTTCAATGCCGCATCCAATGCAATTTCCTAATTTTAATGCTTCTTTGCCTGCTGGCTCTGCTAACTTACATAGTTCAAGCTTGCCTGAAATTCCTCCTTCCTTACTGCCTGCCAGTACGAGTTCCCACATGTTAACATCTTCTTCTTTATCATCAGCCACTTCATCTTCTCTGCCTTCTGCACCCTCAGCTACGCTGGCATCAGAAACCTTGTCTGCTTCCTTGCCTAACAAAGCTCCACGTCCCGCACCTCCTCCAGCTACACACAGTGCCAGCTCGCCAGCACTTGCTCCTTTGACGAGTTCTAGTGCAGAATTAAATTCCATTGCACCAGCAATTGCCAACAAACGAAGTGAAATTCCTACTTTGCCATATCAAAGTGCTTCTCAGGTTGCATCCTCTGTCATCGGGGTTTCAAATTCTATTCGTGTGGAAACATCTACACCATCATTGGTAACCCCTGGTCAGCTCTTGCAGTCAGGATCTACTGTTGTTCCTTCATCTCAGCCTGCCGCAACTGCACATAAAGATGTGGAAGTGGTTCAAGTGTCCTCATCATTATCGCCTGAACCATCAGTACCTGTTATCTCAGAAGCTCAGCCTCCATTATTGCCGTTACCTGTTTCTTCACATGTTGCCCCAAAGGTACTTTGATGCTTCTATTTTAAATAAAGCTCAAAATCAAATAAACATTGATCGTTGGGGACACATTGCCTAATGCTACGAAACAAATTCTTAAGCTAGTTATCTTTTAGAAATTAGCACATTTGCTTTGACCAAACTTTTCATCCTCTGTGCCTTGTGTGATGCAAGGTTCTAGTGCCCAGAGTGCATTGCACACTGATGTCTACTAAACTGTTTCGACATTAATATTCTGCATCTGGCTTTGACAACTTTGGTTGCAGTGAAGTGATAAGAATAGTGCGGATGTTAACATTTGCAAATTCTGTTCTTATTTTTACCATATTAAGAAAATTGCTCCTGAAGCTACTTCTTTAGGATGCTGTACTTACCGTACAGAAAGTGCTCCTGGTGTTTTGATTTTTGTTTCACAGGATTTTGAGTTTGAAATTTCCAAATTTTTGTTGCCATGTACTAGTGGTACATATTTTCACTAGTTTTCTTTTCCTTGGGTTCTTGACTGTAGGCTGCTTGAGAAGGTATTAATGTGATTATGAATTGCAAAATGGGAAATTAGAACTGATATGGAAAGTTAAACCAAGTATGGATTCTTAGAAAGTGTGATTATCTGGGTCCATTTGAAGGGTTAGCCTTGTGGTTTCATTCGTGAAAGTATGTGTCTCCTTTTGTAAGGATCTTTTTTTAGATTATGAGTTTTAGTACACGCAAGGTGGGCACTTTTAATGCATAAGGGCAATTATTTTACTTGTTTTCTTCTCTTCTTATACCCAAGTAGTGCCTGCCCCAAACGAGAAAAAATCATGATGAGCATGAGATATACATTTTTAGGTTTGTTGTGTTGTTTATTGTAGTGTAGAATTTACTTTGTTGCTTTGTGTGATATTTGATAAAAAAACCTTTCATGAGTATTAAGTTCATATGACTTTCATTTTCAATAATTTGCTTAACTGAATGTTGTAAGGAGCCTGACAAGTGTTTCAATTTTTTCCCACTAGCCAAATGGAGCTTCCTTTCAACCTCGCCATGGTTATAGAGGATATGAAAGAGGAAGAGGAAGAGGAAGAGGAACTGGGGTAAACTTCGTTTACATTTGTAGTCTAAAGTTGAATTTTCACAAATTTGAAAAGATGCAGCAGGCTGAATATTGTTGTTGTCTTGTTGAAGCTATGTGATTATAGGCTAAACCATTTCATTTTAACCTGTAATTTATTGGGTGGAATTGACTATTTGGGTTAGTTTGTAGATGTTTTAGAGATTAATTCTTGGCTTATTAAGTTTCATAAATAAAATTTTGAATGCATTTTATTGTTGGTTATAGTTATTCATAAAGACTGACTGTATATTATGGAAAACTCTTATTGGTAGAGTTCACGTCCAGTGACAAAATTTACTGAAGACTTTGATTTCGTGGCAATGAATGAGAAATTCAAGAAAGATGAAGTATGGGGTCATCTTGGTAACAGTAGCAAATCTCATACTATGGATAAAGAAGCAGATGCCGTTGATGAATATGGTTCTCAAGATGAAGATGATGCTGAAATATCTAAGATTCAAACGAAGGTTATCTTGCCACCTTATATTTAACTCATGTAATAATTTGATTACCTTAAAGGCTCTGTACTCACTCTATCATTCTGGTGGTGTTGTACAGCCTGTTTACAATAAGGATGACTTTTTTGATACTCTCTCCTGCAATGCACTTGATAATGACTCGCAAAACGGAAGGCCGAGATTCTCTGAGCAAATGAAATTAGACACAGAGGTGATGATGCATTGCTTGTTTATTCTTCCTATTAACTCTCTGAAATATGTGGACCCTTTTTGATATTGTTATGGTTTTGGTGGTGCAGACTTTTGGTGATTTTTCAAGACATCGAGGTGGACGTGGGCGTGGACCTGGACGTGGACGTGGTGGTCGTTTTCGTGGTGGGTATTATGGAAGAGGGTATGGATATGTGGGGAGGGGTCGTGGGTAAGACATGCATTTGCATGCTCCATAGTTGTGCTTGATGTTTGAAAATCTTTACGGCTGTTAGCTGGCCATGTGAAATTGTTCTCTTTTATTTGAAATGTTACAATGCACAGTCAAAACCATCCGGCCTGGCAAACCTCGGACTGAAATAGGGCTATGCTCGGAATTTGTTCTCTTTCTTATTTCTCCAGAAATAAAAAAAAAGTAGGCAATATTTTTACTATGTTCTGTTTAATTTCTTGCAGTCCGTAACGTCGTTGGATATAATCTAATTAATACGCTATTGTTTTCCACTTAGCATGACTTAGATATTGTGAGTGATTTGTTATATGCATGTCGGGGTCAGTGCATCTTAACGCCCCATCATTCAGGTACTTCCACTATAAGCAATGCGTGCATTGCATGCTGGAGTTGGCCATTATCTGATCGAGTCATCATATTCGTATAAATTGTTAAAATTCAAGTTGGAATGTGAAGTCTGGTGGAATAACCATGACCATATTGGTTACAGGGCTTCTCTGGAGCTTCGGAAATCATCAATTCCCGACCCCTCTTGCTTTTCTTTTAAGTTCCAATTTTTTTTTACCAAAGAGAATAAAACAAACATTAATCAGACACTATTCTTGGAGTTACAAAATCATGACCGTTAACATATAGTAAATCAAAAACCCATCAGGTGGAGACATTGCAATGGTTGACCCCAGGCAACCGAAGCTAAACCATCGGTAAGTTCATTACCTTTTCTGTAGACGTATTGTATAATCATCTCTCATCCTTTCTTTATGTACGAGCTTTCCAACCGAAGTTATACTTTCCAATCTTAGCACTCCCGGTTAACATATTAACACCATCAATATTATTAATTTAAGAACAACTCTTCTTTGTCCATTTCACTAGGCAAGTCAAAAGTCTTCAACAACACCTCAAAGTGTCGCTTCCAATGCGGAACAGGAACTAATGAATCTAGAAAATTCAAAAATCCAAAAATTTATTTCCCATTCCAATTTCGTATAACTCCTCCACAAGTTATTATATTCATAGTTGATTTACACGTGCCATCAGTTTTCAACTTCTACCATCCAAGAGAAATGCTCCTCCAGCTTACATATTTCTTGACCAAATAATGATAGATTTTTGAACTTTCCATGCATATATAAGTAGATATAAAAGGTATTAATTTAACTAAATATATCTTTATGCTATAATGAAAATATCCAAAAAGGAAAAAAAGGTTTACAAAGTTTGTTTTTATTATTTCATTATATTTTAAAGAAACATTTCAAGATACAAATGCTTTCTTATTCCAAATAGGACTGATGACTGATGTCGAAACGAAGCAAAGCTTATAAATTAAAAAGTGTTGGTATAAGATGATATGTTTGGATGGATAAAGTTGAGGCAAGGGGAAGTCTACTTGCAAGTGGCAACAAGGACTCTTCTAGGGGGCTTAGAAGGCCTCCGTCCATGGAGCAAAGCCATGTTGTCAAAGATGGCAACATCACCCTTCTCCCACTTGAATTGAATGCTTTCTTCTTCTATGATCTCTCCACATCTCTTAACTACATTCTCTGGAATCTCTGTTCCATCCGCCATGCTAGCTGAGCTTATCTCTTTTCCATGCATACCGACTACAGTGTTAAACCACATTCTCCTCCCCTTCCTTCCATCAAACACCCTAGTTAGAGATCGAGGTCCCAATACAGCCTTCACTCCCCCATTAGGTAGCCACTCCAAGTCCATTCCCAGCGCTTCGGCCCTGTAACATTTTTGCATTTTTGGCTGTGTTTAGAGGCTTACAGTCTATCTCAGAATTAAGGCTTATAAGCATATATGTATATGTGTTTCAATTTTAAATTTCTAATAAATATTGTATACTAAATGTTCAATCAAATTCGAACCTTCTCTCGGCCTCTTCACGGTCCGATGTTCCAAAAGTATCTTCCCAGCCTCTGCCCCTCATTGATGATGTATCGTTCTTGCTGAGGGCCGTAAATGAGTATTGTAACCCCTTGGCTTCCATTTCCTCCACAGCTTCTGGGAATTCCTCTAGCATCCGCTGTGTTACTCGAAAGCTAGGAACAAAGGGCGTCTCTCCACCTTCCGGTGGTGGCACCTCGCAGAATAGTAGTAATGTCTTCGGAGATTCCTTTATCTGGTGAACAATGGCATTGTAAGATCTAGTTAAACACCAATTTCATAGCTGATTTGTGACCTAAGGAGAAGCCATATGTGTCAACTTTTAAAGTGAAAGATATCTTATACGTTTTAGCTTCACTGCATCATCAAAATTGTCAACTATAGACAAAGATTATCGAATTCAAGACCGCAGTAGGATCAAATTTCATGTTTGATTTGTTCTGCCGTTCCGTTTTGTGTAAATCAATCATAATCATGGCCAATATTACAGCTCCATATGCAGCCTTCCAAACATTTATATATTTATTGAAGTTGATTAAAAACTAAGAAATAGCTAAATAAGTAATTGATTCCGTAATTTGGGTTGCATTTGTAAAAGCATGGAGTTATGTCTTTGTTTCCAGAAGAAATTATAGTAGTGAGTAGGGACGTACCAGAACCATTTCATGATGGTAATATATGAACTCGGAAAGAGGTCCTTCGTTAGCTGTCCAGACACGTTTATGCACATGCGTCCGAGGTGCTGGTCCGACATAACGAATATCATCCCAACCAAAGGCGTCAACGATGTCATTGAAGTCTTGTGCATTCTTGACATCAAAACCCCGGAGGAGGACAGCACTGTTTTTGATGATCAATTGCTCAAACCAATCCTTGTTTGTCTTCAAAGCCAACAGAAGCGACTCCATATCAGCCTTGTCTGCCTCGGGGGGTTGCAGAACTAGTGGCATGGATTCACCATCCACCAGCTTTTGGCCTTGGCATTTTCCTACCTTGAAATCCTTGCAAGAAAATTCCATATCTTCCCTTTGCTGCTTTAAGTTTCTAATTTAGTTGTTCTGAGTCACGCTGATGCTCTCAGTGGAACCGAGGGTAGGTTTATATAGTAGTGATACTGTGATAGGATATCGTAATTGGAATTTACTAGGCAAGGTTTAAATGAATGCCACAGATCGTTAGGTGCGCTTTAGATCCATCTTGTGTCTTTCGGGTTGTGGGAAGCTCAGATATAACATATAAATACAAGGTAAGGTAAGATCGATGACAACAAGATCATATCGGATTGTCATCGTAAGATCCAGTGCCTTCCATGGTTTTCGTTAGTTTGTGTAAATAATGAGAGATGTATATGTTTATTTTAATAGATAGCTATCGTAGATTCTTTGGAGTTTTGAGGTCGCATGGCACTAGGTTTCGTTAATGAATTATATTCTCGATGCCTCCCAGATTGGATGGATAAACGAAAATGCCATAAAATGTTGTCCAGAATCTAGAAATCATCGACGTTTTTGCCATTTCATAGGCATCTTAGCTTGGAGGAAAGTTCAAGGGACAAGTCTATATACAGCACAAATTAAATCTAAGTGATAAATATATATATATATATATATATATATATCCTTTCTCATGCTTTTGGATTATCTTAAGCTTGCATGCATAAAAGCCAGTAGCCAACCATTGCAACTGATATAAGCCACAGCTTTTCTTTTTTTTTTTTATAGAATATAAACCACAATTTGGAAATTGGTTGCAAATAAAATAAAAATAAAGTAAGTTGGCAAGGCAGCTTAAACTAGGCATAATTAATTATACTAACTATATATATATTATATTCTTGAAGTTTCGACGTTTGGGTGTTAACCAGGGTGCTCCATTTGTAAATCCCATTTAGATAAACAACAAAATAGAATATCTAAATGCTAAATATTGAGTGTTTCGAAGATGCCGTCCCTGCCCCCACCAATTCACATCAATGCAGGTTAGGTTTCAACAAAATAGTCAATCCAGTCCAGGCCATGTCTATGAATTAGACCATATATATCTATTTTTCCTGTCACTTTTCTGAGCCCTCACCCTGAGGTTGCAGCTCTGAATTGCTTGTAAAAAAGGGGATAAAAATCAAAGCACATATCAGCAGATCACTATGAATAAAAAGATTAGGAAGTGTCCGCTTGTGAGTCTATTGCTAGACTTGCTTTAGGATCGCCATCGACATACTTTTTGTCAACCGCTGATGAAATCATCTTTGACCATTAAATTGGCTTTTTCAGTTTATCATTAATTGCCGTGTCCTTATTTCTTTTATGGGCTATTTTGAAATTTATAATAATTGGTAAGTGATTATGTCACAAGGAAACTCTACTTCCGGACCATGCATGCCTTCATTCATTGAACTAATCAAAACTTAAAAGTTGAATGAGAAGTACCATCTGGTCTACGCTCATACAATATTTTTCTTATTGAGATAGTTAACGAAATATTATAAATAAATGAAAATAAAAGTAAAAAAATGAACTTAGAAGTATTAATTTATTATTATTGACTTAAAATATAAGACTAAAAAGTCGATTGAGTTTTAGTTTAGTTGGTATCAGCATTATTGCTAGTGCAAGAAGACGTGAGTTCGAGTGTGTTTAAACATATTATCTTCTTATTTCAAAGTTAGAGAGAAACTATAGATAATTTTAGACGCATTATTCTCTTATTTTTTGACTTTTTTTTTCCTTTTAATTTTATTTTAGAACCATAACATCAAACAGCAGTTGATATTACAATGCATGTAGGATGCTAGAAGCACTTGTACACCTGAGAAGCAATCCCAAACAACAGAACTAAAAGCACTTTTTTGAGCCAAACTGAAAAGTTGGGTAGGTGGCTTTTTTATTTTGGGGTGTGAAAATACAAATTGGCCCTTCTGTGCTATTTTTGTGTTTTTAATTATCTTAAAGCAAGTTATGATTTAGCTTAATACTTTAAGATGTTTAAGAATGAAAAGGTGATGAGTTATGCATAGTTCAAATTGGTTTGATGCATGGGGATAATTTAATAGTATTTGTTATTATTAGCAGTTGTTATTGAATTACTTAAATATCATTTAAATTAATTAATTTAATAGTAATTGTTATTATCAAGTTAATAGAAATTGTCATACAGATTTTTTAATTACCAAAATCATATCTAAAATAAATATTTTAATTTTCAACAAACAGTTTTAGACAGTAATATTAAATATCTAAAATTAACAAATTACACTTTTTCAACAACAATATCAAACCAGAGGAAATTTTATGAGTAAAAAAAAAACCCTTATATATACAAGATTACAAAAACTAACAGTTTACGTAACAACATCAAACAGTACTAACCGAGACAAACAATTGTTGAGGAAGGAGTTGCTGAGCTATCTAGTTGAGCTCAACTGGCTTTTAAGCCATCCTTCTCTGACAGTTGAACTTCAATGAAGTGGAGTGATCTTAAATTTGTTTAGGAAGGTCAAAATGCATATGGATTGGATTTTGACTGCAAGAATTTCATTAATCCTAATCAAGAAGCCCAGCAAGTATCCGAAAAAGGAAGCCCAACAGTAATATGAAGATGTTATTATAGATATAGTAGTTCAGGGCTCCAGTCATAATGCAGTAGCAACGCCATTGCCCCACTATCAGCTCATAGTCTTTTTTACCTTTTTGATCGTTTGATCCATTTATAAATTTCATTGTACTGGTTTATCATAGGAGGATTACAGGGAATCTTATCAATGGTAGTAAATAAAATATAGAAACTTTCCATATAAAGTATTGTTAAAGGTGTCATGTCTTTGGTCCTTTCCTCTTTGCAGCCTGCTAGATCTGAGAGTGTGTGTCGGTAGCTATCCTCTCGCCACTTCACTCATCAGCTCAGCTCTACTCAAACTGAAGTTGCATGTTTCTAAACAAGCCCATGGCTGCAGTTTCTCCACCTTTGGTTCCACCTCTCTTATTCGCTAGAATATCAGGGATCCTAGTGGCAGCTTTGGTCCTCTCGTGGGCTCTTCTTTTCAAGTCTAGCTTCCTTCCTCACTCTTCGTTACCCTCCCAAGAAGACCTCATCTATGCAGTGACGATTTATTTGATCACTCCATTCTCTACTTAATTACTTCACATTTCCTTTTGCACCCTTTGAAAGTTATCTGTGTTGCTTACAGGTCCTCCATCCTTTGCTCATGGTGATTGGCTTCATTCTCATAAGTGGGGAAGGTAAATCAGAAAATGAAGTGAAAATAGATTTTTTTTTTTCAAACAATTAAAGGTTCTTCTTTCTTTTCAGCTATATTGATACACAGATGGTTGCCTGGTTCAAGGAATTTGAAGAAATCTGTGCATTTGTGCCTTCAAGGGGTGGCTTTAGGTTGTGGGGTTTTTGGGGTTTGGACAAAGTTCCATGGACAAGATGGCATTGTGGCTAATTTTTTCAGCCTGCATTCTTGGATGGGTTTGATCTGTGTCAGCTTGTTTGGAGCTCAGGTTCTATTCTCCAACCACCTCAATAATTTTTTGTTCCTATTTCTTTCTTCAAAAATGGTCCCTTAACTTTTCTTTACTGATAAATACATTCCAGGGGCAAGTTAATTGCAGTAAACTTACCAGAAACTGAGTTGTAATCACAATTCATAATTCACATTTCTTTTTCTTGTTTCTTTTTTTTTTTATCTACTGGGTAACATTAAAAAATAACGGAATGCTGAAAGCTGCAATTATTGCAATTCACCCATTAATATTGTGTTGCTTTCTTTTGAGGTTGTGGCCCCATTTATACGACTCCCTTAGCAAGTTTCAAAAACGTATTTTAGCCTTTTTTCAATTATTTATGCTGAGATGATGTATTCCAGCGTTACACGGCATAACTCATAAGCACGGCCTGGAGCCATCCTTAATGGACTTATTTTACTGTTGCCTAAGCACGAAAATTTTCAATGAAAAGACTGATCAATTGTCATACTCTCATATGCTCAAAATAATCTTTACATTCAGAGCAAGACAACATATTCGGTTTGCTGGTTAATTCAGTCTAATGACAAGGAGATTAGGAGTTTTCGTTTACATGAAAAGATAATTTTTTATATGGTGTGGTTGTGTATTTGAATGCAGTGGTTGGTGGGTTTTCTAAGCTTTTGGCACCGAGGTGAAGTGCGGACGACAAGAGCAAAGGTGTTGCCGTGGCATATCTTCCTTGGTCTCTACACTTATGGCTTAGCAGTGGCAACAGCGGAAACGGGGCTGTTAGAGAAATTGACATTCTTGCAAAGCAGGCGGACTGCATCCAAACACTGTGCGGAGTCCATGATTGTTAATAGTCTAGGTCTGGGGTTGGTTCTCCTCTGTGGCATTGTCATATTGACGGCAGTTTCGCCTAAATATCATGCTCTGCAAACCAAACTTATGTATTCCTCAGATACCAAGTGTTTGTCGTCTTGATCACATTATTAGAGATCCAAAAGAAATAAAAAAGTCATTCCTATACTGTTTGTTATACTTATTGTATATAATGTGAAGTGTAAGGTTTTGGTGCTGCATGGGGATTTGGAGAGGAATGATTTGTGTTCTCTTAAATGGAAAGGCCTTTTGGCTTTTGCTGTCAATTTAAAGAGTAAGAGCCAAGTGGTACAAAAACACCATGCTTTCTTTGGTTTGTTGAGTTATGACAACATTCTCCACTCAGCAGGCCTTGTTGATGCAAGTAGACCTAGAAAGGGGATGGACTTAAAAAGGGTGAGTTTATCTCGGTTCCATTGAAAAATCGACGGTACCAACTTTATAATTTCTTAAATCAAAATTGAACCTATTTTGGAATAAAATTAACTACTCCCAATTGACTTTTTTCAATCGGTAAGTTGTAAAAAAATTGAAAAATTATATAAATTTAAACCAGATTATAAATGTTGCTAACTTATCAAATTACATAATAGCTATATAAATATGAATGATGTGTTTAAATTTGGTTAAATTAAGCTATTAGTCCTTGTACTTCTATAGAATTTAAGATTTAATTCATGTACTTTAACATTTATAACTTCAATCCTCTTATTTTTTAATTTAAAAAAATTAGTCCAATTATTATTGATATTGATAATTTTTGTTAAAATTTATCAATTTAACATGTTTATTTTCCGTTAATCTTTTTTTCTAAGAAAAAATAATCTTCTTTATTCACACCGCTATTTTTTATTTCTGGAAATCCAACTATTTTAAATTTACAACATCATTCATAAAATTCGATCAATTGCATTAAGATATTATTTTTTCTTTCATGCTCCCAACTAGTTTGGGAAGTTCATTTGTTGACTCTTTACATGTTTGGATAATGCAAGTCACTGATTTAATTTATTTTAATGGTTAAAAAATTGGGTAAAACTAATGAATTTTATATTATGTGAGTGGATGCTTTTCCAAATTCTATTGATATCTATTTATTAAGAAAGTTTTAAATATAAAAATAATTATACCCTTATTTATTTTCTATTTAGTTTATTCATTAATCTATTTTTTATACAATATAATGAAACTTTAATTACATATTGAAGTGATATAAAATTAAATATATCTTTGATTTCTTTCATAAAAAATTATATTCTACTCCAATTAAAATTAAATATTTTAAATTTATATTTAATTCATATATATTAACCTTAAGATGAATTCATTAAATTATTTAATTACCGTTATTAAAAAGATTTTACTAAAAAATTATTAAAATATAAATATTAAAAGTTATCTCGAAGTTAATATTATAATTAAATGATTAAATATTTAATTTGTTTTTACATAAAATAATTATTGCCTTATAAGGTATGGGTTCAAATCTCACTAAAAGAAATCAAGACACACCTAATAAGGGACGTGCAAGTGTCACAAGGCTAAAACTTTAGTCTGACAAAGCATGTGGTCTTAGATGATTTCTTCACTTCAAATCCGCCTAAGTTGGTCTAACTCTCGAAAAATGAGAATTCACACAAAATCTCTTTAAGGCATTGAAATAAAGTGGAAGCAACACAAAATGACAAAGAGACTTTGAATCGAACAGAAAAGTGGCAATAAAATAATATCACACTAAATGTTTGAGTAAATGCTCTCAAATATATTCAAAAACTATAAATGAAGTGATTACAAATGAATGGGGAGGGCTCTATTTATAGTTGAGCTCCCCCAAATCCAATGGCACAGATCAAATTACATCAACGACCGAGATTAGTGCCTATCTACAAGATGAAAGTCCTAAGGAATTTAAACTCTATACATTTTTATCCTTTAGGATTTACAATAATTACCCTAATAACTTTAATTTTATTAGAGTGTTTCACTGGACCGCCAAGGCTTCAAGTAGATGGGCTTTTTCGTGTGTTCCACGAATCGGGCTAGTTCAAGTGGGTCAAATGAGCTCCATTTAATTAGTTGACTTTCATGGGACGTTTTGTGTGCATTCGCCACGAGTTTTGATCCAAGATCTGTGACATTCTCCTCGACCCATTCTCGTGATGCCCTCGCCACATCCTCGAAATGACATTGGTTTGATTCGTCTCAGAATTGTCTAAATGCCTCAGCCGATTTTCAACTAGTCTCTTTGTTGGGTCATTCCGTCCCTCGAAACATTTGCCTCAACTTATGTCTCCGTCGTCACCTAACTCAAACTATTTCTCCTTTTTGTACAACTCGTTCACAAGAGCCCACCACTTTTACTTGCCTCTATTATGACTTTCCTCGATCGAGATCTTCTTGACTTTAAAATCTGATGCACAACCCACCTCTCTCGTAGGAGTAGCCTCACTGATAACTTAACAGGCTTCATATCGACTTTCTACACTTTTAGCATTTCCAAGGGTCTTCGTAACACTTTGATTTACCAAGTCAATGTTCTTGCCACAATGAACATTTTCGGCTAACAAGATTGTCGATAATACTTTGGTTCCACCTTTCTTATCACGACTCACCGACACAACACATTGTCGTTGATGAGTATCCAAGATACATATACAATCGAAAAAAGGAACCAATAGAGCATTAATCTTATCAAGAAAATTTAAACCAATAACAAAGTTGTAATCATTTAAGTGAATTACCTCAAAGTTATCATTGTCTTTCCAATTCCCAATTTGTACCTTAACTACTTGTGCTACTCCCACAGTTGAGACTTATTTGGAATTTGCAATATCGATCTTTTTAGTCAATTTGCTAACCGAGAGACCAAGTTTACCCATGACCTTTTCCTATATGAAAAAGTTTAATGCTCCGTATCAACAAGAGCACTCTTTTTTGGCTTGCGATGTTGATGTCCACAAACATCAACTCATTTTGCTTGTAATCCCTCTTCACTTTGACAAAATCGAGTATCATTAACTTAAGCTTTAAATTCTCACTCTCTAGCTCTACTTTATCTTCTCTATGAATAGCAGACAGCTTAGGTCGTTCTGGACGGTCTCGCATCCTATACGGACCACAACATAATAAGCACTTTACTGGCTTCTTTTCATTCTCATTGACCCTCTTTTTTGGAAAAAAATCGGTTCAAAAATAGTTTTCTTGCACAGTAAAAAATAAAATTTTGAATATCGAGTCGGTTTGTGATATTTATAGTAATAAACTTTTCTTGAAATCGCATCTATGTTTTAGGCTAGATGGATCCTTTTCGTTCCCAGCTTTCAATCTGACGACATTCTTTGCTATTCTCATACCACGAGCTACTTCTAGTGTGGGCTCAAACAAATTTGAATCAAGCACAGAACCATAAATCATTTACTTTACTTTCATTAGGAAAGTAAAACTTTCTCTCAAATATAAACCGATAGAATTACAATTCTCAAAAAGTAAAGTTTATTCTAGAAAATAAATTTTCACTACTTTTTGGAAAAATAATAATATTAAAAACTCGATAGACTTGTGTTTCTCTCTTTTTCGATGTATGATTTGAAGCTTACCAGTACTATCTATTTATAGTGAGAGTTGGGAGAATCTTGACTAAATCGATAGAAGCCAAATAATATTAATTTAATAGAAAAAACCTAGCTCCCTCTTATTTAGAAAGATGGGGTGGCAACCCTAGGTGAAAATAATAGGGTTTTTAAGCACATTAAAGTGATTACAAATGAAGGGAGAGGGTTCTAATTATAGTTGAGCTATGCCGGATCCAACAATACATATTGAATTACATCAACAGTTGAGATTAGTGACTATCTACAAGATGAAAGTACTAAAGGATTTAAGCTCTAAACATCTTTATCCTTTAGGATTTATAGTAATTACTCTGGTAACTCTAGTTTTACTAAAGTGTTTCACTAGGCCACCAAGGTTTTAAGTAGATGGGCTTCTTCATGTGTTCTAAGAATCGGTTTAGTTCAAATGGTTCAGATGAGCCCTATTTAATCAGTTTGACCTCCATGTGATATTCTGTGTGCATTCCTCATAGGTCCATGACACAAGTACCTTCAAGTAAATGGACCCTCGATGTAACAACCTAATTTTCAATGGTGTCGAAACAGTGATTGGAGATCACTAAATCCAATGAGAAAGTTAAAAAAATTGTTAATTAATAAGTTAAGTGTGGTTATAGAAGTATTTTAAATTAGTGAATTATGTGATTTAAAAGAAATTATTAGGTAAATTGGGTCGAAAACAAGGTATCAAAACCTTGATATTATAAATTGAGCCGTAATTATTTTTATAAATATTTACGGAGAGCTGATAAGTTAGTATTAAAGTTTTGTTAGAAAATTTTAACATTTTGATGGTTAATTGAATAGAAAGGACTAAATTAAATAAGGTGCAAAACTTGTAAAATGTGATTAAATAACTTAAATGAAGAATAAAGAAGGACTTAAGGCATAAATATGCCAAAATTGGGATGGATGAGGTGGCACTAGCCTGAAAATTTTGAAAATTTGGTGTATTGAGGGCAAAATTGGAAATTTTTCAAAATTAACAAAATAAAAATCTAAATGAAAAGAGTTATAGCAAATTATTCATCTTTCTTCAGCCAAAAACACCTTTAAAGAGTTTTTCTAAGCTGGTTTTTCATGCTCTTGCTATAAGTAAGTTCATTTCTTAATTATTTCTTGTAATTTTTGTGATTTTGATACTTTTACAACTAGGTCCAACTATTAAATTTATTAGTTTTTTATTTTACAAGTGATTATGAAAGTTGCTATGGATAAGTGCTGGAAGATTATGATGAGTTAGCTTGAAATTGAAGCTTTAATGTTATTATGTGATGATTTTATTAAGTAATTTTAATAGAAATTGATATTTAGGACCTAATTGTGAAAGATTCTGAAATTAGGGCTTCGTGTTGAAATTTTAAATGTCAAAGGCTGAGAAATGGTCCATAATGGTTAGATAAAGTGTTAATTAAGGAAAAGAAACTCAATTGATGAGTTAATTGAGCAGAGACTAAATTGTAAAAAATTGTAAAGTTTGAGATAAATGTGTAATTTCAAAAATTGAAAGACATAAAGTACAAAGTAGGTTGGAATTGAATTAGATGCTGATGAATAAGTGATTCTGAAATCATAGATCAAGAACCTGAAAGCAATCGAGGAAAAGAGAAAATAGTAAAATAGTCCCTAAACTATTACAACTTCTGCAAATTTTCCAAGGTAAGTTCATATGGCTAAATTTTAATGATTATTTATAAATTTTATAAATAATATGATGAATTATTTCAATAGTCATTATTGAATTGTGAATATTGTCAAAGATTGAAAAGTAAATTAAACGTTCAAATTGAGTAGAACGCAGGATTGAGTATCTTCGTTTAGTGATAAAAGATGAATTGACAAAAAATACCATGGTTGGACCATGGCCATATGTGAATATGTGAATCCGTATAAGACCATAGCTAGGCTATGGAATCGGTGTGTGAATATGTGATTTCGTATAAGACCATAGTTGGGCTATGGCATCGGTGTGTGAATATGTGATTCCGTATAAGACCATAGCTGGGCTATGGCATCAGTGTGTGAATATGTGATTCTGTATAAGACCATAGTTGGGTTATAGCATCGGTGTGTGAATATGTGCTTCTGTATAAGACCATAGCTAGACTATGACATCGGTATGTAACCTTATGGTTCCGTGTAAGACCATAGTTGGACTATGGCATCGGGAAAACAAAATACTCAATTCTGTAAGACGTTCTCTAATTTGACAAGAATTGGTAAGTGATATAAGTAATTATCATGAGAAAATAGAAGTAGTTGTAAATATTAAGCTCAATTAAGTGGTTTCATCATGTGAATTTGTGCTTGGTAGGAAGTATTAGTGAATTTCATGTTTAATAAATTGTTATGGCATGTTCGGTAAAATTTAATTTTAATAGTCTATGAACTTACTAAGCTTATATAAGCTTACTCCCGTGTATTAATGTTCTTTGTAGATTGACATAGTTCGGAGGATCGGATCATCGCTGACAAATCACACTATCCAGATTACTCGGTAGATGTTTATTCTATATATTTTACGGTTTATATGGCCTGTATAGGGACTTGTTAGTAATGAAATAGTTTGAATTAAGGTTGTGAAACTTAAACATGTATGTATGTACTAGAAGTAGATATGTTGATGATATATTATCTTATTAAATACATGTTTTGGATTGAATTGGTTGTGTGATTGGGCACTATTGGTATATAAATATGTTTATGTGTAGGTTGGTAGTGTAAGGCTGAGAAACGTGGCCTTAAATGTCCTATTTTCGTCCATACGGGTAGACATACGGGCTGTGTATGACACATAGCCTAGTACATAGGCATGTGTTTTGGCCGTATGTCCCCTGCACCCTAAATTTGAGAAATAGAATGCTTATAATTGAGCATACGGGTAGAGACACGGGCGTATGTCTCAGCCTTGTGAGGTACACGGCCTATAACATGGGTGTGTGACAAGGCCGTGTGAAACCTGCACCTAAATTGTAAAAATTAAATTAACCACACGGCCTAGCACACGAGTGTGTGACTTAGCCGTGTGACTTCAATTTCTTCATATGTTACAAGTCAGAAGTTACACGAGTTAGGGACACAGGTGTGTAGGCCACATGGCCTGACCACACAGGCGTGTCCCTTACCACATGGGCGTATGACTTCTTCATTTGAGAAAAATTTTAAAATTTTACGAAAAATTTTCTATGATCACAATTTAGTCCTAATTCGATTCTAATGTATGTTTTGGACTTCAAGGGCCCATGTAAGAGACATTATAATTGAATTCGGAAGGTGAATAGAAAACGACTTAAATTATTAGAAATTATTTTAGAAATTTCGATAATACTCGGTAACCCTATTCCGATGATGGATACGGGTTAGAGGTGTTAGTGGTATCAGAGCTTCAGTTTAGCCGATTCTCAGAACGAAAGTAGTGTATGAATTGTCTAAATATACATGCCATATAAATCTGTGATAGTATGATGTGTATGATCCGATCTAATCATTGTTTTTCTTATAAATTTTAAAGATGTCAGATAGACCTAAACGTGATGAACAAGATGAAGCTAATAGTAGAGTGCAAACATCTGAATATGGGACAAGTAGTAACATCTCAATTTCTCTGGCTCAAGAATAAGAGCTTAAAAATATGTTCTACGGATTTATGAATCAGTAGTTTAATAAGATGATGCAAGAAAGAAATATGGCTCTACAACCTCCTCCCCCTACTGTACCATCAGTAGCACCCCCTGTTGCTCTTCTACCTCATCTGATAACTGAATCTAATAAGCGTTCTCTGATAGAAAAGCTCAAAAAATTTGGGGCTGAAGAATTTCGGGGAAGATTTGACGATGATCCAGTTAAAGCTGAATACTGGCTTCAAAATGTGGTAAGAGTTTTTAAAGAGATGGCTTGTTCTCCCGATGAATATCTGAGGTGTGCCGTTTCTTTATTGAAATAAGAAGCTTATAATTGGTGGGAGACTATAGAGGTTATGGTACTAGTAGAGAAAGTCACATGGGAATTTTTCCAGAGTGAGTTTAAAAAAAATATGTCGGTATAAGATATTTGGATAAGAAGAAAAGAGAATTCATCAATTTATGACAAGGAAATAAGTCTGTGGCTGATATGAAAAGAGTTTGTATACATTAACAAATATACCAGAGATATTGTAACCAACTGAGGAGGAGATGTGTATACGATTCGAGGAAGGACTAAATAATGAGATTGGAATGATGATCGGAGGTACAGAGATATGGGAATTTGTTGTTTTATCAGATTGTGTACAGAAATTGGAAGAAGTATGTAATAAAAAGTTACAACGAGATAGAAAGAACAAAGAAACCTACAAAAAGAGTTCATCTAAGTTATTTTTAGCTTTGCCGACAAAGAAATCAAAAGATTATTTTAGTCGAGCCACATCAACACCGGAAAGATCAAGTAAGAGTAAAGCAAGACAATTTGATTATGGGGTATCTTTTAGACCTACTACTAGTGTGGGCAGTGTTCAGAATACTTCTAGGCCTAAGTGACAATACTGTGGGAGAAATCACCCCGATGAATGTAGAGGTAAGTTGGGGGCTTGCTATAAATGTGGAGCTACCGATCACTTTATTCGAAATTGTCCCCAATTGCGAAGAGAAGAAGAAAAACAAAAAGAGAAACAAATGGCCACTTTACAACGAAGTAAACATTCGGGCCAAAGTAGTGCCGCTGGAGCTACTCACTCGAGTATAAAAGAATCAGCTACTCGGTCAGAGGCTAGGGCACCTGCCCGTACTTATGTCATTCGAGCAAGAGAGGAGGCCACAGCTCCTGACGTAATTGTTAGTACTTTCTATCTTTATGATGTTATTTTGTATGCCTTGATTGATCCTGAATCTACGCATTCTTATATTTGCACTGCATTAGTAACCGAAAAAAATGTCTATTAAGTCTACTGATTATGATATTCAAGTCACAAATCCATTAGGCCAAAGTGTGATAGTTAATTTAATGTGTCGAAATTGTCCATTGAAAGTGAAAGGTTGTGAATTCTATGCTGACTTGATGTTGTTACCCTTTCGGGAATTTGACATTATTTTGGGAATAGATTGGTTGATGAAACATGATGTTGTGGTGAATTGTTGAGAGAAAAGTATTAGTTTGAAATGTCAGATAGGAGAAATAATTTCAGTTGAGTCCAGAAATCTGAATGATACTGTTAGAATTATTTCAGCTTTTAATGCTCAGAGATTGTTACGCAAAGGAAATGAGGCATTTTTAGCCTACATTCTTGATACTTAGGGTTCTGAATGAAAGTTAGAACAATTGTTGGTTGTTAGTGAATTTACTGATGTGTTCTCTGAAGAATTGCCAGGTTTACCACCTGATCGAGAAGTTGAATTTATTATTGATGTGGTTCCGGGAACAACTTCAATATCTATAACACCATACAGAATGACACCAGCTGAGTTAAAAGAATTAAAGACACAATTGCAAGAGTTGCTTGATAAGGGGTTCATTGGACTGAGTATGTCGCTTGAGGTGTGCCTATCCTATTTGTGAAAAAGAAACATTGTAATGGCCCAATTTCAGTGGTATCAGAACAGTGGTTTCTTGACCATAAATCCGAGCTATAAAGAAAATTTATTTTAATATTATTGCATGATTTATAATATGATAAAAAAAGTCGTATGAAAATTTTGATGAGAAATTTTACCGATTAAGTGATTAATTAGTGAAAAGACCAAATTGCATAAAATGTAGAAGTTGAATTCTAAGAGCTAAAAGGATTAAATAGCTATAGAATTCAAAACTTGAGGTTCTTATATGGTAATTAGACCATCAATCAAAAGTTAGTAGATATTTATTGATGAATCATCCATGGAAATTGAGAAAATGAAAATGATTAAATTGGAAATTGAATAAATTAAAAGATGATAATTAAGTTAAACGAAAATATCATCTTTTTGTTCATCTTCATCCCCAAAATTTTTATGGAAACCCTAACAGAGAGAGAATAAACTTTCTTGGCATAAATAGGTAAGTAATCAAGTCTCGTTTTTAATAATTTTCATATTTTTAATATCGGAATAGTGAAATCTATCTAAATTGGGGATCAATTTGAAAAGTTATCAAAGTATAAAGATTGTGCCATGGATGTAAATACTGGAAATTGAAAATTTATGGTAGAAAGTGAAAGGTTGTTGATAGATAAACAACTTTTACATGGTGATTTTGGATGAAATTGTGATTTAGGAACTAAATTATAAAGATGTAAAATTCATAGAAAAATTCTAATTTTTGTGAAATATATGTGCTGTACATATGGCATGAAATTTTCGGCTAGGCTTGGAAAGTGGATTGAATTGCATGAATTTCATTTTTCGAACCTAGGGATGAAATTGAAATTAATGAAAAGTTCAGAAGCAATATGGTAATTTTGCCTAGAATGTAAATTGAGTCCAAATGAATAGGAAATATGATAAATTGATGATTAATTCGTTTATTTAGATCCAAAAAACTCAAATACGAAGCAATATCGAGGAAAGGAAAAGATTTCGGATTAGTAGATTATATTTGAGAACAAGTGTCGAGGTAAGTTTATGTAACTTAATTGAGCATGTAAATATGTTAAATTCAATGTTGTATTAGATTGAATGTAGAATATTAGTATATGTACATAATATGAATGAAGTGAATGCAAGGAATGAACAGATGTTCGTAAATATTTGGAAAGGGTTAAAATTCGTGTGAATATTGGATTTCGATGGATAAAGGTGATTTCCCAACTGGAAAGAGGTCCTGCATTTGTTTCAGAATGGATTTAATTCAGATAAGTAATCTTGTTGACCCCATTAATGATAGGATTTAACCCGGACGGGTAATCTTGATACAAGTCTCTCGAGCATATGTTGCAATTAGGATTTAGCCTGGACTGGTAATCCTAGTTGAGCTCAAGTCTAGATTTAGCCTGGACTGATAATCCTGACAAAACTCTTTGAGCATATGTTATAGAGGATTTAGCCTGGACTGGTAATCCTAGTTGAGCTCAAGTCTAGATTTAGCCTGGACTGATAATCTTGACAAAACTCTTTGAGCATATGTTATAGAGGATTTAGCCTGGACTGGTAATCCTATTGTATGAGATGTAGCTTGGGAGTATACTCTCTAATAAGTGCCCTTTGTGGGTACTCCTGGACATGAATTGACGGACTTTGATTATACACTTTAAGTGTACTATTTGAGAATCCATTAAAATTTTTAATGAATCAACGGATACAATAATTAACGTAACATGAGAGATATGTGATAAAAATGGGTAAAGCCTTGAAAGAATATTGTTTGATGAGCTCATCCAAGCTATTTGATTTAAATATAAAATATGTGACTAATTTGCTTGATTGAGTGTATTTGAATAGGCAATTTGACAACTAGATGGAAATCATGTTAATGTACGCTTATTTTGATAAATGTGATTGGTAAGTTAATTTTCTATTATATGAACTTACTAAGCACTAAGTGCTTACTCTATTTCATTTTCTCTGTTTTATAGTGCTCAGAAGCTCGAGAAGGTTAGAGATTGGTCAGAGCATCATCACACTATCAACCGGCTCATTTTTGGTATGTAAATGATACTTTATTTTGTTATAATGGCATGTATGGGCTATTAAGGCCAAAGTTGATAATAAATTGGATGGGTGTAAACTTGCTATTGGAATAGCTAGTGATGATTTGATTTTTTTGTGTATAAAGATAAAATGCAATGTTTAGACATGTGTTCAATAAGTTACTATAATTAGTTTAAGCATGTATGTTGTGGAAAGATAAGAGATGAAGTAAAAATGCAAGTATATGCATTAAGTTAGATGTTTAAATTGGCATGAAAACATTGTTGAATTGGTTGGTTGTTATTGGTGAAGTTTTATGCAGGTATTGGATGAAAATTGGTGAGAAATAGGGTTTGGAAAATAGCCTTATTTTGTCCATACGGGTAGACACACGGAGGTGTGTCTAGGCCGTGTGTGACATAGGTTTGGTACACGGGCATGTAGCCTGGCCGTGTGTCCCCTGCATCCTAAAATTGAGAAACAAAATGCTCAGAATTGAGTACACGGGCAAAGACACGGACGTGTGTCTCAGCCATGTGGGGTACATGGCCTAGAACACGGGCATGTCTCTTGGCCGTATGAAACCTGCACTTATTTTCGAAAATTAAATTAACCACACGGCCTAGCAACACGAGCGTGTGCCTTGGCCGTGTAATACAAATTTCTTCATGGGTTGCAAGTCAAAGAGTTACATGGGTTAGGGACACGGGCGTGTGAATCCACACAGCCTGACCACATGGGCGTGTGACTCCTCTATATAAGGAAAATTTTGAAATTTTACGAAAAATTTCTTGAGCACCCGATTTAGTTCGACTCGATTCTAATGTATGTTTTGGGCCTTGAGGGTCCAATTAAGGAACATTTTGATTAGTCTCAATAATTATTCTGTAATTATTCTGTAATAATTGACTTGAATTATTTGTAATTATTTTGTAAACCCTGGTAATCTCCGTGACCCTGTTCTGGCGACAAATACGGGTTAGGGGTGTTGTAAGGATAGTTCTCTGAGATTGTGTATAGACTACAGACAATTGAACAAGGTAACAATTAAAAATAAATATCTTTTGCCTCGTATTGATGATATATTTAACCAATTGAAAGGTGCTACAGTATTTTCGAAGATAGACCTCAAATTCAGATATTATCAGTTGAAAGTTAAAGAATGTGATGTGCCAAAAACTGCTTTTATAACTTGGTAATGTCATTATGAATTTTTGGTAATGCCTTTCGGTTTGACTAATACTCCTGCTGTTTTTATAAACTTAATGAATCGAATTTTTCAGCCCTATTTGGATAGATTTGTGGTTGTGTTTATTGATGATATATTAATTTATTCAAAGAAGAATCTGAGCAAACATAACACTTAAGAATTGTGCTACAAACCTTGAGAGAAAAGTAACTATATGCAAAGTTCAGTAAATGTGAATTCTGGCTTCAGAGGTTGGATTTTTGGGTCATATTGTGTCAGCTGAAGGAATTCGAGTGGACCCGAGCAAAGTGTCTGCAGTGGGGAATTGGAAAGCTCCAGAGAATGTAATCCAAGTGCAAAGTTTCTTGGAATTAGCTAGATACTATCACCGTTTTGTTAAGAATTTCTCGATGAATGCTTCATCGATGACCCGATTACTGCAAGAGAATGTTGAATTTGTTCGGTCTGATGAGTGTCAGCAAAGTTTTGATCAGTTGAAGAAGATGTTGACTGAAGCTCTAGTTTTGACTCAGTCAGAATCAGGTGTGCTATGTTATGTATAATGATGCGTCTTTCAATGGACTGGGTTGTGTTTTAATGTAGTCAGGAAAAATAGTGGCTTATGCTTCTTAGCAATTAAAATTACACGAGAAGAATAATCTTACTCATGATTTTGAATTAGCGGCAATTGTTTTTGCTTTGAAAATCTGGAGACACTACCTATATGGTGAAAAATGTTATGTGATACATATCATAAGAGTTTGAAGTATTTGATGACTCAGAAAGAGTTGAATCTGAGACAGAGATGATGGCTAGAGCTACTGAAAGATTATGATCTTATTATTGACTATCATCCGGGGAAAGCTAATGTAGTTGCTGGCGCACTGAGTGGGAAGTCATCCTTGTTTGCGCTTTGGGCAAAGAATGCTCATTTGTCTATTAATGAAGATGGTTTTGTATTAGCAGGATTAAAAGCAAAAACTATGTTCATTCAACAGATTCGGGAGTTGCAAGATGAGGACCCGAAATTAGTATTAAAAAGACAGATAGTTCGGGACAATTTGAATTCATAATATACCATTAATGATAGCCGTATGTTATGCTATCGTAATAGAATCTGTGTTCCAAATTAGTATGTATTCCATTCACAGCAGTATGTATTCCATTAATGGTTCGGGACCTGAAATTAGTTTTAAAAAGATTGATTTATTTTTTGAAGCTCACAGTAGTATGTATTCCATTCATCCGGGTAGTACAAAAATGTATTATGAATTGAAAAAGATGTTTTGGTGGTCGGGTATGAAAAGGGAAATCTCTGAATTTGTGGCAAAGTGTTTGATTTGTCAGCAGATGAAAGTAGAACATTAGGTATCAACAAGTTTGCTACAACTTGTTATGTTTCTTGAGTGGAAATGGGAGCATGTCACGATGGATTTTGTGTCCGGATTGCCTGTGACTCCGAAAAAGAAAGATTCGATTTGGGTGATTATGGATAGATTGACTAAGTCAATGTATTTCATTCCAGTCAGAATAGACTTTTTGCTTGAGAAATTAGCGGAATTATACATATCGGAGATTGTGAGATTACATGGGGTTCTAACATCTATTATTTCGGATCGAGATTCGAAATTTACATCAAGGTTTTGGAGTAAACTACAAGAAGCTTTAGGCACAAAGCTAAAATTCAGCACCGCTTTTCATCCTCAAACTGATGGGCAATTGGAACGAGTAATTCAGATTCTGAAAGATATGTTGAGATTGGTGGTAACTGGGAAAGGTATTTATCTTTGGCTGAATTTGCTTATAATAATAGCTATCAATCCAGTATCAAAATGGTACCTATTAAAGCTCTATATGGGAGAAAGTGTAAGACTCCCTTTTATTAGTCCGAATTGAGTGAATCCAAGTTAGTGGGGGTTGATTTGATTCGAGAAACTGAAGAAAAAATTTGAATTATCCGAGACAGTTTGAAAGCTGCTTTCGACTATCAAAAATCATACGCAGATCTGAAAAGAAGGAATATAGAGTTCAATTTTGGTGATCGTGTGTTTTTGAAAGTTTCCCCATGGAAAAAAGTATTGCAGTTTGGCAGAAAAAGAAAATTGAACCCAAGATTTATCGGGCCATATGAAATTATTGAGAGAATCAACCCTGTAGCTTGTCGGTTAGCATTATCACCAGAACTTGAGAAAATTCACAACTTATTTTATGTGTCTATGCTAAAATAGTACCGATCAGATCCTTAACACGTGATTCCTCATAGTGAAATCGAGATACAACCGGATATGACCTATATGGAAGAACCAATGAAAATTTTGGCTAGAGAGGTTAAAGAATTATAGAATAAACGGGTACCGTTAGTTGAAGTATTATGGCATCATCATGGTTTGGAGGAGGCAACATGGGAAACAGAGAAGTCAATGAGATCAAAGTACCCAAACCTATTTTCAGGTAACCAAATTTCGAAGATGAAATTTTCTAAAGGGGGAGAGTTGTAACAGCCTAATTTTTAGTGGTGTCAGAACAATGATTCGAGATCATTAAATCCGATGAGAAAGTTAGAAAATTTGTTAATTAATAAGTTATGAGTTAAGGGTGGTTATAAAAGTATTTTAAATTAGTGAATTATGTGATTTAAAGAAATCATTAGGCAAATTGGGTCGAAAACAAGGTATCGAGACCTAGATATTATAAACTGAATTGTAAGTATTTTTATAAATATTTATGGAGTATTGATAAGTTAGTATAAAAGTTTCGTTAGAAAATTTTAACATTTTGATAGTTAATTGAATAAAAAGGATTAAATTGAATAAGGTGTAAAACTTGTGAAATGTGATTAAATAACTTAAATTAAGAATAAAGAAGGACTTAAGGCATAAATATGCCAAAATTGGGATGGATGAGGCGGCACTAGCATGAAAATTTTGAAAATTTGGTGTATTGAGGGCAAAATTGAAAATTTTGCAAAATTAACAAAATAAAAATCTAAATGAAAAGAGTTCTAGCAAATTCTTCATCTTTCTTCAACCAAAAACACCATTAAAGAGTTCTTCTAAGCTAGTTTTTCATGCTCTTGCTATAAGTAACTTCAATTCTTGATTATTTCTTGTAATTTTTGTGATTTTGATATTTTAACAACTAGGTCCAACCATTGAATTTATTAGTTTTTTATTTTACAAGTGATTTTGAAAGTTGCTATGGATAAGTGCTAGAAGTTTATGATGAGTTAGCATGAAATTGAATCTTTAATGTCATTATGTGATGATTTTATTAAGTAATTTTAATAGAAATTGATATTTAGGACCTAATTGTGAAAGATTTTAAAATTAGGGCTTTGTGTTGAAATTTTGAATGTCAAATGTAACGGCCGAAATTCAGTGATATCAGAATAGTAGTTTGGTGACCCTAAATCCGAGCTAAAAAGAAAATTTATTTTAAAATTTTGATATGATTTGTGTTATGATAAGAAGGTTGTATGAAAAATTTGATAGGAAAATTTTACCGATTAAGTGGTTAATTAGAGAAAGGACCTAATTGCATAAAATGTAGAAGTTGAGTGCTAGAAACTAAAAGGATCAAATAGCTATGAAATTCAAAACTTAAGGTCCTTCTATGATAATTAGACCATCAATCAAAATATGGAAAATATCTTTGTTGAATCTTCCATGGAATTTGAGGAAAAGAAAATGACTTAATTGGAATTGAGAAAAATAAAAGGAATATAATGAATTAAATTAAAAATATCATCCTATTATCATCATCTTCTTCCCCAATATGCATGGAAACCCTTGGAGGGAGAGAAGAAATTCATCAAGCTTAATTGGGTAAGTTTCCATGTCTCGTTTTTAGTAATTTTTATATTTTTGAGATCGAGATAACTAATTCTTTCTATTTTGGGGACTAAATTGAAAAGTTATCAAAGTATGGAAATTGTGCCATGGATGAATATGCTGGAAATTGAAAATTGATGGTAGAAAATGAAAGGTTGTTAGTAGATAAACAACTTTTACAGAGTGATTTTGGATGAAATTATGAAATAGGGACTAAATTATAAACTTGTAAAATTCAAAGAAAAATTTTGATTTTTGTGAAATCCATGGACTGTTATTAATATATAGGGAATTTGGTTAGGCTTGAAAAGGGGATTGAATTGCATGAATTTCATTTTCCGAGCCTAGAGATGAAATTGGAATTAATGAAAAGTTTAGGGGTAAAATAATAATTTTGCCTAAGGAGTAAATTGAACTAAATTGAATATGAATAGAATGAAATTGATGTTTAAATTCATTTAGATAGATCCGGATGACTCAAATACGATATTAGATCGAGGAAAAGAAAAAGTCTCGGAATAGTAGACTTTATCAAATAACAAGCGTCGAGGTAAGTTCGTATAACTTACTACTGAATCTTAGAATGCTTGAAATGTATGTTATATGATGTGAATGCCAATTGAATGTTTAATGTATGAATATGATGGAATATTTAATATTACTTGAGAAAAAGAGGAAAATCCCGGTTGGAAAAAAAAGAATTCAATGGAATAATGAAAAAGGGGTACCGCATGTGGTGTGAATAGGATTTAACCCGGACGGGTAATCCTGATATAAGCCTCCTGATGTATATGTTATGGAATGGATTTAGCTCGGACGATTAATCCAGATTAAACTCTATAGAGTATCTGTCACTGAAAGGATTTAGCCTGGACTGGTAATCCTGACAAAACTCTTTAAGCATATGTTACAGGGGATTTAACCTGGACTGGTAATCTCGCTGTATGAAATGAGATTCAGGAGTGTGCTCTCTGACAAGGGTAAATGTGAATTGACAATTTATGGATTCGTACACTATAAGTGTACTATCAAGTATCCATCGAAATTCCTATAAATTCAACGGGATAAACTCATGAAAGGTATAAGCGATATAGAAGTAATAAGTATATGGGAATCATGGAAAGATGAGCTCATCATTCATCTATGAATTGATATTGCAAGAAGTTATTTGACTAACTCAATGTGATAGGATGACATTCCATTACTTGGATACTTATATATTTAATTTAATTTAATGGAAACATGTGGTAAGTTAAATTCTTGTTACATGAACTAACTAAGCACCAAGTGCTTACTTTGTTTTATTTTCCCTGTTTTATAGTGCTTGGAAGCTCGAAAAAGTTGAAGAACGGTCGGAGAATCATCACACTATCTACCGGCACATTTTGGTATATAAAAACACTTTGTTTTGGCATAATGGCATGTATAGGCTACTTAAACTAATATGAATGTTGAATTAGATAAATGCAAACTAGCCATTGGTGTGGCTAGGAATGACTTTATTTTGGTCTTGATATATAAAGTGAATTATGGTATTACATGTATACATGGAATGGACTAGATTGGTAAGGTTGAATATGCAAGTTTGAAGAAATGAGATTGGTACTAAGAGTGCAAGTGAAAACATGACATATTGAATTATCTAATTGATTGAAAATCATGTTCAAATTAGTTGGTTGGTATTTGGAAATGTTTTGTGTAGGTTTGGATAAAAATGGGTGAGAAATAAGGCTTAGAAAATAACCTTATTTTGTCCACACGGGTAGACACACGGGAGTGTGTCTAGGCCGTGTGTGACACACGGCTTGGTATATGAGAGTGTGTCAAGGCCGTGTGTCTCCTCCATCCTGAAATTTGGGAAACAGAATGCCCTGAATTGAGCACATGGGCTCAACACGGGGGTGTGCCTTGCCCGTGTGAGGAACACAGCCTGGATATACGAGCGTATGATATAACTGTGTGAAACCTACACCTAAATGCGAAAATTAAAATCAACCACACGGCCTAGCAACACAGGGGTGTGCCTTGGCTGTGTGAGATCAATTTATTCATGAGTTGCAAGTCAGAGAGTTACACGGTTAAGGGACACGGGCGTGTATAGCCACATGGCCTAGAACATGGGCATGTCATATAGCCGTATGAGCCACACGGTCTAACCACACGTACGTGATCCATACCACACGGGCGTGTAACCCTTAGTTTTAAGAAAAATTTTGGGATTTTGCGAAAAATTCCATGAAGTTCTAATTTGGTCTTGAATCGATTCTAGTGCATGTTTTGGGCTTCAAGGGCCCATCTAAGGGACGTTACGACAAATTTTAGGATATGAATAATACTTGACTCGGTTTAACTGTAAATGTTCTGTAAATTCTGGTAATACCTCGTAACCCTGTTCCGACGATGGATACGAGTTGGGGGTGTTACATAAAAGGCTAAGAAATGGTCTATAATGGTTAGATAAAGTGTTAAAAGAAGCTCAATTGATGAGTTAACTAAGTAGGGATTAAATTGTAAAAAACTATAAAGTTTGGGGTAAATGTGTAATTTTAAAAATTAAAAGACATAAATTATAAAGTAGGTTGGAATTGAATTTGATGTTGATGAATAAGTGATTCTAAAATTATAGATCAAGAACCAGAAAGCAATCGAGGAAAGGAAAAAATAGTAGAATAGTCCCTGAATTATTACAACTTCTGCAAATTTGCCCAAGTAAGTTCATATGACTAAATTTTAATGATTATTTGTAAATTTTATGAATAATATGATGAATTAGTTCATATATTAGTTATTGAATTGTGAATATTGTCAAAGAATGAAAAGTAAATTAAAGGTTCAAATTAAGTAGAATGCATTATTGAGTACCTTCATTCAGTGATAAAAGATGAATTGACGAAAAAGACCATGGTTGGACCATGGCAATATGTGAATATGTGACTTCATGTAAGACCATAGCTGGGCTATGGCATCAATGTGTGAATATGTGATTCCGTATAAGACCATAGCTGGGCTATGGTATCGGTATGTGAATATGTGATTCCGTATAAGACCATAGCTAGGCTATGGCATCGGTGTGTGAATATGTGATTCCGTATAAGACCATAGCTGGGCTATGGCATCGGTGTGTGAATATGTGATTCCGTATAAAACCATAACTAGACTATGGTATCGGAATGTGACCTTGTGATTCCGTGTAAAACCATAGTTAGACTATGGCATCGGGAAAATGAAGTACTTAATTCGGTAAGACGTTATCTAATTTAACAAGAATTGGTAAGTGATATAAGTAATTATCATGAGAAAATAGAAGTAGTTGTAAATATTGAGCTCAATTAAGTGGCTTCATCATGTGAATTTGTGATTGGCAGGAAGTATTAGTGAATTTCATGTTTAATAAATTGTTATGGCATGTTCGGTAAGATTTAATTTTAATAGTCTATGAACTTACTAAGCTTATATAAGCTTACTTCGTGTGTTAATGTTCTTTGTAGATTAACATAGTTCGGAGGATCGAATCATCACTGACAAATCACACTATCCAGATTGCTCGGTAGATGTTTATTCTATATATTTTATGATTTATATGGAATGTATAAGGACTTGTTGGTATTGAAATAGTTTGAATTGAGGTTGTGAAACTTAAACATGTATGTATGTATTAGAACTAGATATGTTGATGATATATTCTCTTATTCAATGCATGTTTTGGATTGAATTGGTTGTATGATTGGGCACTATTGGTATATAAATGTGTTTATGTATAGGTTGGTAGTGTAAGGGTGAGAAAAGTGGCCTTAAATGGTTTATTTTTGTCCACACAGGTAGACACACGGGCATGTGTCTTGGCCGTGTGTCACATAGGCATGTGTTTCGGTCGTGTGTCCCCTGCACTCTAAATTTGAGAAACAGAATGCTTAGAATTGAGAACACGGGTAGAGACACGGGCGTGTGTCTCAGCCGTATGAGGTACACGGCCTATAACATGAGCGTGTGACAAGGCCATGTGAAACCTGCACCTAAATTGTGAAAATTAAATTAACCACACGGCGTAGCATACGGGCGTGTGACTTCAATTTCTTCATAGGTTACAAGTCAGAGAGTTGCACGAGTTAGGGATACGGGAGTGTAAGCCACACAGTTTGACCAAACGGGCGTGTCCCTTACCACACGGGCGTGTGACTTCTTCATGTGAGAAAAATTTTGAAACTTTACGAAAAATTTTCTATGATCCCAATTTAGTCCTAATTTGATTCTAATGTATGTTTTGGACCTCGAGGGCCCATGTAAGGGACGTTATGATTGAATTTGGAAGCTGAATAGAAAATTACTTAAATTATTAGAAATTATTCTAGAAACTTTGGTAATACTCCGTAACCCTATTTCGATGGCGGATATGGGTTAGGAGTGTTACACTCGAGACCTAAATATATATACCTTAGAAGTATATCGAGACTAAACTTGAAACTCAATGAATTGTTCGCTAAATTTCAAAATTTTCTAAGGTATAGGGGACACACGCCCGTGTGGTCAGGCCATGTAACTTACACGGCCTATTGACACACCCGTGTCTTAGGCCATATAGTATTTGAAGTTAGGCACATGACCGTGTCCCTAACCCGTGTGCTAGGCCGTGTGAAAGTTTTGGAGCATTTTGTTTTGAATTTTTAAGATGTAGGGGACACACGGCCAGAACACACGCCCATGTGACACACGGCTAAAACACATGCTTGTGTCTCTGCCCGTGTGGACAGAATAAGGCTATTCCCAAGCCTTATTCCTCACCTAATTTCATCTTTCACCTATATAAATACTTAAACACATACCCAATCTAATACAAATCATTTAAACCAAGCCAAAATAAGTCATATACATGATATTTCATCACATGTAACTACTATATTAACATGTTTTACCAATTCATTCATCACCTATACCAACACTTATACTAAACATAACAATCGATACATATATAAGTTATTATGAAACATAACCAAAATGCAATTTCTAATATTTACACAACCATTTCAATCCCTATACATGCCATATAAAACATATTATGCTTAGCAAAATCTACTGATAGGTTGGATAGTGTGATTCGATGTGTTGATCCAATCCTCCAAACTTCTTTAAAATTTACAAAGAACATGAAACAACCCGAGTAAGCTTAATGAAGCTTAGTAAGTTCAATAGGTTAAACATTGATCTTACCGAACTTAATATGATAAACTAAATTGTAAATAATTCATACATTCTCCCTGTCAAATACACATAAGTCAATGAATATATTTCTTTCAGATCAATATCATTAATAATCAATATATCCTTAAATTCATTCACATAGGTCTTTTACCAATTCTTACCGAATCGAGTAACGACTTACGGATATGAGTATATTGTTTTCTTTGTACCATAGTCTAACTATGGTTTTCACATGCATTACCATGGCCCAGCCATGGTCTTACACTCGTGGTGCCATAACCGTGTTATGGTCTTATCATCAGAATACACTACAGCAAAACAGGGCTTTAGCGGCGTTTTTAGTGTCGTTTTTGGTAAAAACGCCGCAAATATTATACATTAGCGACGTTTGAAAAAAACGCCGCTAAAAATCGAGCAATAGCGGCGTTTTCATAAAAACGCCGCTAAAAGTCTAAGCAATAGTGGAAACGCCGCTAAAAGTCTAAGAAATAGCGGCGTTTCTCTAGAAACGCCGCTAAAAGTCTGAGCAATAGCGGCGTTTTTCCAAAAACGCCACTAAATATCTTGTTCTGAATTATATTTTCATAGTTAAGTTTTAAGGTTTAGTTATTATTTTTTGGGTTTAGGGTTTAATATTTAAGATTTAAAGTCTATGTTTAAGGTTTAATGTTTGGAATGTTAATTTTATGGTTTAGGGTTTTGTTATTTTAGGTTTGAGGTTTAGTGTTTAGTGTTTATGATCTTAATGTTTAGCGGTATTAATGGTTTATGTTTAGGGTTTATGGGTTTAGGGTTAAGGGTTCATGTTTTATGTTTTTTGTGGTTTAGGGTTTAAGGGTTAGTGGTTAGGGGTTTAGTGTTTGTGATTTATAGTTTATGGTTTAGGGTTTATTATTTTATAGTTAGGGTCTCGGTAATCTTCATGATTTTAGGGGTTAAGCTATGAGGGTTTAAAGTTAGGGTTTTTGATATTTAACGGTTCAAGTACTTATGGTCTAGAATTTATGGTTTAAGATTTATATATGGTTTTCAATAGATCACGTAGTTTAGGGTTTGGGATTTGGTGTTTGGTGTTTGTGGTTTAGGGTTAAAATTTCAGTGTATAAAATATATATTATAGATAATTAAGTTTATAAAATATATAAATATATACCAAAAAGTTATCTATAATATATTTTATATCTCAATGCAGTTAAATATCCCAAAATCTCATTTCATTTACAAAATAAAAAACATTATTATAATGATTTTTTTTGTGTAAAATAACAATGTTTTTATTTTTTATAATCTTATTTAAAACTAGAGAAATAAATAAACATTATGATATTTAAATCCAAAATTCTATAAACTTACTATTTCAACCAAATTCTTATTTATCTTCTACATGATTTTTTTCATCTATATATAAGTGTAGTATAGTGTAATTATTTGCCTTAATTAAATGACAACTTTTTTGCCCAAAATCTATATAAAAGATCATGTCATTATCAAATCCATGTTGGGTGTAACTGTTTGATGTTGCTTTTGAAATGAAGTAAAACCAATTTCACAAGAAATTTATATATATACACTTATAATGCTAGTTTGTAGGCTAGGGATTATAAGATTTTGATGGAATAAATTCTATAAATTTGCCCCAAAAATTAAAAAGCAAATAAAAAAACATAATTAAGGTATGTATTTGTAATAACTATTGTTGTGGCCAATGATAACTCAGAAAAGAAACTTTTTCATAAAAAATATATTTTTACATCATATAATTAAAATTTTAAATAATATAATAAAAAATCAAATTAAAATTAAAATATTGTTAAAAATATATGACGTATCGTCTTTGCTTTTCCATTTTCATATTAGGTGATTTTGTTAGTAGTTAATTGAAACTATATTTTGTGATCAATATTATTAAATGTTGTAGATCATCACTACTTTCCTCTTCTATGTAATATTCAAACAACTGCTGCCGACATTATATATATAATAAGTTTGTTTATTCCGTGTTTATAAATTAAAATATATTTAATAAAATTTAATTTTTTTAAATTCAATTTTTTACTTAAATGAAATATTTATTTTATTAAAGTACAATAAATATATATTTAATTTGTATATATGTTTAATTAACAAAACGTAATGATAATATATTTGACCCATTTTTAAACATTTTTGTAAACTTTTATCAAATTTGAAAAATTAAAACAACTTATTTTAAAATATGCAAGCTAAATATATGGTTAATATATTTATTTGTTAATATATGATTTGGTGTTTGATATTATTTTGTTCTATGAGTTTATAAAATATATTATAGATAAATTACCAATAAATTAAAGAATTAACGGCGTTTTTTTAAAAAACGCCACAAAAAAATTATTATTTCTTTTATATAAAAAAGGGGTAATTAAAATCCTGCTCACTCCCAAAAATTGAAAGAGGCAAAATCTCTTCTCCCTCTCACACGTTCTTCTATTCTTTTTTTCACGTTTTCTTCTTTTTCTTTTAATCTTTGATTTTCTTCTGCTGCTTCATTTCAATGGGTTGTTTTCGTCTCAATTGGAGTTCTACTCTTTTGGTTCTACTCCATTTCTTTTGTTGCGTTTTACAATTTCGTCGACAGGAGTTTTCGGAATTGGTGGATTTGAGGCGTCGATCGTTTTTGGGTGTTTAAACCGTAAATTCAGGTACGGGTTTTGTAGCTCTTTAAATTTGTTCTTGAATTATTAAATCAATTTTGTGAAATTCGATCTTTTTCTCGCTGAACAGCTCTTGTTTATTAAAGAAATCAGTATTGATGAAGGAAGAAAAATGAAGCTTGGTTTGTGCTTGAATTTTAGGTTTTAAAATCAACTTGAAGCTTAAAAAATGTTCTAAACATGTTTGGCATTTGTAGCCTGCGTTTGATTTTTGACTAAAAGAAATTGCCAAGCTAAGTGCAAAATCTAGAACCTAGTTCTGTTTCCTCAAAGCAATGACTTTTGGATGTATATATTTAAATTTTTTAGTTTTGCATCTTTAAAGGCTATTAAAGCTGTTTTTGGCTTCATTCAAGCACATTCGGGTTTATCTTATCCAGTTAATCCAAGTAAAGATTTGCATACATCTCTGACATCTTAAACCTGGTTCAATTTTTCAGTACTGAGTTCAAATGGTGACATTCTCATGTTTTTGGGTCAAATTTGATTTCTAACTTCAAGTCTACTTAAATGTATGTTTTTGAATGGGTGCATGTTTCTTGAGGATTAATTGCTCCCTCTGTTGCCGCTGATTCTGTTTCTGCATGTTGCAAATACACTGCTCTGACTTTTCAATGTATTCTATTCTATATTCATGACAATTCGTTTTTTTTCCATTAAATCAAATTCAGTAAGCATACCATCTTCTCCTGCCTTATGCTTCTTCTATGGTAACTCTTGTATTTTTTCCATTTATTATAATAAATTGGTTTTATTAAGTCACTTACATTTATTTGTGTTGTTTGCATTTGTTTTTAAGACTATTTTTATGTCTGTTGGTATTGCTTCGATCTGTTGTTTTCATTTTTGTACTTTATTGATCCTTTTCTTTTCTTTTTGGTGATCTCTAGCTTGACAATGTTAAAGCAAAATTCGGTTGGGTAATTTCTTATGTCTACTGTAATGTTCTTGATTTTCATGTTAATTTTCACAGACACACTCTCTTCCACTTTGTGATAGGGACATGAAGAAGTAAGTTATTTGATTTCCCTCAACTTAATGGCAATAATAGTTGTGGCTTGGCTTGCATGTGAAATTTACCTTGTTCTGCATTAATTTTGTGAAGTACCACTAACCAATGGCAAATTTAATTTGCATTCTGTTTTCTTTTGCTTTTTCATAAGTTTTACTTTTTCAGGATGCTCTGGATTCTGGAAATTGTGACGAGATTCGTATTTTAATGACGTTTGACTGCTTTGGTATGTATGGTGTTATATATTTGTCTATAATAGTGTTGTAGTGATTGTTTTGGGCATGTTTCTGAATGTCTGGAAGCATTAACTTCCTCATACATATGATTGAAGTGAAAATACTAGGAAAGCTAGTTCAGGAATGAGCATTCTATGCTATTTATTTTGTGAGACCTTATAGGCATCTTCAGCTTTGGTTATGTGGCTTTCACAATAGATACATATTTTGAGTATTATGGAGAGATATTTGCAGGTGTTGTTGGGCATCTAGTCAATGTGAATTTTACCTGTGAATTTTACCTTCATTTGAACTTTTTTAAAACTTGAAATGCTTCAAAAATTATTGATTTTACCTGTGAATTTTACCTTCATTTGTTTTTTTTTACTGTGTTTTAGTTGTAGAAATTAAAATATTTGAAAAAAGTTTGCTTATTCATCAATTTACATTTGAGATAACCTTGATTCTAAAACTTGGTTTTGAATATTTTTCAGCTTATTAAAGAGAGTAAGATGGCATCCAATTTCACAGCCATGTCATCAGTTGGCTCATTCGTTGCACATAATGGTCTGGTCATGAATAAGAAGCTTTCATCTTCTTCCAACAGATTGTCATCTTTAGCATCCATTTATTAGTTGTGTCCCTAGAACATAAATGGGTTTGTATAACAACTGTTATCAAAGTAATGCTAAAGGATTTGCTTAAGCTAGTAAAGGGATATGAATGGATTTGTATATAAATTGTTATCCAATTAATACTTCTTGTGCGTGCTATGATAATAGTGTTGATTATATTGCATGCTTCTCTTTGATATCTGCTGCTTTTTTAATATTTTAATTTTTTTAATTTTTTATGACTTTTAGTGGCGTTTTTAAGAAAAGCGCCGCTAATGACAAAGACTTTTAGTGGCGTTTCTTAGAAAAGCGCCGCCAAAGACAAGGACTTTTAGCGGCGTTTATTAGAAAAGCGCTGCTAAAGACAAGGACTTTTAGCGGCGTTTTTAGGAAAGCGCCGCTAAAGGCATGGACTTTTAACGGCGTTTTTATAAAAGCGCCGCTAAAGACCAGGACATTTAGCGGCGTTTTTATAAAAGCGCCGCTAAAGACCATGACTTTTAGCAGCATTTTTTTCAAATAAACGCCGCAAATTTTAGCCATGTCAATTTTAGCGGCGTTTTTTACGGCGCTTGTGAAAGCGCCGCTAAAGGCTTAAAAAAACGCCGCTAAAAGTCTGTTTTGCTGTAGTGATACCATAGCCCAGCTATGGTCTTACTTATAAATACTGCCATGGTCTAATTATGGTCTTATGATCAAAGTGTCATAACCCACTTATGGTCTTTCCATTAAAATGCCATAGCCCAGTTATGGTCTTACATATAAAGATTGCCATGGTCTAAACATGGTCTTATCAGTCAATTCCTCCTTTACACTGAACGACTGTATTCAATCCTGCATTCCGTTCGCTTCGAACATTCAATTCAATTTTCATACTTTTACAATAATCTTAATTTAAACAAAAAAATATGAATAAATATATATGTTATACCATTCCTAAATTAACACATAATCATGAAAGTTTAATCATATGGGGTAGATTATGGAAGTTGTAGTAATTTAGGGACTATTTTGTTAATTTCCCTTTTTCACGATTATCTTCAACCTTTTGATCTATAATATAAAATTATTCATTAATTAGCACATGTTTCAATTCCAATTCACTTCACAATTTATACCCCTCAATTTTTAAAATTACACAATTACCCCACTTTTATAATTTTTACGATTTAGTCCCTTACTAATTAGTCTACTAAATGGACTAATTTTTCTCAATTGACAATTCATCTGAATATTTTAGGCTATCTTACCGCCTTTGATACATAAAAATTTAATAGCAAACTCTAATTCTTAATTTCTTCTCAATTTAGTCCTAAAATCAATATCAATTTCACTTTATAAAATCATTATATAACAAAATTAAAGCTTCAATTCCATGTTAATTCATCAGAAAATTCTAGTAGTCATCAATGGTGACTTTCAAAATTACCCATAAAATAAAAAACTAATGAATTAAATAGTTGGACCTAATTGTAAAAGTCTTAAAAACACAAAATTTCAAGAAAAGAGCAAGAATTGAGCTCACATGTAACAAAATATGAAAACCAACTTCTTAAGGGTTCTTCAATGGTGTTTTTGGCTGAGAATTATGAATAAATTATCTAGAATTCTCTTTTTATTTCAATTAGTAAGCTAATTTTTTAATTTTTCCAATTTTGCCCTTATTTCACATGCTTCTTTGATTTTTTTTCTCAGCCTATGCTGGCTAAGCCATCATATTTGGGCTAATTTTCCTTTTAAGTCCTCCCTCATTTAACACTTGAGCTATTTAATCATTTTAGTAAGTTTTGCATCTTTTTTAATTTAGTCCTTTTTAATTAATATACTATCAAAACGTTAAAATTTTCTAACAAAACTTTAATAGTAACTTAATGACATCCAAAAATATTTAAAAAATATTTACAGCTCGATTTATGAAATCGAGGTCTCGATAGCTCGTTTTTAGAACCACTTAACTTAATAAATTCTTTTAAATGACAAATTAATAATTCAAAAGTCTTCTAAAATCATAATTGACTCATAAATAATATTTAAATAATAAAATTTTTGAACTCACTCGTCGGATTTAGTGATCTCGAATAATTGTTTCTGATACCACTGAAAATTAGGATATTACACTTATGTACCTAATGATCTTCCCTTTTTCTTTTTGATTTATGATTAGTAGGCTCCTCTGTCATGATTGGTCCATTTGACCTACCTAAATGTGGGATTAACGGGCTCCTTTGTCATAATTGATCTACACGACCCACCCACTTGTTGGGGCACTTATATAACAATAATTTTCCTTTTATTTTTACTTGTTGGTACACTTATATACACAAGGATATTCCCTTTTCTATAACATCTTCAAAACCCCCTTGGTCGAAAATAAATATGAGATAAAATCTTACAGAAATAAGGTATAAGATCAAAGCAAATGAAAGTTGCAATATATCAAAAGAAAGTTAAATCAAGAAGCATGACATGATGTATTAAGGAAGGGACTAAATCGTAAATATGTGAAAAGTTTTTGGCTCAAATGTAAATATTTAAAATTTAGGGGATCGAATTGTAAAAATGAGAAAATTGAAGGACAAAAAGTAAAAATAATCCAATTTACTAAGATATGGAATTGGCATGCAGGGACCAAATTACATAGGTGAAGAATTGTGAGGGACTAAATCACAATTTTACCAAATAAAGTAATGATTCAAGGATGGAATTTTGAAAGATCATGAAAGGTAAAATGGTCAATTAGAAAATGTTGGTATAAAAAGAAGGAAGGATGAAGGAAATTTATCATCCTTCCAACGTGAGTGAAAGGGTGAGAAAGGAAGTTTTCTTTTCTTTACAATTGAGTCTTTTGCCATGAAAACTTACATTTTTACCCAAAATTTTTGAAAATTTCCTTAGATATTAAAGAGAGAAGATGAAGTAGAGATTCTAGAGAACATGTTAATCAATTTAGAAGCAAGAAAATAGTAGATGAAAGTGGAGAAAATGAGAAGAAAAAGGAAGGAAAGTGGTGAAGATGAGAAATGCATGGAAATGAAGAAATTCTTGACAAATGAGGTAAGTTTCATACTAAACTTACTTGTATTTCAATAGATTGAGTTAAAGATGCTTTGAGTGAGATGTATGAAACATGTATTTAATCTAAATACTAGAAATAGAAAGTATTTGATGAAGAATAGAGACTTAAAACACTAAATTGGTAAGAGATAATGTGATTTGTATGGTGAAAAGTACTAAGATTAATAAATGAATATGTAATATACACATAAACATAAGTAACTAAATTGTATAGTAATCAAAAGTATGTCAATTATGTGTGATTGAATGAAAGATGGTGCAAAGAACCTTGGAAAAGAAAATATTTTCATTAAAACAATTTGGACAACAGTGGTGACTTAACTTTGAAAATTCATCTAAAATTATAGAAATTTAGTTTGAGATTGAACTAAATATGGAATTAAATATTATTGAGTCTAGTTTCATATGGAAGAAAATGTGAAAGAAACGGGATTTATAATTTGAGATATATTAATTTTCGTGAAACAAGGTCGGAGTAGATTCGGGTTCTCTTGTTTTGACTTTGGAAAATCATAAAAAAATTTAAAAAAAATGATTATGAGTTTAAATTTATATGCTTAAATTATTAAGGGGTCTATTTTCAATAGAAACAAACGGAAAAATCATCCAAACCCTGTATTAGGAGATAATTAATTTTTAGTAAAGAAAGGTCGAAGCTGTCAAGCAACAGAACAAGGACAAATTTGAATAATTTACTGTATTAATTGGCGTAGGAAATCTTTTGATAACATGGATTTCTATTTCTCAATGATATCCTACGATCAAGACAATTAGTTGAATCTCATGAAACCATTCCATAGAAGTTCATTGATATCTTCTTTTTATAAAGCAAATTGACTTCGATTCTTGAATAATCCACATCACTTTTGCTTCTACTGTTGTCAAAGAGTCGAACAATGAAAATAGATGGTGAGTGCCTGATCGAATTGATCGGATCATGTAGGAACAAGGTTTAAGTCTATCGGTTTGTTAGGATGCCTCAGCTGCATACATCACTGCACTTCCACTTGACACCTATCATAATGATAAATAGTCCGTCTCACCGTAAACTTCTGTCACTCGATCCCCGCAGGGACAGAGAACCCCTTGTCGTCTTGGCTGTGCTACCAGGGGCTCTAGGGAAGTCGAAATAGGAGAGCACTCATCTTGGGGTGGGCTTACTACTTAGATGCTTTTAGTAGTTATCCGCTCCGCACTTGGCCACCCAGCCTATATAAATTCTGAAATTTTTATGGTAAAAAGATATTTGAGTCTAGTTTCAAAAACATCAAGCGGATCATAATTTTGAATTCTGTAGCTCAAGATATAAATAATTTAGTGACAATGACTCAAGTGGACAACTTTGATATGAACATATAAGTAAATAGTGGAATTATAGACAATGTTACATGTAAGCATGTTATATACTAAAAGCTAAAGATTCTAATAAATATATACATAAAGGATGTGGAATGGAGAGGAGGAGGAGGAAAAAATATATGAATATATATATATAGTAGATGAATTTGAAATGTTTTGAAATGGTTGTAAGTGATGGAATGATTAATACATGTGAACATGTTTAAACAAATTGATAAAATAATAAGTGAATAATTGTTAATTGATGTGATATTGAATTCCTGTTAAAATTTCATGAAGAATTAAATTGATTGGCATAGTTTAGAAATAAATATGAAATATACATCAAGTGGGTTAACTATTTTGAAAGTGCAAGTCCTCCAATGGTCTTAGTTGTAAAACTTTAATATTTGTGTTAATTTTATAAACTTTGTTATCTTTAATTGAATATCATGTTTTAATGAGGACCTGAGATTAGAAATAGGTATAAGTGGATGATATGTAAAATGAAGTGGCGGTTATGACATTTTAATACGGTTCAGGTAATGATATAAATAAATAAATAAAAAGTAAAGCACGAAACTTGTAGGAAAATAAATACGACGTCATGATGACAAGTTCGCCATGTCACGACGTGGAAACCCCAACATCGCGACGATAGTTCAAAATTTTTTATGAACTATACAATTTGGCCTTTGATCAATTGTGAATGTTTTAGTGAGCTCTTTTAACCTATAATTAGTTCTATCGTAAATTCAATTATTACTGAAATGAGTTAATGATCTATATTAATTAAATAATATAATACATTGATCTGAAATCTTTAGTAATTGCTTTGGCAACGAATGTGACATCCTGATGCTTTGACTCGGCGACCGAATCGAATATAGAGGTGTTACATTTTCTTTCCAAAATGGGATTAAGAGGCTCCTCCATCATTGTCATGATTGGTCCACTCGACCTACCCTACTTATTAAGACGTTCTTTCATTACTATTACAATTAATCCACCCTGACTTACCCTACCTCTTAGGGTGCTCGACATACAATTAGATAATTAAAAATTATGAGGATATTACCTTTTTCCCAAAATACATGTTTGATAGGATGCGTAGCACACTTGCTTATATACCCCCAAATATGTTCCTTCTTCCTTTATCACGTGGGCTTAACATACCTGCCTACTTTTTTAAAGCATCTTGTATGACACAACTACAAGATTCATCTTATCAAGCGCTCAAAAGAGACATTCTATCTTATAAAAGTTAACTAAAAATTTTAATTAATATAGGATAATATTGTTTTGGACGAATAATAATTATAATATAGGATAATGTTATTCTTTCATTCAAAACTCTTTAATAAATAAGCTTTAGGGATTAGTGTATTTTTCATCCTTAATGTTTAACCTTTTGATCACTTAGAGGATTATTTTTGTTATCACTTTGGTCTTTAATGGAGAAATTGGTTAAATTATTAAAATTTTTCATGGTATTGGCATAGCAATTTAAATGACAATTTATATATACTTCCTTATTAATACGAATAAATAATTTATTTTTTTAAAATTTGTTGAATTTTTAAATATTTATTATTTTTAAAATTTTTGTGAATTATCAGGCGATTGACTACATTAATTGTTGTTGAATTTTTTACAGTTTAGTCAAGTTGAGGATGAAAGTGGTTAAAAAATAAAGGCCAAAAGTAAAAAAAAAATTAATAAACAATAAAAGCTGAATTTTTAATTATGGCTTGTTAAAAAAACATGTCGAAAATGAATTCTCCAACAATCCTATTAGGAGAATAAAAAAGGGGTAATAAATAAGAAAAATCTAAATATTGGTATAATGGAGCTAGTAGCAATGGATCAATGATCCACGCAAAGGAAAAAAAACCCATAAAGAAGAAAATACAGAAATATTAATTGTTAACACAGGACTGGTAGTTTCCAGTAAGTAGTAACTTTTGAAGGGTTAATCCATGGATCGAGTAATTATTTTTTGGGAGGAAAAACAATGAAGGAAAACCCTCGCGGTGGCACTGACAGACAAAATGAAAGAGGAACAAGGTACTCATTACTCAAGGGTTGAGACAAGTGGTGCGCGGCAGCAGCTGAGCCCGAGAGCAAAACGTTGACCCCAAAGCTCACGTCCTATCTTCCAATTCCAATTCAGTCCAATGCTTGCTGTTCTTTGCTTCATCGTCTCTGGTTTCGTTTTAGTGCCCCAATTTTGTTAATCGATCAAGGATGGGCTCATCCACCGCATTTCCATCGTCTCGGTTCATCGCATCTGAACCCCCCTCCTTTCTTCCGCGCCGTAGCAGCTGCTTCTCCTCCTTCATATCTCCAACTTCATTTGTCTCTTACCGCAGATCCTCCAACTCCCGAATTCTGCATATTTCTGCTTCTCTTCTGCACTCAAACGTTGACGTTTCCTGGTTCCCTCCCGACCCCAATTCTCTACCTAACAACTATGGGGGTTGGGCCGTTGTTCAAGCTCCTCCGACTCCGAAAACAAATAAAAAAGGTTTCTTTTTCTTTTTCATTTACTGAAGAATTATTATTTTTATATAAAATTTGTGTCCAATAAGAAATGCGTTTTTGCTGTTCTGCAGGATTGTCTTCTATTTTTGTTGGGAGTCTTATTGGGTCTTCACTTGCTATTGCAATTTCCATTTCATACTTGTTAGTCTACAAAAAAGGTGGGTTCTTTCTTTATTTGAATAATTTTTCTGCTTTTATCGAGACTTGCATTCACATGCAATCTCTCGACTTAACAACGCCTTTTGGTTTTCTCCAATGAACACAATGCGTATGTTTGAACTCATGTTTAGCGCATTTTTGTTGATATTTACAGGGTTTAAGTTTCAGTTCAGGGATCCATTGAATACTTTTCACGAGGTCTTTAGCTGGGGAGAAACAAAAGATGATCAAACCGAAGCTAGACACTATCTTGAACCTGATGAACAGGCTGCTGAGACAACACGTGACCATGCATCTATTTCAGTTACCGAAACTGTTCCTTCAGGTGCAGCAGTCACTTATAGATCCTTCTAATTTTCTGTTTAGTTTATGTTTCAGCATTTTAAATTGCCATTTGTTGGACCTAACAAAAGCTAAACTAAACTTTAATATGTTGGTGAGGCCTGTGTTTCAAACTATATTCTAATGTTTAATCCATTTGATTTAATCCCATTCTTTAGAAAATTTGATTTCTGTTCCTTGGAATTTTCAGCACCTTCACATAAGCAGAATCTTTCAGCACCTACATATAAGCACGAACGCATTGTGGTACCTGTTGCTGTGGATTCTACTCAACAGGAAGCTTTATCGATTCTAAAGAAGCTGAAGGTTTTTTATTTTTGAAACTTCTTTTATTAAAATCATCTCACTGTTTTTTCAAATGAACTGCTTATGATCGTATCGAGTAACTAAGGCTTGCAGATCATTGAAGATGATGTAAGAGCTGATGAATTATGCACGAGAAGGGAATATGCTAGATGGCTTTTTCGTACAAGTTCGTTATTAGAAAGGTAGTAATTGTCACCTAATCACTCTTTTGGGAATAGGTTGAAATTGAACATAGGAAGTTCTAAGCATTTTCTTTTGCATAATCTGATCTGACATGGAAGCTTGCTTTCTTGTAGGAACCCTAGGCACAGGATTGTTCCATGCATTGCACTTTCTGGGTCAGAAACTTCAGCATTTGACGATATTGGGGCTAATGACCCAGATTTTGAGTCCATTCAAGGTAAAGTCTGCTTTGACATTTTCATGTAAATTCAGGCTTGAGTATGTTTTTCTTTTGTTAATTTTTCTAAAGATGACAATTAAGAGTTTTTCTCCTTGGAACTTTGATTAGCTTTGGCAGAGGCAGGCATCATTCGCAGCAAGCTTTCTGGTAGGAACACTGATTCTGATGGTTCAAAAGGAGAAATCAACTTCTATCCTGACCGGTAAAGCTGCAAAGTCATTAACGTATTTCATCAATTCTTGAAAAGTACTCTTTGACTGAGTGAAACATACGTGGTTTTCTAGATTCATTTCTCGAGAGGATCTTATAAATTGGAAAGCCTTGGTAGAGTATGACTTTGAGCCAGGAGTAATAGAGCAGGTAGAATAATTCTCCCTAATCATCTGCTGGAATTTCTTGTATTCACTTTGGAACTATTAGACTGATGCTTCACCAGTCTTTTCATAGCTCTTAAAACCTAACTTGTGTACAGTCCAGATATCAAGGACAAAGGCAGATTTTATGGATTTAAAGGAGATCAGTCCAGATTCATCACCTGGACTTTTTATGGACATGCTGGCTGGGGAAAACAGCATACTCAGAAAAGTTTTTGGTACAATTCTTATCGTGGTTTGTTATTCACATACATATGCAGTATTGCCTTCCTCTTTTCTTCTTCATGCTTCATTTCCTTTCCTTTCAGATAAGCATTTAACATGTAAATGGTAGGAATATTCGTGGCTGGTGCCACTTCTAGATGGAAACACTTAAAACTGACATCCATGTCATATATTAGAAGATAAATTTTAGGAATTCAAGAGTGGTTTTGGCCAAGAAAGTGCAAAGAGCTAGTGCTAAGCTAACGTAAAGATAAGAATGAGTAGAATGTGCAGAGTTATTCTTGTGATGCTGTCATTAATGTAAATAAGATACTGTGCTAAGTGGATACATTTTTTTATTGATTAAAAGAAAGAAACACTTGTGCTTTCCAAAGGGAGAAGTTGTCGCTGCCACTAAGTTTGATTGGTAGTTGAGTAACTGGATTAAACCGAACTATAGAAGTTGTTGCATCAGAATTGTTAACAGATGTGTCCATGACTTCTGGGTGGGTAACAGGAGTTTAAAGCTCGGTGAAGTGACAGGAGGCTCTTATACCATGAAATGGTTTAGGAATGCAGGAAATGGCACATGCTTTGTTAATGACCAATGATGCTCAATTTATAGTGCTGATACATAACAAACAATTAGATCATAGGAACTACCAGATAACAAATTGAATTCAAAATAATAAATTGACATAAAAGAGATAAGGATGCAGCAGTAACAAATTGAAATAAATCAAACTAACAACTAAATCCTAGAACGGAGGAGATATGATTATGATTCTATTTCTAAATTTTGTAGGACAAATCAAGCGATTTCAATCAAATAAACCTTCAACAAAAGCACAAGTAGCAGTGGCTTTGACAAGTGGCAGGATGGCGGAAGCAATCTCCAATGAGTTGTTGAAGCTAGAAATGGAGAGTTGTTCAAAGAGAGCTCAAATGAAAGAAATCAAGTCCGAATTGCTTGAAAAGGGAGAAATACAGAGGTTTTGGAATGAAAAGTTGGATGAAGAAAGAACTCGAGGCTTTGAGGTGGAGAAGCTTTACTTTTCTGCAGTTCAGGATGTGGAAGAGGAGAAGATTGTTCAGGAGAAATGCGGTGCTGAGTTTTTGAAGGAAAAGGCAGCTATGGACTGCCAGAGGCAACTGGTTTTGAGTCTGAAAGAAGAGGTTGCTGAGATGTCAGAAAGGCTTGCATCTGAGAGAACTATGTATGTTACTGAGCATAGTAAGTTGCAAGATACGCTTAGTGGTTTACAGTCCAAACAAGAAGAAATAATTGATGCAAAATCTATACTGGAAGCTGAGATCGAAGCTATCAAGATTCTCAGGTAACTGCTGAATTTGCATACCCTCTCCACTCTTGGCTGTACCATATTATAGTTGCTGCTTGTAGAAAGTAGTGTGATACATGGTTGTAATTAAGAAAATCATCAAATGCGATTGCAGATCTTGGGTAGAGGATGAAGCGAGAAAAAGCAAAGCCCGAGCTAAGGTCCTTGAGGAGGTGGGACGAAGATGGAAATGGGATGACCAAGCTTGATTGTCAGTCAGCTGAAAATGTTTAACATAGGAAAACCAAATAAGAAATTCCTATGGACATGAAGCGCAGAATGAGAAAATCTTTATTATTTTTGTTGAGCATTGGTCGGAGTGTTGATATTTGTTTTGTATCATCTTCTTATTCATGTTCTTACCTTTTCATATTGGTTCACTGTTGATGAAACTAAATGGGATGAAAGAATTGGGGAACCAGCTCTTTGATGTGTGCAATCATATCATATTCACACCTAAAAGCCAATCCAACTATGCAACTACGCAGCGGAGGTTATATGTCAAGTTTGGTTTAGTTAATGTATTATTGTGTGATATTTGAGTAAAAAAATTTAAAAAATATTTAAATGGAGAATATGGATTAAATTCATGCCTTATATGTTATTAATTATAACATAATTAAAATTTTTGAATAAATATCTTGCATGATTATTAAATAAGCCATTTCAATGATCAGAATGTGAAATCTAAGTGAATAATGAAATGAGGGTTATTTTTCTTTTTCTTTTGTTGTTAAAGTGGGTTAAGATTTAATTGGATTTAAGCGGGAGAGAGCTCAAAAAGTTAATCCCGCCCTGCCGTCGGGCAACTTATGAACTTTCCTTTCTTCAATGGACGCTCCGCTGTCCTGTTCCGTGCATTGTTTACTAATAGTAACAGCGTAGAGCCAGGTATGTTATGTTTGCTCTCTATTTTAGTTGCTGTTTTCATTATTTCTGTTCTGTTCAATATTCTTCAACTACCGAGTCGCTGTAAAATGTTGGGGTTTATTTATATCCAAATCAAAATTCTCACTTTACTAAACCATGGCCAAGGCCTTGGTATATTTCAATCCACAAAGAATCACAAGAGAGCTGTGAACCACTGGCTGTTTTAGATAATAAATTGTCTGCTATTGCCCACTTGATCCCACTATAATTTCACCATGAAAATGACTTTCTTCTGCATTTTTTTTCCTCTAATTTTTCCCTTTTATTTCTTTCCCCCGGGATGAATTTGGCGTTGATTAGTTAACACTAAAAATTTCCTCGGCCAGGAAAAAAAAAGAATATTCTGGGTTTATTTATCCATTACCATCTATAAAGTTGTCTGCTCCTGAACTCCTCATTATTACCATATAAATAGAACTCAATTACTAACTTCCCATCTTTTTTCTTTACCAATAAAGCTAAGTGCACAATGCTTACTTTAATTTTCAACTCTACAAAATTCGCCAAAACCCCACCACTTGGCTGCGAAAATTTTGGATAAATATATGTAGTCTGGAATAATTGAGACATGTTTTGATGTATATTATCTTATAGTTTATCAGAGCTACAGATAATATTGTTTTTGTGGCCCAGAAAGAGAGACAGAGATGTCTTTCATCATATAAAACCTAGCAAAACTAAAAGAAAAGCCAAAAAGTCCAACCATTTCAATCACCAGAAAGAAAATTTGGGTTTATTGGCTTTTGCTTGGATGCACCTCTGCATTCGCTTCGGTCCATTAAGCAAACAGCTGGGAATTAAGTTTCAGCCTTACTATGGTCAATGAATGAGGGGTCCAAGGCTGGTTAGTGAATGATTGATCAGACGGTTGCAATTCTGTCATGCGTCCTTTAATCTTAAAAGCTTCGTATTTGAAATTTAATTGGACAAACACCTAGCAATTGGTTGGGACAGAGACATTCAATTAAAGGCATTAGAGACAAGAGGTTTCTCTTGCCCACATCTTATCTTGCTAATAGAATAGATACGTAGTCCTTAAATAAAACAGGCAAGATATTCGGGCAGGCTTGCTTTTTGTTTAAATTTACAGTTTCTGGTGTCTTTTTCAGCTTTAGTTTCGGCCCTGTTTTCACAGTACAACATTTTCCTCAGGAAAATCTTAAGGTTTTAGTCCTACCCTTAAGTAAAATTTCATTCCTTTTCGGAGCAAAACTGGCCACTAGTTTATTGGTGGTTTCTGTAGCTCTTAGCATGACAGTTGTTCTGTATTCTACTTACGTGTGTGCATTATAAAGTTTTTCATTGAAAGGTCTACAAAACTGATAACATGATAATGTTAATGGATTAGGAACGTTTTGTATCTGGATATGGCTATTATGGTTCAACCACATATTCAACTCTCTAACTAGGGTTCTGCTTGAATTTGCAACAGGATTGTATTTACAATTGTTGCTGGTGAACTCTTGCGTTCTTGGTAGCTATATTTACATTTAAATGGTCATAATGGTTTAAGATGATAATGATGGGGGATGAGGAGACGTGGAGTAGGGATGTCAGTGGAGTATATCTTTCCTGTTGATGAGAGGAGGAAAAGGGTTTTTATATCAACAAATCCTACATGATAGTTAGGGTCCTTCTTGCCGCTTCAATTGCTGCTTTAGCAGTTAAGCGGCTCAATCTCAAAAACTCAAAGCCATCACCTTCAGGTACCCAACTTTTTAATCTCTTAGTTCAGCAATTTTTAGATCCCAAGTCATATTTCAATAAAAGCAAAAAAAAAAAAAAAAAAAAAAAATGAAACACTGCTTGTTTTCATTGTCTGATATTTTTCCCATTAGAGATATCTACTTTTACTCATCTCCTATTTGGGTTTCATTTTGTTATGTTAACTTCTCTGATAACACTGAAATTCAGAAAATGGCAAAGCAGGCTTTGAGCAATATCCAAATAAGGACAATAAGAAGCAGTTTAGATATCCTAATGATAGCCTCAAAGAAAAGGATGTAAGTATATCTCTAATTCTTTAATCAAAATTTAAATATCCTATTGCTAACTTCTGATACGATTTGCTCTTATTAACTTACCGTCTAAGAAAATATTAGCTGGTTTCGTAGTAATTATTTTCTACCAATGATTGAGATGTGATAACATATTACAGGGTGAGGAAGAAGAAGAGGAAGAAGAGGTTAAATTGATTAGCAGCATATTTGATCGAGCTAATGATAGCCGACCAGATATTGGTGATGAAGATTTTCTACCTGAATTTGAAGACCTTCTTTCTGGGGAAATCGAATACCTGTTACCACCTGATAAATTTGACAGGGCAGAGAAAGAAAAAATATATGAAACTGAGATGGCAAACAATGCAAGTGAACTGGAAAGGTTGCGCAATTTAGTAAAGGAACTGGAGGAGAGGGAAGTGAAGCTCGAGGGCGAATTGCTTGAGTACTATGGTTTAAAAGAGCAGGAATCAGATATTGCTGAATTACAAAAGCAGCTTAAGATCAAGACAGTTGAAATTGACATGCTGAATATTACCATAAACTCTTTGCAAACTGAGAGGAAGAAGCTTCAAGAAGAGATTGCACATGGAGCTTCTATAAAGAAGGAGCTGGAGGTGGCTAGGAACAAAATCAAGGAGCTACAAAGGCAAATTCAACTTGATGCTAACCAAACAAAAGCTCAGTTATTGTTTCTCAAGCAACAAGTTTCTGGTCTTCAAGCAAAAGAGCAAGAAGCCATCAAAAGTGATGCTGAGATTGAGAAGAAATTGAAAGCTTTAAAGGAGTTAGAAATTGAAGTTGTGGAGCTTAGGAGAAAGAATAAAGAGCTTCAACACGAAAAGAGGGAGTTAACTGTTAAACTGGATGCTGCTGAAGCAAAAATAGCCTCCCTTTCCAACATGACAGAGGTAAGTCCCTCAGACATCTCTTATTTATCATATTTTGAACTATTGTAATTAGTCCTAGGCTGTATCACCGGTATAGCATAAATGTTCTGGTTTGTAGCTTGTTCTTATACGTGATTCTTTCTTTCAGAACGAAATTGCAGCCACAGCAAGAGAAGAGGTCAGTAATTTAAAACATGCAAATGAAGATCTGCTAAAGCAAGTGGAAGGACTTCAGATGAACAGATTTAGTGAAGTTGAAGAGCTAGTGTACCTTCGTTGGGTCAATGCATGCTTGAGATATGAACTCCGGAATTACCAGACACCTGGAGGAAAAATATCCGCTCGCGATCTCAATAAAAGTCTGAGCCCTAAGTCCCAAGAGAAGGCTAAAAGGTTACTATTAGAATATGCAGGGTCTGAACGTGGGCAAGGGGACACAGATCTTGAAAGCAACTACTCTCATCCATCCTCTCCTGGAAGTGAGGATTTTGATAATGCTTCTATTGACAGTTCCATGAGTAGATACAGCAGTCTCAGTAAGAAACCTGGCTTAATCCAAAAGCTGAAGAAATGGGGCAAGAGCAAAGATGATTCAAGTGCTCTTTCGTCACCGGCCAGATCCTTCTCTGGTGGCTCTCCAAGCAGGACTAGCATGAGCCTCCGTCAGCGGGGTCCATTAGAATCACTTATGCTGAGGAATGCAGGTGATGGTGTTGCAATCACAACTTTTGGTAAAATGGAGCAGGAACTCACTGGTTCCCCTGAAACTTCCACTCTTCCAAACATTAGAACACAGCCTTCTTCTGGTGACTCTTTGAATAATGTTGCAGCATCATTCCAATTAATGTCTAAATCAGTAGAAGGAACTCTAGAGGAAAAATATCCTGCTTTTAAGGACCGCCATAAGTTGGCCATGGAGAGGGAGAAACAAATTAAGAAAAAAGCAGAACAAGCAAGGGCAGAGAGGTTTGGCGAAAAGACTGAAAGAGAGAAACCTGTAAATCTACCCCCAAAACTTGCTCAAATAAAGGAGAAGACAGTTGTTTCTGGTAACACAAATGAGCAATCCAATGACGATAAGGCTGTAGACTCTCAAACTATCAGCAAGATGAAACTTGCCCACATTGAAAAGAGACCACCTAGGGTGGCCAGACCACCACCAAAGCCATCCAGTGGCATTTCTGCTGATGCAAATACCACTGCAGCAGGACAACCTCCACCACCTGGTGCGCCACCACCGCCACCGCCACCTCCTGGTGGACGACCACCTCCGCCTCCTCCTCCAGGCAGCCTACCTAGAGGGGCAGGCAGTGGTGATAAAGTTCACCGAGCTCCTGAACTTGTTGAATTCTATCAGACATTGATGAAACGAGAGGCAAAGAAAGACACATCAAGTTTGCTTTCTACAACTTCTAATACATCAGATGCTAGGAGCAACATGATTGGGGAGATTGAGAATAGATCGACATTCCTCTTAGCTGTGTGTTTAACTTTTCCTTTCCTTTCATTTATCTGCTTATCATCAGATCTAGGTAGGCGTTCTTTAATCAGACTTAACAATATGAGATTATATGAATTGATCCAGGTAAAAGCTGATGTGGAAACTCAAGGTGACTTTGTTCAGTCCTTGGCAGCTGAAATTCGGGCAGCTTCCTTCATCAACGTAGACGACCTGGTGGCTTTTGTAAATTGGCTAGATGAGGAGCTTTCCTTCTTGGTATGCAATAAAATATTCACGATATAATATATGTATTTATTTGTAAAAGGTAGTTATAGTTTGAATTTGAAAGAGATCTTATTGCATGAAAGAAGCATAGATTATTGAGGTAATATGGCAGAAGATGCACCTTGGAACTAAACCATGGGTCTAAGACATGCACGATGTTGCTCTCCATTGTCAGCTCTATTATATTACCAGTTATTAAGAAAGACCTGCTGTCATTGCTTTAACTCATAGTGTTCATTTGCTAACAGATTCATTAGCAATTGTCTGTCTATTGTCTACTATATTTGCTGAATTATCTTTCTGCACCCATCTAGGTTGATGAACGAGCAGTTCTCAAGCACTTTGATTGGCCTGAAGGAAAGGCTGATGCATTAAGAGAGGCAGCTTTTGAATACCAGGACCTAATGAAGTTGGAGAAGCTGGTCTCTTCCTTTGTTGATGATCCAAACCTTCCATGTGAAGCTGCTCTGAAGAAAATGTACAAGTTGCTTGAGAAGTAAGTCAGTTTTGATTCATTTAGGTTAATTTCTGAACCTGTGGGTAATAAAACCCGAGTAGGATTCTTCTAGTTTTCCTTCTGGAGCATTTCAGTATTAATTAACAATCTTAGGATGGTAGTGATGCACTTCCCCTTGCCATATTCTGATTTCCCATTTCATTTTTTGTTTCTCAGAGTGGAACAAAGTGTATATGCCCTCTTGCGTACAAGAGATATGGCTATTTCACGATACAGGGAGTTTGGAATTCCAGTGAATTGGTTATTAGATTCTGGGATTGTTGGCAAGGTATGAACCAAAACAATTAATTAAAAGGTTTGGTTTGGTATGATAATTTTATGCAGTGGTAGTTTTAATACATGGAACTTCCACTTTGGTAACTAGTATGATACATGGATGATGGAACATAGTTCATTAAGTGACACGCCATTATGATGAACCGATGATGTAGTTGTAAGTTGATCAACACTACTGTGTTATGCTAATTGTTCAGCAAGTTATTGTTTAGATAACTACTTGGATTATTAGAAGGGCCATACCAGAAATTTTAGATTCTTGTCAGTTCTGCATACTTTTCTAGATGAAACTACTGTGTTCTAAGTTTGCATAATTTGCCATATGTAATTAAGTACCGACAAAAGTACCTCCACGAATATAACAGTAATATGTAAAATTGTTTTCCTACTACACAATGTAATTATAGATTTCTGTTTCCTTTTGCATATTGCAGATCAAGCTTTCATCTGTACAATTGGCAAGGAAATATATGAAACGTGTAGCATCAGAACTTGATGCACTGAGTGGACCGGAGAAAGAACCAAATCGAGAGTTTATACTTCTGCAAGGGGTCCGTTTTGCTTTCCGTGTTCATCAGGTATTTAGTGTTGCACTTGGATCCCTTGGTCTTAACCACTAGGGTAAAGGTTATAAAAAATCTACTTGTACTGCGGTAATGCTGTTTGAAATGTTGAAATAAATCACAAATTGATTTCCTTTTCCGCCAGTTCGCGGGTGGTTTTGATGCAGAAAGCATGAAGGCTTTCGAAGAGCTTAGGAGCCGCATGCATACACAAACTGGAGAAAACAATAAGCCGGAAGCATGATAAATATATAGTATTTTTGGCCTTATCTTTTCCTTGTTTCACCACTGCTCTGTTGTATATTGCTTTTATACTACTTGACAATATTCCACTAGAACTTACTCCATATAGATTGGATATTGTACAATGAAGCTGTCCAGACACAGAAAAGGGAAATATTAATATGACTACATGAGTATTAATTGTGAGGCTGTGATTCAAGTTTTATGAACATATGATTAGTTATGTTGTTGCAAGATGAAACCTTTTTTTTTTTTCAACAATGAAATATCATTTGAAGACATCAAACTCCTGGTTGAAGCTAGACTGGCCATATGGGATGAAAATATTGTCAATATATAGAATAATGTATGACATCAAAGATTTAAATCTCTTATGATATAATTTTTTATATGAATTCTATTTGGAGGATGGCTAGCATAACTAGTAAACTTCTTTGAGATTTACGGTTAAAAGACATTAAAATTTTAGAAAATTATATTTTCTAGTGATTCTCAATATTGCTATCAATGGTCCAATATTATTTAAATTTTAATAATTAGAGGAGAACAAGCATGGAGCTAAAAATTTTTACCCCAAAATAAAGAATTTAGTTCACAAAGTATCAGGCTATAATAGCCAAAAACAACCCAACATATCATCGCATCGATTTTCATTTGCTGATGCTAGGGCAATGCTAAGCCCAAGCGGCCTTCGCCTTCTAAAACTATTTTGCCCATCCACACTTAACAATAAAAACATTAATTCCACTATATATCTCAAATTATGAGAATAATATTGAAGTATCATTCTAATTAAATCTATGTTTAATAAACTGAAAAAATTAAGTGTTGAATTTAAGTTATAAATTGGTTCATTGTTATTTTTATATTTCTTATTCTTTTTTTCCATTTTATCTATTTATAAATAAATAAAAAAACTAGGTAACATCTTATAATAGTTAGTATAAATTTTATTTGCGCTGATTTAGCTATAAAATAAATAAATTTTATATTTCAGAAATAATTTATTTTCATAAAATTATTTTATTCATAGAAAAATAAATAAGAAAATTAATGTAATTGAATATATTTAATAAATTATTTATTAAAACATTTAAATTAGTCTATAAATTGATTTATTGTATTGATTTATAAAATGAAAAGAGGAAAAATAATATTTATATGCAACTAATTAATTTTTTTGATAGATATACAATTAATTGATAGTTTAAGAGTTAATTAGAATTTCTTGAAGTTTGACGATTAATTTAAAAACTAGCTTATAATTTGAGGACTTGTATGAAATTAGTCTAAAACAAAATTAAGAAAATACGAAGCAATATATATCATAATTCATAGAGGGCCATAATATAGTAGGGCAAAATCTCAATTTCCAGTATCCAAATCAGAAGAAGAGAAGAAGAAGAAGAAGAAGCCAGAACGAGAAGAAAGTATGGTAAGCAAATTATACCCTCTAACTTTCGGTTAGCTTAAATAGAAAAAGTTCTTTTAGTTTTCCCCGATAATTAGGGTTTTGTGTTATTCAACGCTTCGTTGTAGATCTTACAATCCCTAGAAAGTGAGACGGGTTTAGTTATATCATTATGATTAGTTTTATACTTAATTGTTTTGGTTTCATTCATTACCCCTCCCAATTTTCCATTTTTTATCGCAGAATTCATGCGGTTATGTTGATTTCGCGATATTTATGTGTGGCTTAATTGCATATGGCTGAATAGATTTTATACGATTCGTTAAAAAAATTATATCTTTTAGAGCAATGTTTCAAGAGGAATATATTTTAAGCTGATTGCTAATATAAGTTGTCGCATTAACTAGTTATTTTATGGTGGCTGTCGATTAATGCCCTTAAGTTTTTCTGCTGTTCAACATTTGTCTAAAGCTTGTTTCTCGCTTCCCCTCCCTACATTGAAAAGTTATTAGAGGACTTAACTCACTTTGTTTGTGCTTTTGCAGTCTTCGCTTGCAGCTGCTAGAGCAGATAACTTTTACTATCCTCCAGAATGGGATCCAAGTCAGGTATGCATAATTTAGACTTATTTGCTTTATGCATTTTTTTGGGGGTTTCAAGGAAATCTTTGCTGAAGCTGATTATGATTTATGACATTTCTATCTTTAAATTTTGCCACTGCTCTTCTTTTCAGGGCTCCTTGAACAAGTTTCATGGACAACATGCTTTGAGAGAGAGGGCGAGGAAAATAGATCAAGGCATTTTGATTATAAGGTAAGATCACATTCTTTTTGGATTTTTTATACCATCTCTTTATTGAGAGTGTCTCAGATATGTTCTTTTGTCATCTTCAAAATATTATGTGATGGGCTCCAATGTGGCTAGTGTTGAAAAGAGCATGACAGCCTTTTTCAGGTTTAGTTCATTAAGGATTTCTTCAACATTTTCTGACAAGATTGGTTGGCAACTGGGCTCTGGCTTGCCATTTTCTTGACCAAAATTTAAATTATCCTTGCTAATTTTACTTTTGGTGTGGGGAGTTTCTCTGTAAATGGTAATTGTAGGTCTAATTTTTGTTCTTGTTTTGCTTTAAGGTTCGAAATGCCTTTCAATATATGGTGTGGGGGGTGCAATTCTATGATAGCAAAAGGTGTACGGTTCAATGCTGAGAAAAAGCAAGTGGGAAATTATTATTCTACAAAGGTATCTTCTTTTTACTAATTGCGTAATCTACTCAGTACGGTTCATTTTAATCTGTCTTGTGCAAGTGTTTTCCTATGATTTTGTTTTTGTTAAAGGAGACCTATTCTGTTAATTAATTTTAGCTCATCATTTATTGGTATTCCTAACAATTACTTGTTTCTTTTAGATATGGAGCTTTACCATGAAGTCTGCGTGCTGCAAACATGAGATAGTCATTCAGACGGACCCCAAAAATTGTGAGTATGTGATCATTAGTGGGGCTCAGCGGAAAACTGAAGTGTTTGATGTTGAGGACGCAGAGACATTAGAACTCCCTGCTGATGAAGGTATGTAGTAAGTTCCATAGATTTTTTTATTCTTAAATGATAATTGCTTTTAACTATAGGGCTGTCTTTGCTTGAATATGAAGTATCCTGGAGAACTTTGCACCAATGTCATAGACTAATTTCTTGACAAAATGTGAATCTCTGTATAACTTCCAGTCAAAAGCATGGGGTGACTCCCAAGTCTCAATAAGGGTTAAACCCATAGGCCCATGCATCTTGCTTAATGAGAATAAACTTTTTGCTAACTTTTTTTTTTGTGTGTGTGGGTGTGGGTTTTTGACGGTTATATTTGTTCTGCAGAAAGAGGCAAGCTTGCTGATCCATTTTATCGTCTTGAACACCAGGAGGAGGATTTGCAGAAGAAGAAAGAAGCTGAGCCAGTACTGGTTCGCCTTCAGCGTGTATCTGATGCCAGGCATTCAGATGACTATACCCTCAACAAAGCACTGCGTGCCAAACTTAGAGTATGTTACTAAGCTTAGTTTGGCTTGTTAGTTACATATCGTTATGGGCTTGCTTCCTAGTTTTACTCCCCTTTTTTTCTGTTGTCAGAGTCAAAAGAAGAGGGTTTTTGAAGAAGAATCTGCTTCAAGGAAAATGGGCCTAAGCATTCGACTACTTCCGGCAAGTGAAGAAGATGGTGCTACTGCTGCAGGAGTCAAATTTTCTTCCAAGTTTGAGAGAAACAGGAAAGATAAGAGAGCATTGATTAAAGCTGCTTCAATCTTCCCTGGATCATCTGGATCGTCCTCGTCCAATAAGAAGAGGTTGGAGCTCGAGTCCAAGAGAAGAAAAATCTGTGCAGCTGCAGCTTCTAACTTGCTGAAACAGGGGTTCAAACCATCATCATGGTCACAAGATGCTGTGAAGAAGAGTGCTTTCTTGAATGCACGGAAATTTTAGCTCGAGTTTTCTGACTGCTGTTTCTATTCACATAAAAGATAGCTGGAATGGATGGATTCCAATCTCTGATGTTTCTTGTGAAAGATTGTGGTGGTGGATCATGTATATAGTTACACATTTACTGCTAGATAACTGTTCTCTTTGGTCATAACAAATCTGTTATATGTCTCATACGTGTTGCATGTGACTTGATTCTGGTGAGAATTTGGAATGAACTAGATATTTTTGCCCCCAATTTAGGATGTATTGTTCGAGTTTTTATCGGCACCTGGCACCCTACATCGATTCTCCTTGCAGACTTCTTGATCATGTCGTTGATTCTGAACTTTGTCCGGTTTTTTCGTGCTGCGAAATTCTCTTTTGAGGTGGTATATTTGGGTTTAAATTATTTATTGCTTGAATTTTTTTAATTTATTCTCGTACAATTATTATAGGGGCTTGAACTTTTTGTCTAAGTTGGTCACTGAATTTAGCAATCATACTAAGAGATGAACTTGATAATTGTTCTTATATTGGGGTTTGAATTTTAAGACTTCCAAAAAAATATTAAGGACTTGAAAAAATAAAAGTTGATGTTCCAATGTCAGAATAATTGTTAAGTTCAAGTCTTAATTTGGATTAAAAAAAAAAAGAGTTATGGCCCTAATATGAAAATGGTTGTCAAATTCAGATCCCAAAAAGTAATTTAATCCTTTTATTTTGAATTTTATATATTTAAATTTATTTTATCAAAAATGGTATTTAAATTATTGTTAATTTCACGGTTTAGTACTTTTGACTAACAACAGGTTGGCCAATTGATAGTCAATTATGATGTAGTTCAATAATGGAACTCACATGTCATACAAGAGTGATGTTGGAGGTGTGGGATGGACTTGAACTCTTAAAATGAAAATTTTTATTTTTTTAATTATTTATAAATTATAAAAATCTTAAATTAGTATTTGTAAAATTATACTTTGACACCTAAAAAATTAAAATTTTAATTTAATTCTTTAAAAAATATAAACATATAAACTATTTAAATAAAAAAATTGTATTTTAAAATTTTAACTCTCATAAAAAAATATATAATTTAATTTTGATCCTCCTCCCTCTAAATTTTTTTGGCTCACCTTTGATGTCATAATTGTCATATAAATATATAATCTCTAAAGATTAAGAAAATGTATTTTTAGAAAAAAATTAAAGTAAAAACAATTTATTAGGTTTGATAAATGTTAAAGTCTGTAGGAGTTCCTGTATTATAGGGATTGGATCAAATTAGCCCATTTACCATTAAATAGTAGTCCGTATATGGTTAAAAATAATCAAATAAGTTTAAATTGTAATAGAGTTTACATTTACGATATAAAAATGTCTTGAAAATTATTTTTTTCAATTGCGGTTAAATTCCAAACTAAAGATTTTATTTACAAAACTATAAAAAATTTAAAAATATTAATTCTGTTAAATAGTAAATGATATTTTTTAAACACTAAATGTTAGTTTTATTTTAATTTAACCTTAATTAATTCTTTTTAATAATACAAAGACTAAATAAAAGACTATTTTAATCAAATTTCTATAATAAAAAGACCTCTCAAATACATTTATCATTTGATAAACATTCACTGGCATTAATCAACGATGATCGTATTTATTGGTGACAATTTTTGGCATTGATCAATGTAGATTAATGTCGGCTAATGCCAATCAACATTGGTTAAACCTAGATATTTTTGAAATTTTTAAAAGTTTGACTAAATTTTTTTAACTTTTTGGAAATTATATTTTTTTATTATTTTGTAGAATCTTATTTCGTATTTATTTATTCACTTGTTTTTATATAATTTTATATAATTTTGTATAATTTGTAATAAAAATATTTTTTGGTGATTGAGTCTTAATTCTGTTGGAATTAGTCTTATTGTCAATATAGGAGGACATGAGTTTAAATGCGTTGAAACGTGCTTATCCTCGTATTTAAAGGTTGGGAATGAGTTATAAGTAGAATTAGACATTATATTAAAAAAAGTATTTTTTTAAATTTAAAAAAAAAGTATTTTTAAAACTATTATTAATTTAAATAAATTGATATAATTAATGACATGACCGAGTTTATGGACATTTTGTGTCGCATACCATTATTTGATCATATCATCATTAAGTAACATTGTTAATCAAGAGTATCAATTGTGTACCAAATAATACTTTGGCCGTTATTTAAAAAAAATTAAATATCTATAAAAAGAAGTCGGGAAAAAAAAGGAGAAAACGAAATCTCAGAAAATTTATTTCTGGATACAAAATCAAAATTTAATTTTGAGGGATGGAATTACATCAATAAGATTGAAGTTGATAGTATGAAATTGAAACATTCGTGATCTGTGAATGGTGGTTTTTTAAGGTGTTCCAGCGAGAATGAACTCCATTTCCCCTTCTCATCATATCTTGCGGTGGACGTTGGGCCTGGCTATGTCCATAATTAGGCCGAGACCTGTCCAGCCTGCATCCTCATTTGAAGAAAATGTTTGACCAAGCCTTCTCAGCATTTAATATATTGTTTTGCATTAACATATTTATTGCAGCAAGGATGGTGAGGCAGATGCAACAGGGGAGTCATAAGATGGCAATAATTTGGGTTGCACATGGCTCTGTATCTATAGAATATAGAAATAGATTTTATATGCACACTTCTTTTTTCGTTTTCATATAATAAATAAAGGGGATGGGTGGTGAAAGTGAATGGATTATATGGTAATCCGAAAGAGGAAAAAGATGAAAATTGCAGTCGCAGAAGTTGCGCTGCTGATGATCATCAATGGTACAGGCAGCAGCAGGGACTGATCATCAAAAGGCTTAAATTCCGGCTCAGACACACCTTAATTATTATATATAAAAATAAATAAATATGCCACTCTAACTGTACTTTAAAAAGTATATGCAACACTATAAGTTGTAAGATCTTCATGTCTCTGCTTTGTTTTTATTGCCTTCCACTTTTTCTTTCTGCGGTGTCAAGGGGATTCATTCGTTTGATGATGAGCATTGAGCTTTGAGAAACTAATATCTATATATATATATATATATACACATATATGTTATTTTTAGCAGTTCCGTACTTGCCTTTAATTGGTAGGGCCATATAGGTTCATCTTTCTTGCAGTCTATAACACCTAACACTGCCATAAAAAGATCACGCAAAACTGACCCCAAAACAACCAAATCCAAGGTAACTAATCCCCTTATAAAGTAACACTACTAATACATGCATACAGATGCATTAAGCATAAAAGTTTTCACTGCCTTGCCTGCGGCATGTTTCATCTCTTTCATCAATTTTCTTTTATTTGTATTAATAAGATTTCAGTGTCAGAACAAAAGCCATCCATCGGATCCATATATATGGCTCTGGGATTTCTTTAATTTCTTTTGCTTTCTTTCCACCCTCCTACTCCTCCTCTCTCTCTCTCTATATATATATGTATATATATATTTTGTGGCGTATAAGTTTACTCTTTCTTTCTCAAAAAATGAGAAAAAGAAACAACTAGTGTTTCTCGTTGCAGGAGACTCTCTTTTCCGGGTTTGTCGCTAAAATAGTCGAGCTCTTCATTATGAGTATTTGTTTCCTCTGTGTAGTCCCTTTCTTTGGCTTTTTTTTTTTAATTTTTGATTTGCCCTCATCTTTGTTTTGGCATTTTAAGTGTAGTTTTCGTTGGCTATTTTCGGGTGTCGGTTAGTGAGCATACTATTAAATCTGAAATGATTGTTTTGGCAATATGCATTGCTCCCATATAATTAATAAGCTTTATTCAGTTGCCGGTAGTGTTCTAGTCTACAGCTGTGGCTTTTGGCAGTGCCACAATTTGCACTTTGCTTAATGTTTCGTGTACTTTGAAATTGGAGCAATCAAGAAATTAACCAGGGGGTGTAGATAGAAGTACATCATTGCAACCAACCAAGCATTTCAGGTCAGTTATTTTCTCTCTTTGTTAGTCTTTACTTTTGTAATATTGTAATGGAGCACGCATTTACATGTTAAGAGTTGGAGACCTAACATCAACACTGAGAAAATTATGGTGTAAGAAAGTGAGTGTTGTTGATTCAAGTAAACATATATCTGGCAACTGGCCACTGGCAGCCCATATGTTTGCTTTGCATTTTCATTATCGGGAATCTTTGTTTCGCGCACAATATTGCAATTTGCATGAAAATGTTTGCTTCAGATTTAGACAATTGTTTGATGCTGCTGCTGCTGCATGTTAAGCATGCATGGATAGGGAAACATCGACTGTCGTACCCACTCTCCCACCCACTACATCATTCCTCCACATTCCTTCGGGGTCCCACAGTAGATGATCTCTCTCTCTCTCTTTGATCCATTGGATCCACCTTCAAAACAATGGATGCAATCATGCAATCCAAGACACATGAGTTCATCAGGACGAAGCCAGAACAAATTTATAGGGGACATATGAGTTCATCAGGGGCAAAGCCAGAACAAATTTATAGGGGAGCCAGAAAAAATTTTAATTTTTTATAGTCTATATCCTTATAATTTTTAAAGGATTAAATTGAATTTTTATAATTTTAGGGGGGGCCAAAGTGTAATTTTAATTTTTTATAGTCTATATCCACCCATGCCTCCCCCCACCGGATCCGCCTCTGGAGTTCATTAAGATGTTCATTTTCTCTTTCTTAGAAAACCCAAAATCATCATTCTTTTCTTTCTTTGGGTTACTCTAGCTAGGTTAGCTACTTCATCTTTGTTTAAAGATAAGAGGTATCAGTAATCCCGTAAGTAGTAGAAAAGGGAAAAAAGGAAAGAATAATAATGGTCCGCTTTACGTACAGTATGTGGGAATACAAATACTCAGAGACAAACCATTAAAACAAGCAAAAACTAAAGTTCTTGACTTTTGGTACTATTCTACTTTTAACGATTAACTGCATGCTGAGACTCTGTGAACTGCAGTTGCTTTCATTAATCCCTGCCGCCCGCTACCAATACAGTACTTCTACTCTTAACTCTTAGCTTTTTCTCTTGAGTTTCTTTCTTTCCCTTAAATCTTTGTTTTTATCTTAAATATATATTTAATTAGTACCTCCAGCTGATCAATTGCATTAGTGGCCTGGGCTGTGCTGTGAATATAAAGAGAAATAAACACACAAAATTAAATCAGTCTAGAGATCAACAATGATATAGCATTGATATACCTTTTCATAAGCAAAATTATTGGTTGATCAGTAGCTAGACATTTGTTTCAGTTATATTCGACTCTCTGAGTTCTGCACAAAAGTAATGGTTAGGGTTTCGACCCCAAGTCTATCTGTCCGGCTGCTATTTGACTGTTGACATTTCCTATAATTTATGATGGTAGTAATTCCAAAAATTAGGAAAATGGTGCGAAATAAGACTAAAAGACAAAGTGGAATGAGGTAGCCCAATATATCCTTCTACAGTCTGAAAGCATGTCGAAAATGGGCCCCGTCAGCCCATTTCTCATAAATATGTATTGTCATCGCAACTCTCCTTTGTCTCATGATTGGAGGAGGTTGATTACTTTTCTGTAATAGTTTGAAACCAATGTTTTAAAAGTAGTAGTTTAACAATAATTAAATAGATAATTAAAAATTATTAATTGGTTCAATCGGTTTAATTCTCAATTTACTTGGTCTTGTTTAAATTATTATATCAAATAGATTTTTAATTCAATCGATTTTATTAATTGATCTACTTCTAATAATATTGTGTGAAAGAGTTGCTTGGAGTATTAGATAACAGTAGAACCAATGTGTAGATACTTATTTTTTTATTACTAATGGTTTTGGAAACAATATTAATTTCTTAGTTGGAGAACTTGTTCTTATCAACATCATCCCCTATTGGAAAGGCTATGGAGCTAATTTTGGGGATGGCATTAATTCCATATTAGAATGGTTGTAAAGCTAATATTGAGAACGACAGTACAAGTTGGGAAGGTTTTAAAGCTAAACTTAAAAGAATACAGGCAGAATTTTTAGATTTACTCTCGTAGTAAAATGTCTTAGAGAGCATAACTTTAAGTTTAAATACGAGTTGAATATTGATAAGAAGACCTTTTTTTAGAACACAGGCAACGCATTTACACTTAAGTTTGTTAGTACTTTCCAGCATCACTTGTAACATGTTCTTATTAACTAACTTACCTCTCTCTCGCCTTCTATAAAACATTTCACTTCTTTTGTAACTCTCTTAGAAAGGCTACAAATAGTGGTTCAAAGGCTGGGAGGGTAAATTTAAGCATTTTATATTCTCTTTTCAATTTTCCCTTTTGCAATCATTATAATCACTAAAAACACTACAACTTTTACCATCCTTAGCCACTTATTGCCTTCACAACTACTACCTGCCACAACTCTTGTATTTTTAGAGTCTATTCCCATCTTCATTTCTATCATCTCTTCACAACATTTTGTTTTACAAATTTGTAATATCTATTCATCTTAATAAAACAATTCTTTACAAATACATATTAGTATTAAGTTTATCATGGGCTATTGTTTATTCTAAGACTTGAAAGTCACAATTTAGTTTAAACGGTGTAATGATATAACATTTTTTTTCTTGGACATGTTGTGTTTTTATCAATCCAAGTAACCAAAACTTTGCTACAAAATTACAATGAAACACTTTTATATGTTCACATCTTCATCCTATGTGTGATATGTTGTGCAGTACAATAAGTTACTTTCTTGAAAAAAAAAATATTTTTTCAATCTCGTACATAATACAATGATAAGCTTCAATTAAAGAGATATTTAATGGTTTGCTAAAGTACAAATTGTTTTCCCCTCAAAAATACTTTTCAACTAAGTCTTCAATATGAATAAAATGTGAAGATGTTCTCAATATAAACTTCCTTGGAGATCAAATCTCTTCAAATATGGAAACTTCGATCCCATGAAAAATATTCATAATGTCATTTTTTAACTTGATTTACCCACATTATGTCTTTAGTATAGGGTCACTAAAGATCCTTAAAGATATGCTATTGAAAGGTCCAACAAATTTGATCAAAAGATGCAAATCAAATACGGCAAGTTACATTGATTTGCTAGATGCACATTAAGTTACATCTAGAGTTGTATCACATAAAGAACACCTTATTTGAAAGGTGATTTTTAATCCATCATTTAAAAAGCCAAAATCAATGTAAATATAATTTTTAAATAAAATTACATACTTGTTTTTAGAATAAAAAGAATACCTTATTTAATCAAAAGAAAACAACATAAATTAAATTTCAAAGAGAATGTGATTAGATAAATGTAACCTATAGCATGTGTCAAGAATAATTCTATAGGTTCCAAAAGATTAAACTTTAGAAATGGATTTATTTCCCATGAAAATAGTCTTTTCTCTGTTAATGGAACTCTTTTGTAAAGAATTTCTTTATGGAATTAGAGGAGCATCTATAAAATATATTTTATTCATGAAAGAATGTAGATTAACTCACTTTCCAGACTATTCCTCTTGTTATCTTTTTTGGTATGCCACTTCTTTTCATAGAAGTAGAAAATTCTCCACTTACATTTGTGCTACTTAATGTGCTTTTTCCATTTTGTGTTTTGTTCGTGCTTATAATTTTTTCCCTTTATTACCCTATAATATCAAGAGGACATGTTATAATAATGCTTTCTTTACTTTCTTCCTTTTGTAAGTTTGCTTAGCCTTAAATATGTTATAACTTGCTTTTAATGCACCTAATTAAGGAGAAAGAGAGGTGAGAATGAATTACACTATAAATTGACCCCAAAATGATTAAAGGATTTGAGTTGATTTACCAGGTTGTTCATTTTCATTATGTGCTCATGGACACCTCTTGACCCTTGACCACTAACTTAATTTTATACCTTAATAGTTGAAGTTGTTATGAGCATACTTGCTAGTGCTTTATCATAAGTTTTTATAATCATGATTACGATTGAAAAGCTCCTAGATTACACAGAGGTTTTCTCTTATCATCCTTGGGCTTCTATGGTGTATCTATCCTTAAGCATAATCCAAGTCTAAGTAGTCCAATATAATGAGTATTTGTTCATTCCAATTAAATAAATTGGAATCAATCGAGTCGAGAATGCTAGGCATATAGTTTTATGGAGAAGCTAACTAATAGCTGTAACATACCGTGAACTATAAAAATAATTAAGTGATCATTAGTGTCGTAATATAACACATTATTAAGACTAAACTAATTAAGTGATCATTAGTGTCGTAATATAACACATTATTAAGACTAAACTTTGGGTTAAGGTAATGAAATGCTCTTGTTTCACTCTCAAATGTGACCATAATACCTCATAATGAGCAATCTATTACGTCATCATAACCAATCTTTGGGTTAAGGTAATGGCATGCTATTGATTCACTTTTCAAAGATTTAATTAAATTTTTTAATTTGAGATATTAATACTTTTAGTTATCACAATTCGATTTCATAATATTATCATACAAATAATAACTCTTTTTATTCTAATTTCATAGTCATTTACTTATAAAACTTGATTAAATTAAAATTTTAGTGAATGGTCAAACTTTAATTTTTATAAGTTTATAAAAAATAATTTCAAGATATAACATATTAAAATAATAATAATTTTTTATTAAATTCGTGAACCATAAAATATAATAGCTTTTATAAAATAAAATTTACACAACATACTTTTACGAATCAAATAATATATATCTTGAGCAATTTTAAGTTTGGAACTTGAGCTATGATTTATATGGTAGAAAGTCAATTATAAAATAGTAGAATTTAAGATAGAAACTTATTGGTTTTTTATTATTAAGAAAAAAGGCGATATTTTTTTTTCCTTTTACTCTCTTTGATGTTCGATTTTAAAAGATGAAAAACTTACTAACTCTTTGTTTTTCAATGGAGAGGAACCAAGGGCTTTTATTTCCTATTTTCATAATTACTCAAATTATCACAGAATATGTATGATTACTTCTTTAGTATATGAATTGTACAAATACATGACTCGTGTTAATTTGAAACATTAACATTGTAAGATTAAGCTTAATAACATTAAATATGCATGAATTTGGTGAATGTATCATTCATTGAATATAAAAGATATTTCACTTTAGTGAATATAGTTTAGATAAATAATTATGGTCACAAATATCATAAATTCCAGCAACCCAATCACAGTTACAAATACAACGGAGGGATAGCGTGACACGTTAAGATATTGAAAACTGACAGGAATGTTTCAATTGGGAGCTTAAAAGTGTGGCTTATTACTCTTGGTAGACAATACTTTCGATAATAGGTTAAGATGTGGTACTAATGAAGGTTTAGTAATTTCGATGTTTAGGAAATTTTTTAGCATTTGAGGAAGCTTCATGATTTTTTGTTTTTTATTTGCAAGCTGGTTTAGGTTAAAAGTAGAATAATAAAAGAATCAAGTTGTTTTGGTGGAACTAATTTGTTTTCGCTTGTGGAATTCATATAAATGGTTTAGCATTTAACCCATGAGGCGGCGGCCAGGCTGGGGTACAACAGTTGGGTAGAGGATGATCATTGATGAGCTAGTACTTGGTGTGTATATCTACTGTACTGGGTTTATGAATGTTAATTTGTTTTTTAATTTGCAGGGTTTGGGTTTGGAAACATTAAAGTTATCAGCATTAGTTGGCAGATAACATTAATTGTCTAGTTGGCAGATGACATTGTCTCAGAGCAGGTCGTAGGTGTTCCCCTCTCCACCCATCAAATATAATCTTCTTGGGTGTGCTATCCTTTTTAATTTCTCTGCCCAACTTTTCCGCATTTCCCATATTGTAACTTTGATATATTCTTCATCCATCATTTCGCCTAACCACAAGTTTCAACTTGCTATGTCCACCTCTATCTGTCACCCTCATCACAGTTTAGTTACGTCTTACTTACACTTGTTGAGCAATAAAGTATGAAGGTAAATGCCGCCTTGGCTAGTTTTCCCAATATTCTCACATCAATCGTCACAAAGATTTTCTGATCCTTCCTTCATTTAGACACCAAACTCCAATACCTGGTAGAGACTAGAATTAATGGTTATTTTTTTATTCTTCGACCACTATCACATAAGGAGCTTGATATGAAGCATAATGCTTGGTGATATGAATGCATTAGAGTTCATCTTTTGATTGTTCGTGTCCACAACTTTAACCTCTAGGAATTCATTATGTAGTTCTGATTGTTGCATAAATGGAAGGCAGAAATTTAATTTATTAGGAAATTACATTCTGGTTTCAATGAGACTTGAGGATTGAAGATTGAGATAACATTCAAAAATATGATGTGATAGCCAAGAAAAGTTTATGTAAACAGGCGGGGAAGCCATCTAACTTGACATTTAGATCAATCACGAAAGCTGGCTGTTCTTCCTTGTGGCTGTACGTGCATATACAGAAAGGGTGCATATGTTACAACTTATGCATTAGTTCTAAATATATCACCTAGATAAAATATGATTGTTAGATATTAGGAAGGGATTGGTATATAGATTAATTTGCAGTAAACTGTCATAGAAAGAGTTTAGTTTCTGTTCAGATCGATTGAGTTGAGAGAAATCAATTGAAAAGTATACTGTTTTATACAACCTATTGTTTGATTAAGTTTTCAGCATGATGTGCTTTATTTCTTATTATACATGACCAGGAAAAAAACTATCATTGATATAATTGTTTTACATAGGCAAAGCGGCTAGGAAATACTACGACCAAAATTTCAAGTTTTTTCCTGGTTAATCTGTATGTGCTTTCTTGAGTAAATAATCAAGAAGTAACAGTACAGTTCAAAAGAAAAAATCAGGAAGTAAAGGGTATGAAGAGACAGAGAGAAGACGAAGTAGCTTTAACTCCTTTTGCAATAGTTTATTGGTAGGAATGAATTCTTGGGTAATTAGCAAAAAAAATGCATACCTGCCTTTCAGTCTTCAATGGTATTGATGCATATGCTCCCCAACCAACCAAGCTTCTTCGAATGATTTTACAATGTCCTCATTTGCTTTCTTGCTATGCCTAGTTTTTCTTTTTTTCTTTTAGAAGAACACAATATATGATTGGACATTTAGACCCTGATGATGATTTGGCTTACTAGCTTAATATAGATATTAAGGACCCGGAAAGCATGAGCGACTAATACAAATGGTAAAATCAATTAAGATACTATAGGTTTGTCCTATGTTCCATAAGGCTTATGTGATCTTATAGGTTTTTAGGTGCAATACGTTTACAGCTAAAAATCAGCAAAATAAGGCTACAAACAGTTCGTCAACGGACCAAAGGAATAAAGTTAGAGCAGATGGACCATTAAGATTGTCAGACATTAAGGTGAGGAAATAAACTCTACTGATTAACTGTATTCATAATATTTGAAAAAGAAAAAGGAATCTGTAATGCTACAGCATGCAATGGTAAGTAGAGTGTTTGCTGAACTATAGACCAGTTATAGAAATCACCTTGGGATAATCTAACTTACTGAAATCTGAAGTTCAACAGAAGCATGTCATGACATGATAACAAACAAATTTCCTATACATAATTTTTTTTCTTGATTTATTTATGTGTTCTTGTTACTGTAAAATTACACTCTTCACTTGCACTAAAAAGGCACGACTTGTTACTTTTCAGTAACTCTTTTGTGATCAATAATCATGCTGGGTTTTCCAGTTATCTAAGACATGTTTTTGACAGAAAAGTGTTAAAGTTTAGAACCATACATGTACTATTAAAGGTTAGCCCTTTAATTGCCTCTGTTGTATTCTATATCTAATGAATAGATATGGTCAGAATTTTATCATTGATTTGTAATATTATGATGTATATATTATTATATACGCTATATATTGTTATTGAGAAAAAATTCATCAGGATAAAAGAAGATAGTTTTGAAATATATATATATATTTCTATATGAGATTACTAACAGCACGTACGCCCTTGTATAGGAATTCTTGTTGCAACCTGTAACTGAGATGGCGAAAACTACATATAAATAACCATGCCTGCAGTGCATTGAATCTCAAATTATGTTTGGTGATAACAATGTCTTGTCCACAGCTATTATAAGGTGCTTTTGAACAAATTAACTCTACAAGGAAAGAAAGTGAAGAGTCCCACGGCTCAAATTAAGCCTAGCTAGTTATGACACAGATTAAGTGAGTCCTTGCTAGGCTCCTAGCTAGCTAATGCAATACATGCAAAAGGCACTAAAAAACTTGAGCACTCCTTTTCATCAATGATTATTTATATTCCTTTTTCTTCTTCTTTTCACCCTAAATCATATAACTACATATATATATAATGTGAACATTCATCTTCCTCACCAGTGGAAGATAAACATGATATTAATTTCATTGTCTTGATTAGCTCAATAATATACAATTTGTCTCTGACTTAGGGAGCTACTTTATATCATAGTGACAAGAAAAAACACATTCAGATACACGAGAATGGCAAACCACAAAGTCAAATTCTGATAAATTTGATAGACGAAATACAACAATATTTAATCCATTCCACCATTACTTAGCGGAGAGGATCCATCACACGGAAATCAAATTGAAGATAGCCGAACAATTTTTGTTTAACATAATCAGGAAACAGGAAAGGTTTATGAAAACAATCCTCATAAGTAAAAATGGTGGAATTTGCTGGCAACAGCGGGATTTTCGTGGTAATCTGAATGCAAGCCAATGTGCGAGGAGGACATGAGAATTGAAGTAGGGTTTCTTCCTTCATGGGCATTTGAGGGGTTCGTCAAGTCTGAATTATGGTTCATCATTTTTGCATATGAGTTGGCAATGAGATTGGTGGTAGAATTTTCCGCTTGGGTATTTGAGTTGGACATAAAACTTGAACTAAACTTTTGCTCTTGCTCATTAGGGTCCGTCATGAAAATTATACTAGGGTTTTGTTCTTGGGTAATACCTGTTGAATCCTTGATGTTTGTCATCGCACAGTAACTGTAATGGATCCTCTCATTGTTCATGCCCCAATTTCCTGAAAAAACTGGAAAGTTTTCCGCTGTGTTTTCTTCCCTTGAGTCTGCAATGTTGTTTGAGTAATTAAACATGGATGATGATCTTGTGATGCCCAGGAATTTCTCAATGGTGCTTACAAAATCCATTTGATGTTCTATCGGGTCCGAGTCCGCAGTATTACGGTGGGGTTTTTCCGTCACAACCTTGAGACTATAGTTTGTTTCAGTAGAGGGGCCCGAATTTTCGCCAATTTCAAGAGGACTCGAGGACTGCAATTCTTCCAATTCATTAGGGTTGGACTCATCTGAACATTTATTTGTTTTTTCAAGATCTCTCATCCTCATTTTCTCTCTTGTTCTCTCCCTTGCTCTTGCTCTTGCCTTGTCCCTGGATTCTCTTGCAACAATATGATTGAATGAAACTTTACGTGATTTTCTTTCCTTTGTCACTCTAGCTGTAGTCGTACTTCTCATGGCTTCTCCACTTGCTATAACACCTTGCCGGTCTCCCATATTGTCTTGACACTCTTTGGCTGCCGACACTACTTCGCTTTCAGAGGTAGATGACACGCTCTTTCCTCCCTCACTGCATCTGTGCTTCAGTGCTGGGAGGTTTTCCGTGAGTTCCTTGATAGCAGCCTTGGATTTAGAGAAGAGCCATTCAATAGTTTTGCTTGCTTTGTCGAAGCCTAGCATGTCCTGAAGATCAAAAAACTTACGGGCAATTTGAAGTGACAATCTCATTCGCCGATCTCTTGGACCATGAGCTGTATAGATCTTGCTGTGCCTGTCTTTCTTTCCGGTTCTCTTTCGAGGAATCCCCTGCTTTGCACCGTTGCTACTGCTTCTCTTCCGGTTGGGCGGCACCTTTTTGGTTTCCTTTATTGGAGGAGCTGCATTAATCTCGGAATCCGGTGGTGCCGTGTTGCTACTGGACCCCAAGATTTGTTGCTGTGCTTGGGATAAAAGGTGACTCATAAGCAACCCATCATCATCGTCATCGTCAAAAAAAGGTGCAGGAAAGTTAAAAAAAGGAGGGGGGTGATCCTCCAGTGAAGAGTCTGCTGGGTGTTGATCAGCTGAAATAGAGTTTCCAGGCATGGCATGGATGGTCGAGGGACAAGGGTTGTAACTGTTGCTGGAAGGAAACATGGGTCTGCATACAGATCGTGTTCTTGAATCTAGGGGAAGCTGAAATATCACGCTAGTAGATGGTATTTATTGGAGACAAAAGTAGTTGTCCATCTTTTTTTTAAAAGGGGGAGGAGGAACTGAACTGGGGCAGCTTGAAAAAGAAAAGAAAGAGGGAACTACGGAAGTGAGTGGATACGAAGCACAGCACAGGTGGTGGGAGGCAGAGAAGCTATGAAAGCGAGGGGATATATTGATTAATTGAATGTGAAGAATAGCAATTAGCAAGCCCCAAGTTCCGGTGTTGTGACACTTCACGTGGGTGCTGGTAGTTGCTTGATGGGAACCCTTCCTATTTCTTTCTTATTCTCTTTCTTCTTTTTTAGATTAGATGAGAGAAAGAGTATCAGCAGAACTAACACCAGAGAGAGAGGCCACCTCTATTAAACCTAGCTAACTAGGGCTAAGGGTGAGAAGAAAAAAGCAAGCAAAGAACACAAGGACAATAATTCATTATAGCGCAGCTGAAGAAAGAGAAGCATATGTAGAGAGGGGGTAGAGTCTGCTTTTACAGCCCATGGATGGGTATTGCAATGGCCTTTCTTTGACTGGGTGACCAAATGTCGCTTTCCCGGTTTCATTTCCCTCTGACTACTGTCTATGCCTTCATTGTTCATTGGGATCCTTCCTTCATTTTCTTCCTCCTTAATCTTCCTACCTCCTAATTAATTATTTCCATATCAACTAACTCTATTCTATGGCCTCAATTGTTCATCCCCTTTCTTTCCTTCCTTCTTCCTTGGAACTCCTCTCACCTAATTCCTTTCGTTTTCTCCCCCATTCCTGTCTACGGTCACCAAATATTCTGAAATGTTAGATTTAAAAAAAAAAAAAAAAGGTTCTCAACTCAAAAGTTGGTATTAATGCATGGTAGAAATATTCATACACAATACAAGTTAATCCAATGTGTGTATGTATCTCTCAGGGGCTTTTTCTTTATTGTTCTTATTAATTAGTCCGTCACTCATGACAAACATTAATGAAAATTAAGTTTAACTAATTTCAAATATATATATCATCTAAAGATGTATGAATCATGAGTAACATATCTAGTCAATAGTCATAGTGGCAATTAAGTTCCTGCGCTCATTTTCTTGCAAACTATTTGCAGTTGCAGCCTTGGCTTTGCACATATGCAGCCTGTAGGTATGAGTGAGAAAAAGGAAAACTTGGTTATTTGATTTCCACCGAATAGTTATATAATATAAATGTCTGCATGGCTAGTTAGTAGTAGTAGAAGTAGTACAACCCTATATCCATATCCATAAAGAGAGTTTCTGAAAACCCTAGTGCACGTGGGCTGATAAATTTAAGCATATATTTCCATCGGAACAACATCATGATCTGCTAGTTGAAAGCCAGGTTTCCAGTGCACTTTCTCATATATGCTAAATAACTTATACCAATACTACATGAAGTTGTTTGCACAGTTAACCAAAAAAAAACAAATAGCTAGCTTCAACTCTCCCACTTTGCATCACATTCTAATTTCTTTGTTTTTCCTTTTTTTGGAGTCATTTTCATTAGAAGCAGAAGATTTCAGTAAATAAACAATAATCGAGGTTATTGCCATTTACTACGTAAAGTTTTGAAGTGGGGTGAACGTTGCCACTTGTCTGGATTGCGGGTGCTCTCAAATAATGGGACAGAGGTTGGTTACTCATAACAAGAGATAGGAAGGTAATTATCATTAAGTGTCAGGGAATAAACTACTTTGTCTTGAAAAGTTAAAAAAAGAAAAAAAAATCTCCAGTTATGGAGTTTGGATACTCCGTTTATTCATTTATGGTATAGACACAACATTGTTTTATAACTTTTCTATATATGTTCATAAAAGAAATGTTTTATTTACCAAAACAAATGTTTTATAAGTACCTCATCACGCTTGCTTTATATGATACCATATTTGGCAACCACACAATGAGTGAATATTTATTTTTTGGAATATATGTTTTAAAACCATGCCATGAAAAATGTGACTTATATTTACTTTTCACAATATAATCCACCTAAAATGAAAATGCTTATATGAGATTTTGCAAAAAATAAAATTTTAAAAATTATTATAAAATAAATTATGCATTATGAATATTATAATTGAGACACATATTATGTAAATTATTATAAATAAATTATGTTTTTTAAATTGTTACATGTACAGTTACAAGTATATGTTAGAGGAATTATAAGTATTAAGCTATTACAACATAAACTGTCCGTAGTATCAAAGTAAAAATAAATTATTACAACATAATCGAAATAAGAATTGGTACAATCTGATTAAAGCCAACACAAACTAGATTAACTAAACTCAAACCACACATAACCTTACATGATGAACTTAAGAGACCCATGCTTCTAATTAAAATAAGTTATATGTTATATTCATTAATTATTTAACAGATATAAATTAACTTTGCCATAAAATTTTCAAACCTTTTCAACAATTTAATTTAATGTTGTTTCTAGTAAAATATTTTTGTTAACAATTATTTATGAAATCAGTATTAAATTTAAGAAGCCATTCAAATTAAATATTTTTACCTCCCTCAATCACATCAAAGCAAGTTTGTTAACTATTAAATTACAATTAAAATTTTATTAATTATTTAATTAAATAAAATCATAGCAAAAATTTTAGATTGAAAATGCAAGTTAATTCTAACTACTTAATTTCGTCGAAAAAAGTTACACACATTGTTAGAACCGTAAAACTCTGATGTGAGCTTAAAACTGTAAACTAAAATCTGTCATGTCAAATTATTAAGAACAAAACTAGATGTAAAAGTGTAACTTGTAACAGCCCGATTTAGACCCTAGTTGGAACGGTGGTTTCGGGACCACAAATCCGAGTCAAAAAATATTTTAAAATTATTTTCTGTGTTTATTATGTGTGAATTTATATCTGTGAAATTTTCGTGTTTTAATTTTGTCGTTTGAGTGTCTGATTTAATAAAAGGGCTTAATCGTGTAAATTGAAAATTTGATAGTTTAAAGCATAAAGGCTGAAATGTTAATGGCTTTCTCAATTGAAGTATTCATGTGATAAATAAACCATAATTATGTGTAATGGCGGGTTGTATCCTTGTATTATGTGTTATGGTTATTTAATTATAAAGGATATAATAGTAATTAATTAAAATGTTATTATATATTATAATAAAACATAAACTAAAGCCATATGCATTATTTTTTCTCTTCACCGAAACAATAAATAAAAGAAAAAGAAATGGAGAAAGGTTCAGCCATTCTTCCAAGCTCGATTCAAGATCAAGAATCAAAGAAATCGGATCTAGATCGGGGAAAAACGAAAGTTATCGACTAGCCGTCCTGTTCCATTTTACATTGTCTGAGGTAAGTTTATAAGCAAATAGACGTACTTAAATTTTTATTAAATGCTAAATATATATGCTGAAAAGAAATAAATGAATTAATATTTGCTATGGCCAAATGTAAATAAGCTTGGTTAATATATTTCTAAAATTCGTTTCGACCGAACTACGATGTCCGAAAGCCTCGTATGAACTTAGGGAATAGTTAGGATACATATGTCATGACATAGGATTCCGATATATGTGTGTGAGTAAGACCATGGCATCGATATGTGATTCGATATACGTGTGCGAGTAAGACCCTGTCTGGGACAGAGGCATCGATTTGTGATTACACGTAAGACCATGTCTAGGAAGTTAGCATTGTACGATATATGTGTGATTATCCGAGTGTCCTACCTGATTCCGAACGATTCATCGGGCGTCAATATGTGGTGAACAAATAATTAAAAACTAGCTAAATGACCAGGTATGTACTAGTTTGTTGCTTACTGAAATAAGGTAAATGACTATTTTAATATTTGTTAATAAACATATGTGATATAAATGAAGAACATATATGTATGTGGCAAGTGCATGCGGCCTTGTGAATAAGAATTATGATTCTTGTTGAAATGATTCTTAAATATGTGTATACACGATCTTGTATATTCGGCCACATAATTAGTAAATGCATATGAATTTATATCTTAATTTATGAGCTCACGTATATGTATGCATATGTATTAGGTTTTATAATGACATCTTGGCTTTTGAACATTGAACATCAATTCGTTAATTTGATTATGTGAATATTCGGCCAAGGTAATAATTTTGTGTAAAGATTTATGGAATTTGTAAGTTTGAGATTAAATGCGATAATGATAATATAATTCGATTAGTTTAATGGAGCTGATATTTAATTGGTTGCTTATGGCTTACTAAGCTATGATAGCTTACTCTGTGTATTCATGTTTACTCTGTCTTATAAGTTTTGAATTCAAGTTACGAGCTCGGGAATTGTCAGAAAAGCTTATCACACAATCGACCGTCTTCGGTATTTTAATAGGCTAAATTTTTTTGGGAATCTATGGCATGTATAGGCTGGATTATGTTTTGAAATGTTGAGTTACAGTTATGTGTGTAATCTAAGCCATGCGAAAATGACTTAATTTTTATGCTTGAGTTCGGTTTTGGTTTAATTATGGTTTAGGTTCATTTTGGTTATTATGCTATGTGCCATGAATGATTATAACTTGTGATATGTGTTCGTTTGGGTATTGAGGGTGGTTGATGATTTTGGATGTGGTAAGAATGAAATAGTTAGGATGTATAATTGGTTTTGTAATTAGCTCAATTTGAAAATTATGTCCAATGGGTAAGTGCGTGATGTGCTTGGCTAAATAAATCGATTTTGAGTAATGTTATATTTGGTGAATGAATTTTTACTGTAATATATATATATATATATATATATATACATACTTGAGTGGGTATGAAATGAATGTAATGGCCATATATGTGTTTATATCTCACGCTGGAATGATAGATTAATTAGGTACAATTGATGGAAATAAATGAGGAGTAGGTTATATGATTGATTTTTTGAATACGCCTTGTGTGAGATACGATAATAAACGACAAAAATGTTAAATTTTATGATGGTAGAAAACCTGCCTTAATTGTGGTTCGACAAGTATGTATAATCAGGCCATTAAAGGTTTAATTACTTGATAAGGCTATACTTAATAAGACATTTTGATTAATGTATGTGGTTTTGTGTCACTATTAAAATGACATATTATTTGAAAATATTGGTTAAATATTTAAGTAGCATAATTAGTTGAATTGATGATATATTCAATTTATAATAAGTAGAATATTATATGTATTTGTGTTATACAAATGTCGCAGATAAGTGAACAAATGTCACGATGATATATATTATTTATGTGGAATAAAGTAATGAATATTTACATGTTTTAAAGTATGCGCATAAGATTAGTGTGATAGAAATATGTTTTGTATATAATTTATTTGAATGCCATAAATGTTTAAATGTACATATATGATTGATTGGCACGTGAAATGAAATATACTTGGTTATGGGTTAATATTCAAATTTTCATGATTTCTTTTAATATTGTTGGAATGTAAATTTATAAGTTATATGAATTATAGAAATAAAGTACGAAAGTTGGTTTTAAGCATTGGTTGTAAATTGATTATTTTTGTTGTGATTAGAAATTAGCACGACTTAGCTTATGATTATATTGCAAAGATTTGTACAAATTATATGTTTTCTTTTATGGCCGAATAGGAGAGGAACATCTTGGTTTTGTAAGTGAGATTTTGATTGATAAATAGCTTGTGAAATTGAAATCTTTTGTTTCGACAAAAGTGTTCAGAAATGGCCAGATTTAGTCAAATGAGATGTGCAGGAAATGGGGGAAAATTTTATAAGATAATTTTGCTAGTCGAATATAGTATAGGACGTATGACATTGAATGCACATGAATTATACTTGAATGACTCATACTTGAGATTAGTAAGGTGCATATGACTATTATCTCTTAAATATATTTATATATAAACTTGACTATTTGAAGTTGTTTCAGTCGACTATAATATGGTCACTATTCACTAGGTCTTAAATGTGCATGACTAATTTACGAAGTAAAGTTAATTGCTTTTTGTTAGGTGTCCGAATATTATTAAAGTTATGAGTACACGATTTGGGTAATACTTTGTTAAAGTAATTATGGTATGACTTTGAGACATGTTTATTGATTTGTAAATATGGTATATGTTTGAAAGGGCTTCAGTTGAACTTTGAAATGTGATTTGTATATTCAGTGTGATTAATAATTTAGGTTTAATATTTAATTTGCAACATGTTATACATATATTTTTGGATATGACCTATGTGATTATGTGAATGCATGAAAGCTGTGTTTTGTTCAGTGATGTCTCATAACCCTAATCTGGAGACGGATACGGGTTAAGGGTGTTACATAACTGAATCCATTGTTAAAGATTGGCTAAAAGGTTTTGATCTTCTAAGAAAATAATTTTTCTCTTTGTATAACTCTCTTATGGGGATGAAATGAAATACGACATAACCCTATTTCTTAGGAACCACTACTTCTTTAAATAATTGATTATTAAATCAATTTTGGGTATTTATAATTTGGCCCCTCATCAAATTATAAATATAACTTATGGTATCTACATATTATTTCCATGACATTTTAATACCTATGATAGCATACTTTATAATAGCATTATACATTATACATATGTGCCCATAATTAAGAATTTTAATCCAACATCTATTTCATTTTAAAATTGAATTAATTATTTATATATTTAAATTAGCTTACACACAATTCTAACTACTTAATTTCCTCAACTAGAAAAAGTTAAACAATCCTATTAGAAAATGTGATTGTTTATTAGAATATTTTTTTTCTTGTAAGTTATTTTAAATTGTAATGTAAAGATGTTTATTAATTATTAGAACTTTTTATCACGTATGTATAAGCGTGTATAAATCACAAATATAAAATATAAATATGTGTTTAAAAAAATATAATAAATAATAAAGTGTATGCTTGAAAGTGAAATTAATTAATAATAACACATGAAATATGTACTATATTAAAATTTTAAAAAATATATTAAATTCTTTATGAATTAATGTTAAGTTAACCCATGACACCAACTCAATCAAAAGTTTTATTAATAATATAGATAATAGGATTAACTAGGAAGAAAACAAATTTCCAGTGTAGATTAACACTAAAATTGCATTTAGATAAAAACATTTAAAAGTAATCATCAAAATCATATAAATAAGGATTACAAAAGAAAAAAAAAAAGTAAATGGTTATATAAGCTCTTAAACTATGATAAAAAATTCAATTAAATCCCACTGCGAAAAACATACTTAACTAAATCCTTAAACTCCCAAACTATAGTAATTAAACTTTTTGACCAATATTTTCTATCTTTGACCATTGCAGTACTAATGTGACTGTTAACGACGCTGATGTGGTGTTCCATGTCGCTCAGTTTCTAACACGAAAATGCCACGTCAGTAAAAAATATAAAAATACAAAAAAATAGAAATAAAAATAAATTTTAAAAATATTTATTTTTTACTTGAATTAACCTATGGTTGTCATGTTTATTTCAAACTTATTTTTTTTAAATTATTTTTTTAATTGATACACATTTTTAATTAGATATATTCACCTTTTTTTAATAAAAAAACATATAACTAATAAAATTAGAATTTATATACATTATTTTTTAAATATTATTTTTTTATACATCCTAAAATGTACCAATAGAATAAAAAGTAAATAAAAATGCATCATATTTTTAAAGAAATATATTTTTTAATATTTATATAATTAAGAAAATTATCTTGAATGAACCTAGACATATAGTTCCCTAGATTCATTTCTTAACTTTTAAATGGTTTTAATAATTTTTAATTTTTTGAAATTTTTGAATTTTATTTAATATTTTTTATAAATTATAATAATGTTTTGTTTTACAAATTTATAATTTTTTTTGAAAAATATCTTTTATAAATTTAAAAAAATTTAAGTTTGAAAGGAACTTGACAACTATTTGTCCATGTTTATTCCAGTAAAAAATATAAATATTTTTTAAAAATATTTGTTTTTATTTTTTTAAATATCTTTTTTAATTTTTATTGGCGTAGTAGTGACATGTCCGTAACTATCACTAACGTGGAGCCACCTAAATGTTGTTAATGGCTACATTAGTTCTGTAATGATCAAAGATGGAAAACATTGATCAAAGAGTTTAATTAATGTAATTTTAAAATTTGAAAATTTAATTGAGTATTTAAAAAAAAAAACTTAATTATTTTTTCACCAATGCTCAGCGGGCTTATATACCCTTTAGCCCAAAAAAAATAGTAAAAGAATGTAATATTAATAATAATGTGGGGAATTTAAAAACAATTTTGACCTTCAATAACATAACAAAATGTGAATTTTTATTAAATTTAAAAATTATTCTATTTTTAAAATTAACAAATTAAAATGTGCATGGATTATTCTATATATGTATTAGTTAACATATTTTGAGGGCTGAATTTAAAAAAAAAAACTTTTTTAATTAATTTTTAAAATAATTATATTCAAGCACTTAACAGTATTCAAGGACTGAATTGATTTACACGTTAACTTCATAAAGATATGAAATAGTTTGGTAAAAAAATGTTAACAATAATTTAATAATTCTGTTTTTAAACTATTTTAAAATTTTAACATGATTAAAAAAACTAAAACCATAGTTTTAAAAATATTTACAAATAATACTAAAAACAATAAAATAATATCTAAAAATTGCTAAAAATATAACTATTTTAAAAACAATATTTAGAATAAATATTATAAAAGCAGTTGAAACAGATTTTTTAACCTAAGTATTGTTTTAAAAAATATTTTTATATTGTTAAAAGGTTAGTATTTGATATATTAGCATGATTTTTTATCATATAAATATGTTAATTATCAAGATAAGAGGGACTCGTATACTTATGGATAACCATTCCAAGTAAATAAGAGGGAAGAGAGTTCTTATCATTACAACATGGATAAACAAAATTTTTTTGATACACTAAGGGATATCCCTATCCATAATTATCTAGGAGAAGGCGATATCCTAGATGCTATGGGGAATTTTTCGCACAGAAAGTTTTTTAATTGGAGAATTCTTCATTTTTGTCTTAGAAATAAGGTCGATATTGAGTCCTGGGTCGATACCAGTACCAAGAGTAACAAAAATATTAAGACTGTGGTTAAGAATTATCAAATAATTGATAAAATGGACCTTTTTTATTTCACAATTTATCAAGATCAAGAAAGCAACCCATCCAATAAAAAAGGAAGCCATTTTGATTGGATGGGACTGAATGAAGAAATACTAAATTATCTCATACGGAATCCAGAACTTTGGTTCTTCACAGAATTTGTGATGGTACACTTTTTTATTCACAACACAAACATTTAAAAATTTACTATGTGTCTTTTTTTAATATTTTATTATATTTAAAAAATTAAAAAAATATATTTATAAAGCAATAAAAAACAAAGTTTTACAATAAAAAAATCTGTAAATACATAAAAGAGTGACTAAATTTCCAAAAAAATGTCATTTAAAAAAAATTAGATTAGGCTATTTTTTTGAAAAATTATGAGATTAAGCCGAAATAACAAAAACACTTCTAATTAGAAACGTTTTCAACGGATTTGCAAGAAAACGCTTTTCAAAGTATTGATAGAAAAACGCTTCCAACTGGAAGCACTTTCTACCCTCAATATCTTTTATTTTTTTTTAAATTATTGGTGTCTCCTCAAAACAGGTATTTATATAGAACCTAAGTTTTATTTCCCTTATTTTCTTAAGCGATATGAGATATGGGTCTATATAGACTCATAATCTATTTGCAGTTTGTCCCTATGAGATTGTTTACTTTCTTAATTAACAACATAAAATTAAAGGCTACACTTAATTTTTAAAAATTAAAGATAAAATTTTGTACAACATTAAACTCTAATAGAATATATTTTGTCATCTTTAAATGTTATCCTTTTGTTTAAGATTGTTCAAATTATAATTTGAGGTTGGTCATTTGACAACTAATTATTATCTTTAAATTTTTTTTGGGATAATTCAAGTAAATAATTAATGTTATTTATTTTATATTTTTTATTTTCTTTCAATTTTTTTATCATGAAAATTTTATATATTCCTACCGTATTTGTGTTATTTTTTGTTTTATAATCATGTATTAATTTATATTTAAAAATATTATTTACACTTGCAAACTTTTTATTTTTTTAAATAAGAAAAAATAAAAATATTCTCATAATAATTTTTTTGTAAATATGTAAAATTATTTTAAGTAATTTTCTTGATTCATTTAGTCTCAAGTACTCGACACTAAATTTACATTATTCTTTTATTTTACTTTTTTATAGAAAGAGAGGTAGAGTTTGTTCATGTTTGAATCTAAAATTATGTGTTAATAGAAGACTAAATAACAATACAAATTCTTTGTCACCGAATTATTTATTAACTAGTGTACTTTTTACTTCTAGAAATATAGAAAAATGAATAAACATATCGGGTTAATATAATAATGTCGAAACCATTTTTTAAAGAAGTGTTGAGAAACGTGGTCGACTTTAAAAAACGAAAATGTGGGAGTCGCCACCAACCTTTTTAGGTGTGATTGGGTCACTTTATAAAACATTTTGGTCTACGAAGAATCGAGAAAACAGGTTCGGGAATCGGTTACGCATGGGGAAGGATTAGCATCCCCGCAACGCCCAAAATTGGTACCAAATTGAGTAGTTTTCTGTCTTAAGTAAAAAATTTGGAAAGATTTAAAAAATAGGATCCCTTTTTTTAAACTGGGACAATTTATATTAAAAAATCGAGATTCCTTTGCTCCGAAAGAATTTGAACATCACATCCAGCACGATTGGACACGAGGTTCTTAAACTTTCCGAAACTAAAGTTGTCTCGCGAGTTGCAAAATTTATTTAGAAGGGTATTTTAGGTATTTAGACAAACGGGAAATCACAACCCAGCACGTTAGGGCACTATTTCCCGAATCCCTAAACACAAAAATATTGCCTCGTTTTGAAACATTTTGGATTGAATGAAATATATTTTAAGAACAATGATGCAATTAATAAAATATTAAAATATAATATCAGAATATTAAAATGCTGATTAGCAATAATAGAGAGAACGTATTTTAAAAGGTATGTACGTGGCATTTGAAAATATATATATATATATAGAATATGTAAAAAGATATAATATTATATACGACATACATATATTAGAAATGATGATATAGAAGAGTATAAGAATAATAGGATACCAAAATATATATAGTTAAGAAATACATACATGAGATTATAAACTATATGAATAAAAAATATATATACATGATATATATAGAAAATATAATATTAAAATATATATACGTAATATGTATAGAATACAAATAAATATACGTGGTATAAAAATATAATCATAATAGTATTAAAATATATACTTAATACAGCATGTATAAAAAGGGAGTATAACTATAATATTAAAATATATATACATAAATACAATGTGTACGTAATATAATTAAGAATAATATATACAACATATAGATTAGAAATGATAATGGCACCAAAAATACTTATTAATAATACTAGGTAAATATGCACATAATGTAATGTTAACATATAAAAAGATAATAAATGATATACAAATATGCTGACAAAACAATAATATCAAAACCATAATATATATATATATATATATATATGAGATAATAAAAATATGTGAATAAAGTGTATCCATATAAAATATGTACATAATATAAAAATATATAAAAATATGTATATATACGTAGCATATAAACACATATACATAATAGTATTAAAAAAATATATACATAATATATAAAACACACAACATTAAGAAAAATAATATGCATAATGTAATATTAATATTTATATATATATTAAAAGAATATATATAGGCCATAAGAATATATTAACAAAAATAATAATATTAAAAACTATTAGTAGTACTATATAATGTAAATAAGTATAAGTAAAAATAATAATGAAATGCTAATAAATAATAAATATAATAATAATAGTAATAAAATATAAATAACACTAAGATTAAAATAAAATGATAAAAAGGCACTAAATTGAATTACAAATGGAATTTTGGGGTGGATTCGAGATAAAAAGCAAAAGGGGAGGGCTTATTCGAACGCGCGTGAAATGTAGGGGGACCGAAAGAGTAATTTTTCCGTGTCTTTAAAATGCAGCGCATCAGGGGGGATTAAATCGAAAAGCACGAGAAATTATGAGACTCAATTGCAAATAATATGAAACTTGATTGTGAGATAGTGAAAATGCGAAAGGGCTAAGTGCGCAATTAGCCCTTCCGTTAAAAACACGCGGACCCTAGGCCGGACGGGTCGGGTCGGGTTGGCTATAAAAGGGCATTTTTTCAAAAAAAAAACATTCATTTGAGCTGCTGGAGAAAAAAGAATGAGAGAGAGGGGAGAGGGGAGCGATTTCCGGCCAAGGGCCGATCACCAGACCGGTCGTCCGTCCGCCGTCCCCAGCTCCGGCCACCGTTCACGGTGGCCGGAAAAGGTAAAAAAATTTATTTTATTTCTTTTATATATATTTTTTAAAATATACATCTGTGTTTATGTATGCATGTGGGTAAAATAAAAATAAAAAACGATTCGAAAAATAAAGAATCACCTTAGGGGTTTTCGGCCACTATTTTGGGTGTTCTTTGTCTGATAATACTCGTGTGTGCTTGGTAGTGCTAGGATCCCTTGTTTTGTTAATGTTTTGAAATCTGAAATTCTTATTGATTGCAAAAAAAGGATCTGAATCCCTTTACAATGGTTTCAATCGGCTTTTATAGCCTAAAATTTTTACAAGTTGTTTTTACTTTTTTGCTTTCTGTCTCTTCTTATTTATTGTTTATAGGGCTTATGGGCGGTGGCCACTCGAGGTCGGCGGCAGAGATGTGACAGAGGCGGTGAGCAGAGTGTTCAGAGGCAAGTGGGTAGCCACTTCGGGTCTGCTTTGAGTTTAGGGTTAGGGATTAGGCTTGGGTAGATTTGGGTTTCAAATCGGGTTAGGTCTATTGGGTTTTGGGCTGGTAGTGGGTCTGTTTTGTCTAGGGTTTTTGTATTAGGTTGGATGGGGTATTGGGTCAATGGTGGGTTTTTGATGTAATGGGTTAGGGTAGTTTATTTAGATGGGTTAGTTGTTGGGTAGGTTTAGTGATTAGGTTATTAGGATTTGGGTTTAAATGGGTTTTAAATTGTTTGGGTTTAATTTTGGGGTTGGTTTAATGCCCGGGCCAAAATTAGCATGTACAGCTGCCCCTCTTTGCTCGTTGTCGTGTAACAAGAACAGAGCAAAGACTTTAAGAAAGGCCAATTTTGCCCGGTCTTGCCTATTTTTGACTTTTTTGGTGCTCTTTCTTGTTCATGTAGTCTCTTTCCAGTCCACCGTCCCTTGTAGCTTTGGTTTGATCCACTGCAACTTCAGAGATATGTCTTGTAGCTTCAATCTGCTCGCATCTTCAAAGGTATAATAATTCAGAGAGATGAGATTTGGAACTTCAATCTTCCCTACTGGGACAACATAAGGATTGTCAAATCTGCTTTTTTGATCTACTCTCTGCCAGTACAGAGAGATAAGATCTGCTTCTTCGATCTGGTTCCTACCAGTACAGAGATTGCCAAATCTGCTTTTCCTCGATCTGCTCTCTGCCAGTACAGAGAGATAAGATCTGCTTCTTCGATCTGGTTCCTGCCAGTACAGAGATTGCCAAATCTTTTTTCTTCGATCTGTTCTCTGCTAGTACAGAGATTGCCAAATCTGTTTTCTTCGATCTGCTCTCTGCCAGTACAGAGAGATAAGATCTGCTTCTTCGATCTGGTTCCTGCCAGTATAGAGATTGCCAGATCTGCTTTCTTCGATCTGCTATCTGCCAGTACAGAGAAATAAGATCTGCTTCTTCGACCTGGTTCCTGCCAGTACAGAGATTACCAAATCTATTTTCTTCGATCTGCTCTCTGCCAATACAGAGAGATAAGATCTACTTCTTCGATCTGGTTCCTGCCAGTATAGAGATTGCCAAATCTGTTTTCTTTGATCTGCTCTCTGCCAATACAGAGAGATAAGATCTATTAAAAATTGATCTGTTACCCTACCGCTTAAGGGGTTAAGATTTGCTGAAATTTGATCTGCTCCGCTCCTGTTCAGCAAATATAAGATCTGTTGTATTTGCTTGTTACCCTACTACTTAGGGGATTAAGGCGAGTGGCCGAAATCTGCTTCATTATCGATACATGGAGGTAAGATTTGCCAAAATTCGATCTGTTACCCTACTACTTAGGGGTTTAAGATCTGTTGAAATTTGTGGTTTCAATCACTCTTGCTACATTGTCCATTGGGGAATCCATCTGTAGAATTGATTTCCTGATATTTATGCTTATGCAAAGGATTAGGATGCCATGATCAAAATGAGTCAAATGCTTCCTAATTGAACATATTATGATGCAAAAATGTTGTGAGAATGGTCCCTATTTCAGCTGTCATCACTCATTCATCAAAGTTTCACCCGAAGTGTCATTCATACTCTGCTCGTATGCCTTGAATCAATTTGGTTCTGTTACGACTTGCTAGAAAATGATCTTCTTTTAGAATCGAATCGTTTGAATTACCTAATCATCATTTGGACTGAAGAGGAAATTTTCCTTGAGTGTCTCCAACCCTTACACATAGGGGTTCTTTAAACAATTGTTCTGTTTTAGTTTCTTGCATTATCAGGAGATTTCCAGAGTAATATGCAAAACTTCGTTTGTAAAGATATTTTAGTTCATCAATCATTATTTCAATGTAACACTCTTTATGAATAATGGAGGACAAAAATCTTAAGGATAGTTAGATTTGAATAAATCATCAAAAATACAAAGTGGGTTAATTTGGCAACATATCTTTGAGAAGAATTCAAAGATAGTAGACAGGACATCAATCAGATGCCCTAGATATCACAGCTTGAGCTTCTATATACAAACTCCGTGAAGATTACTTTGGGTTTAACATGTGTTTAAAAGATCCAAAGTACTTTGTTGATGCCCCGGTATGTAACGTACTCCACTTCTTGTCGAGCGAGATACGTACCTTTTAAAATTTGAGCCGCCCTTTCGGGTTTTCAACTCAAAACCCCTTTAGTCTCAAGGCGCCCTTTGCGGGTTTTCACCTTGGCTTCTCCACCTTTTTTTTAAAATAGAAGTCTCAAAGCGCCATTTGCAGGTTTTCACATTGGCTTCCCTTCTCTTTTAGACAAAGTATTTCTTGACTGAGTCCGAATTCACGGGATTGGATAAACTCTTCCCGTCTATTTCTGTCAAAATCAGCGCACCACCAGAAAAAGCCTTCTTCACAACATACGGCCCGTCTCAATTTGGCATCCATTTTCCTCTAAAGTCCTTCTGTATGGGAATGATCTTTTTCAATACAAGGTCCCCCTCGTAAAATTCTCTTGGACGAACTTTTTTATCTTAAGCTCGCATTATTCGCTTTTGATATATCTGACCATGACGAATTGCCCTTAGCCTTTTCTCTTTAATCAAGTTCAGTTGATCATATCGCGATTGAATCCATTCTGCTTTATCCAACTTTATCTCTGACAAAATTCGAAGGGAAGGTATTTCCACTTCAATGGGTAACACTGCCTCCATCCCATAAACCAACGAGAATGGAGTTGCCCCAGTAGAGGTTCTAACCGACGTTCGATAGGCGAAGAGTGTAAATGGTAGTTTCTCGTGCCAATCTCTGTAAGTCTCGGTCATTTTCCCAACTATCTTCTTAATATTTTTGTTGGCCGCTTCCACTGCCCCGTTCATTTTCGGGCAATAATGAGATGAATTATGATGTTTGATCTTGAACTGACTGCAGACTTCTACTATCATACTGTTATTCAAGTTCAGTACATTGTCCGATATGATTCTCTCACGCATTCCATACCGACAGATGATTTCTTTCTTCAAAAATCGACTCACTGCTGACTTGGTAACATTAGCATAAGAAGTAGCCTCTACCCATTTTGTGAAGTAATTAATGACCATAAAGATGAAACGATGCCCGTTCGAAGCTTTTGGTGAAATAGGACCAATGACATCCATACCCCACATGGAAAAGGGCCATGGAGAAGTCATAACATGCAGAGGTGAAGGCGGTACATGAATCTTATCCCCATAGATCTGGCATTTATGACATTTTTTGGCATAGCTGATACAATCTCCTTCCATAGTACACCAATAGTATCCAAATCTCATAATTTGTCTTGCCATTGTGAAGCCATTAGCATGTGTCCCACAAACACCTTCATGCACCTCTTCCAAGATTTTCCTAGCTTCTGCAGCATTGACACATCTCAAAAGCACTTGATCTTTCCTTCTTTTATACATGATATCCCCATCCAATACATAGTCGCAAGCTAACCTTCTCAAAGTTCTTTTGTCATTCTCTGTTGCCTGTTCAGGGTATTCACGATTCTTCACATATCGTAATATATCCTGATACCAAGGGTGGTCATCCATTTCTTCGCCTTCGATGTTACAACAATGAGCCGGAGCTTCGAAAATACTCATTTGAATAGACTTCATATCCTCCTCTCTGCTTACTTTAATCATGGATGCCAAGGTTACCAAAGCATCTGCCATCTGGTTTTCATCTCGTGGGAGATAATTGAAAGTAATGTCGTCGAACTCCTCAAGTAGCCCTAAAACTACTTTTCGATAGTTAATCAATTTGGGGTCCCTTGTCTCCCATTCTCCCTTAAGCTGGTAAATTACCAACACGGAGTCTCCGTACACTTCCAATGTTCTAACTTTCCACTCTATGGCAGCTCGAATCCCTATGATGCATGCTTCATACTCCGCAATGTTGTTGGTATAGTCAAAGTCTAATTTACATGTGAATGGATAATGATCTCCATCTGGGGATATTAAGATCGCCCCGATTCCATTTCCTACTGCATTGGATGCTCCGTCAAAGTTCAACTTCCAAGGACATTTCTCAGCAGTTGCCACGTACATCAACTCCTCGTTAGGAAAATTAAAGCTCAGTGGTGCGTACTCTTCCAGAGCCCTGCTAGCCAGAAATTCTGCTATTGCACTTCCTTTTATGGCTTTTTGACTCACATATACTATATCAAACTCAGAAAGCAGTATCTGCCACCTTGCCATTCTTCCATTTAGGGCTGCTGACTTCATCATGTACTTTAATGGATCCATTTTCAAAATTAGCCAAGTTGTATGATACAGCATATATTGCCTCAACCTTCGGGTCGTCCAAATCAAGGCACAACACAATTTCTCAATTAGCGAATATCTCATTTCACACTCAGTGAATTTCTTACTGAGGTAATATATCACCTTCTCTTTCCTTCCTGACTCATCATGTTGACCTAGCACACATCCCATAGAGTTACTGAACACCGATAAGTACAATATCAATGGTTTGTCTGGACTAGGCGGAGATAGTACTGGAGCATTTGATAAGTATTGCTTGACTTTATTAAAGGCATTCTGGCATTCTTCATCCCAGATACCCTGGTTGTGCTTTCTAAGAAGGCGAAATATGGGATCACATTTCTCCGTTAATTGCGAAATAAACCGAGCAATATAATTCAACCTTCCAAGAAAACCTCGAACTTCTTTCTGAGTATGCAGTGGAGGCAGCTTTTGTATGGCTCTGACTTTGTCTAAGTCAACTTCTATTCCCTTTTCACTGACTACAAAGCCTAATAATTTTCCCGACCTAACTCCAAAGGTGCATTTCACCGGATTGAGCTTTAACTGAAACTTCTTCAATCTCAGGAACAATTTTCTCAAGGCTTCAATGTGTTTCTTTTCAGTTCAGGATTTGGCAATCATGTCATCCACGTACACCTCAATTTTCTTGTGCATCATATCATGGAATAAAGTCACCATAGCCCTTTGGTATGTTGCACCTGCATTCTTTATCCCGAATGGTATCACCTTGTAACAAAAGGTGCCCCACAATGTTATGAAAGTGGTTTTATCCATGTCTTCAGGATGCATCTTTATTTGATTGTACTCCGAGAAGCCATTCATAAAGGAAAAAAAAGAGTAACCTGCTGTTTTATCCACTAAAGTGTCAATATGTGGTAAGGGGAAGTTGTCCTTTGGGCTAGCTTTGTTCAAATCTCTATAATCGACACATATTCGTACCTTCCCATCCTTCTTAGGGACAGGTACAATGTTAGCTACCCATTCTGAGTACTTGACCTCTTGCAGGAATCTAGCGTCAAACTGCTTCTTGACTTTCTTTTTTATCTTCAGTACGATGTCGGGCCACATCCTTCGTAATTTTTGTTGGACCGGCTTGTAATCTTATTTTATAAGAAGGTGATGTACCGCGATATCAGTATTCAGCCTCGGCATGTCCTGATATGACCATACAAAGACATCTTTAAATTCACTCAGTAGCTCGACAAGATTTTGCCTCGTTTCGTTAGTAATGTGTGTCCCTATTTTCACTTCTTTCCCTTCCTCCAAGGTTATGTTTTCTATTGCCTCTTTCTCATGGGGTAGAATTTACTTCTCCTCTTGTTTCACCATTCTCAACAGATCTGAAGATATATCACAATCCCTGTCATCTTCAAAATCTTAAAGTTCCTCTGAACACATGTCTTGCTCAAAAGAGAGTCTAGGATTTATAGTATCGTTGCTCATGTCATTGATATCTAGGGACCTGCGGGGTATGAAAGAATGTACAAAGAATGAATGAATTATAGAATGATTGTTTACATGTTATGAATGAATTAAAAATTTTGAATGGAACTAGAAGGTTAAAAGAATATTTATCGATGAAAGAAGATTGACTCGATTTGACAAAAGTGTACTTTATTGAAACCAAATATTCGAACATAAGCCTATTTCACAAACGAAATCTTATTACTCCTAGGCTTTAGAGCAACAAGAGTGTTCTAAAAAATTACTCTGTAAAATTCCTAAAAGTTACAGGAAGTTCTTCAGCAGTCCAATTGTTTAAAGAGCTTCCCGGTTCGTAAGGACGAATGTCCTCCAAACCCTTTTGTTCAGTTTCTCCATCATGTATGGTGTTGATGTGATAGCTTCCCTTCTCGAGCAACCCCACCTCGGGGCTAATTATCCCTCCTGATACAAAAGTCTGGGATATGTGAGGGAATGTCATCGATTCCCACTCAACTTCTTTTTCGCTCAAACGCGTACTTCTCCTTTCTTGACATCTCTCTATCTCCTTATTTTTCTGTTTGTTATCTGGCCTAAAACCTAGGCCAAAACGATCTCTTTTCTTACTTAACTCAGGGGCTCAGATTCTACCTTGGAAATATCTGACCAACCCTTTTCCTGGCAGAGCTCCTTTTCCCACTGTCATCCGCAAGCCCATTCTTGTGGTTTTATATATCTTGGACGATGGCACCTCATTTCCTTCCAAGACGAAAGTTGCATTGACAAATTCCAAGGAGCGAAAAGAACATTTAATGACTCTTCATCTGCCACCACATAGGATGTGTCACTTGTAACTGATGCTATGATGTCTTCTTTCACATTTATGGTTACCAGTCGTCCATCTGCCACTAAATTCAACTTTTAATGCAAAGATAAGGGCACCGCTCCTGCCGAATGTATCCAAGGCCTCCCCAACAAGCAATTATAAGAGGGCTTGATGTCCATCACTAGAAAATCCACCTCATATGTGTTTGGCCCAATTATTAAGGGAATGTCAATCCTTCCCAACACATTTCTCTCTGTACTATCGAATGCTCTCACTATATTGTGACATGTTTTCATGTGAGAACTATCCATTGGCAACCTGTTTAATATGGATAATGGTAGGACATTCAAGGCTGACCCATTATCGATAAGCACACTTGGCAGTGTATATCCTTTGAAACGAGTAGTGATGTGCAAAGCCTTAGTCGATCCTATACCACCAGGTGGGATTTCATCATCATTAAAATAGATGAAATTGTCGACGCTTATGTTACTAACAAGACGATCCAGCTTATTGACGGATATGTCCTTAGTGACATAGGTTTCATTAAGCACTTTCATCAATGCCTCGCGATGTACTTCTGAACTCAGGAGCAATGCTAACACTGATATGCGGGCTGGTTGTTTGCGTAACTGCTCAACCACGCTATACTCACTGTGTTTCAGGAATTTCAGAAACTCTTTAACCTCTTCCTCCTTCACTGGTTCATTAATAAGTGCTGCAGCCCCTTTCTCTTTCTCGAAGTCTAAGGCTTTTGCTTTCATGGGCTCGACCCTGATGCCTCCCGTGTCATAACGCTTCCCACTACGCATGTAGGAACCTTCTGCTTGGGTTTCTTTGGAAGCATTAGCTATTTCTTCTCCTTCCGGCATCATTACATTGCAGTCATAATTCCAGGGTACCCTTTTATTATTCGTATAAGGAAAAGAAACGGGTTTGCGAATAATGACTTTCGGTATTACTGGTGTCCCAACTTCATTATTCTTTGGTAGAAAAATAATGATCCTTGGCCGGTTGGTTCCTTGATTCGTTAATTCTCCTTCCGATGCGCATATGTGTCCCTCATCTGAGCCATCTTCATAAAATTCTAGCTCCTTATTATCCATGAGGCTTTGTACCAAAGCCCTAAACTCGACATATTCTTAAATCTCGTACCCCTCCTCTTGATGGAATTTACAGTAGTCCCTCGCTTTTTCACTTCCTTCTTCAGAGATCAGCATTCCTCTCTTCGTCATTTCTTCCCAAATTACTTTTAACGGCATTCTCACCTCAGCAATGTCCTCTTTGATTCTTCTCATGCCAGTTTCTTTGATTGCATTTACCCCTTGATCACCATGATTTGGCAACGGGTTGTCTGTACTAGGGGTATCGTCAAATTTCACGATCCACATCTTGATGAGTCTTTCTACTGCTTTTTTAAAGCCTATGCAATTTTCGATTGAATGCCCCTGTATTCCTCCATGGTGTTCACATTTGGCATTCGCATCGTACCACTTGGGATATGGGGGTTGCAGTGGTTTCAGGTGAAAGGGAGCTATCCGTGTGCATTAAATAAACTCTGATAAAGTTCCCTATAAGTCACCGGAATGGGTGTGAACTGGATCTTCTCAGAGCTCTGTCTTGTACCATATTCATGCTTTTGGGAACCCTGTTGCCCAACCGTAGCTGCTCTTGGCTGGCTAACCATAATCGCCTTCGAGTTATAACTACTCGCATTGTTCACCTCATTATCCTTCCTTCTTGGGGCTGATCTTTTAGTAATTTCCCCTTCTATCTTACCACCTCTTATGGCGTTTTCAATCATTTCCCCCGCTATAACTATGTCAGCAAAGCTCTTAGTGGTACTTCCAATTATGTGAGTAAGGAATGGGGCTTTCAAGGTATTAATGAATAACATGGTAATTTCATTTTCTAAGAGCGGTGGTTGAACTTGCATGGCAACCTCCCTCCATCTCTGTGCATATTGTCTGAAGCTTTCATTAGGCTTCTTTTCCATGTTCTGTAGAGTGATTCAATCGGGTGTCAAGTTAGTCACATGACTATATTGCTGCATGAAGGCCTGCGCTAAATCTCTCCAGGAACCAATTCTATCGCGACTTAATTGATTGTACCACCTAGCCGCGACCCCAACTAAACTACCCTGGAAATAATGAATCAAAAGTTGATCATTGTTTACATAACAGGTCATCCGCCTACAAAATATGGTGAGGTGGGCTTCAGGACAACTGGTCCCATTGTATTTTTCAAACTCTGGCATTTTAAACTTGTGAGGAATGACTAAATCTGGGACCAAGCTAAAATCTTTGGCATTCATTCCATGATGACTATCAGCACCTTCCAAAGCTTTGAACTTCTCCTCCAACCATCTGCAATGCTCCTCTAATTGTCTCGAGAATTCAATTCTCGCCATCTTTTTTTGGCCAGGTCTAGATCAGGGGTGAGTGAATCGTTAGGGTTATCTACCGGGTTAGACCCCGAGCCATCTTGTAAGTTCATAGGTACTCCAATATCGATTTGCCCCTGTTAAGGCCTAATAGTAACAGACGGCCTTCGCAGAGGTGCCTCAGTTTGTGTTTGCGTACGGGGTGGGGTAAAACGCGGAGGATAATCCTCACTATCCTCTCCAGTGGCAGCCATAAGGGCCTTTCCTTTATCCATTGCCCCTTTTAGAAGTTGAGCCATTTCAGCCACCATATTTCTTTGGGCTTCCATCATTTGCTCTCGCATATCATGTTGTATTTTTGCCAACTGCTCTTGCAACTGGTCTTGTATGTCCTTTTGGAGTTGTTCAAACCTCTGATCCATATTCTTCATTTTGGCGCGTGTACGGTAAGGGTGTGTAGTTTCCAGATTCTTTTCTTAACTGTAATAACTTCCACTAATTAGGGTCTTTCTATGGGTTCAAATGCATGTGATGTGATGCAAATTCATGAATGCAAAAGATATCGATTCTGATTCAGTTTCTTTTTAGAAAACGTTATTTAAGGAACAAAAATTCTTACACAAAATGGATTACAGATACGCTTTGGCCCTTAGGCCTAGAGTTTTAACCTTCTTAAACAACGGGAACAAAAGTCTTACACAAAAGGAATTATAGATATGCTTTCGCCCTTAGGCCTAGAGTCTTAACCTTCTTGAGCAACGTAGCCAACTCTTGACCTCTGTCCGATTTTAGCTCGTACTTTATACTTAATATACCAGCCTGCACCGCCAAGTCTTGAAGGTGATCAGCAACTTCTCGAATCTGGACTATGGCTTCTCCCATGAGGTAATCCCTATCTCTGACTTGATTTTGAGAATAGTGAAGCCCTCCCTTCCAATGTCCTTCTCTTGCCTCAAGCTGCTCAATCTGGAGTCCGCAGTTCTGCAATGTTGCTTCTAACCCTTCAATCTTGTGCTTCATTTCCTCGATCTTATTTTGACTGGCTTTTAACTCGACCACAGAGTTACGACTCCGGTGAAGATGAAGGGACCGTCCGAGTTCAGTCACTTTAGCTTTTAATCCTTGATTCTCATTCTGATACTCTGCCAAGCTCCTTTCTAGGGCTTGATTCTGTACCCGTATTTCTTGAAATTTCTTCTCCCAATGATCGGTTTTGGCTCTTCCCTCTCGAACCTCTTGTTGCCATTGTTCTGAAGTCTTCCCCAATCCAGCTCTCTTCATCGACAGTTGCATCTTTTTATATCGTGTCTTTAAGTCATCTCGATCCTCCTTCACTTTCCTTTTTTCTTTCCTTACTTTCTCGACCTTAATTTTCTAAACATCAACGTCCAAGCTCAGGTACATTTTTTCTTCCTCCAACTTCTCTATCTTTTTCTCGAGCTTTAAACTCTTTCTTTCAAACTCTTGTTTTATGAGTTTTACCTCTGACGGAACCACTCGTAAACTTTCCTCTATTGATCGAACAGCCTCTAAACTCGGTCTAGGGATGTTGTCATTGGTCCTCTTGCTAAACTATTCTTTGTATTCAAGGGTCGTCGTCGAGCCTTCGGTTAGAATCTTCACACAGCAAACCTTTTTCCAAGCTTCAGAAATCTCTCGCATCTTCTTCTTATAATGATCGCCTTTATATGAGAAATCACTCTGAGCTAAACTCTGTGTTGCCGGTATGAACTGCCTCGCTTTGTATTACCTTAGGACGAATAATGATGCATAACCAATAACTCCCCAAACTCTAAGAAGAGGTACCCAATTGAAACTCCCACAACGATAAATGATTTCTCTAGGAGCCATCCAAGGGGCTTTCCACACAACGTCTTCCTCTCAGAGATTCTGAAGTATTTCCATCCACCTTTCCTCTGTAATATCGTCCCTTATCGATGTAGTTGCTACTTCCTTTAAGGGAGAATAGTCCTCCAAGAACACTCGGTAATGACCCTTATCAACCCTCCAAAAGTGACTGTGGAACCATATTAACAACAACTGTGCGCATCCAATGAATCTACCTTCACCAGCTCTTCGACATGCACTCAAGGATCTGAATGTCTCAGCTAGGATGGAAGGCACAGGCATGACCTGTTTACCGAGTCGATCGAATAAATTCGTGACTGCCTCATCTATGTGACCCATAGCTTTGGAGAAGATCACTAACCCATAAATACTTAAGGCCAAGACATCAACCTTCCTATTCGTATCTGGGTGTGCCAATATCAGATCCCTTAGACTTGCCTAGAGAATGCATTTACCATCACCTTTTTGTTGGATTCGAGCTGCTGCCCACTGTTCACTCATCCCCGTGATAATCATTAGTTTCTTCACGAAAGTTGAGAGATTAGCAGCTCTAACATAAGCTTTGTTACCTTGAATTCTTGGACAGCGAAGCAAAGTCGTATACTCCTCCAAAGTAGGTGCTAAATCTACCTTTCCAAATGTAAAACAAATATAAGCGGGGTTCCAAAACTGTACCATTGCTCGAAACAGATGCTTGTCCACCTTAACGTCTAGCAAATAAGGGACATCTCCATAATTTTAGTAGAACAACTGCTTAGCCTCATCATCCCATTGGGCCCAAATGTCCTTCAACTCCTGAAACTCATTCTGTGTCAAACTGATACGGGTGAAGTCCCACAATTCCGACGTATACCCGTCGGTGATACTATCTCCTTTCTCTAACTGGGTTTTCTCTGACCATGCACAGACGGTAGCGTTGTCCTCCACTTTATCAAAATATTCATTCCTCATTACAAAACTTTCCAATTTAGAAATCAAACCGTGAATCGATACCTTTAAATGTTGAATGATATGCAATGATAACAAAATAAAACGGGTCAGTGTCGTATATGTAACAGATAGAATTCAAATAAAATAAACAAACACCTATATAGGTAGTTACTAAAGGTTATCACCGTGCTACCTAGGGCAGGCACTTAAAGTTCACTATATGTGTTTTAGTTCTAGGGGACAAAGTATCTGAACCAGCAGATTCCTCGATCCTCACTGATTATAGGCTCATATGGACCAAGTTCAATTCAGGGGGACACATTTCCCTATGGCCATGCGGAGATGAAAATCTCACGAAGACATAGGTACGGATGTATCCCGGAAGCAATCCACTAGCCCATGCGGAGGTGAAAACCTCACGAAAGCGTAGCTTCTCACTCCCACTTAAGGGTGTGACCACAACGGTCATGTAAATGCAATGTGTGTGAGGAAAAATAACAAACATATGCAACAATCACATGTAAAAAAAGATCATATTTTAAAATTTTTCCAAATTTCTGACATTAAGACAAAAAATAATCAATTTTCGGCCTGACTCACTTGATATCCCCAGCGGAGTCGCCAAGCTGTCGAAACCATTTTTTAAAGAAGTGTTGAGAAACGTGGTCGAATTTAAAAAACGAAAATGTGGGAGTCGCCACCAACCTTTTTAGGTGTGATTGGGTCACCTTATAAAACATTTTGGTCTATGAAGAATCGAGAAAATAGGTTCGGCAGTCGGTTACGCACGGGAAGGATTAGCACCCCCGCAACGCCCAAAATTGGTACCAAATTGAGTAGTTTTCTGTCTTAGGTCAAAAATTTGGAAAGATTTAAAAAATAAGATCCCTTTTTTAAAACTGGGACAATTTATGTTAAAAATCGAGATTCCTTTGCTCCGAAAGAATTCGAACATCACATCCAGCACGATTGGACACGAGGTTCTTAAACTTTCCGAAACTAAAGTTGTCTCGCGAGTTGCAAAATTTATTTAGAAGGGTATTTTAGGTATTTAGACAAACGGGCAATCGCAAACCAGCACGTTAGGGCACTATTTCCCGAATCCCTAAACACAAAAATATTGCCTCGTTTTGAAACATTTTGGATTGAATGAAATATATTTTAAGAACAATGATGCAATTAAGAAAATATTAAAATATAATATCAGAATATTAAAATGCTGATTAGCAATAATAGAAAGAACGTATTTTAAAAGGTATGTACGTGGCATTCGAAAATATATATATATAGAATATGTAAAAAGATATAATATTATATACGACATACATATATTAGAAATGATGATATAGAAAAGTATAAGAATAATAGGATACCAAAATATATATAGTTAAGAAATACATACATGAGATTATAAACTATATGAATAAAAAATATATACATGATATATATAGAAAATATAATATTAAAATATATATACGTAATATGTATAGAATACAAATAAATAAATATACGTGGTATAAAAATATAATCATAATAGTATTAAAATATATACTTAATACAGCATGTATAAAAAGGGAGTATAACTATAGTATTAAAATATATATACATAAATACAATGTGTACGTAATATAATTAAGAATAATATATACAACATATAGATTAGAAATGATAATGGCACCAAAAATACTTATTAATAATACTAAGTAAATATGCACATAATGTAATGTTAACATATAAAAAGATAATAAATGATATACAAATATGCTGACAAAACAATAATATCAAAACCATAATATAATATATATATATATATATATATATATATGAGATAATAAAAATATGTGAATAAAGTGTATCCATATAAAATATGTACATAATATAAAAGTATATAAAAATATGTATATATACGTAGCATATAAACACATATACATAATAGTATTAAAAAAATATATACATAATATATAAAACACATAACATTAAGAAAAATAATATGCATAATGTAATATTAATATATATATATATTAAAAGAATATATATAGGCCATACGAATATATTAACAAAAATAATAATATTAAAAACTATTAGTAGTACTATATAATGTATATAAGTATAAGTAAAAATAATAATGAAATGCTAATAAATAATAAATATAATAATAACAGTAATAAAATATAAATAACATTAAGATTAAAATAAAATGATAAAAAGGGACGAAATTGAATTACAAATGGAATTTTGGGGCGGATTCGAGATAAAAAGCAAAAGGGGAGGGCTTATTCAAACGCGCGTGAAATGTAGGGGGACCGAAAGAGTAATTTTTCCGTGTCTTTAAAACGCAGCGCATTAGGGGGGATTAAATCGAAAAGTACGAGAAATTATGGGACTCAATTGCAAATAATATGAAACTTGATTGTGAGATAGTGAAAATGCGGAAGGGCTAAGTGCGCAATTAGCCCTTCCGTTAAAAACACGCGGACCCTAGGCCGGACGGGTCGGGTCGGATCGGGTTGGCTATAAAAGGGCCTTTTTTCAAAAAAAAAATTCGTTTGAGCTGTTGGAGAGAAAAGAGGGAGAGAGAGGGGAGAGGGGAGCGATTTCTGGTCAAAGGCTGGTTACCAGATCGGTCGCCGGTCTGCCGCCGGAAAAGGTAAAAAAAATTTTATTTTATTTCTTTTATATATATTTTTTAAAATATATATATCTGTGTTTATGTATGCATGTGGGTAAAAAAAAAAAACATTCGAAAAATAAAGAATCACCTTAGGGGTTTTCGGCCACTGTTTTGGGTGTTCTTTGTCTGATAATACTCGTGTGTGCTTGGTAGTGCTAGGATCCCTTGTTTTGTTAATGTTTTGAAATCTGAAATTCTTATTGATTGCAAAAAAAAAAAGGATCCGAATCCCTTTACAAATGGTCTCAATCGGCTTTTATAGCCAAAAATTTTTACAAGTTGTTTTTGCTTTTTTGCTTTCTGTCTCTTCTTATTTATTGTTTGCAGGGCTTATGGGCGGTGGCCACTCGAGGTCGGCAGCAGAGATGTGACAGAGGCGGTGAGCAGAGTGTTCAGAGGCAAGTGGGTAGCCACTTCGGGTCTGCTTTGAGTTTAGGGTTAGGGATTAGGCTTGGGTAGATTTGGGTTTCAAATCGGGTTAGGTCTGTTGGGTTTTGGGCTGGTAGTGGGTCTGTTTTGTGTTGGATTTTTGTATTGGGTCGGATGGGGTATTGGGTCAATGGTAGGTTTTTGATGTAATGGGTTAGGGTGGTTTATTTAGATGGGTTAGTTGTTGGGTAGGTTTAGTAATTGGGTTATTAGGATTTGGGTTTAAATGGGTTTTAAATTGTTTGGGTTTAATTTTGGGGTTGGTTTAATGCCCGGGCCAAAATTGGCATGTACAATAATATCTATTATCAGGGGCGAAGCTAGAACACATTTTTAGGGGGGCCGGATGAAATTTTATTTTTTTATAGTTTATATCTTTATAATTTGTAAAGGATTAAATTGAATTTTTATAATTTTAGAGAGGCCAAAGTGTAATTTTACCTTTACTAATTTAAAATTTTTAAAATTTTTAAAAGGCCAAAATTGTAATTTTATATTTTTGGGGGGTCGGGGCCCATGCCAGCCCCCTGGCTTCGGCCCTGTCTATAATAATTGAGAAAATAATATCTACATTTAACATGTCACTATATTATCTCTATTAAATTTCACACTTTAATATCTATATAAAATATTATGTGTTGCTATATGTGTAAGTTTGTCTTTCTTTTTTTATTAGACTTTATTTACAAAGATAATATTTGTATAAGAGTTGATAATGTTTTGTTTGGTTAGAGTTTAATGTTGTACAAAATTTTGTCTTTAATTTTTAAAAATTAAATGTAGCCTTTAATATTATGTTGCTAGTTAAAAGAGTAAGTAATTCCACATTGTCTAGAAACAAACTGCAAATGGATTATGAGTGTATATAGATCCATATTCCACATCACTTAAGAAAACAAGGAAAATGAGATTTGGGGTCTATATAAAGACCTGTTTTGTAAGCTTTGTTTTCACAAGAAGTGGCATCAAAAAATTAGAAATAAAAAGATATCAAGTGTAGAAAGTGCTTCCAACTAGAAGGATTTTTCTGTCAATACGCGAGAAATGCCTTCAGCTACAAGCATTTTTGTTATTTTAGCCTAATCTCATAATTTTTATAAAATTCAACCTAATCCAATATTAAAAAAAAAACTGCATTTGGGAAATTTACTCTAAAAGAACATTTTTGAAAAATTTTGGCTTACAAATTACATTTTTTTGGTTATAATTAAAACTTATTTGTATGATTTTTTTTAAATAAAATTAAATGTGCAATAAAATATTTCTTTTTAAAAAAATGATTTTATTTTTTTACAGTATACTAAAATTATTCAATCTATTTGTAACTGTAATTTTAAATTTCATTTTAAAATTTTAATTATGGTTTTTTAATAATATCCATAATTGAATATCAAAATTTTTATTTTTTCTAATTATTTTTTACACGTGTTTGCAATTTTTTAAATTTTAATAATAAGTTTAAGGGTGAATATTTGGTATGTAGTCAATGTACTCTTTTTTATTCTACAATTAATTTTAAAAATTTGTCATGTGTCTTTTTCTTTAAATATTTATTTTTTTACTATACCTTTATAGGATACTTGCCAGCCTCTAACCTTTAACACTAACTATGCTAATGGAGTCTAGTAGTGTGCCACATATTTTCCCTAAGTTTAATAATTTTTGTTGAGAGTTTTTTTAGGGATTTTTACTTAAATAATATAAAAAAATTAAAAATTACCAAAATAATACAAAAAAATTTTTATTTACCAAAATAATACATCCCTTTTTTTATTACAAAAATAATACAAATAAAAAAAACAGAAAAAAAGGAGGTGGGACCCACAAGCGGCACCAATGGTGCCTGTGGCAGAGGCGGCACCAATGGTGCCCCTGCCACAAGCGGCACCTTGAGTGACCGGTCATGGGGCATAGTTTTGTTTTTTTTTTATTTTGGGGACCATTATAATGGTCCCCAAGAAGAAGAAGACCCTGCGTGAAAAAAAAGAAGGAAAAGAAGAAGAAGAGAAAAAAAGAAGAAGAGAAGAAGAAGGGAAGGGGGCGCACCAGAGGGGAGAAAAAAGGAGAAAAAGAAGAGAAGAGAAGAAGAAGAAGAAGAATAAGAGGGAGGGAAGAAAAAAGAAAAAGAAAAAATTAAGAAAGGTAATTTTTTTTTAATAGAGTAAGTAATGGTGGGTCATAAATGATAATTTTTAAATTTTGTTGTTATTATTATAATGTGATTGGTTTTGATTTAATTGAGATTTAATTTTAAATTTATTTATTGCAAGATATTATTATTTGAAGTGAAAGAGATATTAAGGTATGTTTATATTTATCTATATTTTCATTCAATCATTATTTAATTTAAATTTTTATTTTATGTTTATTGTATGTTTCATTCATTATTTATCTTAGTACATTCTTATTTTATTATTTATGTTTTATTATTTTATGTAAATTATTTGGTAAGTGTATTTTATGTTGATTAGATAAAATATTTATGAAATTTATTTAGTAATTTGTAATGAGATTTGTTTACAAAAATATTATTAAAAAAACCGAAAATAATTTATAAAAATAAAATAGAACATAAAGGGCCCAAGTAACGGTTTTTTACTAAATTTATATAAGAAACACTAAAATAATACATTTCAAACAGTATTTACAAAAATAATGTATAATAATGAAATACGAAAATAGTATATTTTTAAAAAATAATAAAATCCGAAAATAAGAAAAAAAATGAAAAAAGGGGCAAAGTAACGGTTTTTTATTAAAATAATATATTTCAAACATTATATACGAAAATAATAGAAAATAAAAAATAGTATTTTTTTAAGTAATAAATTTTGAAAATAAGGAAAATACGAAAAATGGTCAAAGTAACGGTTTTTTTTCAAATTTATATAGAAAAAACACAAAAAAATACATTTGACACATTATATACTAAAATAATATTAAATAATAAAATACGAAAATACTATTTAGTTTCGAAGTGTTTTTAATTCGAAAATAAAAAAATAAATGACCAAAATAATGGTTTTTTACTAAACTTATATAAAAAATATTACAATAATACATTTGAAACATTATGTACTAAAATAATATAAAATAAATAAATAATAAAAAATAGTATAATACGAAAATACTATTTAGTTTCGAAGTGTTTTTAATTCGAAAATAAGAAAAAATACGAACAAATTATCAAAATAATGGTATTTTTTGAAAGTAAGTAAACATACTAAACTTATAAAATATATTAAAATAAAACATTTGAAACATTATGTAATAAAAGAATATAAAATAATAAAATACTAAAATAGTATTTTTTTAAAGTAATAAATTTCGAATATAAGAAAAATACGAGCAAATGGCCAAAGTAACGGTTTTTTTCCAAATTTATATAAAAAACACAAAAACAATACATTTGAAACATTATTTACTAAAATAATATAAAATAATAAAAGACGAAAATAATATTTAGTTTGGAAGTGATTTTAATACGAAAATAAGGAAAAAAATACGAACAAATTACCAAAATAATGGTTTTTTACTAAACTTATATAAAAAATACTAAAATAATACATTTGAAACATAATGTACTAAAATAACATAAAATAATAAAATACTAAAATGGTATTTATTTTTGAAGTGATTTTAAATCGAAAATAAGAAAAATACGAACAAATGGCCAAAGTAATGGTTTTTTTTACTAAATTTATATAAAAAAACACACTAAAATAATAAAACATTGAAATTAAAAACATAAATTTGTTTTGAAGTTGCAGGTTTCGGAATGGCTCGATTGCTTAAAGACGATCCTCATATTTCTGATGCGGCTAAAAATATGGTAATATATTATTATTTGTTAATCACGGGTTCTATTAAATAAAAATATACTTAATATACAGAAATAAATCATATTTTCCTAATATTTATTTTCTGTAATTTAACACTATCAGGATTCGTACCGCACAGTAAAGGGCCGGGTGAACGCTATAGGATATCCCCCGGATGAACGATTGATGCCATACCTAGAGCAAGCTAGATTCGGGTCAGCGGCATTGATCTGGACATTTGCCCTACGCTACGATTTATTATCTGCACTAGTGGAGCGGTGGCGCCCGGAGACCCACACTTTTCATTTTTCGTGTGGGGAGTGCACAGTTACTTTAGAGGACGTTGCACTACAGCTTGGGCTCCCAATCGACGGGAGTCCCGTAACGGGAGTAAGTGCATTTGCTGAGCCGGCTGCATTATGTTATAGCCTATTAGGAGACTCGCCCCAGCCCGATGATGAGGAGTCAACTTTAACTGACCTGAAATTTATGTGGCTGAGAGGGAAATTTGGACAATTATCAGCTAATGCGACAGAAGGAGAGTTGATGTGCGCTGCTCGAGCGTACATCATGCATCTTATAGGGGGAGTACTAATGCCCGATTCAAACAATAATAAGGTTCATATCATGTACTTACCCCTATTAGCTGATTTGTCTAATGCTCGGTCATATAGTTGGGGCTCGGCAGTTCTAGCATATTTGTATCGAGAGCTTTGTCGGTTGACAAAGCCTACTGCCGTAGACATGGGCGGATGTCTTACACTGTTGCAGTCATGGGCACTTTATCGGATGCCGTTCTTGGCATCAGTTAGCCACCAGCCATACGTATATCCACTGGTGAACAGGTGATAAAATATAACTTCTTATTAATTGATAATTTTTTTACGATACTATTGTAACGATACTATATTGACTTAAAATTTGTTTTTGTAGGTGGAGTATTTATCCGGGTATCGGGAGGTCGTACACTGTCCCGATATACCGTATGATGATCGAACAGCATGCCGGAGAAGGGGTAAGTTATTCTAATATTTGTGACATGTTACTTTCCTTATATTAGTCACACCATATTAAATTATAACTATGTTATTAATCATGCAGTTTATATGGATGCCATATCGTAGACCCGAAATTGCAGCTATTATACCATCCTCTGTCTACGTTGATTCTCATATGTGGTGCACTAACGCACCAATTATAAGTTTCAATGTTGTAGAGTGGTACCATGGCGATCGTGTGCTACGACAATTCGGTTGCGTCCAACATATCCCGGATCCGCCACTCGAGGTGGGGGCGCGAATTCATGGCATGAATAGGAGAGGGAGACCAGGAGACGATTGGGGAGTAAGGCACCGGAAATTTATTGCGGTATAGAATAATCGAATGGCCCGGATACCTGAGATGATTATGGCTTCCGATTTGCATGATCAGTAGAGTACATACAATGGTACTTTACTTTCGGAAAGCCATATATACTTACAGCCCAGTCAACTATAGTGCCCCCGCATATGCAGCGACATGGTGCATATGAGCCAGTGGCCGAGCCTGATCCTGAGCCTGATCCAGTGCCGGAGCCCGAGTCAGAGCCCGAGCCGGAGCCCGATCCAGAGCCCAACCAATCACATTCACGTTCAGATTCACATTCCTATCATCCAGATTTGGCGGGCATGAACTATTTCCCGAGCTCATCAGGGGGCGGATACGAGTTTGAAATATTTGGAGCGTTCCCACCACAGTACAGCACTTCTGGCTCGTTTCAACAGCATCATGGCACTCCTTCGGGCTCAAGTTCATCGATGCCATTCGATTCGAATGATTTCTCTTCCATGTTTACTGCACCCCCACCTGCGCCTCAGGAGGATGTTGGTCGACGCGATCACCCAGAACGTGAACGTCGACCTCCGCAGAGATATACCCCTAGGACCACACCATTGAACCATCAATTTTAGGGGTTTTTTGCGGTTTTTGATATTACTGTATTTAGTATTTTTTTTATATTATAAACTTTGTACTTCTTGGCTATAAATTTAATTAGATTAATTGGAATTTTAATTTACAAATCATTCAATTCCAAATCAATGTAATATTAATTCAATCACAACTGAAATATACATTCCCAATTCAAATATCATTACTTAACTAATTTCATTTTCAATTCAATCTTTCTATCAAAATTTTTGATTCAGAATCAAATATGTTTTCTTATTTCCAAATCAATACACTTTCCACATACTAATATTCTTAATCTATAATATAAAATTTCACCATACTTAGTGTCTAATTTAATTACAATTTATGCCTTTCAATTTTTGAAATTACACTGTTACCCATAATTTTACAGTTACAATTACAACATTACAACATTACACATAACAACTTACCAATATTTTTTTAATTAAAAACACTACAGCATAAGCTCAATTCTGACCTGATCGTGACGATTGTCCAACATGATAGTTTCGCTGTGGGCATTTATTCCGACTATGACCAGCTAACCTGCATATTCCACAACGCTTACTGTCAGATTTCTCCGTAATGTCCATTTCATTACGAATTCGGGATGATTGTGGACGACCTATTGGATTCCTGCGTAGCCCTCTGTCTGGGAGAAGCTCGAAAGTCATCGGAGGTACCTCCCACGTAGACAGGTCAGGTAAGACGGGGAACTCATTTTCCCAGACACGCAATGTGCGCTCGAGCGTGTACACATCATCGACAAATTGTTCAACATTAAGGTTCACTTTAGCACACTCTGCCACGACATGCGCACATGGATAATAAAGTGTTTCGAACCTCCTACATTCGCACCGTCTGTTCCGGAGATCAACTCCATATGACATAGGTGGTATACCGGGTCGACGACCGATGGTTTTCGTAACTCGAAACGTTTCCAGGCGTCGTGAATATATTTCTACATTCATCGACCTCGCTATCCTACGGTTTGCATCCATTGCATCCCTGACATCTTCAATAAATACGTGTCCCGCCTCCATCTGGTCGACTTGTTGCTGACCCATTCTTGGCATCAACGTAGCTAACCTGTAGAATGTAGCCGAGAAGACAGTTGCAATCGGAAGATGTCGTGTTTTCAATAACACAGTGTTGATTCCCTCCACTAAGTTTGTGGTCATTTGACCATAACGGAAGCCCTCGTCAAAACTTTAAGCCCATTGCCACGGCTCCATTGTACCCAACCACTGTTGGAAAGATGTGTTTGTTTGACCCTCCATATCACTCTCAAATCGAATCATTCTTTGACGAAAAATATGTGGCTGTAACTCGTACGCTATATACGTATTAAGAAAATATAAGTTCCACTAACTCAATAACATAAAACATTACAACTTATATTGAAAAGATAAGATTATCATTTACCCATTTCCACTACTTGTCTCTTCCAGTCCGCATTCTTATAATCTCGATGGAAGTTAGCCGCAATGTGACGGATGCAATAAACTGATCTCCATGGCACACCGAAACGTCTAATTGCGGTAATTAAACCTTTCCCTCTATCGGAGATGATGCAAATATTATTGTTGCTAATAACATACCTCTGCAGATTGGTAAGGAAGAATTCCCAAGATTCTAAGTTCTCCTTATCAACGATGGCAAATGCTATCGGGAGCACGTTCCTATTGCCGTCTTGAGAAACCGTAATAAGTAGGATCTGTGTATATTTTCCATATAGCCAGGTCCCATCCACCTGCACAAATGGTTTGCAGTTGGGAAATGCCCGCACACATTGATCAAACGTCCAGAACATCCGATGGAAAATTCTTTTCCCCGGCTGTAATTGGTTGTCTGGGCCGTAATAAGGTTTTATTTGTAACTCAATCACAGTCCCCGGTACGTACTCCCGCATAGCAGTTATCCATCCCTGTAGCTCGTTATACGAGGAATCATAATCCCCATACAATTGCTCAATCGCCATCTGTTTAGCTATCCACGCCTTCCGATATGATACTTGATACTGGAATCGTGCTTGCATTTCGGCAATCAGTACCGAAACTTTAATGGTTGGCATGTCTTTCACCATCGGCATGATACACGTACAGATAGTTTTCGAATCAAGTTTTCAGTGATCTTCTCTCATACGTGTTGATGTGCATGTGTGAGGCCCAACAAATTTTCGTATTTCCCACATCTACAAATTTTGAATGAATGCAGCTCGTACCCGCCAATTGCAGCCTTCCGCTGCCTTCCAACACTCCCCAATATATATTCTCTGTGTAGACACCGCGACTTTGTAATCTACTGATATATTCATGCTATACCGTTTAATAGCAAATACGCAATCTTCTTTACTTTCAAATCTCTGGCCTACGACTAACTCTGCATAATCAGAATTTACGGCCAGCCGGTGAGCAGGAAGTATTTCAGGGTACTCTGGAAACTCAGCTACACGCGCTGCGTCGGGGTCTATGAGCGACATGTATGGCCCAGGATTATTGTGTATCATAATACCTCGCATCTGGTTCCCGATCGAAGACGCATTAATGTTTCCACCATCATTCACACCTTCATCGTCAATATCATCAGGTACATCGTCCACATCGGGATCACTCTCACTATCGACCTCTTGATGACAATGATCGCTGCCGTCGTATCCATCATCACCAACCACATCAATTTCGGGAGTAATATTGAGATTGATATTGATCCCACCTATAGTCGATTCACTATCAACGTACGATATTGGAGCCGCCATGCACGGTTCTTGAGCTCCATGTTCTTCACCATATGCATTCACATCTTCATTTTGCTCCATACTGGCTAACTCGGCAAATAAGTGAATCGGTGCATTTCTGTCACTCCCATTCCCATAGTAAAGATCGATCATTGTCTCCACATCTTCGTCGTCTACAAGTTCCATTTCGGTGAATTTGATCGGATCTGTCGAAACTGGAAACTTGTAGAAAATTTTTGATATCCTTCTCCCACAACGTCTAATAATCTTTGCATTGATCCTTTCCTTCATATCATCCAACGAGATATTTCTATTAAATCTCATTGCTATTTGTTGTCGACATTCAAATATGCATCCAATAGTTGTTGTCAACATGATTCCATCGAAATAAACGCATACAAAAAACTTATCATCCATCTTCAATATTCAATCTGTTAAAAATTAAACAAAATTTCAAAATATAATTTCAAAATAAACAAACTTATCATCTCATAATAATAATAATAATAACAATAATAATAACTAATAATAATAATAATAATATTTAGGGTTTTTAATAATCTTGATAACTAACCTAACAACTAACCTACTACTAATAATAATAATAATAATAATAATAGTTTTTTAAATAAAAATAATACTAACTAACAATAATAATTAGGGTTTTACTAAAAATATCATCTAACAATAATACTAAAATAATAATTAGGGTTTTTACTAACCCTAAACCCTAATAATAATATTAGTTTTTTACTAACAATAATACTAAATAATAATAATTATTAATAACTAAATCCTAACAACTAAAAATAATAATACTAACTAAAATAATAATTAACGTTTTTATTAATTCTAATAACTAACAATAATAACTAAACTAATAACAAAAAAAAATAAAAATTATACAATAAACATAATAATAATATAATCTATTATTTTTAAAAATTTTACCTTATTTTTTCTTCTTTTTCTCTCTTTTTTCTTTTTTTCCCGTTGCTCTCTCCTTCTTCTTCTTTTTCTTCTTCTTCTTCCTTCTTTTTTTTTTTTTTTTTTTTCTACTGGGGTTAAATAAGTGTTGGTGGTGCCCATGGGAATGGCACCATTGGTGCCGCCTCTCCCACAGGCACCATTGGTGCCGCTTGTGGGACAGGCACCATTGGTGCCGCTTGTGGGTCCCACCTCCTTTTTTTTTTCCTGTTTTGTTTTTTTTTGATTTGTATTATTTTTGTAATAAAAAAAAAGGGATGTATTATTTTGGTAAATAAATTTTTTTTGTATTATTTTGGTAATTTTTAATTTTTTTATATTATTTAAGTAAAAATCCCGTTTTTTTAAGAGTAATTATTTTGTCCACTGACAGTGGAATAAAAAAAACTCCACAATCGGATTTATGATGATGTCAAGTTTCTTTTTTAATATTTTATCGATAAGTGTTTTAACTTCATTCTTAGTGCATTTTAGGAGATTATTCGATGTTAATTATGGATTTTATACTCTTAATCCTTTAAATTCATGTTTTAATGCTTAATAGAGCATTTGAGAGTAAAAGGAGCGAAAAATGAGTGAAAATTAGAGCGCCAGAACAAGCTGAAGGAGCCACATGGGTTGCACCTTTTTACATAGCAAGACCACATAAGCGTGTGGTAGGCCGTGTCGCTTTCATAGGATTGCACATTGAATAGCCGAAAATCACGATTTTTGAGTTTTTCGGACATTCTAAGATGTATATATGACAAAAATAAGAAAATAGGAAGGACCCGTCAGAGAATACTCAAGAAAACAACTCGAAAAACATCATTGAAGCCGACTTTGAAGTAGATTTCTGTCAAGATTGAATATTCCTAGTTGATTTATTAGGAAATTAATTATCATGAGTTTCTTTTATTCTTTCAGTTATAGTGTATATTTGATTTTTCTCTATTCGAATATGAACTAATTTTCTAAATACCTAGGGGAGATGAACTTTATGATGAATTCTGTCGTTTGATTTCTATTTTACACAATAAATATTTAATTTCTTTGTTCTCAATTGTGTGTGCTTAATTCTTGGTTTGATATTTCTATAGTATTAATCCATGTTCGATGTGCTTAAATCGATGGTTAAATAAATATTGTTTAAGATTAGATCTTTTATAATTGAGTGGAGTTACATGCAATTCTAGAAATATGACGACATAAATATATCGGATTTGAGTAAAATCTAATAGGGGAATCCACAGCACGAGTTAATGTGATAATAGGGGTTTTAATCAGAAATAAATTTTAATTAATCAACTTAGAGTTTGTTGCTGTTATGCTCGAAAGAGATATTAGCATAATTTAAGGATTTCTACGAATCAATGTACTAAGTAAAGAAATTGCGTAATTTAGATTGATAGTGACAGATGAAATCTAGGCGGATTCTTACCTAGGTATTGTTTCGTTTCTAGGTTGTTATTCGATTTTGGCGTGTTCTTAGTTAATTAAATTAGTTAATTTTAGTTTTAATCGATCATTTGAATTATCCGGTTAAATAATAGAAAGACGGTAATTACTGGTACTTGTAGTATTTGTAGGAATGATATATTTGCTCACCATAACTATAATATTAATTAATAGTTACACTTGCATTAGTCAAATTTTTGATTAGTTTTGTGACCATTATTTATTACACCTTAAAATAAGTGGCATCATCGTTTTTTATTCCATTGACAGTATATCAAATATTAAATTTTTTAAAACTAATTTCTGAAATTACAATCAAAGAAAACCATAATTATATGAAAAAATAGGTAAAGATGGGAGGATACAATTAAAATGCTTGAAAAACAACGAGCACATTGGTTACACCGACTTCTCTTGTGCTATCGAGAGACGTTCAAAATTTATCATCATTTATTAACATCCTTAACCAAATAATAATAATGATACCGACCTTGAAAGCATATAATTTCTTCATTGTGGTACGTGAGAAAGTGATCGAAAAGCTTTCTTATATTTTGGTTTTATTTCTCCTTTAGGCATTCTAGTTACATTTCTTTTATTTTCAATTTAATTTTTCCCTTCTATTGCCTAAGTTTTTTTATATTTGCTCTCTAGATATTAGCAAAAGCACAAAGTGAGCGAAATGAAGAGATCTGATTGAAGCTTTGTGCAAACTCTCGTTAAGATATTAGTCATGTCCTTAAAAGTAATTATTCCATAATTAGTGGCTTGTAATCATACAAGCCATTGGTTTCCACTCAAGTTGTTATGGAGGCTTAATGGCCATTGATATCTATTATTTGTTTTAGTTAATTAAGTTAAATGTATTAGTGGGTGGGAGAACATCTTTATTTTTTCTCCAACACCGATTGAAAAGAAAAGAGGAAAGGAGAAAGGAGACGAGTCTCTCGATTGTCATACATTGATTTGAGGAAGAAAGAAGGTGAGTTTTTCCACTTCATTTTTATGAAATTCTAGTTCATAGAAGTAGTATAATTCAACCCAAAAATTAGATGTTCCAATTATTAAGCCTTCTCTAAGTTCACAAAGAAATGGTTTTTGTAACCATGAAACAATAATTGATGAGCTTTGATTATATAAAATCTTGTTAGAATCATAAGGGTAGTATTGATTTAAGCTTAAATTGAGAATTAATTATATAAATGAGAAATGATTATTGGAATTGTAATTTTACGTCATCTTTATCCTTTTCTAATAAGAGAATGACAAATCAAATTTTTTCTCTTGATTTTTATTATTTTTTAGTTTGATTTGAAATTTTTCAGGAAGAAAAAATTGAAAATTAGGAGGAAAAATTTTGATTTGTCACTCTTTTACTGGAAATAGATAAGAATTATGTAGAATTATTGTTTCATACAATCCATTCTCTTATATAAATAATTATATGTTAATAGAATTTGTTTGTAAAGGATAAAAACTTTGATGATTGCCATTAAATACTAATAAAATAGAGTCCTTGTAATATATTTACGAAGTCCGAATTAAATTCAACTGGGTAAATTATAAAATATAGAAATTTTAAATATTAGAGAATATTTAAAGAAGTGTGTAAAATGAATTTAATTTTAATATATATTAAGTTGAGAATTTATTAATTGTTTTATACTTGATAAATTAAATGAGGTTAAAAATTGGAATGTCGTGGAATAGTGGAAAGAAGGAAACGGACAATGAGCAATAAGTTGGATTTGTGTGTTGTCTAATAATTGTTCTCAATTTATTCTGATTGAATGATATAGGTAACGACATATACATTTTGACTATTTAATTTAATTGAGTTATGTCAAATTATATATGCGCATATAATTGCGATTGTGAATTGTGTTAGATAATGTGATCCTATATATGGTATAATAAGTTCTAGTAAGGAATAGTAAAGAATGATGCCCTATTAACAAATAAGTTTTAAGTGTTGAAATTTATTTCATATTGAGTACATTTTATTTTGATAATATACCGATAAGTGTTGGGTACATATACTTTGAACGTAATGATGAGCACTAGGTGTATATATAGTTAGCGTCAGATGTATATTATTTCGATAGTTCTCAAAAGTACTGGATGTCTATGAGAATATATTGATGAGCACTAGGTACATTTTATGGCGGTGTGATAGTGAATTATTTCATGTATTGATTTTGAATCCGTGTTTAGATAATAGGGGCTTCTTAAATATAAATATTACACAGTTAAAATATAAGTTGATATGCGAATAAAAGCTTGAATTAATTATTTGAACTTTAATACAAGGGAGAATAACGATAGCATGTAAATAATTACGTGAATTTGTGTATTATGATTCCTGGGGGCTGATGACATTATAAAATGAAATGAAGCATTCGATTTATAGAATAAAGATCAAAATAGAGATGATATTATGAATGGAACACAAATGTAGATACTAATCTTAGTAATGTAAAGCTTTGAAGGCAAAATTTATTTGTTAATATACAAGAATTTGGATTACTTGAATAATTTATGTTTGAATCATATAAATGAGAAGAACGATAGCATGCAAAAGGATATGCAAATTTACAAGCCATGAGAGCCGATGTAGTTATAAAATGAATTGAAGCATTTGATTTATAGGAATAAAATTAAAGTAGAAATGATATTATGAATTGAACATAAATGTTCATATTAGTCTTACTAATGCAAAGCCTTGAAGGCACAATTATTTGTTAATAAACGAGAGAATTGTTTTTTTTAATTGATTAAGTAGAATGATATATACTTAATACATATATAAATTATGTTAGTCCAACGTGCAAAATTATCTATTTTTATGCACAAATAATAATTGGTAGGATAGAGTTGCGGTTGATGTCGAAAGGACTCTCATCTCATCTCAACAATTTTGTATTCTACTTATTGTCTTAAATTTTGTGTTAATATGTACCTAAATTTCTAAATAACTATTGGAGTTTTCATGATCATTATGAATAAATAATATTGATGAAATGGTAATTCAAGCTAAATGAGTATGTAATAATTATGTTGAGACACCTTAAATAAGGTTGTTAGATATATTATATTTGAAAATAAAATAATTTTGAATTATATCATGTTTATATATTTAATTGTTCCAAAATTGAATTAATATAGTTTGAGTTATTTTAGAAATGTAATGTGACATTACACATTTAATTTGATGATCAGATTAGATGTAGGGTGTCACAATAAAATACATAAAATATATAAAATAAAAATAAAAATAAAAATAAAACTATAATTAAAATTATAAAATTACATTAAACTAAAAAAACTTGATTATAAATTTTTAATTGTTTTTAAAACTTTAGTTTTCTTTTTATCTGTTGGTGATTGACCCATATAAGCAGCCAATAAGTAAAATAGACAAGATTAAACATACAAATATTTATGTGGAAAATGTAACACTCCTAATCTGTATTCATTGTCGAAATAGGGTTATGGAGTATTACCAGACTTATAACAATATCATTCATACAATTCATATACACTTATCAATCTCAAACATACATTATTCATAAATATCCATAAAGTCCTTTGAGCTTTAGAGACTCAAATCATGCATTAAAAGGGGTTCGAGATTCAACCAATGGCTTGTGGAAACTTTGAGAAAATATAGCAAATTTTCACAAAAACAGGGGACACACGCCCGTGTGAACAGGCCATGTGTCTCACATGGCCACTAGACACGCCCGTGTCACAGATCACGTGGACATTCGAAATGGGATCACATGGCCGTGTCCCAGCCGGTGTCCTATCTTGTGTAACTCTTTGACTTGGGTCACACGGCTGACCACACGCCCGTGTGTCTAGCCCATGTGCCCTTCGAAGTAGCCACACACATTCGTGTGCCAGGCCGTGCCAAACCTGTATACTGATTTATGCCACACTGCCAAGTCACATGCCTGTGTGTTGGGCCGTGTGGAGCACGCTGACTTGGTTTCAAATTTCACACCAGAGGACACACGGCCATGTCTTTTGACCATGTGTCACACATGGCTAAGACACACGCCCGTGTGGACAAAAATAGGCTAATTTACAAGCCACATTTCTTACCCAATTTGTATTCACCTACACCAAACTAAAAGACATATATCCAATGCATAAATAGGCATCCAATTCAGCTAAAACAATCATCAATCATGCCAACTTTCACAAGGCATATAAGTTACATAACTAACCATTCAATTTCATACCAAAAGCACATTATCAATTCATCAAAATAGTCACTTTCAAATAGGCATTATTTGGCCTATAACCATAAGCACATCTATCACATATTTCAATCATTTAATGCTCCTATTTACCAATTCACAGCAAGCATGTATTTAGCTAATACCAACTACATATTAAAGTGACTAGTTGCTCAAATATATATATACACATCATCAAACTTACCAAATCATACCACATCATATAAACTTATACATAACCAAAACATTTTTCAAGTTAAGCCAATTCACATGGCTTAAACATACCAAAACATTTAGGCTTGAATAGCCAAAATGACTTATACACATTATATATTTAACTAGCCTATACATGTCATATTACCATATTTCTTAAGGTTCAAAAGTACCAACTCGATAATTGGATAGTGTGATGCAAATCTCCAATGACTTCCGAATCAAGCGAGCTTCTGAAACACTATAAAACACGGTAAAGAAAATAGAGTAAGCTATAAAACTTAGTAAGCTCGTATAATACAGAATTAAACTTACCATTTATTCATAAATTAAGCAAGTAAACTATAACATAATCCAACCAATTTGCCACATGCCTAAGCATATAAAATCATCAATAGGTTAGTACCACAATGTCCATATAATCATCAAGTCATCATAGATGAAATCAATAAGCATTTAAGCTCATGTATTTATAATTTCATTGCATACTTTAACTCACCATATAACATCAATTCCATATAATTTACATAACATTTGTACCATTTCATTTTCATTCGTATAACCTGTAATTCATTTATATAACCGATAATAGAATTACACCCGTTGAACCACTTAGAATATTGATAGATATGCGGGTGGTACACTCAAAGTGTACAAATCAGTAATCCGTCAATTCATGAACATATTCGCTCTTTCAGACTATAATCAGTAAGCTCCTCCTAAGCTGAAGGACAGTAAGCTCTATTGAGTTAAAAAATAGTAAGCTCTTACGAGCTGTATATCGGTAAGCTCATACGATCTGTGGTGAGTTCGCAACACGTGCAAGATCTCGACTAAAATGATAACCCTAGTGACATGTCACTTGTATCTTACGAATTTCTATGGTTCAACCGAGCTCGGTATTACCTCGGACTTTATTGATTAGGCATTCAATAGTTTGTATCTTATTTTCTTAATTGAAATACATACATTTTAATCAAATACATAAAAATAAAAACTCAATTCTAATTATACGAACTTACCTCGTATAACTCAGATGAAAATAATCGTCTAATCTATGACTTTGCCTTTTCCCCGATCCAAATCTGATCTTAGCTTTTCTTAATCTATATTTAATCAAATTAACTCATTCAATTTCCATTCTATTCAATTTAGAACAATTTACACATTTTGAAAAATTACACTTTTGCCCCTAATATTTTAATTTCTTTACAAATTAGTCCCTATCACATAAAATAATAAATTCATGCAATTTCATCCTACCCATGCTTAGTCGAATTCTTTATAGGTCCCTAGCAGCCCATTTTTTTCATTAATTCACACTTTTAACCATGAGTTATACACATTTCTCAATTTAATCCTTAATTTGCATTTTTACTAAAAATCCCTTTACAAAACTTGTATAACTTTTACTAAAGTTTCATTTTCATCCATCAAAATCTAAAACTCATGCATATTCAACAATGGCAACATTCACATACTTTAACAGTTTCTTAAATTAGTCCCTAGGCTAGCTAGACTAAGTTGCAACGATCACAAAAACATAAAAATCATTAAAAACAGAGTCAAAATGCATATCTAATTGAGAAATCAAAGTAGCCAAATGAAGTATTCAACAATGGCTTTTTTATTTGATAGTTTCGGTGGTGAAACAAAAGAAAGATGATGACTTTTAATTTTATTATAACTTATTATATCATTAATAACTAATTACTTATTTACCCTTTATTTATACATTAAAACATGCAATAATAATGTCCATGAATGTCCATTTAAACAACCAATGGTCTAATTACCACTTAAGGACCTTTACTTTAAAGTTCTATAGCTATTAAACACCATTAGCTAATAGAACTCAACTTTTATGCTTTACGCGATTTAGTCCGTTTTATCAAATTGAGCATTCAAAACGATAAAATTTCTTAATGAAATTTTTACTCAAATATTCTATCACGTTGTAAACCTTGATTTAATAATAAAATAAATATTTTGACTTCGAATTTGTGGTTCCAAAACCACTATTTTGATTTGACAAAAAATGAGTTGTTATAGAAAACTCCTCTGAATAGGATAAAAAAACATGAGCAAAAGAGGCTTTGGGTTTTCACTAAATGAGTAAACAAATAAGAGTACAATATGGAGAAAATAAAACTAAATATACTGGGCATACATTACCAAATCCCGAAACATAACCCTAACTTGGGAATAAATTTCTATATATAGTTAACACCAAAAATTCTTTCAAACTCATATGCGACTACATCTTGTAGCCCACAAAAAAAAAAGCCATTGCTGATTGGCAATCAAAACATGGATACAATGACCCTTTTAAATATGTTAAGATAGAAGGGCTAACATGACTAAAATATCCCTGAAGTAATCAGAGTTCATTCAGAGAAGAAGTCCTACTTGGAGTCTAAAATACGGCTACATTAGGTGAGATATCGTTGCGACGTCACGACTCTCCTCGTCATGATGTCGACTCTACTTCTGCCTCAAGAGATCTTTGTCTTGTTTCAATGACCCTTGCCGTGACGTCGTCCCTTGCTCGTCGCGTCGTCACAATGTCACATACCTCCTCGTCATGATGTTACGTGTCTGTCTCCGATAAGTGCCTGCAAAATGTCCAATAAATGCGAGGCACACCCCATATATCTCCACTTTGACTCATATTTATCATGTTTCCTTTTCCATGCCTATCATGGGCCTAACTCGAATTTTGCTGAATGTCAACCAAGTCTAAATCATACTTAAACTTGGAAACTGAAAAATCACTAGTATTCAAATCAAAACTGTATAATGCAATAAGGGCCAGTAATACTTGAACATGAGAGAAAACATCAATTCTCTCCACTTGAATGTAACCCTCTGCGACTAACCTTACATCAACATTTTACAAACCATTCGAGTCCTAAAGAGCAAAAGGGGATGAGACTATTCTCTAAATCAAGCACATGTTTGACATTTGACACGACTCCACCTTCAACCGGATTATATGTGGAGAACAACAAATTATCACACTTGTGCTTGGCCACATCAACTATATCTGTAATTATCTGAAACTATCAGAAACTAAAATTTGTGATCTCGTCAAATTTTTAGACATCCAAATTCATTGTTGTTTCATTAAAAGAGTCGATTTGCATAAGTTGAACCTTACTCTGATACCAATTTATTGGGATCAACCCATTCAAACAATGAACAAGTAAAATATAGAAGATCAAACACACAAATATTTACGTGGAAAATTCCTTCGAAGAGGATATAAACTAAGGGCAAATGAGGCTTCGACTTTTCACTAAATGAGTAAACAAACGAGAGTATCATATGGAAAAAAAGAAACCTAAATGTACTAAACGTACATTACCAAACCCTGAAAACAAAGCCTTAACTCGAGAAAATTTTTTTATCTATAGTTAACACAAAAAACTCTCTCAAACTCATATGTGACTACATCTTATGGCCCTCAAAGAAAAGCTCTTACTGATTGGCATATCAAAACTGGGATACAAGGGCCCTTTCAAATAGGTTGAGATAGAGGGCTAAAATGACTAAAATATCCCTAAAGTAATTAGTGTTCAACTCGAAAAAGAAGTCCTGTTAGGAGTTTAAAACACGGCTACATTAGGTGAGATATCGTCGTGACGTCGCCCTTGCTCTTACCTCAAGAAATTGTTGCCTTGTCCTGATGACCCTTATTGTGACATCGTCCCTTGCTCATTGTATCGTCGTAATGTCACATATCTCCTTGTCGCGACGTTGCACGTCTGTCTCCGATAAATCTGTGCAAAACATCCGATAAATGCGAGATACAGCTTATAAATCAATTCGTATGATGGTATATTCATCACAAATATCATAACTTAATATTATATAACATTTTGAATATATTCATCATGAATATAATGGCTAAATTAATGTGAAGGATTACTTAATATTGGGAAAGAATATTTTAAAGAAAGACAAAAAAACAGAATTATGTATCATAGAAATTAAGTTACAAATTTGACATATAATATTCCCAAATTAATTAAAATATTGGGTTTATCTAATTTTCAAAATTTAATGTTTGTGTTAATTCATATTTATATCAAATGTGTATTACATGATAAAAATGTAAGAGTTAATGAATAACATTGTGGTCTTATACATAATTTTAATTTATGAAGTGTAATTTTACAGTATGCTTTCTTAAAATATAATAGGTGAAGAATATAACACGTAATAGAATATAGAAAAATAACAAGTAAAAGCTTCATGAAAAAAACAAAAGCATTGACTTAACTTTTAAGTAATTTTTAAAAGTCTTGGAAATTCAAAATTATATTAAATTACATTTTCCAAAACTGTAAATAATAATGTTAAGAATTTGTGTTTTTGGGAACATTTTATTACCATCTTTAGGAACTGTTTTTTGAAATATTTGTGCTGATTTTGAAATTTTTTATTTTTCTTGACTATTTTTGAATGTTTTGTTAAAGTTCTTTGTGAGTAGGGTAATATATTCCTAGAGCTTTTTAATGGCAACGTTTTGGGAAGTTGGCATTTCTTTACCCAGTTGGAAAGCAATACTTCTCTCACCTTTTGTCTTACTGCATTTGACATCCTCAAGGTTCATCTCGAAAGTTTGGAAAGAGTCAATAAGTTCATTGATTAACAAACTTTCAAGACCTTTAGTTTCCTCAATAATAATGATCTTAGTAGAGAATCTCTCAAGAAGAGATATCAATACCTTTTTTTACCAGTTTGATATTTGAATATTTTTCACCCAAAGAAAAGGCTTCGTTTGATAGATCAGGCAGTGCTGCGTAAAACTCTCCAATGGCTTCATTTGCATTCTCAGGTTCTCGAGCTTGGAGGTTAGACATATTTGATTGCTTGATACTAGAAGTACCTTCATGTGCACTTTCCAAGATACCCCAAGTAGATTTGGCAATGATACATTTAGCAATCCTCTTGAATTCCTAGCAAGCTTTTCCAACTTATCTACTCTTTCTTATTTTCAGTATCCATTATCAGTGGCTCCCATCCAGTAAGAACAGTATATCAAGCCTTCTTAGTAATGGATTTAATATAAGCTTTCTTGTGAGCTTTCCAATAGGCATAATAACCAATTTCCAGTATCAGAGGATGTGAGGTAGATAAACCTTTCATAGCTTAAATCTAACAACACAAGGGATCTCCACTGACTATATTAAGTGACAGGCTCTAATACCAATTATTGGCCTAAACAGTTGCTGAGACATAAGTTGTGTGCTTAAAAAAATGGCTAAGGGAATGAGCACTCCTTTGAGCACCGCTATAACATGAACAGAAATGAGAAACATAAAGTTTGTTTATGTAATTTGATTTGCCTACGTCTGCAAAGCCTAACTCAGTAAGATTTATCAATTATCTTCAAACACCTTCTAACAAGTGACCCTAAATCTATCACACCCTAGTGACAATTTTCTTACTTTTGTACCTTTGAAGACTAGAACTCTCACCACTAAATTCACCCCTATGAACTAAGCATGTATCAATTATATAGAGTGATTCGAGACTTGTTAACATAGAGAAGACCTATCACAATCCCTACTAAACAACAGACAAACTAGCTAACTACAATATAATACTAACAAAAAAAAAAGGTAAACATGGACTCTTGACAGCTAATAATGCAACGTTCCAATCCAATATTCACGATCCAAGGGATTAGATAAGGATAATCCGATCCAATCCAATTTTTAAATTAAAATATGCTTCCCAAAGTAATATGATCTTCATTGATAGCCTAAATACAATCTTTATAATCACTATAGCCCATAATTCCAGTTCAATAAATTGCCAATAACATAAATATAGAAATTGCATAACTTATCGTAGTTATTCTGAGAGTGGACACTTCCGTAGACACTTCTTTATACTTTTCACATTTTTCAACAAAATCCTTAATCCTTAAATCCTAAATCTTTAAAATTAAATTCTAAACTTAATTAAAAAAACAAAATTAAATTAAATGTCTCACAATTATTGGAAAATTTACAAAGATTGTGAGCTAATCATTTTCCAATATGAAATGACAAGTGGATTAAATTCTTTAAAAAAAAAGAAATATTTTCTGAGTAAAATTATTAGAACAATAGCTTATTTAACTAAAAAAATTACAAAAAGTTGTTTAAACTAATTAATCTTTTTTTGGTTACATTAAGCGTATGATTTATAGATCTCATGTACATATATTAGCCAGTGTTGGTCATTGTGATAAGGAAATGCTTTTTAATTGTTTTGCTACGGTTTGGTTTAACAAGGGATTCACAGAATTGCTTTTTCCAAGCTTTGGGGCATATAATGTGTTTCGTTATAATTGAATTTGTATGCTTGGTTTATGTTGGGTCAATTTGACTATTCTATGTTAGATTTTGTGGGTGATAATTTATGTAGTATTTTGTTTTGATGTTCTGTTAAAGAAATTTTTTTTATTATTAATAAAAATTTGTTTGCTGAGAAAACATGTACATATATTGACGTAGAAGGATGAAAATCCAAAAGAAAACATGTGGACATATATACCTTACCTTATCATATATAGTAGTAGTTTTCATTGCTTAGATTGAATTTAAAAGATTACTTTAGCTTTTTGGGCTGGTCATTACCATATTGCCTACTGTCACACAAAATTGTTTCCCAAAAGCTAAACATAAGTGATGCCCCATAAAATGCAAATGATGAATGAATTAACAAGCAAAGAAGAATAGAGAAAACCAACCCAGTCGTTGATGGGTAATTAATTACTCCAATTTCAAATTTCGACTAATTAACTGAAAAGTAACATAGCTCTATCTATCTATATATACATGTGTGTGTGAATTGGATGATGTCTTTCATTACGTCTTTTGTTTTAGTTTTATTGAGCCTGGTTTCTCTCTTCTTACCCCACAATGCCAGGGGAGTGGCCCTGGATTAATATTGTGGGATGTGAAGGTGGTGCAATTGAATAAGACTGAACAGCAGATGAAAATATCTTCTCAAAATATTACTGCCTGGCCTTTTTCCATGATTGCAATAACTCATCAGTTTGGGCTTGTCGTATTTCCCCATCATGGGATGTCTAGTTGCCTTTACATCTTAACACTTGCTTGTAGGTTTGTACGCGCACCTCTACCAATGATAAGCCAACCCAACCATTTTGTTTGGCTTATTGGATGACCAAAAACTAATACATATATAGATATATACATATATATCAGTCAGATTTTGCCTTTTGTTTGCTTCAAAGTTTGCCAATCAAGGCAAATCCTTGGATGGATGACCAGTCATCAAGTCCTTTACGAGGACCTCATCTTCCAGCGTCTAGCGTGTCGCCTGCCGATGTACTTGTTTTTCTTTTTTTCCTGCCACACGGGAAGCACCTAATTTATTGTATATATCTGAAAATCCAGATGGACCAAATAGATTATCAAAACTACGCACTTAGAATTATGAATTCAAAGTGCTAATTGCCCAATATTCCACTACTCTTTGTTGATAGAGTACATATACAGATTCTCTTTCAAAAAGGAAGGAGGAGATCAGGCTTCAACTTGTAGCTGATTGAGACCAATGTACTCTCAGATTATCTACGTTTAGTAAACAAAAGAAATTGGGACATACTGCTATGCTATTCATGCTAGCTAAGCTTTTTTTGTTAACTTTAATGGGAATATAATTCTTCTCCAATTTCCCAAGACATAAGTAGCAATATTCTAAATGGACTGCTCTGCTCAATATGACATGCATATGTGTGCATGAACGCTTTAACTGTCAGATACCCTGAACTGGGATCGATAAAAAAAGAAACGAAAAGATGCCTATGGATGGATAAAATTGCCCTCTGCACTCAACCTAGTTGAGATTCCGGAGAGAGCAAGGGTTAGGAATTTTATTTCTCGTTATAGCCTGGTGCTGCAACCCCTTGGTCAATCAATATTAATGGACAATTTACAGCCGTCAGCCTCGGCCATTAGCATATAAGCATTTCCAGCTGCTAGCTACTAGTACTACCTCAAAAAAGTCAGTGGGCCTTGCTTGACCATAAAAACCCTGTTGATATGTTGTGATCGGTAAAGTGGAACACTTTCGACAAGCACTACTTCTGATTGATTGGGGCTATTGGCTATACCTTTCACATAAATTGGATTCCAGTTTCAAAGTATCACCTAAGTAGATGAGGCTAGCCACAAAGTTTCAAATTTTCAATTAAAGGAAGCTGTTAATTGCACAGTAAACTACATGATTAACTTGTAATCTTGTCAGTTGAACGTTACTTCTCTTATGGCATGCATGTTGAACAAACTTTTGAAGCTTACATGTTTCCTAGGGAGGGTTTCAGTCCCTTTATGTTTGGGTCTTCAAACTTGGCTTTTCAACCAAGAGGCAATTAAGCAGCAATGGATTTGAAGTAACATTGTAACATTGTAATTCCACCGTTGGACTTGGAAAAAATTCATGTCTGGATTTATAATTGGATTTGATAAAATAGGCTGAAAACTTACATAGAGCATTATAGATCATAGTCCAGCAAAAGATTAAAGAACCCAAATTCCACATGTTCAGGCCAGGCCTCAATTTCAACTTTCAATTGTATTTCTCTACACATCTACTTCCGATGCTGCTGGGCTCTTATTTTATATATTATTGATTTTTTTTTATTTCAAATATTAATTGATATCAAAATAAGCCTGATCAAATTTACTAAATGCTATATATTTTCTGCGATTATATGTTTGTATTCTCATTACTACTATAAACCAAATGAAAAATGGTCTCTCCTGTGTTCATGATGTTAGTGTTCCAATCATGAATCCTTGATAAGCAAGGTTATCACTTCTTTTTTTTTATTTTTATTATTTCTGTCTGGCATGTTATATATGTATCATATGAATAACTTTTAAGCGTGCAGCGTTAACCCAAGTTTTTTTTTTTTTTTTGATCGAAATTATTCCAAATGACAATGATGAATATACATGTGAGGGGGTCTAACAAGCCTCTATAGCTAGCGTTTTGTTCAAGCATGGTCATGTCTTTGTGCTCTTTGTTGGACTCTCATGCATGCATCCTTGCATGCATTCACTTTTTCTATATCTATGATTTATTATATGTATATATAATAATAATACAAGCCATCTTTCCTTTCTTTTTGTGTAAGTATAAATGCAGGCCATGTAATTAAGTATTAATTCCTCGATATGGTTGTTTCTCTATACTGGATACGCCCTAATTTAGCCTTTACAATCACGATACTGTGACAAAAGCTTGCATGTGATTAAAAGCAAGGTATCATGTTATTACTTTTCAGATTAATTTGGAATTTTTCAACTGCAGTATATACATATAGAGAGAGATTGTGGAGCCGACTTGTTTAATTAGAAGATTTATTTAGTACTCTAATTTTATAAAAAAATTATTTTAACTATTTATTTAATTTTTAACTTTTTTAGCCTCAAAATGAATGGATATTAACTTTTTTTAAATATATTTTTAATAATTTTTTAGTTTTTAAATAAATTTTATGTTTTTTAAAATTTTTATATGTAAAAAAATTAATTAATTGCTAATGTAGGGGCAAATGCAGGGGGCTGGCATGGACCCGGCCCCCCCTAAAATATAAAATTGCTATTCAGGCACTTGAATTTTTTTAAAGATTTTAAATTAGTAAAGGTAAAATTACATTTTGGCCCCCCTAAAATTATAAAAATTCAATTTAATCCTTTAAAAATTATAAAGATATAGACTATAAAAAATTAAAATTTTATCCGTCCCTATAAAATTGTTCTGGCTTCGCCCCTGTGCTAATGTGACATTTACATGACAATACACATGTATGCCACGTTAATAAAGTTAAACATATGTTGATTTTTTTCATATATTTTAAGGTGATTTGACAAACAAGTCAAGTTTAAAGGCTCAAAAAGACAAAAATTAAATAGAAGGCTAAAATAACTTTTTTAGGCCTAAAATTTTTTGATTTATTTAATAAAATTAAAGTTTATTTCTTGAGGTTTAGAGTGAATTATACTAAAATGGCCTTTTTAGATAATGTAAGGATTGCATCATATGTGTAATTAAGTGTTAAAAATTGTTGTTTGATGCATTTTCTAGTTTACCCCTATCCTCAAACTACTAACTAATAAGAGTCGTATGAAGCCCATTTTAACTTGCAATTTCTACAAGTTTAGAATAAGATTGATATCAATGGAGATTGTTGCATAGGATTTATTATTTTATATAGAATGTTGAGTGATGTAATTGTAAAGGTGAAATCAGATGGGGAAGGAAAAGGAAACAAGGGAAAGCATTGTAATGATAAAATAGTTTTAGATCATAATTGCGTATTTAAGAAATGTTGGAAGTTTGGGTTGATGTGAATTAGAGACAAAATAATAAGGAAGCTAGTTATAGTGGGACTCACTTTCGGTCTAGGAAATAAATTAATGGAAGGAAAGGATAGATAAGAGCATATTGGTACTTTGTAAAAATGTGAGTGAAAGAGACGTGTTGATGAGGGTGAGGGAATGTAATTGGAAATGCAGAAACCCACTGTCCCACTTTGAGGACACATTCCATGGAAATTTGGGGTTCTGCTTTTGACTCTCCCCTCTCTTCTACGGAACACCCTCCAGCCGCAGCCACACACAGTCATAAATACACCTACATATATGCCTTAATGCATATCATGAAACCATGCCCCATTTTCTCTATAGGCAACTTATTTTTATTAATCTCATCCCTAGTCAAGCACCAAGGACGGCTTTACCCAGAAGTTGAACGCTGTGGATTTTGGGTTAGAGGTGAGACTCGGTTTGGACGGACCCACCAACTGTGATCTCCTTGCATTGGATTGGATGCTTCTCACCGTCCATCCATTTCTTATTTTATGCGCCTTTAACATTTACAATGTTATATTAATTAATTGATTAATTACTTTGTAATTTTTAGATAGAGCTGTTGATTAATTAAAAAGTTATTCATTTAAGTTTAAAGATTTATATGAAAAAAATAAAAAGTTTAAATAAAAATATAAGATTTGAAAAATAATTGTAGACTTTAAAATATAAGATTTGAAAAATAATTGTAGACTTTATTTAAGTCTTGTTTTTAATTTGAATTGGGCTTTGGATAAGATATTTTTTTCAAGTTCAATCAATTATTATATATTTTACAACATGTACCTATCCCATTAACTTAACGCCAAAACGAATTCTAAAACCGACCCAAATACAAAAATAATATATATAATAAAAATAAACTAAGGCTTTAATTGATATCACAGAAAGAAAATTGGAAAGATTGGAAAATTAAAATGGTAGAAAAATAAAAAAGATGGAAAATAATGTTTTCTATCGTAAGCGTGCTTGAAAGAAAAAATATGATGAAAGAAGAAGAAGCAATCTTCATTTCCTTCTATTGCGTGGTAGAAATGACAATAAAAGAAAAAAAAAATAAAAATAAGAAAAATATATAATTTTGAATTAATATATACAATTCTCTAAATTTTTTTCTTTTTCTATCATTTAAATTTAGAAGAATTAATTTTTAGGTATTAAGATGAAGATAATTATAATACAAATTTTCTTAAATTTTCTTGGCATGCAAGGAAACAAAAAATAAAACCAAAAACAAACAAAATCAAGAAAAAGAAACATTAGCTACACACTACTTCTAAAACTAGAGTTAACTAATTATTAGACTAGTATTAATTAATCTAATTATTAAGTTAGCTTTGCAAGTAGGATATTCAAAGCGAAGTTATTTACTTTATTGATTTAATCTTCCCTCTCCTCACAAAAACACCAAAAAATAAGATATAAATTTCAAAAGTACAAAATTTGTTACTACTTCCCTCACTCACCAAGTATACTGAATAATAACCTGATGAAAATATTTCGAAAATCAAACCCACAAAAAAAATTAAAAAAAAATATCCCGAAATGGCATATGACATCACGATATCCAACTAATTATAGAATATCAGAATTTATTCAACACTTTTCAAGTCTGTATATTTTGGGAAGTTTATTGTACATAGCAAGTTTGAAGTTGATGTTAGTGTGAGAAAAGCCCAAAGTCTTTTAATCATAAAATTTTAAATTTAGGTTTTTATGGCAGCGCTCCATACAATTAAGTTCCATGGGTCGAACTATTTTTTTCCGCATGCTCCATTGCTACTTTAGTTCTGTGGACGAAAAATTCCTTTTTTTTTTTTATATATATATATTTCAATTCATTCATGCTTCTTTCTTGACTTACAACCAAAAAGAAGAGTTCCTAACCCTAAAAATGATAATAAATAATTCGAAAAAAATATAAAATCTAATAAAGGACTAACTTAAAAGTTAGAATTGAATCCTGTAATACTAAAAAAAGTAAACTAAAATAACACTGATATGAGAGTTTTTCTTAAACTCATTATTTGAATGTTGATTTCATTATGCTATATTGTCAATCTTACATGACAAAGTAGTCCATTTGCATTTGAAAAATACTGGACAGAATATGGGGTTTCGCCTCTGGGAACAATAATGGTGTTGAAAAGGGGTAAATTGGTTGGATGATCTTTGTTTTGCTTTTCTTGGCAAAGTTGCTGTCTTGAATCACCTTGTAATTACGCATATAGTTTGCTGGTCATCAAAGATTTAAGAGCTTTAAGTCATGATTTCTTTTTCCTTCATCACCTCTTTTTAACTTTTTACCATAAAAACATTACATTTCGATACTTGTATCAATCCTTTTTAGGCCAACCAACCAGCAAGCTTAGCCAGTAAAGGCTATAACACAAAAATAGCGAATAAAACATAGAAGCTACCGTGCCTGCCTGCCATTTGTCCGAAGCTAATGGAAACATCTATAATTCCCTTTTAGAGTCTTGGTCTATAAGTTATATATACTCAATACCATAGGCATTGAATTTCACCAAGCAAGAAAGGTAATCATGTTTTCTTTCCGACCGATAAAGGAATATCTAATCCTTTAACTTAATAATTTTTCCCAATTTAATCCCTGAATATTTTTTGTCCATATTAATATTAGAAGTTAACAATTTTCTCAATTTTGATCCTTGTGATAACGTAAAACTCTAAGATTATATCATATCATGTTTCAGAGCATCACATCACCATAGGAACCAAAATTAAGAAAAATTATCAAATTATACAATTAATGTTGATAAAAAATTTAAGGACCAAGATTAAAAAAATTATCAATTTCAAAGTCTAAAAATTTCCTTATCCCTCTTTCAAATAACATGTCCAAACAAAATCTTCTTTTGGCTCATAATTAATATTATATATGTTTATGTTTGAGTTTAATATAAGAAATAGCACCTCTAACTTTAAACAAATTATGTATCAAAATCTTAATTGATCACATATAAAATAATAGCGCAAGTAAATTTCAGCGAGAAGCTATGTAAATTGTTAATCGAAAGAAGATTAAGGGAATCTGAATGGTGTGGGATTCATTTAGATTATATAATATATACTATTTTTTGAATGCTAACATGTATATATTATTACTCCACTTATTTTCAGCTGAGGACATGCATGATTGTTGATTGTGGAAACACCTTTCCCACATTTTCAAATCAGGCTTCATTACTTCGAGTACTACATTCAGGGCATAGCTTGAGGGGTTGGTCAGGGCTCCCATATTTTTTTTTTAAAATAAAAGGTAGGAAAAAAATTACTTTGGTTTAAAAGTTATAATTTCATTTTTCATTTTCTTAGTATAATGTAACAAAAATACAGTAACATATATAACTTTTTCTATTGTCTTAATGTATATAATTGCAATGATAAATAAATTTCAAATATTAAATGTTATTGCTCCTTTAAAATGTAATTTATAAATCATATTGTATTGGTTCGAATTCATAAAAATGTTAAATGATCTACAATATGGCTATTTCAATGTATTTATCGTATCATCAAAGCAATTTTAATAAGAGACGTTTTACAATAACAATATATTTGTATAATATCAGAGTCTGGAAATTTGGTTATTATATTACATCAAAAACTATAAAATTCTTCTTTATTTCTTGATCTCTAATACTATGATTTTTATTTTGTTGGTATACACTAAAGTTAATATATAAGTACATTTCATCATTTCATATCCTAAAGGAGTTAACCGTTTCTTTCTTGCTTCGTCAGGTAGTCCACTATGATTGTACTTCGTTAGGAGTTTTGCTGAAGGGAGCAAATGGGAGAAGCTCCCATGTCTTCATATTTTGATGATGCTTTGGTAATAAGTCTCCCAACAGAAAAAGAAATATATACAAATATTGCAAGGTAGCCAAGCCCATTCCAATGCTACCTTTACATGTGCATGTGAAAATGGAGACTGAAAGTGCCAACCAATTCATAAAGTTATTGGACCTGAGAAACAGCACTCCTACACTAATAATTAATGGAGAAGTGCCCAGAATTCCCTTTGCACTATATAATACATATGTTCGTAGAGGGTCATAAGAGAAGGAAGGCAAGCAATGGATAAATTCACATATGTAACCGAAACCCAGAAGGGTCGTGAAATTGAAGAGCAGCTGAAGAGGGAGAGAGAGGGGGGGGGGGCCAGGAAGGTGGAGTGTGTTCCAAGACACAATGATTATATGGTCTTGGGGAAGCAGAAAGGGTGGCGTGGAAATAGCCAAGAGTGTTGAAGAACGTGGGGGCTTGACCGAGGTAGGAAAAGGACCAGGCAATGCAATATGCATCAATATGAAATAAAATGGAAAAAGAAGATAAGGGAAAAAAAGCCTTAATTAAAAATTTAGTCCCTAAATATACCAATTTTATCATTTTTGTCCTAAAATTTTTTTTGTCCCAAATTAGGACCTAACATTATCAGTTTTTCCATATTAGGACCTAACGTTATTGGTGTTCCAAGTTCAGTCCTAACATTAAAAAAAGGCTGAGTCATCCAGCCAATTATTTTTTTGGCACATGTCATATAATGATGTCACAATGACATCATCATCTAATTTTTTTTTTAAATCTTGAAAAATATTAAAGAAAGACTAAAATTTATAAAAATGACAAAAAGTACTGAAAATTATTAGAAATTATAAATAAAAATAAAATTGTAAAAAAAAGGTGAAATAAAAACAAACTGCAAAAACTAAATTAATCATGTTGAAATTCAGGTAAGCGTCTAAAAAGAAAAGTTTGGTTAAACATTTCTTCACATTTTGTGCATAAAAAAAAAAAGTTTGGTTAAACATTTCGTGCATATAATTTCAATCTTTGAAAATTTCTGGTTTCTTCACATTTCTTTTACTTGGTTAAACATTAAGAAAAATGATTATTTCATGAAATGGTTTAAATTAGATTTTTAAAAAGAAATTTAATGATGATGTCACAATGACATTATCATATGAAATGTGGCGAAAAACAATTGGCTGGATGACACAGCAGTTTTTTTAACACCAAGAGGACTAAACTGGGAAGACTGATAACATTGAGTCTTGATTTGGGAAAAAAAAGTTTTAAGGACTGAAGTAAAAGGAGGAGTATAGTCGAGGGAGTAAAGAGAGGAGAAAGCCAAAAAAGAAAAGAGAAAAGGGTTTAGCTAAGCCTTTTATCATGATGATACTATCAGCCTTTTTGGTCTTTGGTTTGTCGACAGTGTATGTGTTGTGTGTTCACTGTGTTTTGTTTTTGTTTTTGTGTTTCCCATCCCCCACTCGATCTCTCTCTCCAACTGCACTCACAGACACAGAATGTAATTATATACTTTGAACCAATCACAAAAGCAAACTAATATTATTATTTTATAAAGGGAGAGATAGAGAGAGATATACTTTCATGTATAAACTACTACTAATTTTAATTAACTATAAAACATGTGTATAATTAAATAAAGAAAAAGGATCCTGATTGCTACAAGAATGGATAGAGAATGCCTTAGGAAGAAAGCAAAGGAGACTAACAGTACTTGCAGACAATAAATTTAGAGTGGTGGAGAAGAGGGAAGGGCACAGATCGATGATCAGTGACCAAAAAATTAATAAACAAAAAGAAGAAAACAAAGCGGCCAAAAAAACACCAAGAAAGCATATAGGAAAAAGGAAAGCTTATTTTGAAGCTAAGGATAAAAAGGGGTCAGTGTATCACCCACAAAGGCACAAAGACCTGCCAGAAACTAACCTACCCCCCCCCCCCCCAATTGATAGAGATTGAGTTATCCTCTTCCTTCATACTCGAAATCTCCTCTCCTTTTTTGCTTTTCTTTCTTTTACCACTTACCACTTACCACCACCTCAACCTCAAACCACATCATTTACAACCATAATTCAGAGACCTCTGCAAACTCCATCTATGTATCAAAGGAAGGTTTGTTTTCTTTCTCTCTTTTCTTTTCTTTTTTTGTAACCCTTTTTCCAATTTATCCTTCCTATACGAAACTGTAAACCAACTTCCTTATTGTATCGCACCACATCGGAGAAGGAAGTGATCATCAATACAAAAACTTCATATCTATATGGTTATATATATGTATTGCAGTTGAATCGATGTTTTTATCTTTTTTTCTCCTTTCCATTTTGAGGCAGATTTAAGAAAGGGAAATATCGAGGGATGTGTGGAAAGAAAGACGAAGATCAGGGAGAGTGTTCTCAAGCTATCCATAACATACAAGGTTACCAGGAACAGTTATATATGCAACAACAACATCAACAGATGCAGCAGCAACAGCACAATATTGATTTATTTGGAGGAACTAGGGGAGGGCTGATATTCCCTGAAGTATCTCCCATCCTGCCATGGTCTCTTCCTCCTATTCATAATTTCAATCCAGCCCTCTTGACTGGAAACCCGGTTCGAGACGATGACCCTTTTTTGGTCCCTCCTCCACCAACCTCATATGGGGGTTTATTCAACAGAAGAGCTCCTTCCCTACAGTTTGCATATGATGGCACCTCAACTGATCATCTAAGGATCTTATCTGACACACTAGGACCGGTGGTTCAACCCGGCTCAGCTCCTTTCGGGCTCCAAGCTGAGCTGGGGAAGATGACCGCTCAAGAAATCATGGATGCTAAGGCTCTTGCTGCTTCTAAAAGTCACAGTGAAGCTGAAAGGAGAAGAAGAGAACGAATCAACAACCATCTGGCCAAGCTACGCAGCTTACTCCCAAGCACCACCAAAGTAAGTTGGTAGTCATTGCACATATACTCGTAATCAATTTTTTTTTAAATCTTCATAAATAAATAAATGGTTATAAATTGTTAAAAAGAAAAGAAAGCATTATAAATCATCACGCGTACAACATGTCCTGGGTTATATTATTATATTATATGGAACTATGGAAGTGTCACTCATTCACCTTTTTTGCACCCTTTTTGTTTTCTATTATATTGAGCTTTTTCCCTTCGAAGATATATCTGTAGATTTTTCTAAGATTCTACTGGGATGTTCTGATAATATGCTCTCAAAACCTACCCATTTAGACCAGAAAGGTCGTCACATTTCTTTCTTGGCCCGTCTTTTTTAAATCTTTTTCCAAAAAAATAAATAAAGCTTGTCTTTGGGCTTATTCTTAACAGTCTTGTGGTAGTTCCAAGAAGGAAAAAGAATACGAAAAGGGAATGAGCGTTAATGTCGCTCGGTTGATATGATAAAGAGAAACCAAGGAGCAGTTTAAAAGCTTCCACGGAATTTTGTTGCCGGATCATCAGTCAAATTAAGTTGGGAATGAAAAGAAATAAAGAGAGACAAACTAGCACACTCTGTCAGTTCACACTATTACGCCACTGCCATTCCCTTGAGATTAAAATGAACCCCCCACCATTAACTACCAAAACTAACCTAATCACATGCACGTTAATTAATAACTGCGTTGTTTATAGAGTTTGATACCAAGTTAATTGTTGTTGTCTTGGTTATCATCACTTTGTTACGTAGACGGACAAGGCTTCACTGCTTGCTGAAGTAATCCAACATGTTAAGGAGCTGAAACGACAGACCTCTTTGATAGCAGAAACCAGTCCTGTGCCCACCGAAATTGATGAGCTAACCGTGGATACGTCGGAAGAAGATGGTAAGTTTGTTATCAAAGCTTCACTTTGCTGTGAAGATAGGTCCGACCTTTTACCTGACCTAATCAAAACATTGAAAGCTTTACGCTTGAAGACACTAAAAGCTGAGATTACAACGCTTGGTGGGCGTGTAAAGAATGTTCTGTTTATAACCGGAGAGGAAGACTCCAGTAGTAGCGGTGAGCAGCAGCAACAGCAGCTGCAGTATTGTATTAGTTCAATACAAGAAGCATTGAAAGCGGTGATGGAGAAGACTTCTGTGGACGAGTCTTCTTCAGGGAATGTGAAGAGACAAAGAACCAACATCAGTATTCTTGAACAAAGGTCTCTTTAGCTTACAAAAGACCTTGAATACGTACTTTTTTTTTTTTATTTACCGGTATTCATGATGAGGGGTGTTCATTTTTCTCTTCGTTTCTTTTGTTTTTCTTTTCTGAGAGTGTGTTTTAATTTGAATATTTCTGTCATTGGACAAAATATATATAATGATGGTGTGGTTGGTTTGTATACTTAAAAAAATGGGTTCAATTATAGAGAAGAGATGAAATGGAGAAAGAGGAGGTAGGGCTGAGGTTTGGTGACGGTGATGGCAACGGATGAGCTGGTTGTTTTGGGGTTTTGGTATTGGGATGACCGTGTGATGGATGATGGTGATAGCAGCACAAGGGAGGAATATGGTTTGGATTTAGTGAAAGGAAGGAATAGGCAAAAAACAGTGGAGGATCTTTTTCGTGGGAAGAGAAACCTTATATCAAAACCCAACATAGAAAACGTGAAGGTGATGGGTGTGATGAGTGGAACCAGGCAGCTTAGGTTGGAGTTGGGACAAAAAAAACATAGACTCTCAGGCTCTGGTATGGTCTGGGCTTTTTGTTTTGTTTGTTTTGTAGCTGAAAGAAAGAATTTACTATATGTCACTACTCTTCCCCTCTCCTCAGATTTTGGTGGAGAATTTATGATCATAATATCATAAGCCTAGTATATTAAGAATGGTAACCAACGTACTTCTTTTTTATCCTTCTTGTGCTTCTTCTACCATCATCACCAACCTTGTTATCTCATATGTTTTTTCTTTTACTCTTTTTAATTTATTTAAAAAAAGAAAAAGAAAAAGAAAACAACGAGCGAAGAAATGGAGAAAGGAGAGAGATATTAGAAAGAAAACCCTAACGAGCCTGCCTGGTATGTTATAATTTATGCGCCACATAAAGAGATTGTTTTAATATAATTTAATTGTTGATATTTTATATGACTGTCTTTTTCCTGCCTTCCCTGGTTTTTGAATGAATATTATATTAAAGAAGACTGGTCTGATCCATTATTATCTATGTAGTTTCATGGTTAAAACATATTGAATATTTCTATCAGGACTTATTTTTCTTAATTAATGTAAAATAAATAAAAGAGTTAATGCGACATTGATTTTGATAATTAGATGACGGGTATACACTTATTCTCTATACTATTATAGAAAGGGTTAATCCTATTCACTACACAACTTATTATCTATACTAGTATACTAGTAATGTCATTTTTATTTATTCTATTACATCTTAATCATACAAATCATATCATATCATCTTACATTTAATTTCTTCTTTTACTTTACTCACTAATCCAAATATTATTATAATAGATAATATTTTATACACCATCAATAAAATTTTTAGATTTCACAAGCATAATTATGAATTGACAAATATTAATGTATAAAACTTTAACATATTATTTAAAAGAAAATATAAAACTATTTGTGAAATAAAAAATATATACTAAATATTAACTCTTTTTATAATGATATTTTTATATTTTCATGTTGTTATATAAATTATTCAAATAAAAAATCTAAAATCATTACTTAAAATAAAACCAAAATATCTAGGATCAAAGTCGAAATTTATGAAGATTTGTACTACATGTAATGTAATTGATGACTGAATCTTTTATAAGTATATACATTTTATATAAAAGAAATTCTAAATGTGTTTTTTTAAAAAATATTTTTAATATAATGTAATACCAAATAATATCTTTTTTAAATTTTGGTGGTAGAGTTTTTTTCAACTACAGTTCGTTAACTGATGTGTATATCTGGACTTGTTTAAAATGTAGTCGTTTGACATCATAGTCGGATTAAAAAATAACACATATTTTCAATTTGTATTTAAAAATAAATAAAAGATTAATAAGTGCAAATGTAAAAGTTTTATTAATAACTATTAAATTGTTATTTACTACACTTGTCAGTGAAATTTTAAACTGTTAAAATAATATTACTTATCTCATTTAAATTATTAAAAAAATTAAGAATTAATATATATATATATATATATATATATATATATAAGTCAATTGATTATTAATTCGATTAGTATTGATATTATTATCAATGCAAGAGAACATGAGTTCAAGTCCACTAAAGCGAATTATCTTCCTATTTAAGAATTGAAGAGAGATTATAAGTAATTCTAAGTATTGCATTAAAAAAACAGATATGATAAAAATCTATAATGTGTTTATATGTGATTAGTGTAAAAATAGTGATAACAGTAAAATTAAAAACTATACTGTAAAATAAGAAGTAAATTAAATACACCGTACCATATCACTCATCTAAATTTATCCTAAATTTAATTGACTGTAACTTGAAAGTTATATATATCTATATATACGTATGTATGTGTATATGACAGCACAGTGGTCAGGCTTTTTGCTGTCCAACAGTACATTATCTGCAGGAAATGTGTTTTTTTTCTTTTCTTTTTTTATAATGGAATGTATTTTAAATTATATATTTAACTTTGATTTAATTTACAATTTTGTATATGAATTTTGATTTAGTATAATTATATACATATAACTTTGATTGTGCTTCAAATCTATATATAAAATTTTAATTTTAATTTAATCATACATATTTAAAGAAATATAAGCATCAATTTAATTTTATATTCGATAAGTATAATTATTTAGATATGAAATATGTAGATGTAAAATGATGATATATTGATATTAATGTTAGTGGTTTATGAAAATTAAATCAAATAAACATTTTATATATAATATTTCACAAAATTAAAATTCATGTATAACATTACACATTGAATCAAAGTTCATATATAGTTTAAATTTATCCCTTTGATAGTTTGAAATGTATCTTTAAATTTGTTTAATTGGGTTAATGGCTTTGGCTTTCTAGAAATTTACATAATAGAATTTATTTATATTTATATTGATAAAGTTGTTTAGATTTTTTATTTCTTAATTCAGTCCTTTATGAATGTAAATTATGTAATAATTTATTTTAATTGTGTATATATATATATATATATATATAAAATAAAATGAAAAGTATAAATATAAGTATAAGTAGAAATATTTAAAACACTGAATCATTGATTGTTGAATTCAAGCTTGTGAGCTGGTGTAAAGAAGTGTATAAAAAATTACTCAAGTTGCAATTATGCTAGCTGGCAAAATTCTCTACCCGCCCGGAGCATGCTGTGAGTTAAATCTAAATAAACTCAGATGACTTGATTCATATTAACCCTAAACCATGATGAGTTGAGACACATACGAACAATTATCCGATCTGGCTAGCTTGTCAAAAAGAAAATCTACTATACCATCCAAGCTCCAACATAAAATTGTTTGATGAAGGTAGAGAGGTATAATAAGAAAGATAATATAGAGGGTTATAGAGTCAGTGATGAGTAGAAGCATAACGTATAGAGCATATAGGGTAGTGGGTGTACGAGTAGAGTAGAACAGCCCTATTTGAAGGTTGAAGAAAATGCATGCAGGTGCCAGTTTTTGGGGGGGGGGGGAATCAAACAGCTTTTTCTCATGCTAGGCTGATAAAAGAAGACTGTTGTGGTCAACTAAAATTAAGACAAAGTTTTTAAGTATAATGAGACGGAGCTGAAATATTGCTGCGTAAATTGAAGACAGCCGCTGGTGAACATGTACTATAAACAACTGTTGCACCATGTTATTATATATATTCGGAGCAGGAACTTTGCATCTGTCCCCTGCCTTTCCCTTCCTTCACCTTATATCTTGATTCCTGGGTCTAACTAAATCAGCAGGGCAGTTAGGATAAATGCAACTTCTAACTTACTAATATTATTTCCAAATATACTCATTCTCAATGACTTACCCTCACAGGCCCAACTAATGTACGTGATAGAGAGTTAACAAATTGGTTACGATTTATTATTCAAAGTTGTTAAATAGCTGTTAAGCTGTTAAGCAGAGCAGTTAGCAAGAAACCATTGTTCATGTACTATAAATATCAAGTGATAGTGTACAGAGACGCTTAACAATTCAAGATACAAAATTCAATTCCTTATCATAAGGTTTCTCTCATTCTTATTCTAGATTTGTTCATATCAAGAGTGAAGGTTTATCACTGATTCTAAGATGGTATCAATCGCCGAGGTTCCTGGTGTTCGCTTCTGCTGCTGACTCATGGATCCGGCGGTCGATTCTCCCTCTGGTGATCCTCCTACCGTGTCATTCTCAAATTTGCGTTTAATTCAAAGCTTTCCTCGTCATGAAACAGTGAAACTAGATGAGACGAATTTTGTTCAGTGGCAGCATCAAGTATGCCTTATTATTGAAGGTTATGATTTACAAGGGTTTTTGGATGGTACCTTAGGTGCACCACCGAGGTTTGTGGCGTCGTCCAATGGCAATTTGACTCCAAATCCAGAAGCATCATTGTTTACTCAACAGGATAAGTTGTTAGCCTCGTGGCTTCTTTCCACGATTAATTCTTCTTTACTATCGTATTTCATAACTACTAAAACTGCATTTGATATCTAGAGTACTGCGAGTCACCTCTTTGCAGCTTCTTCCAGTACGAAAGTTTCTCGAATTCGTCATGATCTATACTCTGTAAAAAGGAGATTCAACCATACAGGAATATGTCTAAAAAATTCAGAATATTTGCGCTTTACTTGCAGCGTCGAGATCTGCTGTTTCGGAGGCTGAGAAAGTGGAGGTTCTCCTCGCTGGCCTTCCCTCTGAGTTTGATTCGGTTTTCATGTTGGTCTTGTTCTCATTAGAAACGTTGACATTTCAAAAGTTAGTTGACATACTACTGGAATTAAAAAATAGGCAGATGCGAGTGGTGAGAGAAATTTCAATGGTCGCGCACGTGGTTGAAGCGCTTGGTGTTGCTGTGGTGGCCGACTCCGATTCATATGGTGACGCGTGGCAGTCGAAACTTTCTGCCTAAGGTGTAGTGCCAAATTTGTCGCCGATTCGGCCACATGGCATTGTGGTGTTACTACCGCTTCGATCGGGATTACGGCGGTCCGCACATGGCACCCGTGGCTCCTGCTAACGATTCTCCTAGAATTTGCGGTGATGGCTATGGCCATTTTCCTAGGTGTACTTTGGAGCAGGGGGCTAAAGGTACTTTGTGGGGGTGTTGGAATTAGCAGGGTTCTTAACAAATGAACCCTATGTTTGCGCCTGGCTATGGGTGTACAATGCCAAGTTGGTCTGGTCGATCATTTGGGTCATATCCAATTACGTCCGTGCTTGATGCAGCTCGTAATTTCTATGCGCCTTATGACTGTTTCACTCGGCTAGGCATTGGTCGTGGGTATGTACGTAAGATGGGCCAACAGCAAAAAGGCTGTTTTGATGGTGCCATTAGGTCGAATCTAGCAGGCTAAAATTATGGGCCCACTGACCCTCATACTCAGCATAACGGGCTAGTTCATGGTGCTCTACATGTGTCTCAAAAATCTCCTAGGTCCTTAGTGGCTAATTTTGTTGGTGTTGAAGGCTCCCAACTGACTGCTCCTCTTGAAGTCCCATGGCGAACTAAGCCTTATGCTCGTATTTTTTATGTTGAAAACTCACAGTGCATTGGATTGCCCAGAATTCTTGACTTTCGTGCCTTAGATTTTTCGGATGCCTCATAGTATAACTCAAATTTTGGTAATGCTAATCGGTATGTTCCTACGCCGATCAGGACTATGTCCTGGTACCTTGATTCTGGAGCTTCCCATCATGTCTGCCAGAATGCTGTAGATTTAAATACAACCACTCCGTATTCAGGTACATCTGAACTTTTAATGGGCAATGGTGCTCTTATTACGATTGTGTCTGTCGGGGACACTGTTATTTCTACAGATTCAAAATTGTTACATCTAACTAATGTGTTGTGTGTTCCAAGTATCTGTAAGAATCTCCTGTCTGTGCCTCAATTTGCTAAGAAAAATAATGTGTTTTTTGAATTTCACCCATCCTATTGTGTTATTAAGGACATCCAGACGCAGGAAATCTTGCTGCGGGTCTGAGTTTGTAATGGACTCTATCATTTTTCAGTCGGATTATCTGTTTCGTCTATTACACCTTCTGATGTTCACAACGTCGCTCTTCTAGCCAGTTCTCTCATCCCAAATGAGTTTTCTCTTTGGCATTATAGGCTTGGCCACCCATCTTCTAAAATTATCAATGATGTTCTAAATAAATGTGGCATTGTTTCTAATAAGAAATCTTTTACTCATGTTTGTACTGATTGCCAAGAGTGGAAGTCCTATAAATTGCCTTTTCCTCATTCTACTACTGAATATGTGGAACTTTTTGAATTAGTTATTTCTGATTTGTGGGGTTCGACCTCTGTTGCCTGCGAGGGAAATCTGTATTATGTTTCATTTGTGGATATGTACAGTCGGTTTACGTAGGTTTATTTGGTTAAACGTAAATCTTAAGCATTTGATTACTTTCTTCAGTTTCAGAAAATGGTCACCACTCAATTTGGGAAAAATATTAAAAAGTTTCAAAGTGATTGGGACGGTGAGTTTCGGGCTTTTGCCTCCGTCCTAGCTGGTCAGGGAATTCTTCATCGCCTATCCTATCCTCACACTTCTGAACAAAACGGTGTCACTGAGCGTAAACATAGGCACGTTGTCGAAACTGGGCTCACATTGTTGGCACAGGCTAATCTTCCTATGGAAAACTGGGGCTACGCGTTCTGCAGTGCTGTTCATCTTATAAACAGACTGCCCACTCCAGTCCTTAAAGGTTAGTCCCCATATCAGGAGCTTTATGGCTGTGTACCTCGATATGATCATCTCAGGGTATTTGGCTGCTGTTGCTTCTTGTATTTACGACTGTTTGTATAACATAAGCTGGATTTTTGGTCTCAACCCTGTACATTTTTAGGGTATAGCTCTCAACATAAGCGGTACTATTGTCTTACTCTAGGAAAGTGGTTGTTTCTCGTCATGTTGTGTTTGATGAGCACCGATTCCTTTTTTTTTCACCGATGGTGACAGATGCTTGTAGTTCTATGTAGGCTACTACCTATGTTCTGATAGTTATGTCTATCTCTTTGACAGTTCCTACAGCTTCTCAATGACTCGCTGTGGTCTCTTCCTCGTCTTCCTTACCAAGTACTGATCATAAATTTGTGCAGTCTGATTCTGATGATCTACCCGCCACTTGCATCCCACCAGAAGTAGTCACTATTGACTCTAGACCTCTTTTAAGGGAGCATCAACCTTCACCGACCTCTCATTCCATTAGTCCATTATCAACTGTACCGTAACGAGTTTCTAAAGTTTCTTTGGGAAATATTCACACTATGGTTACTTGATTTTTAAGCCTAAGGCTTGGTCTGCTGAGGTTGGCGATTTTGAGCCCTGTTTTATTACAGAGGCGTTTAATCACCCAGAGTGGAAGTTAGATGTCCACGTGGAGTATGATGATCTGATGGCTAATTCGACCTGGAAACTCATGCCTTTACCTCCTGGTTGGAAGGCAATAGGGTGAAAATGGTTGTTCAAAATCAAGAGAAATCTTGACGGATTAGTTAATCATAGAAAGGCATGGTTGATTGCTACGGGTTGTTCCCAAGTACCTGGGAGTGATTTTAAAGAGACTTTTAGTCCAGTAGTAAAACTGGCTACTATCCGGGTCATCTTGTCAATTGCAGTTTCAAAAGGCTGGCCGATTCGTCGAGTCGATGTGAACAATGCCTTATTGAATGGAGATCTTGATACTGAAGTTTTCATGCAACATCCTATCATAAGTTTTCTCTCATTCTTAGTCTAGATTTGTTCATATGAAGAGTGAAGGTTTATCACCGATTCTAAGAGTACGTATAGAGTTGTTGAAATTTCCATTTGTTTAGAGATCAATGGGAAAGAGACATCACTACCAAGGGCTGGGAATGGATAGAACCAATGAAATAGAAAGTGGGTTTGTGAATTGTTAGTGGGTATACACACACATATCTTTAAATACAAATAAACCTTTATTTTATGTGCAAAATTATAGGAGTACAGTTGGTGTACCAAATATAATTAGTATTTTAGAGAAATTGAAATGAGCTAAAGTTGAGAAAAGAAAATTCAAGTATATACATGTCACAAAGGGCATAACCAAGCAGGGCAAATAAATCAATGATCACACAACATAAGATACAGAAAATAAGGAGAAAAGAAAGCCACGCAAGCCATGATTTCAATTAGGAGTAAGCATTCCGTCCATTCGGTATATCAGAATAAATTAAATTAACATGAGGTAGTTATAATTTTTTCACATAATTGTCTTCTTTTTTCAATTTAGTATATCATATTGCTTTTAATTTTATTTTTATTTCAAGTTCATTATAAAAATATTAAAAATTAAATCAAACAATATTAATGAACTCAAAAAATATTTATTTCTGTACACGACCAAGATACAATTTCTATGTCTTCTATATTAATTTTATTTTTTATATATTAAATAATAAAAATTAAAATGAATATCATAAAAAAATTAAATTATTAATATGGGTTTTAAATATTAATAGGTATTGGGTTTTAAATTTTAATAGGTTCAGGCTTTTAAGAATATTAAGTTTTAATAAGTATTTTAGTTTAAGGTTTAAATTTGAATTTGGATATGTAAATGGATTATGAACTTTTGGCCTTATGAATCATGGCATTAATCAGTTTGTTTGGTTTAAAATGTCTAAACTAAAAATTGACTAAATAAGTCAATTAAATTAAATATGAAAATTGATTAAATAAAAACAGAATAAATTGAGAAAACTTGACTTTTTTGGTTTGGTTCACTTGGGTTTTTCGATTTTTTTTTTTACACATCTCTAATTTCAATCTTTCATAATTGGTAGAATTCAATATATATATTAATGACCATAAAAATTTATAGATATACTTAAAAGTCATAACTTGAATGGGAACAGAGCGCTCCAAATAAATAAAATAAAAATCTTCCCCTTTAGTAAAAGCATTAGATAAGCGTAAAGTGGCCTGAGACCGGAACCCATGTCCATCACCTTCACGATGAACTCTTAAAATCTCCTCTTTTCTTCAAGGTTGCTTGAGCACTTGGGAGCAAAACAAGACAACCACACAAAAGGACAAGAGCAACAAAAGGATAATTTCAGCATACTCCTTTAGAAAAAGACACTTGAAGAAAACAACGTCCAAAAGACACTAATATAGCTAGTAATTTTTTAAGATAAGAATGAAGTAGTTAGTATACATTACTGGGGTGGGAATACCTTTTATTTGTATTAGACTTGTAATAATTTTTATTTAAATATTAATTATAATTATTATATTTTTCTTCTATGAGATCACGATAAAAGTCTTAAAACTAGAACTAGGGAAGGAAAATATAATAATTATAATTAATATTTAAATTTGAAAAAATTATTAATATTTATTTATAAATCTAAAAAAAAATTCACTTAGTGAAAATGTGTCATAATATTGTTTACCAACAGTGTGTGAGACTCATGCACTACCAATACATTAAATATTTTGCACCGGAGTTTACAGATCAATTAATCAGACATTTCATATAATATAATATTCACATCAGAAATCAATCGAAACCATACATATTGTCCCTTATACGAGTCCTCGGGACCCAAAATACGTGTTAAAAACAAATCAGGACTAAATCGGGTATTTAAAGAACTTTTCAGAAAACATTGAAATTTTTCAAAGCTGCAGGGGACACACGGCCGTGTGGCCAGGCCGTGTGAGTCACACAGTCAGGAGACACGCCCGTGTCTCAGGCTGTGTGGGCATTCGAAATAGGGACACACGGCCATGTCCTAGCTCATGTCCGTGCCAGTGTAACTCTCTGACTTGGGCCACACGTCCAAGCCACACGCCCGTGTGCTAGGCCATGTGAGCATACTGACTTGCACAATTTAAAAGATACATGAGACACACGGCCGTGTCACCTGACTATGTGTCACACACGGCTGAGACACACGCCTGTGTCTCTGCTCGTGTGGACAAAATAAGCCATTTTCCAAGCCACATTTCTCACCCAATTTGGTACCAACCTAAGCACAACAATTTGCACATCAACCAGCTATAATAAGACATTCAAAACAAGCTAAAATCAAGTCTTGAACAAGAAATATCACCACATACAACCAATATGACCTTAGGCACCTCAATGAACAACTTAAAGACATGTCAACAAGTATCTAAATTTACCTAAATAACTAAATTTATATATGTATTCAAACCACATTTTACTTTCTTTCATTCTACCATATCAAACACATAACAAATATGATAAGGTCACTTATATACACATCAAAATATACCAAACACAAGTCATTCAAATGGCTAGTCTCAACAAAACATTTATATAGCAACATTGGCCAAATTACCTATACATTCCATTATAACCGAAATTAATTTACTGAAAGTACTAAAAATGATAATGGATAGTGTGAAATAACTTCGACAAGCTTTCAACTCGAACGAGCTTTCGAATCACTATAAAACATAGAAAATAACACAAAGCAAGCATTTAAGCTTAGTAAGTTCATATAATACAGAATTTAACTTACCATGTTTCCATAAAATGGGTAAGTAAACATACCATATCTCAATCAACTTGGCCAAAAGCCTAAATACATTATCACCAACATATTAGCCATGAAAATCACATATAAAATCCAACAAACATGGTTGAATTCATCAAATAATCATATTTCATGTATTTCATGTATATACCGGTAATATTTCATATCAAACTCATATGATTTCATAACAGAACTGTGCCCATTGAACCATTTAAAATATCATTGGATACACGAGTAGTACACATGAAGTGTACTGAACTATAATCTGTCAATTCATATTCATGTATGCTCATATGAGCTGTAAATAGGAAGCTCCTCTGAATTGAATAATGGAAAGCTCATGCGAGCTGAATAACAGGAAGCTCATGGGAGCTGAATATCGGGAAGCACGTGAGAACTGTGGTGTGTCCGCAACACATGTAGGACTCCAACCAAATTGGTAACCCTAATGACATATCATTTATATCCTATGAATTTCTTAAGGTTCAAACGGGACTCGGATTTAATTACACAAACTTATGATCGCGATCTCGAGTAATAATGATAAAGTAATAAAATCTGATCGTACTTGGAAACTAACTAATATCACGATAAAAGGCAAGTGTACCTATCGAATAGTAGTATAGTTAGTGGCAAGACCGGAATATCGAATCCAAGGAACTATGAGTACTAGTAATGACTTTCTTTCTATTATCTAGCTTAAGAATAAAAAGGGGTTTTATTTTTAAATTAACTAATCTAAACTAAACTGAAAAGAAACGGCAAGAAGTAAAGAGAAAGATTGCTTTTGGAAAAACTGATTGATTAAGACAATACCTAAAGAAGAATCCACCTAGACTTTACTTGTTATCTAACTCTGAACCAGATGATTTCTTCATTTGATTTGATCCGTAGAGATCCCTAAATTATGTTAATACCTCCGTTGAGGATAAAAACAACTAATCCTAGGTTGATTAACTGAAATCTCTTTCTAGTTAAAACCCCTAGTCTTGCATTAACTCTATCTATGGCTCCTCATATTAGATTTGACTTTAATCTGGCAGATTTTTGTCGTCCTATGTCTAGGGTTGCGATCAACTCCGCTCAATTGTGTTGGATGTACTCCTATGCAGGGACTTTTGCTCCTCCACATAGGGGCATTCGACTTAAATTAATATCCGAAAATATCAATTTAAGAGTTAAAAAACACAATTAAGGACAAATCAAATATTTATCACACAGCTCAGATAACAATAACAAGATCCGTCTTAGGTTTCATCCCCCTTAGATATTCGGGGTTTTAGTTCATAATTATAAAAGAAAACATCTCAGAAGAAATAAAATAACAAAACATAAGAAAACCCAAAACTCCTGAAAGGATTGAAGGGAGATCCTCAGTCTTGATGTAGATCCTGGCTTCTGAGATGGATCAATCGGCTTCCCTTCGAGTAATTCCCTGTCTTTAACTCCCCGTCTTGGCAGGAAAATAATGTCTCCTTGGCGGAAGAAAAGCACATCCTTGTAGTTGCCTCCTAGGGTCTTTATATAGAGTTTTGGAATGCCTTTCTTAGCCCCTAAGTAGCCTTTTCCGAGTGAAATTGAACTTCATCATGACAGGGACACGCCCGTGTGCCACGCCCGTGTGGATCGACGACCAGGCCATGCTCGAGCTTGTTAAAGTGGCACGGTCGTGTGGCACGACCGTGTGGCACAGCCGTGTGGCAAACCTCTAGGCCATGTTGATTGCTGAATTGGGCCTAATTTACCCGTTTTTAGCCCGTTCCTTGCTCTTTTCTCTTCCTTATGCTCACCTAAGTATAAAACATGAAATAAAAAGATTAGGAGCACCAATTTCCACAAATTCAATGATAAATCATCCAGAATTTAGGCTAAGTATGAGGTAGAAATATGTATAATTTATGGTTTATCAAATTACCTCGTCAAGTTTACGTAGATACAAAGACGACTAATTCGATATTTTTCTTTTGCCTCAATCTAACTCCGTACTAGGTCTAACTGGATCTATACAAATGAATTTAACTCAATTCAATATAATTCATATTCAATTTAGTCCAACACACATTTTTGGCAATATTACTATTTTGCCCTTATACTTTTTTTCATTGCAATTTAGTCCCTGGGTTCGAAAAATGAAATTCATACAATTTAATACTTACTCAAGCCTAGCCAATTTTTATAGCTATTAATAGTAGCCCATATATTTCATAAAATTTACAATTTTACCATAAATTTATCATCTTTTCAATTGAATCCCTAATTGATAATTTCATAAAAATTCTCTTTATAAAAGTTGTTTATCTAACAACAACATTTCATTTTCTATCATGAAACTTCATAATTCAAACATGCTCATCAATGGAAAAACCCTAATACTTTAACAGTTTTGCAAATTAATCCCCGAGCTAGGTAGATTAAGATACTACGATCTCGGAAACATAGAAATCATTAAAAACGGGAAAATGGTACATACCTAATTGAGAAAAATAAGCTTGCTAATAGCTCAAGCTTCCATGGTTAGGTTTTCTTCTCTTTTTTTTTTACTTGGTGGTAGATGATGACAATAGATTTTTTATTTTATTTAATATCACTGTACTGACTAATTTCCAAAATTACCCTTAATAATTTATTAAATTTCCAATGATGACTACTCATGCTTAACCACTAAGCACTTTAATAGTCTATTTACTATATAAGGATCTCAAATTTCAAATTCTATAGCTATTTAATACCTTTAGCTATTAGAACATAACTTTTGCATTTAATGCAGTTTAGTCATTTTCATCAGACTAGGTATGTAAACGATAAAATTTTTTAACAAAATTTTTATACTGTATTTTTATCATACAGTAGAATATAAAATAATAATAATATAAATTTTTTGACTTCAGATTTGTAGTCCCGAAACTACTGGTCCAATTTCACTGAAACCGAGCTGTTACAATATCATAGCGGTGCATCAAATATTGGATAACGTTGCCATAGTGTAAGAGACATTGCATAAATATTGGATAACGTTGCCATAGTGTAAGAGACATTGCATTCATTCCATAAGAAGAAAGGGAAATCTAGTGCTATGGGGTGGAAAATTGATCTTGAAAATGCGTATGATAAATTAAGTTGGACCTTTTTAGAGTAAACCTTGGTGGAAATTGGGCTTAACCGTACTTTTCTTTCTTTGATTATGAGTTGTATGCGTTCTAGTATCTTTAGAGTGGTGTGGAATATATAAATGTCTAATTCTTTTAAGCTATCAAGAGGGATCCATTAGGGTAACGTTTCTCTCCATAACTTTTTATCTTTAGTATGGAGAGACTATTTGTAATAGCCTATTTTCAGTGAAATTGGAATAGTGGTTTCGGGATCACAAATCCGAGTCTGAAAAGAAAATTATTTTAATATTATTTCATGGTCTTCTTTATGATAGAAATATCGTATGAAAATTTCGTAAAGAAATTTTACTGATATCATGTTTAATTTAATGGAAAGGACCAAATTGCACAAAGTGAAAAAGTTGAATTCTAGTAACTAAAAGAATCAAATAGCTATAGCATTCAAAATTTGAGGCCCTTATATGGCAAATAGACCATTAAGAGGGGTTAGTAGATAAGTATGATGATTCATCCATGGAAAATCAAATAAAGAAAATGACTAAATTGGAAATAGAAATAATTAAAGATGATAAAAATCTCATATCATCATTTATCATCATCTTTCCCAAAATAAAAAGATGGAAACTCTAGCCATGGAATTTGGCTTTTGAGCAAACTTATTTGGCTTAATTAGGTATGTTTTCTTGTCCCGTTTTTAGTAATTTTTATATTTCCAAGATCGTAATAGCTTAATCTAGCTATCTCGGGGATTAATTTGTAAAGTTATCAAAGTATTAAAGTTTTACCATGGAAGAGTATGCATGAATGATGAAGTTTTTTATGGTAGAAAGTGAAAGGTTGTTGATAGATAAACAACTTTTGTAAAGGAAATTTCCATGAAATTGTGATTTAGGGACTAAATTATAAAGATGTAAAATTCATGGAAAAATTATAAATTTTGTGAAATACTTGGGCTGTTATTGTTACATATGAAAATCAGCTACACTTGGAATAATGATTAAATTGCATGAATTTCATTTTTCGAGCCTAGGGACGAAAACGTCATTAATTAAAAGTATAGGGGTAAAATAATAATTTTGTCTAAGATATGAATTGGATTGAATTGAATATTTTATTAAATTGAGTTAAATTTACTCGTATAGATCTGGGTAGACAAAATACGAAATTAGATAGAGGAAAAGAGAAAGTGTCGGATTAGTAGACAACAAATTCACGAACACTTATCAATGTAAGTTCGTATAACTAAATTGTGTATATTTATATGTTTGAATTGAATGTTTTGTATGTGAATTATGTAATTTCCATGTATATGAAATTGATGACATATCTGACAATGATCGAGAAGTTTTAAGTCTTATTTGAATAAATGAAATATGATGGATACAGGGTTCCCGAATTGGTTGTGGTCCTGTATATGTTGCGGACACACCATAGCTTGAAAGACCGTCCTGTTATATGGTTCTTACGAGCTTCCCATTAATAGCTCTTCGGAGTATCCCAATTTGGTTGTGACTCTGCATGTGTTGTAGACACACCACGCTCTTATGAGCGTCCCGTTATATGACTCTTCATGAGCTTCCTGATATGACTCACTTGAACTTCTCGATATATAGCTATCTGGAGCTTCCTGATTAATGGCTCTTCAGAGCTACTTGTTCTTGTCTCGCATGAGCTTCCTGATTATGGCTCTTATGATCTTCTCGTTATATAGCCTGGATAAGTTTCCCATTATACAGCTCACATGAGCTTCTTATTATATGGCTCGAGAGAGAATTTCCTGATCATGTGCTCTAATGAGAACTACTGAATATGAATTGATGGATTTCAAATTCGTACACTTCATGTATACTACCCTTGTATCCATCAGAATTTTAAATGATTCAACGGGCAAAATCCTAACATGAGAAAATATGAAATCGAATTGAATTATTACCCGTATATGCATGAAATATATAGAATTGATATATGAATACAAGAAGTAGAAAGTTATGAAAATGAAAAATTGATGTTTGATGAATTCATACATGTTTATTGGTGTTCATATGATTAACATGATTTTTGAGGATATGTGTTAGGCTTTTGGCCATGTTGTTGGAATATGTTTTGTATGCTTACCTTATATGTGAAATAATGGTAAGTTATATTTCATTTTATACGAACTTATTAAGCATTAAATGCTTACTCTGTTTTATTTCCTCTGTTTTATAGTACTTTAGAAGCTCGTTGGGTTGGGGGCTTAGCGGAGATATCATCACACTATCCATCAACCCATTTCGGTATATATAAAGTAATTACATTTTGATTATAATGGCATGTATAGGCTACAAATAGTTATGAATGGTATGTATGTGCATTTGGTTGAGATTAGCCATTTGGTATGGCTAGTAATTGATATGTTTTGCTATGTAAGAAGTGGTTTTAATATGTTGATTGTGTATTTGAAATGGATAAATGATGGAAATTGTATAGGCATATTGATGATTAGTTTGTAATAGTATTAAAATTGGGTAAATATGCTTAAATGTGTGTATGAATACTGTTGTAAGTTTGAAAAATTGAACATATGAGTTGATATGTCATGTATAAGATTTAGTTTTGGCTTGATTTGAATGTCTTGTATTGGATTGATAATGTGTTTAAATGTTAATGTAGGTGGAAGACAAGATTCGGTGAGAAATAAGGCTCAGAAATGGTCTTATTTTGTCCACACGGACAAAGACACGGACGTGTGTTTCAGTCGTGTATGACACACAGCCTAGCACATGAGTGTGTGTTTTGGCCGTATGTCTCGTGCATCTTAAAAATTCAAAATAGAATACTCAATATTTTTCACACAACCTGGTACACGGGTGTGTGGCTTGGCCATGTGACCCCTACACCTACACACTGCCTAGCACACGGGCGTGTGACTTGGCCTTGTGATCCAAGTTAGAGAGTTACACGGCCTAAGACACGATTGTGTCACTTGGTTGTGTGAGCCATACTGCCTGACCACACTGGCGTGTGTCCCCTACACCCAGGAGAAATTTTGAAATTTTGTGAAAAATTCCTTGAGTACCCCATTTAGTCTCGACTTGTTTCTAATGTATGTTTTGAGCCTTGAGGGCTCCTATAAGGGACTTTATGAAATATATTTGACATGAATGCTAAATAATATGATATGTCTGTATTTGATCTATTTATTTTGGTAATACTGTATAACCCTGTTCTGACGATGGATACGGGTTAGGGGTGTTACACTCTTGCATTTAATTTAGAACTATATTACGACTAAGCTATGGCAATCAATTAGTTGAAAAAGTTTGTTAGTATCTCATTTATTCTTTGCAGATGATATTTTTTTTTTCACGGCTACAATGAATGATCCAATTGTGACTGTTAAGAAATTCTTATCGAGGTCCAACCTATGGTATTCTTGTCTCTTCAAATATTAATAATCTACGAGCTAGAAAGATTAGTCTTTCTATGGCATTTTACTTATAAGAAACTTGGGGAAATATCTAGGTGTTTCCTTCATGGCCTTATCTATGGTCATGTGCCAAAGAAAATGTATTTGTAACAACCCATTTTCAGTGAAGTCGAAGCAGTGGTTTCAAGACCACCCGAGTAAAAAAAAATTTTTATTTTAATATTATTGTATGATCTACATCATGATAGGAAAGATGTATAAAAATTTCAATAAGAAAATTTTACCGATTTCATGTTTAATTACATAAAGGACTAAATTGCATAAAATGCAAAAGTTGAATTCTAGTAGCTATAAATATCAAATAGCTATGGAATTTAAAACTTAAGGTCTTTATATGGTAATTAGACCATTAAGAGAAGTTAGTAGATATTTATGATGAATCATCCATTAAAATTAGAAAAAGAAAAGGACTAAATTGGAATTTGAAATAAATAAAGATAATAATAGGCTAATATCATCTTATTTCATCATCTTCCCCAAATATTTTCTATGGAAACCCTAGGAAAGAGAAAGCAAGCTTTCTTGGCTTAATTGGGTAAGTAATCTTGTCTTGATTTTAGTAATTTTTACATTTCCGAGATCAGAATAACTTAGGCTATCTATTTTGGGGATAAATTTGTAAATTTATCAAAGTATTAAAGTTTTTCCATGGATGAATATAGTTTAATTATGAATTTTTATGGTAGAAATTTGTTAAAGGAATTTTGATGAAATCATGATTTAGGGACTAAATTGTAAAGTTGTAAAATTCATGAAAAATTTTGATTTTTGTAAAATTTATGGATTATTATTGTTATATATGAAAATCGGCTAGGCTTGGAATAAGGGATAAATTGCATGAATTTTATTTTCCGAGCCTAGGGCCGAAATTGTCATTAATTAAAAGTATAGGGGCAAAATAGTATGTTTGCCTAAGATGTGAATTAGGTTGATTTGAATGTGAAATGTAGTAATTGATGATTAAATTCATTTATATAGATATCAAAAGACCAAATAAAGAATTGGATCAAGGAAAACAAAAAGTAACGGATTAGTAGATTACAACTCACGAACATTGGTGAGATAAGTTCGTGTAACTTAATTATGTAATTATATGTTTGAATTGAATTGAATGATTCGTATGTGAATGTTGTATTGGCCATTTGTATGAAATCTGATTACATATCCGAAAAGTATCCGATAAAATTTAAATTCTATTTAAATGAATGAAATTCGATTAGATACAGGGTTTTGTTTTCCCGAAACGGTAGTGGTCCAGCATTTTTTGTGGACATAATATAGCTTGAAAGAGAATCCCGATACAAACTCTCTTAAGCTTCCCGTTATAGTGTTCTTACGAGCTTTTCGTTTATAGCTCTTTGGAGCCACTTGATCGGTTGTGATCCTGCATATGTTGCAGACACAAGTGCAGCCCTTTGTGAGCGTCTTGTTATGTGTTCAATTGTGATCCTGCATATGTTGCAGACACAAACATAGCTTTATATGATCGTCCTATTAATGCTAGCTTTAACTTCCCATTATAAGCTGTCAGGTGCTTTTTGATAAGTGTTCTCTAGAGCTTCCCGTTAAGTGCTCTTCGGAGTTACCTAATATAGGTTCTTTGTGAGCTTCCTGTTACCAAGCCCGGATAAGCTTCCCATTACATGACTCAATGAGAGTCCCATTATAATTCTTGAGAGAGAGCTTTCTATTTAAGTGCTCTAATGAGTACTCATGGACATGAATTGATGGATTACTGATTTGTACACTTTATATGTACTACCCTTGTATCCATCGAGATTTCAAATGATTTAACAGGTGAAATTATGACAAGTAGACAAGTAAAAATCAAAATGGAGTCAATAACTGAAAAATATATGACATGCATGGAACTTGGAATTTGATGAGCTTATTTTTGTTATTAATATTTATACGAAATGAATAGCTAACATGTTTGATGAGATTGTGTGCTTATGCTATGGCCAAGTTGTTTGGATTGCATGTATGTGTTTGCTTATTGTACAAATACATGGTAAGTTAATTTCTTGTTATACGGACTTACTAAGCACTAAGTGCTTACTCTTTTTTATTTTATCTGCTTTATAGTGATATGAAAGCTCGTTGGATTGGACGCTTGGCGGAGATCACTTACACTATCCCCCGGCACATTTTGGTACAAATATGATACTTATGATAGATATAATGGCATGTATAGGTTTTGGTTAGCCAATGTTGGTATACAAATATTTTGATTGTAAATAGCCATTGGAATGGCTTGTGATGAATGTGTTTTGTTATATTAACATATGAGTTAATTTCAAGTTTGATATAAGTGCTTAATTTGGTTTATGAATATTAGTATGATATTAAGTAAATATGGTCAAATAGATAAATTCATAAACATGGATTATGAAGTGATATGGTATGTATGAGACTTGATTTTTGCATGATTTAAATGTTTGGATTGGCTTTTGGATGTGTTAAAAAGTTGGTGTAGGTGGAAGACCAAATGGGTGAGAAATAAAGCTTGGAAATGGCCTTATTTTGTCCACACAGGCATGTGTCTCAACCGTGTATGACACGCGGCCTAGCACATGAGCATGTGTTCTGGCTGTGTGTCCCCTGCATCTTAAAATTGAGAAACAGAATGCTCAAAATTAACCACATGGCCTGACACACAGGCGTGTGGCTTGGCCGTGTGACTCTTGCACTTAATTAAGTTTCAAGTTAGAGAGTTACACGGGTTAGGGACAGGGGCGTGTGCCCTACCTTATATGCCACATGGCCTGAGACATGGGCATGTCACACGGCTTGACCATACAGACGTGTAACCCCTGTACTTAGGAAAAATTTTGAAATTTCACGAAAAATTTTCTGAGTTCCCAGTTTAGTCCCGACTTGTTTTTAACGTATGTTTTGGGCCTCGAGGGCCCATAGAATGGACGATATGTTTACATTTTAATTAATTTCTGATGCGATTGTGAAATAACATAACATATCTGAATATGATCTGTAAACTCTGGTAATGCTCCTAGACCTTGTTCTGGCGACAAATACAGGTTAGGGGTGTTACAGTATTGGTATTTAGTGGAGAAAATGCAAGATTATCTTGCTAATAAAAAAGAGAATCATCTTTCATTGGCTGGCCAGAATATTCTAGTTAAAGCTTCGACTACCCTAATACCTCTTTATACTATGAAAACTTCACTACTTTCGCATATATGATAAGTGTTGAAAATCGCATGTTTTAACTTTATTCTTAACGCATTTTTGGGTGATTATCCAATGTTTATTGTGAATTTTATAGTCATTATGATTTAAACTCATGTTTTAATGCTTATAGAGCACTTGGGAGCGAAAAGAGTGAAAAATAAGCAAAAATCGAAGCATCGACGCAAGCTACAAGAGCTACATCGGCTAAATCATTTCACAAGGCCAGACCACATGCGTGTGTGGTAAGCCGTGTTGATTTCACAAGATTGTGCATTGAATAGTAGAAAATCACGATTTTTAAGTTTTTGGGGCATTCTAAGATGTATATATTAAAAAAATAAGATGATAGGAGGGAAAGCAACTAAAAAAACACCATTAAAGTCGACTTTAAAGTAGATTTGCGTCAAGATTGAAGATTCCGAGTTGATTTCTTAGTAAATTATCATGAGTTTCTTTATTTCTTTCCGTTATACTGTCTCTTGGATGTTTCTATTTTCGAGCATGAACTAATTTTCTAAATACTTAGAGGAGATAAACCCTATGATGGATTCTATCATTTGATTTTTTTTATTTTATACAATAAATACTTAGTTTCTTGTTCTTAATTATGTATTTTTAATTCTTGGTTTAATATTTCTAGATTATTGGTCCATGTTTAGTGTGCTTAAATTAGAGGTTGAACAGACCCTATTTAAGATTAGATCTTGCATAATTGAGTGGAGTTGCATGCAATCTTAGAAATAAGACGACATAAATCTACCGGATTAGAGTCAAATCTAATAAGGTAATCCATCACACGAGCCAATGCAATAATAAGGGTTTTAATTAGAAATAGATTTCAATTAATCAACTTAGAATCAGTTGCTCTTATGCTTGAAAGAGATATTAGCATAATTTAAGGATTTTTATAGATCAAGGTGCTAAGTAAAGAAATTGTATAATTTAGATTAATAGTGACAGATGAAATTTGGGCGGATTCTTTTTAGGCTATTATTTAGTTTCATGGTTGTTAATAGATTATTTTTGTTTTTTGTTCGTTGTCATGTTTGTTAATTAATTAAATTAGTTAATATTAGTTTCAAATCAATCGTTCGAATTATTTGGTTAAACAATAGAAAGAGGGTAATTATTAATACTTTTAGTCCTTGTGGGAACGATATATTTGCTCACCGTAGCTATACTATTACTTGATAAGTGCATTTGCCTTAGTCAAAATTTTAGTTAGTTTCGTGACCATTGGTATGATATGTGATCAAAAAGATAAACTTTGTCGAGGCTTCTTATGGGACTTTGCTACTAATAATAATAGATACACTTAGTGAATTGGGAAACTATATGCAAACCAAAATGTGTTGGCGACTTGGGTTTTTTGTTTTATGCGAGATTGGAATCACTTATTCCTTGGAAAGTTGGGTTAGCTTTATTAATTGAGGGTAGTACCCTTTTGCCCAACTCCTTTTTGCTAAATATTTCCTAAACGATGATTTTTTGAAAGTTTCTCTTATAGGTAATGTGTCAAACACTTAGAATGGTATTACGGAAAAGCTAAACTCATGGGTAACTGTAACACCCCTAACCCGTAACGGTCGTCGGAATAGGTTAAGAGGCATTATCGAACATATAACCCAGTTCAGAACATTCAATTATCAATCATTTATCAAACTATAACCAATTCATTCATTTACACTTGTAACATGCTTAAAATAATTATACGAGACTTAAAACATACATTAGGGACTAAACTGATAACATTCGAATGTTTCGGGATAACTTAGAAAAATTTTCAATTCAAAGGACACACGACCATGTGAACAGGCCGTATGTCTCACACGATCACCAGTCACGCCCGTGTCACAAGCCGTGTCGAAACAAGGCATACATACTGACTTGCATCACACGGCCGAGGACACGTCTGCGTGCCAGGCCGTGTGAAAACTGGAGGTTATACTGACTTGGCCACACGGTCGACCATACGCCTACGTGTCTGGGCTGTGTAACTCATTGGCTTGCTTAACTAAGTTACAATAGACAGATGGTGGAGTCACACACCCTTGTGCTCAACCGTGTGGGGCGAAAACAGGCTTGATTTAAGCCACTTTCCTTACCCAAAGCACAAGTACCTATAATCAATCAAATGATACCAAAATCTCATTCAAATAAACAACCAAAAGACCATTTTCAATACACAAAATATGCCATTTCAAAATTACACATTCATATGCCCAAATCAATACCATTTATACATTCAAATACATACCAAACCAATATGTTTCATAAGCAATTGTTCATTTATAACATATACAATAGATCAACCTTATAACTATTCAAATATCAACTATCATTCAAGCATTTTCAATTCACTTACTCATCTCATATCAATATAAACATATGCATTAAGTCTTTCATCAATAACCTTGCCAAAACATATCATACTTGAACACTTTTATGCCATCAAACATAATATCAAATTAAGCCACATCTCATGGCTTGATATTTATATTCAAAACACTTATGAACTTTATAACCAAAAGTAACCAAAACATCATCCTATTAACTAGCCTATACATGCCATATTTACACATTTTTCTTGAGTTCCAAAAGTACTGAAAAGTCAATTGGATAGTGTGTTGCTTATCTCCGACGTCGTTTGAAATTAAGCGAGCCTTAAAAATATATAAAACATGGAAAGGAAACGGAGTAAGCTTTATAGCTTAGTAAGCCCGTATAGTATAGAATTAAACTTACTGTAAATCATAATATAAGTAATTAAACTCAATTTAATCCAACTCAAATAGTTCAAATGGCTATCACATAGGTACATTCATAGGTTAGTAACTCGAATTTGCACAAAGCTAGTAAATCAACCACAAAGACTTCATTTAGCAATCAATCTCATATACATGTACATTTCATATAGATCATATCTCGTTTCCATACTTTATCATATAATCAGTAACAGTATAATACTCGTTGAACCTAATGAAATATCAAGGGATACTCGGGTGATACACATTAAGTGTATTAATCAGTAATCCGTCAATTCATTATCATTTCTGCTCTTTCGAGCCATGATCGGTAAGCTCCTTCTGAGCTAGTAAATAGTAAGCTCTATCGACTTGAAACGGTAAGCTCTAACGAGCTGAAATGGTAAGCTCATAAGAGCTGATATATCGGTAAGCTCATACGAGCTGCGATGAGTCCGCAACAGACGCAGGATCTTAACCAAAATGGTAACCCTAGTGACATGTCACTCGTATCCTACAAATTCATACGGTTCAAACGAGGCTCGGTAACCATCGGACTATATTAATAAGGCATTTAAATCTGAAGTAGATGATTTACTCAATTACATACATTCATTTCAAATAATCACAAGTATTTAAAAGTTCGATTCTAATTATACAAATTTACCTCGTCTTGCTTGAATAAAACTACCGGCTACTCGTCCACTTTTCGTTTCCCCCGATCTAATTCTGGTATTTGTTTATCTTGATCTATAATATATCAAATTAACACATTCAAACTTCCATTCAATTCAACTAAGCCCATTATTTATCATTTTGGCAAATTACACATTTACCCCTAATATTTCACAACTTTTGCAATTTAGTCCTTAGGCTCGTAAAATGAAATTCATTCAATTTTAACCAAACCAAAGCCTACCTGAATTCTTCCCATTCTATAATCAGCCCATATTTTCATTTTATTTAACATTTTAACCCCAACATTTCAACATTTCTCAATTTAATCCCTAATTCGCATTTTTATCAAAAAATCACTTTATAAAACTTGTATATCTTTCAATCAACATTCATAATCTATCAAGAACTTTCAAAATACTCAAATATTCAACAATGGCATCATTCAAATTCTTTAATAGTTTTGAAAACGAAGGTACAGGCTAGCTAGATTAAGTTGTAACGAACTCAAAAACATAGAAATCATTAAAAATCGAGCCAAAATCGTACCTTAATTAAGGATTGAAGTTGCCGAATTTAAAAGCATAAAAATGGCTTCTTTATCACCCTAGTTCGGTTGGGGAAGATGATATAGGATGAAATTTTATGTTATTTTATTTTAATTAACCTTTATTAAATAATTTACTATTTTAACCTTAATAAACTTTAAATATTACACTTATACCAAGCCATTATCATCCACTACTAACATTTATGGTGTAATGATCATTTAAATACCCTTTATTTAAGGTTCTATAGCTAATAAACACTTTTTACTATTAGAGACCAACTTTTACGCTCTACGCGATTTAGTCCTTTTTACCAAATTAACCAATGAAACAGTAAAATTTTTTAACGAAATTTTTATGCCATAATTTTATCATGTTTTAAATAGTAATAAAATAATAAAAATAAATATTTTAACTTCGAATTCATGGTTTCGAAACTACTATTTCGATTTGACCGAAAACGAGCTATTACAGTAACTAAAGGGGTTGGTAAGGGATCGGGCCCCCCTAAAATGGAAAAATTTCCATTTAGGATCTTTAGAATTTTTAAAATTTTAAATCAGTAAAAGTAAAATTGTACTTTCAAATGTCGAAACTCAATCGAAGTAATTTTCTTAAACATGATTAACAAGGTATCACCCATTCAGTAATATCACATATAACTTCATATATTTCATTTCAACATGAATACTTGCATTTAATTAAAATTCAATACATCTAATTACTTATAAACTTACTAAATGGTATCGTATATAGATATATATAATCATATCATTTTACTTATCCAATTCGTACATCTATCATGCAACCTTCTTTACCATTATCAATCACACAAATTTATGATCAATAATATTAGCCCTATAGGTTTGATACTCACCTGCTCAAAGTCAAAATTATAAATCGTAAATACTTCTCAAGAAATTCAAGGCAAAAACACATTCGACTATTCCCGATTGCTCGAAAAGTCGCACACTTAGTGCCAATAGTTGTTCAACATTATATATCGAATTCGCACACTTAGTGCTCGATACTTAAGCTTGCACACTTAGGGCTCAATAATCAAGCTCGCACACTTAGTGCAATTTTTACATCCGTAACCTTTTATACTCGCACACTCAGTGCCGAAATTCAATTACTCAATATTCATCAATTCAAATTTATCAACTCTATTTGCATTCGGCAACCTCAACTTTTTATACATTTCAATTCGGCACATATATGTATATATAGTATTCAATTTAATCAACGACAAATATTTACTTAAAAACTTACCACATACAAGACATTTAATTTATCATATACCAAAACTCAACTAACTCCAATATACATTTACTCAACCCCAAAGTACTTCATTACTTCCAAACACAAGACCGAATATATTATGGCATTCCATCATCATGTAATATTAATATAATCAAGTACAAAGCCATTTAACATATCTACCATTGCGTACTCACAATTTGGCCGATTATCCATTATTTGTTATAACATATAATTTTTGTATCAATTTAATCATATAATTCAGTGACGGCAACATATTCATAGAGCTGATAATTTTAGTAAATTATTCATTATGTATACAATTACCATCAATTAAAACAATTTCAGTAGCTAATAATTCAATTTTTAACCATACATAACCAATTAAATACATATACAAGTATTTTGACCATTTTGCAAAATAGCCCTTGTATTTTTATACTTTAACAATTTAGTCCTTAATGCATAATTATGCAAAAAATACACAAAATCCCATTATTCATGTATTTAGCCAATTTTCTATAGCATTTAAACAGCCCATATTTTCATTTTATTCACATTTCTAACCACAAAAATTCTATCTTTTTCAATTTAATCCCAAATACTCAATTTCATCAAAAATCTCTTTGTAAAACTTGTATATCTATAAACAACCATCAATAATTTATCAAGAAATATTAAAAAAAACATGTACTCATCAATGGCACATTTCAAAAACACAACCAATTTCAGAAATTGAGGTACGGGTCAGCTAAACCGAGCTGCAACGAGCTCAAAAACATAAAAATCATTAAAAACGAATAAAAAATCATACCTTAATTGAGCTTGGCTGAATGTAAACTTCATAAAAATGGCTGTTTTTGTTTCATATTCGGTGAAGAAGAAGCATGAAAATATAATATGCTTTTGGTTTATATATAATAATAACATAAAAACCATTTTATAATTTTAACCATTATTAAAACCATTTAAAAATGATGAAATATATGGACATAAATGTCCACTAACTTAATAAAAGGGATAATTTCAACTTAAGGCCTTTCATTTAAAAAGCCAAAGCCATTTAAGTCATTTTACTAATGGCACACATAGTTTTTGCTTTACGCGATTTAATCCTTTTTAACGAATTAACTATTTAATCGGTAAAATTTCTATACGAAACTTTCACACAGTAATACTACCACACTGCAAACATTATTAAAATAATAAAAATAATATTTTAACTCAGTTAAGTGGTCCCAAAACCACTCGTTCCGATTAGGGTCTAAACCGGGCTGTTACAACTCTCCCCCTTTTAGGGATTTTTGTCCCCGAAAATCTTACTGGTAAACAGGTTAGGATACTGTTTTCGCATAACTTCCTCTATCTCATGTTTGCACCAGAGAAATTTCACAAGGAATATACTTCTATTTCTCAAGTCTTTGATTTCTCGGGTTACAATTCTGATCAGTATCGTCGTTACATAGATATATGAAACACTGATCTTATTCTCTCGTAAATCCTATACAACCTAATGTATCACGGATTCAACTTTACTTAGTCAGATCAAAGAATCTTTTCTCACAGTGTGATTTTCAAAAAGGTTCTGTTGCCATTCTTAAAATTCAGTATCTTTATATTTTAAAACCTTATACAATTTGCATCGATGCGAAACTGCTTTCAATTGTCTTGTATTACCCCATATCTTTTATCAGATCAATTCAGTGAATCTTTTCTCATAAAGCTCTATCCAAAAAAACGGAGTTTGGTAATTACAACTATACAATACTTCATATAATCCTATCTGTATATAATCTGATAACCATTATTATGCAGAAACTCCACCAACAGTAAATGCTTTTTTCAATTACCTTCAAATTGTAAAACACAGAAACAAAACATGATTTCCAAGAATTTGAATCATCTGACCATCAATTTGAGAATGAAATGCCATATTAGAATTCAATCTTATATTCAAAATTTACTGTAGCCTTCTACCGACTCACAATATAAATCTCAGGTTCTCAAGGTAATAGAGACTGACACGCTGTATAATCTGAAAATCTCTGAAATATACAACCCAACAAGTCTATTAAAAGAGAAATCTGTACGTATAGAAATAAATATGTAGACATTTTTTAAACATTCGACAGTAACTCAGACAACATCTTTCAGTTTCGGTGGTAAGAATAATCCCAATACAGAACCCATCATATTACTAACTCATTTTTCACTTTGATATTATCTTAGATTATAACAGTCCCTGATATCGCGTGATATGTAGTAATAAAATTTATAAAAACTGATCACACCAAAAAAAACTAACTAATATCACGATTTAAGGAAAGCGCACCTATCGAACAGTAGTATAGTTTAGTGGTAAGACCGAGTTATCGTACCCAAGGGAACTAAAAGTACTGGTACTCACTTCCTTTCTATTATCTAACCTAAAAGTAAAAGAGGTTTGTATGAAACTAATTCTAAAACTAAACTAAGAATGCACAAAAGAGTAAATTAGGGAAAAAACTCTCGGGAAAGCTAATTGATATGGGCAATACTCAAGGGAGAATCCACCTAGACTTCACTTGTTATTAACTTCTTGAACTAGACGATTTCTTCACTTGACTTGATCCATAGAGATCCCTAACCTATGTTAATACCAACGTCGGGGATAAGAATAACTAATCCTAAGTTGTTTAACTAAGGTTTCTTTCTAGTTAACACCCCCAGGTTGCATTAATTTGATCTATGGATCCCCCTATTAGGTTTGACCTTAATCCGACAGATTTATGTCGCCCTATGTCTAGGGTTGCATACAACTCCGCTTAATTATGGTAGATCTACTCTTAAAGCAGGGACTTTTGCTCCTCTGCCTAAGCACATCGGCTTCTTGACTTAATACCTAGGATTATTAAACCAAGAATTAAGAACACATAATTAAGAACAATTCAAGTATTTATCATATAATTCAAGAATAAATAATAACAAGGTCTGTCTTAGGTTTCATCCCCCTCAAGTATTTGAGGGATTTAGTTCATAATTAATAAAGAAAACATCTCAGAAGAAATAAGATAACAAAACATAAAGAACCCAAAAACCCCTGAAGGAATTTAGGGAGATCCTCTGTCTTGATGTAGAATTTCGGCTTCTGGGATGAATCAATCGGCTTCCCTTGGAGTAATTCCTTACTTTCACTCCTTGTGTTGGTATAAAGAAGGCGCTCCTTTTGGGAGAAAAGAGTACTCCCTTAGCGGGAAATAAACACACCTTGAAGTTGCCTCCTAGGGTCTTTATATAGAGTTTAGAATGACTTTCTTATCCCCCAAGTATCCTTTAGAATTGAACTTCCTCACGATAGGGACACGCCCGTGTGCCACGCCCGTGTGGATCGATAAGAGGCCGTGTGCAGGCCTGTTGATGGTGGCACGGCCGTGTGGTCTGGCCGTGCTTGACGAGGTTGGGCCGTGTTGGACTTTATGTGGCACGGTCGTGTGCCACGGCCGTGTGGTGAATCCCTGGGCCGTGTCGTTTTCTCATTTTGGCCTATTTTCTCTGTTTTTAGCCTATATCTCGTTCTTTTCTCTTCCCTATGCTCTCCTGAGTATAAGACATGAAATAGAAAGATAAGAGCACCAATTCTCACAAATTTAGTGATAATTCATCCAAAATATAGGCTAAGCATGAGGTAAAAATATGTATAATTTATCGTTTATCAAATACCCCCACACTTAAGCCTTTGCTTGTCCTCAAGCAAAATCTCAACTCACAATTAAGAATCATTCTTCTCAACTTACAATTCTTATCAATAATGTTTCAAACTAATCCACAAGCAATCATAAAATGAAAATTCAATCAAAAGAACAATAAAGATTCAAACACTTTAAGTTGAGAATTTTATCACGGAAACATAGGTCTTCTCCCTTCTCTTAAGTAATCACCTTTCAATCAAAATCAACAAGATTTGACATCCTCACTAAGGATTCATTCTATCCACTCAAAGTGTTTAGGGTTCAAGAGTTTAGGACTCTTTAGTCAATCCTGAAATGTTATTACCATATGCTTGCAAGAAAATCAAATCTCCACCACTATATATTGATATGACACATTGATCAAAGGAGCTTTCAATGGTTGTAATGGGGCTTTGGTTAGGGGTGTTGTCATAAGCTGAAAAGAAAGGGTTAGAATCGAGATTGAATTGAAAAATTATCTAGCTATAAAAATATCTATTACTGGAACATATTCCTAGAGCTAAGCCTTATGATGGCACCGTTCTGGATTTGGGAGCTTGTAGAAATATGCAAAAACTATTGAACTATTACAGATGACGATTGAATTAACTGTATATACATTTTTTTTATTTTTTTGTTTTTTTAAGAACAATTCAAATACAATACTTTGAATATTGACAAACTTTACAACTGAAAAAGAGAACAAAGCTAGATAATAATTTAACTCAAATCTCGACAAAAATAGGGATCAAAATAATTGAATGGAATTCAACAAAAATGGGTTATGGGATAATATTAGAGGTAAGTCAAAGAATGGGTTGTTAGGCTCAATGGGGTTTACTAGGGGTTAATTTATGGAGGTAGGCTTTTTATGGAGTAAGTGGGTTAAACCTAGGTGCCTTTATCATTTCGGTGTATCAAATCAATGATGTGGTCTTGACATGTATAATCGAAGCAAGTTCTAGAATAACAAATCAGTGTTGACTCACTCAAAGCAATAATAAAAATGAGCACGAAGGAATGTATGCTCAAAAGGCTCAAAAATCTCACCAAAATTATGGCTTTTGATGTCAATCCTGTAAATTCAAATATCAAGATAACACTTAAAATTAGGGAAAATAACCTAGAAAAAATTTAAATTCTCAAAAATTTCAACTTATCATGTTTGATTCCCTAGTGTTTTAAAGTTGAATAATCAAAGCATAAGCACCTATGTCTTAATTCTCAACACATCAATAAAAATCATAAATAAATCAGAATTAATTCCTAACAAGAGATTTGAAGATAATATAGAGAATTTGAAATTTGAGAGAAATTTTTAGGGGTTTCAAAGATAATATAAAGAATGAAAGTGAGTTTCCCCCCCACACTTAAGATGTACGTTGCCCTCAATGTACAAAGATAACATTAATAGCAATAGAAGCACAAGATCATAAGTTAGGTAGAGAAGTAAACTCCCTGAATATTGGATGGAACTTTTGAATTGTGAAAGCTGTCTTGGAGGAAGGAATACTTGAAGTTCATGGTTTTGAAACTGCAATAGCACTTAAGGGATTTTAGGTATTTCTGGATTAGAACAATTACTCGTTAGGAAATAACCGATATAAAATAACTGAAATAACATAAACTAGTTCTGAGAATATTAAAATTCAAATAAAGAAAAAGATAAAATAAAATAAAATGGAAAAACAAAAATCTCAGGGATTTTGGTGCGCCTGGCTCGAGACATACGCCCGTGTTGCGAGGGCGTGTTGAGGCATACGGCCGTGTCGCACGGCCGTGTCCTTTCATGTTCGCTTCTCCCACGGCAGTGTGTGGGGTCACACGCCCATGTTGGAATGGACAGTGTTGGCCACGGCCATATCGCACGGCCGTGGCTATTTATCGTAGCCCGTGCCTTAGGGAAAATTTTACCTTGCTTGCACTCGGCCAAGTTGCACGACCGTGTCTCTGCTCAAAGTGTACACAAGGCCTGAGGCATGCCCGTGGGCATGGCCGTGTGGCTCGAAAAACCTGAATTCAAGGGTTAGTTGATGTATTAGAAAGCCTAATTTTAGAAGAATTTACTAAGTTAGTGCTCGGGTTGCCTCCCGAGAAGCGCTTATTTATAGTCTAAGCTCGAGTTTGCTCGAGCTTGTACGTTCAGAGTGATTTGAAGAGTTGATACTCTTCTATCCTGCTTATAATTTCATTATCATAAGATTTAAGTCGAGTGTGATTTACCTTGAAAGTGCCGAGTGACTCATGTTTTATCTCGACTGTACCATAGGGAAAGATTTTCATTACCGTGAAGTAAGGTGTATCACTTGTATACTCTTTTGAATTCAAGATTCGAGGATCATCTTCCCCTAAGATTACCTTATCCCCTACCTTGAGTTGATTCGTTTGTACCTGAGGGTCGTCTTGGTGATGCTCTGGGTTGGTGTGGCATATTTTGGGCTTTTCGTGGTAGTTCAGCCACTCATCTAGTTCCTCAATCTGAAGCATTCGCTTTTCAGGTGCATCGCCCTTGGATGGACTTGTCTGTGATTGGGTTGCCTTTATGTGAAGTGTATCCTGCACAGAAGGTTGGGTGGTGAGTTCAGTGTTTTTACAAGGACTCGTGACTATATTATTATCAACAGCCTTAATCAAGTTTCGAGCTTGTAAAGTAACTTTGTCATCACCTACACGTAGTGTAAGTTCACTTGTTCCTAAATCAATTATTGTTCTAGTAATTGCTAAAAAGGGTCGCCCTAGAATTAAGGGTACATTGCTATCCTCATCAATGTCTAAAACAACAAAGTCAACTGGAAATATAAATTTATGAATTTTGACGAGCACATCTTAAATTATTCCCTTAGGAGACCTAATAGTTTTATCAGCCAGTTGAATACTCATCTTAGTTTGCTTAGGTTTTCTAAGACCTAGTTGTTTAAACAGTTTATAAGGCATGACATTTATACTAGCCCCTAAATCAGCTAAAGCATTTTTGGTGTCTAGGCTACCAAATAAACAAGGAATAGTAAAACTCCCTAGATCTTTCAGTTTGGTTGGCAGTTTATTTTCGAGAATAGCTGAGCATTCCTCGTTGAGTTCCACTGTGGACAGTTCTTCCAACTTCCTTTTATTTGTGAGAAGTTCCTTTAAAAATTTTGCGTACTCCGGCTTCTGCGTAATTGCTTCAACAAATGGTAAGTTGATATGTAATTTCTTTAAGAGTTTAAGAAACTTACCGAATTGCTCATCTGTACGGTCCTTCTTTAGCGCATTTGGGTATAGGATATGAGGTTTATATTCTTTGATAGTTACTTTTTTGGAACTTACCTCATCCTTACCTTTACTTACCACAGTCTCTTTGCATGGCTCTGGGTTGGTTTTGGTTAACCCTTCCTCATCTATTGTACCCACGGCATTGAGTTGCTCCTTAGGGTTGGTTTCAGTGTTACCTGGTAACCCACCTTGTGGTCTTTCAGAAATTAGCTTAGCGACCTGGCCTATTTGAGTTTTGAGACCTTGAATAGATGCTTCCTGGTTCCTCAGTGCCATTTCGGTATTTTGGAAATGAGTTTCTGATACGACGATAAATTTTGTGAGCATTTCTTCAAGGTTTGGCTTTTTCTCTTGTTGAAATGGTGGTTGTTAAAATCCTGGAGACGGTGGTTGTCTTTGATTTCTGATACTCGCGAATTAAGTAATAAAATTTATAAAAACGTATCACACCAAAAACTAACTAATATCACGATATAAAGGCAAGCACACCTATCGAACAGTAGTATAGTTTAGCGACAAGACCAAGTTATCGTACCCAAGGGAACCAAAAGTACTAGTACTTACTTCCTTTCTATTATCTAGCCTAAAAATAAAAAAGGGTTGTTTGAAACTAATTCTAAAACTAAACTAAAAGTGCACAAGGAGTAAAGTGGGGAAAACTTTCGGGAAAAGCTAATTTATATGGGCAATACTCAAAGGAGAATCGATCTAGACTTCACTTGTTATTAACTTCTTGAACTAGACTATTTCTTCACTTGACTTGATCCGTAGAGATCCCTAACCTATGTTAATACCTCCGTCGAGGATAAGAACAACTAATACTAGGTTGTTAACTAAAGTTTCTTTATTAACTAACACTCATAGTCTTGCATTAATTCAATCTATGGATCCCCCTATTAGGTTTGACCTTAATCCGGCAGATTTATGCCGCCTTATGTCTAGGGTTGCATGCAACTCCGCTTAATTATGGTAGATCTACTCTTAAAACAAGGACTTTTGCTCCTCTGCCTAAGCACATCAGTTTCTTGACTTAATACCTAGGATTATTAAACCAAGAATTAAGAACACATAATTAAGAACAATTCAAGTATTTATCATATAATTTAGGAATGAATAATAACAAGATCTATCTTAGGTTTCATCCCCCTCAAGTATTTGAGAGGTTTAGTTCATAATTAATAAAGAAAACATCTCAGAAGAAATAAGATAACAAAACATAAAGAACCCAAAAAACCCTGAAGGAATTTAGGGAGATCCTCTGTCTTGATGTAGAATTCTGACTTCTGGGATGAATCAGTCGGCTTCTCTTGAAGTAATTCCTTTACTTTCACTCCTTGTGTTGGCAGAAATATGGCACTCCTTTTGGAAGAAAAGAGTACCCCCTTAGAGTTGCCTCCTAAGGTTTTTATATAGACCTTTAGGATGCCTTTCTTAGCCTCTAAGTATCCAAATCTGAGTGAAATTGCACTTCCTCATGATAGGGACACGCCCGTGTGCCACACCCGTGTGGTTTCGACAAGAGGCCGTGTGAGCCTGTTGAGGGTGGCACGGCCGTGTAGCCTGACCGTGCTTGTCGAGGCTGGGCCGTGTTGGACCTTGTGTGGCACGGCTATGTGCCACAGTCGTGTGGTGATTTCTTGGGCCGTGTTATTTTCACACTTTTGCCCATTTTCTTTGTTTTCGGCCCGTTTTTCATTCTTTTCTCTTCCCTGTGCTCTCCTGAGTATACAACATGAAATAGAAGGGTTAAGAGCACCAATTCTCACAAAATTGATAATAATTCATCCAAAATATAGGCTAAACTTGAGGTAAAAATATGTATAATTTATCGTTTATCAAATACCCTCACATTTAAGCCTTTGCTTGTCCTCAAGCAAAATCTCAATCCACAATCAAGAATCATTCTTAATTCACAACCTCTATCAATAATGTTTCGAACTAATTCACAAGTATTCAAACAATGAAAATTCAATCAGAAGAACATTAAAGATTCAATTATTCTAAGTTGAGAATTTTATCATTGAAACATAAGTTCCTTCCCTGGTCCTAAGTAACTATCTCTCGATCAAAATTAACAAGATTTGACATCCTCACTAAAGATTCACCCTATCCACTCAAAGTGTTTAGGGTTCAAGAATTAAGCACTCTCTAGTCAACCTGAAAAGTTATTACCATAGGCTTGCTAGAAAATTAAATCTCCACCACTTTAGATTAATATGATACATCGATCAAAAGGTCTTTCAATGGTTGTAATGGGGCTTGGTTAAGGGTGTTGTCACAAGCTGAAAAAGAAAGGTTAGAATCGAGATTGAACTGAAAAATTATCTTGCTAGAAAAATCTCTATCACTGGAACATATTTCTTGAGCTAATTCTTATGATAACATTATTTTCGCCTTGGTAGCCTTAAAATAGAAATATGCAAAAACTATTTGAACTATTACAGATTACGACTGAATTAATATGTACGTTTTTTTAGAACAATTCAACTACAATTCAATAAATTTTACAATCTGAGAAAGAGAATAAAGCTAGATGAAAATTTCAACTCAAATCTCAACAAAAATAAGGGTCAAAATAATTGAATGGAATTCAACAAAAAATAGGTGAAATGTTAATATTAGAGGTAAGTCAAAGAAAAGGTTGTTAGGGTCAATGGGGTTTACTAGGGGTTATTTATGGAGGTAGGCTTTTGTGGAGTAAGTGGGTTAAATCCTAGGTGCCTTTATCATTTCAATGTGTCAAATCAATGATGTGGTCTTGACATGTATAATCAAAGCAAGTTCTAGAATAACAAATCAGTATTGACTCACTCAAAGCAATAATAAAAGTGAGCACGAAAGAATGTATGCTCAAAAGGCTCAAAATCTCACCAGAATTATGGCTTTTGATGTCAATCCTGCGAATTTTACATCTCAAGATAACACTTAAAATTCAGGAAATTAACTTATGAAAAAAATGGGGTTCTAAAAAATTTCAACTTATCATGCTTGATTCCCTAATGTTTTAAAGTTTGAATAATCAAAGTAGAAGCACCTATGTCTTAATTCTCACATATCAATAAAAATCATAAATCAATCAGAATTAATTCCTAATAGGAGATTGAAGATGATGCAATTGAGAACATTGCATCAGATTTCAGGGTTTTCATAAATAATGTAATGCTTGAAAGTAAATCCCCCCCACACTTAAGGTGTACATTGTCCTCAATGTACAAAGATAACATTAATAGCAATAAAAGCACAAGATCATAAGATAGGGAAATGAATGAAAAGTTCCTGCTTTGGATGGATTAGTGAGGTAGTGGTGCCTACAGAGTGTCTGGGACAAAGGGAGATGCGGAGGTAGATACTCCAATGATGGTAGTATTTGTTTGTCCACAGCTTTCATGTTGTGAGTGTAGGCTTTGGAGATGTCATCTTGGTGAGGATGTGGCAAGGTTCCCTTTAGAATTTAGATTTGAGCTGTACAGTTCCTTTGAAACTGTGAAAGTATTTATTATTTTTAGGGAATTTCAGGATTAGAAAAATTACTGGTTAGGAGGTAGCCGATAGGAAATTATTGAAAACAAAATAAACTATATCTAAAAATACTAATATTCAAATAATAAAAAAGGTAAAATGAAAGAAAATAAAAGTAAAAGTAAAAAGGAAAATAAAGTTAGAAGAAAAGGTGAAAATAGGGATCAGTGTTAAAATAAAAGTTAAGATAAAAATAAAGTTAAGAGGAATAAAAGTCTCTAATCCTCAAATGGATCACGCGGTGGCGGTGATGAAGTGATGTGAAGGTGTTGGCATATCTGCTGTAATGTCGCATTGATGTGATCGACGCACCGGAAGCATTGCTACTCGAATCGGGATAGGTGCTCAGATATGTCAGCATATGAAGCTGCCGCATGAACTGCGCGGCGAGGGGGTTGCGGCTTGGTAGGTGCACCCTCATCCAGTGGTGGTGGTGGGACATCATTAGGAATGTCCTCGGGATCCTCTTGCTCGGTATCTCTAAGTAGCTGGTACTGTGGAGGATCCGTCCCATGGCGGCGCTGAATCATCCTCATGTGAAGCATGCTTTGGATGCCCTGTGGGGACATCTGGCCCACTAAAGTATATGAGGATGTCTGGGCTGCGGTGTTGAATAGGCCAAAATAGTGGCCTAATCTCGTGATGTATGGGCCCATGGAAATTACACCTTTACGGTGCCTCTCTGTCAGATGCTGGATTGCATGGGCGATGAAGTAGGCTAAGTCGATAACATGCGCGTTCGCCATGCACCACATGAAGTAGGCATCGTGGGTGTTTACGACACCCATGCTCTCGCGTCGTCCTGTCAATGTATGCGCGAGTAGGGAGTGAAGGTACCTTAGAGGTGGGACAAGGGCGGTCGCTTTGGAGCGACTGGGGTCGTATGTGTGTTGTTGAGGGGCTAAGGTGCGCCAACAGTGAACTGGAGAGACGTGGATGCTGCGGTCGAGCTCGGAGAGGTTCTCTTCCTCCATGGATTCCTCGATGTAGAGACCGAGTGCTGTACCGAACTCTGGTACACTAAGCTGTCGGACGAGGCCTCCTAGACGGAATTGAATCGTCCCTAGATCGTCATGTCGAGTCATCACTGTCTGAATGTGGAAAGTGGAGCAGAACTCGAGGGTGAGTTCGAGGTAGGTGGGCTCCACAATTCGAAAAAATTGATCCCAATGATCTGTCGTTAGTAAGGCCCGGACCTTATCTGTTAAGTGGACTTGCTCGAGTGCGACCCAATCGACGCACCTTCCCATTCCGAGAGGTCGTGCCCGTAATAATTGGAATAATTCCTCTTGGGAGGCTTGTGGAAAATGGAGGAAAGGATGGCAGTTCTCAGCAATGGGTCGCGAGGACTAACCACCGGGTCCCTTGCTTTTTTTTGAAGCGGGGACAGTAGCTTTTTTACCGCGCGATGATGACATAGTACCTAAAAAATAATAAATATTAGGCCTAAGACTTGAAATTAATTGCATCAAAAACTATGGAAAATAAATAACAAAAATAGTTATGCTTTAAATGACAATGTGACTAAAATAATCTGGAATGAAATGTGGACTAACCTAAATAGTATAATCTATTCATCCTAACATGATATCAAATTTAAAAGACATGGGTATGTATTTATACTAAATGTATGTGAGTTTAGAGAGGAAAAAAAATGGCAATCAAATGTGAATCAAAGTGGCATGAAATCATAGAATTCTCTATAACATTCTAGAGTATTCATGCTAGTTCAATCAATTCCATACTTAAAACAATGCTATGACTATAATAAAATATAATATAAAAAAAATATAAAAATAAGCAGTAAAAATTTGAAGGAAAAATGAGAAAATAGAACCAAATGGGAGAGGAATGAGGCGGAACACGATCGTGGGGCGGATAGCACGGTCGTAGGGCGGATAGCACGGTCGTAGGGCGGATAGCACGGTCATAGAGGTACTGTGGATACCGACAGCGGCGCTAGCGAGGTTTTGGGTAGGGTTGGGTGGGAGGATTTAGGGTTTAAAATGGAAAAAGATTGATGAATTGTGGCTCCTTTTTATAGATTTTGCGTCATACGGGCATGGCACACGCCCGTGTGGCTCGGGTTTTGCCCGTGCTATTTAAAATTTGGGGATTGATAAATGATAAATTATACATATTTTTACCTCATGTTTAGCCTTTATTTTGGATGAATTATTATCAAATTAGTGAGAATTGGTGCTCTTAATCTTTCTTTTTCATATCTTATACTCAGGAGAGCATAGGGAAGAGAAAAGAACGAAAAATGGACCGAAAATAGAGAAAACGGGCCAAAATGTGTAATCAACATGGCCCAAGGAGTCACCACACGACCGTGGCACATGGCCGTGCCTCACGAAGGCCACACGGTCCAGCCCCCGACAAGCATGGCCAGGGCATACGGCTGTGCCACCTAAACAGTCCTAAACACGGCCTCTTGTCGAAATCACACGGGCGTGGCACACGGGCGTGTTTTAGTGTGAGGAAGAGGAATTTCACTCGAATTTGGATACTTAGGGGCTAAGAAAGCCATTCTAAACTCTATATAAAGACCCTAAGAGGCAACTCTAAATATATACTCTCTTCTATCAAGAAAGAGTGCCATAATTCTGCCAACACAAGGAGTGAAAGCAAGGATTACTCTAAGGGAAGCCGATTGATTCATCCCAGAAGCCAGAATTCTACATCAAGACAGAGGATCTCCCTAAATTCCTTCAAGGGTTTTTGGGTTCTTTATGTTTTGTTATCTTAATACTTCTGAGATGTTTTCTTTCTTTATTATGAACTAAACCCCTCAATTACTTGAGGGGGATGAAACCTAAGACAGATCTTGTTATTATTTATTCTTGAATTATATGATAAATACTTGAATTGTTCTTAATTATGTGTTCTTCATTCTTGATTTAATAACCCTAGGTATTACTTCAATAACTTGATGTGCTTAGGCAGAGGAGCAAAATTCCCTGTTTTAAGAGCAGATCTACCATAATTAAGCGGAGTTGCATGCAACCCTAGACATAGGGTGACATAAATCTGCCGGATTAGGGTCAAACCTAATACGGGGAACCATAGATCGAATTAATGCAACCTAGGGTGTTAATTAATGAAGAAACTTTAGTTAACAACCTAGGCCTAGTTGCTCTTCACCTTAAAGTAGGGTTTAGCATAAATTAGGGATCTCTACGGATCAAGTCAAGTGAATAAATCGTTCAGTTCAAGAAGTCAATAACAAGTGAAGTCTAGGTGGATTCTCCCTTCAGTATTGCTCATATCAATCAGCTTTTCCCTAAAGCTTTCCCCAATTTACTTTTTGTGCACTTTAGTTAGTTTTAGAATTAGTTCCAATCAATCCTTTTTTTATTTTTAGGCTGGATAATAGAATGGAAGTAAGTATTAGTACTTTTGGTTCCCTTGGGTACGATAACTCGGTCTTGCCACTAAACTATACTACTGTTCGATAGGTGTGCTTGCTTTTAATATCGTGATATTAGTTAGTTTTGGTGTGATCAGTTTTAAAAATTTTATTACTTAATATCGCGAGTCGTTATCAAGTTTTTGGCGCCGTTGCCAGGGAACTGAAATATTAAGAAAATTCGATTTCTATTACTTTAGCTATTATTATTTATTTATTTATTTATTTTTAGTTTTTATTTATTTATTTTTATTTGCTTTTAAAGTTTTTTGAATTTGCTTTGCTTTTTCTTTTTAGGTATTTTTAGTTTATGACTAGAAACAACCCAATAGGACCACTGCTTTTTGACGAAGATCTAGAAGTGACAGTTCGCAGAAATCGCAGATAAATTAGACGCAGTTTACATTACCCAGAACAAGAACCTGAGCAAGAGCCAGAACCTATAGAAGAGATGGACGCGAATCAAAATGTTCCACCACCTCCAGCACTACCAGCAGAACCAATAAACCAGGATGAAGCTCCTCGTACTATGTATGATTATGCTAAACCTAGTTTTATTGGTACCCAAACTAGCATTATTCGACCTGCTATTGCTGCTAATAACTTTGAATTAAAGCCTAACACTATTCAGATGATACAGCAATTTGTGCAGTTTGATGGTTTACAGGATGGAGATCCCAATTCGCATCTAGCAAATTTCTTGGAATTTTGTGATACCTTTAAAATAAATGGCGTTTCTGACGATGCCATTCGCTTAAGGCTATTTCCATTCTCTCTGAGAAATAAAGCCAAACAGTGGTTAAATTCTTTACCACGAGGCTCAATCACCACATGGGAGCAGATGACCGAAAAAGTTTTACTTAAATATTTTCCTCCAGCTAAAACATCTAAATTACGAAACGGTATTTCTTCCTTTGTGCAGATGGATTTGGAAACACTTTATGATGCCTAGGAGAGATACAAAGATCTTTTAAGAAGGTGCCCTCATCATGGTCTACCTTTGTGGCTACAAGTTCAAACCTTCCACAACGGTTTGAACCCATCAACCAAACAAATGATCGATGCAGCCGCAGGAGGAACAATCAACAACAAAACACTTGAAGCAGCTTATAAATTTATCGAAGAGATGTCACTGAATAACTATCAGTGGCAAGTCATGAGGACAAAGCCGACGAAAGCTGCAGGAGTTTTTAACATTGATGCTGTTACTATGCTTACTAACCAAGTAGAACTTCTAAATAAAAAGTTTGATAATTTGTTAGTTCTACGCAGGCACAACCAGTGATGCAATGCGACGCGACTCAAGGAAACACGTTCAATCTAGATTTCGCATCCTATGGACACAGCATGGAAACTGAACAAGCCAACTATATGGGTAACAATTCTAGATCTCAAAATAACTCTTATAGTAATACTTACAATGTAGGTTGGAGAAATCACCCAAATTTTTCATGGGGAGGATAAGGAAATCAAAGACAACAGCCTCCTCCAGGATTTCAGCAGTCACCACCACAACAAGAGAAGAAGCCGAATCTTGAAGAGATGTTTACCAAATTTATGGCTGCTTCAGAAACTCATTTTCAAAACATTGACACGGCACTAGAGAATCAAGAAGCATCAATTCAAGGGCTTGAAAACCAAATCGGTCAACTTGCGAAATTGATTTCAGAAAGACCACAAGGTGGATTACCCAGTAACACTGAGCCAAATCCCAGAGAACATGTCAAAGCAATTACTTTAAGAGATGGAAAGGTCCTAGCCGAGCCAGAAAAGAAGACTATTCCAGAACCTTCTGAAGAAAAGGTAGAGGAACCCAAGGAAAACACTTTGCCAGCACTCAAAGAATACAAACTGCCCATCCCATATCCGGCAAGATTAAAGAAAGAACGTACAAACGCTCAATTTGGTAAGTTTCTCGAACTTTTTAAACAATAACACATTAACTTACCTTTTGTTGAAGCAATTTCACAGATGCCGAAGTATGTGAAGTTCCTTAAAGAACGCTTGACAAATAAAAGGAAGTTGGAAGAATCAGCCACAGTGGAACTTAACGAGGAATGCTCAGCTATTCTTCAAAATAAACTGCCGGTAAAACTGAAAGATCTAGGGAGTTTTACTATTCCTTGTTTGATTGGTAGTTTACTTATTAATGAAGCATTAGCTGATTTAGGTGCTAGCATTAATCTCATGCCTTACAAAATGTTCAAGCAACTAGGTCTAGGGGAACCCAAGCCCACTAGAATGAGTATTCAATTAGCGGATAGATCTGTTAAATATCCTAGGGAATCATTGAAGATGTGCTAGTAAAAGTAGATAAATTTATATTCCTTGTTGATTTTGTCGTGCTTGACATGGATGAGGATATTAAGGTACCTTTAATTTTGGGACGTCCATTCTTAGCTACTACTAGAGCTGTTATTGATGTAGGGGATGGTAAATTAGTACTTAGAGTTGGTGATGAAGAAGTTGTTTTCAAAATCTATGATGCCATAAGATTTTCTAAAGAACAAGATGATTCCTGTTATTTCGTTGATATTATTGATCATCTTGTTCAAGATAAATTTTAGGAACTTTCTCTCGCAGACACGTTGGAACTGTGTCTTGTTCAAGGTGGGGGGAAGATGAAGCTACTACTAAGATAGAGGAAGTAAGGAATGAGTTAGAATCTAATGAAATCATCACTAGGCACATAAGTTATGAAAATATAAAGATAAGTGATGAATTAAGATAGAAACCTTCCATTGCTGAACCCCCTAAATTAGAGTTAAAACAACTGCCAGATCATTTAGAATATGCCTTTTTAGGGGAAGAATCAACTTTACCAGTTATTATTGCATCAGATTTGAGCATCGTAGAAAAAGAGGAATTACTCCATGTGTTACGAGAACACAGACTTGCTATAGCTTGGAAAATTTTAGATATCAAGGGAATAAATCCTTCTTTCTGTACCCACAAAATTTTAATGGAGGACGAATTCAAGCCATCAGTGCAAGCCCAAAGACGATTGAATCCCAACATGAAGGAAGTTATAAAGCCCGAGGTTATTAAACTTCTAGATGCATGTATTATTTATCCTATTTCTGATAGTTCTTGGGTAAGCCCTGTGCAGGTTGTTCCTAAGAAAGGTGGATTGACCGTGATGTCTAATGACAAAGAAGAGTTAATACCTACAAGAACAGTTACAGGATGGAGAGTTTGCATTGATTACAGGAAGCTGAATGACGCCATTCAGAAAGATCATTTTCCTTTACCGTTTATTGATCAGATGTTGGAAAGATTGTCAGGTCACATGTATTATTGTTTCTTAGACAACCTCTCTGGTTATTTCCAGATCCCGATAGCTCCAGAAGATCAGGAGAAAACGACATTCATATGCCCTTACGGTATGTTTGCTTATCGTAGAATGCCTTTTGGTTTATGTAATGCTCCTGCTACTTTTCAGCGATGCATGCTAGCTATCTTCAATGAATTCGTGGAAGACATCATGGGGGTATTTATGGATGATTTCTCAGTTTTCGGTAATTCTTTCCAACTTTGTCTTAATAATCTAAAACGTGTTTTGATAAGATGTGAAGAGACAAATTTAGTGCTAAACTGGGAAAAATGCCACTTTATGGTTCAAGAGGGTATTGTTTTAGGACATAAAATTTCTAGTAAAGGGATAGAGGTAGATAAAGCAAAAATTGAAACCATTGAAAAATTACCTCCCCCTAACTCAGTTAAGGTTATATGAAGCTTTTTGGGACATGCCGGTTTTTATCGCAGATTCATTAAAGATTTTTCTAAAATAGCTAAGCCTTTAACAAAGTTGCTAGAAAAAGACGTGCTTTTCAACTTTGACCAAGAATGTTTAGACTCTTTTAACACTCTTAAAGAAAATTTAGTCAATGCCCCGATTATGATTTCACCTGATTGGAATCTACCTTTTGAACTAATGTACGATGCAAGTGATTTTGTAGTAGGTGTAGTTTTGGGACAACGAAGAGACAAGCACTTTCAACCGATCTATTATGCTAGCAGAACTTTGACAGCTGCTCAAGCAAATTATACTACTGCAGAAAAAGAATTGCTAGCTGTTATTTTTGCATTTGATAAATTCAGATCTTATTTGCTTTTGTCAAAAGTCATTGTTTATACTGACCATTCTGCTCTTCGTTACCTCTTAACTAAAACCGATGCAAAACCTCGATTAATAAGATGGATTCTATTGTTGCAGGAATTTGATTTGGAAATAAAGGACAAGAAAGGAGCTGAAAAGTTAGCAGCAGATCACCTTTCAAGGCTAGCAAACACGCAGCCTAGGAACCTTGATAAGATAAATGATTTGTTTCCTGAAGAACAACTCCTGGCCTTAGCAGATGCAACAGTTCATTGGTTTACTGATTTTGTAAATTATTTAGTAGCTAACATAACCCTAAAAGGGCTGACCCATCAGCAAAAGAAGTGATTCTTCGCTGATGTGAAAAACTACTTTTGGGAGGATCCTTTCCTCTTTCGAATTTGTGCAGATCAGGTTATTCGAAGATGCGTAGATGAAACAGAAGCGTACCAAATTTTAAATCACTGCCATTTAGGACCCACAGGAGGACATCACAGTGGAGCTAGAACTGCTCATAAGGTACTCAAATCAGGCTTCTACTGGCTTACACTTTTCAGGGATGCCAACAGGTATGTGACCTATTGTGATAAATGTCAGTGAACAGGTTATATCTCTCAAGGTAATGAAATGCCTCAGAACTATATACTTTCATGCGAAATATTTGATGTATGGGGTATTGATTTCATGGGTCCATTTCCTACTTCATTTGGGAATAAGTGCATACTAGTAGTAGTAGATTACATGTCAAAATGGGTAGAAGCCCAAGCCTTACCTACTAATGATGCTAGAATGGTAGTACGATTTTTGAAGAAACTTTTCTCTCGATTTGGAGCACCTAGGATAATTATCAGTGACAGAGGCACACATTTTTGCAATGCCCAGTTTGAAAGAGTCTTAAAAAGGTATGGAGTACACCATAGAACAACTACCCTTTATCACCCACAAACCAGTGGCCAAGTTGAATTAACAAATAGGGAATTAAAACGTATCCTAGAGAAAACAATAGAAACAAATAGAAAGGATTGGTCAAGGAAAATAGACGATGCTTTATGAGCTTATAGAACTGCCTTTAAAACACCCATAGGTACATCTCCTTATAAGCTTGTCTATGGAAAAAGTTGTCATTTGCCATTTGAACTTGAACATAAAGCATTCTGGGCTATCAAATTTTTAAACCTTGATTTTAAGCTTGCAGAAGAGAAGCGATTAATGCAGTTAAATAAACTTGATGAATGGCGTTGCAATGTCTACGAGAGCTCACGACTATATAAGGAAGCCATGAAGCGATGTGATGACAAAAGACTGCAACAACCTAAACAGTTCAAAACAGGTGATCTTGTCTTACTCTACAACTCGAGGCTGAAACTATTTCCTGGAAAACTCAAGTCAAGGTGGTCAGGTCCATTCACTGTTCAAACTGTCTTTCCATACGGCACAATTGAGGTAACTTACCCCAACTACAGTATGTTCAAGGTAAACGGTCATAGGCTTAAACATTATAGAGGTGAGAATGTTAAAGATAAAAGAAAGGAGCTTCAGCTCCATTGTAACGACCTCAAAAGTACGAGTATCGAAAAATAAGTTATTGGATCTCCGTTTTCAGTAAATGGACTCGTAAATATTTATTAAAATATTTATGAAATTAGTTATGTGTTTAATTAGGCTTTGATTAGATGAATTTAGCCTAATTTAAGATAATTAGTAGAAAGGACTAAATTGAATAAGAGATAAAAGCCTAATTGTAGATTGATAGAAATTATAAAGGGCCAAAATGGCAAATATGCCATTTGGCAATAGTTGAGGCGGCAAACTTAGAAAAATCTAAGATTTTTCTTAGATTTTAGTATTTATTATTTGTATTATTAATTATGGTTTTATATTAAATATTCTTATTTTATAAATAAATTAAATAATGACATTTGTAATAAATTCATTGGCACAAATGTGAAAATATAAGTGTGTACAATTGTAATATTATTATTTGATACCAAATAAGATATTTATTGTTATTTATTATTAAATTATAAATTGTATTAATTAAATTATGAAATAAATTAAAATAAAACAAATGGATGGTATTGATGAAATACATGTGTAATAAAATGTGTGTGTACAAGTGTAATTAAAATATTGGTTATTAAATAGATTTTTATAACAACAATTATTATTATAAATTAATATTTATATATATGTGTGTAAAAGAAAAAGAAAAGAAACAAAACATGAAGAAAGAAACAGAGAGCAAACGTGAAACAGGGGAGAAAGAAGGAGAAAAAGAAAGGAAAGAAAGAAAAGGGAAAATTCAAGGTTTGAAGCTTTAAAGTTTAATTGGTAAGTCAATTAGGCCCTTTCCTTTTAATTTTGATGTTTTATAAGCTTTAGAATAAAGTTTTGATGAGTTTAAGTTGAGGTCTTTGAAGTTTTAAGGTTTTGAATATGGTGTTAAATTAGAGAATGAATTAGGGGTTTAATTGAAAGAATTTTAAGTTAGAATTAGATAAATGATTTAGTAAGTTATAAGAAAACAGTTTTGAGACAGCAGCAATAGCTTGACTTTGAAAAATCACCAAAAATAGTAGAAATTGAATTAGAAGTTGAATAAGATATAGAATTAAATCTTAATGAGCCTATTTTTAGATAAAAGAAACAGAACAAGGAAAGAAAATCTGTAGATTGAGATATTTGTATTTCTGTAAGACCGGTTCAGGAAGATTTCGAGATACTCTGTTTTAACTTTAGAAAATCATTAAAAATTGTAAAAAAATAGTTATGAGTTGTAATTTATATTTTCAGAATCCTCAGTGAGTCTAGTTTCAAGAGAAATAAACGAGAACATTATCCGAGTCCTGAGCTATGAGATAATTGAACTTTAGTACAGGAGGGTCGGAACTATCAGACAGTGAATCAGGGGTAAATTTGAGGAATAAACTGTATTAATTGGAAAAACTAAAAATTCTGAAAATTTTATGGTAGAAAGGTACATGAGTCTAGTTTCAGGAAAAATTAACGGAACTTGATTTGGAGTTTTGTAACTCCAAATATAAACAATTTAGTGACTGTTGCGCGGGTAGACAGCTTTAAAAGAATATATGAGTAAATAATAGGATTGTGTAAAAGAAAGTAGAATGAAGAGGAAGAATAGGAATTGAATAAAAGTTTAATTATTTCAAATTTTAATGCTGTAATTAATAATGCAAATTATTATTATTTCCGTAGTAAATAAAGAATTCGAGACATCGAGCAAGGAAGGAAAAGAGAGAAACAAATGGGGAGTAAAAACGAGAAATCCAGGTTAGTATTACTATAATTCAAATTTGATTTTGTTAACTTTTAAATTGATATGTATATAATAAGCAAATTGAGGTAAGTAAAAGAATAAATTGTGTGTGAATTAAATGGAAATTTCTGATAATATGGTTTGAATGAGAAGAATTAATGTGGTATTGAATTATATATGTTGGATTGAGAAATTGATATGAATGTGAACATTAGAAATTATAAATTGAATAATATTGAAATGAAGTATGAACATATATAAGCATTTGATAAAACATTGATTGGAAAGTAGAAATGTATTGAATTGAATACATGAGGAATTGTGATTGGAATGCCTTTGAATTGAATCAAATTGAATTGAATGTGATTGAGTTGAAATGTGACTTGGAAGTAAATAATGTGAATATGTGAATTTGAACTTGAATCCGAATAATTGTGATTCAGTTGAAAGTGGAAGTGAAATGAATAAGTGATTCTGATACCCTATTAACTAGTCGGGCTTAGTGGATATAGTTGGCATGCCATAGGATCGGAACAGTTCAGAGATTCTTCGACCTCGAGTCGATGAGGCACTTGGTGTGCCATAGATTTGCTTCGGATAGTTTCGATGAGGCTTTGGTAGCCACTTTGCTTCGGCTATGCCGATGAGGTACTTGGTGTGCCATAGATTTGCTTCGGATAGTTTCGATGAGGCTTTGGTAGCCACTTTGCTTCGGCTATGCCGATGAGGTACTAGGTGTGCCATAGAATTACTTCGAGCTATCCGATGAGGCTTTGGTAGCCACTTTACTTCGAACTATCCGATGAGGCGTTGGTCGCCATTCTGATATGTTTAATTAGATCCGTGTATCTGCCAGAGTCCGAGTCGAGTTAATAGGGGTAAATAAGTGAAATGATAAATTCTGAATGAATGTGATTGAGCTATTAAAAGAAATAAGAAAGTGAATTTTAAGATATGAAATATATGAAATGAGATTTGTGCTATGAGATTGAATGCTTAAATTAAAGATTCATGAAGTGTTCAAAGTTGGATTATGAATTGAAATATTATATGAGATTGAGAAATGAAATTAAAGTCCATAATTTGTGTGAAAATTATATAAATAAATAATAAGAGAATTTAATTGAAAAGAATCGTATAATTGGATTATATAATTGAGTGTGAATCTGGTATGTGAAAATGAAATTGTAATATGATATTTTGGATTATGAACTAAATGGGTAAGAATTGATTAAAGCAAAGTGATGATTTATGAAAACAATTAGTGAAATTGTTATAATGGAGAAAAGGCTTTGGTAAACCTAAATTGCAATAAAACTAATATTGAATAAAGTGATAAAAATTTAGTGAATTATATATGATATGAAATGAGCTAATGAATTGAGATGTGAAAAATTCGATGAAATTTGGGTAGTGATCTAATGTATAAGTTTCATGAAATACAAGTTTGAAATAAGGCTCATAATTATTAAGTAATTTGATTAAAAGTACGAAATAATTATTAAGTAATTGAAATATAAATTAATGTATATAAGTTATTGTATAATTTGAATTATGGTAATACTACTGAGTATTCCTATACTCAGCGTACGGTTGTTTCCGTGCGCAGGTTAGGTAAAATTGAGGTTCAGTCAAGCATCCAAGTTAATCCTGATCTCAGCTCCAATTCGTGGTGATGTATCTATCTTTTGATATTGTGGCATGTACTAGGTTTAGTATGAGTCACTTGTAATTTTTATGTTTGAATACAAATATAGTTCTTATGTCTTGTATAATGTTTGTAATGAAATGAATGTCAATTGGGTTAGTGTTATATGAAAATGAGTGGGATATGAATTGTGTATTTGAGTGCAGGAGGGCCAAGGCTTGGTAGATAGCCTCACACGGCCTGAGTGGTTGGTTACACGGGCGTGTGACCAGACCGTGTAGAATTTGACAGATTCTTCCACAGGCTGAGCACACGGGCGTGCCTTAGCCATGGGAAGCACACGGCCTGACTCCACGGGCGTATGAAATAGCTTGTGGCCGTGTCGGGTAAGTCAGAATGTTCCACGGTTCCTAGCATGGGCGTGTGAAAGCCACACGGTTTAACAACACGGCCGTGCTAAAAGTCACACGGGCGTGTGTGACGATACTTTTCATGAAAAATTTTCTAAGTCACGACTTGTTAGGATTCGAATCCTAACCATCCGAGATGTATGTAAATAGTCCGAAAATAGTTAATATGAACGTTTATACAATAAATTACACAATATATTAGATTCATTTCCTATCAAGTTCTGTAAAGTTCTGTTAAGTCCGGTAATGCTCTGTACTTGATTCCGGCGACGGTCTCGGGTATAGGGTGTTACATTTAGTGGTATCAGAGCTATAGGTTTAGCCGATTCTCGGACTAAATCGAGCTCGAAAATTGAGTCTAGATGTACAAAGTACATGCCACAGTCAAGTTGAAATTGAGTCGGGATTTGGATGCTGACCTATTTGTTTGTTTCTGTTTCATAAGATTAAAGATGTCTGAAGAAAGAATAAATGATATTGATTTGTGATGTACACTAGGAATAATGAATTTCATGAATTTAACGAAACCGAGTTGGTTACCCCTATTGTAGAAAAGGGAAATGTTAGAGAAAAAGATGCTTTTTAATTTAGTTGATTCTGAAAAATTTCAAAAGTGATACTTCAGTGTCTAAGTAAAATATTACTTATGATGAAGAGACAGAATTCGAAAAAGTATAGATAAATGTTTTACAGTACATAAGAAATGGTAAATGTTGTGTTATATGAGTTTAAACAGAAAGTTAAATTATGAGGTTTTACGATCTCTACCCCCCTATTGGCATAGTTTTATATGATGGAAATCTATAAGATTAATATTGACTTAGTTCAGAAGTGTGGAACTGAAGAGTTCAGTGATGGAATGATAAATAAAGTAGTTAAAACTGAGAATGGGTTAGTAGATAGAGATGGGTTCTGAAAGGAGATATCAGATTTCTGTTCTGAAAAATATGTGGGGATATACAATGCTACTATTAAAGAAGAAATTATTTATGAGAAACTGATTTGTTCAGATATGGTATCTACAGATTGAGTTAACTGAAAATCTCTTCCGAATAAACTTCGTGTGTGAACTGAATGATACTGGATTGTTGATGATTGTGTATATTAGATGAAATTGCAAACATATCTAGATGCAACTGCTATAGTCGGGTATCTTACAGCGATCTCTTTTGGGTATTCTATATGGATATTCTAAATATTCTTTTATCTTCAGAGGTATATGCAACTGTTCATTTTCAGATATGGTTCTTATTATATAAGAAGTTTGGTTAATTATAACATTAGATAGAAGTACTATTAATTGGGTTGATTCATGATCCGTATTCCTCTACTTTTCTTTGGTTTTCTGATCTGCTCCGTTAGAGAGAAGACTTGATGATAAGATTCATAGAAAGATATTTTCTACTTCTATTAGTGGATATTCTGAATCACATATATGCAATTTACATCATCTCTACCACAGTTGTTTCTAGTAGGTATGAATAATATTCTTCTTCTGGTCTTTCTCTAAATAATATGGGTTTCTTTATCATATAATGTGGTTTTCTATTCTCGGGGATTCAATATAACTTCACATCTGGGATTTCTTTATCTTGGTTTTCTTATTATTTTATGGTCTGATCTTATCTATTAAATATGATTTATCTGTGAAGGGGTATTCTTTGAATGAAGGTAAATATATATTACTGCTATAAATCCTGGTTCGGTTGTAGAAGCTCAGTGACATGGATCTTAAATGATAGAAGTTGTATTACTACACCGGTTATTATTGAGACTACTCTTGGAATTCTTCTTCTATTTTAAAGTGCACTGTTGAAGTTGGAATATTGATCTATTTATATTGTTGAAATGTTAGATCTATTATAGTACTATGGTTTTATCCGAGCTGATGATGGCAAACTTGGGATAATTTAAAACTTCGGTATTCCTCTTTAATTTTTATGGAAATGAGATATAAGTCTATGAAATCGACAAGCTATATGGAGTGTTAGATTTCGATATGATTGATAGAGATCTATGATTTATGGTTCACTTCTTGATTTTGGGATAAATTGAACGGTATATGAGTGATAGTTGATTAGTTTATAAAGCTAGCTCATTCTATAGTGGTCAGAACTGATTAGTTACTTCAGAAACTCGTTGAGGTGTATATTCGGGAAATTGTGAGATTATATGATAATCTAGTACTGATAATCATTGATCGAAATTGTGGTACACTTCGAAGTTCTAAAGATAGTTGGGAGAATCATTGAACATTTAATTTCAATTTCAGTACAACTTTTCATTTATAGACAGATGGATAATTTGGGAATGAATTAGTCAGATTTTAGAAGACGTGCTATAAGTTTGTGTAATTGGTTTCGGATCAGGTTGGGATGTTATTTATCATTGGCCGAGTTGTGTATAATAATAGTTTCTGATCAAGTATTCAAATGACTCTGTATGAAGCACTATATGGTCGAAGATGTCGGACATCTGAGTGTTGGATAGAGTTGAATGAAAGATAGATGTTATCTGAATTATTATTGACTATTTGAAGAAGTCTGGGCATTTTATCTCAATACGTACAAGTTTCTCTCTTGATAGACTTATGAGAAATGTATTCCTGATATTATTAGTTTATACAGAGTGCCAGTCTTCATTGGTTTGGATGATGATCCGAAGTAATACAGTGATTCTGAGGAAACAACAGTAAATTTTGGGTATGAAGTATAGTATCAAGTTCTGAAAGAGTTTTGAGATGAGTTATCATTAAATTTTAAGGACTTCGATTGAAAGAGTGGAGTAAAGATTTGATTAAATAACTTGTATCAGGAAAGAAATTTCGAGGACGAAATTTCTTTAAAGGGGGGGAGAATTGTAACGACCTCAAAAGTACGAGTATCGAAAAATAAGTTATTGGATCTCCGTTTTCAGTAAATGGACTCGTAAATATTTATTAAAATATTTATGAAATTAGTTATGTGTTTAATTAGGCTTTGATTAGATGAATTTAGCCTAATTTAAGATAATTAGTAGAAAGGACTAAATTGAATAAGAGATAAAAGCCTAATTGTAGATTGATAGAAATTATAAAGGGCCAAAATGGCAAATATGCCATTTGGCAATAGTTGAGGCGGCAAACTTAGAAAAATCTAAGATTTTTCTTAGATTTTAGTATTTATTATTTGTATTATTAATTATGGTTTTATATTAAATATTCTTATTTTATAAATAAATTAAATAATGACATTTGTAATAAATTCATTGGCACAAATGTGAAAATATAAGTGTGTACAATTGTAATATTATTATTTGATACCAAATAAGATATTTATTGTTATTTATTATTAAATTATAAATTGTATTAATTAAATTATGAAATAAATTAAAATAAAACAAATGGATGGTATTGATGAAATACATGTGTAATAAAATGTGTGTGTACAAGTGTAATTAAAATATTGGTTATTAAATAGATTTTTATAACAACAATTATTATTATAAATTAATATTTATATATATGTGTGTAAAAGAAAAAGAAAAGAAACAAAACATGAAGAAAGAAACAGAGAGCAAACGTGAAACAGGGGAGAAAGAAGGAGAAAAAGAAAGGAAAGAAAGAAAAGGGAAAATTCAAGGTTTGAAGCTTTAAAGTTTAATTGGTAAGTCAATTAGGCCCTTTCCTTTTAATTTTGATGTTTTATAAGCTTTAGAATAAAGTTTTGATGAGTTTAAGTTGAGGTCTTTGAAGTTTTAAGGTTTTGAATATGGTGTTAAATTAGAGAATGAATTAGGGGTTTAATTGAAAGAATTTTAAGTTAGAATTAGATAAATGATTTAGTAAGTTATAAGAAAACAGTTTTGAGACAGCAGCAATAGCTTGACTTTGAAAAATCACCAAAAATAGTAGAAATTGAATTAGAAGTTGAATAAGATATAGAATTAAATCTTAATGAGCCTATTTTTAGATAAAAGAAACAGAACAAGGAAAGAAAATCTGTAGATTGAGATATTTGTATTTCTGTAAGACCGGTTCAGGAAGATTTCGAGATACTCTGTTTTAACTTTAGAAAATCATTAAAAATTGTAAAAAAATAGTTATGAGTTGTAATTTATATTTTCAGAATCCTCAGTGAGTCTAGTTTCAAGAGAAATAAACGAGAACATTATCCGAGTCCTGAGCTATGAGATAATTGAACTTTAGTACAGGAGGGTCGGAACTATCAGACAGTGAATCAGGGGTAAATTTGAGGAATAAACTGTATTAATTGGAAAAACTAAAAATTCTGAAAATTTTATGGTAGAAAGGTACATGAGTCTAGTTTCAGGAAAAATTAACGGAACTTGATTTGGAGTTTTGTAACTCCAAATATAAACAATTTAGTGACTGTTGCGCGGGTAGACAGCTTTAAAAGAATATATGAGTAAATAATAGGATTGTGTAAAAGAAAGTAGAATGAAGAGGAAGAATAGGAATTGAATAAAAGTTTAATTATTTCAAATTTTAATGCTGTAATTAATAATGCAAATTATTATTATTTCCGTAGTAAATAAAGAATTCGAGACATCGAGCAAGGAAGGAAAAGAGAGAAACAAATGGGGAGTAAAAACGAGAAATCCAGGTTAGTATTACTATAATTCAAATTTGATTTTGTTAACTTTTAAATTGATATGTATATAATAAGCAAATTGAGGTAAGTAAAAGAATAAATTGTGTGTGAATTAAATGGAAATTTCTGATAATATGGTTTGAATGAGAAGAATTAATGTGGTATTGAATTATATATGTTGGATTGAGAAATTGATATGAATGTGAACATTAGAAATTATAAATTGAATAATATTGAAATGAAGTATGAACATATATAAGCATTTGATAAAACATTGATTGGAAAGTAGAAATGTATTGAATTGAATACATGAGGAATTGTGATTGGAATGCCTTTGAATTGAATCAAATTGAATTGAATGTGATTGAGTTGAAATGTGACTTGGAAGTAAATAATGTGAATATGTGAATTTGAACTTGAATCCGAATAATTGTGATTCAGTTGAAAGTGGAAGTGAAATGAATAAGTGATTCTGATACCCTATTAACTAGTCGGGCTTAGTGGATATAGTTGGCATGCCATAGGATCGGAACAGTTCAGAGATTCTTCGACCTCGAGTCGATGAGGCACTTGGTGTGCCATAGATTTGCTTCGGATAGTTTCGATGAGGCTTTGGTAGCCACTTTGCTTCGGCTATGCCGATGAGGTACTTGGTGTGCCATAGATTTGCTTCGGATAGTTTCGATGAGGCTTTGGTAGCCACTTTGCTTCGGCTATGCCGATGAGGTACTAGGTGTGCCATAGAATTACTTCGAGCTATCCGATGAGGCTTTGGTAGCCACTTTACTTCGAACTATCCGATGAGGCGTTGGTCGCCATTCTGATATGTTTAATTAGATCCGTGTATCTGCCAGAGTCCGAGTCGAGTTAATAGGGGTAAATAAGTGAAATGATAAATTCTGAATGAATGTGATTGAGCTATTAAAAGAAATAAGAAAGTGAATTTTAAGATATGAAATATATGAAATGAGATTTGTGCTATGAGATTGAATGCTTAAATTAAAGATTCATGAAGTGTTCAAAGTTGGATTATGAATTGAAATATTATATGAGATTGAGAAATGAAATTAAAGTCCATAATTTGTGTGAAAATTATATAAATAAATAATAAGAGAATTTAATTGAAAAGAATCGTATAATTGGATTATATAATTGAGTGTGAATCTGGTATGTGAAAATGAAATTGTAATATGATATTTTGGATTATGAACTAAATGGGTAAGAATTGATTAAAGCAAAGTGATGATTTATGAAAACAATTAGTGAAATTGTTATAATGGAGAAAAGGCTTTGGTAAACCTAAATTGCAATAAAACTAATATTGAATAAAGTGATAAAAATTTAGTGAATTATATATGATATGAAATGAGCTAATGAATTGAGATGTGAAAAATTCGATGAAATTTGGGTAGTGATCTAATGTATAAGTTTCATGAAATACAAGTTTGAAATAAGGCTCATAATTATTAAGTAATTTGATTAAAAGTACGAAATAATTATTAAGTAATTGAAATATAAATTAATGTATATAAGTTATTGTATAATTTGAATTATGGTAATACTACTGAGTATTCCCATACTCAGCGTACGGTTGTTTCCGTGCGCAGGTTAGGTAAAATTGAGGTTCAGTCAAGCATCCAAGTTAATCCTGATCTCAGCTCCAATTCGTGGTGATGTATCTATCTTTTGATATTATGGCATGTACTAGGTTTAGTATGAGTCACTTGTAATTTTTATGTTTGAATACAAATATAGTTCTTATGTCTTGTATAATGTTTGTAATGAAATGAATGTCAATTGGGTTAGTGTTATATGAAAATGAGTGGGATATGAATTGTGTATTTGAGTGCAGGAGGGCCAAGGCTTGGTAGATAGCCTCACACGGCCTGAGTGGTTGGTTACACGGGCGTGTGACCAGACCGTGTAGAATTTGACAGATTCTTCCACAGGCTGAGCACACGGGCGTGCCTTAGCCATGGGAAGCACACGGCCTGACTCCACGGGCGTATGAAATAGCTTGTGGCCGTGTCGGGTAAGTCAGAATGTTCCACGGTTCCTAGCATGGGCGTGTGAAAGCCACACGGTTTAACAACACGGCCGTGCTAAAAGTCACACGGGCGTGTGTGACGATACTTTTCATGAAAAATTTTCTAAGTCACGACTTGTTAGGATTCGAATCCTAACCATCCGAGATGTATGTAAATAGTCCGAAAACAGTTAATATGAACGTTTATACAATAAATTACACAATATATTAGATTCATTTCCTATCAAGTTCTGTAAAGTTCTGTTAAGTCCGGTAATGCTCTGTACTTGATTCCGGCGACGGTCTCGGGGATAGGGTGTTACATCCATGAAATCCCTCCATGATACATCCAAGCAGAGTCGAGCTTAGACTCTAAATAAGCACTTCTCGGGAGGCAACCCGAGCACTAACTTAGTAATTTTTCATCTATTTTGTTTTTAGTATTTTTCATGCATCACACTAACCCTTTTTAATGCAGAGATTTAGGACCACACGGCCATTCCCACGGGCATGTCCTAGGCCGTGTGAACCCTTTAAACAGAGACACAGTCGTGTACTGAGGCCGTGTACAAACAGAGCACAAATTTTCCCAAAACACGGGCCACCGATATCACACCACGGCCGTGCAACATGGCCGTGGCAACCTTTCGACTTCAACACGGGCTACCAACAACACCCCACGGACATGCGATATGGCCGTGGCAACCCTGCAGTATCAATATGGGTTCACACAACTCCACACATCCGTATCCCTAGACCTGGAAGACACTGTCAAATTCTACAAGACCGTGGACCATGTTACACGACCGTGTAAAGTACGAACATGATCGCACACGGCCGTGTATACCATCACACGACCGTGTGAGTGACGAAGAACCGATCTCCTACGGCCGTGTAAAAGATTCCCACGAGCGTACACTACGAACCAGACGCGCCAAAACCTCCAGATTTCGAAAGACACAGGCAAAACACAACTCACACGGGCTTGTGACACGCCCGTGTGACCCAAAAACTATAAATAAGGGCCACTATTCATTTTCTTTTTCACTCAAAACCCCAAATTTCTCTCATCCAAACTCTCCCTAACCACCATAAGTGTCGCTACAGCCCTCGAAACACCACCATACCCAAAATCAGCTGCCCCATGCCTGTGCAAAAACCACCCCACGACCAACCGACGACCGTGCAACATCAAATTTGGTTCTATTCTCTCATTTTTCTCCTTTATTTATTTATAGTTCATTTTCATTATTCAATTATGTAATCTTACTTTATTCTTGATGTTTAATCAAGCATGGAATTAGGAAAATTAGGATGAATAATCTAGAATTAGATAGAACACATTAGGATTGCATGCCACTTAATTTCAATTTTTGCTTGCCACTTAGAACTCATTTCCTTTACCATTTAAATTCATATTTTTTTGACATTTTCTCATAAGATTAGTATATATACCCATAGTTCTTAGTTTTGTTACAAGTTTCAACATGATTAGATTCTACTATTTAGGTTAATCCTCATTTTGTTTTCCTTTCTTATTTTTATTTTTGGGAACATTGTCATTTTAATCTATATTTTAATTATTATCTATCTAGTTTAATTTCAATTTTTAGGACTAGTGCTTGTTATTTTTTAGATACTATGTCATCATCATGTGGTAAGAAAGCTGCCGTTCCCACTTCAAAGAAACGTAAGGGGCCGGGAAGTTCATCATCGAGGCCCACCTTCGAGGTTCGACACCAATTCATCACATTTTCCCAAGCCTTGCAGGAGGAGCATTATCAATTACTCTGAGTCCGAACTATATCCACGGGCCGCTACATAGATTGGGCCGGCCTCGAGCAGATACATTTAGTGGACGACGTCCAGGCCCTACTCATGACCGAACCATGGGAGTAGTTCTTCCAGATTATAGAGCCCACCTACTTGGAACTCACCCTCGAGTTCTGCTCCACCTTCTACCTTTAGACGGTGATGACTAAATTTGGTGATCCAGGGATGGTCCAGTTCCGTTTGGGAGGACTCGTGCGACACCTCAGCGTGCCAGAGTTTGGCACAACACTTGGGCTCTACACAGAGCAATTTATGATGGACGAGGACTTCCCACCTCAAATCTCTACGAAAAAAGGAACACCTTGCCACAACTGCCAACTCTTCCCATCTCCGCCTCACTAATCCATCCAAAGCAGGGAGTTTCATACCTCCCCCTATCTTATAATCTTATGCTTTTATTGCTACTAATGTTATCTTTGTACATTGAGGGCAATGTACATCTTACGTGTGGGGGGGACTTATTTTAAATCTTTATATTATTTTTGAAATCCCTAAACTTTTCTAACATTTTGCATTGTTCTCAACTGCATCATCTTCAGTCTCCTATTAAGGATATATTCTGATTGATTTATGATTTTTATTGATATGTTAAGAACGAAGACATAGGTGCTTGTACTTTGATTATTCAAACTTTAAAACATTAGGGAATCAAGCATGATAAGTTAAAATTTTTGAGAACCCCAATTTTTTTTATAAGTTCTTTTCCTTAATTCTAAGTGTTATCTTGAGATTTGAAATTCGCAGGATTGACATCAAAAGCCATAATTCTGGTAAGATTTTTGATCCTTTTGAGCATACATTCTTTCGTGCTCACTTTTATTATTGCTTTGAGTGAGTCAACACTGATTTGTTATTCTAGAACTTGCTTTGATTATACATGTCGAGACCACATCATTGATTTGATATACCAAGATGATAAAGACACTTAGGATTTAACCCACTTACTCCATAAAGGCCTACCTCCATAAATTAACCCCTAGTGAACCCCGTTGAGCCTAACAACCCATTCTTTGACTTACCTTCTAATATTAACCTATAACCCATTTTTGTTGAATTCCATTCAATTACTTTGATCCCTATTTTTGTCAAGATTTGAGTTGAACTTATTATCTAGCTTTATTCTCTTTTCCATATTGTAAAGTTATAAAATTTCAATGTAAAATACTTGAATTGTTATTACCAAAAAAAATGTATGCTCAGTTGTAATCTGTAATAGTTCAAATGGTTTTTGCATATTTCTATTTTAAAGCTACCAAGGCAGAAATGATGTTATCATAAGAATTAGCCTAAAGAATATGTTCCAGTGATATAGATTTTTCTAGCTAGATAATTTTTCAGTTCAATCTCGATTCTAACCCTCTTTTGCAGTTTGTGACAAAACCCCTAACCAAGCCCCATTACAACCATTGAAAGACCTTTTGATCGATGTATTATATCAATCTATAGTGGTGGAGAGGTGATTTTCTTACAAGCCTATGGTAATAACATTTCAGGTTGACTAGAGAGTACTTAACTTTTGAACCCTAAACACTTTGAGTGGATAGAGTGAATCTTTAGTGAGGATGTCAACTTCTGTTAATTAAGATTAAGAGATAATTACTTAGGAGAAGGGAGAAAACTTATGTTTCAATGATAAAATTCTCAGCTTAGAGTGATTGAATCTTTAATGTTCTTCTGATTGAATTATCATTGTATGAATACCTGTGAATTAATTTGAAACATTATTGATACAGATTGTAAGTTGATTAGAATGATACTTTATTAGGGATTGAGATTTTGCTTGAAGGCAAGCAAAGGCTTAAGTGTGGGGGTATTTGATAAACGATAAAATTATACATATTTTTACCTCATGTTTAGCCTTTATTTTGGATGAATTATTATCAAATTAGTGAGAATTGGTGCTCTTAATCTTTCTTTTTCATATCTTATACTCAGGAGAGCATAGGGAAGAGAAAAGACAAGAAAATAGACCGAAAACAGAGAAAATGGGCCAAAATATGTAATCGACACGGCCCAAGGAGTCACCACACGACCGTGGCACAGGGCCGTGCCACATGAAGACCACACGGTCTAGCCCCCGACAAGCACGGCCAGGACATACGGCCGTGCCACCTAAACAGTCCCGAACATGGCCTCTTGTCGAAATCACACGGGCGTGGCACACGGGCATGTTCTAGTCGTGAGGAAGAGGAATTTCACTCGGATTTGGATACTTAGGGGCTAAGAAAGCCATTCTAAACTCTATATAAAGACCCCAAGAGGCAACTCTAAAGATATACTCTTTTCTCTCAAGAAAGAGTGCCATAATTCTACCGACACAAGGAGTGAAAGAAAGGGATTACTCCAAGGGAAGCCGATTGATTCATCCCAGAAAACAGAATTCTACATCAAGACAGAGGATCTCCCTAAATTCCTTCAGGGGTTTTTGGGTTCTTTATGTTTTGTTATCTTAATACTTCTGAGATGTTTTCTTTCTTTATTATGAACTAAACCCCTCAAATACTTGAGAGGGATGAACCTAAGACAGATCTTGTTATTATTTATTCTTGAATTATATGACAAATACTTGAATTGTTCTTAATTATGTGTTCTTCATTCTTGATTTAATAATCTAGGTATTACTTCAAGAACTTGATGTGCTTAGGTAGAGGAGCAAAAGTCCCTGTTCTAAGAGCAGATCTACCATAATTAAGTGGAGTTGCATGCAACCCTAGACATAGGGCTACATAAATCTGCCGGATTAGGGTTAAACCTAATAGGGGGAACCATAGATCGAATTAATGCAACCTAGGGTGTTAATTAATAAAGAAACTTTAGTTAACAGCCTAGGCCTAGTTGCTCTTCGCCTCGAAGGAGGGTTTAGCATAAATTAGAGATCTCTACAGATCAAGTCAAGTGAATAAATCATCTAGTTCAAGAAGTTAATAACAAGTGAAGTCTAGGTGGATTCTCCCTTAAGTATTGCTCATATCAATCAGCTTTTCCCTAAAGTTTTCCCCAATTTACTTTTTGTGCACTTTAATTAGTTTTAGAATTAGTTCCCATCAATCCTCTTTTATTTTAAGGCTAGATAATAGAAAGGAAATAAGTATTAGTACTTTTGGTTCTCTTGGGTACGATAACTCGGTCTTGCCACTAAACTATACTACTGTTCGATAGGTGTGCTTGCCTTTAATATCATGATATTAGTTAGTTTTGGTGTGATCAGTTTTAAAAATTTTATTACTTAATATCGCGAATGGCTATGAGGGATTTTGGCGTGCCTGGTTCGAAGCACACGCCCGTGTACCTAGGGCGTGTTGGGACACACGGCCGTATCGTACGGCCGTGTCCTAAAGTGTTTGCTTCTCCCACGACCGTGTAGTAGGTCACACGCCCGTGCTGGATTTGATAGTGTCGACCACGGTCTTGGGGCACGGGCGTGTCATGCACCTGTGTTTGGGTCACACGGCCCTATCGCATGGCCGTGTCCTTCTAGGCTCAGCCCGTGTGTCAATTGACAGTGTTGGCCACGGTTTTGTGACACAGGCATGGAAAGTTGTTGAATTTTAGAAAAAATTTTACCCTGCTTGTACACGGCTTAGGTGCACGACCGTGTCTCTGCTCAGAGTATCCACACGGCCTTGAACACGCCCGTGGGCATGGCCGTGTGGTCCTAAAATTCTGCATTTAAAAAGTGTTAGTTGACTCATAAAACGACTAAAATCAAAATAGAAGAGAAGTTACTAAGTTAGTGCTCGGGTTGCCTCTCGAGAAGCGCTTATTTAGAGTCTAAGCTTGACTCTACCTGGATGTATCATGAAGGGATCTCATGGAGCTAAAACTCCTCCCTGTTATCTTTAAAATTGTCACCTCTATAGTGTTTAAGCCGATGGCCATTTACCTTGAAAGTACCGTGGTTTGGGTGAGTTACCTCAACTGTGCCATACGGAAAGACAGTTTGAATACTGAATGGACCTGACCACCTTGACTTGAGTTTTCCAGGAAATAGTTTCAGCCTCAAGTTGTAGAGTAAGACAAGATCACCTGTTTTGAACCGCTTAGGTTATTTTAGTCGTTTGTCATGACGTCGCTTCATGGCTTTCTTATATAGTCGTGAGCTCTCGTAGGCATTGTAACGCCATCCATCTAGCTCATTTAACTGCATTAATCTTTTCTCACCTGTAAGCTTAAAATCAAGGTTTAAAAATTTAATAGCCCAGAATGCTTTATGTTCAAGTTCAAATGGCAAATGACAACTTTTTCCGTAGACAAGTTTATAGGGGGATGTACCTATGACTGTTTTAAAAGCAGTTTTATAGGCCCATAAAGCATCGTCTATCTTTCTTGACCAATCTTTTCTATTTGTTTCTATTGTTTTCTTTAAGATGCGTTTTAGTTCCCTATTTGTCACTTTGACTTGGCCACTGGTTTGTGGATGATAAGGGGTAGCTATTCTGTGGTGTACTCCATATCTTTTTAAAACTTTTTCAAATTGGGCATTGCAAAAATGGGTGCCCCTATCACTAATAATTATCCTAGGTGTTCCAAATCGAGAGAAAAGTTTCTTCAAAAATCGTACTACCATTCTAGCATCATTAGTAGGTAAGGCTTGGTCTTCCACCCATTTTGACATATAATCTACTGCTACTAGGATGTACTTATTCCCAAATGAAGTAGGGAATAGACCCATGAAATCGATACCCCATACATCAAATATTTCGCATGAAAGTATATAGCTCTGAGGCATTTCATTTTGTTGAGAAATATTACCTGTTCTCTGGCATTTATCACAAGAGGTCACATACCTGTTGGCATACCTGAAAAGTGTGGGCCAGTAAAAGCCTGATTCAAGTACCTTATGAGTAGTTCTAGCTCCACTGTGATGTCTTCCTGTGGGTCCTGAATGATAGTGATTTAAAATCTGGTATGCTTCTGTTTCAGCAACGCATCTTTGAATAACCTGATCTGCACAAATTCGAAAAAGAAAAGGATCCTCCCAAAAGTAGTTTTTCACATCAGCGAAGGATCGCTTCTTTTGCTGATGGGTCAGGCCTTTTGGGGTTATGTTAGCTACTAAATAATTTGCAAAATCAGCAAACCAAAGAACTGCTGCATCTGTTAAGGCTAGGAGTTGTTCTTCAGGAAACAAGTCGTTTATTTTATCGAGGTACTTGGGTTGTGTGTTTTCTAATCTTGAAAGGTGATCTGCTGCCAAGTTTTCAGCTCCTTTCTTGTCTTTTATTTCTAAATCGAATTCCAATAACAATAGAATTCATCTTATTAATCGAGGTTTTGAATCAGTTTTAGTTAAAAGGTAGCGAAGAGCAAAATGGTCAGTATAAATAGTGACTTTTGACAAAATCAAATAAGATCTGAATTTGTCAAATGCAAAAATAACGGCTAGCAATTTTTTTCTGTGGTAGTATAATTTGCTTGAGTGGTTGTCAAAGTTCTTCTAGCATAATAAATCGGTTGAAAGTGCTTGTCTCTTCGCTGTCCAGAAACTGCACCTACTGCAAAATCACTTGCATCGCACATTAGTTCAAAAGGTAGATTCCAATCAGGTGAAATCATAATTGGGGCATTGACTAACTTTTCCTTAAGAGTGTTAAAAGATTCTAAACATTCTTGGTCAAAGTTGAAAAGCACATTTTTTTCTAGTAATTTTGTTAAAGGCTTAGCTATTTTAGAAAAATCTTTAATAAATCTACGATAAAAACTGATATGTCCTAAAAAGCTTCTTATAGCCTTAACTGAATTAGGGGGAGGTAATTTTTCAACTATTTCAATTTTTGCTTTATCTACCTCTATCCCTTTACTAGAAATTTTATGTCCTAATACAATACCCTCTTGAACTATAAAGTGGCATTTTTCCCGGTTTAGCACTAAATTTGTCTCTTTGCATCTGATAACGGCTATTGCGATATTTGGTGAACATCTCTTCAAGATTCGGCTTTTTCTCTTGTTGTTGTAGTGGCTGCTGAAATCCCAGAGAAGGCTGTTGTCTTTGATTTCCTTATCCTCCCCATGAAAAATTGGGGTGATTTTTCTAACCTGCATTGTAAGTATTACTATAAGGGTTATTTTGAGGTCTAGAATTGTTACCCAAATAGTTGGCTTGCTCAGTTTCTATGCTGTGTCCATAAGATGAGTAGTTTGGATTGAACATATTTCCTGGGGTTGTGTCGCACTGCATCATTGGCTGTGCCTGCATAGAACCAACAAAATTATCAAACGTTTTATTTAGAAGTTCTACTTGGTTAGTAAGCATGGTGATAGCATCAATATTATAAACTCCTACGACTTTTGTCGGTTTTGTCTTCATGACTTGCCACTGATAGTTATTCAATGACATCTCTTCAATAAATTCATAAGCTGCTTCGGGTGTTTTATTGTTGATTGTTCCTCCTGTGGCTGCATCGATCATTTGCCTTGTTGAAGGATTCAGACCGTTGTGAAAGGTTTGAACTTGTAGCCACAAAGGTAATCCATGATGAGGGCACCTTCTCAAAAGATCTTTGTATCTCTCCCAGATATCGTAGAGTGTTTCTAAATCCATCTGCACAAAAGAAGAGGTATTGTTTCGTAATTTAGCTGTTTTAGCTGGAGGAAAATATTTAAGTAAAAATTTTTTGGTCATCTGTTCCCATGTAGTGATTGAGCCTCGTGGTAAAAAATTTAACCACTGTTTGGTTTTATTTCTCAAAGAGAATGGAAATAGCCTTAGACGAATGGCATCATCAGAAACGACATTAATTTTAAAAGTATCACAAAGTTCCAAAAAATTGGCTATGTGTGAATTCGGATCTTCATCCTGTAAACCATCAAACTACACCAATTGCTGTATCATCTGAATAGTGTTAGGTTTTATTTAAAAATTATTAGAAGCAATAATAGGTCTAACAATATTAGTTTAAGTACCAGCCAAACTAGGTTTAGCATAATCATACATAGTGCGAGGAGCTTCATCTTGATTCACTGGTTGCGCGGCTATTGCGGGAGGTAGTGGAATGTTTTGGTTTGCTTCCATCTCTTCTGTAGGTTCTGGCCCTTGTTCTTGTCCTTGTTCTGGATAATGTAGGCTTCATCTGATCTCTCTGCGAGTTCTGTGAACTGTCGCTTCTAAATCCTCGTCAAAAAGCAATGGTCCTGTTGGGTTGTTTCTAGTCATAAACTAGAAATACCTAAAAGGAAAAAGCAAAGAAAATTAAAATAGAATAAAATAAAAATAAAAATAAAATAAAAATAAAAATAAAAATAAAAATAAATAAAAACTAAAAATAAATAAATATAGTAATGGCTAAAGTAATAGAAATCAAGTTTTCGTAATATTTTAGTGTCCCTAGCAACAACGCCAAAAACTTGATACTCGCGATATTAAGTAATAAAATTTATAAAAACTGATCACACCAAAAACTAACTAATATCACGATTTAAAGGCAAGCGCACCTATCGAATAATAGTATAGTTTAGCGACAAGACCGAGTTATCGTACCCAAGGGAACCAAAAGTACTAGTACTTATTTCCTTTCTATTATCTAGCCTAAAAATAAAAGAGGGTTGTATGAAACTAATTCTAAAACTAAGCTAAAAGTGCACAAAGAGTAAAGTGGGGAAAACTTTCGAGAAAAGCTAATTGATATGGGCAATACTCAAGGGAGAATCCACCTAGACTTCACTTGTTATTAACTTCTTGAACTAGACGATTTCTTCACTTGACTTGATCCGTAGAGATCCCTAACCTATGTTAATACCTCCGTCGAGGATAAGAACAACTAATACTAGGTTGTTAACTAAAGTTTCTTTATTAATTAACACTCCTAGTCTTGCATTAAATCGATCTATGGATCCCCCTATTAGGTTTAACCCTAATCCGGCAGATTTATGTCACCCGATGTCTAGCGTTGCATGCAACTCCGCTTAATTATGGTAGATCTACTCTTAAAACAGGGACTTTTGCTCCTCTGCCTAAGCACATCAGTTTCTTGACTTAATACCTAGGATTATTAAACCAAGAATTAAGAACACATTGTCGTAACCATTTTTTTAAAAAAACGGATGGTCGACTTAAAAAATGAAAAGAGAGGAGTCGCCACCAATCCTTTTAGGTGTGATTGGATCACCTTATAAAACTCTTTGGTCTGCGAAAAATTAAAGAAAACGGGCTCGGGAGTCGGTTACGCGCGGGGAAGGATTAGCACCCCCGCGACGCCCAAAATTGGTACCAGATTGAGCAATTTTCTGTCTTAAGTCAAAATTTAGAAAGATTTTTTTTAAAAATAGGATTCTTTTTGGAACAGGGATAACTTGACTAGGAAAGTCGAGATTCCTTCGTCTCGGAAGAATACGAATATCACATCCAGCACGATTGGACACGAGACTCGTGAATTCTTTGAAACTAGAGATATCTCGCGAGTTGCAAAACCTTGTTTAGAAAGGCATTTTAAGTATTTAGACAGACGAGAAATCGCAACCCAGCACGTTAGGGCACGATTTCCCGAATCTCTAAATGTAAAAACATCGCCTCGTTTTTTTGAATATTTTAGAATTAAAAATGAGATGATTGAAAAATTGAGATTCCTTCGCTTCGGGGAAATACGAACGCCACATCCAGCACGATTGGACACGAAGTTCTTGAATTCCTCGGAACTAAAGTTATCTCGCAAGTTGCAAAATTTAGGAGGGTATTTTAGGTATTTAGACGAATGGGAAATCGCAACCCAGCACGTTAGGGCACTATTTCCCGGATCTCTAAATATAAAAATATCACCTCGTTTTAAAAATCTTTTTTGGATTGAATGGCATAATGTATTTTCGGGGATGATGGTGCGGTTAATAAAACTATTAAAATACAATGTTAAAAATGGTGATGGCAATAGTATTTTCGGTAAAAAAGGAGTTTGTGGTTATAAGAAAATAGGTACGTAAGATAAAACATTGAATATATGTACGACGTGATGTTAAGGTATATATGTGTATATATATGTATATATGCAATAATATCGAAATGCAATGCATACATTTTGGAACAATAATAATGTGAAAACAATTATTCAGAATAAATATGTGAATGTATATATATACGTATATATGTAACATGCAAGTAGTGAAATATAGTAATCATGATATGGTATATTAGTGATGATAACATTTAGTATTATAAGATACTATAAACATACGGAATATGAAATAACGTAACATTGAAAATATAAAACAAAAGTACGGTATTTAATTTACATGCAATATATGTATACGTGAGGACGAAAATATATACGTAAATTACTACAAAAAATATATAAAAATATGTACGTAATATGTTGCGAAGAATATAGATTTAAAAAAAATATATATAGTATATATAGTTAAAAAATGTACGTAGGATATGAAAATATAGCATTAAGAAAATTATACACATACGTAATATATACACGTTCAAAGAATATATTAAAAGAATATATATGTATAACATATAGGTTAAAACATATGTACAATATATATATATATATTGGAAATATTGATATTAAAATAGGACTAATAATAGTATCAAATATGTATACATGTATGAATATATGAAAATATAACTAAAACTATTGTCAATGATATAAGTATAATAAAATAATAATAATTATTATTATGCTAGTAAGTATATTTAAAAGATTAGGTAATAATAATAGTAGGATGTAGTAAAATCGCAATATTTAAAATAATAAATGCTAAATATGATATAATATTTAAAAAATAATAATATTAAGTATAGTATAATACGATGATAATAATAATAATACTAATAATAATGGAAATGACAACTAAAATAGATATTAAGTTAAGAAAATAATGGTGATAAAAATATGAGAAGAAAATAATAATGATAATAATGATAATTTTAATAGCAAAATACCTAAATAACAAAATAGGACCAAATTGAAAACGGGACAGCATCTCTGGGCCACATTTTAAAACAAGGTAAGACAAAATGGGTTGATATGAACACGGGCTAAACCAAAGGGGGTCAAAACAACAATTTCCCCGAGCTTTTAACACGCAGCGTTGCAAAGGGGACTAAATTACAAAATCGGGCAAATTATCGGGTCGATTTAAAGTATTTAAAAAACTCAATTGCATAGTTTTGGAAAAGCGGAAGGGCTGATTGCGCAAATAGCCCTTCCGCTATAAAAACACGTGGATCCTTGCTGGAGCGGGTCGGTTTCTCGGGTCGGTTTCTCGAAACGACGTCGTTTTGGGGTTAAAACGCAGCCCCCAAAACGGCGTCGTTTCGGAGGGCTATAAAAGGGGCTAATCCTTCGAAAAAAGCTCATTTGTTACCGTGTGATGAAAAAAAAAAGGAGGGAGAGCTCTGGGGAGGGTGACCGGAGCGATTTTCGGTGGTCAGTCTGACCACCGTCCGGTCACCGGACCGCCGCGCCGTTGCCGGTGCCGGCCACCGTACACGGTGGCCGGAGAGGTAAAATTTTTTTCTTTTTCTTATTTTTTATTCTTTTTATTGTTATTTCTATTTTTTAGAACATGCATGCATAAAATCAGTTTGTAGAAAAGAAAAAAAAGTCACCTTTAGGTTTTAAATTTCGATTCTGGTATAGTCTCTGATGGGGGGTATCCCTTCGCTGTTTGTGCTATTATCGACGTCTCCTTTTTGCCTCTTGAAACTGAGATCTGTTATTTCTTTTTGATAAAAAGGTTTTTTTTTCGAACCCCATTTACATATTTCATTCGGCTTTATATAGCCATTTTACAATGATTTTCTATTAGTTTCTGTCCTTTCCTTTTTAATGCTTCTGCAGGTACAGAGGCGGTGCTGAGAGAAGTCAAGGGCGGTGCTGGGCGACGGATGGGACTACTGTCAGAGGGCAGGTGCAAGTGGGGTTCAGAGGCGGCGCAAGTTGCAAAGAAGTTAGGGTTTCGGGATTGGGTTAGCTTAGGTGGGCTAGGTTTGGGTTTTGGGTAGTGGGTCTGCTTCTGTAACGGGTTTGGGCTTGTAACCGGGTCTGGTATTGGGTTTAGTTTCAGGTTAGATAGGTTACTGTTGTAATGGGTTTTGGGCCAGGGTAGTTGGGCTTCTGTTTGGGTAAGTGGGTAGCTAGGTTTTTTTTGTTTAATCTGGGCCTTTGTAAATGGGCCCGGGCAAAGTGGACCGTGTACAGCTGCCCCTCTTTGCTCATTGTCGTGTAACGGGAATGGAGCAAAGACTTAAAAGGGCCAATTTGCCCGGGCCGACTGAGTCTTGGCTTTTTTGGTACTCTTCTTGCTCGGGTAGTCTCTTTAGCCCACCGTCTCTTGTAGCTTTGGCTTAATCCACTGCAACTTCAAGGATATATCCTGTTGCTCCGAGCAGCTCCTATTGCAACTTCAGGGACATAATTATTCAAAGATAAGAGATTCGGAACCTTAATCTTATCTGTAAAGATTGTCGAATCCGCTTTTTCAATCTGCTCCCTGCCAAATACAGAGATTGCCAAATCTGTTTTCTTCGATTTACTCTCTGCCAAATACAGAGATCGCCAAATTTATTGTCTTCGATCTGCTCTCTGCCAAATACAGAGATTGCCAGATCTGTTTTTCTTCGATCTGCTCTCTGCCAAATACAGAGATCGCCAAATCTGCTTTCTTCGATCTGCTTCCTGCCAAATACAGAGATTGCCAAATCTGCTTTCTTCGATCTGCTCCCTGCCAAATACAGAGATTGCCAAATCTATTTTCTTCGATTTGCTCTCTGCCAAATACAGAGATCGCCAAATCTATTTTCTTCGATCTGCTCCCTGCCAAATACAGAGATTGCCAAATCTATTTTCTTCGATTTGCTCTCTGCCAAATACAGAGATCGCCAAATCTATTTTCTTCGATCTGCTCTCCGCCAAATACAGAGATTGCCAGATCTGTTTTCCTTCGATCTGCTCTCTGCCAAATACAGAGATTGCCAAATCTAATTAAAAATTTTAATCTGTAACCCTATCATTTTGGGGTTAAGATCTGCTGCGATTTGCGATTTCAATCAATCCTGCTACATCGTCCGCTGGGGAACTCGTCCACAGCATCGATTTCCTGAGATTTGTGCTCATGCATAGAAATAGGATGCCATGATCAAAATGAGTCAAATGCTTCCTAATTGAACATATATTATGATGCAAAATGCTATGAGAATGGTGCCTATTTGGTTGTTATCACTCATTCATCAAGGTTTCACCCGAGGTGTCCTGCACGCCCCAGATCAAATTGGTTCTATTATGATCTGCCGAAATCCTTTCCTAGGATCAAATTGCTTGAAAGTTCAGATCAACACTTGAACTGAAAAGGAGGTTTTCTTTGATTACCTAACCCTTGTACATGGGAGGTTCTTTAAACAATCGTTCTGTTTTAGTTTCTTGCATTATTAGGAAATTTTACAGAGTAACATGCAGAACTTCGTTTGTAAAGATATTTTAGTTCATCAATCGTTATTTCAATGTAACACATTTTGTGTATAGTGAAAGGCGAAACCTTGAGGATAGTCAGATTCAAAAAAAATCATCAAAGGTACAAAGGAAATTAATCTGACAACATATCTTTGAGAAGATCAAAAGATAGTGAACAAGACAAAAGTCAGATGCCCTAAATATCGCAGCTTGAGCTTCTATTTGCAAATTCCATGAAGACTGCTTCAGGCTTGACGTGTGTTCAGAAGATCCAAAGTACTTTGTTGATATCCCGGTATGTAATGTATTCCACCTTTCGTGAGGTCAAGTACAGTGAGACGTGTCGTTCAAAATTTGAGCCGCCCTTTCGGGCTTTCGACTCAAAACCCCTTTAGTCTCAAGGCGCCCTTTGCGGGTTTTCACCTTGGCTTCTCCATTTTCTTTTTCTTTTTCTTTTTCTCTTATATATATATATATATAAATATATATATATATATATATTTTAGAGGTAGAAGTCTCAAAGTGCCCTTTGCGGGTTTTCACCTTGGCTTCCCTTCCTTTAGGCAAAGTATTTCTTGACTGAGTCCGAATTCACTGGATTGGGTAAACTTTTCCCATCCATTTCTGCCAAAATCAGCGCGCCACCGGAGAAGGCCTTCTTCACGACATACGGCCCTTCCCAATTGGGCATCCATTTTCCTCTGAAGTCCTTCTGTATGGGAAGGATCTTTTTCAGTACAAGGTCCCCCTCATAAAATTCTCTTGGACGAACCTTTTTATCGTAAGCTCGCATCATTCGCTTCTGATACATCTGACCATGACGAACTGCTTTCAGCCTTTTCTCTTCAATCAGGTTCAGTTGATCATATCGCGATTGAATCCATTCTGCCTCATCTAACTTTATTTCTGACAAGATTCGAAGGGAAGGTATTTCCACTTCGATGGGTAACACTGCTTCCATCCCATAAACCAGCGAGAATGGAGTTGCCCCGGTAGAGGTTCTAACAGATGTTCGATAGGCAAACAGTGCAAACGGCAGTTTCTCGTGCCAATCTCGGTAAGTCTCAGTCATCTTTCCAACAATCTTTTTGATGTTTTTGTTGGCCGCTTCCACTGCCCCATTCATCTTTGGGCGATACGGAGATGAATTATGATGCTTAATCTTGAACTGACTGCAGACTTCTGCTATCGTGCTATTGTTCAAGTTTAAGGCATTGTCTGATATGATTCTCTCGGGCATTCCATATCGACAGATGATTTCTTTCTTCAAAAATCGACTCACTGCCGCCTTAGTAACATTAGCATAAGAGGCAGCCTCTACCCATTTCGTGAAGTAATCAATAACCACGAAAATAAAGCGATGCCCGTTTGAAGCTTTCGGCGAAATTGGGCCAATTACATCCATGCCCCACATGGAAAAGGGCCATGGAGAAGTCATGACATGCAGCGGCGAAAGCGGTACATGAATCTTATCCCCATAGATCTGGCATTTATGACACTTCTTGGCATAGCTGATACAATCCCCTTCCATAGTAGACCAATAATATCCAAATCTCATGATTTGTCTGACCATCGTGAAGCCATTAGCATGTGTCCCACAGACACCTTCGTACACTTCCTCCAAGATTTTCCTAGCTTCCACAGCGTCGACACATCTCAAGAGCACTTGATCTTTTCTTCTTTTATACAGGATATCCCCATCCAGTACATAGTCGCAAGCTAATCTTCTCAAGGTTCTTTTGTCATTCTCTGTTGCCTGTTCAGGGTATTCACGATTCTTTACATATCGTAATATATCCCGATACCAAGGGTGGTCATCCTTTTCTTCGCCTTCGATGCTGTAACAATGAGCTGGGGCTTCGAAGATACTCATTTGAATAGGCTTCATATCCTCTTCTTTGTTTATTTTAATCATGGATGCCAAGGTTGCCAAAGCGTCTGCCATTTGGTTCTCGTCTCGCGGGAGATAATTGAAAGTAATGTCGTCAAACTCTTCAAGTAGTCTTAAAACTACCTTCCGATAATTGATCAATTTGGGGTCCCTTGTCTCCCATTCTCCTTTGAGCTGGTAAATTACCAACGCCGAGTCTCCGTACACTTCTAATATTCTAATCTTTCGCTCTACGGCCGCTCGAATCCCCATGATGCATACTTCATACTCCGCCATATTGTTGGTACAGTCAAAATCCAATTTGCATGTGAATGGATAATGATCTCCGTCTGGTGATATTAGGACTGCTCCAATTCCATTTCCGACAGCATTGGATGCCCCATCAAAGTTCAATTTCCATGGATGCTTCTCAGCCATTGCCACATACATCAACTCTTCGTTTGGAAAATCAAAGTTCAACGGTTCGTATTCCTCCAGTGCCCTGCTGGCCAAAAATTCTGCTATTGCGCTTCCCTTTATAGCCTTTTGACTCACATATACTATATCAAATTCGGACAGTAATATTTGCCACCTCGCCATTCTCCCATTTAGGGCTGCCGACTCCATCATGTACTTTAATGGATCCATTTTCGAAATCAACCACGTTGTATGATACAACATATATTGCCTCAACCTTCGGGTTGTCCAAATCAAGGCACAACACAATTTCTCGATCGGTGGGTACCTCATTTCACAATCGGTAAATTTCTTACTGAGGTAGTATATCGCCTTCTCCTTTCTTCCTGACTCATCGTGTTGACCTAGTACACACCCCATAGAATTGCTGAACACCGACAAGTACAGTATCAGCGGTCTATCTGGACTGGGCGGAGATAGTACTGGGGCATTTGACAAATATTGCTTGACCTTATCAAAGGCCTTCTGACATTCTTCATCCCAGGTACCCTGGTTGTGTTTCCTAAGAAGGCGAAATATAGGATCGCATTTCTCCGTCAATTGTGAAATGAACCGAGCAATGTAATTTAACCTCCCAAGAAAACCTCGCACTTCTTTCTGAGTATGCGGCGGCGGCAGCTCCTGTATGGCTCTGACCTTGTCTGAGTCAACTTCTATTCCTTTTTCACTGACCACGAAACCCAATAATTTCCCTGACCTGACTCCAAAAGTGCACTTCACCGGGTTGAGCTTCAACTGAAACTTCCTTAATCTCAAGAATAATTTTCTCAAGGCTCCGATGTGTTCCTTTTCAGTTCGAGATTTGGCAATCATGTCATCCACATACACCTCAATTTCCTTGTGCATCATATCGTGGAATAAGGTCACCATAGCCCTTTGGTATGTTGCGTCTGCGTTTTTTAGGCCGAATGGCATTACCTTGTAACAGAAAGTGCCCCACAATGTTATGAAAGTGGTCTTGTCCATATCTTCAGGATGCATCTTTATTTGATTGTACCCCGAGAAGCCGTCCATAAAGGAGAACAATGAATAACCCGCCGTATTATCTACTAGAGTGTCGATGTGTGGTAAGGGAAAGTTGTCTTTTGGGCTAGCTTTGTTCAAATCCCTGTAATCGACGCATATCCGTACCTTCCCATCTTTCTTGGGGACAGGTACAATGTTAGCTACCCACTCTGAGTACTTGACCTCTTGCAGGAATCCAGCATCAAACTGCTTTTTGACCTCTTCTTTTATCTTTAGCACGATGTCAGGCCTCATCCTTCGTAATTTTTGCTGGACCGGCTTGCAATCTTGTTTTATTGGAAGACGATGTACCACGATATTAGCATTCAGCCCCGGCATGTCTTGATATGACCACGCAAAGACATCCTTGAATTCACTCAGTAGCTTGACGAGATCCTGCCTTGTTTCTTTGGTGATGTGCGTTCCTATTTTCACCTCTTTCCCTTCTTCCAAGATTATGTTCTCCGTTGCCTCTTTCTCGTGGGGCAGAATTTGCTTCTCCTCTTGCTTCACCATTCTCAATAGATCTGGAGATACATCACAATCCCTGTCATCTTCAAAATCCTGCGGTTCTTCTAAATACAAGTCTTGCTCAAAGGAGAATTCAGGACTTGCAGTATCACTGCTCAAATCATAGATATCTAGGGGCCTGCAGGGTGTGAGAGAATGTGCAACGAATGAATGTATTTAACAATGATGGTTTTTATGTCATGAATGAATTGAAGAATTAGAACGAGATTAGAAGATCCAAAGAATATTTATCAGTAGAGTGTTTGTTTGTTTTGACAAAAAGTGTTCTTTTATTGAAACAAAATATCCGAACATAAGCCTATTTCACAAACGAAATCTCATTACTCCTAGGCTTTAGAGTAACAAGAGTGTTCTGGAAAATTACTCTGTAAGGTTCCTAAAGGTTACAGGAAGTTCTTCAGCAGTCCAATTGTTTAAAGAGCTCCCCGGTTCATAAGGGCGGATATCCTCCAAGATCCTTGGCTCAGTCTCTTTATCATGTATGGCGTTGATGTGATAGCTTCCTTCCTCGAGTGATCCGATCTCAGGGTGAATTATCCCTCCTGACACAAAAGTCTGAGATATGTGAGGGAACGTCATTGATTCCCATTCGACTTCTCTTCCACTCAGACGTGCCCTTCTTCTTTCCTGTTGCTTCTCTATCTCCTTCTTTCTTTGTTTGTGGTCTGGCCTGAACCCCAGGCCAAAGCGATCTCTTTTCTCCCTTATCTCGGGGACTCGAGTTCCACCTTGGAGGTATTTGCCTAGCCCTTTTCCAGGCATGGCTCCTTTTCCTACTGTCATCCGCAAGCTCATCTTTGTGGTCTTGGACATCTTGGGCACTGGTATCTCATTTCCTTCCAAAATAAAGGTTGCATTGACAAATTCCAATGAGCGGAAAGAACATTCAATTGACTCTTCATCTGCCTCTACATAGGGTGCGTTACCAGTAACTGCTGCTATGATGTCTTCTTCCGCGTTTATGGTACCAATCGTCCATCTGTCACCAATTTCAATTTCTGATGTAAAGATGAGGGCACTGCTCCTGTCGAATGTATCCAGGGCCTTCCCAACAAGCAATTATAAGAGGGCTTGATGTCCATTACCAGAAAATCTACTTCATATGTATTTGGCCCGATCATTAAAGGGATGTCAATCCTTCCCATCACCTTTCTTTCCGTGCCATCGAATGCTCTTACTATGTTATGGCATGCTTTCATGTGGGAACTATCTATTGGCAACCTGTTTAATGTAGACAGTGGCAGGATGTTCAAGGCCGACCTGTTGTCAATAAGTACGCTTGGTAATGTATACCCTTTGCAGCGAGTGGTGATGTGTAGAGCCTTCGTCGACCCCATGCCGCCAGGTGGGATTTCATCATCATTGAAATAGATAAAATTGTCAGCACTTATATTACTGACAAGACGATCCAGCTTGTTGACGGATATGTCCTTAGTGACATAAGTTTCATTAAGTACTTTCATCAATGCCTCACGGTGTACTTCTGAACTTAGGAGCAATGCTAGCACTGATATACGGGCTGGTTGTTTACGCAAGTGCTCAACCACACTGTACTCGCTGTGTTTCAGGAACTTCAGAAACTCTTTAGCCTCCTCCTCTTTCACTGGTTCATTAATAGATGCCTTGACCTCCTTCCCTTTTTCGAGGTCTAAAGCTTTTGCTTTCGTGTGCTCGATCCTGATACCTCCCGCGTCATAACGCTTCCCACTGCGTGTGTAAGAACCTTCGGCTTGGGTTTCTTTAGAGGCATTAGCTATTTCTTCTTCTTTCGTTACCGTTATATTGCAGCCATAATTCCAGGGTACCCTTTTGCTATCCGCATAAGGAATAGGAACAGGCTTGCGGATAATGACTTTCGGCGCCGTTTGCGTTCTAGCCTCATCATACTTGGGTAGAGAGATAATGATCCTTGGCCGGTTGTTTTCTCGATTTGTTGATTCTCCCTCTAATGCGCATATGTGTCTCGCATCTGGGCCCTCCTCATAAAATTCCAGCTCCTTATTGTCCATGAGGCTTTGTATCAAAGTCCTAAACTCTGCACATTCCTGGATCTCGTGCCCGTCGACTTGATGGAACTCACAGTGATTCCTCGCTCCTTCACTTCTTTCTTCAAAAGTCAACATTCCTCTCTTCATCAGTTCTTTCCAAATTACTTTCAACGGTGTTTTCACGTCAAGAATATTTGCTTTGACCCTTCTTGTGCCCGTTTCTTTGATTGCGTTCACCTCTTGATTGCCATGGTTTGGCATTGGGTTTTCCGCACTGAGGGTATCGTCAAAATTTACGATCCCCATCTTGATGAGTCTTTCCACTGCTTTCTTAAAGCCTGTGCAATTTTTGATCGAATGCCCCGGTATCCCACCATGGTATTCACATTTGGCGTTTGCATCATACCACTTGGGATATGGGGGTTGCAGTGGTTTGAGATGAAAGGGAGCTATTGCATGTGCCTTGTATAAGCTCTGATAAAGTTCCCTATACGTCACTGAAATGGGTGTGAATTGCATTTTCTCAGAGTTCTGTCTCGTACTAGATTCCTGCCTTTGGGAACCCTGTTGCCCACCCGTAGCCGTCCTCGGCTGGCTAACCGTGATCGCTTTCGGGCTGTAACTACTCACATTGTTCACTTCATTATCCTTCCTTCTCGGGGCTGGCCTTTTAGTGGTCTCTCCTTCAATCTTACCCCCCTTATAGCATTTTCAATCATTTCGCCTGCCATGACTATGTCGGCAAAACTCTTGGTAGTGCTTCCGATCATGTGGGTAAGGAATGGGGCCTTCAGGGTATTTATGAACAACATAGTAGTTTCCTTTTCTAGCAGTGGTGGTTGAACTTGCATGGCGACCTCTCTCCACCTCTGTGCATACTGTCGGAAGCTTTCATTATGTTTCTTTTCCATATTCTGCAGGGTCATTCGATCGGGCGTCAAGTCAGCCACATGGCTGTACTGTTGCATGAAAGCATGCGCTAGGTCTCTCCAGGAGCCAATCCTATCGCGACTCAGTTGATTATACCATTTGGCCGCGGCCCCGACTAAGCTGTCCTGGAAACAATGAATTAGGAGTTGATCGTTGTTTACGTGCCCCGTCATTCGTCTACAGAACATTGTGAGGTGGGCTTCAGGGCAGCTAGTCCCATTGTACTTCTCAAAGTCTGGCATTTTGAATTTATGGGGAAGGACTAAGTCGGGGACCAAACTAAATTCTTTAGCATCCATCCCTTGTCGCCCATCGACACCTTCTAAAGTTCTAAACTTTTCTTCCAACCACCTGCAGCGTTCCTCCAGTTGTCTTGAGGATTCAATCCTTTCCCTCTCTTTCTCAGCCAAATCCAGATCAGGGGTGAGTGAGTTGATGGGATTATCCAACGGGTTAGAACCCGAACCGTCTTGTAAGTTTACAGGCATCCCAACATCGATTTGCCCCTGCTGAGGCCTGATGGTAATAGACGGCCTTCGCGGGGGAGCCTCCGTCTGTGTTTGAGTACGGGGTGGCGTGAAACCTGGAGGATAATCATCATTATCTTCCGCGGCGGCAGCCATAGGGGCCTTTCCCTTGTCCATTGCCCCTTTTAGTAGCTGAGCCATTTCAGCTACCATACTTCTCTGAGCTTCCATCATCTGTTCACGCATATCCTGTTGTATTTTTGCCAGTTGTTCTTGCAATTGCTCCTGCATTTCCTTCTGGAGCTGTTCGAATCTTTGATCCATATTTTTAGTTTTAGCACGCGTACCGTAAGGATGTGGGGTTTCCAGATTCTTTTCTCGTTCTGTAATAACTTCTACTAATTAGGGTCTTTTCAGTTTAAATGCATATAATGTGATGCAATGCGAATGCATGGATGCAAAAGATATCGATCCCGATTCAGTTTCAATTTAGAAAACGTTGTTTAAGGAACAAAAATCCTTACACAAAACGGATTACAGACACTTTCATCGTTAGGTTCAGAGTTTCAAACCCCTTTTTTTTAAACAACAAGAGTTTTTTTTACAGCAAGCTTATTACAGATATGCCTTTGCCTTTAGGCCTAGAGTTTTGATTTTTCTAAGCAACGCGGCTAACTCTCGACCTCGGTCTGATTCCAGCTCGTATTTGATACTTAACACATCAGCCTGTACTGCCAAACCTTGCAGTTGATCAGCGACTTCTCGAATCTGGATGAGGGCCTCTCCCATGAGGTAATCCCTATCTCTGACTTGGTTTTGGAAATGGTGAAGCTCACCCTTCCAGTGTTCCTCTCGCGCCTCAAGCTGTTCAACCCGGAGTCCGCAATCCTGTAATGTTGCTTCTAGTCCCTCAATCTGGTGCCTCATTCCCTCAATTTTGTCCTGACTTGCTTTTAACTCGGCTGCAGAGTTACGACTTCGGTGACGATGAAGGGCCCGTTCGAGTTCAGTTACTTTAGCTTTTAGCCCTTGACTCTCTTTCCGATTTTCAACTAAGTTCTTTTCCAAAGCTTGGTTTTGTGTTCGCATTTCTTGGAACTTCTTCTCCCAATGATCAGTTCTGGCTTTTTCTTCTCGGATTTCTAGTTGCCATTGTTCGGAAGTCTTTCCCAATCCAGCTCTCTTCCTCGACAATTGCATTCTCTTATATCGTTCCTTCAAGTCGTCACGGTCTTCCTCTATTTTTCTCTTTTCTTTCTTCATTTTTTCGACCTCCGTTTTCTGTACATCAACATCTAGGCTCAAGTACATCTTCTCCTCTTCTAGCTTCTCTATTTTCTTGGTGAGCTCCAAACTCTTCCTCTCAAATTCTAATTTTATGAGCTCTAATTCTGAAGGAACTACCCGTAAGCTTTCCTCTATTGGTCGCGCAGTCTCCCAACTTGGCCTTGGGATGTTGTCATTTGTCCTCTTGTTAAACCAGTCTTTGTACTCAGGGGTTGTCGTTGGGCCATCGGTCAGAGCCTTCATGGAGTAATTCTTTTTCCAGGCGTCAGAAACCTCTCGTATCTTCTTCTTATAATGATCGCCTTTGTATGAAAAATCACTTTGGGCCAGGCCATATGTCACCGGTATAAACTGCTCCGCTTTGTATTGCCTCAAAACGAGTAATGGCGCATAACCTACAGCTCCCCAAATCCCAGGGAGAGGAACCCAATCAAAAGTCCCGCAACGATAGAGAATTTCTTTAGGAGCCATCCAAGGAGCTTTCCATACAATATCCTATTCTCGGAGATTCTGAAGTATCTCTAACCATCTTTCCTCCGTGATGTCATCCCTTCTTGGCGTAGTTGCTGCTTCTCTTAAGGGAGAATAGTCCTGAAAGAATACTCGGTAAGGACCCCTATCGACCCTCCAGAAGTGGCTGTGGAACCATGCTAACAACAACTGTGCACAACCGATAAATCTGCCTTCACCCGCTCTCCTACATGCACTCAAGGAGCGAAATGTTTCAGCCAAAATTGCGGGCACGGGTGTGACTTGTTTGCTGAGTCGATCAAATAAATCCGTGACCGCCTCGTCTATGTGTCCCATAGCCTTCGGGAAAATCACTAACCCATAAATACCTAAGGCCAAGAGATCCACCTTTCTCTTCATGTCTGGGTGCGTCAATATCAAATCCCTTAGACTTGCCCACGGAATACATTTGCTATCACCTTTTTGTTGGATTCGAGCTACGGCCCACTGTTCACTCATTCCTGTAATTGTGATTAATTTTTTCACGAAAGTTGGGAGATTTACAGCCCTAACATAAGCTTTGTTATCTTGAATTCTTGGACAGTGGAGCAGGACGGTATATTCTTCCAAAGTAGGCACTAAGTCGACCTCACCGAATGTAAAACAGCTATAAGCGGGGTTCCAAAACTGTACTATAGCCCGAAACAGATGCTTATCCACCTTAACGTCTAGCAAATAGGGAAGATCTCCGTAATTCTGATAGAACAACTGTTTAGCCTCATCATCCCATTGGGTCCAAATATCCCTCAAATCCTGAAGCTCGTTCTGTGCCGAACTGACACGAGTAAAGTCCCACAACTCCGACGTATATCCCTCGGTGACACTATCCCCCTTTTCTAACTGGGCTTTCTCTGACCATGTGCGGATGTTAGCGTTGTCTTCCACTTTGTCAAGATATTCATCCCCCATTACAAAACTTTCTAACTTAGAAATCGAACCGTGGATCGATACTTTTAAATGCTGGATGACATGCAATGATGACAAAATAGAAAAGGTCAGTGTCACATATAACAGATATAATTTCAAAGAAATAAACAAGCACCTACATGGGTAGTCACTAAAGGTCATCTCCGTACTACCTAGGGCAGGCACTTAAGGCGCACTGTATGCGTTTCGGTTCTAGAGAGAAGGGTACCTGAACCAGCAGATTCCTCGATCCTCACCCATTATAGGCTCATATGGACCAAGTTCAGTTCAGAGGGGCACATTTCCCTACTGCCATGCGGAGATGAAAATCTCACGAAGCACATAGGTACGGATGTATCCCGAAAGCGATTCGCCAGCCCATGCGGAGGTGAAAACCTCACGAAAGCGTAGCTCCTCACTCCCACTTAAGGGCGTGACCACAACGGTCATGCAGATGCCATGTGTTCAAGGAAAGATAACAAGCATATCCCATAAACATATGTAAAAGATTGCACTTAAAAAAACTTTAAAGTTTCTAACGTTAAGACAGAAAACGATCAATTTTCGGCTTGACTCACTTAACGTCCCCAGCGGAGTCGCCAAGCTGTCGTAACCATTTTTAAAAAAAAAACGGATGGTCGACTTAAAAAATGAAAAGAGAGGAGTCGCCACCAATCCTTTTAGGTGTGATTGGATCACCTTATAAAACTCTTTGGTCTGCGAAAAATTAGAGAAAACGGGCTCGGGAGTCGGTTACGCGCGGGGAAGGATTAGCACCCCCGCGACGCCCAAAATTGGTACCAGATTGAGCAATTTTCTGTCTTAAGTCAAAATTTAGAAAGATTTTTTTTAAAAATAGGATTCTTTTTGGAACAGGGATAACTTGACTAGGAAAGTCGAGATTCCTTCGTCTCGGAAGAATACGAATATCACATCCAGCACGATTGGACACGAGACTCGTGAATTCTTTGAAACTAGAGATATCTCGCGAGTTGCAAAACCTTGTTTAGAAAGGCATTTTAAGTATTTAGACAGACGAGAAATCGCAACCCAGCACGTTAGGGCACGATTTCCCGAATCTCTAAATGTAAAAACATCGCCTCGTTTTTTTGAATATTTTAGAATTAAAAATGAGATGATTGAAAAATTGAGATTCCTTCGCTTCGGGGAAATACGAACGCCACATCCAGCACGATTGGACACGAAGTTCTTGAATTCCTCGGAACTAAAGTTATCTCGCAAGTTGCAAAATTTAGGAGGGTATTTTAGGTATTTAGACGAATGGGAAATCGCAACCCAGCACGTTAGGGCACTATTTCCCGGATCTCTAAATATAAAAATATCACCTCGTTTTAAAAATCTTTTTTGGATTGAATGGCATAATGTATTTTCGGGGATGATGGTGCGGTTAATAAAAATATTAAAATACAATGTTAAAAATGGTGATGGCAATAGTATTTTCGGTAAAAAAGGAGTTTGTGGTTATAAGAAAATAGGTACGTAAGATAAAACATTGAATATATGTACGACGTGATATTAAGGTATATATGTGTATATATATGTATATATGCAATAATATCGAAATGCAATGCATACATTTTGGAACAATAATAATGTGAAAACAATTATTCAGAATAAATATGTGAATGTATATATATACGTATATATGTAACATGCAAGTAGTGAAATATAGTAATCATGATATGGTATATTAGTGATGATAACATTTAGTATTATAAGATACTATAAACATACGGAATATGAAATAACGTAACATTGAAAATATAAAACAAAAGTACGGTATTTAATTTACATGCAATATATGTATACGTGAGGACGAAAATATATACGTAAATTACTACGAAAAATATATAAAAATATGTACGTAATATGTTGCGAAGAATATAGATTTAAAAAAAAATATATAGTATATATAGTTAAAAAATGTACGTAGGATATGAAAATATAGCATTAAGAAAATTATACACATACGTAATATATACACGTTCAAAGAATATATTAAAAGAATATATATGTATAACATATAGGTTAAAACATATGTACAATATATATATATATTGGAAATATTGATATTAAAATAGGACTAATAATAGTATCAAATATGTATACATGTATGAATATATGAAAATATAACTAAAACTATTGTCAATGATATAAGTATAATAAAATAATAATAATTATTATTATGCTAGTAAGTATATTTAAAAGATTAGGTAATAATAATAGTAGGATGTAGTAAAATCGCAATATTTAAAATAATAAATGCTAAATATGATATAATATTTAAAAAATAATAATATTAAGTATAGTATAATACGATGATAATAATAATAATACTAATAATAATGGAAATGACAACTAAAATAGATATTAAGTTAAGAAAATAATGGTGATAAAAATATGAGAAGAAAATAATAATGATAATAATGATAATTTTAATAGCAAAATACCTAAATAACAAAATAGGACCAAATTGAAAACGGGACAGCATCTCTGGGCCACATTTTAAAACAAGGTAAGACAAAATGGGTTGATATGAACACGGGCTAAACCAAAGGGGGTCAAAACAACAATTTCCCCGAGCTTTTAACACGCAGCGTTGCAAAGGGGACTAAATTACAAAACCGGGCAAATTATCGGGTCGATTTAAAGTATTTAAAAAACTCAATTGCATAGTTTTGGAAAAGCGGAAGGGCTGATTGCGCAAATAGCCCTTCCGCTATAAAAACACGCGGATCCTTGCTGGAGCGGGTCGGTTTCTCGGGTCGGTTTCTCGAAACGACGTCGTTTTGGGGTTAAAACGCAGCCCCCAAAATGGCGTCGTTTCGGAGGGCTATAAAAGGGGCTAATCCTTCGAAAAAAGCTTATTTGTTACCGTGTGATGAAAAAAAAAAAGGAGGGAGAGCTCTAGGGAGGGTGACCGGAGCGATTTTCGGTGGTCAGTCCGACCACCGTCCGGTCACCGGACCGCCGCGCCGTCGCCGGTGCCGGCCACCGTACACGGTGGCCGGAGAGGTAAATTTTTTTTCTTTTTCTTATTTTTTATTCTTTTTATTGTTATTTCTATTTTTTAGAACATGCATGCATAAAATCAGTTTGTAGAAAAGAAAAAAAAGTCACCTTTAGGTTTTAAATTTCGGTTCTGGTATAGTCTCTGATGGGGGGTATCCCTTCGCTGTTTGTGCTATTATCGACGTCTCCTTTTTGCCTCTTGAAACTGAGATTTGTTATTTCTTTTTGATAAAAAGGTTTTTTTTTCGAACCCCATTTACATATTTCATTCGGCTTTATATAGCCATTTTACAATGATTTTCTATTAGTTTCTGTCCTTTCCTTTTTAATGCTTCTGCAGGTACAGAGGCGGTGCTGAGAGAAGTCAAGGGCGGTGCTGGGCGACGGATGGGACTACTGTCATAGGGCAGGTGCAAGTGGGGTTCAGAGGCGGCGCAAGTTGCAAAGAAGTTAGGGTTTCGGGATTGGGTTAGCTTAGGTGGGCTAGGTTTGGGTTTTGGGTAGTGGGTCTGCTTCTGTAACGGGTTTGGGCTTGTAACCGGGTCTGGTATTGGGTTTAGTTTCAGGTTAGATAGGTTACTGTTGTAATGGGTTTTGGGCCAGGGTAGTTGGGCTTCTGTTTGGGTAAGTGGGTAGCTAGGTTTTTTTTGTTTAATCTGGGCCTTTGTAAATGGGCCCGGGCAAAGTGGACCGTGTACACACATAATTAAGAACAATTCAAGTATTTATCATATAATTCAGGAATGAATAATAACAAGATCTGTCTTAGGTTTCATCCCCCTCAAGTATTTGAGAGGTTTAGTTCATAATTAATAAAGAAAACATCTCAGAAGAAATAAGATAACAAAACATAAAGAACCCAAAAAACCCCTAAAGGAATTTAGGGAGATCCTCTGTCTTGATGTAGAATTCTGGATTCTGGGATGAATCAATCGGCTTCCCTTGGAGTAATTCCTTTACTTTCACTTCTTGTGTTGGTAGAAATATGGCGCTCCTTTTGGGAGAAAAGAGTACCCCCTTAGAGTTGTCTCCTAAGGTCTTTATATAGAGCTTTAGGATGCCTTTCTTTGCCTCTAAGTATGTAAATCTGAGTAAAATTGCACTTCTTCACGATAGGGACACGCCCGTGTACCATGCCCGTGTGGTTTCGGTAAGAGGCCGTGTGGGCCTGTTGAGGGTGGCACGGCTGTGTAGCCTGGCTGTGCTTGTCGGGGCTGGGCCATGTTGGACCTTGTGTGGCACGACTGTGTGCCACAGCTGTGTGGTGACTTCTTGGGCAGTGTTGTTTTCACACTTTGGCCCATTTTCTTCATTTTTGGCCCGTTTTTCGTTCTTTTCTCTTTCCTATGCTCTCCTGAGTATACAACATGAAATAGAAGGGTTAAGAGCACCAATTCTCACAAAATTGATAATAATTCATCCAAAATATAGGCTAAACATGAGGTAAAAATATGTATAATTTATTGTTTATAATTTCCTTGTCCTCCCCATGAAAAAGTGGGGTGGTTCCGCCAACGTGCATTGTAAGTGTTACTATAAGGGTTATTTTGAGGTCTAGAGTTATTACCCATATAGTTGGTTTGCTCAGTTTCCATGCCATGTCCATAGGAAGAGTAATCTGGATTGTGAATGTTTCCTTGAATTGAGTCACACTGCAGCACTGGGTGTGCCTGCGTAGAACCAACAAAATTATCAATCTTTTTATTTAAAAGTTCTACCTGATTAGAAAGCATGGTGACAGCATCAATATTGAAAACTCCTGCGGCTTTTGTCGGCTTTGTCCTCATGACTTGCCACTGATAGTTATTCAGTGACATCTCTTCTATAAACTCATAAGCTGCTTCGGGTGTTTTATTGTTGATTGTTCCTCTTGCAGCTGCATCGATCATTTGCCTTGTTAATGGGTTCAAACCGTTGTGGAGGGTTTAAACTTGTAACCATAAAGGTAGTCCATGGTGAGGGCACCTTCTCAAAAGATCTTTGTATCTCTCCTAGGCATCGTAAAGTGTTTCTAAATCCATCTGTACAAAAGAAGAGATATCGTTTCACAATTTAGCTATTTTAGCTGGACAAAAAAATTTAAGTAAGAATTTCTCGGGCATCTGTTCCCATGTAGTGATTGAGCCTCGTGGTAAAGAATTTAACCACTGTTTAGCTTTATTTCTCAAAGAGAATGGAAATAGCCTTAGACGAATGGCATCATCAGAAACACCATTAATTTTAAAAGTATCACAAAGTTCCAAAAAGTTGGCTATGTGTGAATTTGGATATTCATCCTGTAAACTATCAAACTGCACAAATTAGTGAATCATCTGAATAGTGTTAGGTTTTAATTCAAAATTATTTACAGCAATGGCAGGTCTAAAAATGCTAGTTTGAGTACCAGCCAAACTAGGTTTAGCATAATCATACATAGTGCGAGGCACTTCATCTGGTTCTGCGGGTAATGCTGGAGGTGGTTGAATGTTTTGATTTGCTTCCATTTCTTCCGTAGGTTCAAGTTCTTGTTCTTGGTCTTGTTCTGGATAATGTAGGCTTTGTCTGATCTCTCTGCAAGTTCTGCAAACTGTCACTTCTAAATCTTCGTCAAAAAGTAGCGGTCCTCCTGGGTTTCTTCTAGTCATAAACTAGAGATGCCTAGAAGGGAAAAAGCAAAGAAAACTAAATTAAATAAAATAAAATAAAAGTAAAAATAAAAAGCTAAAAATAAATAAAAATAGTAATGGCTAAAGTAATAAAAATCGAGTTTTCATAATATTTTAGTTCCCTGGCAACGGTGCCTAAAACTTGATATCGCGTGATATGTAGTAATAAAATTTATAAAAACTGATCACACCAAAAAAACTAACTAATATCGCGATTTTAAGGCAAGCGCACCTATCGAACAGTAGTATAGTTTAGTGGTAAGACCGGCTTATCATACCCAAGGAAACTAAAAGTACTAGTACTCACTTCCTTTCTATCATCTAACCTAAAAGTAAAAGAGGTTTGTATGAAACTAATTCTAAAACTAAACTAAGAATGCACAAAAAAGTAAATTGGGGAAAAAACTCTCGGGGAAAGCTAAGTGATATGGGCAATACTCAAGGGAGAATCCACCTAGACTTCACTTGTTATTAACTTCTTGAACTAGACGATTTCTTCACTTGACTTGATCCGTAGAGATCCCTAACCTATGTTAATACCTCCGTCGAGGATAAGAACAACTAATCCTAGGTTGTTTAACTAAGGTTTCTTTCTAGTTAACACCCCTAGGTTGCATTAATTCGATCTATGGATCCCCCTATTATGTTTGACCCTAATCCGGTAGATTTATGTCTCCCTATGTCTACGGTTGCATGCAATTTCGCTTAATTATGGTAGATCTACTTTTAAAGCAGGGACTTTTGCTCCTCTGCCTAAGCACATCGGCTTCTTGACTTAATACCTAGGATTATTAAACCAAGAATTAAGAACACATAATTAAGAACAATTCAAGTATTTATCATATAATTCAAGAATGAATAATAACAAGGTCTGTCTTAGGTTTCATCCCCCTCAAGTATTTAAGGGATTTAGTTCATAATTAATAAAGAAAACATCTCAGAAGAAATAAGATAACAAAACATAAAGAACCCAAAAACCCTGAAGGAATTTAGGGAGATCCTCTATCTTGATATAGAATTCCAGCTTTTGGGATGAATCAATTGACTTCCCTTGGAGTAATTCCTTACTTTCACTCCTTGTGTTGGCAGAAAGAAGGCGCTCCTTTTGGGAGAAAAAAGTACTCCCTTAGCGGGAAATAAGCACACCCTTGAAGTTGCCTCCTAGGGTCTTTATATAGAGTTTAGAATGACTTTCTTAGCCCCCAAGTATCCTTTTTTGAGTAGAATTGAACCTCCTCACGATAGGGACACGCTTGTGACAGCCCTAATTTGACCTTAGTCGGGAAGTGATTTTGGCACCACTAAACCGCGTTTCAAAAATAATTAAATGTTAAATTTCATGATTTTTATATGTGATTTAGGAGTGTGAAATTTGGATGTTTTGATTTTGTTATTTGGATATGAATTTTTCTTAAAAGGACTCAGGTGTGAAACATTGAAAATGTGTTAGGATAATTTTAAAATGACCAATTTAGAGCATGGTTTAAAAGATGGGATTTTGCATGTCAATTTTTCCAATTTGAAAACTAGTGGCCGGCCATGATAAAAGGTGATGTGGAATATAAGTATTTTATATGTATAAATTATGTTATAATGGTTTAAAATTAATAAAGCATTTATAATAAAAAGAAAAGAGGTGAAAAGAACAAGGTTGTTCATCTTTTACCTTGATAGCCGAAAATCAAAGAAGGAAAAAAAGAAGTCTTAAAGCTAGACATTCGGTCACTTTCTTAACACATTTCAAAGGTATGTTCATGTATTTTACTTGGGATTTTTGTGAAGTTTGTTAGGTTAATGCTTTATTTAGCTAGCCCATGATAAAATTTTCAATTTGGTTGAAGGATGAGCATGCAGCTATGGTGTTTTTGTGTATATGTTTGAGTCATTGCCGAATGTTGAAATTGTTTAAACAAAAATGGTTCAAGTGTTTAGTTGCTTGATACTTGGCTATGAGGGTTAAAAATCAAATTACATGGATTAAGTGTTATAACATTCGGTTGTTAATATGGGTGTTTCATGGGTGCTTTGCTTAATAAATTTAGATAAAAATATAGCGTTTAAATGAGATCAAGCATGTCAAAATTTGGTTTTTGATTGAGGAAGGTACTTTCAGCTATTGAGGAATATGTTCCTTGAATTGGTGTATTGATGTTGTGTATTAAAGATGTAAGCTTAACTTGTAAAATGGTGTGGGTAGTGGCTTAAATGCTTAAGTGAACACTCGGTTGACTAGGCTTAAAATAATAAAGCCGTTAGCTAAATATTTGTAGTAAACGGCTAAAAGTTAATTTATTGTAAGGTGATTTCCGAATGACCTATTGGTAAATGAATTGGGTAAATTGTTCCTATCTCGAGATTTTTGAATGTTGAATTTTAGTATATGTGTGAGCAATTGCCGAATGTGAAAATGGTTAAAGTAAATTATTTTTTTAGTGCCAAATTAATTGATGTTCGGTCATTGTGCTTGTATAATTATTAAAGTGAAAATTTTGTATGTGTATCAAAGAGTATAGATATGTTCAGCTATGTGGTATTTTTTTTTAATTGAGAAAATAAGTTTAATGAAGTGTAAAGTTATGTATGCATATGTAAAGATACACATTCGGCCAACTTAGGTTGTATACTATTGAAAACGAGAGCTATTTATGCTAATAACAAATGAAAGTTAATTAAAGTGATTGATATGTGCTTTGTTTACATGTTCCAATAATGCTTGATAAGAGGCAATAGTAAATGATAAATGGTAAATATGTATTAAGGTAAACTCACTATTTGATATGTGATAGAACATATATACTATGTTAGTTTGAATTTTTGTGAATCATGGTGAAGTATATTCGGCCACTTGACAAATAAAAGCATGAAATACTAATATTGATTCAAGAATAAATGTATATGAGTTGTGAATATTCAGTTAATTATTGATATTGTGACTTTGAGTATTTGGGATGGTTTAATATGAAATGCCGAATATGTGGTTATGTTTAAATTAAAAGTGTTGCCGTGTATGTATATGTTTCATTGAGAGAATTTGTTTTGTTGATTATAATGGGTGGATGAGGTGATTAAACTAGCTTTAATTTGTTGGATTAAGCTCAAGAGTATAGAGAACCAAATTTGGACAAAGGGAAAGCTAAAGTAGTTGGATAGCCGATTCATAACCATTCGAAAATATTCAAGGTAAGTTTTAAGTAATTAAGTTTAAGATAGAATCGAAATTATGTCATGTGACAAATTTATAAGCATATATGTTATTAGAATCAAGATTTTATTATGTTTAAGTATATGTCCTAATGTAACTAAGTGATATGTTCATGAAATGCTCGAATGATTATTATGAGGTTACATGGCTATAATGATATGTTGTGTGGTCGAATGGCCTTTATTAAATGGATGAACTCTATGTGGCATAAGTATACTCGAAGGAATGCAACCACCTATTGTTGTGATTGTTACATGTGAGTATTTGAGTTTAAGATAGGGAATTAGTATGTTATGCTATGTACATGTAAAATGAATCATGACTCTTTTGAGTTTAAATGTATATAGAGCCGAATGGTTATTTCAAAATATAAGTAAATTATTACGCCAACTAATTATTGTTAAATTGAATGAATGAAATTGTATGTGAGTAAAATTGAATCGAGAGATGTTTATATGGTAATACAATTGCCGAATGACTAATGTATAATGAGATGTATTGAGTGGTTTGAGCCTTGGCATTAGGTGTGCAAGTATGAAGTGTTTGATTACAAGATTGACACTAAGTGTGCGAAATAGATAATAAGGCACTATGTGTGCGAACTTAATTATTGAGCACTGAGTGTGCGGTTAATATGCTTATTGTTAGCTGGTCATAAACACTGAGTGTGCGATTATGTCTAGAAATTTTCACATAGTTGAATGCATATATGTTCGTAGATTTATATGGAGCAACAATTATTGTAATATCCCGAATTAGGGCCTAATCGGAATAGTAGTTTCGTGACCACAAATTCGAGGTAGAAATAATTATTTTATAATTATTTTGAGGTTTATGATATGATTGCATGATTGTGTGAAAATTTCGTGAAGAAATTCTATGCGTAAAGTGCTTAATTTAAAATTAGGGACTAAATCGAATAAGTTGTAAAACTTGCATTCTAGAAGTTTCTAGTATGAAATTGCTTTGAAATATTAACTAGGAGGTCTTAAATAGTAATTTGGCCAATTTTAAGTTCATGGACAAAATTTGGACATGGATGGAATTTTTGAAAGTTTAGTAAGGAGGGGCATTTTGGTCATTTGGATATTAACATGAAATAAAAAGGGAAAAATAACACAAAATTGATCATCTTCTTCATTACCACGAAATTTCAAGGGTTATCCATAGCTAGGGTTTGTTTCAAGCTTCCAAGCTCCATAGTAAGTGATTCCAAGCCCCGTTTTTAATGTTCTTTACGTTTTCGTAGTCCCGGTAACTCGATAAAGCTTATGTTAGCAATAATTTAAGTTAGGGTTCATATTTGGAAAAATACCCATAGGTGAAATTTGTGTATTTTGATGTTTTATGATAGAATATGAGGTTTTAAATTATGTTAGACAACTTGTGCTACTCGATTTTAAGTAAAAATGAACAAAACGGCTTAATCGGTAAAAGTACATATTGTTCATAAGTATGTGTTATAGTGCGAATTTGAGCTTGCTAATAGAAAATAAATGATCAGCATGTCCTAAAACATAAGAATTTGAAATAAAATTTAATTTCCGAGCTTTGGGGAGTTTAGGGGCAAAATTGTAATTTTGCCAAATTTTGAATTTAGGACTATTTTGATAAATGTGAGTATTAAATAAGTTAAATGTGTTATTTTAGATCAAGAAAGACGTGGAATCAACCTTGATCGAGGAAAAGAAAAGATTGTGGACTAAATTGTAAAATTGCTATATTTTGTACCGAGGTAAGTTCATGTGTAAATAATGTAACATAATTTTTATTTTTAAGTTAATTGATGTTATTTATATGATATGCTGATTTTTATCATGAAATATATGCTTTGTGGTTATTATTGAATAATATGCAAGTTATGTGTGCCACTTATTAAATATAAATTGCTACCGAGTATTGGTTTCGGTATTCTGTGGAAGACGGCAAGGATATGTGATTGAGGAAAATCCCGTTTGAACCTTAGGAATAGATTAGGATACAAGTGACATGTCACTAGGATGGTTGGGCATCCGAGCTCGTTGAGTTGAGTCCGAGTTCACTTATGGATGCAAATGTCCGAACTCGTTGAGTTGAGTCCGAGTTCGTGAGATGTAACTAGGCATCCGAACTCGTTGAGTTGAGTCCGAGTTCACTTATGGATGCGAACGCCCGAGCTCGTTGAGTTGAGTCCGAGTTCGCTTATGGGCGGGTTACATGGTCGCTTGATTACATATGTGGCACTTATGTGCAAATTATCCATGTATCCGAGTTATATTCTGATGTGTTCAACGGGTAAAATTTTAGCGAAATGGAAGAATGCTTGAGATGCAAATGATATTTTGGTAAGTGTCGCGAAATGCACACTTTGGACAGGTATGTTCTTAACCCTCGGGTTGAAACTTGATACACGATGGCTAGAAATGTGGAATATGTCTTGGTGATAACATGCTAATGTTGTTTGGTATAATTGCTTTGTTATGTTACTTGTTATTTGCATATGGACTTACTAAGCATTTATGCTTACTCCCTCTTTTCCATTCATTGTAGTGTTGGACAAGCCGGCTCAGGAATCGGGATAGGTCGAAGGCTCGATCACACTATCCGAAGGACTTTTTGGTAAAATGGCTTGTATAACTTAAGTATGGCATGTATAGCAATGTTCTTATTTTGTGTAAATAATCTTATGATATGGTTGTGGTTTGCTTAAGAAAATGCTTGGTAATGATTAGTCATTGGAATGGCTAGCCTAGATAATGTTGGATGCTATGTGAGACTAATATGTTCTGTAGTTCACGAAAATTCATAAAAAGATGAAATTTACCATAAAACAGAACATTACAGTAACAATAATGTGAGTTTAAAAAATCACTAAAAGTAGTAGAAACCGACTTAGGTGATGAATTAAATATGGAATTAAATATTATTGTGTCTACTTTTATATGGAAGAAGCAAAATAGGTAAAAGAGTTATATGTGATGAGATATTTGAGTTTTAGTGAGACAGGGCCAGAGCGATTTCTGGATCCCCTGTTCCAAATTTAGGAATTCACCATAGATTGTAAAAAAATAACTAGGAGGTATGCTTTATATTTTCAAAATCCTTATTGAGTCTAGTTTTAAAAGAAACAAACGGCATAGTCATATGAATTTTGTAGAGAGAGAAAAATGGTTCGTAGTAAGCAGAGGTCAGTGCAGTCGAGTCCTGAAACAGGGGTAACTTTAACTAATAAACTGTACTAATTGGCCCAACCAAAAATTCTAGAAAAAAATTAGTATATAGATATATGAGTCTAGTTTCAGGGAAAATTTACAAATCTTGATTTCTAGTTTCGTAACTCGAGATATGATTTTTTTTTGTAACCTTAATGCAGGTAGACAGTATGCTGTGAATGTAGAATTAAATGTTTCAAAGTTCTTAAAATGGAAAATTATGTTCAGTAACACCTCAAGCTCGACTCCGGCGACGGTCTCGGGCGTGGGGGCATTACATTTATTTATGTGCTCAATAAGTACATAAAGTAAGCTTCGAATTCATGTGTTGAATGAAAGTAAGTTATATACATTCGTGATTATTTATGGCAAAAGTAAAATAATAGTTGGAGATTTACGCATGAGATGCTATAATTTGATGTTGAAAGTGTGATAAAATGAATTATACTTGATTTCGGTTATATAGTAATTTTTGACTTTGGAAGTATATATTAAAGTTGGTTTCAGATATAGTTGAATTCGACCTAGTGATGTGGATATATGAATGTTTATGTTACTTATGAAATGGTAAGATTTGAAAAGGTTACCAAAATAGCATTGAACATATTGGGAATCATGCAATAATTCAATGTTGAGTTGTATTCGGCGAGGTGTGCAAATGCAAGGTATGGATTGTATTCTGTAATCTTTCGCATATGTGATAAGGAATATGTTTGGTCCTTTATGTACCTATACAGTAATTTAATACTTGTCACGTTGAATTACTCGAAGATATTGATGTGATTATGAACTAAAGAATTAAGTTCTATATACGTATATACATTCATGTATGTGCACGAAATGAGTGCATTTGAACAAGTGATTAGGATTATCGATAGATTGAACTGGTTTAAAATGATAATTATGGAAATTGCAAACTTACAAAGATTAAGTATTATGTATGTGATGCTTGCTTACCATGTGAATTCAACTTTGGTTGATTTATGAAACTGCTTTGGAAATCAATCATGAAATGGTTATACGTTATGCTAAATGAGTAGTGACTCTATGAAATTATTCATGAAAGGTTATGACATGAATATGTGATTCCAAATGTGGAAATTGAATGTGGTTATAGTATTATGCTTTAGTTCGATTGATTGAATTAGAAGTAGAAATGAAGCTTTTAGATGCGAAAGACTATATGAATCAAATTTGGAAGAAATAGATAAACTATATATGCGTGCATGAGGTTTGAACTATTTGACTGAATGGTGAAATCTCTTGATATTGTTAAATGGGGTTTCAGCAAGGTCTAAGACGCTGAGACTTAGTAATGAAACAGCAATTAAAGATTTTCAGTACATTAAGTTGGCCAGGTATGTATCAGGTACTTGTATGTGATTTTTAATTTGGATTAGATCAAAAGTATACAAAGTGATGCATATGTGAATAAGTGTATGGATGTAAATGTGACCACAGTTCATGTGACTATGATACATTTGGCCAATGTGTTATGCCATAAGAATGCATTCGATTAAACTATAATAGAGGTATTTAGATTCGAGTGTAATTATATGCTAAGTGTGCCTTATGGGCTTACAAATATTTGACCATTTTGGTCATTATCATGAAAGAATTTGTGGTAACTAAATGATGTGATTATCGAAATTATAGTTCGTTATGGAGCTCTAGATTGACTTCATTGATTAGAAGAATTGAATGATAAATGATAATTAAATTTGATTCTGCAAAATTATCATTTTACTTAAGACTTACTAAGCTTATGAAAGCTTACTTCGTTTGTCTCTTGTCTTTGTTTTATAGATTGTGGACTCTGATTACCAGCTCGGGGATCATCAGCACTTCATCACACTGTCTACTATTATGGTAACCTTGTGATTTGGATTTAGCTTATGACATGTATAGGATAGATTATAGTAGAATGATATCATGACTATTGTCTATAAGCCATGTGGATATAGCATCCTTTGGAAGTCTACTTTTATAAGTTATAAGTTCGATCTTTGTTTGTGTTTAGAAATTTAATTAAATAAATGATCTTTATTCAAGAAAAATGTTCAAAATTTTACCGTTCTAATCTATTTTTTTAAATTTCCGGTAACGCCTCGTCCTATTCCGGCGACGGTTACGGGATAGGGGTGTTATAACGCCCGTGTGCCATGCTCGTGTGGATCGATAAGAGGCCATGTACGGGCCTGTTGATGGTGGCATGGCCGTGTGGTCTGGCTGTGCTTGTCGGGGTTGGGCCATGTTGGACTTTATGTGGCACTGCCGTGTGCCACGGCCGTGTGGTGAATCCCTAGGCCGTGTCATTTTCTCATTTTGGCCTATTTTCTCTATTTTTGGCCCGTTTCTCGTTCTTTTCTCTTCCCTATGCTCTCTGAGTATAAGACATGAAATAGAAAGATTAAGAGCACCAATTCTCACAAATTTAGTGATAATTCATCCAAAATATAGGCTAAGCATGAGGTAAAAATATGCATAATTTATCATTTATCAGTCCTGAAGACACATATCAATCAGTTTATCTTGCTGGTACTTTAAACTTCAAAGCGTAAAGTCAATAATATCTTGCTTCATACTTGTCTATCGATATATCTGTTTCAGATTATTAAACATCTTATGTTTCTTAGAAAATCAGGCTGACTACTACTGTGAGCTTCATATATCAATCGCTGTAAAATCTTTGGGTTTCTCGGTACTTAAACTTTGTTTCAGAACAATAAGAAATTAAACTTTGTTTCAGAACAATAAGAAATCATTAGTTCTAATACGAAACACAGAGTTAGAAGATGTTTCCCATTAGCTGGAAATTCATTGTCTTATTTCCGGGTCCTACAGACTTGTTGAATAAATATTAATTTACTTTCTCAACCTGGCTATTATAAAATCACTTTCTGAATTAGATCTGATCCGATAATTATAATTCTATTTCATGTCTTCTAGAATATGAATTCTTCATTCAAACTACCCGTCAATTCACCTGTAACCGTACAAGGTTTATTTTTCAAATCTACGAATAACTCAACCAGAATAATCAAATGAATCAATTTCTTCTGCCAATAATACAGTTCAGAATAAAAAGGGAAATCAATATAGTTCCAATAACAACCAATACAGAATCATAATCTCTATAGATCCAGAATTGTATAACCAAAGTGAATATAACTATATCCATTCTATAAAATTTTTTTACATGTAACCATATAGAATCATAAGAAAGCCGAGGTACTGCAATCTCAAATATAATACTATACTAAAATTTTTGGAGAGAACACCTATATCAAATGATAAATATCCCAGTGATGTGTTAAAGGAAATCTAGAATTAAAGCATCACTCACATGCACTAGAATTCAACGATAACAGAAGCAATATGATGTTCATGTATATTCAATAGAACAATAACCAAGAGAAACAAAATACCAACATCATATAGATTTTACAGTCGACTTCTATCAACACAAGGTAATAGAATACCAAAGAAAATAGAATAATGTCGATCATAACTCGGATAGCCCAACAAAGCTTTTATATATCAGTATATTTAGATAACATTTTCATATGATAAGAATTTCATCCGAAGATATTCAGCTTTACATACCTCTGAAGATAAATGAACACGTAAAATACTTGAAAGAAATCATCGCAATTTATTTCAACTATAATCGATGCACTCAGCTATCAGTACAATTCAATTATTACTTCACTTCTAATCCTGTCATCACTATTCCCAGATTATCTCATCCATTATTTAAAATCAATTCAGAAGAGATTCCAGTAATACATTTTTTAATTAACATACCTATATAATTCAGCCAACTGAAGCAAAATTTGTTCTTTAACAGTAGCATTACGTAATCCGAATAATCTCTTGAGAAATCTGTCATCTTTTTCAGGGCAGTTTTTATTTGCTAATCCATTCTCATGTCTGACTATGTTATAAATCACTTAATCCTTGAGCTCTTTGATTTTATACTTAGGAACTTATTCAATCCAAATATGATGAATTTCATTATAACTCTGTACCGGTAAGGGGGTGAAGATTGTAAAGCCTCATAATTGACTCTCATATATATTTTCATATAACATATCATAACATTTATCAACAACATAGTGTTATAAACTATCATTCATGCCTTTATGAGTTTCAACTCATCACATATACATTTTACTCGGTATTCAAATATCATAATCAGTACTATCAGAATTAGCCTAGTTAGAAGCACATCTATCTAATTAAAACCGTTCTCGCCAGAATCAAAAGATATCACACTATCACAAGTTAAATATGGCATGTATAGTTAGACTCATATACACTATGGTAGTCCTAGAATCGATGTAACACCCTTTACCCGAAACCGTCGCCAGAATCGAGTAATGGGTGTCACTAGACTTACTGGAGTTCGAATTCATTTTTCAATCAAATTAATGAAATACTACTCTTCCCTAGGGTTTTCTACAGTAATACTAACCCTTCGGAAGGTTAGGATTCGAATCCTATCGCATCGGAAGCTCGAAAAATTTTTTCACTTTTAAAACAACGTCACACGCCCGTGTGACACAAGGCACGGCCGTGTGATAAGGCCGTGTGGCCCTCACACGCCCATGTCTAAAGGCCGTGGAACATTCTGACTTACTCGACATGGCCACAAACTATATCACACGCCCATGGGAACAAGCCGTGTGCTTTTACACGCTCGTGGGGTTGGCTCGTGGCTCGACCACGGCCTAGGCACGCCCGTGCCTCTACCCCGTGGAGTATTCTGTCAAATCCCACACTGCCGAGACACACGCCCGTGTGCCCTGCCATGCAGGCCGTGTCCAGCTATTTACCAAGCCTTAACCTCCCTGAGACATCATCACAACTATATTTCATTCATATTAACCAATTCCAATGACATACATTCGAAGACTACATTCATACCTCATTTACAAAACGAGGTACACATAATCATCCTTTTCATTCTAACTACTAAATAACATTCGTACAAAAACTAGCCAACTATACATGCCAATCTCAAATTATCAAACCATAGCACATACTCAACGGTAGGTTGATAGTGTGAGACGAGCCTCCTTGGATCACAAATTCCAAAATGCTCTTCACTTGATAATCTAAAGGAAAAAGGAAAGAAAAGGGGAGTAAGCTACAAGTAGCTTAGTAAGACATAAGCAAATCAATAGCCAAATGCACAATAATTAACCAAGATGTTGGTTCTAACATAACAGAGGTGCAATATTGGTGTACTTACTCATGCATAATCTTACCAAAATATCCAAACATAGACATTTACAATTATTTTGTATTCAACTGATTTCTAATTCTCAACCTGCACAATTACTTCACATAATCAAGTTAATTTCCCTGTTGAACATTCAGAACAGAGACGGATATACAGAGGTTAGCACTGAAATGCTTCACAGTTATATGGCCGAAGCCAATCACAGAAATATGGCGTAAGCCAACAGAGTATGTAGCCGAAGCTACCAGAATATGTAGCCGTAGCTACCTCAGATCACAGATACACAGACGTAATCCATGGGTCTGCTCACATAAGCTGACAGGTGACTGCAACACATGCTAGTACACCCAGCACCCGGGATACGGAATCAGATAGATTCAGAGCCCTCAAGTGACATGTCACACATATCCGAAAACATTCTTACAGTCCAACCGGGGTTTATCAAAATAATCACAATTACACATTTACTTAATTCAATATCATATTCACATATTTTCACATCGGAATCATCAAATAATTAACAATGATGCAGATAAGCTATAATTTACTTATGACTTACCTCGATAACAAATCGACTAACTCGTGCTATTCTACTATCTTTTCCTTTCCTCGATTTCGAGCACCCTCTCTTCTTTATTGATCTAAATAAATGCATTTAACACATTTATAATATTCTATCCAACACATTCATAAATCGGACTTGTTAGGCAAATGACCATTTTACCCCTCGTCTCGGAATTTCAATTTTACTTCATTTTCTTGTATTTTAAACTCAATTAGCTTCTTTTATCAATAAAATCATCCAAAATTCACTCACATTCATCTATTTATGAGCAACTTTTCTCTTTTCTTATTTTAGTCCCTTAGGGACGTTTTTATTAAAAAACCACTTGTAAAAATACGTAAATAACACATCAATAACTCAATTACTACCAAAATTCATCAAATAACAACATTTCTCTAAAATGGGTAATTTTCAAACCCTAATTTCTTTTCAAATAAATAGCAAAATCATGAAATTCAAGCTTCAAGGGACTCAAAAATACGAAAATAATTGAAAACGGGGTTGAAATACACTTACAATTTGATTGACAAAGCTCAAAACCCCTTTAGCAATGGTGGAGAGAAAATTCGGTAGAAACATGAGAAGAAGATGAACATTTTCATTTTTTTCTCATCTTTTATGACAATTTTTATCAATTGGACAAAAATGCCCTTAGCCATGTTTCTTGAAAATTTCTCTAGAATTACCCTTTTGTGTCCATCCTATTAACTTATGGTATAATTGCAACATAAACACTCCTACATTCATATCACAATTCAATCAAGTCCCTATTTCATCTAATACTCATAATTTCCTCTATTTGCAATTTAGTCTATGTTTTCCAATTGATCACAAAAATAGTAAATTTCTAAACAATTTTCTCACAGAACTTAATCGATAAACCTATGCAGTATAAAATTCACAAAATTTAACTTATTCATCTCAGATTTGTGGTTACGAAGCCATTGTTCCGATTAGGCCCTATTTCGGGCTGTCACAATCCTCCCCCCTTTAGGGATTTTTATCCCCGAAAATCTTACCAGTAAACAAATGTGGATATTGAGTCCTCATAGTCTCTTCCGTTTCCCATGTTGCCTCTTCCATTCCATGACGTTGCCATAATACCTTTACTAACTTAATCTTCTTATTCCTCAACTGTTTTACTTCTCGTGCCAGAATCTTAACCGGTTCTTCATCATATGACATATATGATGGAATTTCAATCTCAGTAGGTGAAATTAGATGCAATGGATCCGACCGGTATCGACGAAGCATAAAGACATGAAATACATTATGAATTCTCTCCAATTCCGGAGGCAAAGATAACCGATAGGCAACTGGACCTATTCTTTTGATTACTTCATACGGACCAATATAGCGCGGACTTAATTTACCCTTACGGCCAAATCTCAAAATTTTCTTCCACGGGGAGACTTTCAAGAATACCTTATCTCCTACTTGGAACTCAATTTCTTTTCTTTTCAAATCTGCATACGACTTTTGTCGATCGGATGCTGCTTTTAAACAATCCTGTATTACCTTCACTTTGTCCTCTGTCTCTTTTATCAAATCTGTCCCATGAATATGCCTTTCACGGAGTTCAGTCCAATACAACGGAGTCCAACATTTTCGCCCATATAGAGCTTCATACGGTGCCATTTTAATGCTCGACTGATAACTATTATTATACGCAAATTCAATCAAAGGCAGATATTTGTCCCAACTGCCTTCAAACTCTAAAACACAACATCGCAACATATCCTCTAACACTTGAATCACTCTTTCCGATTGTCCGTCTGTCTGAGGATGAAAAGCAGTACTAAAATTTAATTTGGTACCTAATGCCTCTTGTAATTTCTTCCAAAACCTTGAAGTAAAACGAGGATCTCTGTCGGAAATAATAGACACAGGCACACCATGCAGTCTAACTATTTCAGAGACATACAACTCTGCTAATTTGTCCATAGAAAAATCCATTTTCACCGGAATAAAATGAGCTGACTTTGTTAATCGATCAACTATTACCCAAATAGCATCTTTTTTTTCTCGGAGTGAAAGGCAATCCAGAAACAAAATCCATCGTAATTCTTTCCCATTTCCACTCGGGAATCATAATTGGCTGCAATAATCCAGAAGGCAATTGATGTTCTGCTTTCACTCTCTGACACACTAAGCATTTTAACACATATTTAGAAATATCCTGTTTCATACCCGGCCACCAATACACTTTCTTTAAATCCTGATACATTTTCACACTACCAGGGTGCATTGACCATTGACTATCATGAGCTTCATGTAGAATCTTCTGAATCAGTTCAGTATTTTTTGGCACATATATCCTATCACGAAACAACAAACAACCATAGGAATTTATTCAAAAATCAGAACTATTGTTAGTTTCACACTGAGTCCGCTTTGCTAACAAATCACTGTCAATTTTTTGGATTTCACAAATTTCTTGTAAAAATAATGGCTTTGCCACTGATTCGGCTATCAACAAACCCTTATCAGCCAACGAAAAATTCGCATTCAAAGCCCTCAAAGCAAACAGAGATTTTCTACTTAAAGCATCCGCAACCACATTCACTTTACCCGGATGATAGTCTATTATGAGCTCATAGTCTTTCAGTAATTCTAACCATCTCCGTTGTCTCAAATTTAACTCTTTTTGAGTCATCACATACTTCAAACTCTTATGATCGGTGTACACTCTACACTTTTTACCATACAAATAGTGTCGCCAAATCTTCAAAGCAAAAACTACAGCAGCCAATTCTAAATCGTGAGTCGGATAATTCTTTTCATGTGGCTTTAGTTGTCGAGAAGCGTAAGCTATTACCTTTCCTTCTTGCATCAAAACACAACCAAGTCCATTTAAAGACGCATCACTATAGACAACAAATTCCTTTCCCGACTCCTGTTGCACTAATGTTGGTGCCTTTGTTAAACACTTTTTCAACCTTTCAAAACTTTGCTGACAATCATCCGTCCATATAAATTTGGCTTCTTTCTGCAACAGTCTCGTAATCGGTAAAGCTATTATTAAAAAGCCCTCTACAAAACAACGGTAATATCCGGTAAGGCCTAGAAAACTCCTGACTTCAGACACATTTTTCGGAGGCTTCCAATCTACAATTGTAGAAATCTTACTCGGGTCCACTCGAATACCATCTCTTGAAACTACATGTCCCAAGAATCCTACTTCATTAAGCCAAAACTCATTTTTACTGAATTTAGCATAAAGCTTCTTTTCTCTCAAAATTTGCAATATTATTCTCAATTGCTCCGCGTGCTCGGTCTCGCTTTTAGAGTATATCAGAATGTCATCAATAAAGACTACCACAAATTTATCTAAATAAGGTCTAAAAATCTTGTTCATCAGATCCATGAAAATGGCTGGAGCGTTAGTCAATCCAAATGGCATTACCAGAAATTCATAGTGACTATACCAGGTTCTAAAAGCAGTCTTGGACACATCAGATTCCTTAACCCTTAATTGATAATATCCAGACCTCAAATCAATTTTTGAAAATACCGAGGCATCTTTAAGCTGATCAAATAAATCGTCAATTCTAGGCAACGGGTACTTGTTTTTCACTGTCACTTTATTAAGTTGACGATAATCAATACAAAGTCTTAATGTTCCATCTTTCTTTTTGACAAATAAAACTGGAGCACCCCAGGGAGAATAACTTGGCCTCACAAAACCCTTGTCAGTCAACTCTTGCAACTGTGTCTTTAACTCTTTTAACTCAGCTGGTGCCATTCTATACGGAGCAATCGATATCGGAGCAGTACCCGGAAGCAATTCAATACCAAACTCTATTTCTCTGTCCAGAGGTAATCCAGGCAATTCATCGGGAAATACATCCAGATATTCACATACTATCGGCACAGATTCAATTTCCCTTTTAGACACTTTAGTGTTCAATACATAGGCCAAATATGCATCACAACCATTTTTCAAACATTTATAAGCAGACATTGCAGAAATCATTGACGAAACACAATCTGATTTATCCGTTTCAATTCGGAGTATTTCACCATCACCATAATTCAATTCAAGGATCTTTCGTCTACAATCTATCTTAGCACCGTGCATGGTTAACCAATCCATCCCCAAAATGACATCGAATTCATCAAAAGGAAGCAACATCAAATCAACTGGGAAACAGTGACCATGAATCATCAAGGGACAGTTCTTACAAATTTGGTTTACTATCACATGTTTTCCTAATGGATTTGACACCTTAACCACGAATTCAGTGGACTCGATACACAAATTTTTGTCAGACACTATTTTCACACATATATATGAATGAGTTGATCCTGGATCAATTAACGCAAAAACAGAATCATCACAGAGAAAAAATGTACCAGTAATTACTTCAGGCGAAGAAGCTTCTTCATGAACCTTTATAACATATGCTTTTGCTGGAGCTCTCGGTTCAGATCTTATAGTAATATCTTTCTTTTCACTTCTGCTGCTATTTCCAGATCCCACATTCTTCGATGGTCTTCCCCTGCTTACATTACTTGGTTTCACATTTTGAGATCTCTCTAACTCTTCTCTTTCGGGACAATCTTTAACGAAATGATTTTGGGACCCGCATCTAAAACAAGCTCGATTATACAAATAACATTCACCCATATGTCTCTTTCCACAATGCTGGCATTTGAGCCTATCAGATCTTACGCTACCAACACTTGTTGCCGAAGTGGTTTGTCCCTTTGGTTTAAAACGTTGTTTACCACGGTCTCTCTAAGAAAAATTTACCGAAACATTTGATCGAGAACTCATCTCTCTTGATTTCTTCGATTGTGATTGAAATGATTGGCCCATCGACCTTTTTCTAGAATCTCTAGCTTCATTCGTAGCCTTCTTTTTATCTTTGCTTAAAGCTTCGGCCTTGACGGCTCATTCAACTAATACTACTAACTCTTTAATTTCCAAGATTCCCATAAGTAATCGAATGTCTTCGTTTAGTCCATCTTCAAATCTCTTACAAAGTATTTCTTCAGTGGTTACCAGCTCTTGGGCATACTTGCTCAATCTAACAAACTCTCTTTCATATTCGGCTACTGACATACTCCCTTGCTTCAAATCTAAAAATTCCTTCTGCTTTTGATCGATAAAGTACTGACTAATATACTTTTTACGGAATTCCCCTAGAAAGAAATCCTAGGACACTCTTTCTCTAGACACAACAGAAGTCAAGGTCTTCTACCAATAATAAGCAGAATCTTTCAGCAATGAGACAGCACATTTCAAACTCTCATCGGGAGTACAAGACAATTCTTCTAACACCCTGACTGTGTTTTCTAGCCAAAATTTAGCTTTCTTTGGATCATCATCCACATTAGCTCGGAATTCTTCAGCCTCATATTTTCTGATTTTATTTACCGGAGGCTTAGATAATCTTACCACTTCTGATTGTGGAGGAACTATGGGAACGGCTTGAGGAATAGGAGGGGGCGGAGGAGGTTGAGCATTCGGATTCGCCCTAATAAACTCTGTGTACCAATTACCCATTCTATGGAGAAAGGCTTCCCGAGCCTCATCTCCCTGACCTTGGGTCTCGGGTCTATTCTCAACAGGCACTGTCCCTTGCGCGGGAGCAGGCGCATTACTCTGAGCATCATCAACAGTATCTCGATTGGGATCCATTTACTATAATAAAAACATTTCAAAATCATTAGGAGTCGTCACACTATCAAGTCTAAAAATTGGCATGTATAGACTAACTATTACACTGACTTCACTAATCCGAGAATCGGCTAAACCATGCTCTGATACCAATTAAAAATGTAACACCCTTTACCCAAAACCGTCGCCAGAATCGAGTAATGGGTGTCACTAGACTTACCGGAGTTCGAATTCATTTTTCAATCAAATTAATGAAATACTACTCTTCCCTAGGGTTTTCTATAGTAATACTAACCCTTCAGAAGGTTAGGATTCGAATCCTATCGCATCGGAAGCTCTGAAAATTTTTCACTTTTAAAACAACGTCACACGCCCGTGTGACACAAGGCACGGCTGTGTGATAAGGCCGTGTGGCCCTCACACGCCCATGTCTAAAGGCCGTGGAACATTCTGACTTACTCGACATGGCCACAAACTATATCACACGCCCGTGGGAACAGGCCGTGTACTTTTACACGCTCGTGGGGTTGGCTCGTGGCTCGACCACGGCCTAGGCACGCCCGTGCCTCTACCCCGTGGAGTATTCTGTCAAATCCCACACTGCCGAGACACACGCCCATGTGCCCTGCCATGCAAGCCGTGTCCGGCTATTTACCAAGCCTTAACCTCCCTGAGATATCATCACAACTATATTTCATTCATATTAACCAATTCTAATGACATACATTCGAAGACTACATTCAAACCTCATTTACAAAACGAGTTACACATATTCATCCTTTTTATTCTAACTACTAAATAACATTTGTACAAAAACTAGCCAACTATACATGCCAATCTCAAATTATCAAACCATAGCACATACTCAACGGTAGGTTGATAGTGTGAGACGAGCCTCCTTGGATCACAAATTCCAAAATGCTCTTCACTTGATAATCTAAAGGAAAAAGGAAAGAAAAGGGGAGTAAGCTACAAGTAGCTTAGTAAGACATAAGCAAATCAATAGCCAAATGCATAATAATTAACCAAGATGTTGGTTCTAACATAACAGAGGTGCAATATTGGTGTACTTACTCATGCATAATCTTACCAAAATATCCAAACATAGACATTTACAATTATTTTGTATTCAACTGATTTCTAATTCTCAACCTGCACAATTACTTCACATAATCAAGTTAATTTCCCCGTTGAACATTCAGAACAGAGACGGATATACAGAGGTTAGCACCGAAATGCTTCACAGATATATAGCCGAAGCCAATCACAGAAATATGGCGTAAGCCAACAGAGTATGTAGCCGAAGCTACCAGAATATGTAGCCGTAGCTACCTCAGATCACAGATACACAGACGTAATCCATGGGTCTGCTCACATAAGCTGACAGGTGACTGCAACACATGCTAGTACACCCAGCACCTGGGATACGGAATCAGATAGATTTAGAGCCCTCAAGTGACATGTTACACATATCCGAAAACATTCTTACAGTTCAACCGGGGTTTATCAAAATAATCACAATTACACATTTACTTAATTCAATATCATATTCACATATTTTCACATCAAAATCATCAAATAATTAACAATGATGCAGATAAGCTATAATTTACTTATGACTTACCTCGATAACGAATCGACTAACTCGTGGTATTCTACTATCTTTTCCTTTCCTCGATTTCGATCACCCTCTCTTCTTTATTGATCTAAATAAATGCATTTAACACATTTATCAATATTCTATCCAACACATTCATAAATCAGACTTGTTGGGCAAATGACCATTTTACCCCTAGTCTCAGAATTTCAATTTTACTTCATTTTCTTGCATTTTAAACTCAATTAGCTTCTTTTATCAATAAAATCATCCAAAATTCACTCACATTCATCTATTTATGAGCTACTTTTCTCTTTTCTTATTTTAGTCCCTTAGGGACGTTTTTATCAAAAACCACTTGTAAAAATACGTAAATAACACATCAATAACTCAATTACTACCAAAATTCATCCAATAACAACATTTCTCTAAAATGGGTAATTTTCAAACCCTAATTTCTTTTCAAATAAATAGCAAAATCATGAAATTCAAGCTTCAAGGGACTCAAAAATACGAAAATAATTGAAAACGGGGTTGAAATACACTTACAATTTGATTGACAAAGCTCAAAACCCCTTTAGCAATGGTGGAGAGAAAATTCGGTAGAAACATGAGAAGAAGATGAACATTTTCATTTTTTTCTCATCTTTTATGACAATTTTTATCAATTGGACAAAAATGTCCTTAGCCATGTTTCTTAAAAATTTCTCTAGAATTACCCTTTTGTGTCCATCCTATTAACTTATGGTATAATTGCAACATAAACACTCCTACATTCATATCACAATTCAATCAAGTCCCTATTTCATCTAATACTCATAATTTCCCCTATTTGCAATTTAGTCCATGTTTTCCAATTGATCACAAAAATAGTGAATTTCTAAACAATTTTCTCACAGAACTTAATCGATAAACCTATGCAGTATAAAATTCACGAAATTTAACTTATTCCTCTCGGATTTGTGGTTACGAAACCACTGTTCTAATTAGGCCCTATTTCAGGCTGTCACAATCGACTAAACTGTAGCTCTGATACCAATAAAATGTAACATCCCTATCCCGTAACAGTCGCTAGAATAGGTAAGGGGCATTACCAAACTTGTAACTCAAACCGGAATAGTAAGACTTTAAACTTATCAAACGTTATCATCATTCAGCATTAATCCAACATATCATGAATCACAAATAAGTTTATACTAAAGTAACCATTTCATGTAGTCATATATATACATCTAAATACCACTTACAAATTAATCACATTTCACCATTTTTATCAACTCATCCATATCATTCAAACCAAAATGCCAATTATAAATTTTACCACTAAATGCACACATCATGTAATGCCTCCATATCAAACCAACTTTCTCACATCAAGTCATATCGCATAGCTTGATCATAATACCCAAAATTCATCTTACATTCATATAAACAAGTGACCATATGATCAACTTATTAACTAGCCTATACATGCCTTATTACCCCATTTCAGGAGTTCAGAAATACCATTTGTCTCCTGGATAGTGTGATGAAATATTCGATGACTTCCAACCCGAGGGAGTATTCGAATCACTGTAAAATACAGAGAATAGACAGAGTAAGCTAATAAGCTTAGTAAGCTCGTATAAGCTAATAAGCTTAGTAAGCTCGTATAATTATCAGCACTATATAAAATATTTAACATTAAGCTTGTCATTTTAAGCAATAAGATTGCTTTTGAACCAACCTCATCTAATTCAATATTTATTTCCTTAACAATCATGTAATTCATGTGTAATTTATCACATCTACTCACGTGTCATATAAATTTATCAATGTCACTTACTTGTCAAGTGTACCATTGATATGCGTGATATGAAGTAATAAAATTTATAAACTATGATTGTACCCAAAACTAGCTATTACCATGATTTAAGGCAAGCGCACCTATCGAACAGTAGTATAGCTTAGTGGCAAGACCGAGATATCGTACCCAAGGGAACCAAAAGTACTAGTACTAACTTTCTTTCTATTATTTAACCTAAAAATAAAAGGGGATTTTATGAAACTAAACTAATTCTAAAACTAAACTAAGAATGCACAAAAAAGTAAATTAGGGAAAAACTCCCAGGAAAACTAAATGATTTGGACAATACTCAAGGGAGAATCCATCTAGACTTCACTTGTTATCAACTCTTAAACTAGATGATTTATTCACTTGACTTGATCCGTAGAAATCCCTAGCTTATGTTAATATCTCTCTCGAGACTAAAAACAACTAATCCTAGATTGGTTAATTGAAATCTCTTTCTAATTAAAACCCCTAGAATCGTATTAACTCGATTTATGGATTCCCTTATTAGGTTTGACCCTAATCTGGCAGATTTTCATCGTCCTATCTCTAGGATTACGATCAACTCCGCTTAATTGCATTGGGTCTACTCCTATGCAGGGACTTTTGCTCCTCTACATAAGCATATTCGACTTAAATCAATATCCCAGAAATATCAATTTAAGAGTTAAAAGCACAATTAAGAACAAATCAAATATTTATCATATAATTCAAGAGAAAATAATAACAAGATTTGTCTTAGGTTTCATCCCCCTCAAGTATTTGGGGGATTTAGTTCATGATTATAAAAGAAAACATCTCAGAAGAATAAAGATAACAAAACATAAAGAACCCAAAAACCCTTGTAGGAATTTGAAGGAAGATCTTCAGTCTTGAGGAAGAATTCAGCTTCTGGGATGAATCAATTGGCTTCCCCTGGAGTAATTCCTTGCTTTTACTCTCTGTGTTGGCAGAAATAAGGCACTCTTTTGTGGGAGAAAAAGTATCCTTTTGAGGGGAGAAAAGTATATCTTTGGAGTTGCCTTTTAGGGGCTTTATATAGAGCTTTGGAGTGTCTTTCTTAGCCCCCTAAGTAGCCTTTTTTGAGTGAAATTTAACTTCCTCATGATAGGGACATGCCCGTGTGCCACGCCCATGTGGATCGAGGCCCAGACTGTGGCCATGCTTGTCGAGGTTGGGCCGTGTGTGGGCTCAAGGTGGCACGACCGTGTAGTGAATCTCTTGGCCGTGTTGATTACTAAATTGGGCCTAATTTGCCCGTTTTTGGCCCGTTTCTTGCTCTTTTCTCTTCCTTAAGCTCACCTAGGTATAGAACATGAAATAGAAGGATTAAGAGCACCAATTTCCATATGTTCAATGATAATTCATCCATAAATTAGGCTAAGCATGAGGTAAAAACATGTATAATTTATCGTTTATCAAATACCCCCACACTTAAGCCTTTGCTTGTCCTCAAGCAAAATATCAACTCACAATTAAGAATCATTCTTCTCAACTCACAATCTTTATCAATAATGTTTCAAACTAATTCACAAGTAGTTATACAATAAAAATTCAATCAGAAGTACATTAAAGATTCAATCACTCTAAGTTGAGCATTTTATTACAGAAACATAGGTTTTCTCCCTTCTCCTAAGTAATTATTTCTCAATCAAAATCAACAAGAATTGACATCCTCACTAAAGATTCACTTTATCCCCTCAAAGTGTTTAGGGTTCAAGAATTAAGCACTCTCTAGTCAACCTGAAAAGTTATTACCATAGGCTTGCAAGAAAATCAAATCTCCACCACTATAGATTGATATGACACATTGATCAAAAGGTCTTTCAGTAGTTGTAATGGGGCTTTGGTTAGGGGTGTTGTCACAAGCTGAAAAAGAAGGTTAGAATCGAGATTGAATTGAAAAATCATCAAGCTAGAAAATCTCTATCACTGGATTATATTCATCGAGCTAAGCCTTATGATGACATCATTTTGAGTTTGATAGCTTATAATAGAAATATGCAAAAATATTAAACTATAACTAAGATATGAATTACAATTGAATTAATTGTATATACACATATTTTTCTTTTTTCTTTTTTTTTTAAGAACAAATCAAATATTACAATAATTTGAATATTTACAAACTTTACAAACTGGAAAAGAGAATAAAGCTAGATAATAATTTCAACTCAGATCTCGACAAAAATAGGGATCAATATAATTGAATAGAATTCAACAAAAACGGGTTATAGGTTAATATTAGGGGTAAGTCAAAGAATGGGTTGTTAGGCTCAATGGGGTTTACTAGGGGTCAATTTATGGAGGTAGGCTTTTATGGAGTAAATAGGTTGAATCCTAGGTGCCTTTATCATCTCAGTGTATCAAATCAATGATGTGGTCTTGACATGTATAATCGAAGCAAGTTCTAGAATAACAAATCAGTATTGACTCACTCAAAGCAATAATAAAAGTGAGCACGAAAAAATGTATGCTCAAAAGGCTCAAAAATCTCACCAGAATTATGGCTTTTGATGTCAATCTTGTGAATTTCAAATCTCAAGATAACACTTAAAATTAGAGAAAATAACCTATGAAAAAAAATTTAAATTCTCAAAATTTTCAACTTATCATGCTTGATTCCCTAGTGTTTTAAAGTTTGAATAGTCAAGGCATAAGCACCTATGTCTTAATTCTCAACATATCAATAAAAATCATAAATCAATTAGAATCAATTCCTAATAGGAGATTGAAGATAATGCAAAGAGTGAAAGTGAGAATTCGAAATTTTGAGAACAATGCAAAAAGTTAGTTTTTAAAAATTTTTAGGGATTTCAAAGAAAATGTAATGACTGAAAGTAAGTTTCCCCCCACACTTAAGATGTACATTACCCTCAATGTACAAAGATATATTAGTAGTAATAGAAGCATAAGATCATAAGATAGGGAAAGGCATGAAACTCCCTGAATTGGATGAATTTGTGAGGTGGTGGTACCTATAGAGTGTTTGAGACAAAGGAAGGTGCAAAGGGGGATGTTTTTCCATAGCTTTCATGTTGTAAGTGTAGGCTTTGGTAGTGTCAACTGTGTAAGGTTGAAGCAACGTTCCCTTTAGATTTTTGATTTGAGCTGTAGAGCTCCTTTGAAACTGCGAAAACACTTATCATTTTTAGGGAATTTGGATTAAGAGAATATGTTTGTTAGGGGATAGTCGATATGAAATAATAAAAATAAAGGAATAGAATAAAGTAAGTTTTAAAAATACTAAAATTCAAATAATGAAAAAGATAAGATGAAATAAAATAAAAGAAAAATAAAAAGAAAAATAAAAGAGAATCCTAATCCTTAGATGGGTTGCGCGGTGGTGGTGGTGCGAAGATATGAAGGTGCTGGTATATCTGCTGAAGTGTAGCATCGATATGATCTAAGCGTTGGAAGCACTATTGCTCGAATCGTGTGAGGTGCTCAGATATGTCAGCGTGTGAAGCTGCCGCATGAACTGGGCAGCGTGGGGGTGGTGGCTCAGCTGGGGCCTCCTCCGGTGGTTGTGGGACATCGTCAGTAATGTCCTTTGGATCTTCAGCCTCTCGAAGTAGACGGTACTGTGGGGGGTCGGTCCCAAGTCTGCGCTGGATCATCCTCATGTGGAGCATGGTTTGGATGCCTTGTGGGGACATCTGGCTGATCAGTGTATATGAGGATGTCTGGGCCACGGTATTGAGTAGCCCGAAGTGGCAGGCCAACCGTGTGATGTACGACCCCAAAGATATAACACCCCTACAATGCCTCTCAATTTGATGCTGGATGGCATGAGCGATGAAATAGGCAAGGTCGATGGTATGCGTGTTCCCTATGCTCCATAAGAAGTAGGCATCGTGTGTGCTGACGATACCGGTGCTCTCACGTTTGCCCGTAAAGGTGTGTGCGAGGAGGGCGTAAAGGTACCTCACGGATGGGGTGAGGGCGGTTGCCTTGGAGCGACTAGGGTCGTATATGGGTGATGCAGGGACTAGGGCATGCCAGCAGTTTACTAGAGAGACGTGGGTGTGACGGTGGAGTGTAGAAAGGTCCTCCTCCTCCATGAAGTACTCGGTGTAGAGGCCGAGAGCTGTACCGAACTCCGGTACACTAAGATGACGTACGAGGCCTCCCAAACAGAACTGGACCATCCCTAGATCATCGTATCGGTTCATGACGGTCTGAAGATGGAACATGGAGTAGAACTCTAAAGTGAGTTCTAAGTATGTGGGCTCCACTATCTGGAAGAACTACTCCTATGGATCTGTCATCAGCAGGGCCCGGACCTCGTCTGCTAGGTGGACTTGTTCTAGGACGACCCAGTCAATGCAACGTTCAGCTCCTAGAGGGCGGGCTCGTAGAATTTGGAATAACTCCTCTTGGGAGTTTTGTGGGAATGTGATGAATGGATGTCAGGTTTCAACAGTAGGTCTCGATGATGAACCACCGAGCCCCTTTCGTTTCTTTAAAGTAGGGGCGATAGCTCTTTTACCGTGTGGCAAAGACATAATTCCTAAAAACAAAATGGAACATGTCATGCATTAGTCCTAAAAATTGAAACTAAATTAAAAAGACAATATGAATAGCAATAAGTTCTTATACTTAACCGAAACAAAACATATTAAGAATGTTGATTCACTAACCTAAGTAATACATTCTTTTTATCCTAAGCATATTAACAAATTATGAAGGCATGGGTATTTATTTATACTAAGTGAATGCTAATCTAGATAATAAAAAGTGGCAAGCAAAGGATAGTTTAGGTGGCATCATGGATTTATCTATAGTATTCTAGATTGTTCATGCTAAATCAATGAATTTCATGCTCAAAAATAATGCAAAAACTAAATAAAACATGTTATTAAAATGAATATAGAAAAAATGTTAGAAATTAAAGAGAAGAATAAGGAAAAGAAACCGAATTGATGACTAAAGGGGGTGAAGCACGGTCGTGGTACAGACGGCACGGTCGTGGAGGAGCCTTGGAGGCCGGCGGCAGCATTAGAGAGGGTTGTTGTGGGTTTTAGGTGGGAGGATTTAGGGTTTTGAATGGGGAAGAAAGTGAATAGTGGCCTGTTCATATAGGTTTTTGGGTCACACGGGCATGTCACACGCTCGTGTGTCTCGGGTTTTGCCCGTGTGGTTCCAAAATTAGGGATTTTGGCGCTCTTGGTTTGAGGCACACTCCCGTGTACCTAGGACGTGTTGAGGCACACGGCTATGTCGCAGGGCCGTGTCCTACGATGTTCGCTTCTCCCATGGCCTGTAGTAGGTCACACGCCCGTGTCTGAATTGACAGGCCTAACCACGGGTTGGGGACACGGGCATGTCGCACGCCTATGTTGGAATTGGTAGTGTTGGCCACGGCTACATTGCACGATCATGGCTATTTGTCGTAGCCTGTGTTTCAGGAAAATTTTTACCTTGTTTATACACGGCCAAATTGCACGGTCGTGTCTCTACTCATAATGACCACACTGCCTTAGGCACGCCCGTGGGCATGGCCGTGTGGTTCGAAAATCCTACATTCGAAAGGGTTAGTCGATGTATTAGAAGACTGGAAAAAAAATTTACTAAGTTAGTGCTCGGGTTGCCTCTCGAGAAGCACTTATTTAGAGTCTAAGCTCGACTCTGCCTGTGTGTATCATGACGAGAGTTCGTGGAGCTGGAGCTCCTCCCCATTATCTTTGAAATTCTCACCTCTATAATGTTTAAGCCGATGGCCGTTTACCTTGAAAGTGTCGTGGTTTAGATGAGTTACCTCGACTGTGTCGTATGGAAAGATAGTTCGAACAGTAAATGGACCTGACCATCTTGATTTAAGTTTTCCAAGGAATACTTTAAGCCTTGAGTTGTAAAGTAAGACAAGATCACTAGTTTTGAATTGCTTAGGTTACCTTAGCCGATTGTCGTGGTGTCGCTTTGTGGCTTCCTTATATAATCGTCAATTTTCATAGGCATTGCAGCGCCATTCATCCAGCTCATTTAGTTGCATTAGACGTTTCTCACTTGCAATAACCCAAAATGCTTTATGTTTGAGTTCAAATGGCAGATGACAACTTTTCCCGTAGATAAGTCTATAAAGAGATGTTCCTATGGGTGTTTTGAATGCAGTTCTATAAGCCCATAAAGCATCATCTACTTTCCTTGACCAATCTCTCCTATTTGCTTCTACTGTTTTCTCTAGAATGCGTTTTAGTTCTCTATTTGTCACTTCAACTTGACCACTGGTTTGTGGGTGATAGGGAGTAGCAATTCTATGGTGCATGCCCATGGGTGTGGTCGTGTGTTCCTAAATTTCTGCATTAAAAAGGTTTAGTTGATACATAAAAATACTAAAATAAAAAATAATAGAAAAGTTACTAAGTTAGTGCTCGGGTTGCCTCCCGAGAAGTGCTTATTTCTCGACTTTGCTCGAGCTTGTACATTCACGGTGGTTTGAAGAGTTAATACTCTTCTATCCTGCTTACAATTTCATTATCAATGTAAGATTTGAGTCGAGTGTGATTTACCTTGAAAGTACCGAGTGACTCATGTTTTATCTCCACTGTACCATAGGGAAAGATTTTCATTACCGTGAAGTAAGGTGTATCACTTGTATGCTCTTTTGAATTCAAGATTCGAGGATCATCTTCCCCTAAGATTACTTTATCCCCTACCTTGAGTTGATTCGTTTGTACCTGAGGGTCGTCTTGGTGATGCTCTGCGTTGGTTTGGCATACTTTGGGCTTTTCATGATAGTTCAGCCACTCATCTAGTTCCTCGATCTGAAGCATTCGCTTTTCAGGTGCATCTCCCTTGGATGGACTTGTCTGTGATTGGGTTGCCTTTATGTGGAGTGTATCTGGATCTTTTAGTTTGGTTGGAGTTTATTTTGGAGAATAGCTGAGCATTCCTCATTGAGTTCCACTGTGGACAGTTCTTCCAACTTCCTTTTATTTGTGAGAAGTTCTTTTAAAACATTTGTGTACTTTGGCATCTGCGAAATTGCTTCAACAAACGGTAAGTTGATATGTAATTTCTTTAAGAGTTTAAGAAACTTACTGAATTGCTTATCTGTGCGATCTTTCTTTAGCGTGTTTGGGTATAGGATACGAGGTTTAAATTCTTTGGTAATTTCATCTTTGTAACTTACCTCATTCTTTCCTTTACTTACCACAGGCTCCTTGCATGGCTTTGGGTTGGTTTCAGTTAACCCCTCATTATCTATCGTATCTACGGCATTAAGTTGCTCTTTAGGGTTAGGCTCACCATTGCTTGATAACCCACCTTGCGGTCTTTCAGAGATTAGCTTGGCAAGCTGGCCTATTTGAGTTTCAAGTCCTTGAATAGATGCTTGCTGGTTCCTTAGTGCCATTTTGGTATTTTGGAAATGGGTTTCTGACATGGGCATAATTTTGGTGAACATCTCTTCTAGGTTCGGCTTTTTCTCCTGTTTTAGTGGTGGCTGCTGAAATCCTGGAGGAGGCAGTTGTCTTTGATTTCCTTGTCCTTCCCATGAAAAATTGGGGTGACTCCGCCAACCTGCATTATAAGTATTACTATAAGGGTTATTTTAGGGTCTAAAATTATTACCCATATAATTGGCTTGCTCAGGTTCCATGCTATGTCCATAGGAGGAGTAATCTGGATTGAATATATTTCCCTGAGTTGCGTCACACGGCATCACTGAGTGTGCCTGCGTAAAACCAACAAAATTATCAAACTTTTTATTTAAAAGTTCTACCTGATTAGAAAGCATGGTGACGGCATCAATGTTAAAAACTCCTGCAGCTTTTGTTGGCTTTGTCCTTATGACTTGCCACTGATAGTTATTCAGTAACATCTCTTCTATAAACTCATAGGCTGCTTCAGGTTTTTTGTTGTTGATTGTTCCTCCGACGGCTGCATCAATCATCTGCCTTCTTGAAGGGTTCAAACCGTTGTGAAAGGTTTGAACTTGTAACCACAAAGGCAACCCATGGTGAGGGCATCTTCTCAAAAGATCTTTGTATCTCTCTCAGGCATTATAAAGTGTTTCTAAATCCATCCGCACAAAAGAAGAGATATCATTCTGTAATTTGGCTGTTTTAGCTAGAGGAAAATATTTAAGTAAAAATTTTTCAGTCATATGTTCCCATGTAGTGATTGATCCACGTGGTAAAGAATTTAACCACTGTTTGGCTTTATTTCTCAAAGAGAATGGAAATAGCCGTAGACGAATGGCATCATCAGAAATGCCATTTATTTTGAATGTATTGCATATTTCCAAGAAATTGGCTAGATGTGAGTTAGGATCCTCATCCTGCAAACCATCAATCTGAACAGATTGCTGTATCATTTGAATAGTGTTAGGTTTCAGTTCAAAATTATTTGCAGCAATAGTAGGCCTAACAATGTTAGATTCAGTGCCTGCTAAATTAGGTCTAGCATAATCATACATAGTACGCGGAGCAGGATTTTGCTCAACAGGATTTGCGGCTACTACAGGAAGTAGCTGATTATCCTGATTTGCTTTCATCTCTTCAGTAGGTTCAGGTTCTTCTTCTTGTCCTTTTTCTGGATATTGCAAACTTCTTCTTATCTCTTGGCGAGTTCGACGAACTGTTGCTTCTAAATCATCGTCAAAAAGTAATGGTCCTCCTGGGTTTCTTCTAGTCATAAACTAAAGATACCTAGAAAGGAAAAAGCAAAGAAAATTAAAATAAATAAAAAAAAGCTGAAAATAAATAAAAATAGTAATGGCTAAAGTAATAGAAATCGAGTTTTCTTAATATTTTAGTTCCCCGGCAACGGCGCCAAAAACTTGATACTCACGATATTAAGTAATAAAATTTATAAAAACTGATCACACCAAAAACTAACTAATATCACGATTTTAAAGGCAAGCACACCTATCGAACAGTAGTATAGTTTAGCAGCAAGACCGAGTTATCGTACCCAAGGGAACCAAAAGTACTAATACTTACTTCCTTTCTATTATCTAGCCTAAAAAATAAAAGAGGATTGGTTGAAACTAATTCTAAAACTAACTAAAAGTGCACAAAAAGTAAATTGAGGAAAACTTTCGGGAAAAGCTGATTGATATGAGCAATACTTAAGGGAGAATCCACCTAGACTTCACTTGTTATTAACTTCTTGAACTAGACGATTTCTTCACTTAACTTGATCCGTAGAGATCGCTAACCTATGTTAATACCTCCATCGAGGATAAGAAAAACTAATCCTAGGTGGTTAACTAAAGTTTCTTTATTAATTAACACCCCTAGATTGCATTAATTCGAGCTATGGATCCCCTTATTAGGTTTGACCCTAATCCAGCAGATTTATGTCGCCCTATGTCTAGGGTTGCATGCAACTCCGCTTAATTATGGTAGATCTACTCTTAAAACAGGGACTTTTGCTCCTCTGCCTAAGCACATCAGTTTCTTGAAATAATACCTAGGATTATTAAATCAAGAATGAAGAATACATAATTAAGAATAATTCAAGTATTTATCATATAATTCAAGAATAAATAATAACAAGATTTGTCTTAGGTTTCATCCCCCTCAAGTATTTGAGAGGTTTAGTTCATAATTAATAAAGAAAACATCTCAGAAGAAATAAGATAACAAAACATAAAGAACCCAAAAACCCCTAAAGGAATTTAGGGAGATCCTCTGTCTTATTCTGGCTTCTGTGATGAATCAATCGGCTTCCCTTGGAGTAATTCCTTGCTTTCACTCTTTGTGTTAGCAGAAATATGGCGCTCCTTCTTGGGAGAAAAGAGTACTCCCTTAGCAGGAAATAAGCACACCCTTGAAGTTGCCTCCTAGAGTCTTTATATGGAGTTTAGAATGGCTTTCTTAGCCCCTAAGTATCTTTTTTCGAGTAGAATTGAACTTCCTCACATAGGGACACGCTCGTGGGCCACGCCCGTGTGGATCGACAAGAGGCCGTGTGTGGGCCTGTTGATGGTGGCACGGTCGTGTGGTCTGGCCGTGGTTGTCGAGGTTAGGCCGTGTTGGACTTTATGTGGCACGGCCGTGGGACGCTGCCGTGTGGTGAATCCCTAGGCCGTGTCATTTTCTCAATTTGGCCCATTTTCTCTGTTTTTGGCCAGTTTCTCGTTCTTTTCTCTTCCCTATGCTCTCCTGAGTATAAGACATAAAATAGAGGGATTAAGAGCACCAATTCTCACAAATTTAGTGATAATTCATCCAAAATATAGGCTAAGCATGAGGTAAAAATATGTATAATTTATCGTTTATCAACTCCATATCTTTTTAAAACTTTATCAAATTGGGCATTTCAAAAATGAGTACCCCTATCACTGATAATTATCCTAGGTGTTCCGAATCGAGAGAAAAGGTTTTTAAGCAAACGTACTACCATTCTTGCATCATTAGTAGGTAAGGCTTGGGCTTCCACCCATTTTGACATGTAATCTACTACTACTAGTATGTACTTATTCCCAAACGAAGTAGGGAATGGACCCATAAAATCGATACCCCATACATCAAATATTTCACATGAGAGTATATAGTTTTGAGGCATTTCATTGTGCTGAGAGATGTTACCTGTTCTCTGGCATTTATCACAAGAGGTCACATACCTGTTGGCATCTTTGAAAAGGGTAGGCCGGTAAAAACCTGATTCGAGTACTTTGTGAACAGTTCTAGCTCCATTGTGGTGTCCTCCTGTTGGTCCCAAATGGCAGTGCTCTAAAATTTTATATGCTTCTGTCTCTGTAACGCATCTTCGAATGACTTGATCTGCACAAAAAAGGAAAGGATCTTCCTAAAAGTCATTTTTCACATCAGCGAAGAATCGCTTCTTTTGCTGATGGGTCAACCCTTTTGGGATTACGTTAGCTGCTAAATAATTTGCGAAATCAGCAAACCAAGGAACGGCAGCCTCTACTATGGCTAGGAGTTGTTCTTTAGGAAACAAGTCATTTATTTTATCGAGATCCTCGGGGTGTGGATTTTCCAATCTTGAAAGGTGATCTGCTGCCAAATTGTCAGCTCATTTCTTGTCTTTTATTTCTAAGTTGAATTGCTGTAACAATAGAATCCATCTTATTAATCGAGATTTTGCATCAGTTTTAGTTAAAAGATAACGAAGAGCAGAATGATCAGTATAAACGATAGTTTTCGACAATATAAAATATGATCTGAATTTATCAAATGCAAAAATAACAGCTAGCAATTCTTTTTCTGTGGTAGTATAGTTTGCTTGTGCGGCTGTCAAAGTTTTGCTAGCATAATAAATCGGTCGAAAGTGCTTGTCTCTTCGTTGTCCCAAAACTGCACCTACTGCAAAATCACTTCCATCACACATTAGTTCAAAAGGCAGATTCCAATCAGGTGAAATCATAATCGGAGCATTAACTAACTTTTCCTTGAGAGTGTTAAAAGACTCTAAACATTCTTGGTCAAAATTGAAAAGCACATCCTTTTCTAGTAATTTTCTTAAAGGCTTAGCTATTTTAGAAAAATCTTTAATAAAGCTGCGATAAAAACCAGCATGTCCTAAAAAGCTTCTTATGGCCTTAACTGAATTAGGGGGAGCTAACTTTTCGATGGTTTCAATTTTTACTTTATCTACCTCTATCCCTTTACTAGAAATTTTATGTCCTAATACAATACCTTCTTGAACCATAAAGTGACATTTTTCCCAATTGAGCACTAGATTCGTCTCTTCACATCTTATCAGAACACGTTTTAAATTATTAAGACAGAGTTCAAAAAAGTTACCAAAAATCGAAAAGTCATCCATAAATATGATATCACGTGATATGAAGTAATAAAATTTATAAAGAACTTGTTCAGACCAAAACCAACTAATATCACGACGTTGAGGCAAGCGCACCTGTCGAACAGTAGTATAGCTTAGTGGCAAGACCGAGTTATCATACCCAAGGGAACCAAAAGTACTAGTACTCACTTCTTTCCTATTATCTAGCCTAAAAATAAAAGAGGATTGTTTAAACTAATTTAAAACTAACTAAGAAAGTGTAAAAGTAAATTGGGAAAACTTTTAGGGAAAAGCTTATTTATATGGACAATACTCAAGGGGGAATCTACCTAGACTTCACTTGTTAGTATTTTCTTGAACTATATGATTTCTTTACTTGACTTGATCCGTAGAGATCCCTAATTTATGCTAAACCCTCTGTTGAGGCGTAGAGCAACTAGGCCTAAGTTGTTAATTAAAGTTCCTTTATTAATTAACTCCCTAGGTTGCATTAATTCAATCTATGGTTCCCCATATTAAGTTTGACCCTAATCCGGCAGATTTATATTGCCCTATGTCTAGGGTTGCATGTAACTCCGCTTAATTATGGTAGATCTACTCTTATCACAGGGACTTTTGCTCCTCTGCTCTAAGCACATCTAATTCTTGAAATAATACCTAGGATTATTAAATCAAGAATAAAGAACGCATAATTAAGAACAATTCAAGTATTTATCAAATAAATCAAGAATAAATAACAAGATCTGTCTTAGGTTTCATCCCCTTCAAGTATTTGAGGGGTTTAGTTCATAATAAAAAAAGAAAACATCTCAGAAGATATAAAATAATAAAACATAAAAGAAACCAAAAACCCCTGAAGGAATTTAGGGAGATCCTCTATGTTGCTACAGAATGCTGGCTTCTGAGATGAATTAATCGGCTTTCTCCATTGGAGTAATCCCTTCCTTCTAGAAAAACGAGAAGAAAGGTATCTAAAAACGTATCTTTGCCTCTGCCTCATGAGGTCTTTATATAGAGAGCTTGTGCGGAGCCTTTCTTAGCCTCTAAGCATCCCAATTTGAGTGAAATTCCCCCTCCTCACGACTAGAACACGCCCGTGTGCCACACCCGTGTGACTTCAACAAAGGCCGTGTGATATTCTGTTTATGGGGCACGGCCGTGTGGCCTAGCCGTGTTTGTCGGGGTTGGACCGTGTGATCTTTATGTTATACGGCCGTGTGCCACGACCGTGCGATAAATCCTTGGGCCGTGCGTTAAGCTATTTTTTTGCCCATTTTCCTCATTTTTGGTCCTATTTTTGGTTTTTTTTCTCTTCCCTATGCTCTTCTGAGTATAAGATATGAAAAAGAAAGGTTAAGAGCACCAATTCTCACTAAATCATTAATAATTCATCCAAAATATAGGCAAAATATGAGGTAAAAATATGTATAATTTAGCGTTTATCAAATACCCCCACACTTAAGCCTTTACTTATCCTCAAGCAAAATCTCAATCCGTAATAAGAATCATTCTTCTCAACCTATAATCTTTATCAATAATGTTTCAAACTAATACACAGGTAATCATACAATGAAAAATTCAATCAAAAGAACATTAAAGATTCAATCAATTTAAGTTAAGAATTTTGTCATTGAAAACATAAGTCTCTTCTTTCTTTCTAAGTAGTTATCTCTCCATCTTAATTAATAGGAGTTGACATCCTCACTAAAGGTTCACTCTATCCACTCAAAGTGTTTAACGTTCAAAATTTAAGCACTCTCTAGTCAACCTGGAAAATTATTACCATAAGCTTGCAAGAAAATCAAATCTCTACCACTATAGTTTGATATGATACATCGATCAAAAGGTCTTTTTATGGTTGTAACGGGGCTTGGTTAGGGGTGTTGTCACAGGCTGCAAAAAGAGGGTTAGAATCGAGATTGAACTAAAAATTATCTAGCTAGAAAAATCTCTATTACTGGAACATAATTTTAAAGCTTAATAACATCATTTTGGTAGCTTTAAGAGAGAAATATGCAAAAACTTAATTTGAACTATTACACATTACAACTGAATTTGACTGTATATACACATGGTTTTTTTTTTAAGAACAATTCAAGTGATACAATGAATTTAGTAAAGATTTACATATGGGAAAAGAGAATAAAGCTTAAATAAATTCAACTCAAATCTCGACAAAAATAGGGATCAAAAGTAATTGAATGGGAAATTCAACAAAAATGGGTTATTGGTTAATAATTAGAGGGTGAGTCAAGGAAAAGGTTGTTAGGCTCAGTGGGGTTTACTAGGGGTTAGATTATGGAGGTAGGCTTTTGTGGAGTAAGTAAGTTAAATCCTAGGTGCCTTTATCATCTCGGTATATCAAATCAATGTTGTGGTCTTGACATGTATAATCAAAGCAAGTTCTAGAATAACAATTCAATATTGACTTACTCAAAGCAATAATAAAAGTGAGCACGAAAGAATGTATGCCCAAAAGGTTCAAAAGTTTCACAAAAATTATGGCTTTTGATGTCAATCCTGTGAATTTCAAATCTCAAGCTAATACTTAAAATTAGGGAAGATAACTTATGCAAAAATGGGGTTCTCAAAAATTTCAACTTATCATGCTTGATTCCCTAATGTTTTTAAAGTTTGAATAATCATAGTACAATTGCCTATTTCTTGATTCTCAACATATCAATAAAAATCATAAATCAATCAGAATTAATTCCTAATAGGAAACTGAGGAAAATGCAGAGAACAATGCATGAAGTACAAATTTAGGGGTTTTCATGAAAGGTATACTGAATTAAAGTATGTTTCCCCCCCACACTTAAGATGTACATTGCCCTCAATGTACAAAGATATATATCTAGCAATAAAAGCATAATATCAAAAGAGAGGGGGAGAATTGAAAACTCCCTGAATTTAGGATGAATTGTGAGATAGGAAGAGCCGGTAGGTGTGGCACTGTGTTCCCATTTTCGTAGAGATTTGAGCTGTAAGGCTCCTGTGAAACTGCGAATGGATTTAGTAGTCGTGGGGAGTTTTGGGTCAATGGAATTTACTTCCGTGGGATTAGCCGTTAAGAACGTAAAATAAAATAAGCAAGTAAAATAAAATACTAAAATGTAAAAAGGAAATAAAATAAACTATACTGGAAAAGGAAAACAAAGTTAGAATAAAAAAAGAAAACTAAATATTAGTGGGTAAGTCTGAAAATTAAGAAAAAAAATAAAGAAAAATAAAAGTAGAAATAAAAATAACATAAAAAGAAGAGGAACTAGTCCTCGGATGGATCACATGGCGGCGGTGTGATGTTCAGGTGCTGACATATCTACGCGAGAGTGGCGTCGATGTAATCGAAGCGTTGAAAGCATTGTTGCTCAAATTGATCCAGGCGCTCGGATATATCGACACGTGAGGCTGCCGTCTGAGTGGGTCGTCTGGGGTGCCGTGGGTCAGCGGGCTTATCTTCCTCTGGTGATGGTGGTGGGACATCATCAGTAATGTCCTCTGGGTCTACGGCATCCTGGACAAGGCGGAAGTGGAAGTGACTTCCACCTAGTCGTCGCTCCACCATCCTCATGTATAGCATGCTCTAGATGCCTTGTGAGGATATCTGGCCTACGAAAGTGTAGGAGGATGTCTGGGCTGTGGTGTTGAATAGGCTAAAGTAGCGGCCTAGCCTCGTAATGTAGGGGCCCATGGAGATAACGCCCTTCCAGTGCCTCTCAGTCTGGTGTTGCATGGCCAATGCTATGAAGTAAGCAATGTCGATAGTGTGGCCATTGGCCATGCACCAGAGGAACTATGCGTCATGAGTGTTGATGACGCCTGTACTCTCCCTTCTACCTGTAAGAGTATGAGCGAGGAGAGTATGAATGTACCTTAAAGAATGAGGGAGGGCGGTCACCTTACTGACGCTAGGGTTGTAGACTTGCTGCCCCGGAGCAATCTCATACCAACACTCGACTGGCCTGATATGTATGCGACGGGAGAGGGTGGGAAAGTCCTCTTCGGCCTGATACGATAAGCACGCCCGTGTGACTGGTTCGCACGGCCGTGTGAGATTAATTCATTTACACGGGCGTGTGCTATGTTCCGTGGCCGTGGGAGATCGGTTCTTCGTGTTTGACACGGGCGTGTGCTAGGATCCACGGCTGTGTGAAATTTGGCAGTGTCTCCCACGGGCTGTAGGCACGGGCGTGTGTTTGTGTGTGTGCCCGTGTTGATGCTACAGGATTGCCACGGCAATATAGCACGGCCTTGGGCATGTTGTTAGTAGCCCGTGTGAAATTTGAAAGGTCACCACGATCATGTTGCACGCCCGTGGAATGTATCGATGGCCCATGTTTTGGGAAAATTTTGCTCTATTTGTACACGGCTTGGGTACACGACCGTGTCCTTGTTTTTAAAGTTCGCACGGCCTTAGGCACGCCCGTGTGCCTGGCCGTGTGGTCTTAAATTTCTGCATTCAAAAGTTAGTTTATGCATGAAAAAATACTAAAAATCATAAAGAAAAGAAAAGTTACTAAGTTAGTGCTCGGGTTGCCTCCCGAGAAGCACTTATTTAGAGTCTAAGCTCGACTCTTCCTGGATATATCATGAAGGGATTTCGTGGAGTTGAAGCTCCTCCCTGTTATCTGTGAAATTCTCACCTCTATAGCGTTTAAGTCTATGACCATTTACCTTGAATGTACCGTGACTAGGGTGAGTTAACTCAATTGTGCCATATGGAAAGACAGTTTGTATAGTGAATGGACCTGACCATCTTGACTTGAGTTTCTCACGGAATAATTTCAGCCTCGAGTTGTAGAGTAAGACGAGATCACCTATTTTGAATTGCTTTGGTTGTTTCAGCCTTTTGTCATGGCGTCGCTTCATGGCTTCCTTATATTGAAGCGCCATTCATCAAGCTCATTCAACTGTATTAATCTCTTCTCTCCTGCACTTTTAAAATCAAAGTTTAAAAATTTTATAGCCCAGAATGCTTTATGTTCAAGTTCAAATGGTAGATGGCAGTTTTTTCCATAAACAAGTTTATAGGGAGATGTTCCTATGGGTGTTTTGAAAGCAGTTCTATAAGCCCATAATGCATCATCTAATTTTCTTGACCAGTCTTTCCTATTTGTTTCTATTGTTTTCTCTAGGATGCGTTTCAGCTCTCTATTTGTCACTTCGACTAGGCCACTGGTTTGTGGGTGGTAAGGGGCAGCTGTTCTATGGTGTACTCCATACCTTTTCAAAACCTTTTCAAATTGAGTATTGCAAAAATGTGTACCCCTATCACTAATGATTATCCTAGGTGTTCCAAATCGAGAAAAAAAGTCTTTTCAAGAAGCGTACTACCACCCTAGCATCATTTGTCGGTAGAGATTGGGCTTCTACCCATTTTGACATGTAATCTACTACTACTAGTATGTATTTATTCCCAAATGAATTAGGGAACGGACCCATGAAATCAATACCCCATACATCAAATATTTCACATGAAAGTATATAGTTCTGAGGCATTTCATTATGCTGAGAGATATTACCTGTTCGTTTGTATTTATCACAAGAGGTCACATACCTGTTGGCATCTCTGAAAAGTGTAGGCCAGTAAAAACCTGATTCGAGTACCTTATGAGCAGTTCTAGTTCCACTGTGATGTCCTCCTGTGGGTCCTGAGTGGCAGTGATTCAAAATTTGGTATGCTTCTGTGTCATCAACGCATCTTCGTATAACCTGATTTGCACAAATTCGAAAAAGGAAAGGATCTTCCCAAAAGTAGTTTTTCACATCAATGAAGAATCGCTTCTTTTGCTGATGGTTTAGCCCTTTTGGGGTTATGTTAGCTGCTAAATAATTCACAAAATTAGCAAACCAAGAAAGTGTCGTATCTGCTAAGGCTAGAAGTTGTTCCTCAGGGAACAAATCGTTCATCTTGTCTAGATATTTGGGCTGTGCGGTCTCTAGCCTTGAGAGGTGATTTGCTGCTAAGTTTTCGGCTCCTTTCTTGTCCTTTATTTCCAAATCAAATTCCTATAACAATAGAATCCATCTTATCAATCGAGGTTTTACATCAGTTTTAGTTAAGAGGTAGCCAAGAGCTGAATGATCAGTATAAACAATGACTTTTGACAAAATCAAATAAGATCTAAATTTGTCAAATGCAAAAAAGAACAGCTAGCAATTCTTTTTCTGTGGTTGTGTAATTTGCTTGAGCAATTGTCAAGGTCCTGCTAGCATAATAGATCAGCTGGAAGTGTTTGTCCCTTCGCTGTCCTAAAACTGCACCTACTGCAAAATCACTTGCATCACACATTAGTTCAAAAGGTAGATTCCAATCAGGTGAAATCATAATCGGGGCATTAACTAACTTTTCCTTGAGGTTGTTGAAAGATTCCAGACATTCTTGGTCAAAGTTGAAGGGTACGTCTTTTTCTAGTAATTTAGTTAAAGGCTTAGCTATTTTAGAAAAATCTTTAATGAATCTTCGATAAAAACCGGTGTGTCCTAAAAAACTTCTTATAGCCTTAACTGAATTAGGAGGAGGTAGTTTTTCAATAGTTTCAATTTTTGCTTTATCTACCTCTATCCCTTTACTAGAAATTTTATGTCCTAAAATAATACCCTCTTGAACCATAAAGTGGCATTTTTCCCAGTTTAGCACTAAATTTGTCTCTTCACATCTGATCAAAACACGTTCTAAATTATTAAGACAAAGTTGGAAAGAATTACAAAACTGAGAAATCATCCATAAATACCTCCATGATGTCTTCCACGAATTCATTGAAAATAGCTAGCATGCATCGCTGAAAAGTAGCAGGAGCGTTACATAAACCAAAAGGCATTCTGCGATAAGCAAACATACCGTATGGGCATGTGAACGTTGTTTTCTCCTGATCTTCTGGAGCTATCGAGAACTGGAAGTAACCAGAGAGGCCATCTAGGAAACAATAATACATATGACCTGATAATCTTTCCAACATCTGATCAATAAAAGGCAATGGGAAATGATCTTTCCGAGTGGCATCATTCAACTTCCTATAATCAATGCAAACTCTCCATCCTGGGACTGTTCTAGTAGGTATTAACTCTTCCTTGTCATTAGACACCACAGTCAATCCACCTTTCTTAGGAACAACCTGCACAGGGCTTACCCAAGAACTGTCAGAAATAGGATAGATAATACCTGCATCTAGGAGTTTAATTACCTCGGCATTTACAACTTCTTTCATGTTGGGATTCAATCATCTCTAGGCTTGCACTAATGGTTTGAATTCGTCCTCCATTAAAATTTTGTGGGTGCAGAAAGAAGGATTAATTCCCTTGATATCTGAAATTTTCCAAGCTATAGCACGTCTATGTTCTCTTAATACATGGAGTAGTTCCTCTTTCTCTGTAAAGCTTAAATCGGATGCGATAATGACTGGTAAAGTTGATTCTTCCCCTAAAAAGGCATATTCTAAATGATCTGGCAGTTGTTTTAGCTCTAATTTAGGGGGTTCAGTAATGGAAGGTTTCTGTCTCAATTCATCACTCATCTTTAAATTCTCATAACTTATGTGCCTAGCGATGATTTCATTAGAATCCAATTCTTTCCTTAGTTCCTCGATTTCAGGGGTGGTTTCATCTTTCCCCCCTTGAACAAGACACAGTTCCAATGTGTCTATGAGAGAAAGTTCCTAGAGATTATCTTGAACAAAATAATCAATAATATCAACAAAATAACACGAATCATCTTGTTCTTTAGAGAATCTCATGGCATCATAAATTTTAAAGAAAACTTCTTCCTCGCCAACTCTAAGTACTAATTTGCCATCCCCTACATCAATAACAGCTCTAGCAGTGGCTAAAAATGGTCATCCCAAAATCAAAGGTACTTCAATATCCTCATCCATGTTAAGCACAACAAAATCAACAGGGAATATAAATTTATCTACCTTTACTAGCACATCTTCAATGATTCCCCTAGGATATTTAACAGACCTATCGGCTAATTAAATACTCATCCTAGTAGGCTTGGGTTCCCCGAGACCTAGTTGTTTGAACATTTTGTAAGGCATGAGATTAATGCTAGCACCTACATCAGCTAAAGCTTTATTAATAAGTAAACTACCAATCAGACAAGGGATAGTAAAACTCCCTAGATCTTTCAGTTTTGCTGGCAGTTTATTTTGGAGAATAGCTGAGCATTCCTCGTTAAGTTCTACCGTGGGCAATTCTTCCAACTTCCTTTTATTTGTCAGAAGTTCTTTAAGGAACTTCGCATACTTCGACATCTGTGAAATTGCTTCAACAAAAGGTAAGTTAATGTGTAATTGTTTGAAAAGTTCAAGGAACTTACCGAATTGAGCGTCTGTATGGTCTTTCATCAAATTTGCCAGATATGGGATGCGCGGTTTGTATTCCTTGAGTGGCGGTGGAGTGTTATCCTCGGGTTCTGCTACCTTTTCTTCTGAAATTTCTAGGATAGTCTTCTTTTCGGGTTCGGCTAGGACCTTTCCTTCTCTTAAAGTAATCGCTTTGACATGTTCTCTGGGATTTGGCTCAGTATTACTTAGTAATCCTCCCTGTGGTCTTTCTGAAATTAATTTTACAAGTTGACCAATTTGGTTTTCAAGCCCTTGAATTGATGCTTGTTGATTTTTTAGTGCCGTTTCAGTGCTTTGAAAACGGGTTTCCGATGCGGCCATAAATTTGGTAAACATCTCCTCAAGATTCAGCTTCTTCTTATGTTGCGGTGGTGGTTGCTGAAATCCTGGAGGAGGCTGTTGTCTTTGATTTCCTTGTCCTCCCCATGAAAAATTTGGGTGATTTCTCCAACCTGCATTATAAGTATTACTATAAAGGTTATTTTGAGATCTAGAATTGTTACCCATATAGTTGGCTTGTTCAGTTTCCATGCTGTGTCCATAAGATGCAAAATCTGGATTAAACGTGTTTCCTTGAGTCGTGTCGCATTGCATCACTGGTTGTGCCTGCGTAGAACTAACAAAATTAACAAACTTTTCATTCAAAAGTTCTACTTGGTTAGTAAGCATGGCGACAGCATCAATATTATAAACTCTTGCGACTTTTGTTGGCTTTGTCCTCATGACTTGCCACTGATAATTATTCAATGACATCTTTTCAATAAATTCATAAGCTGCTTCAGGCGTTTTATTATTGATCGTCCCTCCTGCGACTGCATCGATCATTTGTCTAGTTGATGGGTTTAAACCGTTGTGGAAGGTTTGAACTTGTAGCCACAAAGGTAGACCATGATAAGGGCACCTTCTCAGAAGATCTTTATATCTCTCCCATGCATCGTATAGTGTTTCTAAATCCATCTGCACAAAATAAGAAATATCGTTTCGTAATTTGGCTGTTTTAGCTGGAGGAAAATATTTGAGTAAAAATTTTTCGGTCATCTGCTCCCATGTGGTAATTGAGCCTCGTGGTAAAAAATTTAACCACTGTTTGGCTTTATTTCTTAAAGAGAATGGAAATAGCCTCAATCGAATGGCATCATCAGTAATTCCATTTATTTTGAAGGTATCACAAAGTTCCAAAAAATTAGCTATGTGTGAGTTTTGATCTTCGTCCTGTAAACCATCAAACTGAACCAATTGTTGTATCATCTGAATAGTGTTAGGCTTTAACTCGAAATTATTAGCAGCAATAGTAGGTCTAAGAATGCTAGTTTGGGTACCAGCCAAACTAGGTTTAGCATAATCATACATAGTGCGAGGAGGTTCTTCTTGATTTGCTTGTGGCGCGACTATTACCGGAGGTGGTGGAATGTTTTGATTTGCTTCCATCTCTTCTGTAGGTTCTGGCTCTTGCTCAGGTTCTTGTTCTGGATAATGTAGACTGCGTCTAATTTCCCTGCGATTTCTGGAACTGTTGCTTCTAGATCTTCGACGAAAAGTAGTGGTCCTGTTAGGTTGTATCTAGTCAGAAACTAAAAATACCTAAAAGGAGAAAGTAAAGAAAACTCAAAAATTTAAAAGAAAATAAAAATAAAAATAAATAAAAACTGAAAATAAAAATAAAAGAAAAAAGAAAAAAATAAATAAATATATATATATTAATGGCTAAAGTAATAGAAATCGAGCTTTCGTAATATTTTAGTTCCCCGGCAACGGCGCCAAAAACTTGATATCGCGTGATACGAAGTAATAAAATTTATAAAGAACTTGTTTAGACCAAAACCAACTAATATCACGACGTTGAGGCAAGCGCACCTGTCGAACAGTAGTATAGCTTAGTGGCAAGACCGAGTTATCGTACCCAAGGGAACCAAAAGTACTAGTACTCACTTCTTTCCTATTATCTAGCCTAAAAATAAAAGAGGATTGTTTAAACTAATTTAAAACTAACTAATAAAGTGTAAAAGTAAATTGGGAAAACTTTTAGGGAAAAGTTGATTTATATGGACAATACTCAAGGGGGAATTCACCTATACTTCACTTGTTACTATTTTCTTGAACTATATGATTTCTTTACTTGACTTGATCTGTAGAGATCCCTAATTTATGCTAAACCCTCCGTCGAGGTGTAGAGCAACTAGGCCTAAGTTGTTAATTAAAGTTCCTTTATTAATTAACTCCCTAGGTTGCATTAATTCAATCTATGGTTCCCCATATTAGGTTTGACCCTAATCCGGCAGATTTATGTCGCCTATGTCTAAGGTTGCATGCAACTCCGCTTAATTATGGTAGATCTACTCTTATCACAGGGACTTTTGCTCCTCTGCTCTAAGCACATCTAATTCTTGAAATAATGCCTAGGATTATTAAATCAAGAATGAAGAACGCATAATTAAGAACAATTCAAGTATTTATCAAATAAATCAAGAATAAATAATAAATCTGTCTTAGGTTTCATCCCCCTCAAGTATTTGAGGGGTTTAGTTCATAATAAAAAAAAAAAAGAAAACATCTCAAAAGATATAAAATAATAAAACATAAAAGAAACCAAAAACCCCTGAAGGAATTTAGGGAGATCCTCTATGTTGCTGCAGAATTCCAGCTTCTGAGATGAATTAATCGGCTTTATCCCTTGGAGTAATGCCTTGCTTCTACCCTTAATGTGGAAGAAAAACGAGAAGAAAGATATCTAAAAACGTATCTCTGCCTCTGCATCATGAGGTCTTTATATAGAGAGCTTGTGCGAAGCCTTTCTTAGCCTCTAAGCATCCCAATTTGAGTGAAATTCCCCCTCCTCACAACTAGAAGATGCCCGTGTGCGACGCCGGTGTGACTTCGACAGAGGCCGTGTGATATTTTGTTTATGGGGCACGGCCGTGTGCCTGGCCGTGCTTGTCGGGGTTAGACCGTGTGATCTTTATGTTACACGGCCGTGTGCCACGGCCGTGCGGTAAATCCTTGGGCCGTGCGTTAAGCTATTTTTTTGCCCATTTTCCTCATTTTTGGTCCTATTTTTGGTTCTTTTCTCTTCCCTATGCTCTTCTGAGTATAAGATATGAAAAAGAAAGGTTAAGAGCACCAATTCTCACTAAATCATTAATAATTCATCTAAAATATAGGCAAAATATGAGGTAAAAATATGTATAATTTAGCGTTTATCAAAATACCTCCATGATGTCTTCCACGAATTCGTCAAAGATAGCTAACATACATCACTGAAAAGTAGCAGGAGCATTGCATAATCTGAAAGGTATTCTACGATAAGCAAACGTGCCGTATGGACATGTAAATGTTGTCTTTTCCTGATCTTCTGGAGCTATCAGGATTTGGAAGTAACCAGAGAGGCCATCCAAGTAACAGTAATACATGTGTCCTAATAAACTTTCCAACATCTGATCAATAAAGGGTAGGGAAAATGGTCTTTTCGAGTTGCATCATTCAACTTTCTACAATCAATACAAACTCTCCATCCATTGACTGTTCTTGTAGGTATTGATTCCTTTTTTTCATTAGACACTACAGTCATGCCTCCCTTTTTAGGAACAACCTGCACAGGACTTACCTAAGAACTGCCAGAAATAGAATAAATAATGCTTGCATTTAGAAGTTTAATTATCTCGGCTTTTACGACTTCCTTCATGTTGGGATTCAATCGTCTCTAAGCTTACACCGACGGCTTGTATTTATCTTCCATTAAAATTTTGTGGGTGCAAAAAGAAGGCTAATTCCTTTAATATCAGAAATCTTCCAAGCTATAGCCTTTTTGTGTTCCCTTAATACTTGAAGTAAGTCTTCTTTCTTTTCAGCACTCAAGTCTGATGCGATGATTACTGGTAATATAGAATCATCTCCTAAAAATGCATATTCTAAGTGGTCAGGCAATTACTTTAGCTCTAATTTAGGAGGTTCATCAATCGAGGGTTTTTGTCTTAGTTCGTCATTTAACTTAAGACCTTCATAACTTATGTGCCTTGTGACAATCTCATGAGAGTTCAACTCCTTCATTACTTCTTTTACTTCAGTGGTGGCTTCATCTTCCTCCCCACCTTGAACGAGACACAGTTCCAACATGTCTTCAAGAGTGATTTCCTGGTAATCAATAGCATCAATAAAATAATAAGAATCATCTTGTTCTCTAGAAAATCGCATAGCATCATAGATTTTAAAGATAACTTCTTCTTCACCAACCCTAAGCACTAATTTACCATCCCCTACATCAAAAACAGCTCTAGCAGCAGCTAAAAATGGGCGTCCTAAAATTAAAAGTACCTCAATATCTTCATCCATGTCAAGCACAACAAAATCAACAGGGAATATAAATTTATCTACTTTTACTAGCACATCTTCAATGATCCCTCTAGGATATTTAACAGATCTATCAGCTAATTGTATACTCATCCTAGTGGGTTTTGGTTCCTCTAGACCTTGTTGCTTGAATATTTTGTAAGGCATTAGGTTAATACTAGCACCTAGATCAGCTAAGGCTTTTTCAATGATTACACTACCAATTAAGTAAGGAATAGTAAAACTCCCTGGGTCTTTCAGTTTGGCTGGCAGTTTATTTTGGAGAATAGCTAAGCATTCCTCGTTGAGTTCCACTATGGCTAATTTTTCCAACTTCATTTTATTTGTAAGAAGCTCCTTTAGAAACTTTGCATACTTCGGCATCTGCGAAATCGCTTCAACAAAAGGTAAGTTAATATGTAGCTGTTTGATATGCTCGCGATATTAAGTAATAAAATTTATAAAAACTGATCACACCAAAAACTAACTAATATCACGATTTTAAGGCAAGCACACCTATCGAACAGTAGTATAGTTAGCGGCAAGACCGAGTTATCGTACCCAAGGAAACCAAAAGTACTAATACTTACTTCCTTTCTATTATCTAGCCTAAAAATAAAAGAGGATTGGTTAAAACTAATTCTAAAACTAACTAAAAGTGCACAAAAAGTAAATTGGGGAAAACTTTTGGGAAAAGCTGATTGATAAGAGCAATGCTTAAGGGAGAATCCACCTAGACTTCACTTGTTATTAACTTCTTGAACTAGATGATTTCTTTACTTGACTTGATCCGTAGAGATCCCTAACTTATGTTAATACCTTTTTCGAGGATAAGAACAAATAATCCTAGGTGGTTAATTAAAGTTTTCTTATTAATTAACAACCCTAGTTTGCATTAATTCGATCTATGTATCCCCCTATTAGGTTTGACCCTAATCTGGCAAATTTATGTTGCCCTATGTCTAGGGTTGCATGCAAATCCGCTTAATTATGGTAGATCTACTCTTAAAACAGGGACTTTTGCTCCTCTGCCTAAGCACATCAAGTTCTTGAAGTAATACCTAGGATTATTAACTTAAGAATGAAGAGCACATAATTAAGAACAATTCAAATATTTATCAAATAATTAAAGAATAAATAATAACAAGATCTGTCTTAGGTTTCATCCCCCTCAAGTATTTGAGGGGTTTAGTTCATGATAAATAAGGAAAACATCTCAGAAAAAATAAGATAACAAAACATCAAGAACCCAAAAACCCCTGAAGGAATTTAGGGAGATCTTCTGTCTTGATGTAGAATTCTGGCTTCTGGGATGAATCAATCGGCTTTCCTTGGAGTAATCCCTTACTTTCACTCCTTGTGTTGGCAGAATTATGGCGCTCTTTCTTGAGAGAAGAGAGTATATATTTAGAGTTGCCTCTTGGGGTCTTTATATAGAGTTTAGAATGGCTTTCTTAGCCCCTAAGTATCCAAATCCGAGTGAAATTCCTCTTCCTCACGATAGGGACACGCCCGTATGCCACGACAAGAGGCCGTGTGAGAGTCTGTCGATGGAGGCACGGCCGTGTGGCCTAGCTGTGCTTGTCGAGGGCTGGACCGTGTGGTCTTCATGTGGCACGGCTGTGTTCCACGACCATGTGGTGACTTCTTGGGCCGTGTTGTTTTCACAATTTGGCCCATTTTCTCCTTTTTTGGTCCATTTTCCGTTCTTTTCTCTTCCCTATGCTCTCCTGAGTATAAGATATGGAAAAGAAAGATTAAGAGCACTAATTCTCACAAAATTAATGATAATCCATCCAAAATATAGGCTAAACATGAGGTAAAAATATGTTTAATTTATCGTTTATCAAATACCCTCACACTTAAGCCTTTGCTTGTCCTCAAGCAAAATCTCAATCCCTAATTAAGAATCATTCCTCTGAACTTACAATCTTTATCAATAATGTTTCAAAATAATTCACAAGTAGCCATACAATGAAAATTCAATCAAAAGAACATTAAAGACTCAATCACTTTAAGTTGAGAATTTTATCATTGAAAACATAAATTTTCTCCCTTTTCCTAAGTAATTATCTCTCCATCTTAATTAACAGAAGTAGACATCCTCACTAAGGATTCACTCTATCCACTCAAAGTGTTTAGGGTTCAAGAATTAAGCACTCTCTAGTCAACCTGAGACGTATTACCATAGACTTGCAAGAAATCAAATCTCCACCACTGTAAATTGATATGATACATCGATCAAAAAGGTCTTGTAATGGTTGTAACGGGGCTTGGTTAGGGGTGTTGTTACAGGCTGCAAAAGAGGGTTAGAATCGAGATTGACCTTGAAAAATTATCTAGCTAGAAAAATCTCTATCACTAGAACATATTCTTCGGGCTAATTCTTATGATAACATCATTTTCACCTTGGTAGCCTTAAAATAGAAATACGCAAAAACTAATTGAACTATTGCAGATTACAACTGAATACATAAGTTTTTTTTTAAGAATAATTTAAATACAATAAATTGGATAAAAGTTTACATTCTGGAAAAGAGAATAAAGCTAGATGAAAATTTCAACTCAAATCTCGACAAATATAGGGGTCAAAATAATTGAATGGAATTCAACAAAGAAAATGGGTGAAAGGTTAATATTAGAGGTAAGTCAAAGAAAAGGTTGTTAGGCTCAACCGGGTTCACTAAGGGTTACTTTATGGAGGTAGGCTTTTGTGGAGTAAGTGGGTTAAATCCTAAGTGCCTTTATCATTTCAGTGTATCAAATCAATGATGTGGTCTCGACATGTATAATCAAAGCAAGTTCTAGAATAACAAATCAGTGTTGACTCACTCAAAGCAATAATAAAAGTGAGCACAAAAGAATAAATCTCACCAGAATTATGGCTTTTAATGTCAATCCTGTGAATTTCAAATCTCAAGATAATACTTAGAATTAAGGAAAATAACTTTTGAAAAAAAATTTGGGGTTCTCAAAAATTTCAACTTATCGTGCTTAATTCCCTAGTGTTTTAAAGTTTGAATAATTAAAGTACAAGCACCTATGTATTAATTCTCAACATATCAATAAAAATCATAAATCAATCAGAATTAATTCCTAATAGGAGATTGAAGATAATGCAAAGAGTGAAAGTGAGAATTTGAGAACAATGCAAAATGTTAGAAAAGTTCAGGGATTTCAAAGAGAGTGTAAAGACTGAAGATAGATTCCCCCCCCACACTTAAGATGTACATTGCCCTCAATGTACAAAGATAACAGTAGTAGCAATAAAAGCACAAGATCATAAGATAGGAAGAGGTATGAAACTCCCTGCTTTGGATGGATTAGTGAGACGGAGAGTGGAAGAGTTGGCAGTTGTAGCAAGGTGTTCCCTTTTTTGTAGAGATTTGAGCTGTAAAGCTCCTTTGAAACTGCGAAAGTATTTATTAGTCGTGGGAAATTTGGATTAAGAGAGATTACTCATTAGGGATTAGCCGATATGAAAAATAGAAAAAGAAATAAAAGGAAAATAATAAACTAAGTTCTAAAAATACTAATATTCAAATAATGAAAAAAATAAAGTGAATTAAAAATAAAAAGGAAAAGGAAAATAAAGTTAGAAGAAAGGAAAAGGTAAAAATAGGGGTCAGAGTTAAAATAAAAATAAAAATAAAAATTAAGATAAAAATAAAGTTAGGAGGAATAGACATCTCTAATCCTCATATGGGTCGCGCGGCAGCGGTGGAGTAATGTTGAGATGCTGACAAATCTGCAGTAAGGTGGCATCAATATGATCGAAGCGCTGGAAGCATTGCTGCTCAAACTGTGAGAGGTGCTCAGATAGGTCAGCATGGGAGGCTGCCACACGAGATGGGTGGCGAGGGGGTGGTGGCTCGGTAGGTGCATCCTCCTCCGGTGGTGGGACATCGTCAGGAATGTCCTCTAGGTCCTCGCCCTCCTGGATGAGGCAGAACTGTAAGGGGGTGCCTTCTGGCCTCCGCTCGATCATCCTCATATGTAGCATAGTCGCGATGCCTTGAGGAGACATCTGGCCGATGAGTGTGTAAGAGGATGTCTGGGATGCGGTGTTGAGGAGTCCGAAGTGGCGGGCCATGCGTGTAATGTAGGGCCCCATAGATAAGACGCCTCTGCGGTGCCTCTCCGTCTGATGCTGTATGGCGTGCGCGATGAAGTATGCCAAGTTGATGATGTGTCCGTTCGCTATGCACCATAGGAAGTAGACGTCGTGAGTGTTAACGATGCCTGTGCTCTCTCGTCTACCTATCAGAGTGTGAGCAAGGAGAGCATGAATGTACCTTAAAGATGGAACGAAGGCGGTCGCCTTACTGAAACTGGGGTTATAAATTTGACATCCTGGAGCAATCTCGTGGCAACAATCGATGGGTCGGATATGGATGCAATGAGAAAGGTTGGGGAAGTCTTCGTCTGCCATGAATTGCTCTGTGTAGAGCCCAAGTGCTAAGCTGAACTCTGAAACGCTGAGGTGTCGCACGAGACCTCCTAAGCGGAACTGGACCGTTCCGGGGTCATCAAATCTAGTCATCACGGTCTGCAGATGGAATGTGGAGCAGAACTCGAGGGTGAGTTCTAAGTATGTGGGCTCCAAGATCTGGAAGAACTGTTCCCATGGCTCGGTCATTAATAGGGCTCGGACGTCGTCCACTAGGTGTATCTGCTCGAGGTCGACCCAATCTATGCATCGGTCGATGGATATAGTGTGAGCTCGGAGTAATTGATAATGTTCCTCCTGGGAGGCTTAGGAAAAAGTGATGAACGGCTGTCGAGCCTTGGTGGTGGGCCTCGATGATGAACTTCCTGGCCTCTTTCGTTTCTTTGAAACAGGGACGGCAGTTTTCCTACCGCGTGATGACGACATAGTATCTGAAATAAAATAACAAGCATTAGTCCTAAAGATTGAAATTAAACTAGATAGATAATAATTAAAATGTAGATTAGGATGACAATGTTCCTAAGAAAACATAAAATAAGGATTAACCTAAATAGTAGAAATTAACTATTTTTAAATTTGTAGCAAAATTAAGGAATATGGGTATGTATTTATACTAAATTTATGAGAAAAATGGCAGGCAAAATATGAATTTAAGTGGCAAACAAAAATTAATTTAAATGGCATGCAATCCTAATATCTTCTATATAATTCTAGATTAGTCATCCTAGTTTACCTACTTCCATGCTTGAATTAACATCTAGAATAAAGTAAGATTAACTGAATAGATAATAAAAATGAAATATAAACAAATAAATGAGAAAAATGAGAAAATAGAACCAAAAATAAAGTTGCACGGTCGTGAGTTGAGGTCGAACGGTCGTGAGGTGGGTTTGCACGGGCGTGGGTCAGCTATGGATGAGCGTGGTGGTGGTTTTAAGGTTAATGGCAGTGTTTATGGTGGTTGGGGAGGGAAGATTTTAGGGTTTGAGTGAAAAAGAAAATAAATAGTGGCTTCTTTTTTATAGTTTTTGGGTCACACGGGCATGTCGCACACCCGTGTGACTCGGGATTTACCCGTTTGAATCGAAATTCGGTGATTTTGGTGCGCCTGGTTCGAAGTACATGCCCGTGTTGCTATCTCGCACGACAGTTTGCGATCGTGTTTGCTTTTCACACAATCGTGTGATAAGTTCCACGGCCGTTTGCGGTCGGTTTTGTTCTTCACACGGCCGTGTAGAAGGGCACACGGTCGTTTCCAAATTGACAGTGTTGGCCACGGTCTGGGGACACGGGCGTGGGGATTTGTGCAAGCCCGTGTCTAAGCTGCAGGGTTGCCATGGCCATGTCGCACGGTCGTGGGGATTTATCGACAGCCCGTGTTGAAATTAAACTAGATAGATAATAATTAAAATGTAGATTAGGATGACAATGTTCCTAAGAAAACATAAAATGAGGATTAACCTAAATAGTAGAAATTAACCATTTTTAAATTGGTAGCAAAACTAAGGAATATGGATATGTATTTATACTAAAATTATGAGAAAAATGGCAGGCAAAATATGAATTTAAGTGGCAAACACAAATGAATTTAAATGGCATGCAATCCTAATATGTTCTATATAATTCTAGATTAGTCATCCCAGTTTACCTACTTCCATGCTTGAATTAACATCTATAGTAAAGTAAGATTAACTAAATTGATAATAAAAATGAAATATAAATAAATAAATGAGAAAAATGAGAAAATAGAACCAAAAATAGAGTTGCATGGTTGTGGGTTGAGGTCGAACGGTCGTGGGTGGGTTTACATGGGCGTGGGTCGGCTGTGGACGAGCGTGGTGGTGGTTTTAAGGTTGGTGGCAGCGTTTATGGTGGTTGGGGAGGGAGGATTTTAGGGTTTTGAGTGAAGAAGAGAATGAATAGTGGCTTCATATTTATAGTTTTTAGGTCACACGAGCATGTCACACGCCCGTGTGACTCGGGGTTTGCCCGTATGAATCAAAATTCGGTGGTTTTGGCGCGCCTGGTTTGAAGTACACGCCCGTTTTGCTATCTCACACGGCCGTTTGAGATCATGTTTACTTTTCACACGGTCGTGTGATAAGTTCCACGGCCGTTTGCGATCGGTTTTGTTCTTCACACAGCCGTGTAAAAGGGCACACGGTCGTTTCCAAATTGACAGTGTTGGCCACGGTCTGGGGACACGGGCGTGGGGATTTGTGCAAGCCCGTGTCTAAGCTGGAGGGTTACCACAGCCATATCGCACAGCTGTGGGGATTTGTCGATAGCCCGTGTTGAATTTGGAAGGTTGCCACAGCCATATCACATGGTCATGGCTATTTATCGGTGGCCCGTGTTTTGGGAAAATTTTTGCCCTGGCTATACACGGTCTCGGTACATGACCATGTCTCTGCTTGAAGTGTTCACACGGCCTTGGACACGCCTGTGGGCATGGCCGTGTGGTCCTAAATCTCTACATTCTAAAAGGGTTAGTTGATGCATGAAAAATAAAAAATTTTAAGGAAAGAAAAGTTACTAAGTTAGTGCTCGGGTTGCCTCCCGAGAAGCGCTTATTTAGAGTCTAAGCTTGACTCTACCTGGATGTGTCACGAAGGGATTTCGTGGAGCTGAAGCTCCGCCCTGTAATCTTTGAAATTCTCACCTCTGTAGTGTTTAAGCCTATGTCCGTTTACCTTGAACGTACCGTATTCGGGGTGGGTTACCTCAATTGTGCCGTATGGAAAGACAGTTTGAACAGTGAATGGCCCTGACCACCTTGACTTGAGTTTCCCAGGAAATAGTCTCAGCCTTGAGTTGTAGAGTAAGATAAGATCACCTGTATTGAACTACTTAGGTTGTTTCAGTTGTTTGTCATGACGTCGCTTCATAGCTTCCTTATATAGTCGTGAGCTCTCGTATGCATTGCAATGCCATTCATGGAGTTCATTTAACTGCATTAATCTCTTCTCACCTGTAAGCTTAAAATCAAGGTTTAAAAATTTGATAGCCCAAAATGCTTTGTGTTCAAGTTCAAATGGCAAATGACAACTTTTTCCATAGACAAGCTTATAAGGAGATGTACCTCTGGGTGTTTTAAAAGCAGTTCTATAAGCCCATAAAGCATCATCTATTTTCCTTGACCAATCCTTTCTATTTGTTTCTATTGTTTTCTCTAGGATGCGTTTTAGTTCCCTATTTGTCACTTCGACTTGACCATTGGTTTGTGGGTGAAAAGGGGTAGCTATTCTATGGTGTACTCCATACCTTTTTAAGACTTTTTCAAACTGGGTATTGCAAAAATGTGTGCCCCTATCACTAATAATTATCCTAGGTGTTCCAAATCGAGAGAAAAGTTTCTTTAAAAATCGCACTACCATTCTAGCATCATTAGTAGGTAAGGCTTGGGCTTCCACCCATTTTGACATATAATCTACCGCTACTAGGATGTACTTATTCCCAAATGAAGTAGGGAATGGACCCATGAAATCAATACCCCATACATCAAATATTTCACATAAAAGTATATAGTTCTGAGGCATTTCATTATGTTGAGAAATATTACATGTTCGCTGACATTTATCACAAGAGGTCACATACCTGTTGGCATCCTTGAAAAGTGTAGGCCAGTAAAAGCTTGATTCAAGTACCTTATGCGCAGTTCTAGCTCCACTGTGATGTCCTCCTGTGGGTCCTAAATGGCGGTGATTTCAAATCTGGTATGCTTCTGTTTTAGTAACGCATCTTTGAATAACCTGATCTGCACAAATTCGAAAAAGAAAATGATCCTCCCAAAAGTAGTTTTTCATATTAGCGAAGAATCGCTTCTTTTGCTGATGGGTCAGCCCTTTTGGGGTTATGTTAGCTACTAAATAATTTGCAAAATCAGTAAACTAAGGAACTATTGCATCTGCTAAGGATAGGAGTTGTTCTTCAGGAAACAAATCGTTTATTTTGTCGAGGTACTTGGGTTGCGTGTTTTCTAATCTAGAAAGGTGATCTGCTGCCAAGTTTTCAGCTCCCTTCTTGTCCTTTATTTCTAAATTGAACTCCTGTAACAATAGAATCCATCTTATTAATCGAGGTTTTGCATCAGTTTTAGTTAAAAGGTAACAAAGAGCAGAATGGTTAGTATAAACAATGACTTTTGACAAAATCAAATAAGATCTGAATTTATCAAATGCAAAAATAACAGCTAGCAATTCTTTTTCTGTAGTAGTATAATTTGCTAATAAATGATAAATTATACATATTTTTACCTCATGTTTAGCCTAATTTCCAGATGGATTGTCATTAATTTTGTGAGAATTAGTGCTCTTAATCTTTCTTTTTCATATCTTATACTCAGGAGAGCATAGGGAAGAGAAAAGAACAGAAAATGGACCAAAAAAGGAGAAAATGGGCCAAATTGTGAAAAAGACACGGCCCAAGAAGTCACCACACCGCCTCTTGTCGTGGCACACGGGCGTGTCCCTGTCGTGAGGAAGAGGAATTTCACTCGGATTTGGATACTTAGGGGCTAAAAAAGCCATTCTAAAACTCTATATAAAGATCCCAAGAGGAAACTCTAAAGATATACTCTTTTCTCTCAAGAAAGAGTGCCATAATTCTGCCAACACAAGGAGTGAAAGCAAGGGATTACTCTAAGGGAAGCCGATTGATTCATCCCAGAAGCCAGAGTTCTACATCAAGACAGAGGATCTCCCTAAATTCCTTCAAGGGTTTTTGGGTTCTTTATGTTTTGTTATCTTAATTCTTCTACGATGTTTTCTTTCTTTATTATGAACTAAACCTCTCAAATACTTGAGGAGGATGAAACTAAGACAGATCTTGTTATTATTTATTCTTGAATTATTTGATAAATACTTGAATTGTTCTTAATTATGTGTTCTTTATTCTTGATTTAATAATCCTAGGTATTACTTCAAGAACTTGATGTGCTTAGGCAGAGGAGCAAAAGTCTCTGTTTTAATAGTAGATCTACCATAATTAAGCGGAGTTGCATGCAACCCTAGACATAGGGCGACATAAATCTACCGGATTAGGGTCAAACCTAATAGAGGGATCTATAAATCGAACTAATGCAACCTAAGGGTGTTAATTAATAAGAAAACTTTAATTAACTACCTAGGATTAGTTGTTCTTATCCTCGAAAGAGGTATTAACATAGGTTAGGGATCTCTACGGATCAAGTCAAGTAAAGAAATCATCTAGTTCAAGAAGTTAATAACAAGTGAAGTCTAGGTGGATTCTCCCTTAAGTATTGCTCATATCAATAAGCTTTTCCCTAAAGTTTTCCCCAATTTACTTTTTGTGCACTTTTAGTTAGTTTTAGAATTAGTTTCAACCAATCCTCTTTTATTTTTAGGCTAGATAATAGAAAGGAAGTAAGTACTAGTACTTTTGGTTCCCTTGGGTACGATAACTCGGTCTTGCCGCTAAACTATACTACTGTTCGATAGGCGCGCTTGTCTTTAAAATCGTGATATTAGTTAGTTTTGATGTGATCAGTTTTTATAAATTTTATTACTTAATATCGCGAGCATATCAAGTTTTTGGCGCCGTTGCTGGGGAACTGAAATATTAAGAAAACTCGATTTCTATTACTTTAGCCATTACTATTTTTATTTATTTTCAGTTTTTATTTATTTTTATTTTTATTTCTATTTTTCTTTTATTATTTTTCTTTGCTTTTTCCTTCTAGGTATTTCTAGTTTATGACTAGAAACAACCCAGCAGGACCATTGCTTTTTGACGAAGATTTAGAAGCGACAATTCGCAGAAATCGCAGAGAGATCAGACAAGCCTACAGTATCCAGAACAAGATCAAGAACAAAAGCCAGAACCTACAGAAGAGATGGAAGCAAATCAAAACATTCCACCACCTCCCGCAATAGTCGCGCCACCCGCAAATCAAGAACAAGCTCCTCGCACTATGTATGATTATGCTAAGCCTAGTTTGGTTGGTACCCAAACTAGCATTCTTAGACCTACTATTGCTGCAAATAATTTTGAATTAAAGCCTAACGCTATTAAGATGATACAGCAATTGGTGCAGTTTGATGGTTTACAGGATGAATATCCAAATTCACACATAGCCAATTTTTTAGAACTCTGTGATACCTTTAAAATTAATGGCATTTTTGATGATTCCATTCGTTTAAGGCTATTTCCATTCTCTTTGAGAAATAAAGCCAAACAGTGGTTAAACTCTTTACCACGAGGCTCAATCACCATATGGGAACAGATGACCGAAAAATTTTTACTTAAATATTTTCCTCCAGCTAAAACAGCTAAATTACGAAACAATATCTTTTCTTTTGTGCAGATGGATTTAGAAACACTCTACGATGCTTGGGAGAGATACAAAGATCTTTTGAGAAGATGCCCTCATCATGGCCTACCTTTATGGCTACAAGTTCAAACCTTTCACAACGGTTTGAACCCATCAACAAGGCAAATGATTGATGCAGCCGCAGGAGGAACGATCAACAATAAAACACCCGAAGCAGCTTATGAATTTATTGAAGAGATGTCACTGAATAACTATCAGTGACAAGTCATGAGGACAAAGCCGACAAAAGCTGCAGGAGTTTATAATATTAATGTTGTCATCATGCTTACTAACCAAGTAGAACTTTTAAATAAAAAGTTTGATAATTTTGTTAGTTCTACGAAGGCACAGCCAGTGATGCAGTGCGACACAACCCCAGGGAATATGTTGAATCCGGACTATTCAACTTATGGACACAGCATGGAAGCTGAGCAAGCCAACTATATGGGTAACAATTCTAGACCTCAAAATAACCCTTATAGTAATACTTACAATGCAGGTTGGAGAGATCACCCCAATTTTTCATGGGGAGGACAAGGAAATCAAAGACAATAGCTACTTCCGGGATTTCAGCAGCCACCACCACAACAAGAGAAAAAGCCGAATCTTGAAGAGATGTTCACCAAATTTATGGCTGTATTAGAAACCCGTTTCTAAAACACTGAAACAGCATTAAAGAACCAGCAAGCATCAATTCAAGGGCTTGAGAATCAAATCGGTTAGCTTGCAAAATTAATTTCAGAAAGACCACAAGGTGGACTACCAAGTAATACTGAGCCAAATCCCAGAGAACATGTTAAAGCAATTACTCTAAAAGATGGGAAAGTCCTAGCTGAACCAGAAAAGAGATCTACTCTAGAATCTTCAGGAGACAAGGTAGAGGAATCCAAGGAAAACACTCCACCAACACTTAAAGAATACAAACCGCCCATTCCATATCCAGCAAAGTTAAAGAAAGACCATACAGACGCTCAATTCGGTAAATTTTTTGAACTTTTTAAACAATTACACATTAACTTACCTTTTGTTGAAGCAATTTCACAGATGCCGAAGTACGCGAAGTTCCTTAAAGAGCTTCTGACAAATAAAAGGAAGTTGGAAGAATTAGCCACAGTGGAACTCAATGAAGAATGCTCAGCTATTCTCCAAAATAAACTGCCGGCAAAACTGAAAGATCTAGGGAGTTTTACTATTCCTTGTTTAATTGGTAGTTTACTTATTGATAAAGCCTTAGCTGATTTAGGTGCTAGCATTAATCTCATGCCTTACAAAATGTTCAAGCAACTAGGTCTAGGGGAACCAAAGCCCACTAGGATGAGTATTCAACTAGCTGATAGATCTGTTAGATATCCTAGGGGAATCATAGAAAATGTACTCGTAAAGGTAGATAAATTTATATTCATTGTTGATTTTGTTGTGCTTGATATGGATGAGGACATTGAGGTACCTTTAATTTTGGGACGTCCATTCTTAGCCACTGCTAGAGCTGTTATTGATGTAGGGGATGGTAAATTAGTACTCAGAGTTGGTGAGGAAGAAGTCGTTTTTAAAATCTATGATGCTATGAAATTTTCTAAAGAACAGGATGATTCCTGTTATTTTGTTGATATTATTGATGACTTTGTTCAAGATAAGTTTCAGGAACTTTCTATCACAGACACGTTGGAACTGTGTCTTATTCAAAGTGGGGGAGAAGACGAAGTCACCACTCAAATTGAGGAAGTAAGAAAGGAGTTAGATTCTAATGAAATCATCACAAGACACATAAGTTATGAAAGTATAAAGATGAATAATGAGTTGAGACAGAAACCTTCCATTGATGAACCCTTAAATTAGAGTTGAAGCAACTACCAGATAATTTAGAATATGCCTTTTTAGGGGAAGATTCAACTTTACCAGTCATTATCGCAACAGATTTGAGCATTGCAGAAAAAGAGGAACTACTCCATGTGTTAAAGGAACACAAGCATGCTATAGCTTGGAAAATTTCAGATATTAAGGGAATTAATCCGTCCTTTTGCACCCATAAAATTTTAATGGAAGATGAATATAAACCATTGGTGCAAGCTTAGAGACGATTGAATCCCAACATGAAGGAAGTCGTAAAAGCCGAGGTAATTAAACTTTAGATGCAGGCATTATTTATCCTATTTCTGACAGTTCTTGAGTAAGTCCTGTGCAGGTTGTTCCTAAAAAGGAAGGCATGACTGTGGTGTCTAATGACAAGAAAGAGTCAATACCTACAAGAACAGTCACTGGATGGAGAGTTTGCATTGATTATAGGAAGCTGAATGACGCCACTCGAAAAGATCATTTTCCCTTACCTTTTATTGCTCAGATGTTGGAAAGATTACCAGGTCACATGTATTATTGTTTCCTAGACGGCCTCTCTGGTTACTTCCAAATCCCGATAGCCGTAGAAGATCAGGAGAAAATGACATTCACATGCCCATACGGTACGTTTGCTTATCGTAGAATGCCTTTTGGTTTATGTAATGCTCCTGCTACTTTTCAGCGATGCATGCTAGCTATCTTCAATGAATTCGTGGAAGACATCATGGAGGTATTTATGGATGATTTTTCAGTTTTCGGTAATTCTTTCCAACTTTGTCTTAATAATCTAAAACGTGTTTTGATAAGATGTGAAGAGACAAATTTAGTGCTAAACTGGGAAAAATGCCACTTTATGGTTCAAGAAGGTATTGTATTAGGACATAAAATTTCTAGTAAAGGGATAGAGGTAGATAAAGCAAAAATTGAAACGATTGAAAAATTACCTCCCCCTAATTCAGTTAAGGCTATAAGAAGCTTTTTAGGACATGTCAGTTTTTATCGCAGATTTATTAAAGATTTTTCTAAAATAGCTAAGCCTTTAACAAAGTTGCTAGAAAAAGACGTACTTTTCAACTTTGACCAAGAATGTTTAGACTCTTTTAACGCTCTTAAAGAAAAGTTAATCAATGCCCCAATCATGATTTCACCTGATTGGAATTTACCTTTTAAACTAATATGCGATGCAAGTGATTTTGCAGTAGGTGCAGTTTTTGGACAACGAAGAGACAAGCACTTTCAACCGATCTATTACGCTAGCAGAACTTTGACAGCCGCTCAAGCAAATTATACTATCACAGAAAAAGAATTGCTAGCTGTTATTTTCGCATTTGATAAATTCAGATCTTATTTGATTTTGTTAAAAGTCATTGTTTATACTGACCATTCTACTCTTCGTTACCTTTCAACTAAAACTGATGCAAAACCTCGATTAATAAGATGGATCTATTGTTACAGGAGTTTGATTTAGAAATAAAGGATAAAAAGGGAGCTGAAAACCTGGCGGCAGATCACCTTTCAAGATTAGAAAACACGCAACCCAAGTACCTCGACAAAATAAATGACTTGTTTCCTGAAGAACAACTCCTATCCTTAGCAGATGCAACAGTTCCTTGGTTTACTGATTTTGCAAATTATTTAGCAGCTAACATAACTCTAAAAGGGTTGACCCATCAACAAAAGAAGCGATTCTTCGCTAATGTGAAAAACTACTTTTGGGAGGATCCTTTTCTTGTTCGAATTTGTGCAGATCAGGTTATTCAAAGATACATTACTAAAATAGAAGCATACCAGATTTTAAATCACTACCATTCAGGACCCACAGGAGGACATCACAGTGGAGCTAGAACTGCTCATAAGGTACTCGAATCAGGCTTTTACTGGCCTACACTTTTCAAGGATGGCAACAGGTATGTGACCTCTTGTGATAAATGTCAGCGAACAGGTAATATTTCTCAGCATAATGAAATGCCGCAGAACTATATACTTTCATGCGAAATATTTGATGTATGGGGTATTGATTTCATGGGTCCATTCCCTACTTCATTTGGGAATAAGTACATCCTAGTAGTGGTAGATTATATGTCAAAATGGGTGGAAGCCCAAGCCTTACCTACTAATGATGCTAAAATGGTAGTACGATTTTTAAAGAAACTTTTCTCACGATTTGGAACACCTAAGATAATTATTACTGATAGAGGCACACATTTTTGCAATGCCCAGTTTGAAAAAGTCTTAAAAAGGTATGAAGTACACCATAGAACAGCTACCCCTTATCACCCACAAACCAGTGGTCAAGTCGAAGTAACGAATAGGGAACTAAAACGCATCCTAGAGAAAATAATAGAAATGAATAGAAAAGATTGGTCAAGAAAGATAGACGATGCTTTATGGGCTTATAGAACTGCTTTTAAATCACCCATAGGTACATCTCCATATAAACTTGTTTACGGAAAAAGTTGTCATCTGCCATTTGAACTTGAATATAAAGCATTTTGAGCTATCAAATTCTTAAACCTTGATTTCAAGCTTACAGGTGAGAAAAGATTAATGCAGTTAAATGAACTAGAAGAATGGTGTTGCAATCCCTACGAGAGCCCACGACTATATAAGGAATCCATGAAGCGACGTCATGACAAAAGACTGAAACAACCTAAGCAGTTCAAAACAAGTGATCTTGTCTTACTCTACAACTCAAGGCTAAGACTATTTCCTGGGAAACTCAAGTTAAGGTGGTCAGGTCCATTCACTGTTCAAACTGTCTTTCCATACGGCACAATTGAGGTAACCTACCCCGACTACGGTACGTTCAAGGTAAACGGACATAGGCTTAAACACTACAGAGGTGAGAATTTTAAAGATTACAGGGAGGAGCTTCAGCTCCACGAAATCCATTCGTGACACATCCAGGTAGAGTCGAGCTTAGACTCTAAATAAGCGCTTCTCGGGAGGCAACCCGAGCACTAACTTAGTAACTTTTCTTTCCTTAAAATTTTTTATTTTTCATGCATCAAGTAACCCTTTTAGAATGTAGAGATTTAGGACCACACGGCCATGCCCATAGGCGTGTCCAAGGCCGTGTGAACACTTCAAGCAGAGAATGGTCGTGTACCGAGGCGTGTATAACCAGAGCAAAAATTTTCCCAAAACACGGGGCACTGATAAATAGCCACGACCATGTGATATGGCCGTGGCAACCTTCTGACTTCAACACGGGCTACCGACAAATCCCCACGGCCGTGCGATATGGCCGTGGTAACCCTACAGCTTAGACACGGGCTTGCACAAATCCCCACGCCCGTGTCCCCAGACCGTGGCCAACACTGTCAATTTGGAAACGGCCGTGTGCCCTTCTACACGGCCGTGTGAAGAAGAAAACCGATCGCAAGCGGCCGTGGAACTTATCACACGACCGTGTGAAAAGTAAACACGATCTCAAACAGTCGTGCGAGATAGCAAAACGGGCGTGTACTTCAAACCAGGCGCGCCAAAACCACCGAATTTCAATTCACACGGGCAAACCCCAAGTCACACAGGCGTGTGACATGCCCGTGTGACCCAAAAACTATAAATAGGAAGCCACTATTCATTCTCTTCTTCACTCAAAACCTTAAAATCCTCCCTCCCCAACCACCATAAACGATGCCACCAACCTTAAAACCACCACCACGCTCGTCCACAGCCGACCCACGCCCATGCAAACCCACCCACGACCGTTTGTCCTCAACCCACGACAGTGCAACTCTATTTTTGGTTCTATTTTCTCATTTTTCTCATTTATTTATTTATATTTTGTTTTTATTATCTATTTAGTTAATCTTACTTTACTCTAGATGTTAATTCAAGCATGGAAGTAGGTAAACTAGGATGACTAATCTAGAATTATATAGAACATATTAGGATTGTATGCCATTTAAATTCATTTTTGTTTGCCACTTAAATTCATATTTTGCCTGCCATTTTTCTTATAATTTTAGTATAAATACATATCCATATTCCTTAGTTTTGCTACCAATTTCAAAATGGTTAATTTCTACTATTAAGGTTAATCCTCATTTTATGTTTTCTTAGGAACATTGTCATCCTAATCTACATTTTAATTATTATCTATCTAGTTTAATTTCAATCTTTAGGACTAATGCTTGTTATTTTATTTCAGATACTATGTCGTCATCACGCAGTAGGAAAACTGCCGTCCCCGTTTCAAAGAAACGAAATGGGCCAGGAAGTTCATCATCCAGGCCCACCTCCGAGGCTCGACACCTATTCATCACTTTTTCCCAAGCCTCCCAGGAGGAACATTATCAATTACTCCGCTCGGACTATATCCACCACCGATGCATAGATTGGGTTGACCTCGAGCAGATACATATAGTGGATGAAGTCCGAGCCCTATTAATGATCAAGCTATGGGAACAGTTCTTCCAGATCGTGGAGCCCACATACTTAGAACTTACCCTCGAGTTCTGCTCTACATTCCATCTGCAGACCGTGATGATCAGATTCGATGATCCTGGAACGGTTCAGTTCCACTTAGGAGGTCTCGTGCGACACCTCAGCATTCCAGAGTTTGACTCAGCACTCGGGCTCTACACAGAGCAATTCATGGCAGACGAAGACTTCCCTAACCTTTCTCACCGCATCCATATCAGGCCAGTCGACTGTTGGAACGAAATTGCCCCGGGGCATTAGACATATAACCCCAGTGTCAGCAAGGCGACCACCCTCGTTCCCTCTTTGAGGTAGATTCATGCTCTCCTTGCTCACACTTTGACAGGTAAATAGGAAAGCACAGGCGTCGTCAACACTCACGACGTCTACTTCCTATGGTGCATAGCTAACGGACACGTCATCGACTTGGCATATTTTATCGTACACGCCATACAGCATCAGACAGAGAGGCACCGCAGAGGCGTCTTATCCATGGGGCCCTACATTACACGCTTGGCCCGTTACTTCGGGCTCCTCAACACAGCAGCCCAGACATCCTCTTACACACTCATCGGCCAGATGTCTCCTCAAGGCATCACGACTATGCTACATATGAGGATGATCGAGCGGAGGCCAGGAGGCACCCCTTTACAGTTTCGCCTCATTCAGGATGGCGAGGACCCAGAAGACATTACTGATGATGTCCCACCACCACCACCGGAGGAGGATGCACCTACCAAGCCACCACCCCCTCGCCACCCATCTCATGCAGCAGCCTCCCATGCTGACCTATCTGAGCGCTTCTCACAGTTCGAGCAGCAATACTTCCAGCGTCTCGATCATATCGATGCCACCTGAGAGCAGATATGCCAGCAACTCCGCATCACTCCACTGCCGCGTGATCCATCTGAGGATTAGATATATCTATTCCTCTTATCTTTATTTTTTTTACTTTATTTTACTTTATTCTAACTTTTAAACACTGATTTCTATTTTTACCTTTTCTTCTAACTTCATTTTCCTTTTTACGTTTATTTTTATTTTATTTCATTTCATCTTTTTCATTATTTGAATATTAGTATTTTTTAGTATTTTGCTTTATTTTATTTTATTTCTTTTTTATAATGGCCAATCCCTAATGAGTAATCTCTCTTAATCCAAATTTCCCACGACTAATAAGTACTTTCGCAGTTTCAAAGGACCTTTACAGCTCAAATCTCTACGAAAAAGGGAACACCTTGCCACAACTACCAACTCTTCCAATCTCCGTCTCACTAATCCACCCAAAGCAGGGAGTTTCATACATGTCCCTATCTTATGATCTTGTGCTTTTATTGCTACTAATGTTATCTTTGTACATTGAGGGCAATGTACATCTTAAGTGTGGGGGGAAAATCTATTTTCAGTCTTTACACTCTCTTTGAAATCCCTAAACTTTTCTAACTTTTTGCATTGTTCTCAAAACTGCATTATCTTCAATCTCCTATTAGGAATTAATTCTAATTGATTTATGATTTTTATTGATATGTTAAGAATTAAGACATAGGTGCTTGTACTTTGATTATTCAAACTCTAAAACATTAGGGAATCAAGCATGATAAGTTGAAATTTTTTAGAACCCCATTTTTTTCATAAGTTATTTTCCTTAATTCTAAGTGTTATCTTGAGATTTGAAATTCACAGAATTGACATCAAAAGCCATAATTCTGGTGAGATTTTTGAGCCTTTTGAGCATACATTCTTTCGTGCTCACTTTTATTATTGCTTTGAGTGAGTCAACACTGATTTGTTATTCTAGAACTTGCTTTGATTATACATGTCGAGACCACATTATTGATTTGATACACTGAATGATAAAGGCACCTAGGACTTAACCCACTTACTCCACAAAAGCCTACCTCCATAAATTAAACCCTAGTGAACCTCATTGAGCCTAACAACCTTTTCTTTGACTTACCTCTAATATTAACCCTTCAACCATTTTTTGTTGAATTCCATTCAATTATTTGACCCCTATTTTTGTCGAGATTTGAGTTGAAATTTTCATCTAGATTTATTCTCTTTTCCAAAATGTAAAATTTTATCCAATTTATTGTATTATACTTGAATTGTTCTAAAAAAATGTATGTATTCAGTTGTAATCTGTAATAGTTCAATTAGTTTTTACATATTTCTATTTTAAGGCTACCAAGGTGGAAATGATGTTATCATAAGAATTAGCCTGAAGAATATGTTCCAATGATAGAGATTTTTCTAGCTAGATAATTTTTCAAGTTCAATCTCGATTCTAACCCTCTTTTACATCCTGTAACAACACCCCTAACCAAGCCCCGTTACAACCATTACAAGACCTTCTTGATCCATGTATCATATCAATTTACAGTGGTGGAGATTTGATTTTCTTGCAAGCCTATGTTAATACTTCTCAGGTTGACTAGTGAGGATGCCAACTTCTGTTCATTAAGATGGAGAGATAATTACTTAAGAGAAGGGAGAAAATTTATGTTTTCAATGATAAAATTCTCAACTTAAAGTGATCGAGTCTTTAATGTTCTCTTGATTGAATTTTCATTGTATGATTACCTGTGGATTAGTTTGAAACATTATTGATAAAGATTATAAGTTGAGAAGAATGATTTTTAATTAGGGATTGAGATTTTGCTTGAGGACAAGCAAAGGCTTAAGTGTGGGGGTATTTGATAAATGATAAATTATACATATTTTTACCTCATGTTTAGCCTATATTTTGGATGGATTATTATTAATTTTGTGAGAATTAGTGCTCTTAATCTTTCTTTTTCATATCTTGTACTCAGGAGAGCATAAGGAAGAGAAAATAGCTGACAATGGACCAAAAACAGGAGAAAATGAGCCAAAATGTGAAAATGCACGGCCCAAGGGGTCATCACACGGCCATGGCACACGGCCGTGCCATATGAAGACCACACGGTCCAACCCGACAAGCACGGCCAGGCCACACAGTCGTACCCCAATCGACAGAATCTCACACGGCCTATTGTCGAAGTACACGGGCGTGGCACACGGGCGTGTTCTAGTCGTGAGGAAGAGGAATTTTACTCGGATTTGGATACTTAGGGGCTAAGAAAGCCATTTTAAACTCTATATAAAGACCCCAAGAGGCAACTCTAAAGATAGACTCTCTTCCCTCAAGAAAGAGTGCCATATTTCTGCCAACACAAGGAGTGAAAGCAAGGGATTACTCCAAGGGAAGCCGATTGATTCATTCTAGAAGCCAGAATTCTACATCAAGACAGAGGATCTCCCTAAATTCCTTCAGGGGTTTTTGGGTTCTTTATGTTTTGTTATTTTAATCCTTTTGATATGTTTTCTTTCTTTATTATGAACTAAACCCCTCAAATACTTGAGGGGGATGAAACCTAAGATAGATATTGTTATTATTTATTCTTGAATTATATGATAAACACTTGAATTGTTCTTAATTATGTCTTCTTCATTCTTGATTTAATAATCATAGGTATTACTTCAAGAACTTGATGTACTTAGGTAGAGGAGCAAAAGTCCCTGTTTTAAGAACAGATCTACCATAATTAAGCAGAGTTGCATGCAACCCTAGACATAGGGCGACATAAATCTGCCGGATTAGGGTCAAACCTAATAGGGGGAACCATAGATCGAATTAATGCAACCTAATAAAGAAACTTTAGTTAACAACCTAGGCCTAGTTGCTTTTCGCCTCGAAGGAGGGTTTAACATAAATTAGGGATCTCTACAGATCAAGTCAAGTGAATAAATCGTCTAGTTCAAGAAGTCAATAACAAGTGAAGTCTAGGTGGTTTCTCCCTTAAGTATTGCTCATATCAATCAGCTTTTTCCTAAAGTTTTCCCCAACTTACTTTTTGTGCACTTTAGTTAGTTTTAGAATTAGTTCCAATCAATCCTCTTTTATTTTTAGGCTAGATAATAGAAAGAAAGTAAGTATTAGTACTTTTGGTTCCCTTGGGTACGATAACTCGGTCTTGCCACTAAACTATACTACTGTTCGATAGTGCACTTGCCTTTAATATCGTGATATTAGTTAGTTTTGGTGTGATCAGTTTTATAAATTTTATTACTTAATATCGCGAGCCGTTATCACATCTTCTCAAAATATCTTTGTATCTCTCCCAGGCATCGTAGAGTGTTTCTAAATCCATCTGCACAAAAGAAGAGATATCGTTTCGTAATTTAGTTGTTTTAGCTGGAGGAAAATATTTAAGTAAAAATTTTTCGGTCATCTGCTCCCATGTAGTGATTGAGCCTCGTGGTAAAGAGTTTAACCACTGTTTGGCTTTGTTTCTCAAAGAGAATGGAAATAGCCTTAAACGAATGGCATCATCAGAAACGCCATTAATTTTAAAAGTATCACAAAGTTCTAAAAAATTGGCTATGTGTGAATTTGGATCTTCATCCTGTAATCCATCAAACTACACCAATTACTGTATCATCTGAATAGTGTTAGGCTTTAATTCAAAATTATTTGCAGCAATAGTAGGTCTAAGAATGCTAGTTTGGGTACCAACCAAACTAGGCTTAGCATAATCATACATAGTGCGATGAGCTTGTTCTTGATTTGCGGGTGGCGCGACTATTGCGGGAGGTGGTGGAATGTTTTGATTTGCTTCCATCTCTTCTGTAGGTTCTGGCCTTTGTTCTTGATTTTGTTCTGGATACTGTAGGCTTCATCTGATCTCTCTGCGATTTCTGCGAACTGTCGCTTCTAAATCTTCATCAAAAAGTAATGGTCCTGCTGGGTTGTTTCTAGTCATAAACTAGAAATACCTAGAAGGAAAAAGCAAAGAAAAATAAAAAATAAATAAAAATAAAATAAAAATAAAAATAAATAAAAACTGAAAATAAATAAATATAGTAATGGCTAAAGTAATAGAAATCGAGTTTTCTTAATATTTTAGTTCCCCGGCAATGGCGCCAAAAACTTGATTTGCTCGCGATATTAAGTAATAAAATTTATAAAAACTGATCTCACCAAAAACTAACTAATATCACGATTTTAAGGCAAACGCACCTATCGAACAGTAGTATAGTTTAGCGGCAAGACCGAGTTATCGTACCCAAGGGAACCAAAAGTACTAATACTTACTTCCTTTCTATTATCTAGCCTAAAAATAAAAGAGGATTGGTTGAAACTAATTCTAAAACTAACTAAAAGTGCACAAAAAGTAAATTGGGGAAAACTTTTGGGAAAAGCTGATGTATAAGAGCAATACTTAAGGGAGAATCCACCTAGACTTCACTTGTTATTAACTTCTTGAACTAGATGATTTCTTTACTTAACTTGATCCGTAGATATCCCTAACTTATGTTATTACCTCTTTCGAGGATAAGAACAACTAATCATAGGTGGTTAATTAAAGTTTTCTTATTAATTAACGCCCCTAGGTTGCATGAATTCGATCTATGGATCCCACTATTAGGTTTGACCCTAATCCGGCAGATTTATGTCGCCCTATGTCTAGGGTTGCATGCAACTCCGCTTAATTATGGTAGATCTGCTCTTAAAACAGGGACTTTTGCTGCTCTACCTAAGCACATCAAGTTCTTGAAGTAATACCTATGATTATTAAATCAAGAATGAAGAAGACATAATTAAGAACAATTCAAGTGTTTATCATATAATTCAAGAATAAATAATAACAAGATCTGTCTTAGGTTTCATCCCCCTCAAGTATTTGAGGGGTTTAGTTCATAATAAAGAAAGAAAACATATCAAAAGGATTAAAATAACAAAACATAAAGAACCCAAAAACCCCTGAAGGAATTTAGGGAGATCCTCTGTCTTGATGTAGAATTCTGGCTTCTAGAATGAATCAATCGGCTTCCCTTAGAGTAATCCCTTGCTTTCACTCCTTGTGTTGGCAGAAATATGGCACTCTTTCTTGAGGGAAGAGAGTCTATCTTTAGAGTTGCCTCTTGGGGTCTTTATATAGAGTTTAAAATGGCTTTCTTAGCCCCTAAGTATCCAAATCCGAGTAAAATTCCTCTTCCTCACGACTAGAACACGCCCGTGTGCCACGTCGGTGTGCCACGACAAGAGGCCGTGTGAGAGTCTGTCGATGGAGGCACGGCCATGTGGCCTGGCCGTGCTTGTTAGGGGCTTGACCGTATGGTCTTCATGTGGCACGGCCGTGTGCCACGACCGTGTGGTGACTTCTTGGGCCATGTCGTTTTCATAATTTGGCTCATTTTCTCCTTTTTTTGGTCCATTTTCTGTTTTTTTCTCTTCCCTATGCTCTCCTAAGTATAAGATATGAAAAAGAGAGATTAAGAGCACCAATTCTCACAAAATTAATGATAATCCATCCAAAATATTGGCTAAACATGAGGTAAAAATATGTATAATTTATCGTTTATCACTGTTTAAAAAGTTCAAGAAATTTACCTAATTGAGCATCCGTGCGGTCTTTCTTTAATTTTGCCAGATATGGTATAGGTGGTTGATACTCTTTAATTGCTGGTGGAGTACTTTCTTTAGGTTCTGCCTCCTCTACCTTGTCCTTTTGAGATTCTTGAACAGACTTCTTTTCAGGTTCAACTAGTACTTTCCCATCCCTTAGAGTAATTGCTTTACATGTTCTCTAGGATTTGGCTCAGTGTTACTCGGCAATCCGCCTTGTGGTCTTTCTGAAATTAACTTGGCAAGCTGCCCAATTTGATTCTCGAGCCCTTGAATGGATGCTTGTTAATTCTTTAGTGCCGTTTCAGTGTTTTGGAAACGGGTTTCTGATACGGCCATAAATTTGGTAAACATCTCTTCAAGGTTCGGCTTTTTTCTCTTGTTGTGGTGGTTGTTGTTGAAATCCCGGAGGAGGCTGTTGTCTTTGATTTCCTTGTCCTCTTTATGAGAAATTGGGGTAGTTCTGCCAACCTGCATTGTAAGTATTACTATAAGGGTTATTTTGGGGTCTAGAATTATTACCCATATAATTGGCTTGCTCAGGTTCCATGCTATGTCCATACGAGGAGTAATCTTGATTGAATATATTTCCCTGAGTTGCGTCACACTGCATCACTGAGTGTGCCTGCCTAAAACTAGCAAAATTATTAAACTTTTTATTTAAAACTTCTACCTGATTAGAAAGCATGGTGACGGCATCAATATTAAAAACTCTTACAGCTTTTGTCAGCTTTGTCCTCATGACTTGCCACTGATAGTTATTCAGTGACATCTCTTCTATAAACTCATAGGCTGCTTCAGGTGTTTTGTTGTTGATTGTTCCTCCGGCGGCTGCATCAATCATCTGCCTTGTTGAAGGGTTCAAACCGTTGTGAAAGGTTTGAAGTTGTAACCACAAAGGCAACCCATGGCGAGGGTACCTTCTCAAAAGATCTTTGTATCTCTCCCAGGCATCATAAAGTGTTTCTAAATCCATCTGCACAAAAGAAGAGATATCATTTTGTAATTTAGTTGTTTTAGCTGGAGGAAAATACTTAAGTAGAAATTTTTCGGTCATCTGTTCCCATGTAGTGATTGAGCCTCATGATAGAGAATTTAACCATTGCTTAGCTTTATTCCTTAGGGAAAAAGGAAATAATCGAAGGCGAATGGCATCAGTAGAAACACCATTGATTTTAAAAGCATCACAAATTCCAAGAAATTGGCTAAGTGTGAATTAGGATCCTCATCCTGTAAACCATCAAACTGCACAAATTGCTTAATCATCTGAATAGTGTTAGTTTCAATTCAAAATTATTTGCAGCAATAGCGGGTCTAATAATACTAGATTGAGTACCAGTCAAATTAGGTTTAGCATAATCATACATAGTATGAGGAGCATCGTTTTGGTTCCCCCGCTCTACGGCTATTGCAGGAGGTAGTAGATTGTCTTGATTTGCTTCCATCTCTTCAGTAGGTTCTTATTCTTGTTCCTGCTCTTGTTCTGGATAATGTAGGCTTCGCCTGATCTCTCTATGATTTCTGCGAATTGTGGCTTCTAAATCCTCATCAAAAAGTAATGGTCCTCCTAGATTTCTTCTAGTTATAAACTAGAGATACCTAGAAAGGGAAAAACAAATAAAAATAAATAAATAAACAAATAAAAAGAAAAATTGAAAATTTATATAAATATAAATAGTAATGGCTAAAGTAATAAAAATCGAGTGTTCTTAATTTTTAGTTCCCCGGCAACGATGCCAAAAACTTGATATGCGTGATATGAAGTAATAAAATTTATAAACTATGATCGTACCCAAAACTAACTATTATCACGATTTAAGGCAAGCGCACCTATCGAACAGTAGTATAGCTTAGTAGCAAGACCGAGATATCGTACCCAAGGGAACCAAAAGTACTAGTACTAACTTTCTTTCTATTATTTAACCTAAAAATAAAAGTGGATTTTATGAAACTAAACTAATTCTAAAACTAAACTAAGAATGCACAAAAAGTAAATTGAGGAAAAACTCTCAGGAAAACTAAATGATTTGGACAATACTCAAGGGAGAATTCACCTAGACTTCACTTGTTATCAACTCTTGAACTAGATGATTTATTCACTTGATTTGATCCGTAGAAATCCCTAGCTTATGTTAATATCTCTCTCGAGACTAAAACCAACTAACCCTAGATTGATTAATTGAAATATCTTTCTAATTAAAACCCTTAGAATCGCATTAACTCGATCTATGGATTCCCTTATTAGGTTTGACCCTAATCCGGCAAATTTTCATCGTCCTATCTCTAGGATTGCGATCAACTCCGCTTGATTGCGTTGGATCTACTCCTATGCAGGGACTTTTGCTCCTCTACATAAGCACATTTGACTTAAATCAATATCCTAAAAATATCAATTTAAGAGTTAAAAGCACAATTAAGAACAAATCAAATATTTATCATATAATTCAAGAGAAAATAATAACAAGATCTGTCTTAGGTTTCATCCCCCTAAGTATTTGAGGGATTTAGTTCATGATTATAAAAGAAAACATCTCAGAAGAATAAAGATAACAAAGCATAAAGAACCCAAAAACCCCTGTAGGAATTTGAAGGAAGATCTTCAGTCCTGAGGAAGAATTTAGCTTCTGGGATGAATCAATCGGCTTTCGCTGGAGTAATTCCTTGCTTCTACTCTCTGTGTTGGCAGAAATAAGGCACTCTTTTGTGGGAGAAAAAGTATCCTTTTGAGGGGGGAAAAGTATATCTTTGGAGTTGCTTTTTAGGGTCTTTATATAGAGCTTTGGAGTGTCTTTCTTTGCCCCTAAGTAGCCTTTTCCGAGTGAAATTTAACTTCCTCACGACAGGGACACGCCCGTGTAGATCGAGGCCCAGGCCATGGCCATGCTTGTCGGGGTTGGGCCGTGTGTGGGCTCAAGGTGGCACGGCCATGTGGTGAATCTCCAGGCCGTGTTGATTACTGAATTGGGCCTAATTTGCTCGTTTTTGGCCCGTTTCTTGCTCTTTTCTCTTCCTTAAGTTCACCTAGGCATAGAACATGAAATAGAAGGATTAAGAGCACCAATTTCCATAAATTCAATGATAATTCATCCATAAATTAGGCTAAGCATGAGGTAAAAACATGTATAATTTATCATTTATCAACCATGTATACCTGTACTGATTTGTATCATCATTTCTATTCTCGTAGCATCATCTTTACAGTTGAACCCTTGAGACCAACATCGAAAACCCAGTATCTTGCATACTAAATGCCATATATGTAACTAAACCATTTATATCACATATCACCTATACAACATCAATATCATAGAATTCACATAGCCTTGGTGTCGATTTATTTCATTACGTATAACCTGTACCACATTCATATAACCAATAGCAGAACTATACTCGTATAAATATTAACTCATCAGTAACATCAGTAATTCATTTTCAAATATACCTTCCATATAAATCATGTCACTTTTCATAACTATATTTCATTTAAACATGTATCAATTCATCTATATAACTCATTAATCTCACGTAACTTTTCAATCCTCATATCATTTCATCTATCATTTATGTATACTATATCATATATCATCTTTCATTTCAATAATTTATAATTTGTAACAAATAATCGTGTTGCTTACTCACCTAATTTCGAATAGCCAATAAATTAGATCATACCTGACCATCTAACTCGTCTTACACATTCCGTACCACATTGGCACACAAATTTGTAAGCATCGAGCCTAAAATAATACATCAGTATAAACTTGCTAGGCGCAAGCCTAATAAAACTCACCGGCTCAAGGCCTGTTAGGCTTTTAGCCTGATAAATCACACCAGCTCAAGGCCTGCTAGACTTATAGTCTGATAAATCACACCAGCTCAAGGCCTACTAGACTTATAGTCTAATAAAACTCATCGGCTCAAGGCCTGCTACGCTTTTAGCCCGATATATCACTAATACGAAATTTATTCTAGCACATAATTCACATATCCAAAATCATAAGTATTCATCATAATTCATATGGACTTTCAAATGTCGAAACTCAATCGAAGTAATTTTCTTAAACATGATTAACAAGGTATCACCCATTCGGCAATATCATATATAACTTCATATATTTCATTTCAACGTGAATACTTGCATTTAATTAAAATTCAATACATCTAATTACTTATAAACTTACTACATGGTATCGTATATAGATATATATAATCATATCATTTTACTCATCCAATTCGTACATCTATCATGCAACTTTCTTTACTATTATCAATCACACAGATTTACGATCAATAATATTAGCCCTATAGGTTTGATACTCACCTGCTCAAATTCAAAATTATAAATCATAAATACTTCTCAAGAAGTTCAAGACAAAAACACATTTGACTATTCCCGATTACTCGAAAAGTCGCACACTTAGTGCCAATAGTTATTCAACATTATATATCGAATTCGCACACTTAGTGCTCGATACTTAAGCTTGCACACTTAGGGCTCAATAATCAGGCTCGCACACTTAGTGCAATTTTTACATCCGTAACCTTTTATACTCGCACACTCAGTGCCGAAATTCAATTACTCAATATTCATCAATTCAAATTTATCAACTCTATTTGCATTCGGCAACCTCAACTTTTTATACATTTCAATTCGGCACATATATGTATATATAGTATTCAATTTAATCAACGACAAATATTTGCTTAGAAACTTACCACATACAAGACATTTAATTTATCATATACCAAAACTCAACTAACTCCAATATACATTTACTCAACCCCAAAGTACTTCATTACTTCCAAACACAAGACCGAATATATTATGGTATTCCATTATCATGTAATATTAATATAATCAGGTACAAAGCCATTTAACATATCTACCATTACATACTCACAATTTGGCGGATTATCCATAATTTCTTATAACATATAATTTTTGTATCAATTTAGTCATATAATTCAATGACGGCAACATATTCATAGAGCTGATAATTTTAGTAAATTATTCATTATGTACACAATTACCATCAATTAAAACAATTTCAGTAGCTAATAATTCAATTTTTAACCATACGGACTTACCTCGTGTATCCGTCGACTATTCGTCTACTTTCTGAGTTTCCTCGATCTAAATCATGAATTTGTTTGTCTTGATCTAATTTAACCAAATTTAACTCAATTATTCACTAACATAATCAATTAAATACATATACAAGTATTTTGACCATTTTGCAAAATAGCCCTTGTATTTTCATACTTTAACAATTTAGTCTTTAATGCATAATTATGCAAAAAATACACAAAATCCCATTATACATGTATTTAGCCAATTTTCTATAGCATTTAAACAGCCCATATTTTCATTTTATTCACTAACATTTTGCAAAATCTTAAATTTGTTTGTCTTGATCTAATTTAACCAAATTTAACTCAATTATTCACTAACATAATCAATTAAATATATATACAAGTATTTTGACCATTTTGCAAAATAGCCCTTATATTTTCATACTTTAACAATTTAGTCTTTAATGCATAATTATGCAAAAAATACACAAAATCCCATTATACATGTATTTAGCCAATTTTCTATAGCATTTAAACAGCCCATATTTTCATTTTATTCACATTTCTAACCACAAAAATTTTATCTTTTTCAATTTAATCCCAAATACTTAATTTCATCAAAAATCTCTTTGTAAAACTTGTATATCTATAAACAACCATCAATAATTTATCAAGAAATATTAAAACAAACATGTACTCATCAATGGCACATTTCAAAAACACAACCAATTTTAGAAATTGAGGTACGGGTCAGCTAAACCGAGCTGCAACGAGCTCAAAAACATAAAAATCATTAAAAACAGATCAAAAATCGTACCTTAATTCAGTAATAAAACTTGGCCGAATGTAAACTTCATAAAAATGGCTTTTTTTGTTTCATATTCAGTAAGAAGAAGCATGAAAATATAATATGCTTTTGGTTTATATATAATAATAACATAAAAACCATTTTACAATTTTAACCATTATTTAAACCATTTAAAAATTATGAAATATATGGACATAAATGTCCACTAACTTAATAAAAGGGATAATTTTAACTTAAGGCCTTTCATTTAAAAAGCCAAAGCCATTTAAGTCATTTTAGTAATGGCACACATAATTTTCGCTTTACGCGATTTAATCCTTTTTACTGAATTAACTATTTAATCGGTAAAATTTCTATACGAAACTTTCACACAGTAATACTACCACACTGTAAACATTATTAAAATAATAAAAAAAATATTTTAACTTGGTTAAGTGGTCCCAAAACCACTCGTTCCGATTAGGGTCTAAACCAGGCTGTTACATTAAGAGCTCGAAGGTCGGATTCAGTCGGAGACACATCACACTATCAACCTCAACATTTTGGTATATCAAGAAACTTTATTTTGGAAATCAATGGCATGTATAAGTCAATAAAGTAAAGGTTAATGTGGAATGAATGTAAAGTTAGCCATTGGTATGGCTAACAAATTCTGGTTTTGGTATGTGATGAGGTTATCTTATGGATATGCATGAATCTATCTTGAAAATATATTGAATTGGATTGGTTGATTTGGATTGGTCTCAGTTTAAAATTGCAGGGAAGGTTAGATATCTATAAAGGGGTTATATTGAGTTCAAAAAAAATTTGGGGTCGATTTAATCCCAATTTGGTCTCAATGTATGTTTTGGGCTTCGAAGGCCCATCTAAGGGACGTCATAACATGTTTCGATAAATGAATAGTATTTTACTCGTAGTAATAGAAAAAATTAATTGAATAAACTCAGGTAATACCTCGCACCCTATTCTAGCGACAAATACGGGTATGTAGTGTTACATTTGTTGGTAGCAGAGCTACGATTTAGCCGGTTCTTGGGCCAACATAGGACATACGGAATTAGCTATACATGCCATTTAAATTATTATTGATAATGTGGTATCTCTTGACCATTTAAATGTGTTTTTCTTATAGTAAATGCCTACCGACGGAGCTTAGTCTGAGGAAGCTAGGAGTCATGCTCTGGCCCTGGAAAGGGAACAAAGAGAAGTTGAAGCTACTAGTAGTAGAAGGTTCGAGACAGGGGACCAAAGTGAAGAGGCTAAAATGATTTTCTTTCAAATGATGAATGAATGGTTTAATCAATATTGGAGAACTAACCCTGTAATGCAGTAAGCTCAAGCTCCCTCTCCTCCTTCACCGGTTCCCGACATTCCACAGGATACAAGTACCAAATCTATCAGAAAAGGGAAAGCTCCAGTTGAAAAAATCAAAAAATATGAGGTAGAAGAATTTAAAGCTGCAGTTGATGATGATCCCAAACGGGCTGAGTTTTGGTTAGAAAATACTACTCGGGTTTTGGAAAAATTATCATGCACACTAGAAGAAAGTCTAGAATGTGCCGTCTCACTGCTAAAAGACATAGCTTATCATTGGTGAAACACTAAAGCTTCGGTGGTTCCGAAAGAAGAGATTACATGGGAGTTCTTTCAGAATGAATTTAAAAAAATATATATCAGCTAGAGGTTTCTTGATTAGAAAATAAAAGAATTTCTTGAGCTGAAACAAGGCAACATATCGGTATCTGAGTATGAAAGAGAATTTGTTCGGTTGAGTAAATATGCTTGGGAACAGGTACAATTAGAAATCAAGATGTGCAAGCAGTTTAAAGAGGGACTAAATGAAGATATCAAGTTACTAATTGGAATACTTGAAATCTGAAAGTTTGCTACACTAACTGAGCGAGCTTATAAAGTAGAAGAATTGAGTAAAGAGAATAAACAAGCTAAAAGGGAAGCTCGGGTTTTCAGCAAAAGACCGATGGGAAAATCTCAGTCATCTTCTGTTACAAAGAAATTAAAGAGGTACTCTGATCGATCTACTTCTATGACGGGCTATTCTGGAAAGGAACGGGGCTTTCAATGCACTAACTCGAGATCTCCTATTCCGTCTGCGATTAGTATGGGTAGTGTCGACAGTCCTACGCTGAGATGCCAGTACTGTAATAAAGTTCATTTTGGAGAATGCCGGCTGAAAAGTGGGGCTTGTTACTGATGTGGTTCATTTGATCATTTCCTCAAAGATTGTCCAGAAAGAGGTGAAAAAGAAGCTAAATAGATATTAAAGCCGAGTAATCCAGTTTTGAGAGGCAGACCACCTCGACCATTCAGTAATGTCAGTGGTAGCGGATGAGCTACAAAAGATACTACAGGCAGGTCTGAGGTACGAGCACCTGCTAGGACATATGCAATCCGTGCTAAAGAAGATGCCTCAGCACTTGATGTTATTACTAGTACATTTTCTTTACTTGACACTGATTTTACTGCACTAATTGATCCCATTTCTACGCATTCATATATATGTATAAAGCTTGCATGTGTTAAAAATGTATCTATTAAACCTATTGAATTTGTAATTAAAGTCTCGAACCTCCGGGCCAATCTGTTTTAGTGGATAAAATTTGTAAAAATTATCCACTAATGGTAAGAGGTTATTATTTCCTGGCTAATTTGATGTTACTACCATTTGATGAATTTGACGTGATATTAGGCATGGATTCACTAACCCAGCATGATGTAGTAGTAAATTGTAGACAAAAATATATTGTGCTAAAATGTCAGAATAGCGAGTTACTCCAGGTTAAATCTAATCAGACAGAAGGGTTATCTGATGTAATTTCAGTGATGGCAACACAGAGATATGTCAGAAAAGGGTATGATGTTTACTTGGGTTATGTACTCGACACTAAGGTATCTGAGTCCAAGATACAGGCAGTGCCAGTCGTATGTGAATTTTTCGATGTGTTTCCAGAGGAATTACTAGGGTTGCCACCGGAAAGAGAAGTGGAATTTTCTATAGATTTGATTCCGGGAACTACTTCGATTTTCATAGCTCCGTATCGGATGGCTCCTACAGAATTAAAGGAGTTAAAGACACAGTTACAGGAACTTGTTGATAGGGTTTTGTTCCACCGAGTCATTCACCTTGGGGTGCTCCAATTTTGTTTGTGAAAATGAAAGACAGGTGTTTGAGAATGTGTATCGACTACCGGCAGCTTAATAAGGTAACCATAAAGAATAAGTATGCATTACCCCAGATTAATGATTTATTTGATCAACTGAAAGGTGCTACAGTGTTTTCAAAAATTGATCTCCGATCGGGTTATTATAAACTACAGGTAAAGGAGTCAGATGTGCCGAAGACAACCTTCAGAACCAGGTACGGGCGTTATGAGTTTTTGGTTATGTTGTTTAGGCTAACTAATGCACCTACAGTATTTATGGATTTGATGAACCAGATATTCAGACCATACGTAGACAAATTTGTGGTAGTATTCATTGATGATATTCTAGTTTATTCTCGGGATGAAAAATAACATGTAGAACATTTGAGAATTGTGCTGCAAATTCTATGAGAAAAGCAGCTTTATGCTAAATTTAGTAAATGCGAATTTTGGCTTCGAGAAGTGAGCTTTCTCAGACATATTGTATCTGCTGATGGCATCAGGGTAGACCCGAGAAAAATCTCAGCTATTGTGAATTGGAGTCCACCAAAAAATGTATTTGAAGTCAGAAGTTTTTTAGGTTTAGCTGGGTATTATCGGAGATTTGTACAGGGGTTCTCTATGATAGCTTTTCTGATGACTCGTCTACTGCAGAAAGATGTAAAGTTCGAGTGGACTGATGAATGTCAGCAGAGCTTTGACAGACTGAAAGGTCTACTAACGAAAGCACATGTGTTAGTACAGCCTAAACTGGGTAAGGAATTTTTTATTTATAGTGATGCATCATTAAATGGTTTAGGTTGTGTTTTGATGCAAGAAGGTAAAGATATAGCCTATGCTTCAAGGTAACTTAGACCACATGAAAGAAATTACCCGGTACATGATCTTGAGTTAGCTGTATTGTTTTTGCATTGAAAATATGGCGGCATTACTTGTACGGTGAGAAATGTCATATTTATACTAATTATAAAAGCCTTAAATATTTGATGACACAAAACGATTTGAATTTAAGACAGTGTAGGTGGCTTGAACTGATAAAGGACTATGATTTGGTTATTGATTACCATCCGGGAAAGGCTAATGTTGTAGCTGATGCTTTAAGCTAAAAATCTTTATTTTCTTTACGAGCTATGAATACTCGGTTATTATTGACTGATGATGGTTCAGTTATAGCTGAAATGAAAGCTAGACCAGTGTTCCTACAGCAGATCTGTGAGGCTTAGAAAAATGATGAAAAGTTACAGGTTAAACGAGCACCATGTGAGTCAGGTACTAATTCTGAATTTTAGGTTGGGATTGATGGTCGTTTATTATTCAGAGGCAGGGTATGTGTACCTCAGAATTCGGAGCTCATACCGAAGATTCTACACGAGGCTCATAGCGGTACTATGTCTGTACATCCGGGGAGTAATAAAATGTATAATGATTTGAAAAAGATGTATTGGTGGCCAGGTATGAGACGTGATATCTCCAAGTTTGTATCAAAGTGTTTGGTATGTCAGCAGGTTAAAGCTAAACATCAGGTACCTTCGGGATTACTTCAGCCAATCACTATATCAGAATGGAAATGGGAAAGAATCACTATAGATTTTGTATCAGGGTTACCGTTGTCTCCGAGGAAGAAAGATGTCATTTGGGTGATTATTGACCAATTGACAAAGTCAACGCACTTTATTTCGGTACGTATGCATTATTCTTTAGATAAACTGGCTGAATTATACATATCTGAGATTGCCAGGCTACATGGAGTGCCTGTCTCCATTATATCAAATAGAGATCCCCGATTTGCATCTCGTTTCTGGGACAAATTGCAAGAAACCCTGGGTACTCAGTTATATTTCAGCACTGCATTTCATCCTCAGACAGATGGCCAATCTGAGCATGTAATTTAGGTATTAGAAGATATGCTTCGATGGCGTATACTAGAGTTTGAAGGTAATTGGGAAAGGTATCTATCTTTGATTGAATTTGCTTACAATAACAGTTATCAGTCCAGTGTTAAAATGGCTACGTATGAAGCTTTGTATGGTAGAAAATGTAGAACACCGTTATATTGGATAAAGTTCAGTGAAAAGAAAATACATAGGGTTGATTTGATCCGGGAAACAGAAGAAAAAGTAAAGGTTATTCGAGATAGTCTAAAAGCAATTTTCAATCGTTAAAAATCATATGCCGATCTTAAATGAAAAGAGATTGAATTTTAGGTTGGTGACAAGGTATTCATGAAAGTGTCTCCGTGGAACAAAGTTCTCCGGTTCGGTCGAAAGGGTAAATTGAGTCCAAGATTTATCGAGCCATATGAAATCATAGAAAGAATTGGATTGGTCTATGATACGACGGTATTGATCGGATCCTTCACATGTTATTTCTCCGATAGAAGTGGAGATTTAGCCGGATATTAGTTACAGTGAAGAACCAGTTAAGATTTTGGCACGGGAGACAAAAGAGCTCAAAAATAAAAAGATAAATTTGGTGAAAGTATTATGACAAAAGCACGGGATTGAGGAAGCGACATGGGAACCAGAGGAGACAATGAGGAAACATTACTGGAACCTTTTTACTGGTAATATTTTCGAGGACGAAAATCCTTAAGGGAGAGAGTTATAATGGCCTAAAATTCAGGGTTATCAGAATAATGGTTTCGTAACCACAAATTCGATTTAAAAATAAAATTTATTTTAATATTATTGCATGAATATTAATACGATAGGAAAGTCGTACGAAAATATCGATAGAAAAATTTTACCGATTTAGTGGTTAAAAAATTTAATTATTGGAGAAATTGAGTAAAAACGAGGTATCAGGGTCTTGATCTTGTAAAACCGAGTCAAAAATATTTTTAGAAATATTTATGAAATGTTAGTAATGTGGTATTAAAATTTCGTTAGAAAATTTTAACGTTTGGGTAGTTAATTAAATGAAAAGGACTAAATTGAAAAGGGTGTAAAAGTTACTAGAATGATTAAATAGCTCAATTGTCAAATGAAAAGGGACCTAAAGTGCAAACAAGTCCAAAGGAGATATTTTGGGTGGCATAAGCTGAGAAAAACCAAGAGAATTGATGAAATAAGGGCAAAATGGAAAAATAACAAAATTTACTAAAATAAAAATGGGACTAGATTGGAATATCTAGAATTCTCTTAATACTTTCTTCATTTTTATCAGCCAAAACGCCATAGGAGGGGTTTTATAAGTTGGTATTTCATAATTCCTGCATCAAGTGAGTTAATTCTTGCCTTTTTCTTATAATTTTTGTGCTTTTAAGACTTTTACAACTAGGTCCTACTATTAAATTCATTAGTTCTTTATTTAATGGATGAAATTGAAAGTCACCATGGTTGAGTACTGTAAGTTTATGATGAAATAGCATGAAATTGAAGCTTTAATTTGTTTATGAGATTATTTTATTAGGTAATTTCAGTAGAAATTGATTTTTAAGACCTAATTATGAAAAAGTTTGGAATTAAAGTCTAGTGCTGAAATTCTGATTCCCAAAGCTTATAAAGTAGTTTAAAGTGATGGAATAAAGTGTTAATTGAGAAAAATCAGCTCAATTTAGAGGTTAATTGAGCAGGGACGAAATTATCATTTATTAAAAGCTTATGGGAAAATTGGTAATAAATGTAATATCCCGAATTAGGGCCTAATCGGAATAGTGGTTTCGTGACCACAAATCCGAGGTAGAAATAATTATTTTATAATTATTTTGATGTTTATGATATGATTTTATGATGGTGTGAAAATTTCGTGAAGAAATTCTAAGCGTAAAGTGCTTAATTTGAAATTAGGGACTAAATCGAATAAGTTGCAAAACTTGCATTCTAGAAGTTTCTAGTATGAAATTGCTTTGGAATATTAATTAGGAGGTCTTAAATGGCAATTTGACCAATTTTAAGTTCATGGACAAAATTTGGACATGGATGGAATTTTTGAAAGTTTAGTAAGGAGGGGCATTTTGGTCATTTGGATATTAACATGAAATAAAAAGGGAAAAATAACACAAAATTGGTCATCTTCTTCATTACCACGAAATTTCAAGGGTTCTCCATAGCTAAGGTTTGTTTCAAGCTTCCAAGCTCCATAGTAAGTGATTCCAACCCCCGTTTTTAATGTTCTTTACGTTTTCGTAGTCCCGGTAACTCGATAAAGCTTATGTTAGCAATAATTTAAGTTAGGGTTCATATTTGGAAAAATACCCATAGGTGAAATTTGTGTATTTTGATGTTTTATGATAGAATATGAGGTTTTAAATTATGTTAAACAACTTAGGCTACTCGGTTTTAAGTAAAAACGAGTAAAACGGCTTAATCGGTAAAAGTACATATTGTTCATAAGTATGTGTTTTAGTGGGAATTTGAGCTTGCTAATGGTAAATAAATGATCAGCATGTCCTAAAACATAAGAATTTGTGATAAAATTAAATTTCCGAACTTTGGGGCAAAAGTGTAAATATGCAAAAGTTTAGGGGCAAAATTGTAATTTTGCCAAAATTTGAATTTAGGACTATTTTGATAATGTGAGTATTAAATAAGCTAAATGTGTTATTTTAGATCAAGAAAGACGTGGAATCAACCTTGATCGAGGAAAAGAAAAGATTTTGGACTAAATCGCAAAATTGCTATATTTTGTATCGAGGTAAGTTCATGTGTAAATAATGTAACATGATTGCTATTTTAAGTGATTTAATGCTATTTATATGATATGATACTTGTTATTATGAATATTATGCTTTGTGAAATATTATGTATTGGTATGAAAAGTATGTGATTAAATTGATAAGTATGAAGCAACGTATTGGTTCCGATATTCCGAGGAGAACGACGGGGAAATGTGTGATTGAGGAAAATCCCGTTTGAACCTTGGGAATATATTAGGATACAAGTGACATGCCACTAGGATGGTTGGGCATCCGAGCTCGTTGAGTTGAGTCTGAGTTCACTTATGGATGCAAATGTCCGAACTCGTTGAGTTGAGTCCGAGTTCGTGAGATGTAACTAGGCATCCGAGCTCGTTGAGTTGATTCCGAGTTCACTTATGGATGCGAACGCCCGAGCTCGTTGAGTTGAGTCCAAGTTCGTTTATGGGCGGGTTACATGATTGATTGATTACATATGTGGCACTTATGTGCAAATGATCCGTGTATCCGAGTTATATTCCGATGTGTTCAACGGGTAAAATTCTAGCAGAATGGAAGAATACTCAAGATGAAAATGATATTTTGGTAAGTGTTGTGAAATGGACAATTTGGACAGGTATGTACTTAACCCTCGGGTTGAAACTTGATATAACAGAAATAAGGTGGTAAGATGATACACGATAGCTAGAAATGTGGTTTGTATCTTGGTGATATCATGCTATTGTTGTTGATATAATTGCTTTGTTATGTTACTTGTTATTTGCATGTGAACTTACTAAGCATTTATGCTTACTCCCTCCTTTTCATTCATTGTAGTTTTTAGCGAGCCAACTTGGATATCGGGAAGGTCGAAGAAACGCTCACACTATCCGAGGAAGAATTGGTATATTGGTTTGTATGTTTTGATGTATGGCATGTATAGCAATATACTTGTTTTGTGTAAATAATCTTGTGATATGGTTGTGGTTTGGTTGAGAAAATGCTTGATAATGATTAGGCATTGGTATGGCTAGCCTAGATAATGTTGGATGCCTTGTGAGTTTAATATGTTATATAGTTCATGAGAATTCATAAAAAGATGAAACTTGCCATAAAACAGAACACTACAGCAACAACGACGTGAGTTTGAAAAATCACCAAAAATAGTAGAAAACGAATTAGGTGAAGAATTAACTATGAAATTGAAGCTTATTGTGTCTACTTTCAAATGGAAGAAGCGAAATAGGTAAAGGAGCTATATGTTATAAGATATTTGAGTTTTAGTGAAATAGGGCCAGAACGATTTCTGGATCCCCTGTTTCAACTTTGAAAATTCACTATAAATTGTAAAAAAATAATTAGGAGGTTTAATTTATATGATCATAATCCTTATTGAATCTAATTTTAATAGAAATAAACGTTATAGTTATATGAATTTTTTACAGGGAGAAAAGTGGTTCGTAGTAAGTAGAGGTCAGTGCAGTCAAGTCCTGAAACAAGGGTAACTTTAACTAATAAACTGTACTAATTGGCCCGACCAAAAATTCTATAAAAAAATTAGTATATATATATATGAGTCTAGTTTCAGGTAAAATTTACAGATCTTGATTTCAAGTTTCGTAACTCGAGATATGATTTTTTTTGTAACCATAATGTAGGTAGACAGTATGCTGTGAATGTAGAATTAAATGTTTCAAAGTTTTTAAAATGGAAAATTATGTTCAGTAACACCTCAAGCTCGACTCCGGCGACGGTCTCCGGCGTGGGGGTGTTACAATAAACATCTTGCACTAAAATGGTTTTGGACAGCAGCAGTAGGCTAACTTTGAAAAATCACCATAAATTGTAAATCGAATTAAAGGATGAAAAAAATATGGAATTAAAGCTTATTGAGTCTAGTTTCTCATAGAGAAACGGTGTAAGCAATGGAATTGTAAATCAGGAGATATAATAATTTTTGTGAGACAACGTCAGAATGAATTCCGGTTCCCCTGTTCTAACGTTGGAAAATCATCAAAAAATGGAGAAAAATAATTAGTGGTTAAAATTAACAAGTTTAATTTGTTAATGAGTCTATTTTCAATAGAAACAAATGGAAACATCATCCAAATTTTGTATTAAGAGATAATTAATTTTTAGCAAAGAAAGGTAGAAGCTGTCAGACAGCAGAATAGAGGTAAGTTTGAAGATTTTACTGTAGTTATTGGCTTAACCAAAAATTCTGAAAATTTTATAGTAGAAAGGTATTTGAGTCTAGTTTCAGAAACATCAAGCAGTTTTTAATTTGGAATTCTGTAGCTTGAGATATAAATAATTTAGTGACTACTACTCAAGTAGACAACTTTGAATGGACTATAAATAATAGTGGAATTATAGAGAATGCTACATATGAACATGAAATTTATTAAATTGATGATTAAATTTTTTATTTAGATCCGGAAAATACAAATATGAAGCTAGATCGAGGAAAGGAAAAAGTTCAGGATTAGTAGACTTTTGTATACGAACAAGTATCGAGGTAAGTTCGTGTAACTTGAATTATATTCTTAAATGCTTGAAATGTATGTTATTGATGTGAATATGATTTGAATGTTCATTGTATGATAATCGATATATTTGATAAAAAGGGTAAGAAATCTCGATTGAATAAAAGAAAATTTTGATGGATCTCTGAAAAGAAATTGACGGTAAAAAGGATCTAACCCGAACGGGTGATCCTATCCTGATATAGCCCTCCTGAAGAATATGTGTAAAATGGATTTAGCCCGTACGGGTAATCCGAATTAGTAATGATTATGTAAAGTAATTTTTGTTAAATTTTGATTTTAGGATCAAATTGTTAATATGTCAAAATATTAGGGTTTAATAGTGAATTTTAGGTTTATTTGGGACTGTTTGAGGGCCTATAATATTTAGATAGATTATTGATTTGAGAAAATTATTTAATTTGATGAATTTCGAGTTAAGGGACTAAATTGCTAAAATGGTAAAAGTTTGGGGTAATTATGCAAATTAAAAAAGGGTATTAATTGTAAAATGGATTGGAAATGAAATATATGTTAATAAATGAGTAATTTGATATTTTAGATCAAGATCTCGTAAATACTCTTGGAAAAGAAAAAATAGCAAAATAGTCCCTGAACTTCTGAAATTACTACAATTCAGTCCAGGTAAGTTCGTACGATTAAAATTTAACACTTGTATTAATTGGTGATTGGTATTATATATATTTTGTTATTGGAAATGAATTATTGTTTGAATTATAATATTGAATTTGAAATTCAATTTGAATTAAATAAGGGATTTGAGTACATTCGTGATTTGGTGTATGACGGGTGTTTGGAGTTGAGATGGTACTGGAGGGAGATATTGGCATTTTACCCAAGTAAACCCGGGTTCAGTATTTGTTGCGAATTATCATGTTTTACTTTCTATTTGGTGTGATTGGATGGATCAGCTCTTAAGAGCTTCTGTTCAGCTTTTGAGCTTCTGTTGGCGTATTCGGGAGGACCAGTTCTTATGAGCTTTTGTTGACGGTATACTCTTACCCGTAAGTCGTTCTTCAAATGGAAAATCTCGATAAGGTAACTTGTTTAATGAACTGAAAGACATGTTAGTTATTTTTGTATTGATTAATGAATTGAAAAACATGTTAGTTATTTTTGTATTGATTTGAATACAGATGTATTTATTGATTGAAGTTGTGAGTGACAGGGAGTTCTCTTTGATGATTTTTATTGTTTGAATTATTATAGTTAGTTTGGTAAGATTTATCGTTTAACTCGTCGAACTTACTAAGCTTCATTAAGCTTACTTGTGTTGCTTAATGTCATTGTAGATTTTCTAAAGGTTGGACGATCGCATCGGCACTCAAGTCACACTATCCAGTTTATCTCGGTAGTTTTTGAAACATTAAATTCGGGTTATATGGCATATATAGGCTTTTGTGCAGTTTTGGTCAAAGTTTGACTTATGTAAATATTATGAATGATAATTTGTTTATATAACCAACTTGCATATTGGTATGAGAATGAGGTATAATTGTGATAACTAGTATGTAATAATCTGATTTTTCAGTGGTGTCAGAAACAGTAGTTTCAAAGCCACTAAATCCGGTGAGTAAGTTCATAAATATTTTTATTTAATATTTACAAGTCAAATATGGTTTTAAAAAGGTTTTTTAATTTGTAATTAATATTTTATAATGATTTATTAGGTTCAAGTGGTAAGACCCTAAGGTCAAGTGGTTTTAGAAAGTGAGGTATTGGGACCTCGTTTCTATAAACAGAGCCGTAAATAATTTTATAAAAATTTACGAAGTGTCATTAAGGTAGTATTAAAGTTTCATTGAAAAATTTTAACGTTTCAATAGTTAATTAATTTAAAAGGATTAAATTGAAAAAGTGTAAAACTTGCTAATTATAATAATTAAGTTATTAAATGACTTGATTAATAAATAAGGAAGGACTTAAGAAAAAATTATACCTAAATTAATGAGGTGGGACGATAGGTTAAGATAAAATAATAAAATAAAGTGAATAAATGGCAAAATGGCAAAATGGTAATTTAAATGAAATTAAAATAACAAATTGAATTTAAAAGGTTTTCTATCCAATTCATCTTCTAATTTTGGCCTAAACTGCCATAGAAGAGAAAGCTTTAAGCTGGTTCTTCAATGTTTGCTTCATATGAGTTCAATTTTTACTCGTTTCTAGTAATTTTTATGTTTTTGAGATTGTTGCAATTAGGTCCAACTAAAGCATACCTTCGTTTTTTATTTTATTAAAAATTTTGGAAGTTTCTATTGATAAATATTATATGTTTTTTATTAATAACATGGATTTAGAGCTTTGGTTATGTTTTATGATGATTTTATAAAGTGGTTTTGTTAAATATTGATTTTAGGATTAAATTGTGAAAAGGTTAAAATATTAGGGTTTGATAGTGAATTTTGGGTTTATTAAGGGCTGTATGAGGGCCTAGAATATTTGGGTAGATTATTGATGGAGAAAATTAGTTAATTTGATAGATTAACAAATTAAGGGATTAAATTGTAAAAATTGTAAAAGTTTGGGGTAATTTTATAAATTTAAAAAAGGGTATCAATTGTAAAATGAATTGGAAATGAAATATATGCTAATAAATGAGTAATTTTATATTCTAGATGTAACACCCCCTAACCCCAAACCATCACCGGAACAGGGTTACAAGGCATTACCGGACTTAAATACTAATAAACGAACAAAAACGAGTCATAAATCTATGTTTTAATTCAAAAATTTTCAAATTCTATCAAAAAGTCCTTAATATGGACCTACGAGGCCCAAAATAGACTTAGGAATTGATTTGGGATTAAACCGGGAACTTTGAAAATATTTCTTTGAAAACAGGGGCACACGCCCGTGTGGCCTGGGACATGCCCGTGTGGTCTGCCCGTGAGGCTCCCATGGCCGTGGGGCCAGGTCGTGGGCAGATCTGACTTGTTACACACAGCCGTGGGACTAGCCCGTGGGCAACACTGACTTTGCCACACGGCCTAGGCACACGCCCATGTGTCTTGGCCGTGTGAAAACAACATTTTTCATCATTTTTAAGCTACTTTCACCCACTAAACATACCTAATTCATGCCCAAATCATTGGCTTATAAATCTTAATCAAATAACATCATCAGGCTTTTCAAACTTAGCAAATGTTCATTCATTCATACCAAAAACTTCATTAAGATTATGTACCATATTTACAATCAAAGTATAAAACATTTACAAGTAACAAACACCAAACCTAGTACATGCCACATTTCCAAAAGATAGATACATCACCAAAATTTGAGCTGAAGCTGGGATTGATTCAGATGCTGAGCCGGACCTAAATTTTACCTATCCTGCGCACGGAAAACAACCGTACGCTGAGTATTGGAAATACTCAGTGGTATTATCATAATTCAAATTATAACAACAACAATATATCAGATTATGCACAAATCATACATATAATTGTATACCAAACTAACATATTTCCATTGTATCAACTTCCATATTTGATTCACTATTTCATCAATCACATACAAATGTTCAATTCACATTTCAGACATGAACAATTCATGAACCTTGATTCATGCCTTCAATCTCATAGTACAATTTCATTTCTCATTTCATTTCACAATATCACTTTCACTCTTTATTCAATGGTTCGAATGAACAAATTCAATTGATTTTCTCATTTAACTTAATTACCCCTATTAACATGACTCAGACTTTGGCGGATACATGGATCCAACCAATCACACCATATTGGCACCCAATGCCTCATCGGATAGTTCGAAGCAATATAGTGACACCTATTGTCTCATCGGCTTAGCCGAAGTAAGATGGTACCCAGTACCTCATCGAATCTATCCGAAGCAATATGACACTCCAAGTGTCTCATCAACTCGAGGTCGAAGTAACCCTGAACTCTTTCAATCCTATGGCATGCCAACTATATCCACTAAGCCCGACTAGTTAATAGGGTATCGGAAGCACATATCAATTTCAATCACTTTCTCATTCTTTCAATCAAATTCACATCAGTTGCACTTTAATAGTTCAATCTCAAATTTCAAATTCATATGCATACCAACATTACTCAATTCAATCATATAATTCAATTTCACATACATATATGTATTCATCAAATAAATCTAATTCACATTCAATTCAACATCAATATTTACCCCACATTCAAATTTCATACACATACATTAAAATTAATAAGAAATAACTTGAATTATGATAATACAAACTGATATTTCTCGAGCTACTCATTGATCACTTTTTCCTTGCACTTAGTATTCGACGTCTCAGTTTCCTTGTTTGCTACGAAAATTAACATAATTTCAATTAATTAATAGCAAACATATTTTATACAAAATAATAACTTACCATGCAACTTTTGCCTAAATACCAAATTTGTCCTAACCAATTCCATCTTCTTCCTTTTTACAATTCACATCATTTCCTTATTTAATTTCCATCAAAACTTCACTATAACTATCAAATTTTCATCATTTTTCCATAATTTCAAATTTCTTTCAATTTAGCCCCTAAAACTCAAAACTTATAACCTAATTTACAAATTAGTCCTCTAATCAATTCTAATCAATGATTTTATCAATTTAATCCTTCATTTCATCATTTGCTCAACATAAACCCTACTCAAAAGTCTATCAACTTCCAATATTTCCACACAAATTTAAAAATATTCAACTCTAAGGCTTCAAAAACATCAAAATCACATGAAAATGACTTAATTAAACTTACCAAATAATCTTCAAGCTTTAAAACCCTAATTCTCCCTTTTTCTTTTCTTTCCTTTCTTTCTTTCCCAAATTTTCGTTTGTTTCTCTAGTATGTTTCTTTGTTTTTCTTTCTTTTGTTTCTTTATTTTATTACATTATTAACTTAATTAATATTTAATTATAATCTATATAATAACAAATAAAAATAATACATGTATATTTATACACACATGTTGTAACACCCCAAACCCGGCCTGGACGTTACGGCCAAGTCTGATGTGCCATATTGAAGTGTTTTTCGAAAACCGTGCTTTCATTGAAAACCCTTGAAGTTTTAAAAACTCTTACCGTTAAACTTAGCTTGTCTTTTTCCAAAACGTGATTCATTGAAATAATCATCCCTTTGCAAACATCGTTAAAACCTTTGTAAAAGTTTTATGGAAGCTTACAAACCCTTGTAGTTTGCAAAAACATGTTAATTTTGAAAACGGTTTAAGTATAAAAAAATTTGACCTTTTTCGTTAAGACTTAAAGTGAATGGAAGCTGGGCACCAGGTAGGATTCCAGAAAAGAGGAGGTGAGTCGAATAGACTGCTTAAGTACCAAGCTCTTCTTGGATCCACTCCTAGACATGCACACTACCATTTTCACACTTTAACTATTTGAAATATTTATCTACAAGATCATTTAAAATTACAGAAGCTTTGCTTGGTTATCGTGTTATTTTGAAAACAAGTAACTTTTATAAAAACTGCGTCTTAAAATCATTTATTTTCAACTCGATTTAAATAATATCCTACGTAAGCTAAAACCAATTTAAATAAGTAAAGAATAAAAACCCAAAATAAAAGTAATTAAAGAGGCCCTTTTTACAACCCAAAACCAGAAATAAATAATTAAATCTAAATTCAAATAGTTAACTTAATTAGAAATCCAATAGTCCAGTCCATGTGGCCACTCTGAATCCCTCCCAGCTCCAAGTCCACCAATCTAAGGCTCACCTGCAAGGATGGAAGGAAAAAGGGGTGAGTTTGGAAAACTCAGTGTGTACAGAAGCCCATCCAAAGCCCAAGTCAACTCAAGCCCATTGGGCCTAAGCCCTATCCCATCACAGTCAAATACTGGGCCGAAACCCTATTCAGATAACAGTAAACTGGGCCTTAACCCTTTTCAGATAACAGTACGGCCCGTAGGCCCATTATAGTAACAGAACAGTATTAATGATAACAATGCATGAATGCAAGCCCATGATCCATGTGGGGAGACTACTCAACCCATCCAACCGCTACACACCATCCGTACCAACCATCACACCATGTGGGGAAGTTACTCGACCCACCCAACCGCTACACACCATAGAATTTGCAGCGAGGCTGCCAGATATTGTGACAGAGTCACCAAATACAGATATTGTGGCGAGGCCACCAGAACAGATATATGTGGCAAGGCCACCAGAACAGATATATGTGGAAAGGCCACCAGAACAGATATATGTGGCAAGGCCACCAGAACAGATATATATGTGGCGAGGCCACCAGATTGCAGCGAGGCTGCCAGAACAGATATATATGTGGCGAGGCCACCAGATTGCAGCGAGGCTGCCAGAACGCTTCCTCCATCATAAACCCAAACCCCATGCAGCAGGCATACATGCTATGACATATAACATATAGAATCACATGCATCAGATATATACATATGTTATGAGATATGACATGCAGAAACAGAAAATCATACATTTCATACAGAATTTACCCTAGGGGTATAAAGGTCATTTTACACTTAGGGGTAAAATGGTAATTTTCCATACTTAGGGGTATTTTAGTACTTGTTCCAATATTACGATTTTTATGCATGTTACAGTCACATATAAGCTTTAGTTCCATCTTAGCAGTCAATTTAACAGATTTTAACAACTTCAGTCACTGGGCCCTAAAACTCCTAATGGGCCCTACAGTGTCTATTTAGCAAATTAAGCCCATTCAGCCCAAATTTCCTATCTAGCTACCAGTTTTAGCAATTTCGATACTACAGTCTAACAGAACACATATATTTCCTATTTTTACCTATATGGGCCTGAAAGCTCGTGAGCCCATGTTCGGCCCATCGAGACCCAACTTACCGAGGTGCGCGAAATTGCACACTCAACTAACTTACCACTTACGGTTATAGATCTCAGGATTTCCAATCATCTTGTGAGCATTCGTACACTCACAAGCCTACATAATACCAACTTTTCGGTTACTTGGCCTTTGCCGAATTAGACTAAAGAAGGGTTCGATACACACCTGATTACGACGAACGATGATGATATCTGCTCCAACTCAATCCTATATTCGATTACTAAAACATTAGACCACGAATAAATGATAATTAAATTTAACATACTCTTACCATATTCGGGCATCCATGAACAATGCCCTAAATCCTTACCTTTGCTGAAGTTGATATCCAAATCTGGATTCGAACGCTCCACTGATCCAAGCCCTTAGTCAGCAGCCTTTAACCCTTACAAGCACAGAGTAAAATAATAGGTAATAGCCCCTTAAAGCCTTAGGCACTATTTCGACAGCCTCCCTAAACACATAGGGATTCCAACTTTTCCAAATCCCAAAAATAAGAATAGATCACAGTCAAGTCATTCATATCACCAACTTATATCCACGGTCAAACTAGCCCAATCATCACACAAGTTAGTCATTTACCCACGAAGGGCAAAACAGTCATTTAACACCTAGGGGCAAAATGGTAATTTTACCCCACAGGGGTATCTCGGTAATTCTCCCTACAGGGATATTTCAGTAATTCTACCCTAAAGGGGTATTTCAGTAATTCTACCCTAAAGGGGTATTTCAGTAATTCTACCCTAAAGGGGCATTTCAGTAATTTCACAAATCAAGGGTAAAACGATAATTTTACAGATCAGGGGTAAAACGATAATTTTACAGATCAGGGGTAAAACGATAATTTTACAAATCATGGGAAAAATGGTAATTTTACAAATCAGGGGTAAAATGGTAATTTTACAAATCAGGGGTAAAATAGTAATTTTACAAATCAGGGGTAAAATAGTAATTTTACAAATCAGGGGTAAAATAGTAATTTTACAAATCAGAGGTAAAATAGTAATTTTACAAGTCGAAGGTATTTCAGTAATTCGGTAAACTAAAGCATTCTAAACAGAGATAACAATGCAAATGGGCCTAGGGCCCATTCTCGGCCCAAATAGGCCCACACGCTCGTGTGGCCCTTTTAGCCCAAATTTAGCTATAGATATGCGATTCACCTAGTCTAGTCCAATATTTATTATACAATTAAACAACTTGTCCAAATGGCCCCGTAGGCCCATTGGGCCCACATGGCCCCTTCGGCCCATCGCAGCCCGAAGTAGCCGTCCTACCGCTAGAGTAGTGAGAAATACACACCTGATAGGAGACTGAAGTTAATCCGCGCTCCAAACACTCTTAGCCGATGCCCAACCCAAACGGGCACGCCATAAAGCGAAAGGGATCAGCCAAGAAGGCTGTGCCTACTCTCCTCCTGGTTTGCTCTATTTAAAGCTAGCTCCTCATCTGCTCTCATGTTAGCTTTTCGATGTGGGATTCTCCATCAATCCCCCCAAAATTAAAGCATTAGCAAAATAATCAACCTTTGCGTGCAACGGGATTCGAACCAAAGTCCTCTCAGTAACCCTGTCATGCCATCACCACTCGGACACAAGCTCCTTTGTGTCATAAGTCCAACACATTTAACTTTAAAGCTCACCTACTTGCTTCCAGATTTATTTAAAAGAAAAACCAAAATAAATTGCAAGAGCCAAGACTTGAACCTTGGACCCCTTGCTTCCTTGTCCCCTAAGTGGCGCTACTTTGCCACTACACCACATTCCTTTTTTGTGTCTTATTACACACATAATTCCTTACAACTCCTCTTTTCCAAGTCCTCTATTCCTTAAGTCCAAAAATCCAAGAATTCTCCGGGTTTTTAACCAACACTTGGGCCTTCCATAGGCCCAATAACACACTCCAAACACGAATTACACATCCATATATCAAAATTTCAACATTACACCAAATATCACAAAAATCTCGGAATCCCAGAAATTAGCCCAAGACTTTTCCCCACACTATGAATTCTTCGCAGTTCACTAAAATACCACATTAACCCATTAATAATAACCTTCCATAATAGAATTCAACACATCAATAATTTTATTTCGAACTATCTCACACCCGCACCCAGGCCCAAGGCCCAATACTTCTAGGCCCAAATTCAGGGTGTTACAACTCTACCCTCCTTAAAGAAATTTCGTCCTCGAAATTTTAAACTATCAACTAACCGTATTACTCAAGTCCAACCACTATTCTTCTGCTGCGCACTCTGATCCAAATAATTTTAGTATGACCCAGAACATCTAATAAACATTAACACTAGCGCACACAATTCGTAACCAAACATCACACATTCCTAACTAGAATAAGCTTTGCAATCAAGAGCTCGATGTTCGAGGGACCCACAAAAAAATGCACGCTCTTTTCTCCCTATCGCATTCACCCAGATGATGTATGTTGCAGTTGTTGCAAACCAGAGATCTTAGTCGTGCCCTAGCATGTTTCACTGAACGAGACTCTGTCCTTTGCGAACTAGGATCCTTCCTCTTCTTACACTCTAAGCACCCTGCTTGAAGCATTTCCCTAATTTCCTTAATTTTTGGTGTCCAAAACTTCTTCTACCACTTTCCTTACTAGCTCGACCAGTGCCTCAGTACCAATCTCCGAGTTAACGCTACCCGAAGTTGGCAGACTTTGCTTACCCTCAAAATCCATATCAATACTTTACATTACCAGTACACATATCAAATACCTACAGAGTTCTCAAAATTTTATTATCGTTATGTCTTATACAGAGATAGTATTTTAAAGCTTTTATTTTATTCAAGATCATATCCTAGCTACAGTCTCAATCTTTTAGTTTCTCTACAGTTTCAGTCTCTACAATTTTTCAGTATTACTCTACCTAAGTATCATAGAAAAGTCTCAAGTCTATTTATAGTACAGTTTAGTACATTAAGAATATAAAGCAGAAATACTTACAGACTTGGTGTCGGGGATTCAGTGTGCCACATCTCAATTTATCAGATTCTAGAAAAACTCAGAAAGATTCAAGCCTTTTAAAATCAACTTCTCAAAACATGTTAATTTTAGAGAAAACAAGTTTGAAACAATTCTCTTTTAAACAGAATTTTCCAAAAATCTGATTTTTCCAAAAATACCCTTCTTTGGGCTTAAACTTAAAATTTCCCAAAATTGTTTTTTTAAATTATTTATTTGTAGAAAGAAAATCTTATAAATAATTTCGACAACAAATTCTTAAAGCGACTTTCGAAAATCTTTGTTTTACCCTCTAAAAACTTCTGTTTTTAGACCCGTTCCACAGCCGAGTTGTTGCAACTTGGCTCTGATACCACTAAATTTAACACCCTAAACCCGGCCTGGACGTTACGGCCAAGTCTGATGTGCCATATTGTAGTGTTTTTCGAAAACCGTGCTTTCATTAAAAACCCTTGAAGTTTTAAAAACTCTTACCGTTAAACTTAGCTTGTCTTTTTCCAAAACGTGATTCATTGAAATAATCATCCCTTTGCAAACATCGTTAAAACCTTTGTAAAAGTTTTATGGAAGCTTACAAACCCTTGTAGTTTGCAAAAACATGTTAATTTTGAAAACGGTTTAAGTATAAAAAAATTTGACCTTTTTCGTTAAGACTTAAAGTGAATGGAAGCTGGGCACCAGGTAGGATTCCAGAAAAAAGGAGGTGAGTCGAATAGACTGCTTAAGTACCAAGCTCTTCTTGGATCCACTCCTAGACATGCACACTACCATTGCCACACTTTAACTATTTGAAATATTTATCTACAAGATCATTTAAAATTACAGAAGCTTTGCTTGGTTATCGTGTTATTTTGAAAACAAGTAACTTTTATAAAAACCGCGTCTTAAAATCATTTATTTTCAACTCGATTTAAATAATATCCTACGTAAGCTAAAACCAATTTAAATAAGTAAAGAATAAAAACCCAAAATAAAAGTAATTAAAGAGGCCCTTTTTACAACCCAAAACCAGAAATAAATAATTAAATCTAAATTCAAATAGTTAACTTAATTAGAAATCCAATAGTCCAGTCCATGTGGCCATTCTGAATCCCTCCCAGCTCCAAGTCCACCAATCTAAGGCTCACCTGCAAGGATGGAAGGAAAAAGGGGTGAGTTTGGAAAACTCAGTGTGTACAGAAGCCCATCCAAAGCCCAAGTCAACTCAAGCCCATTGGGCCTAAGCCCTATCCCATCACAGTCAAATACTGGGCCGAAACCCTATTCAGATAACAGTAAACTGGGCCTTAGCCCTTTTCAGATAACAGTACGGCCCGTAGGCCCATTATAGTAACAGAACAGTATTAATGATAACAATGCATGAATGCAAGCCCATGATCCATGTGGGGAGACTACTCAACCCATCCAACAGCTACACACCATCCGTACCAACCATCACACCATGTGGGGAAGTTACTCGACCCACCCAACCGCTACACACCACAGAATTTGCAGCGAGGCTGCCAGATATTGTGACAGAGTCACCAGATACAGATATTGTGGCGAGGCCACCAGAACAGATATATGTGGCAAGGCCACCAGAATAGATATATGTGGCAAGGCCACCAGAACAGATATATATGTGGCGAGGCCACCAGATTGCAGCGAGGCTGCCAGAACAGATATATATGTGGCGAGGCCACCAGATTGCAGCGAGGCTGCCAGAACGCTTCCTCTATTATAAACCCAAACCCCATGCAGCAGGCATACATGCTATGACATATAACATACAGAATCACATGCATCAGATATATACATATGTTATGAGATATGACATGCAGAAACAGAAAATCATACATTTCATACAGAATTTACCCTAGGGGTATAAAGGTCATTTTACACTTAGGGGTAAAATGGTAATTTTCCATACTTAGGGGTATTTTAGTACTTGTTCCAATATTACGAGTTTTATGCATGTTACAGTCACATATAAGCTTTAGTTCCATCTTAGCAGTCAATTTAACAGATTTTAACAACTTCAGTCACTGGGCCCTAAAACTCCTAATGGGCCCTACAGTGTCTATTTAGCAAATTAAGCCCATTCAGCCCAAATTTCCTATCTAGCTACCTGTTTTAGCAATTTCGATACTACAGTCTAACAGAACACATTTATTTCCTATTTTTACCTATATGGGCCCGAAAGCTCGTGAGCCCATGTTCGGCCCATCGAGACCCAACTTACCGAGGTGCGCGAAATTGCACACTCAACTAACTTATCACTTACGATTACCGATCTTAGGATTTCCAATCATCTTGTGAGCATTCGCACACTCACAAGCCTACATAATACCAACTTTTCGGTTACTCGGCCTTTGCCGAATTAGACTAAAGAAGGGTTCGATACACACCTGATTACGACGAACGATGATGATATCTGCTCCAACTCAATCCTATATTCGATTACTAAAACATTAGACCACGAATAAATGATAATTAAATTTAACATACTCTTACCATATTCGGGCATCCATGAACAAGGCCCTAAATCCTTACATTTGCTGAAGTTGATATCCAAATCTGGATCCGAACGCTCCACTGATCCAAGCCCTTAGTCAGCAGCCTTTAACCCTTACAAGCACAGAGTAAAATAATTGGTAATAGCCCCTTAAAGCCTTAGGCACTATTTCGACAGCCTCCCTAAACACATAGGGATTCTAACTTTTCCAAATCCCAAAAATAAGAATAGATCACAGTCAAGTCATTCATATCACCAACTTATATCCACGGTCAAACTAGCCCAATCATCACACAAGTTAGTCATTTACCCACGAAGGGCAAAACAGTCATTTAACACTTAGGGGCAAAATGGTAATTTTACCCCACAGGGGTATCTCGGTAATTCTACCCTACAGGGATATTTCAGTAATTCTACCCTAAAGGGGTATTTCAGTAATTCTACCCTAAAGGGGCATTTCAGTAATTTCACAAATTAAGGGTAAAATAATAATTTTACAGATCAGGGGTAAAACGATAATTTTACAAATCATGGGTAAAATGGTAATTTTACAAATCATGGGAAAAATGGTAATTTTACAAATCAGGGGTAAAATGGTAATTTTACAAATCAGGGGTAAAATAGTAATTTTACAAATCAGGGGTAAAATAGTAATTTTACAAATCAGAGGTAAAATAGTAATTTTACAAATCAGGGGTAAAATAGTAATTTTACAAGTCGAAGGTATTTTAGTAATTCGGTAAACTAAAGCATTCTAAACAGAGATAACAATGCAAATGGGCCTAGGGCCCATTCTCGGCCCAAATAGGCCCACACGCTTGTGTGGCCCTTTTAGCCCAAATTTAGCTACAGATATGCGATTCACCTAGTTTAGTCCAATATTTATTATACAATTAAACAACTTGTCCAAATGGCCCCGTAGGCCCATTGGGCCCACATGGCCCCTTCGGCCCATCGTAGCCCGAAGTAGCCGTCCTACCGCTAGAGTAGTGAGAAATACACACCTGATAGGAGGCTGAAGTTAATCCGCGCTCCAAACACTCTTAGCCGATGCCCAACCCAAACGGGCACGCCATAAAGCGAAAGGGATCAGCCAAGAAGGCTGTGCCTACTCTCCTCCTGGTTTGCTCTATTTAAAGCTAGCTCCTCACCTGCTCTCATGTTAGCTTTCCGATGTGGGATTCTCCATCAATCCCCCCAAAATTAAAGCATTAGCAAAATAATCAACCTTTGCATGCAACGGGATTCGAACCAAAGTCCTCTCAGTAACCCTGTCATGCCATCACCACTCGGACACAAGTTCCTTTGTGTCATAAGTCCAACACATTTAACTTTAAAGCTCACCTACTTGCTTCCAGATTTATTTAAAAGAAAAACCAAAATAAATTGCAAGAGCCAAGACTTGAACCTTGGACCCCTTGCTTCTTTGTCCCCTAAGTGGCGCTACTTTGCCACTACACCACATTCCTTTTTTGTGTCTTATTACACACATAATTCCTTACAACTCCTCTTTTCCAAGTCCTCTATTCCTTAAGTCCAAAAATCCAAGAATTCCCCGGATTTTTAACCAACACTTGGGCCTTCCATAGGCCCAATAACACACTCCAAACACGAATTACACATCCATATATCAAAATTTCAACATTACACCAAATATCACAAAAATCCCGGAATCCCAGAAATTAGCCCAAGACTTTTCCCCACACTATGAATCCTTTGCAGTTCACTAAAATACCACATTAACCCATTAATAATAACCTTCCATAACAGAATTCAACACATCAATAATTTTATTTCGAACTATCTCACACCCGCACCCAGGCCCAAGGCCCAATACTTCTAGGCCCAAATTCAGGGTGTTACACATGTACACATGTGTTAATCCACACCATACATTTGTTACCATCACAATTAATTAATAAAACATATTATTACATAATTATTAATAATAATAATCATAATAAAATATATTTTACTTAATTTATAAGTAAATATATATAACATACATTTGTACTAATAATATAAATACACATGTATTTATTCTCTGTCCTACGCATGTCACTAATTTAGTTTAATTGCTAATTTAATCCTTTAACCTTTCTCTATTCTATAATTAAACTTTTATGCTCTATTCAATTTAGTCCTTTCTACTAATTATTTCTAATTAAACTAAATTCACTTATTAAAAATCTAATTCAACTTGTAACTAACTTCGTAAATATTTTTAATAAATATTTACGGACTCGTTTTCCTAAGACGGAGGCCCTAAACTCACTTTTTCGGTGCCCGTGAAATTTTGGGTCTTTACACTAGATCAAGATCCCGTAGATACTTGTGAAAAAGAAAAATAGCAAAATAGTCCCTGAACTTCTGCAATTACTACAATTCAGTCCATGTAAGTTTGTTGGTTAAAATTTAACATTTGTGTAAATTGATGATTGATATTATGTATATATATTTTATTGTTAGAAATAAATTATTGTTTGAAATATAATATTGAAATGGATAATTGATTTGAATTGAACGCAAGATTTAAGTATATTTATGAATTGGTGTATGATGGTATTGGAGGAATAGTCCCTGAACTTCTACAATTAGTACAATTCAATCCAAGTAAGTTTGTAGGTTAAAATTTAACATTTGTGTAAATTGATGATTGATATTATGTATATATATTTTATTGTTAGAAATAAATTATTTTTTGAAATATAATATTGAAATGGATAATTGATTTGAATTGAACGCGAGATTTGAGTACATTTATGAATTGGTGTATGATGGTATTGGAGGAAAATATCGGCATTAATCACAAGTAAATCGGGGTTCAGCATTTGTTGTAAATTCTCGTGTTTTACTTTTTGTTTAGCGTAATTGGATGGATAAGCTTTTACGAGCTTCTGTTTAGCTTTTGAGCTTCTATTGACTTATTCGGGAGAATAAGTTCTTATGAGCTTCTGTTAACGATGTACTTTTATCCGTAAGTCGTTCTTCAAATGGAAAAATCTTAGTAAGGTAGTTTATTTAATGAATTTGAAAGACATGATATTTATTTTTGTATTGATTTGAATAGACATGATATTTATTTTTTTATTGATTTGAATACGGATGTATTTATCAATTGAAGTTGTGAATAACAGGGAATTGACATGAATTATTTTATTTATTTGACTTGATATAGTAGGTTCGGTAAGATTTTTCTATAACTCGTCAAACTTACTAAGCTTCATTAAGCTTATTTGTATTGTTTAATGTCTTTGTAGATTTTCAGAAGGTTGGACAATCGGATCAGGACTCAAGTCACACTATCTACCTTATCTCGATAGTTTTTGAAACATTAAATAAGGTTTATATGGCATGTATAGGCTTTTTTACGGTCTTAGTCAAAGTTTAGCTTATGTAAATATTATAAATAATATTTTGTTTATATAATCAACTTACATATTGGTATGAGATTAAAGTATAATTGTAATGTTAGTATGAGTGTTATACGTATGTTGTATTTAAATTGTAGTGAATTTTGGTAAATTGGTTAGGTAAATTAATTAGGTAAGTTTGGATACTGGGTTGACATGTTTTTAAGTTGTCATTTGAGGTACCTAAGGGCATATTGGTTGTATGTTGTGATAATACATGTTTAAAACTTGATTTTAGCTTGTTTTAAATGCCTTGTTATGGCTTATTGATGTGCGATTTGTTGAGGCTAGGTTGGTGGCAATTTGGGTGAGAAATGTGGCTTATAAAATGGCCTATTTTCGTCCACAGGGTAGAGACACCGGCGTGTGTCTCAGCCATGTGTGACACAAGGCCAAATGACTCGGTCGTGTGTCCCCTGTATCTTTTAAGTTGCACAAGTCAGTATGCTCACATGGCCTAACACACGGGTATGTGGCTTGGCCGTGTGACCAAAGTCATAGAGTTACACGAGTACGGACACGGGCTGGATATGGTCGTGTGTCCCTATTTCGAATGCCCACACGGTCTGAGACACGGGCATGTCTCCTAACCGTGTGAGTCATACGGCCTGGCCACACAACCGTGTAACCCCTGCAACTTTGAAAATTTTCAATGTTTTCTGAAAAATTCTTTGAGTACCCGATTTAGTCCCGACTTGTTTCTAACACGTATTTTGGGCCTCGAGGGCTTTTATAAGGGACAATATGATTAATTTCAATTGGTTTCTGACATAAACATTATATTATATGAAACATTTGTTTATTTAATCTGTAAACTTCAGTAATCCTTCGTAACCTAGTTTGGCGATGAATAAGGGTTAGGGGTGTTACATAGTATGTGATATATATATATATATATATATATATATATGTATTTGAATTGTGGGGTATATTGGTTAGACACTATTTAGCTTGGTTTGATGTGTTTATGGCTCAATTATTATCGTTTTGAATTGATATTTTGATTGGTATTTGAGTTTCTTAAGGTTTAAGCAATTATAAAATGGTAAACTTGTGTTTTAAGATTCATTTTGAAGCCACATGGCATGATACACGGGCGTGTGTCTCAGTCGTGTGTGACACACGGCCATGCGACACGGTCGTATGTCCCCTGTAGATTCAATGCATACAAGTCAGGTTGTTACACTGCCAAGCACACGGCCTGGCACACGGGCATATGGCTTGACCGTTTGACCCATGTCAGTGAGTTACACGGGTATGGACACGAGTTGGGACACGGCCATGTGTTCCTATTTTGAATGTCCACACGGCTTGAGACACTGGTGTGTGTCTTAGTTGTATGAGTCATACGGCTTGGCCACACGGCTGTGTGACCCCTGCAGTCCAAATTTTTTAACTTTTTTCTAAAATTTCCAAATGTTTCCAATTTAGTCCCGAATTGTTTCTATAGTATTTTTAGGGTCTAGAGGGATCAATTAAGGGATATTATGGATGTATTTGAATGAAATCGGATTATGTTTATATTAATGTATGATTTGAATGGTTTAATATTCTATTTGTCTGGTAATGCTCCGTAACCCTATTTCAACGACGAATACGAGTTAGGGGTCTTACACAGGCTCTACCTCTTCTCTTTTTTAGCCACCATGCGAATGAGTTGATTTGAAGCAAAACATCCAATGGGCTATTTTCTTTAAAGTCGGGTTATGATGTTCTTCTTAAGTTGGATAACCATCAATATCCTTTTGTTAAGACCATTTGGAAAACTCGATGTCAACCATGAATACAACATTTTCTCTAGTTAGCTTAGATAGACAAGATAATGACCAATGTCAACCTTAAACTTTAACGCCTTTCTTCTACTGAAAACTGTAGTGTATGTGGTACGACAACTGAGAATACTTTACATGTCTTTTGCGATTATTCCGCGGCTAAGGAAACATGGGTAGTCTTGCTTAGTGGCAATATGGGCACGAGCTTCTTCACTTGTGATCATGTGGCATGGTTTATGTTTAATTTATGCAAGCTTGAACCAAAAGAAGTAAGGAACATGGGACTGGGGTACGTTGTTCTCCTATGTTTGTTGCCGTATATGGAAGTGGAGGAAGAATTTTTGCTTTCTTGGTAAGATAGTGATTGTTGAGAACAAGCTTACTAGCATCTATCGGGGCTTGCATGAATGGGGCAATGTAATTGATGGTGGCCGGATGAAATCAAAAGTTGAAGCTCTTTTTGGTTAGGAGAAACCAAAATACCAATTTTGAAGTTAAAATGTCAATAGAAGCTACAGATAATTAGATATGATAGCTGATACAGTAATGGTTGCAAGCGTAGGAAGAGTACTAAGGGATAGTGCTGGAAATTGGCTTGGTGGTTTTCAAGCACATTATGGGTAGGGCTTAGCAAGGAAATTTGAAAAACCAAAAATCATTGTAGGTAGGGCTTAGCGACGAAAATTGAAAAACCAAAATTTAACTCAAAATGAAATGTTTAGAGGATTTATTGAATGTAAATTTAAAAATCATAAATATTTGAAATTAAACTAAAATCAACATTTTATTTAATATATTTTTATTTTTATTTTTATGATATAAAATTTTTTTTTATATTTACAATAATGAAAATAATTTAAAAGTTCTTGAGAAATATTGTTTTTTAGAAATATTTATGAACAAATTGTCAAATAACATTCAAAAACAGTAAAACGAAGCTCATTTTGTCAAAATAAATCTAAAAATCTAAAACAAAAAATTAATATGAAAAAATCGAGAATCAAATTGAGCCAAATCGAATTATGATGAACAGTTAAAAAAATTCAAAAAAATCTACCAAATCGACGTGATCCTAATTGTGGGAGCTACAACATGGAGTTTGTAGAACTTTGGGGAATCTATCCAGGGTTGCTTATAACATGGAATAGAGGGTATATAGAAATGTGTTTGTAGAGACAAATCTCTTATTTTTGGTTTCAATGATGAAATTAGAAGTTAGTGCCAAGCATCCATTACATTACTTGGTATTAAGGGTGAGCAAAATTCGATTCGACTCGAAAAAATTGAAAAAAATTCGAATTTCGAGTTAAACGAATCGAGTTGTTCGAGTTAAACGAGTTATTCGAGTCAACTCAAATTTTTTTTCGAATTTCGAGTTCGAATCGAGTTGAGTTTTTGAATTCAAATAACTCGAATAATTCGAATAATTCGAATATCAAACTATAATATTTTACATTTTTACCCCAAACTCCCAAACCTTTTTACTTTTCCCTCAAAACTTTTACTCCTTCCCACTTTTCCCCCAAAACTTTTACTCCCCTCCCATCCAAACCCCCCAATCTACTCAAAATCTATTTCCCACCAAAATTTTACTCTCTTATTTACTTTTTCTCAAAATTTTACTCCCCAAAACCCTCAAAACTTTTTATTTTACTCCAAAATTTTTATTCCCTCCCATTTTCCTCCTAAAACATTTACTTCCTTCCCATCCCACCTCTGATCTACCCCAAGCCCACCCCTCAATTTTTTTTTAATATTTTCCCTTCAAAATTTTACTCTCTCTATTTACTTTCCCTCAAACTTTTATTTCCCAAAGCTTTTTATTTTTCCCCTAAATTTTTACTTCTCACCCTTTACTCTCAAATAAAAAATCAAAATTATCCAAAAAAAATCACTAAACATAAATAGTAATGATTTTATTTATATCTACTATTTATATTATTAAATTAAATTTCACATTTATATTATTTATATTATTGAATTGTTTAGTCATATTGAATATTTATATTAAAATTGAATTATTAATTATGCCATAAAATATTCGTGTTAAAATTTTATATTGGTATCATTTCCATATTTTATCTTTAAAATAAATTTTATTAAAAAATCTCATTTTTACATTTAGTATATTTTTTAATTTCAAAATATACAGCGACAAAAATCTGAATATAATTGAAACAACCAAGCAAGCAAAAAAGATAACTCGTATATAAAAGATTAATAAATAAATTATAAGGTGATGAAAGTTAATAAAAAATTTGATTAAGGTGGACAAATTTTATTACGATGGTGACAGTGGTTATAAGGACCCAAATTATTTTTTAAAATTTAACTCAAACAAATATATTCGATTCGACTCGATTCGAATTCCATCTCACTCGACTTGATTCGAGAAAATTCAAATCAAATTAGGATCATAAAGTATGATTCGTCAACTCGATTAACTCGAAATTTTTTCATTCGATTCGATTCGATCGAATGCTCACCCCTACTTGGTATCGCTCATCAAGGGCGTGACTAGGGGCTGGTAGTGCTTCAATTCCCCCTAAAATAGAAATTTTTTTAATTTAGGTCTGTTAAAATTTTTAAAATTTTAAATTAATAAAGATAAAATCATATTTTAGTCCCCTAAAAATAATAAAATTTTAATTTAATTCTTTAAAAATTATAAGATATAAACAATTAAAATTGTGAAATTATATTTTTACTACTGTAAAAATTATAATTTAATTTTAATTATTTAAAAGAATTTTCTGACCGCCGGTTGAAGTGTTACTGGGAGATGTAAATTGAACTACATCCCTTCGCAACACAACTTTGTCGCAGATCAAGGAGAGTCTATTGATGGAAGGAAAACTTTAGCTTGATCCTCTTTTGTAACCAAAAGAGAAATATTTAAGCGATTTTCAAGTTCCCAATATAAATTATATAATATACAAGCAAATACGTGGTACATTACATTAATCTTGATAATAAAAAACGATGTTGGACTGGAGAATGGGGCGGGTAGCCCATGGAAATCTATAAGGCCAACCAATTTCAGGCCCTATAAGACCCCCGACATTCTTTATCTACCTACTCGTAGGCACAGCAAAGCAACCAAAAAAAAACCTTCATTGTCTTGGTGAAGAAGAAAGCCATGTCTTCGACTCAATCAAGCTACAACCTGCTACTTTGCATACATTTTTCCCCTTCATTAGCTCCCTTACTTTCTCAGCTTCATCAAACTTGCTAGCAGCGGCGTATATGTTTGACAACAACACATAATAACCTGCTTTCTCTGGCTCTAGACTAACAAGTTTCTTTGCTATTCGTTCACCTACTTCAACATTATTATGAACTCGACAACCGGCTACAATAGCTCCTAGAATGGCTGCATCAGGTTCCATAGGCATTCCTTTTATAAAATCCTCTGCCTGCTCCAAAAGCCCTGCTCTCGCCAAACAATCAACCATGCTCGCATGGTGTTTCAACTTTGGCGTCACCCCACAATCTCTCATCATTTCAAAACATGAAGTTGCTATTTCTGCTTCTCCACCATGCGCACATGCTGATAATATACCAAGAAATGTAACTTCATTGGGTTTTATCCCCTTGGCAATCATATCCTCAAAAAGTTCCAATGCAGCAGTAACATTCCCGCTCAACCCGTATCCCAATATGAGAGAGCTCCAAGAAATGACATCTCTTTGGTTCATCATATCGAAAACCCTATGAGCATAAGTTAACATAGCACACTTTAAGTACATATCCACAATAGCATTCTCTAAATTCAATTCCATCCCCAACCACCTTCTCACACACCATCCATGAACACTCTTCCCATGCTTTAACCACCCGAATTGTCCGCACATTAAAACCAAGCTTAACATAACCACCCAATCAGGCGTAACACCAGCATCGACCATCTCTCTAAACAATTCCAAACCCAAAGTCGGTTCCTCATGTTTTGCATATCCATCCAACATTGCCGTCCACATCACTGCATCTCTCTTTGGCATTCCATCAAATAGGACTCGCGCATAGAAAATCTTCCCAAAACTAACATACAAGAAAACCAGAGCAGAAGCAACAAATGGACTCCTTTCGAAACCCAATTTGACGCACAACCCATGAAAAGAGACAGCTAGTTTTACCAGTCCACAACCCACGCATGCCCTTAAAACAAGCGGGAGAGTGAAGTCATCAGGTCTAACATTAGAGCTCTGCCACATATGAAGAAACAAATGTATGGCTTGAAGGGGGGAATTTGAGCGGGAGAACTCGCCGATTATGATATTCCAAGAATAGATATTCCTTTGGGGCATATGAAAGAAGACGGAAAGAGAGTAAGGGACGAGGTGTTTGTGCCGAGAATAAGCCAAAACAAGCCTAGAACTAAGAACAACATTGTCATAAAGCGAGGTCCTGAGCAAGCGAGCGTGAAGGTGGCGTAAATGCTTGCAGTTTGGCGAGGAGTTCATAAGGGAGAAGTAGCAGGAGATGAGGTTGGAATTGGTTGGGCCTGAACAAGCCAATGTTGAATAATACAGCTTCTTCAACAGAGTCTTCATGTTTGATCTGGCATTAAAATACTAATACAAGCAACTTGCCTTTATTTTGGGGGTGGGGTGGGTTGGGGTGGGTTGGGGGGAATTAATCATCTAGATTACTAAATGCTGGCTTTTTTTATTAAAATAACTCAAAATTTTTAATTAATTATTAAAATTACCTTTTTTAATTAAATACGTAAATAATTTAAAATCTACAGTAAAAATTGGTGGAGCCAAATAATTTGGCGCCACCAACATGCCACGTCAACAATTTGAAAAAAAAATAATTTTTTAGTGGAGCCATGTAGAATGGCGTCACCTGTATAAATACCAAGAAAATACTATAATTTTTAAAAATATGGGGGTTTTAAAAAAATTTACCATTTTCTGGTGTAGCCAATTAATTTTAGGGGTGTGCAAAATTCGGGTAAAACCGAAAAAATTTGGTTAACCGACTGATTAAATCGTTTGGTTAACCGAATTTTTTAGTCGGGGTCGGTTAATAATTTTTTGAGTTTTCGGTTAACAGTTAATTCTGTTCAAAACCGGTCGGTTAACCGAATTTTTTGGTTTAACCGAAAAAATTAATAAATAAAATTATAATATATAAATAGCCCACTATTCACTCAAACTCAATCCAACATAAACCCAATCAAGCTAAAACTAATTACCCAACCCAATTACCCAACCCAATCATAAAAATTACAAATAATTTAATAAATTAAAACTAAAATTAAAATATTTCAGTTAATTGATTAATTCGGTTAATTCGAGTAAATCGGGTAACTCGGTTAATTCGTGTAAATTGGATAATTCGGTTAATTTTATACTTATTTTAACCAAAAATAAAAAGATATATAATTTTCGGTTAATTCGGTTAACCGACCAAATTAACCGAAAACATTTCAATTCAGTTAATTTTTTTGAAAATATTTTGGTTCGGTTAACGGTTAAAATTTTTGAAGGGTCGGTTAATTCGGTTAATGGTGTTTCGGGTTGGTTAACCGATTGAACACCCCTAATTAATTTGGCGCCACCAGATTCACCTGACACCCTGCTACTTTTTTTTTTTACTTTTTAACTTTTGTCCTTTTTTATTTTTATATCCTTATTTATTTTATTTATTATTAATTTTAAATTTTGTCTTTATCCTTATTTATTTTATTTAATTATGGGAGATTTTTTTTACTTTTTTTAAATTTTGTCTTTATCCTTATTTATTTAATTAATTAATTTTTTATTATTAATTTTAAAAAACTTGAAATGTATATTTGAAATGTTTTATAATATATATTTTTAAAATTTTAAATATATATTTTTAAAATTTAAGTATAACTTAGAAATGAACGAATACCCATATGTACATGAAGTACATGGAAATGACATTACCTGATATAACGATGCATAAATTAATTGTTATATGAATGCGGATTATGCTTGATGACTCTATTCATCCATGATTAAGGACTATTATATGTGATTACTTGGCTAACATGATGAAGATATGTGTTTAGGGCTTGTAACCAAATTGGTTGATAGTGCTTTGTATGTTTATTTTTAATTTTTAATTTAAATTTTTATTTTTTAATATATATATTTAAATAAATTCATTTTTTAACATATAAATTTTTTTAACAAATATTTTTTATTTTTTTCTAATTAATTTATTTTTCACTTTTTTAAATAAAATATTATTTTTTAACTTTTAAATAGAATTTAAAAAAAGGTTTGAATATCTTTAAAAATAATTTGAAAATCATAACTTAAAATATTATAAAACAAATTTAAAAATATTTAAAATATTATAAAATTAATAATAAATTTGAAAGGTCATATTTTTAAAATATTTAAATGTTTTATATTATTAAAAATATATTTAATATTTAAAAAATAATATTTAAAATTAAAAAAATTCAAAAATATGTATTTAAAATTTTAAAAAATATATATTATAAAACATTTCAAATATACATTTCAAGTTTTTTAAAATTAATAATAAAAACTAAATAAATTAAATAAATAAAATAAATAAATAAGGATAAAGAAAATTAAAAAAATAAAAAAATCCCCCATATTTAAATAAAATGAATAAGGAAAAAGACAAAATTTAAAATTAATAATAAATAAAATAGATAAGGATAAAAAAGTAAAAAAAAAAAGGACAAAAGTTAAAAAGTAAAAAAAAAAAAAAAGGAGCAGGGGGAATTTGGTGGCACTAAATTAATTGGCTCCACCAGAAAATAGTAAATTTATTTTAAAGCCCTCATATTTTTAGAAATTGTAGTATTTTCTCTATATTTATACAGGTAGCGTAATTTTCATGGCTCTATCAAAAAATTAATTTTTTTCTAGGTTGCTTACGTGGCAAGTTGGTGGCGCTAAATTATTTGACTCCACCAACTTTTACTGTAAATTTTAAGTTATTTACGTATTTAATTAAAAAATAGATTATTTTAATAATTAATTAAAATTTTTAAGTTATTTTAATAAAAAAGCCCTAAATGCGGGATAGTATACAAACAAGAATAAGAAAGCAAATCATTAAGGTATAAAATAAAACAGCCAGATTGGTGTTCTTTGTTTCTTCTCCTCCCGCTACACCTTCCTTTTATAGCTGGAACAGATTTTGCTTTACTAATTAGAGAGCCTTAAAGACTAAACACTCAGTCCTCTTATTCAAATACAATTCCCTACCACAGGGTAAATAAAGGGGAATAAAGAAGTGATCACACCCATATGAAATCGACTTGATATCTCTACATGAATGAAGTAAAGAAAAGGATAGTTTGGTGTCGATATTTTTAACGTCAAGCACATGTTGCTGTGATGGCGAAGGCTTCGACTACTGGCTTTGGGGGAGGGATTTCGTTACTTTGCTTCGTGTTTTCGTCGCTTTGCTTCATGTTTTCATCCTTCATCTTTGCTAAGAAGTCGTTAAAGCAGTCATCCAATGTTCTGAATGGTTCATTCGGGTACAGACTGCAGGCTTCGGTTTCATTCGGGCCTTCGATTGGGAAGTTGATTTGACAACCCTTTATGAAGATGTCATGGGTGAATGATGCAACAACACTCTGTGGGATAATATTCTCTGCAAAGTCAAGGCAACTAATTTAGCTTAAGTAAAGAAATGCAGGGGAGAACACTACTGCTGGTCCTTTAGGTCATTTAATAAGGGTGTATGATGATAATGATGGACCTGCCGCAGCCGAGAGAAGGTCTTCCTCAGTGACGGTAACTCGAGGGAGTGTTCGCCGGATTTTCCTTTCCCACAAAGCTGCAAGCTCGTTCATGTTATAGAAATTGCAGGCAGGCCTAAAATGAACTGACTTGTTCAAGGTCCTAATGTCATCAACAGTTTTCATGGTGAATTTTCCTATATCGGTGCCTGCAACAAAGTAAGCTGCACCCAGGAGGCATAAACAAAGGATTCAATAGTTGAATTCAGGGAATAGGGAAGTACCAAGCTTCCACTTAAGAACTTACAACAGTGTGGTATCACAATATATATATTTAAAAGCAAAGGCTCGAAACCACAAAATATCATAAATCAACTAACAACTAACCTGTGGATGATATCCAAGTTGTTAGGACCACGCATTAACAAATTTCTTACCATCTCTTACTCGGAAAAAGGATTGTCCGGATCCTTTTCAATTGTTTAATAATATTTTTGTAATTTTGTCTATGTTATTGACACATAATTTTAATAATTTTTTAACCTAAACCTTGAACCTTAGATCTCAAACTTTGAATCCTAGACTCGAATCATGAATCTCAAACTCTGAACATTTAACCTAAACCTTAAATCCGAACCCAAACTTAAAATCCTAAACTTCAAACTTGAACCTGAATCTTGAACCTTGAGCCAAAAGACCAAGTTTAGGGTTCAGGGTTCGAGGTTTAGGTTCGAGTTTGGGCTCGAGCTTGGGTTTGGGGTTAAAGTTTAGGGTTTAAGATTTTGAGTTCGGGTTTGGAGTTTAAAGTTCATGGTTCAAGTTAAAAAAATTACCAAAATTATGTATCAATGACATGAAAAAATTATTGAAATGTTATTAAATAATTAGAAAATAATACAAGATAGTTGAGTTCGGGTTTAAGATTTTGAGTTCGGGTTTAGGATTCAAAGTTCATGGTTCAGGTTAAAAAAATTGCCAAAATTATGTATTAATAACATAAAAAAATTATTGAAATGTTATTAAATAATTAGAAAATAATACAAGATAACGTGGGACCTAACTTCATACAATCCTTTTCTTGCATATGTGTTTGGCATGAGTTTTCATTTATTTGTATAATATGTATACAATTTTCAACCTATAAACATTCTAAGTTATAGTGCCAATTGAATGTATATATTTATAAATTCTAAAATTATTGTTAATACTATTAATTTATTTTTTATATGAATACTATTAATTTATTTAATACTAATAATATAATATTATTACTTTTATCATAATGTTCTCTCCTTTTTATATTGTAACAACAGTTTTCATATTAATGGTATAAAAAAAATTCATAATAATTTTTTTGGTATGGTATCTTCATATAGTTGGTCTTGTAAAGTACAAAGTAGAGCCATAAGAGTTGAAGCATGTAAGTACTTATAAAGATGTAGACATGACATTCTCCTGGACTAGTTAATGTGAGGTGGTAGAAGAGAAGTGTAATTACCTTTGACGCTGCCATCACCATAGATTTCGAAATGATCCAAGGGTGGAATGACCTCGGAAGGATGCGTATTGTTGTGGTAGGGCCAAGAAGCGATGGAATTACAACAAATGTATGTGTAGGGAATCTCCAGCTTTTCAATCAGACGCCTGACCTGACGCTTTTCCTTGTACATGGTGAGCCCAGGCTCTACAGGATCAGCTCGGTCCACATCGTGTCCAAACTCCGACGGCAAGAACCTCTGCCACCCACAAAACAACCCAAATATGTAAACCAAACGTTCTTTTGCTTCTTTAGTGAAAGTAAGTAGTAATGTAGGTACCTTAACAGTGCCGGCAGAGTGAATTGCCTCAACCAAAGACAGCTGATCTAGTATTGTGGCGCCACCCAGAGCTGATATTACTATCTCAATCTGGTGCTCTTTCAGCAGTTTCACCATTAACTCCTTGTCATTTGCCAATCCCTGGAAACAAACAAGTTATAGAAGAATCTACATATAAAACGAACACAAATTTATAAGTATAATATGATATTTGTACATTCAACAGTATGGCGCCTCTGTCCTGAAGGGCTTTGGCTACTTTGTCCTTGGAATATTGGTTTCCGGAACTTGGCCTGACCAGAACATAAGTGGGTCGACCAGCATCCAAGCTGGCGTCAGCCACGAACCGACCAATAAAGCCGGTTGCTCCGACTATGAGGACACGGCCGTTAGCTACTGAGACAGTCATGGTTAGCGTTATTGCAAGATTAGATAAAGCAACTTTGGTTGAGACGTAGATTGTTGACCATGGGATTGCTACTCTATATATAGGGGGCGCTGAGGCTGGTCCAACTACCCTTCAGGATTCAAGTTCAACAACCTCAGCCCACATCAAACTCTCATCCCTGGACAATTTGGAAGCACAACATTCCAACCCAACAGCTATAAGTATGCAATATTTTTAGGTCAATTTTAATAAACACCTAACATGGACGCTCATGTACATTCCTTTGCATGTCTCAAATGGAATATTCTTCAAAATTGTGTAGCAAGCAATACTACAAAACTCACTTTTACTACAAACAGATCAAGGTCTTTCTTTTAATTTTATATAAATTTGCATCATTAAGTAATAAATGAAACATGTTTGACTGATAGTTAAGAAACTCGTGAGTGGGATGGGATGACGATGAGATGAGAGTGAGACGAGACGAGACGATGAACAAACTAAAATGGAATCGCCAGTTCAATTGTATTCTGCTTAATTTTCTTTTCCAAATCTTCTACCTTGAAAAGTAAAACCAACCTAATTTTCTTTGACAGCTTTTTGGAGTCTGCTTGTCTTTTATTGCTGACTTTGTGAAGCTCCTCCTTTTTCTTTTTTTCTTCTTTTTCCTTTTTCTCCCTTTAATTTGTCTGATATTTATTTTTTTCCCCAAAAAATTCACTGATATTTACAAAAACTAAGCCTTAATGTGTGTTTAGTAAATCATTAAAAAGTTTCATTTCATTAAAAAAAATATTTTTAGTATTTAATATATTGTTTAAAAGTGTTTAATAACCATAATAAATTTCCACTTAGTTTAAAATTTTCAACCAAAAGAATGTGTTGAACAAAATAAGTAGGTATATAACTCTTACCTCTTAAGATGTGCTTGATAAGATGGGAAATTAGAAGGATTGAAGAATATAGGGTGGAAAAGTGCAAAAAATAAAATAAAATTTGAATTTGCTTAGTAAGGATAAAAGTGAAAGGAAAGAAAATAAGAAGGATGGTTATTTTTTATCCCATTGCATAAAAATCAATTATTTCAAATTGGAATGATAAAATGAGAGAAAATAAGAGAAATGTTAAGTTAGGATGTCTAAGTCGTTGAAATTTCATTTTAAACAAAATGAAAAATTTTAACATTTAATATTTTATTTTCAACCAATTGAATGAGATAAGTAGGTAAGTAACTACTTATCACCTAATATAGAAAATATTAAGTTGATTTTATTTTATTAAAATTAAAATAAATTACCTTTTTTAGAAAATAAAATATTTGAGTTATTATATTTATATTTTATTCAAAATTATCTAAAATAATATAAGAGTAAATTAATAATATTAAAAATAAAAATAAATATTTTTTTAAAAATAAGTATTTATTTTTATCAAACAATAAAATTATACTTAGTGTTTATATTTACTAATTTACCAAACAATTTTTTAATATATATTCAACATTTATAAAATTTAGTATTAAAAATTCAGCACTTAATTTTTTTAATTTATCAAACACATCCTTAGTTGAAAGTTATGCATTTTGTTTAAAAAATTCATTTTCTTTCCTCTTATTTTTCAACTTTACCAAGTTAAGGAGGGGGGTTTTTTACCTAAATAATACAAAAAAATTAAAAATTTACCAAAATAACACCCCATTTTTTTTATTTACTAAAATAATACAAACTTTTTTTTTATTTACCAAAATAATACAAATCAAAAAAATAATCTGAAAACAAAAAAAAAGTACAGATGCAGGTGGGGCCCACAGGCGGCACTAAAGGTGCCTGTCCCATAGGCGGCACCTTTGGTGCCACTCCCATAGGCACCACCCAAAACTCGTATTTATTTTGGTCATTTGTTGGTATTTTTTTATTTTCGGATTAAAATTACTTCCAAAATAAATATTATTTTCGTATTTTATCATTTTCTAAAATAAATACAATAATATAAAATAATAAAATAAAAAAATAGTATTTATTTTGGAAGTGATTTTAATCCGAAAATAAGAAAAAATACGAACAAATGACCAAAATAATGGTTTTTTACTAAACTTATATAAAAAATATTAAAATAATACATTTGAAACATTATGTACTAAAATAATATAAAATAATAAAATACGAAAATATTATTTATTTTGGAAATGATTTTAATCCGAAAATAAGAAAAAATACGAACAAATGACCAAAATAATAGTTTTTTACTAAACTTATATAAAAAAAACTAAAATAATAAATTTAAAACATTATCTACTAAAATAATATAAAATAATAAAATACGAAAATAGTATTTATTTTGGAAGTAATTTTAATCCGAAAATAAGAAAAATTACGAACAAATGACCAAAATAATGATTTTTTACTAAACTTATATAAAAAATATTAAAATAATAAATTTCAAACGTTATGTACTAAAATAATATAAAAATAATAAAATACGAAAATATTTGGGTAAAAAACCCTTCTTATAAAGGATAAAATACTATTTTCGTATTTTATTATTTTATATTATTTTAGTACATAATGTTCCAAATGTATTATTTTAATATTTTTTATATAAGTTTGGTAAAAAACCATTATTTTTGGTCATTTTTTCGTATTTTTTCTTATTTTCGGATTAAAATCACTTCCAAAATAAATACTATTTTCGTATTTTATTATTTTATATTATTTTAGTACATAATGTTTCAAATGTATTATTTTAATATTTTTTATATAAGTTTAGTAAAAAACCATTATTTTGGTCATTTGTTCGTATTTTTCTTATTTTCGGATTAAAATTACTTCCAAAATAAATACTATTTTCGTATTTTATTATTTTATATTATTGTATTTATTTTGGAAAATAATAAAATACGAAAATAATATTTATTTTGAAAGTGATTTTAATCCGAAAATAAAAAAATACCAACAAATGACCAAAATAAATACGAGTTTTGGGTGGTGCCTATGGGAGTGGCACCTTTGGTGCCGCCTATGGGACAGGCACCTTTAGTGCCGCCTGTGGGCCCCACCTGCATCTATATTTTTTTTTATTTTCAGATTTTTTTTTTGATTTGTATTATTTTTGTAAATAAAAAAAAAGTTTGTATTATTTTAGTAAATAAAAAAAATGGGGTGTTATTTTGATAAATTTTTAATTTTTTTGTATTATTTAGGTAAAAAACCCTAAGGAGGGTAACAAAATTACTTTTATTTTTTTTTTTTTCCATCTTTCCTACAAAACACACCTATAGACAAGAAAATTTATTTTTTTTATCTTTCTATTTTTCTACCCCTTCAGTTTTTTATCTTTCTAATTTTTTTCTACTCTACCAAGTAAAGCCTAAATGTTTGATAAATTGAAAAATAAAGTGCTAAAAAATGTAAGTACTAAAAAATTTAAGTGTTGACTTTAAGTTATAAAATTAAGTATCGATTATAATTAGATTGTTTGATAAAAGGATATATAATACAATCTTAAATGAAGTAGAATAAAATAAAATAAAATAAAAACAACTGAATTTATTCTTTAAGTGATAAGTAAGTCCTATCTACTTATCATTTTTTATTTTTTTTGTGAAAAAAATTCTATCTAGTAAATTTCATTGTAGTTTTAAAAAATTAAGTTGTTAAAAGTATTAATTTTCAGTTAATTGAATTTTTTCAATACTTTATCAAACTGGATTTAAGTTATTTTATTTTTAGAAAAACTATTATGAAAACAATCACCTCTTTACTTTTTAAAATAAATAAAATATTTAAATTAATGTATTTAATTTTTATCCAAAACTATTGAAAATAATATAAATAATTATATCAATAAAAATATAATTATAAAATAAGTAATTTTCAAATTTCAAATTTTTTTATCAAATAATATAATTTTATTTAGTACTTAATTTTTAATGGCATAACAATTTTATAACATAAATTCAACACTAGTTAAAATTTGTATTAGAAAATATGTACTTCATAATTTGTTTAATTTATCAAACAACATATTACTTAATTTTAGCCTTTTTTTTTTCTAATGTATAATCATAAATAAATATTTGGTTAACTATAACAAAAATGAAATCAATACAAAATATATTTAGAGTCAAATTTAATATATATATATATATATAAAGAGATATTAAAAAATGAGAGAGTTGGTAGGAATAGTTTAAGATATTATAAACAATGAAGTATTGTGAAACATCACAGCCGCCGGCCCCTTAAAGATATGGTATGTTTGAGCTTAATAGTATATAACCTAACTTTAAGATAAGCTATATGATTAAATTATCATATATGCCAGCGCAGACAATAATTTGTTTCGTGAAATAGATTTCATTTCATATGGTTACGTGATGTTTGAAGAAATCTGGGACATGTAGAGCTCAATGCTGCTGTACAAGTTGCAATTTTTTTTTTTTTTTTTTTTTTTTTTTTTTTTGCTTCAAAGCTCAATCCTGATAAAATAAATTGATTTTTTCACTAGATTTCAGAAAAAGAAAATTCAAAAAGGCATGGCAGGCGTTTGGTCGGAAGTGGAGGTTAATCACCTCACCTAACGTGTCATTCTTCTGATGGTGCCCAGCCCACCTAACTAACAACGATGACACGCGCATTTATTTAAAATAACCGGTAATTTTAATTATATTTAAAGGTGTAGTTAATCAATAGTAAGTTAAATTATAAAAATAGTTATTTTTATTTATTTTATATTATATTTTAGTCATTTATATTATTATTTTGTTACGAAGTGATTATTCTACCGTTAAACTCCGTTATTTCCATAACGGCGATTTTATATGACAGTCCAAATGAATTTTACATACTAATTTAGATATTCTACGTAGTAGTCCAAATTAAATTTATTTAACTAAAAATTTATTTTCATCCTAACTACTGGACATCAAAGTTGGCATTTAAAATCCATTTGGACTACTGTTAAGGAGGTAATAGAGTTTAACAGTAAAGTGATTACTTAATAACAAAATAATAATGTAAGTAACTAAAACATAACATTTCAAGTATAAATGACTAAAATATAATCTAAAACAAACAAGAATAACTATTTTTATAGTTTACTAAAACAAGCCAAGCCAGCTGATTTTGAAGCTCATATATTATGAGTTTCTTTTGCTTTTCTTAATTTGACATCTAAATTTAGATATTCTCAAATTGTATTTAAAAAAGTAAAAAAAAAAAAAAAAAAGAGGTTGGTTTGTAAAGTTAAATTAAAAAAATGCTGAATTTAGATGGATTTCTATTAACCGAACTAATGAGAACCCATACCCATGGCAAAAAAGTTAAAATTCCATCTAACTTTCCATTCAAAAGCCGACCCAATTATTGTAATGTTGACTCAACATTAATTCAATCATATTCATAGTTACCCCATACCAGGATTAATGATTTCTTTTCTTTTTCCACAACCATTTAATTGTATTGTTTACTTAGCCAAGTTGGAAAATTTCACCTAATTTAATTTCAGTATTAAGTGATCTCTTTCAAAAAATAATTACGGTATCAATTTTGAAAATAAATAATTAAATCACAATGTTAAGAATTTTTATTAATATATTTAATGTAGCAATAAAAATAAAACGAAAAATTGAAATTAAATAACCTAAACAGATGTAAACCATTTATTGGCTAAAATTTTTAACCCATTTTCTACTTAAAAGAAGAAGAAAAATTAGGTCATAAGAAAAAAATATACACTCAAAAAGAAGTATTCATCGTAATTTTTTGGTTTTAAAAAAAGATTTTCGGTTTTTTTACATTAAATTAAATATTCAATTTCCATAGTAGAAGATGCGTGGAGCAAAGCTTTTGTCTATGTTAGGATTTAGTCAACATAAAAAACTAGATAAATCAACTCTTCATCTTCTTCAACACAATCTCATCCACAAACTAGAAACCCCTCCACCTTCTAAATTGTCGTTCAATTTTCTTCCAAATTAATTTTCACCCTCAGCGAAAAATAATACTCTTAAAGGAAACAAAATAAAACAAAAACTTCAATTTATAAGAGAAAAATATGCACTCAGAAAATATTTTTATCGTCATTTCTAAATTATATATATTTAACAACTTAAATAACATAAAAATATCACAAATAATTAGAAAATTACGCATTTATCAAATCTTCATATTTAAACTATGCTTGCATGAAACTAATGCAAACATAAAGAAATATTTAACTCAAATTAACAATTAAAAATATTGTTATATACCAATAGAAGAAGCAAACATGTTTTCATGAATATAATCAAAATCTTGTATGTTAAATAAAATATAACGATACTAATTCATACAATTAGGAAGGATTAGAAATAATAATCCTTCGTGCTCATGTATCACCATCTTTTCTAACAGTGTGCAATGTATAAGAAGTACTAGAATAATTAAGAGAATCTAATCAAGTTTTAACATGCTTTCAAGGTCATCTAGGACTTTAAGGATTATAGTCAAATATAACGAGCTCGAGAAAAGAAAAAAATCATACATTTTTTTTGAATTTTTCCTTAAAACCATAACCAAATTTCATATCCTAGAACCTATGGGAATATATTCTACCATGAAAGTGAAGGAAAATCTTGTTTTATCTAGATTTATTTGTAATAGTTTGTTTTTTAGTTGTGTCGAAAACAGTGGTTTCGGATTCGCAAATCCAACGAGTAAGTTTGTAAATATTATTATTTAATATTTACGAATCAAATATAGTATTAAAATAAATTTTGAATTGGCAATTTATGTTATTTGAACAAATAATTAGATTCAAGTGGTATAACCCTAAAGTCAAGTGGTTTTAGAAAATGAGGTATCGGGACCTCATTTCTATAAACTAAGCCGTAAATATTTTATTAAATATTTATGAAGTATTATTATGGTCGTATTAAAATTTTATTAAGAAATTTTGATGTTTGGATAATTAATTTTAAAAAAAGGATTAAATCGTAAAAGTTACAAAACTTAATTTCTATTGATTTCTATTAACTTTAAAGATTTTTAAAGGTTTTAAATGGTAAATATACCATTTTTAAAAGTGTTGGACGGTTAGTGGGGTTTATTTAGTAAAAAAGTAATGTTTATTATAATATAAAACATTATATTGGGCGTTTTACTCAAAAAGCTCATTTTTAAACAGTAATTACGGAAATGGGTCGTTTATTGGGTTATTTACCTTATTAGGCCGTTTTCTCCGAAAACGCGTCCACGTCAGCGCGCTTTCAGTGTACGTGTCAGCAAAACGCTCCCCCAGGGAAGCGTTTTGCCCGTTTAACGGTCAAAAATTTGACCGTTGGCTTCCAACGTTCCAGAAAAAAAAAACTATAAAAAGGCCCCCCACTTCATTTTCTCACACAAATCACTCCCAAATTCTATAATTCTCTCAAAATTCCAATCCCCTCATTTATTTTTCACACAATTCTTTGTTTATTCTCAACTTTCTTTCAATATTCCCTTCAAAAATCTATCAATTTTCATTAAAATTTTCTCAAAATTCCATCAAATTTGTATCAAATTTCTTTGTTTAAATTTTTTTAATTTAATTTTTTTAAAATAAAAAATCCGATCGTGTTAGCAATGGCCGGGGAATTAATCCGTCTCAATAATAAGCACATCTCCGTTGAGCAAATGAAAATGGTAAGTGATACTTTTATTCATTTATGCAAATTTAATTTTCATTTATGCAAATTTAATTAAATTTGTAATACTATTTAGTATTTAGTTCATTTATGCAATTATAATTAAATTTTCAATACTGCTTGATTTTTTTATTCAGTTATGATGTTTGCATTAATTAATTTATGAAATTTTAATTAATTTTTGTTTTATAAATTTTTATAATAGTCTGTAGATTGGGTTTTGCAATGCTACATCCATAATATGCCTGGTCCTCCATCGCCGTTAATTGAAAATTACTTGCGAGAAGCGGGATTTTGGCACGTGGCCACGATAAGCCGGAGGTGCAAGTTGGACCCAAAACTAATCAGTGCGTTGATAGAGAGGTAGAGACCTAATACGCATACTTTTCATCTTCCATGTGGAGAGTGTACTATCACTCTGCAAGACGTGCATTTGCAATTAGGATTGCTGGTGGATGGGTACGCAATCACCGGGTCCGCATTATCTACTGATTGAGGCGCCGTATGCTACAAGCTTTTGGGTGCTATATCGGATAATATTAACGGAGGTCGGATCGAGATGGGCTGGTTACGAGACACATTCCCGGAGCTAGATAATGATTCGACTGAACTCGAAAGAATACGATATGCTCGGGCATACATTCTCGAGATGATTGGAGGTTATCTGATGCCGGACTTGTCACGAAACCTCATACATCTGATATGGCTGCTGAAACTCGTAGATTTTAGAGCAGCTGGTGAATTGAGTTGGGGGTCTGCCGTGTTGGCAACGTTGTACAAGGAAATGTGCGGGGCAACGCAACCGAACAAAGCCAAAATAGGAGGTTGTCTATCACTACTGCAATCATGGGCACGGTTTCGCTTTCCATTTTTACGTCTTTGAGTGGACCACCCATATACATTTTCACTAATAACGAGGTAAATTTTATATTAGATTTTACAATTATTACGTAGATTTAGAATATAATCGTATGCTAAAAATTTATTTAATTAGGTGGAATCATTCGATGAGTTATGTCGGAATACTTACCTCTTTCGAAGATATATGGCTTCTATTAGACCAACGATGGGAAGCACAAGTAAGTATTAAATAAAATATATATACATAATAAAATAGCCGTTTCGTATTTAGTATTTAGTATTTAGTATTATGTAATAAGTAATATTTTTATCATGTTCATATAGTTTCAATAGACACCATACGAGGATCCGACAATTTGGGCAGTAATTTTGGATGAATACTTCCAAAATCCGAATGCTTGGCATGTGAAGATCCCATTGGTGAGCTATGCTACAATGGAGATGCACCAATTAGATAGAGTATTGCGACAATTTAGATTTTGATAACCGATTCCTGTGGCACCCGAGGTGTTCGATGATGAGCACAAAGTCGACTTACGGCAATTGCATACGGATTGGCCAAGATTCTGGTCACACTATATCGAAATGTGGGAAAATTGATATGATTATATACCTACTCGGGAACCGATCGTTGTTCCAAAGTTATCATGCGAACCAGAATACATGCCATGGTTTAGGATCTATGGCAAGCCATATTTATTGTCAGAAGAAGAGAGGCAACGACAAATTCGTGCTCAAAGGGAATGACGGGGCCCTTTAAATCCAAGAAGAAGGGACGATGACGCAAGCCCATCAACAGCGTCCACACAATCACCAGGCCCATCAACAGCGCCCACTCAGTCACCAGGCCCAACAGTTCAATTGACGACACCCACATCACAGCCTTTTCAGATTATGCCAGGTGCGTATCCTAGCCCTTATATGTATCCTAACCCTTATATGTTTCCTTTTCCTAGTCCTATGGCAGGTTGAAATCCATGGCCCAATTTATTTCCGTTCCCGATTACTCTGAGTCAACCGCCGATCTATAGGCTATCGTCGCATGAAGGATCGCACAATGCGCTATCGGGGAGTTCTTCTTTCTACCAATCCCCATCACCTTCCTCCATGGGTGATGCAAACACCGCCACAATCATTATTCTATCAAGGTGGGTTACCCTCCCAATACCCACAACCAGATCCCCTACCGGAGGAACCACAAGCCCTGCCGGAAGCTGAACCAATGAGGAATCCAACACGAACCCGTCGATGACCCCCATGTGGCACTGATTCTGACTGCCACGGACATTGATTTTTTTAATATATTTGTACAAACTTTTTTATATTGTTTCATTTAATAAAATAAAAGTTCTTTTGAATAAGGCAATTGTAATTTACTTTTATATTTTAAATAAAATAGAAGTTCTTTTAATTATATTGTTTCATTTGATAAAATAAAAATTGTTTTGAATAAAGTAATTGTAATTTACTTTTTTTATTTTAAATAAAATAGAAGTTTTTTTGTAATACTCAGAAAATTTTTACAGTAAGAAATTGTCTTTGATATAGTAAAATAAGGAAATAAAGTGTCAAAAAGGGAAATTTTGAGTTATGTCAACATTGGAAAGTATATTATGATATATTCCAAGAAAGGACTAAATTGAAAAAAAGTAAAAATTTAGGGGCAATTTTGTAAAATATTTTTATATTGTTTCATTTAATAAAATATAAATAATACAACATAGTTTTTTACGACAACTATCAACTATTGCGATTAGGACACGATTTACTTGTATGGCCTGTGTTCCTACACCATCTGCACAATTTCTGTTGATTGGTCGTTTCTCGGATATTCATATTGGTACGTATTCTAGTCGAGCAAGGTCGACCCTTTGGTTTGCAACGCAATTCTCTATCCGGTAACAGCTTAAACAGAGCAAGCGATACAGGCGGCCACTTACGTTCACCTGGGACAGGTGGGTATACGTGTTGTTACAGGCCAATTTTGGCCTACACCATAACCCATTTGAACTACATTTAAACCCAATATTAAATCATTACAAAAACCCATACATTTGAACCCAATTAGCCCAAATACATTAACCCAGTGACCCAACCCGAATACACTACCCAATTACCCACTAAGTCCAAACCCGTTTCTAACCTAACCCAATACCCGGGTGGCCCAATACAACCCTAGCCACCCGAACCTTCTGCCCACTTGCCTCTGACTCTTCTGGCCACTGACTCCATCGCCATAGTCACGTCAACACCACCCCACTATCCCCAACTTGCTCCTGCAAAACATTAAAAGGGAAAGGACAGCAAACAAAAAGAAAAAAAGAACATTTGTAAAGGGCTATAAAACCCGATCAAAAAGACAGTGTAAAGGGTTCAGATTTTTCATGAATACAGAGAAATTTTTAAGACACAAACACTGATACAAAGAAAGCAGAGATCGAAATATAGAGAGGACACTGAAAATCCAAAAAAATTATTAACAGCAACAAAGGTTATTCATCCAACCGTATCTCTCGTTTTTCTTTTTTTTCCTTTCGCATGCAAGTACATATATACTAATATATATTTCAAAATAATAATACAAAAAAGAGGAAGAAAAAATAAAAAAATTTACCTTTCCGGCCACCGTGTACGGTGGCCTGTGCCAGCGCCGGTGACCGGACGATGACCGGACGGTGGTCGGACTGACCACTGGGAATCGCCCCCCTCCCTGGTCCTCTCTCCATTCTCTCTCTTCTTTTTTCTTTGCTCGGTGAAGAAGGAATTTTTTTCGAAAAAAAGGCCCTTTTATAGCCCTCCGGAACGACGTCGATTTGGGGGCTGCGTTTTAACCCAAAACGACGTCGTTTTGAAGAACCGACCCGTGATCCGACCCAAACCCGCCTAGGATCCGCGTGTTTTTAACTCAGTGGTCTTTTTGCGCGATCGGTCCTTCCGCATTTTCAATGATTTACAATTAAGTTTTATGTATTTTAATTTGGCTCGTTAATTTGTTTTTGTTTGCAATTCAATCCTCCGTGCAATGGCATCGTTTTAAGGACTCGGATAAATGGCTATTTCGGTCCCTAATATTTTCACGCATGTTCAAATATGCCATTTTCTTTCGTTTTTATCCCGAATTAGCCCCAAAAATTTCTTTTTGAATCCAATTTCGTCCCTTTTTACTTTTTTCATTATTTTATTTTAATTTTAATATTATTATATTTATTATTATTTATTATTATTATTATAATCTTTAATATTAGAATATGTTTTGTATTTATGACTATATCTTTAACATATATATGTATGTATTTAAGTAATATTATTATTATTTTCTTATTATATTATTATGTAAACATTTTAATACTATACTATATATATTTTTTAATACCTTATTACGTACATATTATTATTATATCTATTCTACTACTATTATATTTATTTTTAATGTTAGTATTATTATTACCATTATTATTATTATTTTATAATATTATTATATTATATTTGGTATTACTTTTATATTATATTCTTATTATTATTATATTTATTATTTTCACCATTATTATCTATCGCTTTATCTTTAATATTATTATTATATTGTATTTGCCATTTGTATTTTGTTATTATTATTATTATTATTATTTTTACTTTATTATTATAATATTATCATTATTTACATATTTTTATTATTATCACCTAAATATTTAGTATTACCCTAATATTATCATAACTACCATACAATATTATTACATTTTAATGTTATTCCATTACTCTATTTACTTTAATATTACTTTGTTTAATATATTTTTAGTTTTGACCACCTTTTTCTATATATATATATATATATATATATATATTATTAATATATTTTATTTGATACTATATTAATGTTATCCTAACTATTACATTATTACCACCCTTTTACTATCGTATGTTGTTATCATTATTTTCTTATGAACACATTTTCGTATATATTATGATTTTTATATTTAACATATCATTATTCTTAATATGCTACTAACACATCATTACATTATTATCTTCGTTAATGCTATTACTATTATTATCATTCTTAATACTATTTACGTATTGTCATGTCATACTTTGATACTATTTTAATATTATATAATATATTGCTTCCCTCTTCGACATTATTACATTATTATATTATTCTTTTAATAACATGTTTTCATATACCTATTATGATTTTCATTATTAATAAATTACCATTCTCATTATATTACTGTTCATACATCGTTACCATTATTATCTTTTATTAATATTATCATTATTACTATTATTGTTTTAATACTTTCATTACAAATTATGCAACATTTTTACCCTACGCCAAATCGATCTTTTTATAAAGGCAATGTTTCGATGTTTAGAAATTCGAGAGATCGTGCCCTAATGTATTGGGTTTCGATTTTCTCATCTAAATCTAAACAATCGAACATCCTTCTCAAAACACAAAGTTCAAATAGAAAAAGCTTATATATATTATTTTGCACATCGCATTATCACTCGTGCTCGTATTATCTTTTATCATCACATCTCCTTCTATTATGTATGCTTCTATCGTCATTCATCACGTGTTTTATAACAAATTACCCTTACCTGATGCAAAAAATGATTTTCTTTATAAAGACAATATTCCGTATTTAGATATTCAAAAATCGTGCCCTAACGCATTGGGTTGCGATTTTTCGTCTAAATCTAAATACCCGAATATCCTTTGCAATTAAACGCATAATTTTTCAATATAAAAACTTATTCTCGAGAATTCGAGACATAGCGTCCTAGCGTACTGGATGTGATGTTTTGTTATCTCGAGATAAGATTTTGTAAACCGAGGCAATGTTCTGTACTTAGGAATTCGAGAAATCGTGCCCTAACGTATTGGGTTTCGATTTCCCTTATTTATCCCAAGTATTCGAATATCCTTTCAAAATTAAATACATGAAATTCGAATAAAGGCAAGTTTAGCCTCAAAGGTCAAAATATCGTGTCCTAACGTATTGGATGTGATGTTTTACCTTAAGGTGACTCAGCCTTTATACACGTTTTCAACTTATCCCAAATGATTTTAAAGCAAATGAGGATCGTACTTTGAAATTTTGTCAAGTTTTAGAATCATCGACTTTAAAGACACTAATTAATCAACAAGGTACCAATTTTGGGCGTATCGGGGGTGCTAATCCTTTCCCGTGCGTAAATCACTCCCGAACCCATTTTCTGATATTCGCAGACCGAAATCGTTGTTTTGATAAATCAAATAGTTTATTAAAAACAACCCCTTTTGAGGTGACCAATCACACCCTAACAAAAGATTGGTAGTGACTCCGGTTCTTGTATTCATTTTTTAAGTCGACGTCCGTTTTTGTTTTCTAAAAAATGGTCCCGACATGTGTCTCCACACGTTGTACATGGTTTCTAGTTTGTACACTTCGTCGACGTAGCTCATGGGATCTATACGGAGATTCTGACAAGCTGCAATTACATGAGCGTATGGATAACGAAGTGCGTCAAACCTCCTATAATCGTAAGTCCTATTTCTCAAGTGTATACGATATTGCCCGCCAATAATAACTTCGTGCAGTCTGTTAAACTCCTTTACACGAAACCATATGTTGTCTAGATCGTGACACACTATGTGCATGGTGTTCGCCCGCGCATTTGCCTTGTTAATTTCTTGCAATACCTTTGCACACCATACATGGCCTCCTTGCATTTGACCTTTATAACTCAATATTCGTTTCAGAAATAGTGCCGCTAAATGAAAATATGTCACTTGAACAACTGATGTTATTGGTAAATTACGTGTTCCTTTCAGAATAGAATTTATGCATTCGGCCAGGTTTGAGGTCATATGACCATATCGTAGGCCGCTGTCGTATGCTTGTGTCCACTGTTCGAAAGGTATATTACAGAGATAGTCTGCGCCTTCTTCGTTAACTAAACGCAGAACCACTAACATCTCATGAAAACGATCCTTACTTATCTCATACCCTACCAATATAAGTTGATAGTAAAAATTACGTACCACTTTTCCATTTAAATAAATTCAATATTATAAATGAAATTATATTAATAGATATTACATACCTATGTTGGTCACTTATTTTTTTTCACTTGTAGATCGAAATTGCCCGTAGTAGTTGGATGCAACGTGCCTTAGGCAATACTGATGGTGTGTGCGATGCCACATGCTTCCCTGTCTCTCAATTGCAGCTAGTATTCCGGTGCCCCAATCCGATATGACGCAGATGTTAGGTTGGGGGCAAACATGTTTCCTTAACCTAGAAAGAAAGAAATCCCAGTTATCAGCTGACTCCCCTAGTGTTATTGTAAACGCAATTGGAATGATTCTCTCACTGCCATCCTGTATCACAGCTAGCAATAGCCGATGAGTATATCTACCATACATAAAGGTATCGTTATCAATGGCTTGCAATATAAAAATACGTCTTAGCATTGCTTAAAACTCCAGAACAGACGCTTAAATACTTGGCATCCACGGAGCAATCGGTCGTTGTAGTACACAGGTTCCGTTTCAAGATCTATTATGTAACTTGGGACATATCTCTCTAGCACTTGACACCACTGCCACACTTCATTATATGAAGCGTCCCACTCACCATGTATATTTTCCAACGCCTTCTGCTTAGCTATCCAAGCCTTGCGGTAAGAGGGTGTGTACCTCAACTGGCTAGAATATTGGCAATTAAGACCGGTACTGAAGTTCTGGGATCCGCCTTCACCGTCGATAGTATTAAGGTAGCTAGCATTTCTGAATCCATTTTGGGATGATCTTTCGAAACACCTATCAACGAAGTACGTTAAAAAATGCAACAGTATGTAATAATAGTACTATTAAAAAACCCTAAACAATTAGTGGTACTGTACCGGTAACACATGTATGTGAACCTTTGTACTTTTTTATCTCCCACAAGCCTGTCATTTTCCTTAACGAAGCCATGATTTTCCATGAACATGTACCGTCTTGCACTACACATTTGGCCTCAAACTTATCGGATTTGGATTTAACCACTTTGTAGTTAACCCTGTTCATGATGCTATGTTGTTTTAATACACCAAGAAAACTATCTTTATTTGAAAACTCTTTACCAACTTCCAATTCACCCGAATCCAATGAGGAACTTGTACGGTCACTCTTTCTGTGTGGTAGATCTGGAAACTCCAACGCATCATCTTGAGATAGATCGACATTATGCATGTGGGCTGGAGGCGAGTAAGCCCTGAATCATGGGTCTTCGTCTTCATCATTTGAACCCCCATCGACATTTTCAAATATGGTTGGAACAGGCTCTAGTTTAAAAAATAATGCAACTTCTGCACCATCAGGGCTGACCTCTCTAGGTAGATCCGCATCGGACTCATCATTTGACCCATCATCATGTGCAACGTACGAGGTCCCCTCGCCGGTGAATATCGTAGAGAGTACATCATCCCTTCTTGTAGATGTTTCACAACGTCTCCAATTAGATGTAGATTGCCAACCACTAGAAGTTGATATCATTCCCCAATACGTATTTCCAGCATCAAATATCGACCCACTAAGGTGCATGTCCCATCCATTAACGAAGTGTCGTGTAGGGGTCGGGTATTCCATACTGCTACCAAACATTGGCACTTCCGTATTTTGCCACCCACTAACGGAGTGTCAGACAGGGGTCGTGTATTCCTCTCGACCAGCAGTAAATGTTGAAGTTGCATCATTTGGCAATGAAAATTGTACATATAACTCAAGATAAGGTGATCCACTAGCGAGATGAGTCTGCACCATTGCCTCTAAGTTACGAGCATCTTTGATGTCGAATAAGTCATATGTCACAGGATCAACTGAAGCACAAAATCGATAGTTAATAGAAAAAACTTTCATTGGCATTATTCCGAAGATTTTGCGACTAATTCTTTTACGAAGTTCTGTCAAATCTATGTTCTGGTTAAAAACCAGCATCGCTGTGTTCTCCGATAAAAAAACAACACCGTTCTCGGTGTTACAGACCTCACCATTATAGTAAATAATAGCACTAATACATTCACTCATCTTCAACTTTTATTCTTCTTTGCCTCTCAAATTTTTTTGCTGTAAGTTATGCAACCTGAGAATAAAATTTGGCTCATTTATAGCTTCATTTTTTTATGAACTACTGTAGCAAAAGCACATCCACGTGGGAGCTTTTTTCTAAAATTTTACTGACAGTGCATCCTGCTTGAAGCGTTTTTTACACTATTTGTTCAGAAATATCTACTCAGAATTATTTTTCTACGAACTACTGTAGCAAAAGCGCATCCACGTGGGAGCTTTTTTTCGAAATTTTACTGACAGTGCATCCTACTTGAAGCATATTTGACACTATTTGTTCAGAAACGTCTACTCAGAAATATTTTTCTACGAACTACTGTAGCAAAAGCGCGTCCACGTGGGAGCTTTTTTTCGAAATTTTGCTAACAGTGCATCCTACTTGAAGCGTTTTTGATACTATTTGTTAAGAAACATCTACTCAGAATTATTTTTCTACGAACTACTGTAGCAAAAGCGCGTCCACGTGGGAGCTTTTTTCCGAAATTTTGCTGATAGTGCATCCTGCTTGAAGTGTTTTTGACACTATATATTCAGAAACATCTTCTCAAATTATTCTTGCAGAAACCCTAAACCCTAAAATAAAAAAAAAACTATATTGCTTATATGTTTTTTCTAATACCCTAAACACATTTTTTTTTAAAAACCCTAAACCCTAATTTAATCAATAAACCCTAATACCTAAACTCTATTTTAGTATTTAATATTTAAAATTAATAGTTAATTTAATGAATTAACTCTAAAATCATCAACCCTAATTCAATTAATTTTTTCTTGAAACCCTAAACTTAGCACAATGCCAGTATATATATATGCTGCAATCATGTTATCTTTGAGAATTTCTTTTTTGTGTATATATATTGGAAATTAATAATTAAAAAAAATCAGAAATGAGCTTCTTACAAGGTAAAAGAAATTTAGCCGGTGGATCAAAAAGAAAATGATCTAAGCCATTAATAAGGGAAAAAAACCTAAACGCTGAAGTAATCGAATTACCAAGTTGTTGTTTACATGTTAAGAGTTATTTAAGGGTTTTTTACTAAAATATTATAAGAAATAAAATATTAAAATAGTATGTTTAAACGATTATGTATCAATTAACCCTAAATTAATCAATTAACGCTAATTTAATCAAATAAACCTAAACCCTAAACTCTAATTTAGTATTTAGTATTTAAAATTAATAGTTAATTTTATAAATTAACCCTAACCCTAAAACCTTAAAACCCTAAAATCTTAAACCACCAACCATAAACCCTAAACCACTAACCCTAAAACCACTAACCATAAAACTAAAAAAACGCTAACCCTAATGTGAAAACACAGGCAAAAAGCTCCCCCAGGGAAGCGATTTTTCCACGTCAGCAAAGCACGCCCTCAAGAACACGTTTTTTGCTGACGTGGACAAAACGCTTCCCAGGGGGAGCGTTTTGCTGACACGTACTTTGAAAGCGTGCTGACATGGACGTGTTTTCGGGAAAAATGGTCTACTCCGGTAAATAACCCAATAAATAACCCATTTCCGTAATTTAATTTAAAAAGGGCATTTTTAGGTAAAACGCCCCATTAAATTATATGTTATAAGTTAAATAAATAAGAAAAGAGAGGAAAAAAGATAATTCATTCATCTTCTTCACCTTTTAATCGAATCAAAAATGGGAGAAGGAGAAATAACTCACGTCTAGCTTCAAGCTCCAATCGGTTGATTTCTTATAATTTTTATGTTTTTGAGATCATTGCAATTAGGTCCAACTAATACATACCTTCATTTTCAAAACTGTTAAAAACTTCTAAAATTTCCATTGATGAATTTAATATGTTTTTAAATTTTTATGATAGATTGTTAAGCTTGGTTGTTAAATGGACATATTTTGTTAAGTAATTTTGATGATTTAAAATTTCAGGGACTTATTTATGAAAATGGCAAATTCAAGGAAAATCTTATAAATTGATGATAAATATGAGCTGTTATAAAAATAGGAAAAAATCGGTTAGCATGAATTTTAATTAAAAATGATGAAATTGCAAGTTTCGGGTTTAGAGACTAAATTACAAAAAGGGTAAACTTTGAGGATAATTTTATAAATTTTCATTATTATGGATTATAAGCTAAATTAATTATTTTAAATGCTAGAATGAGATTAATTGGATGAAAATATTTATCTAAATCAAGAAATGACTTAAACGAACATTAATCGTGAGAAAAACCAAATAGCGAAGTTGGATCACATTAGGGCATTGTTTTGGTATAGGTAAGTTCGTATGAACTTTGACTATTTTAATGTTAGTTAAATTAACTATTTATTATGTTGTCATATAAATGAATTAGATTATAAATGTATCAATGATATGATGATTTGACGAATAACAAGTCCCGATTGAACCTTAAGAATTCTTAGGATACAAATGACATGTGTAACACCCCAACCCGTATCCGTCGTCAGAATAAGGTTTCGGAGCATTACTTGGATTTACATATCATTTAGCAAAAATTTCCGTTAAATACTTACCGATTCAATGCATCATATAGATAATTATATTATCATTTAATCAATAGCTTGGCACTTGTCTTAGCATCAATCAACATTGTTAGTATACTTACGCATATTTTATATAATATGTTTATAAGTAACATTCTCTTACCGTTTAAAATCATTTATTTCATTATATTATAGTTTCATGTACCATAATTTCCATATATTTCACATATATTTATTCCGATAATAATTCATATCAAACTTAATATAAATCAAATTCTATATGCACATACTTTCCACACCATGTGTCCATATAACATGTACAAATCATTATATATATACTTCAAGCATATATGGTAATAATTCATTTCGTATTCATATTGTTTCATAATGACAAATGTACTAATATTTCACATTCAATCCAATATAACATACAATTTAACATATTTTCATGCTCAATTATGATACACAAATTTACCTGACAAAATTGCAAAAATACCCAGATTTAGGGGCATTTTGGTAATTTTTCATTTTCCCCGATTTTCATCCGATCATGATCTAAATTGATAATTCCATTCAATTTATTAATTTAGACAAAAGTCAATTCATTTCCTTCAAATTGATCATTTTTTATATCCTTACAAAATTTTCCCTAAAATTTTACTTTTATTCAATTTAGTCCCTGAGCCTAAAGCATACAAATTAGTCATGCTAGTTGAATATTCATATATATTTTCCTCCTCCTCCTCTCCATTCCACATCCTTAATTTATAAAACATGATTATGAGTAACATCGTCAATAATTTCACTATTTATTTATATGTGAATATTCAAGCTGTCCACCTGCGTCATGGTCACTAAATTATTTTTATCTTGAGCTACAGAACCCCAAATTAATATCTGTTAATTTTTCCTGAAACTAGACGCATATATTTTCTTACCATAAAATTTTAAGAATTTTTGGTTTATCCAATTAATACATTTTATTCATTAAATTCTCCCCTATTTTGCTGTTTGACAGTTCTGACCACTCTTAAGTGAAACTTAATTATCTCTTTGTAAAGAATTCGAATGTTATTCCCGTTTACTTCTCTTGAAAATATACTCATTCAGGATTCTAAACATATAACTTTAAGCCCCTAATTATTTTTATCCAATTTTTTATGATTTTCCAAAGTCAAAACAGGGGATCCCAAATTCATCCTGACCCTATCTCATAAAATTTATTATATCTCATAATTTATAAATCCATTGCTTACAACGTTTCTTCTGTGAGAAACTAGGCTCAATAAGCTTTAGTTTCATATTTTGTTCATCTTCTAATTCGATTTATACAATTTATAGTGATTTTTCAAAATTAGTCTATTGCTACTGTCCAATATTGTTTTAGTGCAAGCTGTTTATTACCATTTTTCCCTTAAGCTTTAATAAATAACAATTTCGTCCCTACTCAATTAGCCTCTCAATGGAGCTTATTTTTTTTCAATTAACACTCTATTCTATCACTTTAAACTACTTTACATCTTTTGAAAATCATAATTTCAGCACTAGACTTTAATTCCAAACATTTTCACAATTAGGTCCTAACTGATTCATTCACTTTACTAACTTAATTCATACTCTATTTCTATTCAAGTTCCATCCCAACTCAAATTTATCTACTAAATTTTCACCTTATTTAACTAGTTTCAAAATTTCCTCAAATTAGCCCTTCAACATAAAACTTATGAATTACATTACAATTCAATCCTTATTTCATTTCTAACTTGAATTTCTATCAATTTAACCCTTATTTCATCATTTTACTCAACATGAACATTATCTAGGAATCTAATAACTTTCAAAATATCAACTTAATTTCATCAAAATCTTATTCCAAAGCTTCTAAAACATCAAAATTAAATAAAAAGGGCTAAATTGACTTACCTATTAAACTTCCAAGCTTTAAAATCCTTATTTCTCCTTTTTCTTTTCTTTTCTTCTTTCTTTCTTTCCTTCCCCTGCTTTTCGTTCCACATTCTGTTCCTCTTTTTTTGTTTATATATATATATATATAATATAATAACATTAATAAATATCTATTTAATAATCCATTATTTCTTTTACATTTGTATACAAATATATTAATACACTTGTATCAATTTATTTCTATACACTTGTCTTTCTTTAATCTATTTATTATACAAATATCTTATAATAGATTTATTTAATTAATAAATATCTTTTATAATTAATAAATATCCATTAATAATTAAATACTTATATTACAAATGTATGTATTTTTATCCATACACTTGTATATTTTATTTACTATACATTTGTCTATATTCTAATTTATTTATCATATAATATCAATTTAATAATAACAATGATATTAATATTTACTTAAATAATAAGTAAATACATACATATATTACAAATGTATGTACATTATTTATCACATATGTATTTTATTTTTATCACACACTTGTCACAATTGAATTTATTTATCATATAAATATCTTATAATATAATTATAATAAATTAATTTAATATCATTTGTTACTAATAAATATATATATTTTATAATTAAAATCTAAGTAAAAATCTTAGATTTTTACTTTATATGCCGCCTCACTTATGCTAAATGGCATAATTGCCATTATAGTCCCTTTTATTTTCTTTTAATCTATAATTAAACTTTCACACTATTCAATTTAATCCTTTTTATCCAATTATCCTTAATTAAGCTAAATTCACTTGATTAAACTCTAATTAACCACTCAATTAACTTTTTAAATATTTTTGATAAATATTTACGGATCCAATTTTCAGTAACGGAGACTCAAAAATACACTTTTCCAATAACCGTAAAATTCGGGTTATTACAACATGTAATTAGGGATTTCATGTTTCAAGTGCTAGTCTTGAATGTCCTACCGATGGCTGAGATCATGTATATATTGCGGATTCTCCACAGCTCGTGTGAGCAACATCGTGTAGCTTAAATTCTGACCCATAACTCATGTGAGCAATCCCATTTCACAGCTCATGTGAGCATTATTGTAAATGAAAAGTTACAATTATTTGTAAAGGCACACTTCGTGTAAGCTTTCCCGAGTATTTGATGTAATTCTAGATGGTTCAACAGGTAAGAAAAGAAATGGAACGGTAAATGACTTAATGGGAAGGTTCATGACTATATGAAAGGGTTGATGCTTATGTAATGTATCTTATGAAATTCTACTTATGATGTAAATGGGTTTATATATGTAACAACCCGTTTTTAGTGAAATCGAAATAGTGATTTCAGGACCACAAATTCGAGTCTAAAAAGAAAATTATTTTAATATTATTTCATGGTTTGCATTATGATAGAAATATCATATGAAAATTTCGTATAGAAATTTTACTGATTTCATGTTTAATTTAAGGAAAGGACCAAATTGCACAAAGTGCAAAAGTTGAATTCTAATAGCTAAAAAGGATCAAATAGCTATAGAATTCAAAATTCGAGGTCCTTATATGGAAAATAGACGATTAAGAGGGGTTAGTAGATAAGTATGATGATTCATCCATGGAAAATCAAATAAAAAAAGGACTAAATTGAAAATAGAAATAATTAAAGATGATAAAAATTTCATATCATCATTTATCATCATCTTTCCCCCCTAAAAAAAAGATGGAAACCCTAGCCATGGAATTTGGGTTTTGAGCAAACTTATTTGGCTTAATTAGGTATGTTTTCTTGTCTCGTTTTTAGTAATTTTTATATTTTTGAGATTGTAATAGGCTAATCTAGCTATCTCAGAGATTAATTTGTAAAGTTATCAAAGTATTAAAGTTTTTACCATGGATGAGTATGCATGAATTATGAAAATTTATAGTAGAAAATCATTGCAGCAAAACAGATTTTTAGCGGCGTTTGGATAAAAAACGCCGCAAAAGATAAAGCATTCGTGACGTTTTTGTAACAGCCTTCGCCCTTATACAATGACAGAATTGGGTTCAAGGTGTTACCGGACTTACACTCAACCAATCGTATAAATCGGGCCGTAAAATTTTGATCAATTAAAAAATTTTCTTTTACATGCATATCATCCCCTTAAACTGGCTTACGAGGCCCAAAACATTCATTCGAGGAGGTTAGAGACCAAACCGGGGACTCCCAAGCACTTAAAAAGATGCCTTTAAAATTTGTTAACAATTACGTCACACGCCCGTGTGACTCCACACACACACGCCCGTGTAGACCTCTAACACGGCCGTGCCAATAGGCCGTGGAGCAATCTGCCCAAACTCACACGATCAGCGCACACGCCCGTGTGCTTAGCCATGTGGACAGTGTCGGGCTATTTACCAAGCCCTTTATATCACATTCACATCATACAAACACATACTTATACAATAGCATACAACAAGGCAGACATGGACACTTAAACGTTCATAGACATATTGTGATCATGTCAATTTCTCATGCATTAGAGATCTTAGATTTTACTCACGTCTTTGTCACATTCCTACCATAATCATTATAAACTCATCATATAAAATCCATAACACATGCATAAATATATAATCAGATTTACAGCCACAATAGCTGATATAAGCCATTACATTTGGCTAATACAGATGTCACTCACACTCAACCATTTAAACTCCTATTCATGTCATAAACTCATAGTATTGAAAATCACTTACTTGCTGAGCTCTTATTTCTCAGTATTACTATTTGTCCTCGTATTGCTTTATTTTATTTTTATTTTTATTTTTATTTTTTTCGTTTCACATTGTAACTTGTAGGGATTCAATAATCCATGCCATATTCTTTCACATAATATACCACACAATTCACATGCTTTATCAATTCAATGCTCATAAAACTTGTGTACGTGTCTGAACTTATTCATATTAGTCTCGTTCTCATTCTTATGCTAAATTTATACGTCGAATCATTTCAACGTCGAAGAGTACACAAACATCAGAATCAATGCCAATAATAATCACATATCACTTACCAAACTTTAAATGCCAATTCACAAACATGTAATTCATTAGCTATTGTTCCAATCATGATTTAAAATGACAAATCATTTATTAAGCCTAATCTCAATGCTCAATTAAATTTTATTGCATAATTTCAAATGATACTTACCAAAACTTTACCGATTTGGAAGTCATCATTTTTCACTGATGCCATAGTCTCATCCAACTATGGTCTTTTACTTATTTACTTTCTGCCCGGTACAATCATAGTCTCGCATTCTTTGATGTGTGTCGATACGCATTGAATTTCACTGATGATCACTGATGCCATAGCATAGCTATAGTCTTTTCATTTATCTGTCAATTCATCACTTCCGATAGAATGCCATAGCCCAACTATGGTTTTACATCTTCACTATCACGATGCCATGGTAAAACCATGGACTTAACCGTCAATTCATCACTTTTCATTAGAATGTCATATCTATGTTTCACAACTCAGTATGGTTAATACCATACCTACGTTTCACAACTCAGTATGGTTAACACCATACCTACGTTTCACAACTCAGTATGGTTAACACCATACCTACGTTTCACAACTCAGTATGGTTAACACCATACCTACGTTTCACAGCTCAGTATGGATAATACCATACCTACATTTCACACTATGCCATGGATCAACCATGGTTTTATCCAGAAATTGCTGGTCATTTGTAGCCGAAGCTACCACTTATTACTTGTAGCCGAAGCTACCACTTATTACTTGTAGCCGAAGCTACCATTTATCACTTATTGCCATGGTCCAACCATGGTCTTTTCCGTCAATTCGTCTTGTCATTGAGCTGGAATCGCTCGAGTTGATTTCTGCAAAACATATTCAGCCATTCTGCTCACGAAATCCTAATATACATTCTCATTATCTCCGTTAGTCGTATAATTCATATAAATATCAAGAAATAAAACATTATACCACTTCTGATTCAATATTTATCGATTACAATCAGGCATATGCTTAATTTAAATACAAATCATTCATATACTTAATTTAAATACAAATCATTCATATATTTTCCTCCTCCTCCACTCCATTCCACATCCTTAGTGTAAACAACACACTTGTAAGTAACATTTTCTATAATTTTTACTATTTACTTATGTACATTTTCAAGCTGTCCATCCGTGTCATAGCCACTAAATTATTTTTATCTTGAGGTACAGAACTCCAAATTTAGATCCGTAAATTTTTCTTGAAACTAGACTCACATATCTTCTTACCATAATTTTTCTAGAATTTTTGGTGTGGCCAATTAGTACAGTTTATTAGTTAAATCTTCCCCTGTTTCGCTACTCGACAACCCTGACCACTCTTCACTAAAATTTCAATTTCTCTTTATACAGATTTCAAAAGATGTCCACGTTTGTTTCTAGTAAAAATAGACTCAATAAGGAATCCACCCATATAAATTATGTTCCATAACTATTTTTTTACAATTTTTAATGATTTTTAAAATTCAAAACAGGGGATCACGAAATCAATCTGAACCAGTCTCACAAAAATGTAAATATCTCAAGATACAGAATTTCTTTGCTTTCTCTGTTTCTTTTATATGAAAATAGACTCAACAAGCTTTAATTACATATCTTATTAAACTTCTAATCAATTTCTACCATTTTTGATGATTTTTCAAAGTTAGACAATTGCAGCTGTCCAATACTGCTTTAGTGTGACATTTTGATTTCCAATTTGTCCCAATTTCCACAATTCATACAATTCAGTCCTTGCTTAATTAACCCCTCCATTGAGCTAATTTTCTCATTTACTACCTTTCTCTATCATTTTGAACTACTTCATAGCTTTTGAAAATCAGAATTTTAACAATAAGCCTTAATTTCAACTATTTCACAATTAGGTCCTAAAACCAATTTCCATCAATTTTACTTGATAAAATCATCATATAACAACATTAAAGCTTCAACTCAACATTTATTCATCTTATTTTTCCAGCACTAATCCACATCAACTTTAAAAATTAGCCATGGAATCAAAAACTAATGAATTCATAAGTTGGACCCAATTGTAAAGGTCCAAAAACATAGAAATTTCAAGGAGGGAGCAAGAATTAAACTTACATGAAGCTAAAATATGAAAAACCAGCTTGAACCCTCTTCCATGGCTGTTTCTCAGCTGATGAGAATGAAGAAAAATGAAGAGAATTCTAAATATTTCAAATTGGTCCCGTTTTTATTTAACTACTTTTGGCAATTTTCCAATTTTGCCCTTATTTCACCCATTTCCTGATTTTTCTCAGCTATTGCCGCCCAAAATATCTCCTTTGGCTTATTTGCACTTTAAATCCTTCCTCATTTGACAATTGAGCTATTTCATCACTTTTCACAATTTTATACATTATTCAATTTAGTCCTTTTTACTCAATTGACCACCAAAATCTTAAAATTTCTTAACGAAACTTTAATATTACCTTATTGACACTCCTTAAATATTCATAAAAATATTTATGGCTCGGTTTATAACACTGAGATCTCAATACCTCTTTTTCTCGATATCTTGACCAAATAAATCTTTACAAACATAATTTACTTTTTCAAAAATCTTTTAAAAACTACATTCGGCTCGTAAATACTAAATAATATTATATACGAATTTATTTATCGAATTTGGTAGTCTCGAACCACAATTCCCAACATTACTAAAATTTGGGCTATTACAGTTTTTACATAAACACCGCAAAAAGTAAAGCAATGATAAAGCAATAGTAACGTTTTTTCATAAATGTAAATAATAGCGACGTTCTTTCCATAAATGCCACAAATATTTTTTACTTTTACTAAAACGACGCTGTGCATTCATTGACTTTTCTCTTTTCAATAGTGCAATGCATAAACCTCCACAAAAACCTAAAAGATAAAACATTCTGTTTCCTTTATCCTCCCTTCCCCATCAGCCGCCGCAAGCTTTCCATCCTCACGGTGGTCCGGTCCTTCATCCGACGACCTCCTACCACCTCCCCTTGCTCGTCATTGCAAAACCTCACTCACTTGCGTAGGCTTTCTTTCTGCGATATCTTTATCCTCATCTTCCTCTTCGTCTTATGGCCTCTCGCTCTCATTTTTTTCTTCATTTTCCTTCTTTTCAAATCAGGTTTTTTTTCTTTCTCTTCTCATCTCAGTTCTCACTCACCGCCCTGTCGGCTGGTTTTTTATATAATCCGACAAGAGTTTCAGTTATATGGCTCAGCAACAATCCTCGCGTCTCAATCGTTTACTTACTTTGTTGGACAGTATCCTTTTGTCTTTTAAAATTTGTTTTTAGAACAATTTAATTTCATATTTTTCATTTGGATCTGATCTGAAATTTGCGAAATTCAAGAAGCATTTTGTTTTGGTTTCTTTGACTCATTTTGTTTTTAAAAAGCTAGTTCAACGCAAGCGACGAGATTCACTGCAGCGCGGCCGATTGGTGATATCGCCAAATCGGATCCGCAGGATTTGAGTTCTCTTCTCAAGAAGGTACTGGTTTCAATTTTTTTTGTTTTTATTTATTTTTATGCATTCTTAACTATTAATTCAGTCTGATTAGTGCATTTTCATGGTTTTTTTATTTGGCTAATTTTGCAGCCTTTTGGAATTGTTGTTATATTGAGGAAGAAAAAAAGACACTATATTTCCCTATTTGTTTGTTTTCATATTAATGTACTGCAATCGGTTAGTTCTTTTAAGGATTAGTTGTTTTCATTTTTTGACCCAAGATTTCAGAGAAGCCTTTACATTTTATATTGTTCCATACATAAGGAAGAGTAAACTCGTTAGGGCGTGTGGTAGTGAACTCTGCTAAATTAGGATCATGAGGAATTTATGCTACGATGTTCTTTTGTTCCAAGAACAACAGAGGAGAACAATATTTTTCAATGCATAAATTTTATACCTCTCCATGTTTTGGTTTTTTGGCACTTGCAATAGTGATTGTGCTTTCTAAACCGTGAATTTGTTAAACATTGATATTTCAAATTGTTGCATTGCAGGATTCTATGAAATTATTCATTTTTATCAACCTAGAAAAATCATCGGCACTGTACTTTAAGATACTTGGTCAAATTTTATCTTGAATGTATTTTACTTAGTGTTGTATATTTAGAATGCTGTACAATTGAGTTAATTTTTTGAGTTAAGCTCAAGTTTCTGTGTTTACTAATTAGTAGAGGGGTTGGCCTAAGCATTGTTTTGATTATTTTACTTAATTATTCTATGAAGTTCAAAATTTCTAATTATGTGTTTAAACCTTTTTTTTTCTCCTTCATGTTCTTTTTATTATTGACTATCCCCTATGGGTAGCTTGTTAGTGTTGTGTTTAGTATTTTTGACAAAAAGATCGCAAGCAATTGGCATGTTAAAGCACGTATTTGCATCTATTAATCTTCCATGGGAATTTAAGAGATACACTGTCGATTTCTTGCTTTATATGACAAGTGGAAATATCTCCAATAAGTTAGAGCATAATGATTTCTCCCTTTACATGACTAGCCTTTTTTCTTCTTTGCAGGTAGTCTCTTTCATTTTTGTTTTTATACATCCCTTTTACACTCTCTTGCTTTCTATCAATCTGATGGCCGAAATAAATCTTGCAGGCAGTTACAATGATTATCATATATATATATATCAGATACAGTGCTAAGGAAAAATGCCTTCGAAGCACTTAAAAGGGTGAGGTTTTTATATATTATAGTTCCTTCATCAGTCAATTATAAATATGTTTGATTATTGAAATATGTATTATTTTACCAAGTTCACATTTTCAGTATCTACAAATCCTTACTGATTTGTTACAACTATCAGGTTTTGGGTGATATTCCAAATTCTCAGAGATTTGACAGTTTAAAAGCTCTAATTAAAAATAGTGACTCTTCCTCTATGGTAAAATCCATTGTACATGCTCTATAGTTTGATGTAATTCTAGTTGAGGATATATTAACTAAAGTGGTTTCCTATAATTCTATGAAGGTTGCAATTCTTCTTGATCTTGTTAGAGAGGAAATGCACAGAGAGCGTATCTTGAGAACATCACTACAGAAAAATGAAGCCTTAGAGGCTAACAGTAAAACCTGTCAAAGCACTTTATTTTGGAGTACAAGCATCCTTGAATTGGTTGAGTCAGTTTTGAGGCCTGACTTTTTTAGGGCCTCAAATTTTGGTGGAAATTGTTGGTTTTCTAAGATGATAAATGAGCTTTGCTTACAAAGTTCTTCTCATCTATTTTTGTTACTTTCATCATTGGTCATTTTACCTTTGGGTTTCTTTGCTTTTGAATTTTATTCTTTGGAGATCAGTTAGTTTTTTTGTGTTAAAGCTGCTCGGTTTGTATATTTTTATGCAAGGAAAAATCTTTGTGGAAGCCATCGTTTATGACATGGCAGTTTCAATTGATCATATGAGCTGCTTCATCTTTACATCCTTCTTTTATCAACTCTGTATTTTTATGTCAGCCAATGCCAGTAGCTGTTTTCTATTCAACCATTTTTCGATGATTTTGAGTTGGTTGATGATGATCTAACTTTGTCCTGCATTTCATTGCCAATTTCTCAAATGCCATATGATTCTATATTATCACCCTGCTTAAATTTGTATCTCTTAGTTTTTGCGCCAAAAAAAAAAAAAAAAAAAAAAACTGAATACATGCATGTTCGAAATTCTGAGAGGTGATAAAAATGGTGTCATTGGATATTTAATTCATTAAGAAAAGCAAAACTCTTATCTAATCAGATGGGGAGGAAATGAGTGTATAAATCATATTTGAGAATAGGTTCTTTTATCTTTTATAGGGGGAATACTAGTGTTACTTCAAAATGTGTATTTGTATTGACAAATCCAGGTAAACTATATCACAGGATGGATGGGGTCCTACTGATGGATGAGAACATTCAGAGCTAGGTAACATAGGATGGATGGATGGACCAACCAGAAAGGGTTACAATGGTTGGGGTGTGTTAGATTCTGGACCAACTATCCAAACCCTTGGAGATCACAGTGGTTGGATGGATGCACGAACTAAAAAAGAGAACGACTAGGATATGCCTGATTCTAACCTATTGGTAAACAAAGTCATCTGATTCTATACCGTATGATGGGTGGAAAAACCAATAATGCACATGGATTGTCTTATGCATGGCAGATTAAACTTATTGAAATTTTAAAGTTTTTGTTACAAAATCAAGTTTCTGTAAATGACATTATCATATTTTATTAATGTGTTACACAAAGGTTTGTCACTGAATGAGATTTGTGGCATTTTTATAATATTTTTTTTATTTTCCATGACCTTTAGCGACGATTGTGGGAAAAGCATCACTAAAGGTCATGTTCTTTAGCGGCGTTTGTGGGGAAAGCACCGCTCAAGGTCATGTTCTATAGCGGCCTTTTTCCACATAAATGCCGCAAAATTTAGCAGCATTATCTATAGCGGCATTTTTTGTGGTGCTTATCAAAACACTGTAAATTGTTTTAGCGGCGCTTATAGACCCAAAAAAGTGCCGCTAAAAACCTATTTTGCTGTAGTGAATGAAAGGTTGTTGATAGATAGACAACTTTTGTAAAGGAAATTTTCATAAAATTGTGATTTAGGGACTAAATTGTAAAGATGTAAAATTCATGAAAAAATTCTAAATTTTGTGAAATACTTGGGCTGCTATTGTTACATGTGGAAATCGGCTAGGCTTGGAAGAAGGATTAAATTGCATGAATTTCATTTTCTAAGCCTAGGGACAAAATCATCATTAATTAAAAGTATAGGGAAAAATAGTAATTTTGCGTAAGATGTTAATTGGATTGAATTGAATATGAATTGTATTACATTGAGTTAGATTTACTCGTATAGATCCGAGTAGACAAAATACAGGATTAGATCAAGGAAAAAAGAAAGTGTCTGATTAGTAGACAACAAATTCACGAACACTTATCAAGGTAAATTCGTGTAACTAAATTGTGTATATTTATATATTTGAATTGAATGTTTTGTATGTGAATTATGTAATTTCCATATATATGAAATTGATCACATATCTGACAATGATTAACAAGTACTAAGTTCCATTGGAATAAATGAAATATGATGGATACAGGGTCCGAATTGGTTGTGGTCTTACATATGTTGCGGACACACATAGCTCGAAAGAGCGTCCCGTTTTTAGCCCTCTCGAGCTTCCCGTTATATGGTTATTGTGAGCTTCCCGTTAATAGCTCTTATGAGCATCCCGATTTGGTTGTGACTCTACATGTGTTGTAGACACACCACAGCTCTTATGAGCGTCTCGTTATATGGCTCTTCGTAAGCTTCCCGATTAAAGGTTCTTCGTGAGCTTTCTAATTTATGGCTCTTTGGAGCTTCCCGTTAATAGCTCGCATGAGCTTCCTGATTATGGCTCTTATGAGCTTTTCGTTAGATAGCTCGGATAAGCTTCCCGTTACATGGCTCACATGAGCTTCCTTTTATATGGCTTGAGTGAGGACTTCCCGATTTTGTGTTCTAATGAGCACCCCTGAATATTATTGACAGATTTCAGATTCATACACTTCATGTGTACTACCCTTGTATCTATCGAAATTTTAAATGATTCAACGGGCAAAATCCTGACATGAGAAAATATGAAATCGAATTAAATTATTACCGGTATATACATGAAATATATAGAATTAATATATGAACACAAGAAATAGAAAGATGTGAATATGAAAAATTGATGTTTGATGAGTTCATACATGTTTATTGGTGTTTATATAACTAACATGATTTTTGAGGATATGTGTTAGGCTTTTGGCCATGTTGTTGGAATATGTTTTGTATGCTTACCTTATATGTGAAATAATGGCAAGTTAAATTTCATGTTATACGAACTTACTAAGCATTAACTGCTTACACTGTTTTATTTCCTCTATTTTATAGTACTTTGAAAGCTCATTGGGTTGGAGTCTTGGCAGAGATATCATCACATTATCCATCAACTCATTTCGGTATATATATATATATATATATATATAGTAATTATATTTTAGTTATAATGGCATGTATAGGCTAAAAATGATCATGGATTATATGTATGTATGTTTGGTTGAGATTAGTCAATTGGTATGGCTTGTAATGGGTATGTTTTGATATGTTAAATGTGACCTTAATATGTTGATTGTGTGTTTGAAATGTATAAATGATGGAAATGGTATAGGCATATTGCTAATTAGTTTGAGATGATATAAAATTGGTAAATATGCTTATTTGTGTGTATGAATACTTTGGTAAGTTTGGAAAATTGAACACATGTGATAATACTCTAGAACGAGATATTTTTATTTTTTAATTACATATTTATTTTGAGTATGATCCTACTAATTTGAGCTATTTATGGTCTTTTATCTTGTAGGGACTAAATTGGAGGCAAAAAGGAATTTAGGGGTAAAAAGCATGAATTTGAAGATAAAGTGGGCCAACATGCGAAATAGGGAAAAATGTGGTGCCGAAAATGCAAGTATGGAAGACATAAGGGCAAAAATGCAAAGAAGAGATATTTTATAAATACAAGACTCTATTTAAATATTAATTATATTAGGATAATTGTTAAAGAGTTTTATTTAGATTTAATTTTGGCTTTTATCTTTATTCATCTTTAATTATTTTTATTTATTTGTATTTATCTTTTAGAATTTAATTAGGACTAGACTAGGTTTCCTAGTACTTTAAATAGGAGATGGAGTGACACAAATTTCATTTCATCTTTTTTTGTAACAATCCCTCCCCCAAAAAACTTAGCCTTTGTTCTTTTCTTTATTTAATAACATTTTCATTTCCATTACATTTATTTCTTTTTCCCCAAAAACATGAGCCACTAAATTTATCTAGCCAAAGGTTGCCAAAATTCTGCAAAGAAGGTTCATGAGGCTTAGAATCCGCGCTTAGCCTTTTTAATGAGTATTCATCATTTCTCCGCAATACGGAACTGACGTTTCCGTCCATGTCCATTCAAAAGCGATCTTTTCAACTTGTGCAAGGAGCAACCACTTTGTATATTTTAGGAAAGTTGCACAGTCGGTTCGTTAGCTTACTGTGTCAATGGTTGTCTAGCCCAAGAGACAAAATGGCTTGGCATTCGCCATTGAGAAGTGATGATCTAGTGTAAGACGGTTCTACAAAGGCGACGGTTGGCTAGAGTCAAGTTCCTCTAAATCATAAGTTTAAACCCTAAGTGGAGCTGGTGGTCGTAGGCATCCTCTTCCACTATAACTGGCTTATTTAGTTCGAGAAGGATCACCTAAAAGCCAAGGATTGAACCCAAAGAGGATCGAGACAACCGGAGGCTGAAATCTCGCCATATAAAAAAAACTCTCTTTTCTCAAAATCTGTCTTTCATTTCAATTTTAATTTTAATTTTAATTTTCGTAATTTCAATTCAACCAAACTCTAAATTCTTTTTTTTTCAAGAACTCAGGTTTTCTTGGGCACGATTCTGTCTAGGATCTCACGATACAAGATATTGTGCAAATCCAGTCCCTGAGAATTTGACCCTACTTCTCTTATACTATTCTTTTTATTATTTTTATGGGGATAGGATATATTTGGTGCTCTCAATGACGCATCAAATATTGGCACTGTTGCCAGGGACTAGTAACGTACTAATCTTTTTTCTTGTTTCTTATGACTAGATCTGCTCTAGGTACTCTTGTGTTTGATTCAGAAATAGAGAAGACTGCGAGGGCTAATCGCAAGGAGACAAAGTTATGGAAAAAGTAGTCAGGAGTGGTTCGGACTCAAAGTAACCCACCACCAGAAATTGAAGTCGACGATGAAGTTCAGTCTAGGGTGAACGAAAACCTACTCAAACACTTGAAAGTGAAAAAGTAGAAGTCGACTCATCAGAAGAAGTGCTTAACGCCAGGGTTAACAAAAACCCAAAACTAGCACATTAACCAATGGCTCAAATAATTTGGCAATTGGCCGAAGCTCTAGCAGAACAACCGTCATTGTGCATAATGAAAATCCAGTTACTGCCAACTTTTCGTGGGTTGCAAAATGAAAATCCCCACAAACATCTGAAAGAGTTTCATATGGTTTGTCTTAGAATAAAACCTCAAAGCGTAACTGAGGATCAAATCAAATTACGTGTTTTCCATTTTTCCCTAGCAGAATCTGCTAGGGAATGGTTATTTTATTTACCCCCTGGATCTATTACAACTTGGGCTAATCTATCTCGTTTATTTCTCAACAGGTTTTTTCCAGCATTATGTGCAGTTGAGTTGAGAAGGGAGACTGTTGGGATAAGGCAAGAAGAAGCAGAATCTATTTACTACTATTGGGAGCAGTTTAAGAAGTTGTGTGCAAGTTGCCCACAACATGGTATAATAAAACAGTCTCTACTCCAATACTTTTATGAAGGCCTAAAACCCATAAAGATGAATATGGTAGACGCCGCTAGTGGAGGAGCATTGGTAAACATGACCCCCAACAAGCAAGAGACTTGATCTCCACGATAGCTGCAAATACTAAAAAATTCCAAGCCAATCCTGAACCCACTAGGAGGGTTCACCAGCTAAGTAATTCGGCCTTAGAAGATAAAGTTGATAGACTTACTAATATTTTAACTTCTCTTGTTACAGAGCAAAACCAGCCCGACTATGTGGAATATTTGCTACACCTGAACATACGACTGATGCATGCCCTAGTATGTGTGACGATACTATGGCCCATTTAGATGCTGTGGGGAACTTTCTTGGGCCACCACAAAGGCGATTGATAAACCATAAATTATACATATTTTTACCTCATACTTAGCCTAAATTCTGGATGAATTATCATTGAATTTGTGGAAATTGGTGCTCCTAATCCTTTTATTTCATGTTTTATACTTAGGTGAGCATAAGGAAGAGAAAAGAGCAAGGAACGGGCCAAAAACGGGCAAATTAGGCCTAATTCAGTAATCAATCCGGCCTGGAGGTTCGTCATACGGCCGTGCCACTTTAATAGGCTCGAGCACGGCCTGGTCGTCGATCCACATAGGCGTGGCACACGGGCGTGTCCCTATCGTGAGGAAGTTTAATTTCACTCAGAAAAGGCTACTTAGGGGCTAAGAACGGCGTTCTAAAACTCTATATAAAGACCCTAGGAGGCAATTACAAGTGTGTGCTTTTCTCCCGCCAAGGAGACATTATTTCCCCGCCAAGACGGGGAGTTAAAGACAAGGAATTACTCAAAGGGAAGCCGATTGATTCATCTCAGAAGCCAGGATCTACATTAAGATAGAGGATCCCCCTTCAATCCTTTTAGGAGTTTTGGGTTTTCTTATGTTTTGCTATTTTATTTCTTCTGAGATGTTTTCTTTTATAATTATAAACTAAAACCCCAAATATCTAAGAGGGATGAAACCTAAGACGGATCTTGTTATTGTTATCTGAGCTGTGTGATAAATATTTGATCTGTTCTTAATTGTGTTTTTAACTCTTAAATTGATATTTCTGAGATATTGATTTAAGTTGAATGTGCCTATGTGGAGGAGCAAAAATCCTTACATAGGGGTAGATCCAACACAATTAAGTAGAGTTGATTGCAATCCTAGACATAGGACGACAAAAATCTGCCGGATTAGAGTCAAATCTAATATGGGGAGCCATAGATCGAGTTAATACAAGACTAGGGGTTTTAACTAGAAAGAGATTTCAGTTAATCAACCTAGAATTAGTTGTTCTTATCCTCGACGGAGGTATTAACATAATTTAGAGATTTTTACGGATCAAATCAAATGAAGAAATCATCTGGTTCAGAGTTAGATAACAAGTGAAGTCTAGGTGGATTCTTCCTTAGGTATTGTCTTAATCAATCAATTTTTCGAAAAGCAATCTCTCTCTTTACTCCTTGCCGTTTCTTTTCAGTTTAGTTTAGAGTAGTTAATTTAGAAACAAAACCCCTTTTTATTCTTAGGCTAGATAATAGAAAGAAAGTCATTACTAGTACTCATAGTTCCTTGGATTCGATATTCCGGTCTTGCCACTAACTACACTACTATTCGATAGGTGCACTTGCCTTTTATCGTGATATTAGTTAGTTTCCAGGTACGATCAGATTTTATTACTTTATCATCATCACTCGAGATCACGACCAGTGATACGACCCTACGCTAATTCCTACAACCCAGGATGGAAGGACCATCCTAACTTGAGTTTTGGGGCCAACCCACGATATAATCAGCCATACCAAAATCACTTTCCACAACAGCCACAAAATTCATGTGCTTCTTTAGAAACTATGGTTAATAAATTAGCAGCTAATGTCCTTGATTTCCAACAGCAAACTCTTAATTTCAAAAAAGAAATGAAGGATTTTCAACAGAAAACTGAGGTGTCTATTAGAGAATTGACCATATCAATTGAGAAAATGAACCCACAAGGGAAGCTACTGTCACAAACGAAACCTAATCCAAGACAATATACAACTGCAGTGACATTGTGAAGTAGAAAGGTATTGGAACCAATTCTTGGCAAAAATCTTGGCCAAGATTCTGCCCAAGAAAATCCTGAGAATGATGAACAGGTCCGAACGAAACCTCCATTACCTAAAATTCAACCTCTATTTCTAGGAAGGTTATACCAGTGTTGAAAAGGTAAAGAGGACAATGAAATCCTCGAAACATTCAGAAATGTCGTGATCAACATACCACTATTGGATACCATCAAAAAAATTCAGTGATATGCCAAGTTCCTAAAGGGATCTGCACCAACAAGTAAAAATTAACCGGTAATGAAAGGGTAAGCGTTGGTGAGAATGTATCCGCAGTGTTATAGTAAAAGATGCCAGCGAAATGCAAAGATAGAGGCATGTTCACAATACTATGCAAAATAGACCACTTGGGAATAAAAAAGGTTATGTGTGATTTAGGGGCCTCCATAAATGTCATGCATTTTTCTATTTATGAATCACTTAATGCGAGTTTTTTGACGAAAATAGGTGTTATCGTACAGTTGGTAGACAAGTCTGTTGTGCATCTCGAAGGAGTCCTTGAAGACGTATTAGTGAAAGTTAACGAGCTTATTTTCCCTAAAAAATTTTATGTGATAAAAATGGAAGAGGATAAAGCTCCCGGGTCTTCAGACATCTTGTTGGGGTGACCTTTGCTTAGTATTGCAAATACTAAGATTGACGTGCGAAGCGGAACCCTCACGATGGAGTTTGATGGGAAGGTCATGAAATTTAATGTTTACGATGCTATTAGTCACCCAAGTGAAATCTTGAATGTAAACCGTGTCGACATAATTGACTCATTAGTAGAAGAAACTTGTTTGTCATCTTATGGAGATAAATCTAAAATGATGTTTGATGATTTTTCTGTTAATGAATTATTGGCTCATATGGATACTAAACTTCTAGCTTCTATTGTGCAGGCACCAGATCTGGAATTAAAACCACTTCTTGAGCATCTTAAATACACATTTTTGGAGAATGATAAGGCCATTACTGACTTAAAAGGGATTAACCCCTTGATAGGCACACATAAGATTTTCTTGGAGGAAAAAACGAAACCAACGAAAGAGGCACATAGAAGATTGAACCCAAATATGGTGGATGTGGTAGAAAAAGAGGATTTCCAAGCCTATACGAACGAAAGAATTCAGCTAGAACAGCCCCAATACTAGTTGAGGGGTCAAGCTAGCGACGTTAAACAAGCGTTTATTAGGAGGTAACTCAATTTTTATTTATTATTTTATTTATTACTTTTTTTTATTTTCTTCAATAGTTAATTTCTCTTCTTTTTTCTAGGTAAACCAGAGCAAAAATAAAAAGAAAAAGGAGAAAAACTAAAAAATTGGCTTGGAACAAACCTTATCCTTTCTCTATTCCAACCAGGTATAGCGCATCCCTATCCATGACTACCCAAAACCTGCAACCAAACACCCCACCCTATAGCCAAACACCCTTTCTTTTACACCTTTAAGCTCTAAACTTTTCCTCATTTTTGCCCAAATAACCCTCCAGCCACTGTCCCCCTTCTCCAACCCCCACCACTTATTTTTCCTACCACCATGGTTAGGACTAAAAGCTGTGCCGCCACTGAACTCTTATTTGCCGTCAACAACCATCGGCAACGATTCTCGGTGCCCCAACACGTCAACTTAGCCGATGAACGCCTTCCCCTCATTCTTCACCTCCAGTCGACTCTGAATCTTCTCATTCTTCTACCTACATGATGAGTTTTTCTAAAACCTTTTTCTTTCACATATTTATTTTCCTTTTTCTTTCACATCGAGGATAATTTGTTTTAAGTAGGAGAAGGCATTCCTCATTATTTCTGTCATTTATCTACTATTTTTAGTGTTGTGTTGTGTTGCTGCTGCCCGTTTCTGCCCACATTTATTTTTTTAGAATATTCTGCCTCTTTTCATGCCTAAGATTTTAATCAGGAATTACCCACTGTTTGACCTGCGAGCATGATTCTTGTCTACTGAGTTAGTTATGATTTTACTAGTTTGATTTCGTCTCCACTATTTTATTTCTATTAGGCTAAAATAAATATGATTAATAGAGTTAACCCTATCTTGCTTATAGTAAAATCGATTAAGTCTAAATGCAAAGAAGACATTTAATATAATTGCATGCTAAAATTATGTTCATGACTGTTAGGTGGTTGCTAAAACTTATTTTTGACACTTGATTGTTTTTCCTAGTCCTCCAAAATTAAAATTCTGTTTAATGGTAATAATAAATAATAATGTCTCTGTGGTTATGAGTGTAGCTTAAAAACGGATTGACTGAGTAACCGGGGTAGGGTGCTTGGGTTGTCATCCTATTTCGCGTCAAAAGGTTTTGTGACGTGTTAGGTAAAACTCTGCTAATCGGAATGAAAATTCTTAAGAATGTGTTGGGCTGAGTAACCGGGGTGAGGTGCTTGGCTGTCATTCTCTTCGCGTCAAAAGTTTCAATATATTCTTAAGAAAAATATAATAAATTAGGAGTATGTTGGGCTGAGTAACCGGGGTGAGGTGCTTGGCTATCATCTCTGTTCGCGTCAAAGGGTTCAATATATTCTTAAGCAAAAAAATATACATAAATAAATACAAAACCAAAAAAAAAGAAAAAGAAAAAAGGACGATGTGCTAATAATAAAATTTGGGACTAAAGGTGGAAACAAATAGGGTGTCTTGGTAGGTTTGGTAAATTACCTAATTTTCATGAAATAATTCAAGTCGATTTTAATTTTTGTGTGTATTAATTGGAATACTTTTTCAACTTTACTTAAGTAAGCTTAGGGTTCTCTTTATTTTCTATATGCATTTTGACTGATTTTTATAAAACTTTGGAGTGGTATTTCTTTCATGGCAAATTTTAAATTTCATAGTGGATAGGAACCCTACTTGAAGGCAAGTATGGGCTAAGTAGGGGGAATTTGATAATACTCTAGAATGACATATTTTTATGTGTTAATTGCATATTTATTTTGAGTATGACCATGCTAATTTAAGCTATTTATGGTCTTTTATCTTGTAGGGACTAAAATTGGAGGCAAAAAGGAATTTAGGGGCAAAAAGTGTAAATTTGAAGATAAAGTGGGCCAACATACGACATAGGGAAAAAGGTAGTGCCAAAAAAGCAAGTATGGAAGACATAAGGGCAAAAATGCAAAGAAGAGATATTTTATAAATACAAGACTCTATTTAAATATTAATTATATTAGGATACTTGGTAAAGAGTTTTATTTAGATTTAATTTTGGCTTTTATCTTTATTCATCTTTAATTATCTTTATTTATTTGTATTTATCTTTTAGAATTTAATTATGATTAGACTAGGTTTCCTAGTACTATAAATAGGGGATGGAGTGACACAAATTTCATTTCATCTTTTTTTGTAACAATCCCTCCCCCAACAAACTTAGCCTTTGTTCTTTTCTTTATTTAATAAAATTTCCATTTCCATTACATTTATTTCTTTTTCCTCAAAAACATGAGCCACTAAATTTATCTAGCCAAAGGTTGTCAAAATTCTGCAAAGAAGGTTCATGAGGCTTAGAATCTGTGTTTAGCCTTCTCAGCGAGTATTCATCGCTTCTCCGTAATACAGGACTGACGCTTCCGTCCATGTCCTTTCAAAAGTGATCTTTTCAACTTGTGCAAGGAATGGCCACTTTGTATATTTTGGGAAGGTTGCATAGTCGGTTAGTTAGCTTACTGTGTCAGTGGTTGTCTAGCCCAAGAGACAAAATGGCGTGGCATTTGCCATTGAAAAGTGATGATCTAGTGTAAGACGGTCCCACAAAAGCGACGGTTGGCTAGAGTCAAGTTGCTCTAAATCATAAGTCTAAACCTTAAGTGGAGCTGGTGGTCGTAGGCGTCCTTTTCCACTATAACTGGCTTATTCAGTTTGAGAAGGATCACCTAAAAGCCGAGGATTGAACCCAAAGAGGATCGAGACAACCGGAGGCTGGAATCTCGCCATATAAAAAAGCTCTCTCATTTCTCAAACTCTGTCTTTTATTTCAATTTTAATTTTAATTTTCGTAATTTCAATTCAATTTTTTTTTACTTTTTTAGGAACACAGGTTTTCTTGAGCATGATTCTGTCCCGAATCTCATGAAAAAAGATATTGTGCGAATCCAGTCCTCGAGGATTTGACCCTACTTCCCTTATACTATTCTTTTTATTATTTTTATGGGGATAGGATATATTTGGTGCTCTCAATGACGTATCAACATGAGTTGATATGTCATGTATAAGACTTAGTTTTGGCTTGATTTGAATGTTTTGTATTGGATTGAGAATGTGTCTAAATATTAATATAGGTGGAAGACAAGATTGGGTAAGAAATAAGGCTTAGAAATGGCCGTATTTTGTCCACACGGACAGAAACACGGGTGTGTGTCTTAGCTGTGTGTGACACACGGCTTAGCACATTGGCATGTGTTTTGGCCGTGTGTCTCCTATATCTTAAAAATTCAAAATAGGATAGTCAATATTTTTCACATGGCCTAGAAAATGGGAGTCTGACTTGGCCGTGTGACCCCTACACCTACACACGGTGTAACACACAAGGATGTGGCTTGACTGTGTGACACAAGTCAGAGAGTTACAAGGGTACAGACACAGACTGGGACACGACCGTGTGCTCTATTTTGAATGCCTACACACCCTAAGACACGGGCATATCACTTTGCCGTGTGTGCCACACGGCCTTACCACACGGGCGTGTGTACCCTGTACCTAGGAAAAAATTTAAAATTTTGCGAAAAATTTTTTGAGTACCTGATTTAGTCCCGACTTGTTTTTAATTCATGTTTTAGGCCTCGAGAACTCATATAAAGGACTTTATAAATAAATTCTGACATTAATGTTGCATAATATGAATTGTTTGTATTTGATCTGCATGTTTCGACAATACTTTGTAACCCTGTTTTGGCAATAGATACGGGGTAGGGGTGTTACATTTATTGGTATCAGAGCTACAGTTTATTTGATTCTCGAACTAACATATTGTATATGAGTCTAGTTGAGTCTAGCTATACATGCCATTATATAACATGTGATAGTGTGATATCTCCTGACCATTTTAAATAAGTTTTTATATACTAATGTCATTCAACCGAGCTGAATCTGAAGAAGCTGAAAGTAGTGCTCAAGCTTCAGTACAAAGAGCAGCATCTAGTATTAGAAGGCTTCTATCTGAGGGCTGAAGATGAGAGGCAAAAGAAGCCTTCTTCCAAATGATGAACGAATGGTTTACAGAATTTGTAAGAACAAATCCTGCTATACAACAACCTCCACCCCCTCCTGTCTCTCAACCGGTTCTCAATATGCCGCAAGGTATATAACTTGCCAGAACTGGTAAGCCTCCTGTTGATAAAATTCATAAACATAGGGCAGAAGAATTTAGAGCTACCTTTGAAGATGATCCTGAAAAGGCTAAATTCTGGTTAGAAAACACTATCAAGGTTTTGGATGAATTATCTTGCATATCGACTGAATGTCTGAAATGTGTTTTATCAGTAGAGATGGTCACTTGGGAATTTTTTTTCAAATTGAGTTCAAAAAGAAATATACTAGTCAGAGATTCCTTGATCAGAAACGGAAAGAATTCCTGGAACTTAAATAGGGCCGTATGACTATATCTGAGTATGAATGGGAATTTGTTCAACTGAGTAAGTATGCCATAGAATGTATCTCGACTGAAATCGTAATGTGTAAGTGATTTGAAGAGGGTTTAAATAAAGAGATAAAAGATTTTTGGACTTCAAGTAAAAGATTTTCGAGAATGTAACACCCCTAACTCGTATCAATCGCTGAAATAGGGTTACAGAGTATTAACAAAGTTTACAGAACAATTACAGATAATTCATGTCATTTTGTATTAATATTCGAAACTAATCATATCGTCTCTTGAATGGACCCTCCAGGCCCAATTTGAACATTAGAAGCAAGTCAGACCTAAATCAGGAGCTTAGAGAATTTTTCGCAAAATTCCAAAATTTTTCGCATATATAGGGGTAACACGCCCATGTGATCAGTCCGTGTGGCTCACACAGTCAAGTGACATGCCCATGTCTCAGGCCGTGTGACATATGAGGTAGGGCACACGCCTGTGTCCCTAAACTGTGTAACTCTTTGATTGGCAACTTAATTAAGTACTGGGGTCACACAGCCAAGTCACACGCTCGTGTGCTTGGCCATGTAGACCATTTAATTTTCAAAAATTAGGTGTGGGATTTACACGGCCAAGACACATGCCCTAGTGCTAGGCCGTGTATCACATACAATTGAGACACACGTCCGTGTCTTTACCAGTGTGCCTAATTCTGAGCATTCTATTTGTCAATTTTAAGATGCAAGGGACACACGGCCAAACCATATGCCCATGTGTCAGGCCATGTGTCATACACGGTCAAGACACACATCCGTGTGTCTACCTGTATGGACAAAATAAGGTCATTTCCTAACCTTATTTCTCACCCAAATTTGCCAATAACCTACACCAATACTTGTAATCATACACCAACCCATTTAAGCATTATAGCCAAACCAACTCTATCATCTAACATGACATTTAATCACATACATTTATTTTTATAGTTTTACCTTTTATGAACATATATGTTTAATGTAACACCCTTAACCCATATCTGTCACCGGAACAAGGTTAGGAAGCATTACTGGAGTTTACAGAACAATTATGGATTATTCATGTCTTATAATTTTCATATCCAAAATTTATTCATAACATACCTTGATTGGACCCTCAAGGCCCAATTTGAACATTAGAAACAAGTCGGGACTAAATTAGGAACTCAGGGAATTTTTTGCAAAATTTTAAAATTTTGCTTATGTATAGGGGTTAGACGCCCGTGTGGTCGAGCCATGTGGCTCACATGACCAAATGACATGCCCATATCTTAGGCCATGTAGCATACAAGGTAGGGCACACGCCCGTGTCCCTAACCCGTATAACTGTCTGACTTGCAAATTAATTAAACGTATAGGTCACACGGCCATGTCACACGCCCATGTGCTAGGCCGTGTGGTCAATTTAATTTTTGAAAATTAGGTGCAAGTTTCACACGGCCATGACACACCCCCGTGTACTAAGTCATGTTTTTCACATGGCTGAAACACACGTACGTGTCTCTGCCCGTGTGCCCAATTTTGAGCATTTTGTTTCTAAATTTTAAGATGTAGGGGACACACGGCCAAACCACATGCCCATGTATGAGGCTGTGTGTCACATACAGTCAAGACACACGTCTGTGTGTCTACCCATATGAATAACATAAGACTATTTTCTATCCTTATTTCTCACTCATATTTGCCAACAACCTACACCAACATTTACAAACACATACCAACTAATTCAATTCATATAAATCAAGTTTAATACGAGTTCTATCTAAGTTATATTAACATGTATATTGCAATGGTTAAGCTTACCAAATTCCATTTATGTACTTAGGCAAACTTGTAGCATTTATACTAATTCTGTAATTGTTCAACACAAGTATCTGTCCGCTTCAGTGATTAAGTGTTCTAGGTGTGTGTGAGAGGTCCCAAGTTCAAGCCTTGTCTTTTGCAAACTTTGTTATTTTCCTAACTTAAGCCTTGCTTTTAAGGAGTGGGCTCATAAGAAATTGTTTGTAAAATCATATCAAAATGAGCCTGTTGGTTCAAGTGGTAATGGAGTCTGTGTGTTGGAGTATTAGAGGTTCTGAGTTCGAGTCCCGGTATTGGCATTATTTTTCTTGGTTATGGGATATTATTTTACTGTGGTTTAAATTTTGGAGTGGTTAAGTTTGGGATGTAGTGGGAAGTTGAGATATCAGATTAGTTGTGATGTTATCTCATTCTATTTCTTTTCAACAAAAATTCTGACATTTCCTCTTCCTTCTCCTTTCCTCCACTTTTCTTCTTGTCTTTTGTTTCCTTCTTCTCCTTTTCTTCTTGCCGTTGTTTTTTTTGCTAACAAGTCCCTGTATTTCCATTATTTTGATTCTCTATTTGCGTTACTGGTAAGTATAGTTAGTGCATTTTTATTTTAGATAATGGATCATTGGTTGATTGGTTTCATTTTATGGTTTAGGAGAAGTTCGAAGGTCTAGAGACTGCTAGTTGACATTGTAGTTGTGTGAAATCTTCGCTACTTGCTTGAAAGTAAGGAATTTCGATGGTTTTAAGAGTAGCATTTCTTGTGGTAATTCAGTTTTTGATTGTTTAAAACATTTAATCAGGGATTGTGTTAGTCGAATATAGGTACTGAAGGTCTCGAGAGAGTTTTCGTACCAAAACAATACCAGGTGTGTACCCGAAAATATAGAAAATAATGTCTCGACAAAAGCTAAAACCCATTCTATTGATGCCACACCAGCGTGTGGTAAGCCGTGTGCGATGACACGGCCGTGTGATTGATGAAGGCCAGGCCTTGTGCTGGACACGATCGTGTGGTGGCCGAAATATGGTCGTGTAGGCTATACAGGCTATACCAAACTGGGTGTGTGGGCCACACTGGCGTGTAAACCCACATGGGTGTGCCACACGAGCGTGTGCACCCATATGTGTGTGCCACACAGGCATGTAAACTTTTGGGCGAGGCCGTGTGGTCCATACGGGCAAGGCCAATCTGGGCCTGTGGGCCACGCGGACATGTGGGCTCACACGAACAAGCCACACAGGCGTGTGGGCTCATACAGGCAAGCCACACAGGCGTGTAGGCCCATTTATCTAAAATTTTTCCTAGGGTCGCATGGGTCATCCTAAATGACTAAGGGCCTACCGTAAGGTCGGTAAGGGCTATCTAACCCTATAGATTGATGATCTGATGCTTTTTTTGCATGACATAGTACTATGCATGACTGATTTCTATTCTCTATGCCTAACTGATTTCTGAATAATAACGTACTGAGCATGATAATTTGTATATCTGTATCTATTAAATTACATCTGACTACTCTGTGTTTGTTTGTGGGGTGGGTTAGTATTTGTGGAGAAGGTGTTTTGAAAGGCATTTACGCCTACTATCTGGCAGCATGGCTGCAGTATATCTAATATGTGCTGTATCAGTACAACATGGTGTGTAGGGCTGGGTGGGTGTTTTAAACCCCACATGGTGTGTAGGGATGGTCGAAGATGGTGTGTAGAGGATATGAGTAGGATATCTGATTTCTAATTACTGATTCTGTTCTATCTGTATCTGAGATGGGCTTAGGCCCGAATTTGCATCTGTATCTGTAATGGGTTTAGGACCGAATCTGTATTTGTGTGATTTTGATTTTCTGATTATGTGCTTGCTTAATTTCTGTGGGGATTACACACAGAGTTTACGTAAATTCACTAATTTTGTTTAATCTATACAGGTAATCTATAGCCTTAGTCGGATCGGTGCGGTGGAGTTTCTCGGTGACCACTCGATTATAAACTACTATTTGGTTTCGTGAGTCTATTTAAGATTTCGGTATTTAATTTTGGGGAAAATGTAATTTCTAGGACTGTATGGACTTTAACTATTGATTTTGGTTTTCCTTTTTCTTTTCTTTTGCATGCTTGATCAATTGTTTTCTCTAAAAATGACGGTTTTTCTAAAAATAAGGTTTTCTAAAAATATGAATTGTTTTAGGTCAAATTGACTGTTGAATAAACAATCTTGTTTTTAATAAACGCTAATAAGAACTATTAAATTGAAAAGGTTTTACTGAGACGATTATGTATTCAAAACCCATTCCATGTGACATCGTCAGATTCGGCCATAACATCTAGTCCGAGTTCGGGGTGTTACAGTCTTGAAACCACTGTTCTGATTTCACTGAAAATGAGCTCGTATAGGGAAGGTCACAACATTCAGCCTCAATGAAAGCAAAGAAAAATTTTGATCATTCTGCTACCTCTACAGGGTACACTGAAAGAGATAGAGGTATTCAACACTCTAATACGAGATCTCAAGCTACATTTGTAACATGTGCAAGCAGTGTCAGAAACACTAAACTCAGGTGTAAACACTGTAATAAATTTCATTTTGGTGAATTTTGATGAGTGCCACATGAAAAGTGTAGCATCTTTTAGATGTGGTTCTTATGACCACTATCTTAAAGATTACCTGAAAAAGCCTGTGATACTGTTCAAACTTCAAGACCAATCAACCCCGCCACAAAAGGTAGACCTGTAACGACCCAAATTTCACGAGCACCGGAAAGACGAGTCTTAGGGCCTCCGCCTTAGAAAAACAAGTCTATAAATATTTATTAAAAATATTTACGAAGTTAGTTATGAGTTGAATTAGATTTTGATTAAGTGAATTTAGTTTAATTAGAAATAATTAGTAGAAAGGACTAAATTGAATAGAGTATAAAGGTTTAATTATAGAATAGAAAAATATTAAGGGATTAAATTAGTTATTAAACCAAATTAGTGATATGTGTAAGGTAGAGAATAAATACATGTGTTTTTAAATTATTGGTACAAATGTATAATATATATGTATTCACTTAATTATTAAGTAAAAGATGTTTATTTATTTATTATAATTATAATTAATCATTATGTAATATTGTGTTTTATTAATTAATTTTGATGGTGACAAGTGTATGGTATTGATGAGTTACATGTGTAATAATATGTATATATACAAATGTATGTATATAATTAGTTATAATTAGATATTTTATTATTATTAATAAATTAAAATAAAACAAAAACAAAAAGAAAAAGAAACATACCAGAGAAGAAACGAAATTGAGAAGAAAAAGAAGGAAAGAAAAGAAAAAGGGAGAATTAGGGTTTTAGTGCTTGAAGTTTTAATTGGTAAGTTTAATTAAGCCCTTTTCTTGTGATTTTGATGTTTTTGAAGCCTTAGAGTTGAATACTTTTGAATTTGTGTAGAAATATTGAAAGTTGATAGACTTTTGAGTAGGGTTTATGTTGAGTAAATGATGGAATTAGGGATTAATTTGATAAAATTATTGATTTGAATTGATTTAAGGACTAATTGGTGAAATAGATTATAAGTTTTGTGTTTTAGAGATTAAATTGGAAGAAATTAGAAATTATGGAAAAATGGTGAAAATTTGATAGTTATATTGAAGATTTGATTGAAATTGAATAAGGAAATGATGTGAATTGTTAAAAGGAAGAAGATGAATGTGTTGAGGACAAATTTGGTATTATGGTAAAAGTTGCATGGAAAATTATTATTTTATATAAAATATGTGTGTTATTAATTAATTATAATTATGCTAATTTTCTAGCAAACAAGGAAATCGAGACATCTGATAAACGCTAAACGATACATATTTTTACCCCATGTTTAGCCTTTATTTTGGATGAATTATTATCAAATTAGTGAGAATTGGTGCTCTTAATCTTTCTTTTTCATATCTTACACTCATGAGAGTATAGGGAAGAGAAAAGAACGGAAAATGGACCAAAAACGGAGAAAATGGGCCAAAATGTGTAATTGAAATGGCCCAAGGATCATCACACGGCCGTGGCACACGAAGATCACACGGTCCAGCCCCCGACAAGCACGGCCAGGCCACACGACCATGCCTCTATCGACAGACTCTCACACGGCCTCTTGTCGTGGCACACGAGTGTGGCACACGGGCGTGTTCTAGTCGTGAGGAAGAGGAATTTCACTCGGATTTGGATACTTAGGGGCTAAGAAAGCCATTCTAAAACTCTATATAAAGACCCTAGGAGGCAACTTGAAGGGTGTGCTTATTTCCCACTAAGGGAATACTCTTTTTCTCCCAATAGGAGCGCTTTCTTTCTGCCAACACGAGGAGTGAAAGCAAGGAATTACTCCAAGGGAAGCCGATTGATTCATCCCAGAAGCCAGAATTCTACATCAAGACAGAGAATCTCCCTAAATTCCTTCAGGGGTTTTCGGGTTCTTTATGTTTTGTTATCTTAATTCTTCTTAGATGTTTTCTTTCTTTATTATTAACTAAACCCTTCAAATACTTGAGGGGGATGAAACCTAAGACGAATCTTGTTATTATTTATTCTTGAGTTTTATGATAAATACTTGAGTTGTTCTTAATTATGTGTGCTTAATTCTTGTGTTAATAAGCCTCGGTATTAATTCAAGAAACGGATGTGCTTAAAGTAGAGGAGCAAAAGTCCCTGTGATAAGAGTAGATCTACCATAATTTAGCGGAGTTGCATGCAACCCTAGACATAGGGCGACATAAATCTATCGGATTAGGGTCAAACCTAATATGGGGAACCATAGATCGAATTAATGCAACCTAGGGTGTTAATTAATAAAGGAACTTTAGTTAACAACCTAGGCCTAGTTGCTTTTCGCCTCGACGGAGGGTTTAGCATAAATTAGGGATCTCTACGGATCAAGTCAAGTGAATAAATCGTCTAGCTCAAGAACCAATAACAAGTGAAGTCTAGGTGGATTCTCCCTTAAGTGTTGCTTACATCAATCAGCTTTTCCCTAAAGTTTTCCCCAATTTACTTTTTCAGCACTTTTAGTTAGTTTTAGAATTAGTTTCAACCAAACCTCTTTTATTTTTAGGCTAGATGATAGAAAGTAAGTAAGTATTAGTACTTTTAGTTCCCTTGGGTACGATAACTCGGTCTTGCCACTAAACTATACTACTGTTCGATGGGTGCGCTTGCCTTTAACATCGTGATATTAGTTAGTTTTGGTGTGATCAGTTTTATAAATTTTATTACTTAATATCGCGAGTCGTTATCAAGTTTTTGGCGCCGTTGCCGGGGAATTGAAATATTAAGAAAACTCGATTTCTATTACTTTAGCCATTACTATATTTTCAATTTTTATTTATTTTTATTTTCATTTTTATTTTTATTTTTATTTTATTCTATTTTCTTTATTTTTTTTCTTCTAGGTATTTCTAGTTTATGACTAGAAACAACCCAGTAGGACCATTGCTTTTTGAGGAAGATTTAGAAGCGACAGTTCGTAGAACTCGCAGAGATCAGACAAAGCCTACATTATCCAGAACAAGGACAAGAACAAAGGCCAGAACCTACTAAAGAGATGGAAGCAAATCAGGATAATCAGCTACTTCCTGTAGTAGCCGCAAATCCTGTTGAGCAAAATCCTGCTCCGCGTACTATGTATGATTATGCTAGACCTAATTTAGCAGGCACTGAATCTAGCATTGTTAGGCCTACTATTGTTGCTAATAATTTTGAATTAAAGCCTAACACTATTCAGATGATACAACAATTGGTGCAGTTTGATGGTTTACAGGATGAAGATCCAAATTCACACATAGCCAATTTTTTGGAACTTTGTGATACCTTTAAAATAAATGGCGTTTCTGATGATGCCATTCGTCTAAGGCTATTTCCATTCTCTTTGAGAAACAAAGCCAAACAGTGGTTAAACTCTTTACCACGAGGCTCAATCACTACATGGGAATAGATAACTGAAAATTTTTTAGTTAAATATTTTCCTCCAGCTAAAACAGCTAAATTGTGAAATGATATCTCTTCTTTTGTGCAGATATATCTAGAGACACTTTATGATTCTTGGGAGAGATACAAAGATCTTTTGAGAAGGTGCCCTCACCATGGGTTACATTTGTGGTTACAAGTTCAAACCTTTCACAGCGGTTTGAATCCATCAACAGGGCAGATGATCGATGCGGCCGCCAGAGGAACAATCAACAATAAAACACCAGAAGCAGCTTATGAGTTTATAGAAGAGATGTCACTGAATATATCAGTGGCAAGTCATGAGGACAAAGCCAACAAAAGCTGCAGGAGTTTATAATATTGATGATGTCACCATGCTTACTAACCAAGTAGAACTTTTAAATAAAAAGTTTGATAATTTTGTTGGCTCTATGCAGGCACATCCAGTGATGCAGTGTGACTCAATCCAGGGAAATATGTTCAATCCAGATTACTCCTCTTATGGACATGGCATGGAAACTGAGCAAACCAACTATATGGGTAATAATTCTAGACCTCAAAATAACCCTTATAGTAATATTTACAATACAGGTTGGCAGAACCACCCCAATTTTTCATGGGGAGGACAAGGAAATCAAAGACAACCACCTCCTCCAGGATTTCAGCAGCCACCACCACAACAGGAGAAAAAGCCGAACTTGGAAGAGATGTTCACCAAATTTATGGCCGTGTCAGAAACTCGTTTCCAAAATACTGAAACGGCACTAAGGAACCAGCAAGCATCTATTCAAGAACTTGAAACTCAAATAGGCCAGCTTGCCAAGCTAATCTCTGAAAGACAGCAAGGTGGGTTATCAAGCAATACTGAGACTAACCCCAAAGAGCAACTTAATGCCGTCGATACGATAGATAATGAGGGGTTAACCAAAACCAACCTAGAGCCATGCAAGGAGCCTATGGTAAGTAAAGGAAAGAATGAGGTAAGTTACAAAGATGAAATTACCAAAGAATTTAAACCTCGTATCCCATACCCAACCGTGCTAAAGAAGGACCACACAGATGAGCAATTCGGTAAGTTTCTTAAACTCTTAAAGAAATTACATATCAACTTACCATTTGTTGAAGCAATTTTGCAGATGCCGAAGTACGTAAAATTTTTAGAGGAACTTCTCACAAATAAAAGGAAGTTGGAAGAACTGTCCACAGTGGAACTCAACGAGGAATGCTCACCTATTCTCCAAAATAAACTACCAACCAAATTAAAAGATCCAGGGAGTTTTACTATTCCTTGTTTACTTGGTAGCCTAGACGCCAAAAATGCTTTAGCTGACTTGGGGCTAGTATAAATGTCATGCCTTATAAACTGTTTAAAGAACTAGGTCTAGAAAAACCTAAGCAAACCAAGATGAGCATTCAATTGGCTGATAAAACTATTAGGTTTCCTAAGGGAATAATTGAAGATGTGCTTGTCAAAATTGATAGATTCATATTCCCAGTTGACTTTGTTGTTTTAGACATTGATGAGGATAGCAATGTACCCTTAATTCTAGGGCGACCCTTTTTAGCAACTGCTAGAACAATAATTGATTTAGGAACATGTGAACTTACACTACGTGTAGGTGATGACCAAGTTACCTTACAAGCTCGAAATTCGATTAAGATTGTTGATAATAATATAGTCACGAGTCCTTATAAAAACACTGAACTCACCACCCAACCTTTTGTGCAGGATACACTCCCCATAAAGGCAACCCAATCACAGACAAGCCCATCCAAGGGAGATGCACCTGAAAAATGAATGCTTCAGATCGAGGAACTAGATGAGTGGTTGAACTATCATGAGAAGCCCAAAGTATGCCAAACCAAACCAGAGCATCACCAAGACAACCCTCAGGTACAAACGAATCAACTCAAGGTAGGGGATAAGGTAATCTTAGGGGAAGACGATCCTCGAATCTTGAATTCAAAAGAGCATAAAAGTGATACACCTTACTTCACGGTAATGAATATCTTTCCCTATGGTATAGTCGAGATAAAAAATGAGTCACTTGGCACATTCAAGGTAAATCACACTCGACTCAAATCTTAGTTGATAATGAAATTGTAAGCAGGATAGAAGAGAATCAACTCTTCAAACCACCGTGAACGTACAAGCTCGAGCAAAGTCGAGCTTAGACTATAAATAAGAGCTTCTCGGGACGCAACCTGAGCACTAACTTAGTGACTTTTCTTTTATTTTTGATTTTAGTATTTTTATGCATCAACTAACCCTTTTTAATCCAGAAATTTAGGACCACACGGCCATGCCCATGGGCGTATCTGAGGCCGTGTGAACACTTCAAGCAGAGACACGGTCGTGTAGCGAGGCTGTGTATAAATAGAGCAAAAATTTTTCCCAAAGCACCGGCTACCGATAAATAGCCACGGCCGTGCAACATGGCCGTGGCAACCTTTCGACTTCAACACGGCCTAAACCCGATGAACACGGCCGTGCGCCTCTATTCTCCAAATCGGTTATATTTTTCTCATTTTTCATTTTTTATTTTTCCTTTATTAGTCTCCTTTTTATTTCGAATTTTATTTTTATCCTTTTAATCATTACAATATTAGTATTTTTAGAACTTAGTTTATTATTTTTCTGTCTTTCATATCGGCTAATCCCTAACGAGTAATCTCTATTAATCCAAAATTCCCACGACTAATTAATATTCTCACAGTTTCAAAAAGGAGCTCTACAGCTAATATTCAACCAACAATGGGAACACCCTGCCACATTTGCCGACTCTTCCTTACAAATTCATCCTAAATTCAGGGAGTTTCAATCCTCTCCCTATCTTATGATATTATACTTCTCTTGCTATTTATATCTTTGTACATTGAGGGCAATATACATCTTAAGTGTGGGGGGGAAGTTTACTTTAAATCTTTACATTATTTGTGAAAGCCCTGAAATTTTTCTTTATGCTTTATTCTCAAATAATTCTCAGTTTCCTATTTAGAATTAATTCTGATTGATTTATGATTTTTATTGATATGTGAGAATTAAGACATAGGTGCTTGTACTCTGATTATTCAAACTTTAAAACATTAGGGAATCAAGCATGATAAGTTGAAATTTTTGAGAACGCCAAATTTTTTTCATAAGTTCTTTTCCTTAATTCTAAGTGTTATCTTGAGAATTGAAATTCGCAGGATTGACATCAAAAGTCATAATTCTAGTGAGATTTTTGAGCCTTTTGAGCATACATTCTTTCGTGCTCACTTTTATTATTGCTTTAAGTGAGTCAACACTGATTTGTTATTCTAGAACTTGCTTCGATTATACATGTCAAGACCACATTATTGATTTGATACACCGAAATGATAAAGGCACCTAGGTTTAACCCACTTACTCCATAAAAAGCCTACCTCCATAAATTAACCCCTAGTAAACTCCATTGAGCCTAACAACCCATTTTTTTTTGACTTACCTCTAATATTAACCCATAACCCATTTTTGTTAAATTCCATTCAATTATTTTGATCCCTATTTTTGTCGAGATTTGAGTTAAAATTATTATCTAGCTTTGTTCTCTTTTTTTTTCAGTTGTAAAGTTTGTCAATATTCAAAGTATTGTACTTGAATTGTTCTAAAAAAACAAAAAAAACAAAAAACAAAAAAAAAGAAGTGTATATACAGTTAATTCAGTTGTAATCTGTAATAGTTTAATAGTTTTTGCATATTTCTACAAGCTTCCAAATCTAGAACGATGTCATCATAGGGCTTAGCTCTAGGAATATGTTCCAGTGATAGAGATTTCTCTAGCTAGATGATTTTTCAATTCAATCTCGATTCTAACCCTCTTTTTCAGCTTGTGACAACACCCCTAACCAAAGCCCTATTACAACCATTGAAAGACCTTTTGATCGATATGTCGTATCAATCTACAGTGGTGGAGATTTGATTTTCTTGCAAGCCTATGGTAATAACTTTTTAGATTGACTACAGAGTGCTTAATTCTTGAACCCTAAACACTTTGAGTGGATAGAGTGAACCCTTAGTGAGGATGTCAAAACCTGTTGATTTCAATTGAGAGATGATTACTTAGAAGAAGGGAAGAAACTTATGTTCCAATGGTAAAACTCTCAACTTAGAGTGATTGAATCTTTAATGTTCTTTTGATTGAATCTTCATTGTATGATTACCTGTGAATTAGTTTGAAACATTGTTGATAAAAATTGTAAGTTGAGAAGAATGATTCTTATTTAGGGATTGAGATTTTGCTTGAGGACAAGCGAAGGCTTAAGTGTGGGGGTATTTGATAAACGCTAAATTATACATATTTTTACCCCATGTTTAGCCTTTATTTTGGATGAATTATTATCAAATTAGTGAGAATTGGTGCTCTTAATCTTTCTTTTTCATATCTTACACTTAAGAGAGCGTAGGGAAGAGAAAAGAACGAAAAAAAGACCAAAAACAGAGAAAATGGGCCAAAATGTGTAATTGAAACGGCCCAAGGATCATCACACGGCCATGGCACACGGCTGTGCCACACGAAGATCACATGGTCCAGCCCTCGACAAGCATGGCCAGGCCACACGGCCGTGCCTCTATCGACAGACTCTCACACGGCCTCTTGTCGTGGCACACGGGCGTGGCACACGGGCGTGTTCTAGTCTTGAGAAAGAGGAATTTCACTCGGATTTGGATACTTAGGGGTTAAGAAAACCATTCTAAAACTCTATATAAAAACCCTAAGAGGCAACTTGAAGGGTGTGCTTATTTCCCACTAAGGGAATACTCTTTTTCTCCTAATAGGAGCGCTATCTTTCTGCCAACACGAGGAGTGAAAGTGAGGAATTACTCCTAGGGAAGCCGATTGATTCATCCCAGAAGCCAGAATTCTATATCAAGACAAAGGATCTCCCTAAATTCCTTCAGGGGTTTTCGGGTTCTTTATGTTTTGTTATCTTAATTCTTCTGAGATGTTTTCTTTCTTTATTATGAACTAAACCCCTCAAATACTTGAGAGGGATGAAACCTAAGACGAATTTTGTTATTATTTATTCTTGAGTTATATGATAAATACTTGAGTTGTTCTTAATTATGTGTGCTTAATTCTTGTGTTAATAAGCCTAGGTATTAATTTAAGAAACGGATGTGCTTAAAGCAGAGGAGCAAAAGTCCCTGTGATAAGAGTAGATCTACCATAATTAAGCGGAGTTGCATGCAACCCTAGACATAGGGCGACATAAATTTGTCGGATTAGGGTCAAACCTAATATGGGGAACCATAGATCGAATTAATGTAACCTAAGGTGTTAATTAATAAAGGAACTTTAGTTAACAACCTAGGCCTAGTTGCTCTTCGCCTCGGCGGAGGGTTTAGCATAAATTAGGGATCTCTACGGATCAAGTCAAGTGAATAAATCGTCTAGCTCAAGAACCAATAACAAGTGAAGTCTAGGTGGATTCTCTCTTAAGTATTGCTTATATCAATCAGCTTTTCCCTAAAGTTTTCCCCAATTTACTTTTTCAGCACTTTTAGTTAGTTTTAGAATTAGTTTCAACCAAACCTCTTTTATTTTTAGGCTAGATAATAGAAAGGAAGTAAGTATTAGTACTTTTAGTTCCTTTGGGTACGATAACTCGGTCTTGCCACTAAACTATACTACTGTTTGATAGGTGCGCTTGCCTTTAACATCGTGATATTAGTTAGTTTTGGTGTGATTAGTTTTATAAATTTTATTACTTAATATCGCGAGTGGTTATCAACGTCTAATACGAAAGGGAAGGAAAAAGTGATCGAGGAGTAGCTCAAGAAATATCAGTTTGTATTATCACAATTCATGTTATTTATTGTTATGTGTTTAATTTTATTATATGTATATGTATGGAATTGAAATTTGGACAAGTAGTGATATTTGATTTGAATGTGATTGGATATGGTTGATGAATATGTATATTTTTATATGTGTGGAATTGTTTTGTGAATTATAATTGTATCAAGGTAAAAATGTATGACTATGTGAATTGCAAACAATTTATGTTTGAAATGAGAAAGATTTGAAAAATGTGACCAAAGTGTTAATTGATAAGTGAATTTTGAAGTGAAAGTGAAATTACTAAGTGATTTTGATACCCTATTAACTAATCGGGCTTAGTGGATATTGTGATGGCCCTATTTTGGCCCTAATCAGAAAAGTGGTTTTGGGACCACGAAACCGAGTCAAAAAATATTTAAATATTATTTTCTGTTGTTATTATATGCGAATTTTCATATGTGAAAGTTTCGTGTTTTAATTTTGTCATTTGGATGTTGAATTATTAATGAAGGACTTAATTGCATAAAAGAAAAATTAGATGAATATTGTGTGAGTGCCAAATTGTGGTTGTTATTTATGTTGGAGGGTTTAAAATACAATTAGACCAAGGTTATTATACATGGACATAATCGACCATTAGATAGTGGAAAAGGAATGAAATTATCAAGGCCATTTTTGATAATCTAATACCTATTATATGTATTAATTAATAAAACATGAAATTGTTGTTTATTTTCTCTTGTTTTTGCAGAAAACACTAAGTAAAAGAAAAAGAAAAAGCCAAGAGTATTCGGCCATGGTTGAAGCTTGAATTAAAGCTCAAGAACAAAGGGAACCGAATTCGGATAGGGGGAAAGCGAAAATAGTCGAATAGTCGATTCGTAATCGTTCAACAACATCCGAGGTAAGTTTAAGTAATTAAACATAGGTTATACTTGTTTATAACATGATTTATCATGAAAATTTAACTTACATTGTATATATATGCACAAGGCCGAATGTGAGGATGATTTGAAAGAAAAATAGTCGATATGTTTCATGGTCAAATGTAAGTATGAAATGAAGGTAAGTATTTGATATGCTTTATGGCCGAATAGTAAACTTTGATATAGAAGTAAAAGGTTGATATATGTTAAGGCCGAATGGCAAATTTTGAAATGAAATAAAATGTTTGGTAGGTGTTAAGTTCGAGTGATGATAAGTTTTACTATATATTTGTGCTATGTGGAAATTAGAAGTATATGAATTGAGGTATGTGAAACTTTGTGATTTAATTATCGTATTGTGTTATTTGGGCCTTTGGCCTAGTAAGCTTTAAGCTGGTGATTATTAACGGGCTTCGAGCCTAGCAGGCGTAATGCCGGTGAATGAGTATTGGACTTAAAGTCTAGCAGGTCTTGTGCCGGTGATGAATTCAGGCTCATGCCTAGCAGGTTATATACCGGTGTTTTGTTCCAAGTCTATGAATATAAGATTTCAGGTTGTGATAAATAGAAAATCATGGAAATTGAACTATGTGATAAGGTATGAATTCGGTATTAAAAAGGTAAGTAAATATTAGTATATATGTTGATATATATAGCTTTGCTATAAGTGAATTATGTTATCTTTTGATTATGGTTTAAAGGAAATTTATTGAATGAATGAATGTGGTGAGTAATATTATCTTAAAGTTAAGTATGTGTGGCTAGAAAGGCTTATTTAGGTTTCTTGTTATACTCGACCATGTGTATGAACATTTAGATAGTGTTATAAATGATATTATGTAATGAGGATGTTATGTGAAGCATGTGAGTGATGCTAACTAAGGGTTTTATGCATTCGGCTAGTATAGCCCTTGTGTAATTGTATTAGGTTATTGAATAAATGTGATATTTTGAATGTTATATGTCATGATTTGAGTTGTTTAATTACTTAATACTTACTAAGCTAATTAGCTTACTTTGAGTGTCTTTGTTAATCTGTTTTATAGATTTTGGCCGAAAGTTACGAGCTCGGGGATCAATATCGAAGTCATCCACATTATCGTCACTAATTCGATACTTTTAAAAGACTGTATTTCAGATGATGGCATGTATAGACTAAACTCTTTTGAAAACAAGTTTATTCTTGAATATGTATATATTCAAGCCATGCGAAACTGGCTTGCTCATTAGCTAAGTATGAATTCATGGTTTGATGGAATTATGGGGTTGATTATTACGTGAATGACCTTGAAGTTAACTTTGATATATGTTTTGATTATTAGTTGTCCTTGAAGATGCATGTATACTTGTATATGTTTGGAAAGATAAAAGTTGTAATGTGGTTAACTCTTGCATATGGATTGAGTTTTAAATAATAGGAATTTCGTGTATATATATATATATATATATATATATATATAGATATAGATATATACGGATTTTGCCAAAATGGTATTTTATGTGTGAAAGGCATTTGAACTGATAAGTGTTATATTTTACTATGTATGAAAAGTAGGACTATTATAGGACATGATGTAATTGTTGTTTGAACCATTTGTTTTTACAAATGAAATTGCCGAATTGACAAATTGTAAAATGAGTAGTGAAATTCTTGTAATGCTTTCGATATTCACATATGCTATGTGATGTTATGTGACTTCCGAGATGGTATGCTTACAATTTAGTAATTAAGTAAACATTCTTTTTAACTATAATTAGGTTAATAATTAAGCTATAATTATGAGTATGTTTATATCTGATAAAAAGTTGAGCCTAGAGTGGTAATGCCTTATAACCCTTCCGGTGACGGATAGGGGTTAAGGGTGTTACAGATATAGTTGGCATGCCATAGGATTGGAAGAGTTCAGGGATTCTTCGACCTTGAGTCGATGAGACACGTGGTGTGTCATAGATTTGCTTCGTATAGTTTCGATGAGGCGTTGGTTGCCACTTTGCTTCAGCTCAGCTGATGAGACACGTGGTGTGTCATAGATTTACTTCGAACTATCCGATGAGGCTTTGGTTGCCACTCTGGTGTGTTTGGCTGGATCCGTGTATCCACCAAAGTCCGAGTCATGTTAATAGGGATAAATAAGTGAAATAAGTAAGTAATTTGAATTTGATTATTTGAATTATTGAATGGAAAGTGAAAGGAATTTTGTAATATGAAATGTGAAATGAAACTTGTGTTATGAGATTGAAGGCATGAATCAAAGGTTCTTGAATTGTTTGAAATCTCAATGATGATATATTGAATCAATTATTTGAATTATGTTGGCTTGGTATGAAATTATATGTATGATTTGTTAATTAGCTAAGTATGTTGTGACATTGTGTTGTTGACATAAAATAAATTATGATAATACCACTGAGTATTTCCAATACTCAGCATATGGTTGTTTTTCGTGCGTAGGTTAGGTAGATTTAAAGTTAGGCTCAGCATTCAAATCAATCCCGGCTTCAGCTCAAATTTTTGGTGATGTATCTATCTTTTGGAAAGGTGACATGCACTAGGTTTAATGTTTGTCATTTGTAAATGTTTAATATTTTGAATGTAAATATGGTTTATAAACCTTAAGAAGTTTTTGGAATGAATGAATGAATTTTTGCTAAGTTTGAAAATGAAATAAATAGTAGGTGATTAAGATTTATAAGTCAATGATTTGGGCATGAATTTGGTATGTTTAGTGGGTGAAAGTAGCTTAAAAATGGTGAAAAATCATGTTTTCACACGGCCAAGACACATGGGCGTGTGCCCAAGCCGTGTGGGGAAAGACAGACTTGCCCACGGGCTAGTTCCACGGCCGTGTGTAGCAAGTTAGATCTGCCCAGGGCCTGGCTCCATGGCCATGGGAGTCCCACGGGCAGACCACACGGGCATGTCCCAAGCCACACGGGCGTGTGCCCCTGTTTTCAAAGAAAAGTTTCCAAAGTTCCCGATTTAGCCCCAAATTACTTCTTATATTTATTTTGGGCCCCTTAGGCCCATACTAAGGACTATTTGATGGAAATTAGAAGGTTTTAGATTGAAACTCAAATTTATGTCTTGATTTTATTCGTTTACTAGTGTATAAGTTCGGTAATGCCTTGTAACCCTGTTCCGACAATGATTTGGGGTTAGAGGGTGTTACAAGACCACCACAAAATCCTAGTAATATGAATAGAAGCCAAGGTACAACAAAAGATTCAACTACCAAATCTAAAGCACGAGCACCAGCAAGGACATATGCTATTCGTGCACGTGAGGATGCCTTTGCACTGGATGTTATTACTGGTACTTTTTCTCTTTTTGATACTGATATAATTGATTTAATTGATCCCGGTTCAACCCATTCATACATTTCCACAAAATTAGTGTTTAGTAAAAACTTACCTGTCGAGTCCAATGAATTTGTAGTTACAGTATCGAACCCCCTAGGGCAGTATGTGATGGTGGATAAAATTTTCAAGAACTGTCCATTAATGATACGAGGTTTCTAGTTTCCGGCTAATTTGATGTTGTGTCCATTTGATGAATTTGATGTAATTCTGGGTATGGATTGGTTAACTAAGCATGATGCCGTGGTAAATTGTAAACAAAAGCATATTGTGTTAAAAAGTCAGAATAGTGAATTATTCTATATTGAATCTGATAAATTGGATGGGTTGTCTAATGTGATATCAGCCATGTTAGTACAGAAATACGTCAAAAAAGGGTATAATGTGTATCTTGCTTATGTGTTGGACACTAAAGTATCTGAGTCGAAGATTAAAGAAATGCCAGTGGTATGTGAGTATCCTAATGTATTTTCAAAAGAATTACTTGGTTTACCTCCAATTAGAGAAGTTGATTTTTCTATAGATCTTGTTTCGAGAACAACACCGATATCCATAGCACCGTACCGAATGGCTCCTAAAGAGCTGAAAGAGTTGAAAGCACAGTTGCAAGAACTAACTGATAGGGTTTTTGCTCGACCCAACTTCTCACCTTGGGGTGCACCTGTTCTATTTGTTAAGAAGAAAAATGGATCTTTGATATTGTGTATTGATTACCGACAGCTTAATAAAGTTACAATTAAGAATAAGTATCCACTACCTCATATTGATGACTTGTTTGATCAACTGATAGGTGCCACAGTGTTTTGAAAGATTGATCTCCATTCTAGTTACTATCAGTTACGAATAAAAGACTTGGATGTACTGAAAACAGCCTTCAAAACCAAGTACGGGCATTATGAATTCCTTGTGATGCCATTTGGCTTGACTAATACCCCAGCACTATTTATGGATTTAATGAATAGAATTTTTAGACCATATCTAGATAGATTTGTGGTGGTATTCATTGATGATATCCTGATATATTCCTGAGATGAAAATGAACATGCTAATCATTTGAGAATTGTACTGCAAACTCTATGTGAGAAACAATTGTATGCTAAATTCAGTAAATGTGAATTCTGGCTTTGGGAAGTTGGTTTTTTGGGACATATAGTATTTGCTGAAGGCATCAGGCTGGATCCAAATAAATTTTTTGCAATTGTTAACTGGAAACCATCGAAAAATGTGTCTGAAGTCAGAAGTTTTCTGGGATTAGCCGGAAATTATCGAAGATTTGTATAAGGATTCTCGATGATAGCTTCGCCATTGACACAACTATTATAGAAAGATGTGAGGTTTGAATGGTCTGATAAATGACAGTAACGTTTTGATCTGTTGAAAGCTCTGTTGACTGAAGCACTAGTTCTGGTTCAACCTGAATTGCGTAAGGAATTTGTTATTTACAATGATGCATCGTTGAATGGTTTAGGCTGTGTTTTGATGCAAGAAGGTAAAGTAATAGTCTATGCTTCTAGACAACTTAAGCCACATAAAAAGACTTACCTGATACATGATCTTTGAGTTAGCAGCTATTGTATTTACTTTGAAAATTTGGTGGCGCTACTTGTTTGGTGAAAAATGTCACATATTCACTGATCATAATAGTTTAAAGTATCTGATGTCACAAAAAACTTGAATCTGGGACAACGCAGGTGGCTTGAATTGTTAAAAGATTATGATTTGATAATTGATTATCATCTGCGGAAAACAAAAGTCGTTGTAGATGCTCTGAGTAGAAAGTCTTTGTTTGCTTTGTGAGCCATGAATACCCGATTGTCATTGTCTGATGATGGTTCAATTTTAGTTGAGCTAAAAGCTAAATTGATGTTTTTACAGCAAATTTGTGAAGCTTAGAAAAATGATGATAAGTTACAAGCTAAACGAGTTCAATGTGAGTTAACTTCTGATAAATGACAGTAAAGTTTTGATCGGTTGAAAGCTCTGTTGACTGAAGCACTAGTTTTGGTTCAACCTGAATTGCATAAGCAATTTGTTATTTACAGTGATGCATCGTTGAACGGTTTAGGCTGTGTTTTGATGCAAGAAGGTAAAGTAATAGTCTATGCTTCTAGACAACTTAAGCCACATAAAAAGACTTACCCGATACATGATCTTTGAGTTAGCAGCTATTGTATTTACTTTGAAAATTTGGTGACGCTACTTGTTTGGTGAAAAATGTCACATATTCACTGATCATACTAGTTTATAGTATTTGATGTCGCAAAAAACTTGAATTTGAGACAATGCAGGTGGCTTGAATTGTTAAAAGATTATGATTTGATAATTGATTATCATCTAGGGAAAACAAAGGTCGTTGTAGATGCTCTGAGTAGAAAGTCTTTGTTTGCTTTGCGAGCCATGAATACCCGATTGTCATTGTCTGATGATGGTTCATTTAGCTGAGCTAAAAGCTAAACTGATGTTTTTACAGCAAATTTGTGAAGCTTAGAAAAATGATGATAAGTTATAAGTTAAACGAGTTCAATGTGAGTTAATTTCTGATTCAGAATTTCAAATAGGGTCTAATGATTGTCTGTTATTCCGAGGCAGAGTATGTGTATCGAGAAATTTAGAGCTTGTACAAAAAATTTTGCACGAAGCTCATAATGGTACTATGTCTGTGTATCCGGGGAGAAATAAAATGTATAATGATTTGAAAAAGATGTACTTGTGGCTGGGAATGAAGCGTGATACTTTTGAATTTGTATCTAGATGTCTGATATGTTAGCAAGTTAAAGTTGAACATTAGGTACCTTTGGGATTAGTACGGCCAGTCATGATACTAGAATGGAAATGAGAAAGAATTACCAGAGATTATTACCAGAGATTTTCTATCAGGATTACCCTTCTCTCTGAAAAAGAAAGATGCTATTTGTGTAACACCCCTAACCCATATCCGTCACCAAAATAGGGTTTAGGAGCATTACCGAGATTTACAGACCAAAACTAGATTTTATATCACTTCATATTCATACCGCAAATTTATCATATTTTAATCATATCATCCCTTATATGAGCCTTCGAGGCCTAAAACGTACTTTAAAAACAAGTCGGGACTAAATCAAGAACTCAGAAAATTTTTTGCGAAATCTCAAAATTTTTCTTATGTACAGGGGTCACACGTCGGTGTGATCAGGCCGTGTGGTATAAGAGATAGGGAACACACTCGTGTCCCTAACCCATGTAACTCTCTGACTTGCAACTGAATTAAGTGGAGGGGTTACACGACCAAGTCACACGCTCGTGTGCCAGGCCGTGTTGTTAATTTTGAGCATTCTGTTTTTCAATTCTAAGATGGAGGTGACACACGGCTAGAATACATGCCCATGTGCTAGGGCGTGTGTCACACACAGTTGAGACACAAGTCCGTGTCTCTACTCGTGTGGACAGATAAGGCTATTTCCAATCCTTATTCCTCACCCGATTTCATTTTTCACCTACATAATCTCTTAAACACAATCACCAACCAATGCCAAATTAATTTGGTACATATAAACCAAACCAAATACAAGTATTATGTATAACTTATTAACACATATGCTTAAATTTTTAACTTACCTTAACTTCATTTATGTTTAAGTTGCAAATTTTATAAATTATACTAACTCAAAACCATTCACCATTTGGTTTATATATCATCTACCATTTAACCATTTCAAAACACCTCAAACACATTATGGCATTATAAATATGTACCAAAACATATCATTCTAGTCATTCTAATGGTTAGATTACAAACAACCATTTACATGCCAACATTGGCCAAGTTAGACTATACATGCCATTATACTAACAATTAACTTGTTATATACACCGATAAATCCAAAGGATAGTATGATGTAACTTTGACCAAGGTCCAACCTTCTTGAGCCTCCGAGCACTATAAAACAAATTAAGCATTTAAGGCTTAGTAAGTTCGTATAACGAGAATTTAACTTACCATTTTTATTATTTTATAATAAGCATACAAAACAAACATCCAAATCTTTTCGACCATTTGCCTAATTACAGCACTCATCCAACAAGTTAATCATATAAGTAACATATAATTTCAAGAGAACAAAGATGAGCATCAGGTAATAACTTTCATATACACAATCCTTCAAATCATATTTTCATATAACTCATACATTTTCATATCAAGTCATCTCAGTTTCAGTTTAGACATGTTGAAACTTTACCCGTTGAATTTATTTGAAATATCGATGGATACATCGGTAGTACACTCAAAGTGTACTAAAATGTAAATCCATCAATTTGTATCCAAGAGTACCCAATTAGGGCACATAATCAGGAAGCACCCTCGAGTCATGTAATAGGATGTTCATGTGAGCCATGTATCAAGAAGCTTATCCGGGCTAAACAAGAAACTCATAAGAGTTTAGAATAAGAAGCTCATTGAGCTTAATTGGTAACTCCGAAAAGTTATTATTAGGGAGCTCCAGATAGCATAACAGGGAGTTCAAGCGAGCCATGTCAGGAAGCTCATAATGTAACAGCCTGAAATCGGGCTTAGTCAGACTAGTAATTTCGAGATCACTTCCTGAGGTTTAAAATTATTTTTGCCTTATTTTAGGTGTTATAATTTTTTTTAAGGGTGTATGAAAATTTTGGTGAATTAATTCACGCGATTGAAGGCTTAATCGCGAAAAAGGACTAAATCGCATACAGAGCAAAAGTTGTGAATTACTAGAAAAGGGTGTTAATTAGCTTGAAAATCAAAATATGTGGTGTTTAATGGGAAAATAGCCCCTCTTGTAAAGCATGGCCGGCCATAGAGAAGAATAGGCATGGAAAAGTCAAAAGGGTAGGTGGTTTAGGTGACTAATGGATAAAATAATAGCCTAATTGCCTAGCTATCATTTTCTCCTTCATTTCTTCTCTTCATTAATCGATTTTTCTTAGCCATATTTGGGGGTTTTAGAAGCTTAAAATTTCAACAACTTTGTACACTCACAAGTAAGTGATTTTGAGACATTTTCTTGAATATTTTTGCATATTTGAGACCTTTGTAGCAAGACCTACATTTTGAGGGGTATATTGTGCAAAATGGTTGACAGTTTAGAGTTTTCCATTGTTGAATAAGTGTTGTTTACTAAAATTTTATGAAGGAAAATGAATATAGGTTGTCAAATAAACACCTTTTGTGAAAGAGGTTGCATGAAAACACTCAAATTGGACCTAGTTGTAGAAGTTGTAAAATAAGGAGTACTTGTGTGAAATAATGAGAAATTGGGGCAGCCATAAGAGTAAAAAGAGTTTTATGTGGTTTGGTGAATAAGGAAATTCAATAAAAATCAATTTCTGAGCCTAGGGGTAAAATGGTCATTTTGCCAAGGTCTAATGGCAAAATGGTCATTTTGCCAAATTTATGATTTTGAATTGTAAGATTGAATTGGTAATTAAAACTAGTGAATTTACGTTCATATAGATCAAGAAGTACGAGACCCGAAACCCGAACTTGGACTGGGGAAAGGCCAAACTCGTAGATTGAATTCGATCAAGTTATTGCATTTTGTATTCTGAGGTAAGTTTATATGTAAACGATACCTCTTTTTATTTACGTTTTGATTCATGAATGCATTATATGATGTGTGATGAAATGTTATCGGATTAGAATGAAAATGTAAAAAGTGAGGGTATGAATGGAACTTTGTGAAACATTAATAAAGGTGGGCTACGTGCGTGACCAACGAGTATTCATAAAATCGATGAGCTAAGTGCTAATAATCTTGTTGAGGATTAATATCGATGGGATATGTGTGATACCATCGTGAAATTTTGATAGAGATGGGATATGTGCGAGACCACCTTGTATAACTAAAGAGGGTGGGCTAAGTGCGAAACCACCTTATCATTGTTAACTGAATGGCTAAGTGCGATTTACTTTGCATGGGTTGTTGCATGGATATATATATATATTATGGATTTGTATGTGATTGAAATATGCTTTGTGCGTGAATTGTGTCGAGGATATTGTGAAATGTGTGGGACGAGTAAGTAAATTATGATTCAGTTGTATCGAAAAAGTTGAGCTACTTTTTAATTACTCAACATAATGTTATGGTATCATTATTTGCATATTGACTTACGAAGCTTTACGCTTACCCCTTTCTTTTCTATTTTCCTATAGTGCCGCCTAGCTAGATTTGTAGATCGTCGGACGTCGGAGGTCTTGCTCGTACTATCGGCTTGATCATTCAGTATAGTAGTTTTACTTTTGAGAAATACAGCATGTATAGGGCTCTATTCTTTTGTCAAGTATCATGTCACTTTTGGCCAAATGTGTTGGCTTGTATTAGAAAATGATTCTCTTTTGTGTAATGCCATGAATGATGGCTAACATTGAAGGTTATTATATGGAAAAGTTGATGTTATTCACAAATGTGTGTACTAGAAGTAGAAATATGTATGCATGTTTGGATTGTTGTATAATGAACATGTTTGGATGCCAACTTATGGCTACTGATTGAGTTTTTAAGTCTTGGTATGTTGATCTAGCATTGGTCTTATTTCAGGGTGGCAAAGAGGCTTGGTAAATAGCCTACTTTTCTCCACACGGGTAGACAGACGGGCGTGTGTCTAGGCCGTGTGTGACACATGGTCGGCCCACGGGCGTGTGATAAGGCCGTGTGTCCCCTGCACCTTGCATGGATAGAATTAAATGCCCATTAGTATTTCACACGGGCACGAGACATGGCCGTGTGTCTCAACCGTGTGAAGGGCACGGCCAGCACACAGGCGTGTGCTACGGTCGTGTGATTGCTGACGTTAGAAATAGGATACTCAGGTTTTTGCACATGGGCTTGTCTTGGCCGTCTGAGAGACGCGGACTGAGCACACGTGTGTGTGCCACGACCGTGCGTCTGCTAACGTCAGAAATAGAATGTCTTGGCCGTCTGCTAACGTCTGCACACGGGCGTGTCATGGCTGTGTGAGGGACACGGGCTAGGCACACGGGTGTGTGCTAGGCCGTGTGAAAACCCCTATGGGTTAATGTTAGAATTAAATCCGCACAGACGAGAGGCATGGGTGTGTCCCTGGATTGCTTAGGTTATGTGAGGTACACGGGCTATTAGCACAGCCATGTTTTGAAGCCACACGGGTGTGTTGCCCTTCCACACGGGTGTGTGCCCTGTTTTTAGTGGTATTTCTTGGAAGTTTTGTAAGTGTCCGAAACGGTTCCGGGTTGCTTCCAAAGAGTGTTTTAGGCTTGTAGGCCCATATGATGGACCGAAGAGCCATGTTTGAAAATGTTTTAAATTTGGACGTATTGTGGTGGTTTAAGATTGAATAAATTGCATGTGTTTTAGTTCGGTAATGCCTCCTACCCTGTTCTAGCGTCGGATACGGGTAAAGGGTGTTACACATAAGAGCCTATATTAGGACACTTACAAGGAGCAGCGTTTGTGTCTATAATAAATGCTAGAGCACAACCGATCGAATCATGTAACAGGACACTCACAAAGAGCTGCGGCAGTGCGCAACACATGCAGGATCATTACCGATCAGGATGTTCGCAAGAACCATGTAACAAGAATGCTCGAGAAAAGCTTTAATAGGATGCTCATCCGAGCTATAATGTCCACAACATATGCAGGACTATAATCAATATGGGAAAATATTGTATCCATCGCATTTCATTATTCAATCAGGACTTATCATTTATCGTGCAATATTGAGCATGTGATAAATTTTTTACGTTAAAATTCATGCAATTCACAAAAAATACAACATTCAATTCAAACACATTAATATACATAATTAAGTTATACGAACTTACCTTAACACTTGTTCGTGTAGTAAATCTACTAATCCGTCACCTTTTCTTTTCCTCAATCTACCTCTTTATTTGATCTCTTCGGATCTATATAAATGAATTTAATCATCAATTTATTTCATTTCACATTCAAATCAACCTAATTCACATCTTAGGCAAAAGTACCATTTTGCCCATATACTTTTAATTAATGATGATTTTGTCCCTAGGCTCGGAAAATGAAATTCATGCAATTTTTCCCTTATTTCAAGCCTAGCCAATTTTCATATATAACAATAATAGTCCATAAATTTCACTAAAATTAGAAATTTTCTATGAATTTTACAACTTTACAATTTAGTCCCTAAATCACAATTTCATCAAAATTCCCTTTTCAAAAGTTGTTTATCTATCAACAATCTTTCATTTTCTACCATAAATTCCAAAATTTCAGCATATTTATCCATGGAAAAAAATTTAATACTTTGATAACTTTACAAATTAATCCCCAAAACAGATAGATTAAGCTATTCCAATCTCGAAAATATAAAAATTACTAAAAACGGGACAAGATTACTTACCCAATTAAACCAAGAAAGCTTACTTTCTCTATCCTAGGGTTTCCATGTTTTTTTGGGGAAGAAGATGATATATTAATATGTTATTTCTATTTGATTTATTTATCATCTATTAATTTTTCAATATTCCAATTTAGTCTTTTTCTTTTTCTAATTTTCTATGGATGATTCACCAAAAATATCTACTAACTCTATTTAATGGTCTAATTTCCATATAAAGACCTCAAGTTTTGAATTCCATAGCTATTTAATGCTTCTAGTTACTAGAATTTAACTTTTTCATTTTATGCAATTTGGTCCTTTCCATAATTAATCATGAAATCAGTAAAACTATCTCGTCAAAATTTTCATACGTCTTTCCTATCGTAATGCAGACCATGCAATAATATTAAAATAAATTTTCTTTCTAACTCAAATTTGTGTTCTCGAAACCACTGTTCCGATTTAACTAAAAACGGGTTGTTACAATTTGGGTAATTGTCGATCGTTTAACGAAATCTGCACACTTTATTCTAGTACGTATGGATTTCTCCTTAGATAAATTAGTAGAATTATATGTTTTTGAGATTGTCAGATTACATGGAGTGCCAGTCTCCATTATTTCAGATAGAGATCAGTGGTTTACATCTCGATTTTGGAACAAGGTACAGGAAGCTCTAGGTACGCAGTTACATTTTAGTACTGCATTTCATCCTCAAACTGATGGTCAGTCAGAGCGTGTGATTCAGATTCTTGAAGATATGCTTCAGTGCTATGTATTAGAATTTGAAGGTAATTGGGAAAAATATCTGCCATTAATCGAATTCGCATATAATAATAGTTATCAGTCAAGTATCAAAATGGCACCATTTGAAGCTTTATATGGTCGCAAATGTAGAACACCATTGTATTGGATTGAGCTCAGTGAGAAAAAGGTACATGGAGTTGATTTGATCTGTGAAACCGAAGAAAAAGTGAAAGTGATCCGAGATAGCCTGAAAGCAGCTTCTGATCATCAAAACATTGGATCTTAAACGAAAAGAAATAGAATTCCAAGTTGGCGATAAGGTATTCTTGAAAGTTTCACCCTGGAAGAAAGTTCTTTGGTTTGGCTGTAAAGGCAAATTGAGTCCTCGATTTATCGGGCCATATGAAATTACTGAAAGAATCAGACCTGTTGTGTACCAATTGACTTTACCACTGGAATTAGAAAAGATTCATAATGTCTTTCACGTGTCTATGTTACAGCGATATCGGCCAGATCCTTCACATGTTATTTCCCTGACAGAGGTTGAGATTCAGCTTGACATGACTTATGTAAGGAACCAATTAAAATTCTGGCACGTGAGACGAAAAAATTGAAAAATAAAAAGGTAGCTTTAGTAAAAGTTCTCTGGCAACGACATGGAATAGAAGAAGCTACCTGGGAACCTAAAGAAACCATGAGAAAGCAATAATCAAACCTCTTTACTAGTAAGATTTTTTAGGACGAAAATTCTTTAAGGGGGGAGAGTTGTAACAGCCCGTTTTCAGTGAAATCGGAACAATGGTTTTGGGACCACAAATCTGAGTCTAAAAAAAAATTATTTTAGTATTATTTCATGGTCTGGATTTTGATAAAAATATCATACAAAAAATTTCGTAAGGGAATTTTATCGATTACATGTTTAATTCGATGAAAAGGACCAAATTGCATAAAATGCAAAAGTTGAGTTCTAGTAGCTATAAGTATTAAATAGCCATGGAATTCAAAGTAGAGGTCCTTATATGGCAAATAGACCATTAAGAGGGGTTAGTAGATAAGTATGATGATTCATCCATGGAAAATTAATTAAAGAAAAAGATCAATTGGAAAGTTGAAATAATAAAAGATGATAAGTGATTAAATAATAAAAATAGTATTTTTCTCATCATCTTTCCCAAATAAAAAATACATGGAAACCCTAGCTAAGAGAAGAGAACTCATGCAAACTTATTTGGCTTGATTAGGCATGTTTTCTTGTCTCATTTTTAGTAATTTTTATATTTCTGAGATCGTAATAACCAAATCTAGTTATCTCGAGGATTAATTTGTAAATTTATCAAAGTTTTAAAGTTTTTCCATGGATGAGTATGCATGAATTATGAAGTTTCATGGTAGAAAATGAAAGGTTGTTAATAGATAAACAACTTTTGTTAAGAGAATTTTGATAAAATTGTGATTTAGGAACTAAATTGTAAAGATGTAAAATTCATGGAAAAATTTTGAATTTTATGAAATGCATGGATTGCTGTTGCTATATGTAAAAATTAATTAGGCTTGGAATAAGGATTAAATTGCATGAATTTTATCTTTCAAGCCTAGAGACGAAATTATCATTAATTAAAAGTATAGGGGAAAAATGGCAATTTTGCCTAAGATGTGAAATGGATTGAATTGAATGTGAATTGTATTAAATTGAGCTAAATTTACTCGTATAGATTCGGATAGACCAAATACGGAGCTAGATCGAGGTAAAGAAAAAGTAACGGATTAGTAGCATACAAATTCACGAACATTGTCGAGGTAAGTTTGTGTAACTTAATTTTATAATTATATGCTTGAATTGAATGATATGTGTGTGAATTGTGTAATGGTCAATTATAGGAAATTTGATCACATATTTAGAAAATATCCGATAAACATTAATCATATTTGAATGAATGAAATTCGATTGGATCCAGGGTTCTCGATAGGTAGTGTTCCTGCATATATCGCGGACATACCGTAGCTCGAAAGAGTGTCCCATTATAAGCCCTCTCAAGCTTCCCATTATATGGTTCTTGCGAGCTTGCTGTTAATAGCTCTTCAGAGCATCCCGATTGGTTGTGATTCAGCATGTGTTGTAGACACGCCACAGCAATTATGAACGTTCCGTTATATGGCTCTTCGTGAGCTTCTCGATTTAAGGCTCTTTATGAGCTTCCCGATATGGCTCGCTTGAACTTCTCAATATATGGCTATTCGGAGCTTCCCGTTAATGGCTCTTCGGAGCTACCCGTTATTAGCTAGCACGAGCTTCCTGATTATGGCTCTCATGAGCTTCTCATTATATTGCCTGATAAGCTTCCCGTTATATTGCCGGGATAAGCTTCCCGTTACATGGCTCACATGAGCATCCCTTTATATGGCTTGAGAAAGAGCTATCTGTTTATGTGCTCGTAAGAGCATTCTTGAATATGAATTGACAGATTTACAGTATTGTACACTTTATGTGCCCATGTGTCCATCGAGAGTTCAATGATTCAACCAGTGAAATTTTGATATAAGTTGAGATGAACTCTGAATGAATCGTTACCCGTATATATTTGGAAACATATGGAAACATGATATTTGATGAGCTCATCCTTGTTATTGATATTTATATGAAATAAGTAACTAACATGTTTGGTGAGATTATGTGCTTAGACTTTTGGCCAAGTTGTTTGAAATGTGCTATTATGCTTACCTTAATTGTGAATGAATGGTAAGTAATTTTCTGTTATACGAACTTTCTAAGCATAATATGCTTGCTCTGCTTTATTTCCTCTATTTTATAGTACCTTGAAAGCTCGTTGGGTTGGAGGCTTAGCGGTGATATCATCACATTATCCATGTAACACCCCGAAAAATTTCTACAGTAAGATAATGTCCTTAATATAGTAAAATAAGGAAATAAAGTGACAAGGAGAGAAAAATTGAGTTATGTCATTGGGAAACATATTATGACATATTAATTCAAGAAAGGAATAAATTGTAAAAGTGAGAAGTTTTGTTGCCCAAGAGCAAATATTCAAAATTTAAGGGGTTAAAGTGTAAATATGAAAAAGTTGAAGGACCAATAGTGCAAATATTTTATGGGTGGAATAATCTAGAAACTAAGGAAAATGGATGAATTAGGACCAAATCGAATAAGTGGAGAATGTAAAGGACTAAATCGTAATTTTACCAAAAGTGAGTAGTGACTCAACTCAAGAGTGGAATTTTGAAGAAAATTGAGGGGTAAAATGGTCATTACTTAAATTAAATAATTATATGATGTAACTATTAAGGAAGAAAAGTGTAAAAGTATGATTGGTTGAATATTTTATTATTATTATTATAAGATATTTTCATATTTTAATTAAAATATTAAAAAGATATTTGCATGGAAGTGTGAAGAAAATTCTCCATACGTTCCATGCACTTAACGTGAAACCATTATAAATAGGGGGAGTTTTCCTTTTCTTACAATTGGATCCTTATTATAAAACCCCACTTTTTCCTACCAAATTCTTTGATAATTTTTAAAGTCACCTAAAAGGAGAAGTGGAGTAGAGATACTAGAGACTAGATTATCAAGTTAGATTCAAGAATTAGAAGCTGGAAGAGGGAGAAAATCAAGTTAAAGATTGAAAACAAGGGGACAAGGTAAGAACATCAAGAATTCTATATATTTTTAAGTATCATATTATTGAAAAAGCATGGAAGTGATGTTAAAGTAGAGTTTTCTTATACATTATTTCATGTTCTTGATGTGTTAGTGAAGAGAAAATAAGAGAAAGTGATGGGAAATGGTGTAAAGAAAGAAAATAAGGGTGTTATAAACTTAGTAATGAATATATTGCACTAAAACAGTTTTGGATTGTAGCAGTAACCTAAATTTGTAAAATCACCAAAAATAGTAGAAATTGAATTAGAAGTTGAGTTAGATATGGAATTAAATCTTATTGAGTCTATTTTCATAAAAAACAAACAAAGCAAGTAAACAAATTCTGTACTCTGAGATATTTATATTTTTGTAAGACTGATTCAGAATGATTTTAGGATCCTCTGTTCTGACTTGTAAAAATCATTAAAAATTGTATAAAAATGATTATGGGACATAATTTATATTTTTAGATTCTTTAATGAGTCTATTTTTATAAGAAAGAAACGTGAACATCATTTGAATTCTGTACAAAGAGATAATTAAATTTTACCAAAGAGTGGTCAGAATTGTTGAACAGCAAAATAGGGGAGAATTTAATGAATAAAATGTACTAATATGCTAAACCAAAAATTCTGAAAATTTTATGGAAAGAATATATGTGAGTCTAGTTTTAGGGAAAATTAGCAGATCTTAATTTGGAGTTCTGTAGCTCAAGATATAAATAATTTAGTGACTATGACTCAAATGGACAGTTTTGCAAATACATATAAGTAAATAGTGAAAGTTTTGATAATGTTACTTATAAGCATGTTATATAAATTAAGGATGTGGAATGGAGAGGAGGAGGAGGAAAAATATGTATGAATATTCAGCTAGCATGACTAATTTGCATGTTTTAGGCTCAGGGACTAAATTGAATAAAAGTAAAACTTTAGGGGCAATTTTGAAAAATTATCAAAAATGACCAAATTGAGTGAAATGAATTATTTTGTTGTCTAAATTAATAAATTGAATGAAATTATTAATTTAGGTAAAGACTGGATGAAAAATCGAGGAAAATAGATAATTATTAAAATGCCCCTGAATCTTGGTATTTTTGTGATTAAACTAGGTAAGTTCATGTAACTTAATTGAATCAAATTGAATTGAGTAAGTTTATATGGCTGAATTTTATTGATTAATTGTTAGTATTGTGAATGATATGATGTGTTACTTCATACGTTCGTTATTAGATATGTTATTATCTTTGATATGTCGATACTAGAAAATTTAGTATGTGGAGACGAGTAATAAATTCAAGTAAAACATGTTAAGAAAAATATAAGTATGTTTAAGGGATAATATGTTTAATTTTAATTGGTTCCAAATGTGAATTCTAGATGAAATAAAGTATCTGATAAATAAATCGGTAATTTCGATAATGCTCCGTAACTCTATTCTGGTGATGGATTTGGGTTTGGGGCGTTACAATCCATCAACTCATTTCAGTATATATCTAGTAATTGCATTTTGGTTATAATGGCATGTATAGGTTAAATTGGCAAATGATGATATGTAAATGCTTGGATAGATCTAGCCATTGGTACGACTTGTGTTTGATATATTTTGAGATGTATATATATGGCCTTAACATGTTTGATGTATGAGTTTGAAATGGTTAAATGATGGTAATTATATGGATGAAGATGAATGGATTTAGATAGCATATTTGATAAAATATGCATATATGTGAATTTGGTCAATTAGGTAAGGTTGAATACATGAACACACGTAATGATATGTCATGCATAAGACTTGGTTTTGGCTTGGTTTAAATGTTTTGAATTGGTTGGTGAATGTGTTATGTCGCTACAAGACAAATTGGGTGAGAAATGTGGCCTTGAAAATGGCCTATTTTCGTCCACATGGGCGGAGACACGGATGTGTGTCTCAGTCGTGTGTAACACATGGCCTACCACATAGGCGTGTAGTTTGGCTATGTGTCCATTGCATCTTAAAAATTTAAAAGAGAATGCTTAAAATAGATCACAGGCCTGGCACACGAGCGTGTGGCTTGGCCATGTGACCCCTGCATCTACACATGGCCTAGCACACAGGCGTGTGACTTGAACATGTGAGACAAGTCAGAGAGTTACAAGGGTAAAGACATTTGCTGGGACACGGGCGTGTGTCCATATTGATTGCCCACACGGCCCAAGACATGGGCATGTCTCTTGGCTGTGTGAGCCACACGGCTTGACCACACGAGCGTGTGTACCCTGCTGCACCTAGGTGAAAATTTTCAAATTTTGCAAAAAATTCCCTGGGTCTGATTTAGTCACGACTTATTTCTAATGCATGTTTTGAGCCTCGAGGTATCATATAAGGGACTTTATGATTAATTTTTGACATGAATGTGAAATAACATGAATTGTCTGTATTTGATCTGTATATTTCGATAATGCTCTGTAACCTTGTTCTGGCGACGGATACGAGTTAGGAGTGTTACATTTATTGGTATCAGAGCTACAGTTTAACTAATTCTCGAACTAACGTAGCGTATACGAGTCTAGCTATACATGTCATTATATAGCCTGTGATAGTGTGATATCTCCTGACCCTTTTATACATGTTTTTCATATAGTAATATCGTCTAATCGAGCTGAATCCAAATAATCTAAGAGTAATGCTCAAGCTTTAGTACAAAGAGTAGCATCTAGTAGTAGAATGGTTTATAGAATTTGTAAAAATAAATCTATCTATATAACAACCTCCACCCCCTCCTGTTTCTCAAACGGCTTCGGATATGCCACAAGGTACAAAACTTTCCAGAACTGGTAAGCCTTCTGTTGATAAAATTCGTAAATATGGGGCAGAAGAATTTAGAGCTACCTCTAAAGATGATCCTGAAAGGCTTGAATTCTGGTTAGAAAACACTATCAAGGTTCTGGATGAATTATCTTGCACATCGACTGAATGTCTGAAATGTGTTGTATCTCTGTTAAAAGATTCGGCTTACCAATGGTGGAATACACTAATTTTTGTTGTACCGGTAGAAAGGGTCACATGAGAATTTTCCAAATTAAGTTCAAAAAGAAATATATCAGTCAAAGATTCCTTCATCAGAAATGGAAACAATTCCTAGAATTTAAATAGGGTCGTATGACTATATCTGAGTATGAACAGGAATTTGTTCGAATGAGTAAGTATGCCAGAGAATGTATCCCGACTGAAATCACAATGTGTAAGCGATTTGAATAGGGTTTAAATGAAGACATAAAATTATTAGTTGGGATTCTTTAGTTGAAAGAATTTGTTGTACTGGTTGATCGAGCTCATAAAGCTGAAGAGCTGAGTAAAGAAAAGAGACAAACTGAGATAGAAGCCCAAACTTCAAGTTAAAGATCTTTGGGAAGGCCACAACAGTCAGCCTCAAAGAAATCAAAGAAAAATTTTAATCGTTTTGCTACCTCTACGGGGTACACTAGAAGAGATAGAGGTATTCAACACTCTAATCCGAGATCTCAGGCTACATCTGTAGTGAGAGTAGGCAGTGTTAGAAACAGTAAACTCAGGGATTACCCAAAAAAGCCTGAGAAAGATACCGTTCAAACTTCATGTAACACCCTAGCCCTTAATCGTTGTCAGAATAGGGTTTCGAGGCATTACCAGATTTTAATATAACATTTCTAGATAAATCGAGTTAAATACTATTCATTTCTTGAGATTAATCATAAAGTCCTTTGAATGGACCCTCAAGGCCTAAAACATACATTAAAATTGATACGGGACTAAATCAGGATCTCAGGGAATCTTTCGTAAAATTTCAAAATTTTTTCACTTATAGAAGTCACATGCCCGTGTGGTAAGAGATACACCTGTGTCGTAAGGCCATGTGGATTCACACGTCCGTGTCCCTAACTCGTGTAACTCTCTGACTTGTAGCCCATGAAGAAATTTGGATCACACGACCAAGGTAGATGCCCGTGTTGCTAGGCCGTGTGGTTAATTTAATTATTGAAAATAGGTGCAGGTTTCACACGGCCTAAAGACATGCCTGTGTTCTAAGCCGTGTACCTCACACAGCTGAGACACACGCTCGTGTCTCTGCCCGTGTGCTCAATTCTAGGCATTCTGTTTTTCAATTTTTAGGATGCAGGGGATACACGGCCAGGCTAGACACCCATGTTCAAGACCGTGTGTCATACACGGCCAAGATACACGCTCTGTGTCTACCTGTGTGGATAAAATAAGGCTATTTTCCAAGCTCTATTTCTCACCCATTTTCATCCAACACCTGCACCAAACTTTGCCAATAGCAACCAACCAATTCAAACATGATTTTCAAGCCAATTTCAATCATTTAACATGACATACATATATATATATATATATATATATGTACGGACAATCTTTCATCATACAATACCTTTCCATAGTATACTTGCTTAATCTAAATAACTCAAAACTTACCAAGCGTATATGTATAGCCATAATTTGCTTTCTAAGCATACCAAAATCAAATTATTACTAGCCATTCCAACGTGTAACAACCCAAATTCACGGGCACTGGAAAAGTGAATCATAGGGCCTCTGTCTTAGTAAATGAGTCTGTAAATATTTATTAAAAATATTTACGAAGTTAGTTATGAGTTTAATTCAGTTTTGGTTAGGTGAATTTAATTTAATTAAGAGTAATTAGTAAAAAGGACTAAATTGAATAAAGTGTAAAAGTTTAATTTTAGAGTAGAGAAAAGTCAAGGGACTAAATTAGTAAATAAACTAATTTGTGACAAGTGCATAGAAATTATGGTGACATGTGTGTGGTAAAAATAAGTAACAAATGTAATAAATATATATATTTACTTAATATATAAGAAATAATAATTATTAAATTAATAAAATATTATAATAATATAATTATCATAAAATAAAGTAAAGGAAACAAAAGAAAAAGAACGAAAAGTTACAGAAGCTTGAAACGAAAATTGGGAAAGAAAAAGAGAAAGAAAAAGAAAACAGAAAATATGATTTTGAGGCTTTAAGCTTATTTTGGTAAGTCAATCAAGCCCTTTTCTTATAATTCTGATTTTTTTTAGTCTTAGAGTTGAATACTCTTGAATTTAAGTTGAAAATTTTAAAGTTAGTAGGTTTTTTAGTAGGGTATATGTTGAACAAGTGATTAAATTAGGGGTTTATTTGATAGAATTATTAATTAGAATTGATTGAAGGATTAAATTGTAACTAGGCTATAAGTTTTGTGTTTTTGGGACTAAATTGAAATAAATTTGAAATTATGAAATTTTGATGAAAATTTAATAGTTAAATTTAAGTTTAGATGAAATTTGGATAGAAATAAGATATGAATTGATATAGAAAAATGGATGAAAATAGTTAGGAAAAATATGGAATTAAGACAAAAGTTGAATAGAAATTTAAGTATATAATGTAAATTAGTGTAATATTAATGATTTGTAAATTATTTAATTTTTTTAGCAGACAAAGAACCCGATACATCGGCTCAAAAAAGAAAGGAAAAAGTTATCGAGGAATAGACGCGAAGAAAATTCGGTTTGTATTACTATAATTCGAGTTATTTACCATTTAATGTTTAATTTGATATTTATGTGTAACACCCCAAACCCGGCCTAGAAGTTAGGCCCGAATTCGGTGTGTCAAATTGAAGTGTTTTTTTGAAAACCAAGTTTTCATTGAAAACCCTTCTTATTTTTTAAAAGTTTAAGTCTCGGTTTGCGTTTATTACTTCAAAAACATGGTTCATTGAAAAGTAATTTACTTTTAAAACCTTAATTATTGTCATAAGTGAAAACCAAGTAAGTTTGCGGAAGCTTTATAAAATTTTGTAGTTTGCGAAAACGTGTTGATTTGAAAAAAGTTAACGTTTTTGAGAAAATCGAGTTCTACTTAGAGCAGATAACAAACGCAATAAACAAAAACCTAACTTTAAAATCTAGAAATTATAAAAGGCTTTATTACAAACCAAACCCAAAATAAAGTACTTGAAAGTAAATAGTCCAAAACAGAAATCAGTAGCAGTGTGCAGCCTTCTCCGAGTCCCTCGTAGCTCCAATCTGTCTAAGGCTGGGAATTACCTGAAAGGTTAATAAACATGGTGAGTTTACGAAAACTCTGTGTGTAATCCTCTTATTAGAGTAACAGTCAGTAAACAAAAACAGAAATATAATCAATCTGGGCTGGAGCCCTTTAATAGAATCAGGTAGGCCTAAGCCCTATTCAATATCGGTGGCCTTTGGGCCTTAGCCCATAGTGGCCTCAGTTGGGCTGAGCCCATATCACATCAATGTCATATATATGCAATGCTCCCATCCCAATCCATCTCTACACTCTATTTTCCCTTCCAACCCTACACTCCTGTGGGGATATAAATATCAACCCACCCATCCCTACACTCCAATGGTAGCACCGGTTGTGGCACTAACTCAATCGTTGCAGTAGAGCTGTTGATCATATAATGGGCTTAAAAACCTTCAGTAGCAGTATTATATTCGGCACAAAGCTATAGGTAACTGTAATAGGATTGGCACATAGCTATCAATTAGGGTAATATAACCAGCACAAAGCTAATATCGGCACAAAACCTTCGGTATTGGCACAAAGCCCATAATTACAGCACGAAGCCCATATTAATGGCACACAACCCTCGGTAACATTATCAGTGTAGCATAGCTACTCGGTGGCTAAAAAACCTGTGGTGGCTATAAAGCCTTTGGTGGATCCACAGTCGTCAAGCGACCGTGCAACCCTCATATACACTTCCTCCAATCATAACCCAACCCATATGCAACATATAATCTCATGAATGCATCATAATACACATATGACATACAAATCGTACATATATCACACAAGGGTATTTTATTCATTTTGCCTTTAGGCATATCGGACTTCATCATGGGCTCAAGTACACATTCTGGCCCATTAACAAATTTATAATTAGCCAGAGCATTTTAAGTTACTGCTATGAAAGTTACAAATTTACTGGGCCAAAAAGCACGTTACATAGCCGAAGGTGGGCCCATACATTAGTATATATATCACATAGCATGCTTACGAAAGACAGTCACATTCATAGCTTAAAACAGTTTCAAAACAGTTACCTACCCTCAAGGGCATAATCGTAATTCTAACCTATAGGGGTATTTTGATAATTCTACCCTATAGGGGTATTTCGGTACTTTTATCCTACAGGGGTATTTCAGTAATTCTACCCTATAGGGTTATTTCGGTAATTTTTTAATTTATGGGTATTTTAGTAATTTTCCACAAATCGGGGATATTTCGATAATTTTAAAGATTATGGTATTTTAGTAATTTCGTAATTCAAGGGCATTTTAGTAATTTTACAAATCAAGGGCATTTCTGTAATTTTGTAATTCGAGGGTATTTTAGTAATTTTGCAAATCAGGGGTATTTTAGTAATTTAGCAAAGCGGGGTATTTTTGTAATTTTGTAAACTAGGGCTATTTTGGTAATTTTGCAAATCAAGGGTATTTTTGTAATTTCTTAACACTATGGGTCTAATTACGCACCTTGGCCCGTCAATAAGTCTTCGTTGGCTAAAGTGAACAGATACTATGCACCAAGTAAGATTCTAGAGAAGAGGAGGTGAGTCATTAAGACCGTTTAAGTACCAAGCTCTCCCTAGATCCAATTCTAGACATGCATATACCCATTACCACACTTCATCCCTATGACTCGTCCACAGTCACACTTAATTGATTACTTAAGGTTTATGTCTGCTTAAAAATTATTAGATACCAGCCCAAAAGTCCACTACAAAACCCTAACGAGTCCATATACATTCATATAGCCCATCAGGCCCATTCACATTTATACGGCCCCTCTGGCCCAAATCTATTCCAAGCCATACAACCCACTTAATCAGCTCGTCATTTATTACCAATCTACGAATTTTTACTTATCTAGGCCCACGGGCCCGTCTGGCCCGTTCCGGCCTATCAAACAAGGGTTAGAAGTACACACCTGATAGGAATCTGAAGTTTATCTGCACTCCGAACACTGCCATGCCCAAAAGCCTACAGTAATCGCACCCTTGACTCCCAAGGAGTGTGTTGATCAACTTCGGTCACCACCATCGTGACCCAACGGCATACAGATCAACGAATGATCCAATGCCTAACCCAACAAACACGCCACAAAGCGAAAGGGATAAGCCAAGAAAGATATGACTACTCTCCTCATGGTTTGCTCTATTTAAAGCCAACTCCTCACCTGTTCTCATGTTAGCTTCCGATGTGGGATTCTCCATCAATCCCCTAAAATTAAAGCATTAGCAAAATAATCAACCTTTGGGTGCAAAGGGATTCGAACCATAGTCCTCTCAATAACCATGTCATGCCACCACCACTAGGACACAAGCTCCTTTGTGCCATAAGTCCAACACATTTAACTTTAAAGCCCACCTACTCGTTTCCAGATTTATTTAAAAGGGAAACCAAAATAAATTGCAAGAGCCAAGACTTGAACCTTGGACCCCCTTGCTTCCTTTATTGCGTCACTTCCTTGTCCCCTAAGTGGCGCCACTTTGCCACTACACCACACTCTTTTTTTTGTGTCATGCTTTCATCAAAAATATTCTTAAAGCCTACCCACTAACATCAAGGCTCCCATAAGAGAAAAACATAAATTTTTGCTAAGGCCCAGGTTTAAACCCAGGACTTCTCCAACACTCCCAAACCTCCTAGCCATCGCACCAACATGCCATTCAGTGAATATAGGCCCGGGGCCCATTACCCAACCTAAGTAGGGCCCAGGTGCTTGCATGGCCCGCTAAGCCAGATTTGCCCATAGCCACGTGTACGACACATCCGGTCCACTAATTCCCGTAAGTCCAAAGACAATGACCCGTCTGGGCCCACACGGCCCATTCTTCTAGGCCCAATTTTAGGGAGTTACATTATGCTTGGTAAATAAATAGAAGGTAAGTATTATTATTGAGTTGAATGAAAATTCAATTGAATGGTGAATTTATGTGTAGAATTGAATTGCATATTGATTTGAATGTGAAAAGTGTATCTAAAATGAAAAATGATTGAGTTGGAAAATATATGAGAAATTGTGATTAAAGTGGAATTGATGTGAATATTGATTGAAATAGAGAAAGTGATTTGAATACCCTATTAACTAGTCAGGCTAAGTCGGATATAGTTGGCATGCCATAGGATTGGAAGAGTTCAGGGATTCTTCGACCTCGAGTCGATGAGACACTGGGTGTCACTATATTTTACTTCGGATAGATTCGATGAGGTACTAGGTACCACTTTACTTCGGCTAGGCCAATGAGATACTGGGTGTCACTTATGTACTTCGAACTATCCGATGAGGCACTAGGTGCCATTTTGGTGTGTTTGGTTGGATCCGTGTATCTGCTAAGGTCTGAGTTTTGTTAATAAGGGTAAATAAGGTAAGAAGGCAAAAATTGAATAGAAATAAGAAATTTTGTGAAAATAAAGTGAAAATGTGGTTTGGATTGAGAAATGAGATTAAATGAATGAACTAAAGGCTCTAAAGACTATTAGTACTTAAATGTGGTGATTATGATATTGAGTTGATAAGTAGTTAAATTGAATTGCCATGGATGTGGAATGAAAATAAAATGTGTAGTGATACCATTTGTGATCATGTGTTTTATGGTTATATATATATGAAATTCATTTGGTTATTTATAAGTTGAATTATAGTTATACCACTGATTATATCCATACTCAGCATATGGTTGTTTTCCGTGCGTAGTTTAGTAGAAATTAAAGTCCTGTTCAGCATCCGAGCCAATCGCGACCTCAGCTCTATTTTGGTGATGTAATCTATCTTTTGGTAAATGTGGCATGTACTAGGTTTTGTCTTGGTCACTTGTATATGCTTTGTATTTTGGATGTAAAGATAGTAAATAACACTTAAGTTGAAGTTGGATGAATAGTATGAAATATAAATGTAATGTTTGGCATGTTAAGTGTTAAATTTGAAATGAATAAATGAAATATAAGTTGAATTTTGAATGATATTATAAATATTCATTAAGTAAATTAATAAGCCAATGTTTAAGGCATATTTAGGTATGTTTGAATGTGCAAGTGTGTTGATTGATATATTGGTTGCAAATTAGTTTCGATTTAAATTTTGTAGGGTGGCTAGGTTAGTATGTAAGGCTCAATTTTCAGTCCACACGGCCTGGCACACAAAAGTGTGGCCAAACCGTGTGAGACACACGGCTAGCACATGTGCATGTGGTCGGCCATGTGAAAACTGCACTAGATTCAAATTGAAAATAAATCCACATAGGCTAAGCACATAGGCGTGTGGCTTGGCCATGTGAAATCCATTTGTTCATGAAGTAGAAGTCAGAGAGTTATACGGGTAAAGGACACGGACGTGTCCCAGAATACCTGGGCTATGTTGAGCCATACGGTTCAACAACACGGTTGTGTCAAAAGGGTCACACGGGCGTGTCTCCTATCCACAAGGGTGTATGAGCCCTGTACTTAAGAAAAAAATTTTAAAATTTTTAGAAAAATTTCCCGAGTACCTAAGCAAGTCTCGATCCACTCTTAACATATATTTTGGGTCTCAAAGGCCTAATAAAGGGACATAATGTTTAAAATAAGCTATGTCTGTTAATTATTTGTGAATTAGTTATAAGTTATCTGATATGTTCGGTAATGCTTCGTAACCCTGTTCCAACGACGGTTTAGGGTTAGGGGGTGTTACACAACGGATAATTTACATTCATCAATTTCAACACCAATATAGGTCTTAATAGCTTATACTTGCCATTATACGAAAATAAAGTATCTTTGTATATGAAAATATGCCGGTAGATAGTGTGATGATACTCCGACCTATCTCCAACCTTCTCGAGCTTCCTAGCACTATAAAATAGAGAAATAAAACCTAGTAAGCATTTAATGCTTAGTAAGTTCATGTAACAAGAATTTAACTTACCATGTGTTTTCATGAATTTTAATCACATACATAAACATCCTTACAAAGAATATTAACCTATCACACAACTTGAACAATTTAAGTTAGTCAAATAATTTCACATAATCTTATTAACATGGATGAGCTCATCATGTCATGATTTCCATAAACTTATAATTTCCAAATCTCATGTTCATTTTCAAGAGAAATTTACTCAATTTCCATTATCCATTTCCAAGTTTTTTCCCATTGAATTTATCAGAATATCGATGGATACTCTCATGTAATACACTTAAAGTGTACGAAACTCTTGAGCCACCTTTTCAAGTCATTCGAGTAAATTGTACATAATGTATCACTATACTCATCCGAGCTAAAAAAGTATGCTCATAAGAGCCACATATCATGTATAGTTCACAAAGAACTTCTAATCGAGAGAGTCATATAATTGAAGCATCCGATAGCCACATCTCATGTAGTTTATACAAGTCATATCTGAACACTCATACAAAGCCGCGTTTGTGTTTGCAACATATACAAAATCACAATTGGGCAAATAGTATACCTCGATGCTCACACAGAGCTACGGTAGTCCACAACTTATGCGGAATTACTACCAATCACTATACTCATAGAACTTTACCTCATAATGCTCGAGAGACTTATCAAGATTACTCATTTGAGCTAAATCCTGTTTGCAACACATGCAGAATCACCTTTACACTAATCCATCAAATTTCCTTTATTCAACTGGGATTTATCCCTTTTCTCAAGTAATATCAAACATATTATTACCTTTTTATACATTTAACATTTACATAACATTCATAACAGTTATCATATAATTCGAACTTCTCAATATTGAAAAATAGGTTACACGAACTTACCTTAGTACTTGTTCGTTTATAAAATCTACTAATCCGGTACTTTTTCCTTTCCTCTATCCAATTCTATATTTGGTCTTTTCGGATCTATATAAATGAATTTAATCATCAATTTATCACATTGCATATTCATTTAGACTCAATTTACACTCTAGGAAAATTACTATTTTTCCCTTAAACTTTTCATTAATTCTAATTTCATCCTTAAGCTCGAAAAAGGAAATTCATGGAATGCACTCCTCTTTTCAAGCCTAGCCGATTTCCATATACATCATTTTCAGCACTTATGTTTCATAAAAATCAAAATTTTTCCTTGAATTTCACAAGTTTATAATTTAGTCGCTAAATCATATTTGCATCAAGATTCACTTTGTAAAAGTTGTTTATCTACTAACAACTTTTCATTTTCTACCATAAATTTTCAATTTTTAGCAAGTTCATCCGTGGCACAAACTTTATACTTTGATAACTTTTCAAATTAATCCCCAAATTAGATAGATTTCACTATCCCGATCTCAAAAATATAAAAATTACTAAAAATGGGACTTGATTACTTACCAATTTATGCCAAGAAAGTTTTCTTCCTCTCTCCTAGGGTTTCTATAGAAAATATGGGGATGATGATGATCAAATGTTGATATTTTCATGTTAATTAAATTATCATCTTTTAATTTTCTTAGATTCCAATTTAGTCCTTTTCTTTTTCTCAATTTCCATGGATGATTTATCCATAAATATCTACTAACTTTTGATTGATGGTCTAAATACCATATAAGGACCTCAAGTTTTGAATTTCATAGCTATTTGATCCCTCCAACTTCTTAAATTCAACTTCTACATTTTATGCAATTTGGTCCTTTTTCTAATTCATCACTAAATCGATAAAATTTTCCTATCAGTATTTCCATTTGACTTTCCTATCATAATATAGAATTTCATAATATTAAAATAATTATTCTCTTTTAACTTGGATTTGTCGTTCCAAAACCACTGTTCCAATTTCACTAAAATTGGGTTGTTACACTGTAAGACTGAGCAACCCTGCTACAAAAGGTAGACCACCACGAAATCTTGGCAATGTGAGTGGAATATGAGGTATGACAAAAGATTCAACTGTGAAATCTGAGGCATGAGCACCAGCAAGTGTAACAACCCATTTTCAGTGAAGTTGGAATAGTAGTTTCAAGACCACAAATCTGAGTCAAAAAGAAAATTTATTTTAATATTATTGCATGATTTGCATCATGATAGGAAATATGTATAAAAAATTTTATAAGAAAATTTTACCGGGAATTATGCATAATAAAGGACTAAATTGCATAAAGTGTAAAAGTTGAATTCTAGTAGCTAAAAGGATTAAATAACTATAGAATTCAAAATTTGAGGTTCTTAAATGATAATTAGACCATTAAATGAAGTTAGTAGATATTTATGATGAATCATCCATGGAAAATTAGAAAAAGAAAAGGACTAAATTGGAATTTGAAATAAATATAGATGATAATAGCCTAATATCATCTTATTTCATCTTCTTCCCCAAATATTTTCCATGGAAACCTTAGGAAAGAGAAAGCAAGCTTTCTTGGCTTAATTGGGAAAAAGAATTTTTGCCATGGATGTAAATACTGAAATTTTGATATTTATGGTATAAAATAAAAGGTTGTTGATAGATAAACAACTTTTACAAAGAGAATTTTGATAAAAACATGATTTAGGGACTAAATTGTAAAGTTATAAAATTCATGGAAAAATTATAATTTTTGTGAAATTTATGGACTGTTATTGTTATATATGAAAATCAACTAGACTTGGAATAAGGGATAAATTGCATGAATTTCATTTTCCGAGCCTAGGAACAAAATCATCCTTACTTAAAAGTATAGGGGGAAATAGTACTTTTGCCTAAGATGTGAATTAGATTGATCTGAATGTGAAATATAATAAACTGATGACTAAATTCATTTATATAGATCCAGAAAGACCAAATATAGAATTGGAGCAAGGAAAACAAAATGTAACGATTAGCAGATTACAACTCACGAACATTGACGAGGTAAGTTCATGTAACTTAATTATGTAATTACACATTTGAATTGATTTGAATGATTTGTATGTGAATGTTGTATTGGCCATGTATATGAAATTTGCTCGTTCATTAGGAAAATACCCGATAAAAATTACATGCTGTTTAAATAAATGAAATTCAATTGGATACAGGGTTCTATTTCCTGAAATGATATTAGTCCTGCATGTGTTGTGGACATACCATAGCTCGAAACGCATCCCGGTATAAGCCCTCTCAAGCTTCTCGTTATAGTGTTCTTGCGAGCTTCCCATTTATAGCACTTTGGAGCCACTAAATCAGTTGTGATCCTGCATAGGTTGCAGACACAAACGCAGCTATTTGTGAGCGTCCTGTTATGCGATTGGTTGCGATCCTGCATATGTTGCGGACACAAACATAGCTCTATATGAGCGTGTAACAGCCCAGTTTAGACCCTAGTTGGAACAGTGGTTTCGAAACCACAAATTTCAGTCAGAAAAATATTTTAATATTATTTTTTGTGCTTATAGCATGTGAATTGATATGTGTGTGAAAATTTTTGTATGGAAATTTGATCGTTTTTGAATGCTTAATTATGAAAAAGGACTTAATCGCATAAAATGCAAAAGTGGCCTTCTAATTGTTAAAGGCATCAAATGGCTATGAAAGGTAAATGTGGGTACTTGCATGTCAATTATACCATTGATAATGATGGTGGACAATTTTAGACATGGTTAGGTGAATATTAAAGTTATTTCATTAAGGGCAAAATGGTAAAATGTGTAATAATATGAAATAAAATAAAACAAAGGCATGAAATTAGCCATTTATTCATCTATATTATCAAAAATACAAAGCCAAAGAAAAAGAAAAAGAGTCTTAAGGGTTCAACACTTGTGATTATCAATTGAGGTATGTTTTAGCTTCGATTTTTGACGATTCTTATGTTTTTGTGATCGTTGCTTAGAAATCTATCAAGCCCATGCCTCAACTTCTAAAATTGATGATGATTTGGAGTTATGCTATTATTGATAATGCGATTTTTATGAGTTTTAATGATAGAAAATAAATGTTGGATGTTAGATACATATGTTTTGTTTTTGGATTTTTGATGAATTTGAGTAATTTGGGCTAAATTGTGAAAATGAGAATTTTACGGCTTAAAATGTGAAATAAATGAAAGATATGGGCTGCTAGAGACTAGTATAATATTCGTCCAAGTATTAGTACAAAGAAATTATGTGTATTTTGTGTATTTGTGAATTAGGGACTAAAATGTTAAAATGTGAAAATGTGAGGGCTAAATTGTAAAATGCCCTAATTATGTGTTTATGGATTTATTTGAATAAATGTGAGATTGAATGAGTTAATTTTTAATACATTTAGATCAAGAAAAGAGGAATCCAGATTTAGATTGAGGGAAATCGAAAGTCGACAAGTAATCGACTCATTCTGTCGTTTTGTATTCGAGGTAAGTTCATAGATAATAATTTCATTATAAATGAATGTTAAATGCATTGATATTATATGAATTTTGATGAATGAAACCTCAAAGAAGGTTGTAATGCTAAATGTGATGTTTCGGATGTGGACAATAATGTAAATGAAATGTGGAAATGCTCGGTTGAACCTTGGAAATATTTCAGGGTGCTAGTGACATGTCATTAGGTTGAAATTTGGCTTCGGGACATGATATCGGCACTACAGGCCATGGTATAGGTGCTCTGGAATAAGTTACCTTGAGTTAGCTACGGGCCATGGTATAGGTACTTATCGATCGAAACCTTCAAGTATCCGATTGATATTCCAAATGGTTCAACGAACGAACAAAGGTTGTGATTAAGAAAGAAATGAGTACATATTGGTGCAGGTATGTATGATAGCTATACGGGAATTATTTTGAAAGGTTCAATGAGATGACTAAATCATGTTTATGACATGTAAAAAGGTTTGTGGTATGGTATATTTGGTTTGAGTTGCTTAATCAATTGAATTATATTTGTTGTTAGTCATTGAATTAATTTCTTGTGAACTTACTAAGCTATAAAGCTTACTTGGTGTGTTCATCTCTATTTTATAGATATTAAAGCTACAAGAAGCTCAGGGATCGTCAAAGATCATTATCGCACTATCGAACTTTTTTTTGGTACATTTTGAAAGTTTAAATTTTAAAATATGGCATGTATAGGCTAGAAGTATTTGGGTATGTTTTGATATATATATTTATGTTATGCCATATGATACGGCTAAATAATGGATATGAATATGCTTGATTTTGGTATGTTTACAATGCATATATGGCCTAATGAGAAATGGTCATTTTGGCATGAAAATGTTGTGATTTTGATAAGTTTTGATATGTGTATGGATATGGTATAAATGAGATATGGAACATAAGTAGCGATATGTTTTGGCTTGATAAATTAGTATGGTTTAGTAAGAAAATTGAGCATGAATTTGAATGAGGATTATATGGCATGAATTGTGCATATTTTTTATGGTGAACTGGCTGAGAAATGTTGGTATGAAATGTATTAGTTTTGGTTTGTAGGGATGACCCAAAAAGGGTGGCAAAGTTGGCTTTTCGAATGGCCTATTTTTGTCCACATGGGTAGGGACACAAGCGTGTGTCCCAGCCGTGTGTGACACACATCATAATACACGGCTAGGTCTCCCCTGGGGTACCCTTTTGAATTAAGTCAGTATACCCTATAGGTTTAACACGGCCTAGACACACGGGCGTGCCTATTGGCTGTGGGTGGCACACAGGCTGGCACATGGATGTGTGGTTGGCCGTGTGACCCAAGTTAGTAACCTCCCTAAATTTCACACGGCATGGCACACGGGCATGTCCTCGGCCGTGTGGTATAAGTCAGAATGTATGCCCTGTTTTGCCACAATCTAGACACACAGGCATGTCTAATGCCATGTGAGGCACACAACCTGACCATACGGGCGTGTGACCTCTGTACCTTTGAAAATTGTTAAGTTTCGGAAAAATTTTGTGTGATCTAGGTTTAGTCCCGATCTTCTTCTAATGCATGTTTAAGGTCTCTTAGACCTTTTAAAGGAACTCATTGATGATGTATGTTATTATGTGATGATGATGTGTAATATTTTTGAAATTTTTAGTGAAATGTTTCGATTTGTCCAGTAATGTCTCTTAACCCTAGTCTAGTGATGGATAGGGTTAGGGGAGTTACAGAGTGTCTTGATAGTGCTTGCTTGAACTTCCCGTTATGTGGCTATCTGGTGCTTTCTGTTAAAGTGCTCTTCGGAGCTACTCGATATAGGCTTTTGTTACTAAGCCCGGATAAGTTTCCTGTTACTTGGCTCAATGAGCTTCCCGTTACAGTGCTTGAGAGAGAGCATTCTATTTAAGTGCTCTGATGAGTACTCCCAGACATGAATTAACAGATTTCTAATTTATACACTTTATATGTACTACCCTCATATCCATTGAGATTTCAAATGACTTAACGGGTGAAATTCTGACAAGTAGACAAGTAAAAATCAAAATAGATGTCAATATCTGAAAAATATATGACATGCATGAAACTTGAAATTTGATAAGCTCATCTTTGTTATTGATATTTATATGAAATGAATAACTAACATGTTTGATGAGATTGTGTGCTTAGGCTATGGCCAAATTGTTTGGATTGCATGTGTATGTTTGCTTATTATACAAATACATGGTAAGTTAATTTCCTATTATACGGACTTACTAAGCACTAAGGGCTTACTCTATTTTATTTCATTTCCTTTATAGTGATACGAAAGCTCGTTGGATTGGATGCTTGGAGGAAATCACTCACACTATCCACCGGCACATTTTGGTACAAATATGATACTTATTATAGGTATAATGGCATGTATAGGTTTTGGTTAACCAATGTTGGCATACAAATATTTTGATTGTAAATAGCCATTTGAAATGCCTTATGATGAATGTGTTTTGGTATATTAACATATGAGTTAATTTCATGTTTGATATAAATGCTTAATTTGGTTTATGAATATTAGTATGATATTAAGTAAATATGGTCAAATAGATAAATTCATAAACATGGATTATGAAGTGATGTGGTATTTATGAGACTTGAGTTTTGCATGATTTAAATATTTGGATTGGCTTTTGGATGTGTTAAAATCTTGGTGTAGATAGAAGACCAAATCGGTGAGGAATAAGGCTTGGAAATGGCCTTATTTTGTCCACACGTGTAGAGATAGGGGCGTGTATCTCAGCTGTGTGTGACACACTGCCTGGCACATAGGCATGTGTTCTGGCTGTGTGTCCCCTGCATCTTAAAATTGAGAAACAAAATGCTCAAAAGTAACCACACAGCCTGGCACACGGGTGTGTGGCTTGGCCGTGTGACCCCTGTACATAATTAAGTTGCAAGTCAAAGAGTTACACGGGTTAGGGACACGGGCATGTGCCCTACCTTATATGTCACATGGCTTGAGACATGGGCATGTCACTAGGCCGTGTGAGCCACACGGCCTGACCACATGACGTGTGACCCCTGTCTTAGGAAAAATTTTGAAATTTTACGAAAAATTCTATGAGTTCCCGACTTAGTCCCACCAGTTTCTAATGTGTGTTTTAAGCCTCGAGGGCCTTAATAAGGGACTTTACAATAAATTTTCTGACATGTATCATAACATAATATAAAATATTTGTATTCATTTTGTAAGTTCTGGTAATGTTTCATAACCATGTTTCGGTGAAGGATACGAGTTACAAGTGTTACAGCAAGGAAATATGCTATTCGAGCACGTGAGGATACCTCTGCACCCAATGTTATTACTGGTACTTTTTCTCTTTTTGATACTGACGTAATTGCTTTAATTGATCCTAGTTCAACCTATTCATACATTTTCACAAAATTAGTGTTTAGTAAAAAATTGCCTGTCGAGTCCACTGAATTTGTAGTTAAAGTATTGAACCCTTTAGAGCAGTATGTGATGGTGGATAAAATTTGCAAGAACTATCCATTAATGATACGGGGTTTCTATTTTCTGGTCAATTTGATGTTATTGCCATTTGATGAATTTGATGTAATTCTGGGAATAGACTGGTTAACTCAGCATGATGCCGTGATAAATTGTAAACAAAAGCATATTGTGTTGAAAAGTCAGAATGGTGAATTGTTCTGTATTGAATCTAATAAATTGGATGGGTTGTCTAATGTGATATCAGCCATGTCAACACAGAAATACGTCAGAAAAGGGTATAATGTTTATCTTGCTTATGTGTTGCACACTAAAGTATCCGAGTCGAAGATTAAATCAGTGTCAATGGTATGTGAGTATGCTGATGTATTTCCAGAAGAATTACCTAGTTTACCACCGGCTAGAAAAGTTGAATTTTCTATAACTCTTGTTCTAGGAACAACACCGATATCTGTAGCACCGTATCGAATGGCTCCTACAGGGCTAAAAGAGTTGAAAGCACAGTTGCGAGAACTGACTGACGGGGGTTTTGCTCGTCCCAGCTTCTCACCTTAGGGTGCACCTTTTCTGTTTGTTAAGAAGAAAGATGGATATTTGATATTGTGTATTGATTATCAACAGCTTAATAAAGCACAATTAAGAATAAGTATCCATTATCTCGTATTGATGACTTGTTTGATCAGTTGAAAGGTGCCACAGTATTTTCAAAGATTGATCTCCATTCTGGTTACTATCAATTACGAGTGAAAGACTCAGATGTATGGAAAACAGCCTTTAGAACCAGGTACAGGCATTATGAATTCCTTGTGATGCCATTTGGCTTGACTAATGCCCCATCAATATTTATAGATTTAATGAATAGAATTTTTAGACCATATCTAGATAAATTTTTGGTGGTATTCATTGATGATAACCTGGTATATTCCCGAGATGAAAATGAACATGCTGATCATTTGAGAATTGTGCTGCAAATTCTGCGTAAGAAACAACTGTATGCTGAAGGCATCAGGGTGGATCTAAATAAAATTTTTGTAATTGTTAACTGGAAACCACCGAAAAATGTGTCTAAAGTCAGAAGTTTTCTGGAATTAGCCGGTTATTATCAGATATTTGTATAAGGATTCTCGATGATAGCTTCGCCGTTGACACGGCTATTACAGAAAGATGCGAGGTTTGAATGGTTTGATAAATGCTAGCAAACTGACACACGTCCATGTGGCCAGGTCGTGTGTCTTACACGGTCAAGAGATACGCACGTGTCTCAACTATGTGGACATTTGAAATAAGGACACACGGGCATGTCCCAGCCCGTGTTCAAATTAGGGTGTTCTTTGACTTGGGTCAAACAGCCAAGCCGCACGTCCGTGTGCTAGGCCGTGTGAGTATATTGAAATGCATTAAATAGGTGCAAGGATAACACAGCCAAGTCATACGCCAGCGTGCTAGGCCGTGTGAAAAATTTTGGGTATTCTATTTTGAAATTTACAAGATGCAGGGGACACACCACCAAATCACACACCCGTGCGCGAGGTCGTGTGTCATACGTGGCTGAGACACATGCCTGTGTCTCCGCCCGTGTGGACGAAATAGGCTATTTTCAAGCCACATTTCTCACCCAATTTTGTGTCAATCTACGATCAACATTATACATTTCAACAAGCCATAATTAGGCACCCAAAACAAGCCAAAATAAGTGGCTAATCTCAACAAATTACATATCGGCCAACACTAAACAAAATACCTATACATGCTTTTACAACCAAAATCAAAATATTTGAAAGTACCGATAGAACCGAAGGATAGTCTGATATAACTCCGACAAGCTTTCAACCCAATTGAGCTTCTGATAATCTGAAAAGTAAAGGAAAACAACTACGTAAGCAATAAATTCTTAGTAAGCTCATATAAACTTTAATTAAATCAATCCATTTCATTATGAAATTTACACTTATCAAGAATAAACATTTACTGATACCTCACAATTCAAGAAACCATATTCAACAACTCACAAAATGAGTAAATCCATAGCATCACTTATATATATTATCCAAGTATAGTAGAGTTTTAAACAACTTTATACTCTTCTAAATTTCTTTATTCTCATTTGTATTTATTTACTTATTACACCCATTCCAAATGCATAACACACAAGTCATAAACATATCATACCACCATAGCCACAAGCTAGTGGTGCAAACATAACCCTTTTCAAATTAATTACATAATAAGCCATTACATAAGAAATTAATTACATAATAAGTCATTACATAAGAAATTGCATAACTTAAAACTTACCACTCTTTCATGAGTACAAGTATATTTTCATTTTAGCACTTACCATTTCAGTGCATCTTATAATTAAACATAATATCATTCATCCAATAGCTTGGCACTTGCCTAAGCATCAAACAACAACACTTGTTAGCATACATGAACATATTTCATATAACTTCAACATCAACAACCTTACTATCTCAACATGTTACACTTGAGTTTATTACTCGTCTCAACTTACATAATTTCCATGTATCAACATATCAAGATATTGATATATATACATATCATAATACATATCATTCTCTTACCATTTCTTCATATACATATATCATTCAAGACAACTCTCGATATTTTACCTTTCAAAGAACAACTTATGTAACACCCCTAACCCGTATCCGTCGCCAAAACAGGGTTATGAGGCATTACAGGGATTTACAGAATGTTTGTAGATAATTCAAGTTAAATACTATTCATTTACTGAGATTAGTCATAATGTCCTTTAAACGGACCCTCGAGGCCCAAAACACGCATTAGAATCGAATTGGGACTGAATCGAAATCTCAGAAAATTTTTCGCAAAATTTTAAAATTTTGCTTAAATTCAAGGGTCACACGCCCGTGTGGTAAGGGACATACCCGTGTGGCCAGGCCATGTGTCTCACACGCCCATGTCCCTATCCTGTGTAACTCTCTAACTTGTAACCCATGAAAAAATTGAAGTCACACGGCTAAGTCAGATGCCCGTGTGCTAGGCCGTGTGGTTAGTTTAATTTTCGAAAAAAATTAGGTGCAGGTTTCACACGGCCAAGTGACACACTCATATTCTAGGCCGTGTACCTCACACAGATGAGAAACATGCCTGTGTCTCTGCCCGTGTGCTCAATTATAAGCATTTTGTTTCTCAATTTTTAAGATGCAGGGGACACACAGCCAGGCCACATGCCCATGTATCAAGCCGTATGTCACACACAGTCAAGACACACACCCGTGTGTCTACCCGTGTGAACAAAATAAGGCTATTTTCCAAGCCCTATTTCTAACCCAATTTCATCATCCACCTACACCAACTTTTACCAATATCAACCCACCAATTCAAGCATTATATTTTAGTCCAATGTAACTGTTTAACACATACATACTCATTAAGTAGCCATACCAACTCATGTATATACGTTATAATATCACTTAATCAGCATGTCAAAACCACTAGCCATACCATTGGCTAGATTACAAACATCCACTTCATACTACATTAACTTAATTAGCTAAGACATGCCATTATAACAATAGTAAGATGTCTAATTATACCTAAAAGTGATGATGGATAGTCTGATGTTACTCCGACCGTCTCCAACTTCTACGAGCTTCCTAGTACTATAAAACAGAGAAAATAAAATCTAGTAAGCATTTAATGCTTAGTAAGTTCGTATAACAGGAGAGAAAATAAAATCTAGTAAGCATTTAATGCTTAGTAAGTTCGTATAACAGGAATCTAACTTACCATATGTTTTCATTTAATTTAACCACACACATATGCATCCAACACAATTAGACTATTAGCCTATCACACAACTATAACAATTTGAGTTAGTCAAGTACATTCATATAATATCATTAACATAGATGAGCTCATCATGTAATGATTTCCATATATGTCTATTTTCCATATCACGAATTCATTTCTAGAACAAATCCTTTTAAGTTCCATTAACCATATTAGAATTTTTCCAGTTGAATTTATTAGAAATATCGATGGATACTTAGGTAGTATACACAAAGTATACGAATCCATGATTCGTTAATTCATTGCCAGAAGTACCTAATTAGGGTCCTCAATCAAGAAACACACTCTCGAGCCACATATTAAGGTATTCGGGTAAATCGTGTAACATGTATCAGAAAGCTTATCCGGGCTAATCAAGATTGCTCTTAAGAGCCATGTTTCATGTATCAGTTTACAAAGAACTTTTTAATAAGAAAAGTCATGTAATATAAGCCTCGGATAGCCATATATCATAAAGTTCATGAGAGTCATGTCAGGACGCTCACATAGAGTTGCATTTGTGTCTACAACTTATGCAAGAACACAACCGGTTGAATATCATTGAGCTCACAAAGAGCTATATTTGTGTCCGCAACATATGCAGGACCATATCCAGGCAAATCATGTATCAAGAAGCTCACACAGGGCCATGGCAGTCCACAACACATGCGTGTTTACTACCGATCAGTATGCTCACAGAACTATACATCAAGATGCTTGAGAAGATCTTGTCCAAGCTAAATCCTATCTGCAACATATGCAGAATCATGTCCAATACGTAATCGTCGAATTTCTTCATTCAAATGGGACTTATCCATTTCTTAAGCATTTTCAATCATTTTACAAATTTTGTACATTTAACATTTACATAATATTCACACAATATGTCATGTAATTTAAACATATCAATATTTATAATTAGGTTACACGAACTTACCTCGATGCTGGTTTGTATATGAAATCTACTAATCTGAAATTTTCTCTTTTCCTCGATCTAGCTTCAAACTCGACTTGTCCGGATCTAATTAAATGAATTTAATCATTAATTTCTCACATTTCACACTTAATTGAATTCAATTTAAATTCTAGGCAAAATTACCATTTTACCCCTAAACTTTTCATTAATTCCAATTTTATCCTAGGCTCGGAAAATAAAATTCATGCAATCTAATCCTCGTTCCAAGCCTAACTGGAATTTTCATGTATTATTTTCAGCACTTATGTTTCACAAAATTCAAAATTTTTCCACGAATTTTACAAATTTACAATTTAGTCACTAATCTCAATTTCATGAAAATTCATTTTGTAAAAGTTGTTCATCTACTAACAACCTCTCATTTTCTACCATGTATTTCAAATTTTTAGCATGTTCATCCATGGCACAAACTCTATACTTTGATAACTTCTCAAATTAATCCCCAAATTAGATAGATTAAGTTATCTCGATTTCAAAAATATAAAAATTACTAAAAACAGGACATGATTACTTACCCAATTAAGCTTGATTAGTTTTCTCCTTCTCTCTTAGGGTTTCCATGTAATTTGGGGAAGAAGATGATATAAAATGATGATATCCTCATTTTAATTTAATTATCATCTTTTAATTTCCCCAATTTCCAATTTAATCCTTTTCTTTTTCTGATTTTCCATGGATGGCTCATCCATAAATATCTACTAACTTTCCTTAATGGTCTAATTATCATATAAGGACCTCATGTTTTGAATTCTATAACTATTTAATCCTTCTAGCTTCTAAAATTTAACTTTTACATTTTATGCAATTTGGTCCTTTTTCTAATTAATCACATAATCAGTAAAATTTTCCTACTGAAATTTTCATGCAACTCTTCTATCATATTATAGACCATGCAATAATATTAAAATAATTTTTCTTTCTAGCTCGATTTGTGGTCACGAAACCACTATTCCAATTTCACTGAAAGTGGGTTGTTACAACTTACAGATTTGAGTGCATTGTTACCAGAAGCTCATGAGAGCTAATTAGAAACCCATAAAGGTTGAACAGAAGCTCGTAAGAGCTGAACAGAAACTCATATGAGTTAAACGGAAGCTCATAAAAGCTGATCAGAAACTCATAAGAGTTGAACAAAAGCTTGAAAGAGTTGAACGGAAACTCATTTGAGTTAAACAGAAGCTCGTAAGAGCTAAACGGAAAGTAAAACACAAGAGTTCGCAACAAATTCTAAACCTCGATTTACTTCGGTAATTTTTCGTCATTTTCCTCCAATGCCGTCAATTCGCCAAATCACGAATGTACTCAAATCCCGCATTCAATCCAAACTGAGTATTAATTTCGATAATATTTTTCCAACAATAATTCAATTCCAACAACAGAACATAAACATATATATATATATATATATATTACTAATCACCAAATAACATTTACTTTAATCAAAATTATATAGAATACAGTTCATACGAACTTACCTGGTTAAATTGTAGAAATTCTAAAATTCAATGGCATTTTAAAAATTGTCCATTTTCCTCGATTTTCTAATCGACTTTGATCTAAATTAATAATTTCATTCAATATATTAATTTAGACAATAAAGAAATTAATTTCATGCAATTTGATCATTTTTGACATTTTACAAAATTTCTCTTAAAGTTTTACTTTTATTCAATTTAATCCCTGAGCCCAAAACATGCAAACTAACCAGTTTTAATGCAAAACCATGCTAGATGAATATTCATGGCATTCAATCATCCCATTTTCCAATAATTTCACAACAAACTGTTGTATTTTTACTATTTCAACAATTTAGTCCCTAATTGGGTAATTCATCAAAAATCACTTAATAAAATTTTTTAATTAACAACTAATATCTCAATTTCATCATTTAACATAAAAAATCATATAGATTCATCAATGGCAACATCCAAAATCTTTAACAAAATCAAAAACTAAGGTAAGATTTAGTTGGACCTAATTGTAACAATCTCAAAAACATAAAAATTATAAGAAACGGGTAAGAATTGGACTCACATGAAGCAAATATGAAAAACCAACTCAAAGAGCTCTCCCCATGTCTGTTTGAACGGAAATTGAAGAAGAAATGTCTAGAAATCCTTTTAAAATTCAATTTGGGTGTTTTAATTTCACTTTAATTACCAATTTTGCCATTAAATGGCTTTATTTTATTATTTTCTTCTCTTATGCCGCCTCATCCTTTTAATTTAGGCATAATTTCTATTTAAGTCCTTCTTTATTTATTAACCATGTAACACCTCCTACCCGTATGCGTCACCGGAATAGGGTACAAGGCATTACCAGAGTTTACTGAATTAATTTTTTCGTTATTACGAGTTAAATACTATTTATTTACTGAAACATGTTATGACGTCCCTTAGATAGGCCTCCGAAGCCCAAAACATACATCAAGACCAAACGGGATTAAATCAAAACCATAGGGAATTTTTCGTAAAACCCCAAATTTTTTTATGAACTCAATATAACCCCTTTATAGATATCTAACCTTCCCTACAAATTTAAACGGAGATCAATCCAAATCAACCAATCCAATTCGACATATTTTCAAGATAGATTCATGCATATCCATAAGATAACCTCATCACATAGCAAAATCAGGATTTGTTAGCCATACCAATGGCTAACTTTACATTCATTTCACATGAACATTTACTTTATTAACTTATACATGCCATTGATTTCCAAAATAAAGTTTCTTGATATACCAAAATGTTGAGGTTGATAGTGTGATGTGTCTTCGACCGAATCCTACCTCTGAGCTCTTAATACTACAAAACAAGGAAAAAGGAAATAGGGTAAGCATGTTGTGCTTAGTAAGCTCATGTAACAAGAATTATACTTACCTAATATTTTCAATACAATACAAAAAATATTGATACATCCATTGAATTTACCATTTACCTATCACACATAAACTCAACCAAAACATTAATCAAATAGCATCATATAAGTTCAATACAAAGATTAATGATTGATGAGCTCATCAATTCCATGTTTTCTATTACCCTTATTATTTCCCATATTTATCCAATTGAATTTCTCAGAATTTTGATGGATTTTTAGAGGTTCACTTTTAGTGTACAATTTTGGGTCCGTCAATTCCTATTTATGTGCGCTCATTTCCATTTCAGAGAGCACACTCTCTCACTCCTCATCCTTATAGTGGAATTACCAGTCCAAGCTAAATCCCCTGTAATATAAACTCATAGAGTATTGTCGCGATTACCAGTCCAGGCTAAATCCCCTGTAACAACAATTGCTCTAATGAGCTTGGATCTAAATTACTAGTCCAGGCTAAATTCAGACCCTAATTTGGATTTCCTGTCCGGGCTAAATCCATTTTACACATATTCTTCAGGAGGGCTATATCAGGATAGGATCACCTATCCGAGCTAGATCCTTTTTACCGTCAATTCCTTTTCAGAGATCCATCGAAATTTCCTTTCATTCAATAGGGATTTCTTACCCTTTTTATCAAATAAATCAATGTTTCATCAATTTTCATACAATGAACATTCAAATCATATTCACATCAATAACATACATTTCAAGCATTTAAGAATATAATTCAAGTTATACGAACTTACCTCAATACTTGTTCGTATACAAAAATCTACTAATCCCGAACTTTTACCTTTCCTTAATCTAGCTTCGTACTTGAATTTTCTGGATCTAAATAAATAAATTTAATCATCAATTTAATACATTTCATGTTCATATGTAACATTCTATATAATTCCACTATTATTTATAGTTAATTCAAAGTTGTCTACTTGATTCATGGTCACTAAATTATTTATATCTCAAGCTATAGAATTCCAAATTAAAAAATGCTTGATGTTTTTGAAACTAGACTCAAATACCTTTATACCATAAAATTTTTAGAATTTTTGGTTCAACCAATAAGTACAGTAAAATCTTCAAACTTACCCCTATTCTGCTGTCAGACAACTTCGACCTTTCTTTGCTAAAAATTAATTATCTCTTAGTACAAAATTTGGATGATGCATGTTTCCATTTGTTTCTATTGAAAATAGGCTCATTAATAATTTAAACATGTAAATTTTAACCCCTAATTATTTTTATCCAATTTTTTATGATTTTCCAAATTCAGAATAGGGGAACCCAAATTTATTCTAACCTTGTCTCACAAAATTTATTATATCTTATGATTTACAATTCCATTACTTACACTGTTTCTTCTATGAGAAACTAGACTTAATAAGCTTTAATTCCGTATTTTGTTCATCCTCTAATTTGATTTCCAAAATTTATGCTGATTTTTCAAAGTTAGCCTACTGCTGCTGCCCAAAACTGTTTTAGTGCAAGATGTTTATTACCATTTTTCCCCTAAGTTTTTAATAAATGATAATTTCATCCCTGCTCAATTAACATCTCAATTGAGTTGATTTTTCTAAATTAACACTTTATTCTATCACTTTAAACTACTTTATAACCTTTGGAATCAAAATTTCAGCACTAGACTTTAATTCCAAATTTTTTCACAATTAGGTCCTAAAAATCAATTTCTATTTAAATTACCTAATAAAATCATCTCATAAACAAATTAAAGCTTTAATTTCATGCTATTTCATCATAACTTACAACACTCAACCTTGGTGACTTTCAATTTCATCCATGAAATCAAAAACTAATGAATTTAAGGGTAGGACCTAGTTGTAGAAGTCTTAAAAACACAAAAATTACAAGAAAATGGCAAGGATTAACTCACTTGGTGCAAAAATGATGAAATACCAGCTTAAAGAACCCCTCCTATAGCATTTTGGCTGATGAGGATGAAGAGAAATTATAAGAAATCTAGATATTTCCATATTAGTCCTAATTTTATTTAGTTAATTATGTTATTTTTCCCATTTTGCCCTTATTTCATCAATTCTCTTGATTTTTCTCAGCTTATGCCACCCAAAATATTTCCTTTGGGCTTATTTCACTTTAGGTCCCTCTTCATTTGACAATTGTGCTATTTAATCCATCTAGTAACTTTTACACCCTTTTCAATTTAGTCCTTTTTATTTAATTAACTACCCAAAAGATAAAATTTTCTAACAAAATTTTAATACCACATTGCTAACACTCCATAAATACTTATAAAAATATTTTCGACTCAATTTTACGAGATCGAGGTCTCGATACCTTATTTTTACCCAATTTATTCAATAATTTCTCTCTAATTAACCACTAAATCGGTAAAATTTTTCTATCGATATTTTCATACGACTTTCCTATCATATTAATATTCATGCAATAATATTAAGATAAATTTTCTTTTTAAATCAGATTTGTGGTTACAAAACTACTATTCCGATAACTTTGAATTTAGGCCATTACAAACCATGCCATTTAATCACTTAATTATTATAATTAGCAAGCTTTGCACCTTTTTCAATTTAGTCCATTTTAATTAATTAACTATCGAAACGTAAAAATTTTCCATCGAAACTTTATTACCCCCTTAATGCCACTTCATAAATATTTATAAAAATATTTACGGCTCGGCTTATAGAAATGAGGTCTCGATACCTCATTTTCTAAAACCACTTGCCTAAATTATTATTACAAAACACAAATTATCAATTCAAAAACCTTTTTAAAATCAATATTTGACTTGTAAATACTAAATAATAATATTTATGAGCTTACTTGTCAAATTTAGTGGCGTTGAACCACTATTTTCGACACCACTGAAAATCAGGTTGTTATAGTGCCGCAAGAGAAGCGGAGCTTGTTTCACATGTGGTTCTTATGACCACTATCTCAGAGACTGCCCGGAGAAAGTTGAAAGAGATACTGTTCAAAATTTAAAGCTGAGCAATACAGCTACCAGAGGTAGACCACCTCGTAACCCTGACAATGTTAGTGGTAGCTGAGGTATGACAAAAGATTCAATGTTAGATCTGAAGCACGAGCACCAGCCAGAACATATGATATTCGTGCACGTGAGGATGCTTTTGCACATGATGTTATTACTGGTACTTTTTTTTATATTTGATACTGATATAACTACTGTAATTAATCTCAGTTCAACCCATTCGTATATCTACACAAAATTAGTGTTTAGTAAAAATTTGCCTGTTGAGTCCACTGAATTTATGGTTAAAGTATCGAACCCCCTAGGCCAGTGTGTGATGGTGGCTAAAATTTGCAAGAACAGTCTATTAATGATACGAGGTTTCTATTTTCTGGCTGATTTGATGTTATTGCCATTTGATGAATTTGATGTAATGCTGGGTATGAATTGGTTAACTCAGTATGATACTGTGGTAAATTGTAAACAAAAACATTTTGTGTTGAAATGTCAGAACGGAGAATTATTCTGTATTGAATCTGATAAATTAGAAGGTTTGTCTAATGTGATATCAACCATGTTAGCACAGAAATACGTCAGAAAAGGGTATGATGCTTATCTTACTTATGTGTTGGAATCTAAAGTGTCTGAATCCAAGATTAAATCAGTGCCAATGGTATGTGAATATTATGATGTGTTTATGAAAGAATTACCCAGATTATCGCCAGATAGAGAAGTGGAATTTTCTATAGATCTTGTTCTGGGGACAACATTAATATCTTTAGCACCTTACAGAATGGCCCCAAAAGAATTAAAAGAGTTGAAGGCACAGTTGCAAGAATTGACTGATACAGGTTTTGCTTGACCTAGTTTCTCACCTTAGGGTGCTCCAGTTCTATTTGTTAAGAAAAAGGATGGATCATTGAGACTATGCATTGACCACCGTCAACTAAATAAAGTTACAATCAAGAATAAGTATCCACTACCTCGTATTGATGACTTGTTTGACCAGTCGAAAGGTGCCACATTGTTTTTAAAGATTGATCTCCATTTCGGTTATTATCAACTACGGGTAAAAGACTCGGATGTACCAGAAACAGCCTTCAGAACCAGGTACGGACATTATGAATTTCTTGTGATGCCGGTTGGTTTGACTAATGCACCTACGATATTTATGGATTTAATGAATAAAATCTTCAGACCGTATCTGGATAGATTTGTTGTGGTGTTTATTGATGATATTCTGGTATATTCCCGAGATGAAAATGAACATGTTAATCATTTGAGAATTGTTTTGCAAACTCTAAGTGAGAAACAACTGTATGTTAAATTTAGCAAATGTGAATTTTGGCTTTGGGAAGTTGGTTTTCTGGGACATATAGTATCTGCTGAGGGCATTAGAGTTGATCCGAATAAAATTTTAGTAATTGTTAACTGGAAACCACCAAAAAATATGTCTGAAGTCAAAAGTTTTCTAGGATTGACCGATTACTATCGGAGATTTGTACAAGGGTTTTCAATGATAGCTTCGCCAATGACACGACTACTATAGAAAGATGTAAAATTTTAATAGACTGACAAATGTCAATAAAGTTTTGATCGGTTGAAAGCCTTATTGATCGAAGCACTAGTTCTTATTCAACTTGAAGCGGGTAAGGAATTTGTGATTTACAGTGATACATCATTGAATGGTTTAGGTTGTGTTTTGATGCAAGAAGGTAAAGTAATAACCTATGCTTCTAGACAACTTAAGCCACATGAAAAGAGTTACCTAATACATGATCTTGAATTAGCAACTATTGTATTTGCTTTGAAAATTTGGTGACATTATTTGTTCAGTGAAAAGTGTCATATATTCATAGATCATAAAAGTTTAAAGTATCTGATATCACAAAAAGATTTAAATCTAAGACAATGCAAGTGGCTGGAATTGTTAAAAGATTATGATCTGGCTATTGATTATCATCTGGGGAAAGCAAATATGGTCGTAGATGCTCTAAGTAGAAAGTCTCTATTTACTTTACGAGCTATGAATACTTGATTATCACTATCTGATGATGATTCAATTTTAGCTGAGTTAAAAGGTAAACCGACATTTCCACAATAGATCAGTGAAGCTTAGAAAAATGATAATGTGTTGTAAGTTAAATGGGTACAGTGTGAATCGACTTTCGATTTAGAATTTCAAATTGGATATAATGACTGTCTATTATTTTGTGGCAGAGTCTATGTATCGAAGAATTTTGAACTTGTATAGAAAATTTTACATGAAGCTCATAGTGGTACTATGTCTGTGCATCCGGGGAGTAATAAAATGTATAATGATTTAAAAAAGATGTACTGGTGGCTGGGAATAAAGTATTATATTTTTGAATTCATATCTAGATTTCTAATATGTCAGCAAGTTATAGCTGAACATCAGGTACCTTTAGGATTATTACAGCCAGTCATGATACCATAATAGAAATAGGAAAAAGTTACCATGGATTTTGTATCGGGATTACCTTTATCTTTAAAAAAAAAGATGTCGTTTGGGTAATCGTTGATCGTTTGATAAAGTCTGCACATTTTATTCTGATACATATGAATATCTCCTTGGATAGATTAGCAGAGTTATATGTTTCTGAGATTGTCAGATTACATGGAGTGCCAGTCTCCATTATTTTAGATAGAGATCCGCGATTTACATCCTGATTCTAGAATAAGTTGTAAGAAGTATTGGGTACTCAGTTACATTTCAGTACTGCATTTCATCCCTAAACAGATGGTCAATCCGAACGTGTGATTCAAATTCTTAAGGATATGCTTCGATGCTGTGTATTAGAATTCGAAGACAATTAGGAAAAATATTTGCCATTAGTCGAATTCACGTACAATAATAGTTATCAGTCAAGTATAAAGATGACACTGTATGAAGCTCTATATGGTCATAAATGTAGAACTTCATTGTATTAGACTGAACTTAGTGAGAAAAAGATACATGGAGTTGATTTGATTCGAAAAACTGAAGAAAAAGTGAAAGTGATCCGAGACAGTTTGAAAGCAGCTTTTGATCATCAGAAATCCTATGCGAATCTTAAATGAAAAGAAATAGAGTTTCAAGTTGGCGATAAAGTATTCTTGAAAGTATCACCTTGGAAGAAAGTTCTTCGATTTGGCTGTAAAGAAAAACTGAGTCCACGATTTATTGGGCCATATGAGATTACTGAAAGAATTAGACTTGTTGCGTACCGATTGGCTTTACCACCGAAACTAGAAAAGATTCACAATGTCTTTCACGTGTCTATGTTATGGAAATATCAGTCAGATCCTTCACATGTTATCTCTCTGAAAGATGTTGAAATTCAGCCTGACATGACTTGTAGCAAAAAACCAATCAAAATTCTGGCACGTGAGATGAAAGGATTGAGAAATAAAAAGGTAGCTCTAGTAAAAGTTCTCTGGCAATGACATGGAATAGAAGAAGCTACCTGGGAACCTAAAGAAACCATGAGAAAGCAATATCTGAACCTTTTTACTGGTAAGATTTTTGAGGACAAAAATTTCTTAAGGGGGAAAGTTGTAACAGGCCGTTTTCAGTGAAATCAAAACAGTGGTTTCGAGACCACAAATTTGAGTCTGAAAAGAAAATTATTTTAATATTATTTCATGGTCTCCATTATGATAAAATTATTGTATGAAAATTTCGTAAAGAAATTTTACTGGTTTCATGTTTAATTTAATGGAAATGACCAAATTGCACAAAGTACAAAAGTTGAATTCTAGTAGCTAAAAGGATCAAATAACTATAGAATTCAAAATTTGAGGTCCTTATATGGCAAATAGACCATTAAGAGGAGTTAATAGATAAACATGATGATTCATCTATGGAAAATTAAATAAAAAAGGACTAAATTGGAAATAGAAATAATTAAAGATGATAAAAATCTCGTATCATCATTTATCATCATCTTTCCCAAAATAAAAAGATGGAAACCCTAGCCATGGAATTTGGGTTTTGAGCAAACTTATTTTGCTTAATTAGGTATGTTTTCTTGTCCCGTTTTTAGTAATTTTTATATTTCTGAGATCGTAATAGCTTAATCTAGCTATCTTGGGGATTCATTTGTAAAGTTATCAAAGTATTAAAGTTTTAACATGGATGAGTATGCATGAATTATGAAGTTTTATGGTAGAAAATGAAAGGTTGTTGATAGATAAACAACTTTTGTGAAGAAAATTTTCATGAAATTGTGATTTAGAGATTGTATAGAAGTAAAATTTATGGAAAAATTCTAAATTTTATGAAATACTTAGGCTGCTATTGTTACATGTGAAAATCAGCTAGGCTTGGAATAATGATTAAATTGCATGAATTTTATTTTTCGAGCCTAGGGACGAAATTATTATTAATTAAAAGTATAGGGGCCAAATAGTAATTTTGCCTAAGATGTGAATTGGATTGAATTGAATATGAATTGTATTAAATTGAGTTAAATTTACTCGTGTAGATCCCGGTAGATAAAACATGGAATTAGATCGAGGAAAAGAGAGTGCCGGATTAGTAGACAACAAATTCACAAACACTTATCAAGGTAAGTTTGTGTAACTAAATTATTTATATTTATATGTTTGAATTGAATGTTTTGTATGTGAATTATGTAATTGTCATGTATATGAAATTGATCACATATCTAACAATGACTGACTGGTATTAAATTCCATTTGAATAAATAAAATATGATGGATACAGGGTTCCTGAATTGGTTGTGGTCCTGCATATGTTACGGACACACCATAGTTCGAAAGAGCGTCCTGTTATTAGCCCTCTCGAGCTTCCCGTTATATAGTTCTTGCGAGCTTCTCGTTAATAGCTCTTATGAGCATCCCAATTTGGTTATGACTCAGCATGTGTTGTAGACACACTATAGCTCTTATGAGCGTCCCGTTATATGGCTCTTCATGAGCTTCCCGATTAAAGGCTCTCAGTGAGCTTCTCGATTTAGAGGCTATTTGTAAGCTTCCCAATATGGCTCGCTTGAACTTCTCGATATATGGCTATCAGAAGCTTTCCGATTTATGGTTCTTCGGAGCTTCTCGTTAATGGCTTGCATGAGCTTTCTAATTATGGCTCTTATAAACTTCCCGTTATATAGCCCGAATAAGCTTCACATTATATAGCCCACATGAGCTTCCTGTTATATGGCTCGAGAGAGGGCTTTCTGATTATGTGCTCTAATGAGCACCCCTGAATATGAATTGACAGATTTCAGATTCGTACACTTCATGTGTACTACCATTGTATCCATCGAAATTTTAAATGATTCAATGGGCAAAATCCTAACATGAGAAAATATGAAATCGAATTGAATTATTACCCATATATACATGAAATATATGGAATTGATATATGAACACAAGAAATTGAAAGATATGAACATAGAAAATTGATGTTTGATGAGTTCATACATGTTTATTAGTGTTTATATGACTAACATGACTTTTGAGGATATGTGTTAAGCTTTTGGCCATGTTGTTGGAATATGTTTTGTATGCTTACCTTATATGTAAAATAATGGTAAGTTAAATTACATGTTATACGAACTTACTAAGTATTAAATGCTTACTCTATTTTATTTCCTCTGTTTTATAATACTTCGGAAGCTCGTTGGGTTGCAGTCTTGGCGGAGATATCATTACACTATCCATCAACTCATTTCGGTATATATATATAGTAATTACATTTTGGTTATAATGGCATGTATAAGATAAAAATGGTCATGAATGGTATGTATATGTGTTTGGTTAAGATTAGCCAATTGGTATGGCTTGTAATTGGTATGTTTTGATATGTAAAATGTGATTTTAATATGTTGATTGTGTGTTTGAAATACATAAATGATGGAAATGGTATAGGCATATTGATGATTAGTTTGAGATAGTATAAAATTGGTAAATATGCCTATATGTGTGTATGAATACTTTGGTAAGTTTGGAAAATTGAACATATGAGTTGATATGTCATGTATAAAACTTAGTTTTGGCTTGATTTGAATGTCTTGTATTGGATTGAGAATGTGTCTAAATATTAATGTAGGTGGAAGACAAGATTAGGTGAGAAATAAGGCTTATAAATGGCCTTATTTTGTCCACATGGGCAGAGACACAGGCGTGTGTCATGGGCGTGTGTTTTGGCCGTGTATCCCCTGTATCTGAAAAATTCAGAACAGAATACTCAATATTTTTCACATGGCCTGGCACACAGGCGTGTAGCTTGTGATACCTGCACCTACACATTACCTAGCACATGGGTGTGTGGCTTGGTCGTGTGATACAAGTCAGAGAGTTACACGGGTACAAACACAGGCTGGGACACGGTCGTGTGCCTCATTTCCAATGCCCACACAGCCTAAAGCACGGGCGTATCACTTGGCTGTCTGAGCCACGCAGCCTGACAACACAGTCGTGTGTACCCTGTACCTAGGAAAAATTTTGAAATTTCACGAAAAATTTCCTGAGCACCCGGTTTAGTCCCAACTTGTTTCTAATACATGTTTTGGGCCTCGAGGGCTCATATAAAGGACTTTATAAATAATTTTTGACATGAATGCTAAATAATATGAATTATTTGTCTTTGATCTGTATGTTTCAGTAATACTCTGTAACCTTGTTTCTACGATGGATACAAGTTAGGGGTGTTACAATATGTGTTGTTGATAAACTTATTAATGTGTGAGTTTGACGATGCTTGAATAGGCTTATACGAAACCCATGGCATTGGTAATGGTTTATGCTTAATCTCTAAATTGTAATATTGGAATTAGTAAGTAAGCAAATAGAATGAATTATGATTGTATAGTAACGATGATAAATAAAGTGTTATGTTTATACATGGTTGATTTCATATGTATCATGAACAAGTATACTAACTTGTGAGTTTGATGGTGTTATATAGGCTTTTATTAAGCTTATAGCATTGGTAAAGGTTTATACTTATTCTATAAATTTCATTATTGAAATGGTAAGTTATGTTTAAAGTTTATACAAGCTTACTAAGTACTCGTTGCGTACGTAGTTATTTTCCTTTGTCTTATAGATATTTGGAGGCTCAGTCGGTTAGAAGTTTGTTGGAGACCTATCACACTGTCCAGCAATTAATTTGGTAGTTTTTGTGTAATTTCACTAAGGTTTACAATGGCATGTATAGGGTGATTTGTAATGGTATTATGATGTATGTGTTAATAGTGTTTTGGCATGTATAAGCTTTGGAAAGTTATGTTGGTTTGGTACACTTTGATGCCTCACCAAGTTATGTGATTTTGGTTACTTTAAAGTGCTTGTTTATAAGGTTTTTTTGGCATGTTGATGATGGCTTGAAAATGACTACTTGTGACATGTTTTTGTTCATATTTTAACCATGTTGTTATGTTTGTAAATGACAATATTAACATGTATAGGATGTTTTGAAATGATATTTAGTGAAAGTGTAAATGGCAATTTGATATGTTTGAACCTTGATGTTTATGTATGGCTGATGGACTTATAATGCTTGTTAAGTTAAGTTTCTTTGGTCACTTTTAGGTAAATGATGTGCATGGTCTCTTAGTATGAGATGTTGGCTTGGTAATAGTCATTTATGTTGTGGTTAAGTACATAATGGAACTAGGTCCTTATGCATGGAATTAGGTAATGTTAACATGTTTTCATAAATGGTGTTTGGATGTAATTGTGGTGCCTTTGAATGGCATATTGGTTAGACAATTAGGTTAATTGAATTGGCATAATTATGTGTATTTGAATGATGCTTTAGTACTTTGAAAATGTGCACAAATGGATTTAAAGTTTATGCATACATTGGTTAGGAAATGACTTGATTTTAGGTGAATTTTTTAGTCCACATGGCCTGAGACATGAGCGTGTATCATCTGACGATTTTCTTAGGGTTCAAGTCAGTGAGTTACAAGACCTAATACTTAGTCTGACAAACAGGCATGTGGGGTAACTCAAAGAGTTACATAACCTGGTAAATAAGCATGTGACATGGCCGTGTGACCCTATTTAATGAGTTACATCGGTGAGAACACAGGCTGGGACACAGCCGTGTGACCTCTATTTTTCAATTTTTGCAACTTATTCTTAAACTTTCCGATTCGTTTCATATTAGTCTTGAATTACTTCCAAACTATTTCTAGGGCCTCGAAGGCTTGATTTAGGAACGAATTGTATGAGAATGAATGATTTATGATATATTTAAATTATTGAATGTTATGATGTTTAAATGTTTTTTATTGTATGAGAATGATTCGTAACCCTAATTCGGTGATGGAGATAGGTTAGTGGTGTTACATTTAATGGTATCAGAGCTACGGTTTAGTCAATTTTTAGACTGAACGTAGCATGTATAGAGTCTAGAAATATATGACATTATATAACATGTGATAATGTGATAACTCTTGACTCAAATTGAATTATGTTTCCATATAGATAAAAGGTGTCTTCCAACAGAGCTAATTTCGATGATGCTAAAAGCAATACTCAAGTCTCTGATTAAAAGGTTTCTAATGATGAGAAAAAATTTATAAAGGTTAGAGTAAAGGTTCATAGTGTTTGTATTAATAATGAATGTTATGTTTGATGCGTGTTTATGAGAATTAAATTTTATGGCATTACGACCTCCACCCTCTCATTTTCAAAATCCTATATCACGAATGTTTATAGTGTTTCTGTTGTGAAAGCTCACAAGTGTAGAGTTGAGGAGTTCAGTGGTTGAATGTGTAATGATGTGGTCAGAGCTGAGAGTTGGGCAGCAAATACAAAGAGTTGTAGATGAGATATTAGATCTTTCTAAAGACTATTTGGGATGTGGAACGTCATTGTTAAAAGAAGAATTTATTCATTGGTAATCAATTATAACTGGTATGGTATCTAAATAATGGGTTACCCGGGATTTCTTCTGAATTGATTACTTTAGTAAAACAGAATAATGTGAGATCACCGACGACTTTAGTAGTTAGTGGGGTAGTGTTCGAACTACAAATAGATCAGAATGCAGCCATGGTTGAGTATCTTATAATCACTTCATCTAGGTAGTATATGTGCTCTTTTATTTTAGTGGCATATGCGGTTGTTTTATCTCCAGATATGGTTATTATCATGTGGGGATGTTGGCCAATCATAATGATAGGCAAAGGTATTGTTATGTGGCTAATTAATGATAGACATTGCTCTATTTTTGGCATTTTATTCAAATATGTTTTGGTAGAGGACTCGATGGCAAAACTCATGTGTTATTATTTTTGTACTTCTACTGGTTGTTACTCTGCTTTATGCATGAAATTTGTGTTGTTTATGTTATAGTTGGTTTCAGTGCATCTGAACGATATTCTCTTTCTAGATTTTTCTTTGGGGTATCATCGATCTCTTTAACAATCAATATGTTCTTATTATGTCGCATGGTCTTCAATAGAAATAGCGTGGATGTGGACAAGTGTGTCCAGAAGGCTAATAAATTTGCATATTCTGATAGTACAAAAATGGGTTATATTCTCGAGAGTTTAATAGAACTTTACATCCTGGACTTCTTTATCTTGGCTTTCTTATCGTTCTTATTGTCTACTTTATCATATATAGTCTATCTGCAATGGATTCACATTAGCGTGGGACTATTACACTTGTTACGGTTATAATTCTTGATTGGATCATGGGAGCATGTTGTTACAGATCTTAGCTTTTTAGAAGACATGTTGTTGCATTTATTGTTATTGGAACTATATTGGGTTTCTTTTTCTTATTTGCTTCGGAATGCATTATTGTTACTTGAGGTATTATTTTAGTTATACAGCAGTAGCGTCTGTCTTATTAGAGTATTGTGGTCCTTTGAGGGAAGGTTTTCATGGGAATGAACAAAATAATACTTCTAATTTATCTGATGGTTGCGGCTCCAGTATAGTTCAATGCTTTGATGTTAATAATAGGAATGGTCTTATTATGTTCAACTTTTAACTTTCAAGAAAGGATAAATAGTAGTAAAAATGTAGACTATGGAAGATCTAGCTAGCATCGCATATTGGTTCTCATTACTCAGATGATCTCAAATTATGTCAACAAGTCAAAATTGGATGTCACCATTTCATATGAACTAATATAGTTTGTTACGACTTTTGACTGGTATTATGAGGAAATTATGATAGATTTTATGTCTGGATTATTTTGACGACAAGAAGAAAGAACTTACTTGAATTGTTACTATCAGGTTGATGAAGTCAACTCATTTGTTTTAGTCAGAATGGATTATTCATTTGAAGAGCTAGTTGAGTTGTATGTATTTGAATTTATCTCTAGATTTGGAAATAAATTTCACGAAGTCATGGGCAAACAGACGGACAATCAGAATGAGAATTTTAGATTTTAGAAGATATGATACAAATATATATCAACCAGATCCAAGATAGTTAGGAAAATGTTATTATGAGTTAAATTCGTTTTGATAATAGCAACTATCATATTTATATTTAAATGATACTTTCGAAGCTTTTCATGAATGGAATGTAGAACCCTGGTATGCTGGCCAGATAAAGCGACAACAAGTTAGTTAGGTTAGAATATTTGGAATGTTTATTAGTTGAAAGCTACAGATACAAATATATCAAAAACATCATTTATAATTTAATATGAAAATAAATCATTTTCTAAAATTCATATTTTGGAATTCAAGCCTAAATTTAATTATTAACGGTTGGAGAAAATTGTGCACCAATTCCTTATGTTTGACTTTTGCTCTAGCACTAATTTTTTTTTTCATTCATTAGTTTTGTTTTTGGGGTTAAAACGATTTTTTTAGTTGAATATTCATGTTAGTAAGTTATGGTTTTGAAAATTAATGGTTTTTAAAAAATAAAAATTTTAATTTGTTATAATTTTTTTAATAATAACCGAGTCAGTTATCATTACCCGTTACATTAGCATAGTAATGATCAAAACATAATTTTTTTCTGGTCAAATAAATTTCAAATATGATATGCTCGATTAATAGCTTTTTTTTTTTTTTAACATTTAGCCTAAAAAAATAATTTTTTTAAAATTTAATGACATAATCATTTCTTAAATTTTAGGGTAAATTACACTTAAGGCTATTAAATTATTAATAAATTTATGTTTTAACCATTCAACTTTAAAAAATTATAAAATAATTATTTAATTATTCGAAAGATTTCTTTTAAGTCATTGAACTATTCAAAACTTTTTATTTAAGTCACTAGGTTGTTAAATTTTTTTTAAAAGAAAATTCGGCTAGTGAACTCTAAGTGACGATTCACAATCGGTATAATGGTAGTACCTATCAATGAGTAAAAAAATATACTTTAGATTCAAGTCGATCTAAATGTTAGTATTAGATTGGAAAAGAAAGCTATTTAGATTTTAGTTTGCTGATTCATGATGTTTAAAACTATTTTATAGAAAAGAAAATTGAATTGTAGAACAGAAATAAAATGAGAGCTTTCGAGAAAAAAAATTTTAATTGGTACAAGACAATGTAAAGAGAAAAAATCATGGAGTAATAATTTTAATAGAGATTGTATGTACATATTATCGTCAGGTCAAAGTATTGATTTTTATTTCTGCTGCAATTACCATCTTTTGTGGTGTTGATATTTTTGCGAAGTGATTTTTTTAGCTTAAGCATTAATGGCATCCATCAAATTATTGCAAGTTACAATAAAAAAAATTGTTGAAGTTAAAAATCTATGGAAAAGGAAGAAGCTTTTGGCATTGACCAGATCAGCTAGTAAAAGCTTATTCAACTATGAAACATGACATGCTAAAACATTACATTGCAACTAATGCTCTTATTACGATGTGCTTAAAGCCTACCAATGGATTCCAATTCCACTTATGAAAATTTAGCAATTTTAAAGAAATGAGTTCTTGTTGTTTATAATTGTGCGTGAATTTTTTTTTTTTTACATAATTACCAATTACAAAATATATTTTATGGTTTCAGAAAATGAATAAATAATTTTTTGAAAATTTAAAGAATTTTTTTAGAATTATAGTTATAAAATGTTGTAAAAGGGTTAAGCTGAATATTTTAACTATAATTCAAAGGTAAAATTAGATATAAATCCTTCAATTAACATTTCACATCATCATTTTAGCATATAAAATTTGACAAAGGGTTAATTTATACATTTTAAAATATATAAGAACTAATTTATCTATTTTTCAGTAAGGCCAAAAGGCAATCTGCCCCAAGTACAGCCGCTTGCCTTGTACTTTTTCCATTTTGTTTTGGTTATAACTTGTATTATGCATTCTCCATTTCTGACATACATGTACACATCTGAGTTGCTGTTAGAAAATTGATGCCATGAACTTGGATATTCTGTGCGGTCTGTAAAGTATTCAAGATTGAAATTGTGGGTTCGAGTGGAAGCCCAACATACTAGATGTGGGCTTTGGCATGTAAATTTTAGTTGTTAGGAAATGCCCGGGACTTTTCATTTCTGAACCATGGCAATAATGGGAAGTTGAAGGATACAAAACTCTAGTCAACGGAAGTCCTTTTATGACAGAGTCGACCGTACAGTAACCTCGACAGAACTTTCCTTTTTTCAAGTCAAGAGAAAAACCCAAGACCTCCTTTTATTTATCTCCCCTGTTACTGCTTTTACCCATTTTCAGTACTACTAATAATAAAACCAAGTTTTCTCTTTAATTTCTACAGCAAAGAAACCACCTTTTACTGTCTTTTCTTATTCCTTTTCGTACAGAGCAACGGTAGAAATCCCACTAATCCGGTTTCAAATTTCAAAACTTAAAAAGGTACATTTTTTTAAAGGACTTTTATTTTTTTTTAATGGGACTAGAAACAAATTGAGAACAAAGAGTTTATTTTGTTTAGTATATTCAAATCCTTTACGAGAACCGAAAGCTGAGAGTGAAGAATAGATGCTTTGATTTTTATGTCATGGCTGGGTAAGTTGACTATCCTTCATTTCTCTTGCTCTGGAATTTCCTGATTTATAAAGAAAAATTATTACTTTGGGTGTACTTAGGGCAGTTTCTGATGTCTCTGTTCCTTATATTTGATTGGTTGGCATGTTGTTTTGGGATCCTTAGCTGAAATCCCTCTCTTTTTGGAAAAAAATTATGTTCATTTTCTAGGTATTTGCTAGGAAAGTGAAAAGACCATCTGGGCAGTGGTTAGCTCATTCATTTGTATGTTTATGATTAGGGCTTTCTGTTGTTTTAGATTTATGTAATAGATATAGATGACGTTGGGTTGGGTTTTTGATTTTCCAGTTTAGATAAATAAGAGAACTTGCGTTGTTAGGCAGGGGAGAACTGCTAATAATGATGATGTTTGCTCACTTTTGGGTGTTTTATGCAGAACATGGTTGGTGGATGGTAACAGAATTGCGTCCAAAATCAGGAGTGCATCTGATCCTGGAAGGCTGACATGGAACAGCAACCCAACCAGATCTTGTCCTAATTGCCATCATATTATTGACAACAGTGATGTATGACTTCTATCTTGTCCAATGTTTTTTGTTATATGCTTTTGGTACCTGAAAGAGATTAGTTGAACAAGCATAATATGGTTTGTGCTGACCATCATAATGCATCTTAAGTTTACATTAGTAGCTCTGGAGCTTTTTTGAGTTTTTATTGCTATCTTAACATCTTATATGATAGAAACAACAAAACGAAATGGTCGACTGCAATGCCTTAAAACTTTAACCTCAGTTACATTGCTGCTACTTAATAGAAGCTTGGATTTTACCATATGGTCTTCAAAACTAAGTTACTTGGACTTGGGTGTGAGTGTCGGATACAGATATGTATCTGGCAAAGGTATGTTTAGACTTTTCCAAGTTTGTCCATGTATTTGAGGGTCAGAACATGAGTGTCAGACATGGGTACTTCGAGAAAATTAAGAGTCCAAGCAAATAGGTCTAATGTCAGTCTTCCCGCCCATCTTTTCTATCTGTCAAGCTAAGTGCTCTGTATTGCAATACTTGCTTGACTCTTAACTTCGAAAATCCTAATCTCTGCTGAACTATTGTCTTACAACAATTTATCACTCGTATAGAAACAGGATCTGCCTATGACCATAAAGCTATTTACTTGTGATGTGGTTTATGTCTGGCATCGGATGTCTAGATTTGTTATTAATATACCAATTATATTCAATGACATTTGAAGATATTGTGGATTATAATTGTTTTGAAAATCATAAGTTCAAGTAATTAGTGCTTCCATGGACATGTAACGGAACTCATGATATTCTGATTTCACTAGTTTAATGATTATTTATCTTGCTTGACTTTCTAATAAAAATAAATATAATGGCATTGGTTAAATATTCATAACTATGAACAGTAGGGCATGTACATAGCAACTAAAAGTGCGTGTTCCTAGGTCAATCAAGCATGGCCAGGGTTACCTCGAGGTGTCAAATTTGATCCATCTGATCAAGAAGTCATATGGCATTTGCTTACAAAAGTTGGCGTGAAAGATTCAAAACCCCATCCATTCATTAACGAATTCATCCCAACCATTGAAAATGATGATGGTATCTGTTATACACATCCCCAAAAATTACCAGGTTGGTAAGGATTGAGGATTTTTTTCTACCCATTTCTTTAAGCATCTTTTTACCAATATTAATACGGAAAATTGAAACTTTAGGGGTTAAGGAAGATGGAAGTGTATCCCACTTCTTTCATCGAGCTATCAAAGCTTACAATACTGGAACTCGGAAACGTCGAAAGATCCATGGTGATGATTTTGGTGATGTCCGCTGGCACAAGACTGGTAGGACCAAACCAGTCTTTTTGGATGGTGTTCAGGAAGGATGCAAGAAGATTATGGTTCTCTATATGACCACTGTCAAGGGTGGAAAATCTGAGAAAACAAATTGGGTGATGCACCAATATCATCTAGGAACTGAGGAGGATGAAAAAGATGGGGAGTATGTTATTTCTAAAATATTTCATCAGCAGCAACAACCCAAACAGGGTGATAAAACTGAGCAAGATTTACCTGAAACAACTGATACAATGATTGTTAAAGTAGATCCTGTGACCCCAAAGTCTGTGACACCTGACCCACCACGAACAGGGAGGCAATGCCATGAATATGACCAAGGACAGGAGTATACCATTCCTTGCATCGATCCCTCTGCTCAGGTAATTTCTCGTTCTTGTTTTCCTAATTATATGCCTTGGAACTCTTTGTAGATTGCTTTTTATCTACTTGTAGTAGGGTTATATTTGAGACCATATTCTTTGCAGCCACCTTTCCTCAGCCAAGAAACATACGTCAGAGATTTGGGATTACATTTCCCTATAATATACAAAAATTGTTTTCTAGGATATTGTCATTGGATGAATTGTGGTTAGAGGCCATGCAATCGTATGCTCTCTAATGTAAGTGGTAATTTAGATGGGCCGTGATATTTGCTTTCTCTCAGGTATTTTCAGCAAAGCACCCTACAACGCAGTATGTTGAAGATGAAGCTCAAGCAGAATGCGAAAATTCCAGTCTAAATGATCTACCTGCTCCAGAAAATCATCTTAATGAGATGTTAGATAATGATGATAATAATGATCATCATGCTGAGGAAGATTCAAAGTGGTGGGATGGTGAGTCGCAGTTTTTGTTGGATTCACAACAGCTTGTGGAAGGGCTGTCTCTTTGTGATGAGCTTCTTCAGAGTCAGTCCCCAAGGAGGGATGCTGATGGTAATGAAGGAATACTAGACGGCAAACCTCGTCTTTCTGATTATGCTCAGTTAGGAGCAGAGCATCTTAAGAAGGATCTGGAGGAGTGTCAAAATCTGGAAGATGATCCAACCAACATAGAGCTGGATACACCACCTGAGTTCCGCCTGAGTCAGCTTGTATGCTACATCTTTTCCTAACTTGTTTTACTAATTTGGCTATTATATTCTCTAGTTATAGTAAACTTGTTAACTGGTCTTGTAGGACTTTGCATCACAAGATAGCTATACTGCTTGGGGTGTGAGCAAGGTGATTGATTAAATACATTTGTCATGGATCATGAAGAAGTACGTGGTTAAATATTTTGTGAACACTTTACCTTATGAATCATCTTTATTTTGGGGCTGTGTCAACTGTAAATTTTGGTGGGAAGCTTGAACCATGTCTAATGATGGCGGAGATACTATTGACATTTTGCCTGTTGGAGTTGCTGTTTTTGTGACTTCAAATGTAACCCTTCTGTTCAGCAATGGATTGAACATATAGTTAAGAGCTTCGAACATGGGATACTAATGCCCCTATGATCTGTATTCTTATCGTAGCAATGAAGCTTTGTGTTAGTTTGGTGTATAAATCTATGTTCACCATTTGTTTGTACTGCGCATCATATAAATGGTGATTCCTTTCGCTTTATAGTTTCATAACATGCTGTGACTCATCGAGGGGATTGGCAGGGTTATTTTTTTCCTATCCAAGTAAAAATATGTTAAAACCCGAAAAGCTAAAATTTAGTTAGAAACCTTGCAGCAAGAAAATTCATGAAGCACCTCAACTCGGTCAATTGTACAAAATGCACTGAAAATTAGAAATTGAGCACTCCTTGCCTTATAAAACATGAGTAATGATGAATCTCTGTCAATCTCAAAACACCGGCATACAAGATTTAAGATAATATCAAATTTTCTCATTCAATGTTTTGTCGGTTCCGCAATTAACTCTTCTTCCAGTGCAACTGAACTAAGACCAAATATTTTGCCTAGAGCCCAAGGTTCTTCAATCTCCCTTGGTAAAACCAAGTTTATATTCAACTATTTATAACAACACTAGTAAAACCAAGTTGATTCTTAGACGTGAGAAAGGCAAAGAACGTGAAGTAGAATTTTGGGCATAACCCATAGCATCTATTAATCCTTTGGTATAACTAAAGCAGCTGCAGAATTCTTAGCAAAGGACCATTATGCAGACAAGACAAACATACATTTGTGCAAAGGGAGAAATTTGCTCATGTCTTTAATTGTATGGTGGAAGTTTGTCTGGCAAATTGACTTGCTTTGAGCTTATCCATCTAAAGGTTGTGTTGAAGAAAGAAGGAAAAGAACTGTCCAAGGAAAATTCAATGCCGTGTGGACCATTTAATCAATAGGGGAAGTCAGGATCTGTCAGCATCAACAAATCGTTAAACGGATGATTGCACAAACCAACCAAGCCAATATGGCATCACACTCACATAGGTGAAGAAAGGTTCATGAACCTGGCGAGCTTTACAGATAACACAAGTTAGATTGAAAATGGCTTAGAGAGACACCACTTTTTCTGGTTACAAAAACTGATCTAAAGGTCCCAACGAACTTATTCTATCCTTCTTTAGGGAGCATAATTGCTTTCCCACAGTTATAATGTATATACGCGACTCCCGCAAGAAACCCGTGTTTGCTGGCAGCTTGTTGGGTTGCTAAATGAGTGTAGGACACTTACATAGGTGTCTGCACTAAAGATTTTGTAAACATACACATGAGGTTAGGGAATGGGCCATAGGGTGTTGTTGAAGAGTTTCATTTATAAGTCGCGGTATTTTAAACCCGTTGAATGCCACGATGCAGACTGAACAAGAGACATGAAGGACCACTACAACCTGCCCAGTGTCTCCATCGGTAACATGCTGATTTTGGCGAGGTCAATACTCAGGCCTTCCATTCAACTTGTTTTATTCCTTCTTTTAACCACACCACTTTCATTATTGTACTTGTGTAATGTAAGAGCAGAAAGCCAAAAGATCCGAGTTGTTTTATCAATAGAACAACACAAGGGTTGCTCTTCATCTTAACTGCTCCTCCACCAGATGATGGTGTCAATTTTGATCTAATAACCTTAGTTTTAACACAACAATTATAACATTCAACTAACGAATCTTAATCCATGTTTTGTTGGCTCAAATCACCAAAATATACTTCTTTTATACATATTCTGATAACAGAAATTATAGGATTGGCAATGACAAACAAAATCATTCTAATTCTCCTAACCTGCTGTGCCCTGCAGGCTGCAGTCCGTATAAGAAACATTTTTTCATAGTTTTGAGTAAAATTAATGGAGGAGACAAGAAATTATGAAGCACCCGAATTGTCTATTTCATGTTCACACAGATTTGACATATCAACTAGTTTTCTTTCTTTTATTTAGTAATGAATTTATATTACCTAATCTATTTTATGTTTGTTGACAAGCACCAAACATACATACATATTAATAAATTAATGAATACCATATTCGAAGATAGGTTCATCTAATTAATTATTTAAAAAGATTCATTCCTAATATTGTATTAATCAAAATTGATAATCACATGAAAAGAAGCCACTTTAAATCACCCCCTAATCCTATGCATTATTGCATCTTAGTTTCAATATTGGGATCAAACTGATGAGATGTTTAGGGAACTTTTTTAAATATTGTAGAAAATAGATAACCTTTTAAATAATTTAAACCAATATTCCAATCCTTTTGTGAATCTTAGTGGGGGCAATACTTGTCCCAACTTTGCAAAACATGACTGATGTATCTAACACTCAGCTTAGCCTTTTAATAAGAGCTTGAAGAATTTTGGTCGATACATCATACATGCATATAGATTGCACATGGCCATCCCTTTCCGAGTTCATCAATTTGGACGACAAACAGATCACCTAAAATCCCTTTTCCTTCTACATTTCTATACATCTTAGGGGAAAACATGCTTTTCAATTATTTTCTTATTTTTACTTTAGATTAATGTGCTTGAATTATATCTATTTAAAAAAAATATTCAAATAAGTAGTTATAATGTAATTCATCCTACACGTTACACTAGATCCAAATTGAAGTGTCATGACACGTTCCACTAGACGAATAAATGGCCAAGATGGCCTATACTGGCAAAGTTGAGCGCCGTTGCTCACCACCTTCAAATTTTGATCCTTTTTTCTCACTCATTCGCTTTTGGTCGTGTTTGATCTCGTGTCCTAATTAAAATAAAAAAAAAACTTATTAAAAGGGTAAAAAAAAAACTCTTAGTAAAAAATGAAAACAAAACCAACTAGACCATTATGTTAACAGAAATCATTAATTGACTGATTTCACTTTTAACAATATTGATGTGGCTAAAGACAACTACTATGAGATGACACGTGTCATTTCGTTGTGGAAGGATGTTAACGAACTTTAAAAAAAATAACAATTAATAAAAATATGGGTAAACTATATTGGTAGTCACTCAACTCTTAGTAAATTTCTTTTTTAGCCATTCAATTATGAAAAGTTACAAATGGTCATCTAACTTTTTTCTTTCTAGTCACCCGCCGTTAAATGCTAATGGGAAGATAACATGTCAACTTTTAAAATTGGTAAAAAAAAGTTTTAATCCTCAACGTTTAGTTACCTACTTTAGTCCTCAAGTGCGAATCTTATAAAACTGGTGAAAAGTGAATTGACGAAGACTGAGTCATCTTAGCAATTAGTTTTCCATCTAATGACAAAGAATCATAGTTTCAAGAGAAAAGAATGACAAAAGGTGACAAATTATGATATTGGATTTTTGGGTGTTTCTTTTTTCATATATATATTTATCAAATTTAGCTAATAAATTTCCTTTTTAAAGCTTTTTAGGTGAAATGGTCACAAAGAAAAGCAAAACTACAAGGACCAAGTTATACAATACGTAAATGTTGATTGTTAATTTTTTTTAGAATCAAGATTAAATTGACACAATGTATAAATATTTGAGGTTGAAGTTGCTATTATGCAATTTTAAAAACTAACATGTCATTTTTTTTCTGTCAGCCTTTTAATGTTTACTGACCAAATTTGGATGATCATTTTGTAACTTTTCATAATTAGATGACCAAAAAAGAAACTTACCGATAATTGGATGACAACCACTACAAATTTACCCTAAAAATATTCATTTGGATGAGTGTGAAACGGTAAACAAATTAAAAATGATAAAAGATTATTAACAATTATTTAAAAATTAAAAAACTTCAAATGTGATAAAAAATTAAAAATTAAAAAGAATATTGATATAAGAAAAAAAATCAAATATGTAACATATTTTTAAATAGTTCCAATTTCGAACATGCAAACTGATAATATGACATAAAATTATAATTTAAGTTGTATCATATATAATAGTGAAATGAGTTTTTATATAATTTTTTTATAATTTTTTAAGATTATTAATATTTTTATAATTTCTAGTTTTTTAATAGTGAACCTAGATTGTCGAAACCATTTTTTTATTTTGAAAAACGGGGATCGACTTTAAAATGAAATATGGAGTCGCCACCAATCTTTTTTGTTTAGGTGTGATCGGATCACCTCATAAAACATTTTATTTTATTGAAATATTGATTTTGGCCTACGTAAGTCAAGAAAACGAGTTCGGGAGTCGGTTACATACGAGGAAGGGTTAGCACCCTCGTAACGCCCAGACTTGGTACCTTATTGATTAATTATTGTCCTAATGTCGAAAACTTGAAACGTTTTTAAATACAATCCCTTTGAAAAATATTTGAATAACCCGAGTTGGAATTTAAGATTCTCTTGTTCCGAATGAATAAAATGTCACATCCAATACCTTAGGATTCTGCATTTTAAACTCTCAAAACTGAGATCATCTTATGATTTTCAAAACATGCAATTGAAAGGATATTTAGTTATTTGGTCATACAAAAAACCAAAACCCAACACGTTAGGGCACAATTTCTCGAATTTCCAAACACGAAACATTGCCTTCTTTTGAGAAGTTTTCAAATAAGCAATTTTAAAACCAACCCAAAATACATTTATTTTATTTGCTTGAGATACAAAAAATGAAACAACTAAAATCAACCCAAATACATTGGAATTACAACATTATACAAATGGATGACAAGGATAACAATACGAACATACAATTCAAAATACACAATAGCAATAATCTCATAATCCTATTCGAAAAACTTACGTTAATAATCACAGACCAATGAAATCTTAAATATCGCTTATTAAAAAAACAAATTAAAATAAATAAAATGTAACAAGCGTTCACAACTAGATGAACAAAATTAAAGTAATAAATGTATAGAAATTAAAAAAAAAACAATACATGAGAGAGTTTGAAATAGATTATATAAAGAAATAAAAAAACATAAGAATATATATACATAATTTTTAGAATAGATATTATGGAAGAAGAAATTTGAAATAAATAATGTACAAAATATATTGATTTAAGGTTGATAATATACATGAAATGAAAAATTTAATATAAATAATGTATATATAAAAATAATAATATAGAAAAATATTTGAAATAAACAAAGTATAATTTAAAATAGGGTCTTTAAAAGAAATAAATTGTATATATAAATGTATTTAAAAGATAAATATAAAGCATATTTGAAAGGGAAATTAAAGAAATAATTCAATATAAATTATGTATATATATAGAAGATAATAATGTATAAAAATGTTTAGAATAGACATCACATAATAATTTAAAACAAAGAATATACATAAAATAAATAATTTATATAGATAAAACAATTCAAATAATATACGAAAGCCAAAAGAACAATTGATGTAACATGAAATTGATGATATATACAAAATGAACCAATAAGCTATTTACTAAAACAAGATTTGTAATACCCTCTAACCCCAAACCGTCACCAGAATAGGGTTACAAGGCATTATCGAACTATACACTAATAAACAAACAAAATCGAGACATAAATTTGAGTTTCAATCTAAAACCTTCTAATTTTTTTTTATAAAAAAGTCCTTAATATGGGCCTACGGGGCCCAAAATAGACTTAGAAATTGATTTGGAATAAAATCGGGAACTTTAAAAATTTTTCTTTGAAGACAGGGGCACATGCCTGTGTGGCCTGGGACATGCCTGTGTGGCTAGCCCATGTGGCTCCCCATGGCCGTGGGGCCAGGTCGTGGGCAGATCTGACTTGCCACACACGGCCATGCAACTAGCCCGTGGGCAAGTCTGACTTCCCCACACGGCCTGGGCACACGCCCATGTGTCTTGGCCATGTGGAAACATAATTTTTCACCATTATTAAGCTATTTTCACCCACCAAATGTACCTAATTCATACCCATATCATTGACTTATAAATGTTAATCAAATACCATTCATTTCATCTTCAAACTTAGCAAAATGTCATTCATTCATTCCATAAACTTCTTAAGGTTTATAAACCATATTTACATTCAAAATATTAAACATTTACAAGTGACAAACACTAAACCTAGTACATGCCACATTACCAAAAGATAGATACATCACCAAAATTTGAGCTGAAGCCGGGATTGATTCTGATGCTTGACTGTACTTCAACTTTACCTATCCTGTGCACGGGAAACAACCGTACGCTGAGTATTGAAAATACTCAGTGGTATTATCATAATTCAAATATATAATTACAATCAAATATCATAACATACATAGATGAATAATACTTCAAACATATAATTTCATGCTAAATTATCATTTTATCAATTGACATTTTCAACATTCAAATCAATATCTCAACAATAGAGTTTCAATCATTCTTGAACCTTAGGTTCATCTCTCCATCACATATACATATCCAATTCACATTTCAATAGGAACCATTCAAGAACCTTGATTCATGCCTTCAACTCATAACATAATATCATTTCTCATTTCAATTCACAATATAGCTTTCATTGTTCATTTAATGGTTCAAATAATCAAATTCAATAGATTTTCTCATTTCACATAATTACCCCTATTAACATGACTCGGACTTTAGCGGATACACGGATCCAACCAAACACACGATATTGGCACCCAGTGCCTCATCGGATAGTTCGAAGCAATAAGGTGACACCCAGTGTCTCATCGGCCTAGCCGAAGTAAAGTGGTACCCAGTTCCTCATCGAATCTATCCGAAGCAATATGACACCCCAAGTGTCTCATCGACTCGAGGTCGAAGTAACCCTGAACTCTTCCAATCCTATGGCATGCCAACTATATCCACTAAGCCCGACTAGTTAATAGGGTATCAAATTCATTTCTCTTTTCGATCAAATTCACATCATTTGCACTTTAGCCATATTTTCTCACATATTTCTCAATCAAGCACAACTTGTTCAAATTCACATTAATAGTTCAACTTCAAATCTCAAATTTATATGCATACCAACATTATTCAATTCAATCACACTTGCATATATTTGTTCATCAAATAAATCCAATACACTTTCAATTCAACATCATTATTTACCCCACATTCAAATTCCATACACATATATTAAAATTAAACATTTAATAAGAAATAACTTGAATTATGATAATACAAACACGAATTTGTCGTATTTACTCCTCGTTTATTTTCTCTTTGCCCTTCGATGCTGATGCTTCGATTTCTTTGCTAGCTATGCAAATGTAAATAAATATTTTATTAATTACAGCCCTATTTATAACAATTTAATAATAATAGAATTTCTATCAAATTTATAACTTATTCTCAATTTAATCCAAATTGACTTATTTACTTTTCTAGCTTAATTACTACTTTATTTCTACTCAATTTCCTTCCAAATTCCTATTAACTATCAAATATTCATATTAAAACCCTAATGCAAGTTTTCTTTCAACTTAATCCCTCAAATACAAAACTTAAAACTTCTTTTATGATTTAATCCCTTAATCACTTCTAATCAATAATTCTATGAATTAAGCCCTTAATTCAACCATTTATCTAACATAAACTTTACTCAAGAGCTTAAAAACCTCCATAGCTTCCACTTAGTTTCATCAAGACTCAATTCTAAAGCTTCTAAAACATTTAAATTAAAGAATAAGGGCTTAATTAACTTACCTTTCAAACTTCTAAGCTTCAAGTCTTCAATTTTTTCCTTTTTCTTTTCTTCCTTCTTTTCTTTCCCAAATTTTCGTTACTTCTCCGTAACTTTTCTTGTTCTTTTTCTTTTGTTTTCTTTACTATTTACTATTATTTACTTAATTAATTATTATTATAAAATATCTAATTAATAACTAATAATAAACATACATTTGTATATACACACATTGTGACACATGTAATTCATCATCACCATACAATTGTCAAAATTCAACTTATCATAAAAAAATATTTTCATAACTATAAATAATAAACAATTAATTAATTATATATGTATATATATTTTCTTAATTACTAAGTAAATAAACATATCATGTACATTTGTACTAATGATTTTAGTACACATGGATTCATTCATTACCACACACATGTCACTAAGTTGGTTTAATAACTAATTTAATCCTTTAATATTTTTCTATTCTATAATTAAACTTTTATGCTCTATTCAATTTAGTCCTTTCTATTAATTATTTCTAATTAGACTAAATTCTCCTATTCAAAGCTTAATTAAACACACAACTAAACACTCAAATATTTCTAATAATTATTTACTAACTTGATTTACTAAGATAGAGGCCCCACGACTCGTTTTTCCTAAGACGGAGGCCCTAAGCTCACTTTTCCGGTGCCCGTGGAATTTGGGTCGTTACAAGATTAAAGAAAAAGATAATGAATAAATTAATTTATTATAAAAAAATAACAATAGCTTTATTTTTATAAAATAATTTAAAATAGAAAAAATAAGAACCATTTTTACAGAAAACTGAAATTAAAAGGAAAAGGACTCAATTGAAATAAAAATAAAATAGACAAGGAAATTCACAAATAAATAAATCCTTAAAATAGAATTCGTGGCTAAAACTAGAGGTGATCATGGGCCGGGCGCCCAAAAAAATTTCAGCCCGTTTTCTAGGCCCGGGCCTAGAATAAAAATGCCATGCCCGAGCCCGGCCCGGCCTATATTAATTTTTTTTGCTTATTTCATTAAAAAATTTAAAAATATAATAAATTAAATACATTTAAAAACATAAAAACAAATATTAAAACAAGAAACAAAATAAAAATAAGACAAACAATTCTTAAAACAATACACAAATTAAAAATATAATAAAAAGTGGTTATATTAAAATTGAAACAAGTTAGAACTAAAAATATGATTAAAAAAATAAAAAATAAAAAAATATTTATATAATTCGGGCCGAGCTGGGCCGGGCCCGGGCCCGGGCCAAAAAAGGTTAGCCCGAGGCCCGGCCTATTTTCTAAATAGGCCTCGTGTTTTTGCCTAAACCCATATTTTGGGCCTATATTTTTACCCGATCCCTCCCATTTTTCAGGCGGTCTTTAGGCCGGGCCGGGCTGCCCAACCCATGATCACCTTTAGCTAAAACGCAAAGCGCGCCACCAAATAGGGACTAAAAACATAATTATCCCAAGCTTCTGCATATAGCTTTTAAACGCGGATTAAATCGAACTAGCGCACAAAGTTCAGGGAAAAATTAAAAAATACAAAGAAATAGAAATAGGATTTAATTGAATGCCAGCGTGAAAAGGAGGGACTAAGCGCGCAAAAATCCCTTCACCGCAAAAACACGCGGATCCTGAAGGCAATGTGTTGGGTCGAATCGGGTTGCCTTATACGGCACCATTTTGAAGCCACTGAAATAGGCCCTAATCGGTGCCGTTTCATGCATTCTATAAAAACAAAATGAAACCCTAAAACTAAGACTCTTTGCCATTTTTAAAAACAGAATAAAAAAAACCTAAACCCCTTTATACTACCATTCGGCCGAATGAAAAACAAAGCAAAGTCGGCCGTCCGACCACCATTTCGCCACTATAATAGGCGGATAGTGTTGTACGAAAGCTTATTACGCCCTATTTATGGCCCTTATTCAAAAGATATCACCATTTAAAACCCGAAACCACTGTTTAAACTCTGATTCCGACGAAGAAAATAGGACCGACGCATCTAATCAGATAGATTTCTCTTTTCTTTTTTGTTTTATATGCGATGGAAAATAAATGAAAAACCATATAAAAAATAAATCGAAAGAAAAAAATCTAAAATTGTAACGACCCAAAATCCGTGGGCACCAGAAAAGTGCGTTATCAGGCCTTAGTCTTAGTGAATCGGGTTTGAAAATAATTATTAAAAAAAGAATGAGTCTAGTAGTGTGTTTAATTAGGTTTTTATTATGTGAATTTAGCTTAATTAAATGAAATTAGGAAAAAGGACTATATTGAGAAAAAGGTAAAAGTTGAATTATAGAATAGAAAATATAAGAGGATAAAATGACAAATAGGCCATTTGGCATAAGTGAGGCGGCATAAAGAAAATAAAATCTAAGATTTTTTTTGTTTTAATTATATATATTATATTATGTTAAATTATAGTATTATTAATTTATAACTTAAATAACTAAATAAACAAAAACATGCCAATTGCATGGTTATAATAAAAAACATGTGTAAAATACAAGAAAATACACTTGTAATATATTTATATTTTTTTAAATAATAAGTGAAAAATATTTATTGATTATTATTATTTAAGTGATATTATATTAGTGAATAAATTAATAAGTTGACAAATGTATGATAATGAGATGATACATGTGTAATAATGTGTATAAAAACACTTGTATTATAATTATGTATTTACTTGAAATTTAAGTAAAAATATATTTATTAATTAAATTATAATATTATAAGATTTTATTTGATAAATTAATTAGATTAAGACAAATGTAAGGTTATAATATGGTACAAATGTATTAATTATATTTGTTATTAAAATAAATATTTTATAATTATTAATTAGCTTAAATATAAAATAAAGTAAATGAAATAAAAAGAAAAACAAACATAAAACAAAAGAAACAAAGTTAAAAGAAACAGAGAGCTATGAAACAGAGCAGGAAAGAAAAAGGAAAGAAAGAAGAAAGGGAAAATTAGGGTTTTAAAGCTTGAAGCTTAATTGGTAAGTTATTAAGTCATTTTCCTTTAATTTTAATGTTTTTGGAATCCTAGAGTGAAATACTCTTGGATTTAAGTTGAAATTTTGAAAGTTAATAGAGTTTTTAGTAGGGTTTATCTTGAACAAATGATGGAATTGGGGGTTTATTTGATAGAAATTTTGATTGGAATTGAATAAAGGATTGAGTTGTAAACTAAGCTATAAATTTTGAGTTTTAGGGATTAAATTGAAATAAATTCAAATTTATGAAAATATGATAAAAATTTGATAGTTAAATGTGAGTTTGGCAAGAAATTGAGTAGCAAAAAGGTATGAATTGAGAAAGAAAAATATATGAGTTTAGTTAGGATTAAATTGGAAGTTAAAGTAAAAGTTAAATAAAAATTTCAGCATTTAAATTGTGTTGTGCTAATAATTGTGAAATTATTTTAATTGTTCATAGCTAATATCGAGCCTGAAGCATCGGCCCAAAAAGGGAAAGAAAAGATCGTCGAGGATTAAATTCGAAGAAAATTTTAGCTTGTATCACTATAATTCAAATTTTATCATTATTATGTGTTTAATTTACTAATTATGTGTGGTAAGTATTTTAAGGTAAGTGTTAGTCAAATGATAAATTTATGATTGGGTACTGAAATTGAGATTTATATTGAATTAAATTACGAAATACTGAATATCATTTTGAGTATTGAATTGAACTATAAAGTTTCTGAATATTGTTATGTGTACTGCATTAAACTGTGAAATTACTGATGTAATGAATTACTGCAATATTGTGAAACTGAAATGAGATAGAAATTGTACTAAAAAGTGAATTATATACCCTATTAACTAGTCGGGCTAGTCGGATATAGTTGGCATGCCATAGGATATGGAAGAGTACGGGTTTTGCCGGCTTACTGATCAGGCACTTATGTGCCAAATACTGCTACTGTTACCATTACTATTACCGATTCAGCATTTTGTGTATCGAATATTATTATTGTTACCGTTACCGATTCAGCACTTGTGTGTTGAATACTGTTACTGTTACTGCTATCGTTACTGATTACTGTTTACCGTTAAGGTACAATGTACTGTACTGGTGTGTTGGTTGGAATCCGTGTATGCGCCGAGTCCGAGTCAAGTTAATAAGGATAAATGAAATAAATTCATTGATAAAACTAAATTTGAATGATATGGCATATATGAAAAGTGAGAATTGAAATAAAGAAATAAGATTAGTATATATATATATATTCAAATGATAATATAAAATGATTGAATTGTTCATTAAGTTATGACAATTGTAATGAAAAAGTCTGTATGTGATTTAATGTATTTAATTATAAATTGAATTATAGTGATATCGCTGAGTATATCCATACTCAGTGTACAGTTGTTTCCGTGCGCAGGTTGTAGAAGTCAATTACTGAACCAGCATCCAAAGCCAGACCCGACTTCAGCAAACTTTTGGTGATGTATACTTTCTTTTGGTAATGTGGCATGTACATAGGATGTGTATAAAGTTTATTATGGTTTGATTGTAAATGGTTAAAAATGTTAGTATTACATGTCTAAGAATTATAATGAAAGAAGTTTATCCATTTCAATTTAATTAGCACATTGGTAAATTTAAATTGATATTATGTTGATTGAATTTGATTAGAAGATATTTGGAATGGTTAATGAGTATGTGAAATGAATTGGTTGGATTGGGTTACAATTGTTTGAATACGGTTATAATAGCAGAGGTTTTACGTAAAAATAAGCAGAAATGCTGTCGAAATTTAAAAAAAAAAATTCTGGAGTACCTGAATAAGTTCTGTTCCATTTTTAATACATGTTTTAGACTTTAAGAGTCCATTATAGGGACTTAGTTATTAAATTACACTATGAATGCTATTTTATTTGTGAATTATTCGTAAATTATCTGATATGTCTGGTAATGCCTCGTAACCCTGTACTGGCGACAGTTTGGGGTTAGGGGGTGTTACAAAAATCACCTTAGAAAAACTGATTTTTTGATTGCCTCTGTATTCAGTATGCGTGCGTAAGGAATTCGTAAAGAAAAAGATCCCTCTACATTTCAACATATTCGGCTTTATAGCCGAAGAAAAATAAAAAATATAAAAGAAAAAGACAAAATTTTTTGCTGTAATTTGCTGTCAATTTCTATTTGGTATTTTTGTTTGTTAGTCTATTGCAGGTACGAACGGCTAGCTAGACGATGGCGCACGTGGCAACGGCAAAAGTGGAGGCTGCGGCAGCGGATGGAGTGTTTTGGATCTAGGGTTTAGAATCTGTTTTGGGTTTGGGCTTGTATTTGGGTTTAATTTTTAGGCTGTTTAGTTGGGCTAAGGGGTTTGGGACTTAGTTTCTTTTGGTTTAATTGTAATGGACGTTTTATTGAATTTTTATTTGGTTTTATATATTTGGGTTAGTGGACATTTGGACTTTAAATAATATTATTATTTTGGTTTATTTTTGTTTTTGTTTTCTGGTTTTTTGGATTCTAATGGGCCCGGGCAGATTGGGCTGATTACATAGATAATTAATTGTTTGGACTCATTTTAGATGTATATTTTCTATTAATTATTTTTAAAATTCTTGTTGATGTGGCATGCTACATTGCATCATCCACGCACATATGTGTCATACCACATATCATCTTTGGTGGCTATCGACAATCTCATCGGTGCTGTTAACAATCAAACTAATCAACTAACAATTTCCGTTAGCGAAATGACCTAATTGATTTTTTTGGGTCATTAAGGGCTCAACAGGGTGTACTTTTATAACAACTCATTTTTAGTGAAATCAGAACAGTGGTTTTGGGACCACAAATTCGAGGTCGGAGGAAAATTTATTTTAATATTATTTTATGGTCTATAGTATGATAGAAACATCGTATAAAAATTTCGTTAAGAAATTTTACCGTTTACATGTCTAATCTAATTAAAAGAACTAAATTGCATAAAGTGCAAAAATTGAATTCTAATAGCTAATGGTATTAAATAGCTAAGAATTTTAAATTGGAGGTCTTAATATAGTAAATAGACCATTTAGAGTAGTTAGTAGATAAGAATGATTATTCATAATTGGAAATTTAGTACATTATTAAGGTTAGTTTTAGAAAAGGAAATGATAAATGATGATAAATAAATAAAATAATCTAATATCATCATCTTTTACCAAATAAAAGAAAAAAATGGAAACCTTAGCCATGGAAGCTTAAAGTTAGCAAGCTTATTTTTACTCATTTAGGTATGTATTTTTGTCCCGTTTTTAATAATTTTTATGTTTCCGATATCGTAATACCTTAATCTAACTATCTCGAGGATTAATTTGCAAAATCGTTAAAGTATTACAATTTTTCCATGGATGAGTATGCTTGAATTTTGATGTTTTATGATAGAAAATGAAAGGTTGGTGTTAGATAAACAACTTTTGTAAAGAGAATTTTGATGAAATGATCAATTAGGGACTAAATTGAAAAACTGATAAATTTATGGTAAAATTCTAAAATTTGTGAAATACATGGGCTACTATTAATATGTATAAAAATCAGCTAGGCTTGAATAAGAATTAAATTTTATGAATTTTATTTTTCGAGCCTAGGGAGTAAATTGTAATAAATTAAAAGTAAAGGGGAAAATAATAATTTTGCTAAAAAGTGTGTTGGACTGAATTTAATATGAATTATATTGAATTAAGTCAAATTCATTCGTATAGATCCAATAGACCTAGTACGGAGTTAGATCGATGCAAAGGAAAAGTAACGGATTAGTAGCCTTCGTATCTACATACACTTGTCAAGGTCAGTTCATGTAACTAAATTGTACATTTATATGTTTTAAAATTGAATATTATTGTGTGTGATTTGTACAATTGCCATGTATAATTACCGATCACATATCCGATAATTTCTGAGTCTCATTTGAACTTTAGAAATTCGGAGGATACAAATAACATGTCATTAGAGTTACCATTTTGGTTGTAGTCCTGCATGTATTGCGGACACACCATAGCTCTCATGAGCTTCCCAATATTTAGCTCTTATGAGCGTCCCAATATACAGCTCGCATGAGCTTCCCGTTATATAGCTTAGAAGAGCTTCCCGTTTACATGCTCATATGAGCATACATGTACATGAATTTACGGATTATAGTTTTGTACACTTCGTGTGTACTACCTGTTATCCAACGATATTTTAAACGATTCAACGAGCAATGTTCTATTATGAGACAAAATGGGTTCGGTATGAACTATTACCGGTATATACATCGAAATGATATTACTTGATATATTGAAATATGATTCTGTTGATACATGTATGTGGAACTTGCTTAATGACTATGTTCATCCATGATTATGAGCTATTATATGTGTTTACATGGTTAACATGTTGATGTTATGTGTTTAGGCTTTTGGCCAAATTGATTTGCTTACCTTAAATGTGATTAAATGGTAAGTTAAATTCTATGTTATACGAACTTACTAAGCTTAAAAGCTTACTCCGTGTTATTTTTCTATGTTTTATAGTAATTCAGAAGCTCATTTGGGTTGGAAGCTGGTCGGAGTTGAATCACACTATTGATCAGCTCTTTTGGTAATTTTAGTAAATTAATTCCTGTTATAATAGCATGTATAGGTTATTTTGGTCAATATTGGTATATAAATGTTTTGTTGAAACTAGCCATTTAAATGACTTGTTTTTGGTATATTTTGGTGTGTATATAAGTAGCCTTATCATGTTTGGAATGTGTTTGGAATGGTTGAATGACAGAAAATTATAGGTATATTGAGAATTGGTTGATTTGGTATATTTAGCAAAATTATGCATATATGTATTTGGTTATCTAGGTAAACTTTGGAATTTGATTGACATGTTTTCAAATTGTCATTTGAATTGCCTATGGGCATATTAGTTATATGTTGTGATAATACATGTTTAAGGCTTGATTTTAGCTTGATTTGAATGCCTTGTTATGACTTATTGATGTGAAAAAATGTTGAGTTAGGTTGATGACAAATTGGGTGAGAAATGTGGCTTGGAAAATGGCCTATTTTTGTCATCACGGGTAGAGACACGGGTGTAACGACCCATTTTCAGTGATATCGAAATAGTGACTTCGTAATCACAAATCTGAGCTAGAAAGGAAATATATTTTAAAATTATTGCATGATATGTGATATGATAGAGAAGTTACATGAAAATATTGATAGGAAAATTTTATCGATTTAGTGAATTACTAGATTAAGGACCAAATTGAATAAAATGTGAAAGTTGAGTGTTAGATGCTAAAAGGACCAATTAGCTATAAAATTTGAAATTAGAGGTCCTTATATGGTAATTAGACCATCAATCAAAAGATGGGAAAATATCTTTGTTGAATCATCCATGGAATTTGATAAAAAGGTTAAGGACTAAATTGGAATTAAGAAAAATTAAAAGATGATAAGGATCTAATAGGAAATGTCATCTTTTATTATGATCTTCTTCTTCAAAAATTTGATGGAAGCCCTAAGAGAGAGAAAAGTCACTAACTAAGCTTAGATTGGTGAGTTTCTATGTCCCGTTTTTGGTAATTTTTATATTTTTGAGCTCGGGACAACTTGTTCTCTTTATTTTTGGGATTAAATTGAAAATATGTCAAAGAATAAAAATTATGTCATGGATGAAAATGCTGTAAATGGAAAATTTATGGTGAAAAATGAAGTATTGATGGTAGGGAAACAACTTTTACAAAGTGATTTTTCTTGAAATTATGAAAAAAGGGACTAATTGTAAACTTGTAAAATTCATGGAAAAATTCTGGTTTTTGTGAAACAATAGTGCTGTAAATTATACATATTAATTTCAGCTAGGCTTGGATAGAGGATTGAATTGCATGAATTTCATTTTCCGAGCCTAGGGACAAAATTGGAATTAATGAAAAGTTTAGAGGCAAAACGGTAATTTTGCCCAGAGCATAAATTGAATGTATTGGAGTATGAATTAGATGAAATTGATAATTAAATTCATTTATATAGATTCAAATGGATCAAATACGAGGCTAGATCGAGGCAAAGAAAAAGCCTCGGATTAGTAGGTTACAAAACGCGAACAATCATCGAGGTAAGTTCGTGTAACTTGAATTTGATTCTTGAGTTGCTTGAATTGTATGTTGTTTGACATGAATGTGATTTGAATGTAAAATATATGGTAAATAATGAAATGTTTGTGTATGTTTGATAAAGGGGAAATAAATCCCGAATGAATGGAATGGAATTTGATGGATCACTGAAAAGGATTGACAGTAAAAATGATCTAGCCCGAACGGGTGATCCTGATATAAGCACTCCCGAAGAATATGTATGAAATGGATTTAGCCTGAACGGGTAATCCAAATTAAGTTATATAGAGTTTTTTTCATCTAAAGGATTTAGCCTGTACTGGTAATCCTGACAAAACTCTTTGAGCATATGTTACAAGGGATTTAGCCTGGACTAGTAATCTCGCTGTAAGAAATGAGGTTCATGGGAGTGTACTATCTGAAAAGGACATATATGAATTGATGGTTAATGAGATTGTACACTATAAGTGTACTACTGGATATCAATTGAAATTCCAAGAAATTCAATGAGATAAAAATAGGAAATGGAAGATGAATGATATATGTGGCACGAAAAATGGTAAGTATATAGATATGTGGATTGATTAGCTTATCAATACTTAAATTTTACACGAAATTACTTGACTAACCTAAGTGTTGAGTTGTGCATGATAGATTGGTATTTAAATGTATGGTTACATGTGTGTTTGATTGAATTAAGGGATGTATATGGTAAGTTTAATTTCTTGTTACATGAGCTTACTAAGCACTATGCGCTTATCCCGTCTTTTTTCCCTTGTTTTATAATGCTCAAAAGCTTGGAAGATCAAAGATTAGTCGGAGCAAGATCACACTATCACCTCAAACCTTTTGGTATTAATGGCATGTATAGGCTAAACTTAATATTTTGAATCTTGAAATGGATGGATGTAACTTAGCCATTGGTATGGCTAATGTTAATATGATTTTGGTACATTTAGGTAGTAAATGATATATATAACATGTATGATAAAAGGGGTTAAAATTGATGGATTATACATATATGGTTATGGTATGATGAAATTGGTTGAAAATTATATATGAAATTTTTTGGTTGGCATTGGAATGATTTGATGCAGGTATTAGATGAAAACGAGTGAGAAACGAGGCTTGGATATAGCCTTATTTTTGTCCACACGGGTAGACACACGGGCGTGTGTTTCGGCCGTGTGTGATACACGAGCGTATAGCTAGGCCGTGTATCCCCTGCATCCAAAACTTGAAAAGTAGTATGTGCAGAATTGAGCACACGGGCAGAGATACAGGCGTGTGTCTCAGCCGTGTAAAGCACACGGCCTAGAAAATGAGCGTGTCTCCTGGCCGTGTGAATCCTGCACTTATTTTTTGAAAATTCGAATTAACTACACGGCCTAGCACACGGACGTGTGACTTGGCCATGTGAAATCAATTTGTACATGAATTGCAAGTTAGAATGCTCCTAAAATCCACACGGGTAAGGGACACGGGCGTGTGCAACCACACAGCTTCGAACGGGGTAAGGCACATTAGCGTGTTGGCCACACAGCCTGAACAACACGGGCGTGTCCCGTAGTCATACGGGTGCGTAAGCCCTGAAATTGAGAAAAATTTTGGGATTTTGCAAAAAATCCCCTACGATTCCGATTTAGTCCCAGTTTGTTTTCAAAACATATTTTGGGTTTCGAGAACCCATCTAAGGGATGTAATAACATAGTCCGGGAAATGAATAGGATTAGACTCGGTTTAACGGTAAATGGTTCAGTAAACTCTGGTAATGCCTTCTACTCTGTTCCGGTGATGGATACAGGTAGGGGGTGTTACAACGGGCGTGTGTCTCAGCCGTGTGTGAAAGACGGCTAGGTGACACGACCGTATGTCCCCTATATATTTAAAATTGTGCAAGTCAGTATTCTCAACATAGCTTAACACACAGACGTGTGACTTGGCTGTGCGACCAAAGTTAGAGAGTTACACGGGTATGGACACGGTCGTGTACCCCTAATTCAAATGCCCACAGGCCTAGTCACACGGGAGTGTATCCTTTGCAGCTTTAAAAAAAAGATTTAATAATTTCCTAAAAATTCTTTGAGTACTTGAGTTAGTCCCAATTTGTTTCTAACGTGTATTTTGGGCCTCAGGGGCTTATATAAGGGACAATATGTATGATTTTGATTGGTTTCTGATATGAATATTATATAATGTGAAATTTTTGTCTATTTGTTTCGTAAACTCTAGTAATACATTGTAACCCTGTTCCAGCGAAGAATTCGGGTTAGGGGTGTTACAACCTTTTATAAAGGCTCAGTTGGTTTTTTTTTCCATTTTTTATTAAGAGATTTTTTGTGATATCCTACACCCGATCCAATTGACATTACATTGCCAGAGCAACTCATATCAAACATACTCAATACATCATGTAATTATATCACATAAATACATACAAAATATGATTTACAAAATTAGGGGTTGAATGTGGTCTCATACAAGATTAGAATACAAATTCAAACTTTTTTTGTTAAGTTTCAGCATTGTGTCTTGAGACAAGGAACTCCTTGTCCTTGTCTCGAGACAAACCTTATTTCATTATTGTTAATTTTACTTCAATGATAGCATGTCTTGAAATTTTTAATTTTACTTCGATGATAGCATGTCTTGAGACATTAGAATTCATGTCTCGAGACAAGGTCCCTTATGTCTCGAGACTTGGTCTGGAGACAAATCTCCCTTATTTTCCTACTTTAGCTTCAATGTTTGAATGTCTCGAGGCAAGGGATTCTTGTCTTGAGACTTGTAGTAGGGCAAAATTTATTTAGCTTTGATGTGCCCTTGTCTCAAGATCTAGATGAGATTGTCTCGAGACTAGCTTGACATGTAACAGCCTAATTTTTAGTTGTGTCGAAAACAGTGACTCGAGATCACTAAACCTGACGAGTGAGTTTGAAAATTTTTATTATTTAGTAATTATGAGCTAATTGAGAATTTAGGAAAACTAAGAGTTAGTGATTTGTGGTTTAAAAATAATTATTAGGTAAATTGGGTTAAAAACGAGGTATTGAGACCTCGATTTTATAAACTAAGCCGTAAATATTTTTATAAATATTTATGGAGTGCCATTAGGTTAGTATTAAAGTTTCGTTAGAAAATTTTAATGTTTTGATGGTTAATTAATTAAAAATGACTAAATTGAAAAAGGTGCAGAATTTGCTAAAGTGATTAAATAGAATTATAGGGAAAATTAACCCAAATGGTATGGCTGAGGTGGCATTAGCAAGAAAAAAAATCTAAAAATTTGGTGAAATAAGGGTAAAATTGGAAATTTTACAAAATTAAGTAAATAAAATAACAATTAAAAGAAATCTAGACAATTCTTCATAAACTTTCTGCTAAAAACGCCATTGAAGAGTCCTCTTGAGCTTGTTTTTCATATTTTTGCTACAAGTGAGTTTAATTCTTGCCTTTTTCTTGTAATTTTTGTATTTTTAAGACTTTTACAATTAGGTCCAACTATCTATTTCATTAGTTTTTGATTCTATGGGTAATTTTGAAAGTTACCATAGATGAGTGCTAGATATTTATGATGAATTAACTTGGATTTGAAGCTTTAATTTTATTATATGATGATTTTATCAAGTAATTTCAATAGAAATTAATTTTAGGACCTAATTGTGAAAAAGTTAAAAATTAGGGTTTTGTGTTGAAATTATAAATACCAAAGGCTGTATAGTAGCCTAAAATAATTGGATAAAGTGTTAATTGAGAAAAATTAGCTCAATTGATGGGTTAGTTGATTAGGGACTAAATTATAAAAATTGTAAAATTTGGGGTAAATGTGTAATTTCAAAAATTAAAGGGCATAAATTGTGAAGTGAATTATAATTGAATTAGGTACTGATGAATGAATAATTTTACATTATAGATGAACCCGAAGATAAACGTGAAAAAGAGAAATTAATATATTAGCCCTTGAATTTCTACAACATCTACAAACTACCCCAAGTAAGTTCATATGGTTTAAATTTCATGATTAATTGTTAATTTAGGAATGATACAATGTTTTATTTCATTTCTTTGTAATGAAATTATGATTATTGTTATAATATGAAAATCGAATTAAAAGTTCAAATCAAGTGGAACGTAGGATTGAGTATGATCTTTTCGTGATAGAAGATGAATTAATGGATAAGACCATGGTTGGACTATGACAATGTTTAAATGTAAGACTATAGCTGGGGCTATGGCATTTTAGTGAAAAGACCATAATTGGGTTAGGCACCGTGAACGTAAGACCATGGTTGGACCACGGCAGTATATGTATATGTGTAAGACCATAGTTGGGCTATGGCATCATCATGATAATACCATAACTGGGTTATGGCATTTTGAGTGTAAGACCATGGCAGGGCCATGGCAATATACGTGTAAGACCATAGTTGGACTATGGCATCAAGAAAATGATGTACTCAATTCCGTAAGACATTCTCTAATTTGACAATGATTGATAAGTGTCATATGGATTAAAGTGATAGAATTTAAGTAGTTATTGATATTGAGCTCAATCAAGTGAATTCATCATTTGAATTTGTGATTGGCAAGAAGTGTTAGTGAATTGTATGCTTTATGATTTGTTATAGTATGTCCGGTAAGATTTAACTCTAAAACCAATGAACTTATTGAGCTTCATTAAGCTTACTCGTGTTGTATAATATTTCTTGTAGATTAACGTTAGATTGGAGGATCGGATCAACACATCAGGCCACACTATCCAGATTTCTCTGATAGATTTTGTAATACAACCTATGGTTTATATGGCATGTATAGGGTTGGATAGAAAAGAGATAAACTTGTATTATGAATGTGAATGATACAGATATATATGTTTGTTTTCAAGTATTTAGTAGTAGATATTAGTAAATTAATGAACGAAGTTTGTAACGGCCCAATTTCAATGAAACCGAAACAATGGTTTCAGGACCACAAATCTGAGCTAAAGAGAAATTTTATTTTAATATTTTTGCATGGTCTAAAATATGATAGGAGAGTCGTATGAAAATTTCAATAGAAAAATTTTACCGATTAAGTGATTAATTAGTGGAAGAACCAAATTGTATAAAATGTAGAAGTTGAATTCTAAAAGTTAGAAGGATTAAATAGCTATGGAATTCAAAATGAGAGATCCTTATATGGTAATTATACCATTAAGAAAAGTTAGTAGATATTTATGGATGAATCATCCATGGAAATTGAGAAAAAGTAAAGGACTAAATTGGAAATTGGGGGAAATAAAAGTTGATAATTAAATTAAAAGGAATTATCATCATTTTATATCATCTTTTTCCCCAATTTTACATGGAAACCTAGGAGAGAGGAAAATTTTTTTTTGGCATAAATAGGTAAGTAATCAAGTCCTGTTTTTAGTAATTTCTATATTTTTTAGATCGGGATAGTATAATATATCTAAATTAATGATTAATTTGAAAAGTTATCAAAGTTTAAAGTTTGTGTCATGGATGGATATGCTAAAAATTAGAAATTTATGGAAGAAAATGAAAGGTTGTTAATAGATAAACAACTTTTACAAAGTGAATTTGCATGAAATTTAGATTTAGGGACTAAATTGTAAAGTTATGAAATTCAAAGAAAAATTTTGAATTTTGTGAATAATAAGTGTTGTAAATGATATATGGAAATTTGGTTAGGCTTGGAACAAGGATTAAATTGCATGAATTTCACTTTCCAAGCCTTGGGACGAAATTAAAATTAATGAAAAGTTTAGGGGCAAAATAGTAATTTTGCCTAGAGAGTAAATTGAACTCAATTGAATATGAATTGACTGAAATTGATGATTAAATTTGATTATATAGATCCGGAAAACTCAAATATGAAGTTAGATCGAGGAAAGGAAAAGATTTCAGATTAGTATATTTTCGTACGAGTAAGCATCGAGGTAAGTTCATATAGCTTATTTGTATAATGAAATGATTCAATTAGTTTGAATGAGTTGCATGTGAGTTGAATTGGCCAAAAGTATGTAAAATCGAATATATTTTGTAAATACTGAAAATGCGATTAAGCTTGACAAAGGAATGAAGCTTGGATGGATATAGGGTTTTGTTACTCGAAATGATAGCGTATTGCATCCGTTGCAACATTTATGGCTCGAAAGAGCATAAGCCCTCTCAAGCCTATTGATATGGTGTTCTTGCGAGCTTACTATTTATACTCTTCAGAGTATTCTGTTTATATTCTTCAAAATATTCTGTATGGTTGTGATCTACATATGTTGTAGACACACCCACACCTATTGAGCGTTTTGTTATCAAGTTCTTTGTGAACTTTCTGGTAATGGCTCACTGGAGCTTACTGATAGTGCTCACTTGAACTTGCTGCTACCAAGCTATCCGAAGCTTTCTGTTATATGCTATTCGGTACTTTCTGTATAATGCTCTTCGGAGCCACCTGATTAGAGTTCTTTGTGAACTTCTGAAATCAAGCTCGGATAAGCATTCTGTTACATGACTTTCCCAATATAAGTTCTTTGTGAACTTTCTACTGTCAAGCTCAAATATGCTTTCTGTTTCATGTTCATCTAAGCGTTCTGTTAAAGTGTTTAAGAGTAAGCTTTTTGTTCAGTGTTAATAGAAGCACTTCTGACTAAGAATTGACGGAATGATGGTATAGTACACTACAAGTGTACACCCCTTGTATCCATTGAGATCTCAAATGAAGAAAAGAAAGAAATTATGATATAAAGTTCAGGAAATAAATCAAAGTAAGATCACTATGTGAAAGTACATGAAATGTATGAGATTTCATGAATTGATGAGCTTATCATTATTGTTAGTGACTATATGAAATGAATGACTAACAATGTTGGTGAGGTTGTATGCCTAGGTTATGGCCAAAGTGCTTGATTTGCATATGCATGTTTATTTATTAAATGTGGTAAGTAAATTTCTAGTTATATGAGCTTACTAAGCACTACGTGCTTACTTAGTTTTATTTCTCTGTTTTATTGTGCTTGGAAGCTCGTAAAGGTTGGAAATGGTCGGAGCAACATCACATTATCCTCCAACTCATTTTTGTATAACTATGGATCTTATTTGGTATAATGGCATGTATAGGCTAGTAGGACTAATGTATATATTGAAATGATTGAATATAAACTAGCCACTGGTATGGCTAGTGATGACTTTATTTTGGTATGCTTATAAAGTAGATTATGGTTTTGCATGTATGATGGTATGGTTTGAGTTAGTAGATTAAACATGTATGTTAAATGAGGTAAAATTTGAACTAAGTGAGTATATGAAAACATGACAAATTAAATGAAAATTTTGGTTGAATTTGAATGCTTGAAATGGTTAGCTGGTACTGGTAAAGTTTTGTGTAGGTGTTGGATGAAAAAGGGTGAGGAATAAGGCTTGGAAAATAGCCTTATTTTGTCCACACGGGTAGACACACGGGTGTGTGTCTAGGCCGTGCGTGACACATGGTCTGGTACATGGGCGTATAGCCTGGTCGTGTGTCCCCTGCATTTTAAGAATTGATAAACAGAATGCTCAGAATTGAGCATATGGGCAGAGACACGGGCGTGTGTCTCATTCGTGTGAGGTACACGACCTTGAACATGGGCATGTCTCTTAGCTGTGTGAAACCTGCACCTAATTTTCAAAAAAATTAAATTAACCACACGACCTAGCACATGAGCGTGTGACTTGGCTGTGTGACTTAAAATTTCTTCATGGGTTGCAAGTCAGAGAGTTACACGGGTAAGGGACACGTGCATGTGTCATCACACGGCCTGAGACATGGGCATGTCATATGGCTGTGTGAGCCACACGGCCTCATCACACGGGCGTGTGACTCCTAGATTTGAGAAAAATTTTGAAATTTTACGAAAAATTCCCTGAGCTCCCGATTTAGTCCCGACTCAGTTCTAACGCATGTATTGGGCCTCGAGGGTCCAATCAAGGGACGTTTTGATGAAACTTGGAGAAAGAATAGTACTTGACTCAATTTAGTTGTACATGTTCTATAAGACTCCGGTAATGCCTCGTAACCCTATTCCGGTGACAAATATGGGTTAGGGGTGTTACAGAGTTATTTTGGTAAGTTTATGTAAATGAGTTTTGCAATGACATATTATGTTTAATACATGATTTTGGCTTGAATTGGTTGCTTGGTTGGGATATATTAGTGTAATTCTATGTTGTGCGCAGGTTGATATTATAAAGAGTGAGAAAAGTGGTCTTAAAATGGCCTATTTTCATCCATACGGGTAGAGACATGGGTATGTGTCCCATGTTTCTCAAAATTTTTTTAACATTTTGCGAAAAATTCTTGAAGTCCCCGGTCAAGTCCCGATTTACTTCTAACGCCTATTTTTGGCTTCGAGAGCCCATATAAGGGACCATATGAGTGTTTATGAATGAGTTATGATATATGTATTAAGGAATATGAAATGTTCATAATTAGTCTGTAAAGTTCGGTAATGCTCCATAACCCTGTTCCGGCAATGGATATGGGTTAAGGGTGTTACATGACATGTCTTGAGACATTAAGAACTTGAATGCATATTGAAGTAAATATTGTTCTAATGGTCTCGAGACATCCTCTTGCAATCTCGAGACTTAATGGTCATATAGCTAAAAATGCACCTTTTCAAGTATATAAAACCTTACCAATTTGCACTTAAACTTACCTAAAACTTACCTCAACATAAAGTCATCAATTAGACACAAGAAAACACATTCAAACATCACCAAATCATAACATTCAATGCATAAATTCTTGATCCACTAATTTGCACATTCAAACCTATATAAGAAAGCATAAATAACTAATAATCAAAGGATAAAATCTAACTATGAAAACCTTATAGGTCAAGTTACCAAAAGTACCAAAACATTAATTTAAACAACAAGCTCGAACCAACCTAGGTACATGCCATAAGATCTAAAATGTAACACCCTCTACCCAATCTGATTCACCGAGTTCGAATATCAAATGCTACAATGTAACACCTCTAACCCGTGTTCGTCACCAGAACAGGGTTACGAGGCATTATCGGATTTTACACAATATTTTCCATTAAATTAGGTGAAGTACTATTCTTTTCCTGAGATTTTATTATAACGTCCATTTGGTCGGTCCTCGGGGCCCAAAACGTCCATTAAAATCGATCCGGGACCAAATTGGGATCATAGGGAATTTTTTTGCAAAATCCCAAAATTTTTCTCAAAATTAAGGTCACACGTCCATGTGGCATGGCCGTGTGGCTCACATGCCTGTGTCTTTAGGGCATGTAACTCTCTAACTTGCAACCCATATACAAAATGAAGTCACACGGCCTCGGCACATGCCTGTGTTGCTAGGCCGTGCGGTTAAATTAAATTTTAAATTTTAGGTGCAGGATTCACACGGTCGTATCACACGCCCGTGTCTTAGGGCCATGTGCTGCACACGGGCAAGCACAGGCCCATGTTTGAGCCTATGTGCTCAATTCAGGGCATCCTGTTTTGCAAATTTTGGATACGGGGGACACACAGCATAGACACACGCCCGTGTGTCTACCCATGTGGACAAAAACAAGGCTATATCCAAGCTTTGTTTCTCTCCCGTTTTCATCCAATACCTGCACCAAACCATTTCAATACCAACTAACCAATTCAAGTGTATATTTAATACCATTTTAAATATGAAACATGTCATGTTCATGCATAGCCATAGTTAACCTAATAACAATTTCAAAACCAAGCTACCATTAGCCATACCAATGGCTAATTGTTACATCCATTCATTCCCACGGCAACTTTGATACAAGTAGCCTATACATGCGATTTCTACCAATTCAAAACATACTCTTTTATACCAAATAGTGAAGGTTTATAGTGTGATACAGCTCCGACTTATCTCTGACCTTCCGAGCTTTCGAGCACTATAAAACAAGAGAAAAGAGACGGGGTAAGCACATAGTGCTTAGTAAGCTCATGTAACAAGAAATTAAACTTACCATATACATCCATTAATTCAATCAAATACACATGTAACCGTACATTTAAATATCAACCTATCATGCAAAAACTCAACACTTAGGTTAGTCAAGTAATTTCATGTAAAATTTAAGTATTGATGAGCTCATCAATTCACATATCTAAATAATTTCCATTTTCCATGTCACATATATCACTCATGTTCCATTTCGTATTTTTATCCCGTTGAATGTTTCAGAATTTCTATGGATTTCCAACAGTACACTTATAGTGTACAATCTTATTAATCGTCAATTCATATATATCCTTTTCAGGGAGCACACTCCTGCGAACCTCATTTCTTACAGCGGGATTACTAGTCTAGGCTAAATCCCCTGTAATATATGCTCAAAGAGTTTTGTCAGGATTACCAGTCCAGGCTAAATCCTTTAAATGACAAAACTCTATATCACTTAATTTGGATTACCTGCTCGAGCTAAATCCATTTCACCACATATTCATCAGGAGGGTCTATAATAGGATTACCCATCTGAGCTAAATCCTTTTTACCATTTATGTTGTAACCGTTTCAATGATCCATTGAAACCCTTTTATTCAACCGGGACTTATTTCCCCTTTTTATCAAATATCATTATTCATTCAAAAAATTTCCACACATTAACATTCAATTATCATTCAAATCATAGAATATATAATTCAAGCATTTCAAGTATTAATTTCAAGTTACACGAACTTACCTCGATGATTGTTCGTGTTTTGTAACCTACTAATCCGAGACTTTTTCTTTGCCTCGATCTAGCCTCATATTTGATTTGTTCGGATCTATATAAATGAATTTAATCATCAATTTGATCCAATTCATACTCCAATACATTCAATTCATGCTCCACGCAAAATTACCATTTTGCACCTAAACTTTTCATTAATTCTAATTTTGTCCTTAGGCTCGGAAAATGAAATTCATGCAATTTAATCCTCTATCCAAGCCTAGCTGAATTCCCTATGTACCATTTACAGCACTTATTTTTCACAAAAGTCAAAAATTTTCCATGAATTTTACAAGTTTACAATTTAGTCCATCTTTTACAATTTCATGAAAAATCACTTTGTAAAAGTTGTTTATCTACTAACAACCTTTCATTTTCTACCATAAATTTTCAATTTACAGCATATTCCTCCATGGCATAAATTCTATACTTTGATAACTTTTCAAATTAATCCCAAAAATAAAGAGAACAAGTTGTCCCAAGCTCAAAAATATAAAAATTACTAAAAACAGGATATTGAAACTTACCCAATTAAGCTTGACTAGTTCTCTACTTCTCTCCTAGGGTTTCCATGCATAAAATTGGGGAAGATGATGATAATTAGATGATATTTCCTAATATCATCTTTTAATTATTTTAGTTTCCAATTTAGTCCTTGCCCTTTTTCAATTTTTCCATGTATGAATTACCATTGATATTTTTCAACCTATAATTGATGGTCTAATTACCATTTAAGGACCTCTAATTTTCAAATCCATGGCTATTTAATTCTTTTAGCTTTTAGCACTCAACTTTTACATTTTATACAATTAGATCCTTTTTCTAATAAATCACTAAATCAGTAAAATTTTCCTATTGATATTTTCAAACGAATTTTTGATCATATCATAATTCATAAAAATATTAAAATAAAATTTTCTTTTTAGCTCAGATATGTGGTTACGAAACCACTATTTCGATATCACTAAAAATAGGTCGTTACAGCTCTCCCCCTTAAGGATTTTCGTCCTCGAAAATCTTACCAGTAAAGAGATTCGGATATTGTTTCCTCATTGCCTCCTCTGGTTCCCGTGTAGCCTCTTCAATCTCGTGTTGTTGCCAAAGCACTTTTACTAAGTTTATCTTTTTATTTCTGTGCTTCTTTGTTTCTCGAGCCAAAATTTTGACTGGTTCTGCATTGTAAGTAATATCGGACTGAATCTATACCTCTGTCGGTGAAATAACATGTGAAGGATCTGACCAATACTGTCGCAACATAGACACATGAAAAGCGTTATGAATTTTCTCAAGTTCAGACAGTAATGCTAATCTATATGCAACCGGTCCAATTCGTTCTATTATTTCCTATGGCCCGATAAATCGTGGACTTAATTTACCTTTACGACCAAATCGGAGAACTTTCTTCCAAGGAGACACTTTCAAGAATACTTTATCACTGATCTAAAATTCAATCTCTTTTCGTTTAAGATCAGCATATGATTTCTGATGATTAGAGGCTGCTTTCAAACTATCCCGAATTACTTTTACCTTCTCTTCTATTTCACGGATCATGTCAATTCCATGTAATTTCTTTTCACTGAGTTCTATCCAGTAAAATGGTGTTCTACACTTCCAACCATACAAAGCCTCATATGGAGCTATTTTAATACTGGGCTGATAGCTATTATTAAAAGTGAATTCAATCAAAGGCAAATACCTTTCCCAGTTACCTTCAAACTCTAGCGCACAACATCTAAGCATATCTTCCAATACCTGAATTACACGCTCAGATTGACCATTCGTTTGAGGATGAAATGTAGTGCTAAAATGTAGCTGAGTACCCAAGGCTTCTTGCAACTTGTCCCAGTAATGAGACGTAAACAGAGGATCTCTGTTTGAGATAATGGAGATTGAAACTTCGTGTAGCCTGACAATCTCAGATATATAAAATTTAGCTAATTTATCTAAAGAATAATTCATACGTACCGGGATAAAATGTGTTGATATTTGGAGTTTTAGTTCATAATCATAAAAGAATATATCTCAGAAGAAATAAAATAACAAAACATAAGAAAACCCAAAACTCCTGAAATGATTGAAGGGAGATCCTTTGTCTTAATGTAGATCCTGGCTTTTGAGATGGATCAATCAGCTTCCCTTCGAGTAATTCCCTGTCTTTAACTCCCCGTCTTGGCAGGAAAATAATGTCTCCTTGGCGGGAGAAAAGCACACCCTTGTAGTTGTCTCCTAGGGTCTTTATATAGAGTTTTGGAATGCCTTTCTTAGCCCCTAAGTAGCCTTTTCCGAGTGAAATTGAACTTCCTCACGACAGGGACACACCCGTGTGCCACGCCTGTATGGATCGACGACCAGGCTGTGCTCGAGCCTGTTAAAGTGGCACGGTCGTGTGGGGAACCTCCAGTCCGTGTTGATTACGGAATTGGGCCTAATTTACCCGTTTTTAGCCCGTTCCTTTCTCTTTTCTCTTCCTTATGCTGATCTAAGTGTAATACATGAAATAAAAGGATTAGGAGCACCAGTTTCCACAAATCCAATGATAATTCATCCAGAATTTAGGCTAAGTATGAGGTAAAAATTTGTATAATTTATGGTTTATCGCCGAACCATTTATTCTTCTCTTCTCTGGTTCTCTTCATAACTTTTTTTGGCACTCCCTAATAACCGAACCTTCTCATCCATTTGCAAACAACTATAGGCATCTTTTTCACCTTCGGGTTTTAGACTAGATCTGGTAGAGATCGGGTTCAATATTGGTGGAAAATGACATTGGTGGTGGCTAAAGGATCGAGTGAATCACTGGGTGGATCTCGTGGAGGCTAGAGAGGTCAACATTATCAAGGCAATCTAGATCTAGATCTAGTGGTCAGAATCAACAAAGGTAAGAGGCTAGTGATCATCTATTATGGCCGAATAGGTACATTGAGTTGATAGTGACTATTCAATTGGATTTTTAGTTAACAGTGTGATTTAAATGATTGTAGGATATTCACGCAAGGGACTTCTGAGTATATCACAAACAGATGTGTAATCGACACCCTCTAGTAGACTAGATCGGCAAAATCTAAAAAGCCGGGCCTCGAAGGGCCAAATTTGGGCCCAATGGGCTTATGGGCCCATATGGCTGAAATCGAGTGGTAAGTATATTCTGGTAGTCTGATTGTTAAACCTGTTAAAACAGGTGTAAAATTTGGACTTAGTGGGCCGTAATTGCTAGTGGACTCTGTCGGGCCCTTTAGGGGTTTTAGGGCCTGATGACTCTGTAATAATGAAATGGGCTAAATAAGTTACTCGGACAACGATAGGTCTGTTAGTAGACTATAATGAGCATGAAACCCTAAAATCTGGCAAATTTACTAAAATACCCCTTAAGGGTGAAAAATTACTGTTTTACCCCTAGGTGCTAAAAGACCATTTTACCCCTAGGGTTAAGTTGATTGATTTGCATACTATTATGTCTGTTACTCTGTATGCCATATCATAATATATTCTATTGCATGAGATTGGGTTATTTTGATGGAGGAAGTGCTAAAGTGGTAATGCCACATATACTGTTAGAGGCTTTGGCTTGTATTACTGTTTTAGTGGCTTGGCCACGATATCTGATTAAGCAGCTAAGCTGCAACTGTGGTGTGTAGGGCTGGGTGGGTTGAGTTTCCCCACATGGTGTGTAGGGCTGGTACGGGTGGTGTGTAGGGTTGGATTGGGCTTGGGCTTTGCATTCATGCATAATACACTAAACTGTTACTGTAATGGGCCTAAGGCCCACACTGTTTTCTAGATAGGGCTAAAGCCCAGTTATCACTGTTTTCTGAATAAGGCTAAGGCCCAGTTATCACTGTACCTGAATAGGGCTTCGGCCCAGTTTGAGCTTGAACTAATCTCTGACTCTGGTTGGGTTAGCTTACACACTGAGTTTTCACAAACTCACCCCTTTCTTCCCATCCATGCAGGTGAACCCCAACCTTAGAGGACTTGGAGCTGCGAGGGATTCGGAGTGGCCACGAAAACTGCTTTCTAGTTTTATAATTTCTTAAGTTACTTATTCTAGTATTCATTAATTTTTTTTTTGGGTTTTAAACTGTAATAAGGCCGCTCGGTAATTATTTTATTTTTATTTAGGTTTTATTTATTTATTTATTACCTGTTTAAAAATGTTAAACTAAGTCTGTGCGGATTTTTATTTCAAATTGACAAACATTTTCAAAAAGTAACCTACGCGACAAATGGATAACCTAATGACAACGACTCTATAACAAGATCTCTTAAGAAGTAAACTTAAACTGATAGTGGATAGGGATTCTATAAATTAAGTAACCTTCTATTTTCTCAAAACGCATGAAATGGTTTTGCTAAGTCAACCTAAAAGTTATGAAACAAAGAACGAGGTGTAATTAACTATCCATGTGACTCACCAGATCTGGCCATAATGTCTGGGCTGGGTTTGGGGTGTTACAAACTATATTACCACTCGATAAGTGCGCTTGCCTTTTATCGTGATAATAGTTAGTTTCTAGGCACAATCATTATTACTTCATCGAAATCATGATCAATAATAAATAATAAATATCTTTTACTTAATTTATAAGTAAATTTATGTATATTTTACAAATGTATATATTTAATTTATTACACATGTACTAAATTTTTACCACACACATGTCACTTTATGGATTAATTGCTAATTTAGTCCCTTGACTTTTCACTACTTGAAAATTAAACTTTTATACTCTATTCAATTTAGTCCTTTTTACTAATTACTTCTAATTAAATTAAAATTCATCTAGCCAAGACCTAATTAGACTCATAATTAACTTCCTAAATATTTTTAATAAATATTTACGAACTCGTTTTACTAAGATAGAGGCCTTATAACTCACTTTCCCGGTGCCCGTAAATTTTGGGTCATTACAAAGATAACTGGGTATTCATAGCCCGTAAAGCAAATAGAGACTTTCTACTCAAAGCATCAGCAACAACATTAGCCTTAACCGGATGATAATCAATAACCAGATCATAATCTTTTATCAACTCAAGCCACCTGCGCTGTCTCAAATTTAAATCTTTCTATGTCATCAAATATTTCAAACTCTTGTGATCAGTGTAAATATGACACTTCTCACCATACAAATAGTGCCGCTAGATTTTTAGTGCAAACACAATAGCAGCTAACTCGAGATCATGTACCGGGTAATTTCTTTCATGTGGTTTAAGTTGTCTTGAAGCATATGCTATTACTTTACCTTCTTGCATCAAGACACAACCCAAATCTTTTAATCAAGCATCACTTTAAATAATAAATTCCTTACCCGATTCGGGTTGTACTAGAACAGGGGCTTTCATCAGTACATCTTTCAATTTGTCGAAACTCTACTGGCATTCAACAGTCCACTCAAATTTTACATCTTTCTACAGTAAACGAGTCATCGGAGATGCTATCTTAGAGAATCCCTGTACAAATCTCTGATAATATCAAGCTAACCAAAGAAAACTTCTAACTTTAGACACGTTCTTTGGTGAATCCAATTAACAATGGCTGAAAGTTTGCTGAGGTCTACTCTGATGCCTTTAACAGACACAACATGTATGAGAAAACCCACTTCTCTGAGCTAGAACTCACATTTACTAAATTTAGCATAAAGCTGCTTTTCACGCAAAGTTTGCAGCACAATTCTCAAATAGTCTGCATGCTCATTTTCATCTCGAGAATAAACAAAAATATCATCAATAAATACCACAACAAACCTATCCAAGTATGGTCTGAATATCCTATTCATCAGATCCATGAATATAGCAGGTGCATTCGTTAGCCCAAATGGCATAACCAGAAACTCATAGTGCCCATATCTATTGCTAAAGGCTTTCTTTGGCACATCTGACTCCTTTACCCATAACTGATAGTAGCCCAATCAAAGATCAATCTTTGAAAATACAGTGGCACCTTTTAGCTGATAAAACAGATCATCAATATGAGGTAACGGGTACTTATTCTTTATGGTAACCTTGTTAAGCTGCCTATAATCAATACATAGTCTCAGAGATCCATCTTTCTTTTTCACGAATAAGACCGAAGCACCCCAAGATGAATGACTCAGTCGAGCCAAACCTCTGTTAGTGAGTTCTTGCAACTAGGCTTTCAATTTTTTTACCTCTATAGGTGCCATTCTATACAGTGCTATAGAGATAGGAGTAGTTCTCGGGACCAAATCTATAACACCCCTTACCCGTATCTGACGCTGGGACAGGGTACGAGGTGTTGCTGGACGACAACACAACCAACCGTACATTATCCAGCTATAAACTTCACTCCAATTTAAAAATTTTCAATTCCCAATTTAAAGTCCCATATATGGGCCTACGATGCCAAAAACATACTGTAGGAATGATTCGAAACTAAACCGAGGTCTTTGAAACACCTATAAAATTTTTCTTCAAAACAGTGTCAGACGCCCGTGTGACTTGGGACACGCCCGTATGGGCAGGCCGTGTTGTCACACACGCCCATGTCCCAGTACGTGTTAAAAACACCAAGATTTCTGTTTATGACATCAACATACCCTTAAGGGCACACGACCAAGTCATACGCCCGTGTGCTAGGTGATAAATGATAAATTATGCATATTTTTACCTCATGTTTAGCCTAATTTCTGGATGAATTATCATTAAATTTGTGAGAATTGGTGCTCTTAACTCTTCTATTTCATGTTGTATACTCAGAGGAACATAGGGAAGAGAAAAGAACGAAAAACAGGCCAAAAATGAAGAAAATAGGCCAAAGTGTGAAAACGACACGGCCCAAGGAGTCACCACACGGCCGTGGCACATGGCCGTACCACATGAGGTCCAACACGGCCCAGCCCCTACAAGCATGGCCAGGCCACATGGCCGTGCCACCCTCAACAGGCCCAAAAATGAGCTCTTATCGAAACCACACGGGCGTGGCACACGGGCGTGTCCCTGTCGTGAGGAAGGGTAATTTCACTCGGATTTGGATACTTAAAGGCTAAGAAAGGCATCCCAAAGCTCTACATAAAAACCCTAGGAGGCAACTCTAAGGGTGTACTCTTTTCTCCCAAAAGGAGCGCCATATTTCTGCCAACACAAGGAGTGAAAGTAAGGAATTACTCCAAGGGAAGCCGATTGATTCATCCCAGAAGTCAGAATTCTACATCAAGACAGAGGATCTCCCTAAATTCCTTCAGAGGTTTTTGGGTTCTTTATGTTTTGTTATCTTATTTCTTCTGAGATGTTTTCTTTATTAATTATGAACTAAACCCCTCAAATACTTGAGGGGGATGAAACCTAAGACAGATCTTGTTATTATTCATTCTTGAATTATATGATAAATACTTGAATTGTTCTTAATTATGTGTTCTTAATTCCTGGTTTAATAATCCTAGGTATTAAGTTAAGAAACTGATGTGCTTAGGCAGAGGAGCAAAAGTCCCTATTTTAAGAGTAGATCTACCATAATTAATCGGAGTTGCATGCAACCCTAGACATAGGGCAACATAAATTTGTCAGATTAGGGTCATACCTAATAGGGAGATCCATAGATCGAACTAATGCAACCTAGGGGTGTTAACTAGAAAGAAACCTTAGTTAAACAGCCTAGGATTAGTTTTTCTTATCCTCGACGGAGGTATTAACATAGGTTAGGGATCTCTACGGATCAAGTCAAGTGAAGAAATCGTCTAGTTCAAGAAGTTAATAACAAGTGAAGTCTAGGTGGATTCTCCCTTGAGTATTGCCCATATCAATTAGCTTTTCCCGAGAGTTTTTTCCCAATTTACTTTTTATACATTCTTAGCTTAGTTTTAGAATTAGTTTCATACAAACCCCTTTTTACTTTTAGGTAGATAATAGAAAGGAAGTGAGTACTAGTACTTTTAGTTCCCTTGGGTACGATAACTCGGTCTTGCCACTAAATATACTACTGTTCGATAGGTGCACTTGCCTTAAAATCGTGATATTAGTTAGTTTTTGGTGTTATCAGTTGTTATAAATTTTATTACTACATATCACGCGATATCAAGTTTTTGGCGCCGTTGCCGGGGAACTAAAATATTACGAAAACCCGATTTCTATTACTTTAGCCATTACTATTTTTATTTATTTCCAGCTTTTATTTTTATTTTTATTTTTATTTTATTTTATTTAATTTTCTTTGCTTTTTCCTTCTAGGTATTTCTCGTTTATGACTAGAAGAAACCCAGCAGGACCATTACTTTTTGACGAAGATTTAGAAGCTACAATTTGCAGAAACCGTAGAGAAATCAGACGAAGCCTACAGTATCAAGAACAAGAATCAGAATAAGAACCGGAACTTATTGAAGAGATGGAAGCAAATCAAAACATTCAACCACCTCCAACATTACCCGCAGAACCAGATGAAGCTCCTCGTACTATGTATAATTATGCTAAACCTAGTTTGGCTAGTGCTCAATCTAGTATTATTAGACCTACTATTGCTGCAAATAATTTTGAATTAAAACCTAACACTATTCAGATGATTCAGCAATTTGTGCAGTTTGATGGTTTACAGGATGAAGATCCCAACTCACATTTAGCCAACTTTTTGGAATTGTACGATACGTTTAAAATAAATGGTGTTTCTGATGACGCTATTCGTCTCGATTATTTCCTTTTTCTCTAAGGAATAAAGTTAAACAATGGTTAAATTCTCTACCACGAGGATCAATCACTACATGCGAACAGATGACTGAGAAATTTTTGCTAAAATATTTTCCTCCACTTAAAACAGCTAAATTACGAAACGATATCTCTTCTTTTGTACAGATGGATCTAGAAACACTTTATGATGCCTGTGAGAGATACAAAGATTTGTTGAGAAGGTGCTCGTACCATGGGTTACCTTTGTGGCTACAAGTTCAAACCTTTCACAACGGTTTGAATCCATCAACAAGGCAAATGATCGATGCAGCCGCAGGAGGAACAATAAACAATAAAACACCAGAAGCAGCTTATGAATTTATTAAAGAGATGTCACTGAATAACTATCAGTGGCAGGTCATGAGGATAAAGCTGACAAAACCTGCAGGAGTTTATAATATTAACGCTGTCACTATGCTTACTAACCAAGTAGAACTTTAAATAAAAAGTTTGATAATTTTTTTGGTTCTATGCTGGCACAACAAGTGATGCAGTGCGACGTAACTCTAGGAAATATATTTACTCCAGACTGTTCATCTTACGGCCATGGCAGAGAAACAGAGCAAGCCAATTATATGGGTAACGATTTTAGATCTCAAAATAATCCTTATAGTAACACATATAATGCAGGCTGGCAGAATCACCCCAATTTTTCTTGGGGAGGACAAGGGAATCAAAGACAACCCTTCGGGATTTCAGCAGCCACCACCACAGCAGGAGAAAAAGCCAAATCTCGAAGAGATGTTTACCAATTTTATGGCCATGTCAGAAACCCATTTTCAAAACACTGAGACGGCATTAAAGAACCAGTAAGCATCAATTAAAGGACTTGAGAATCAAATTGGTCAACTCGCAAAGTTAATATCAGAAAGACCACAAGGTGGACTACCAAGTAACACCGAGATCAACCCTAAAGAACAACTTCATGCCATGAACACAATAGATGAGGAGGCGTTAACCGAAGACAAACCAAAGTTATATAAGGAGACGGAGGTGAGTAAAGGTAAGGTGGAGGTAAGCAATAACAAGCCAGACATCAAAGAACACAAGCCTCGTATCCCATACCCAAATGCGCTAAAGAAAGACCGCACAGACGAGCAATTTGGTAAGTTTCTTAAACTTTTAAAGAAATTACATATTAACTCACCATTTGTTGAAGCAATTTTACAGATGCCAAACGCTGTTAAATTCTTAAGAAAACTCTTGAAAAATAAGGGGAAGCTGAATGAGAAACCTCATGTGGAACTAAATGCAGTATGCTCAGCTATTTTACAGAATAAATTGCCAACCAAACTAAAAGATCCAGGGAGTTTTACTATTCCTTGTTTACTTGGTAACCTCGATGCCAAAAATGCTTTAGCTGATTTAGGGGATAGTATAAATGTTATGTAACGCCCTGATTTTCGGGATTTTTCGGGTTTCTCTGATTTTTGGTGAATTTTAAAATTTTGGTGTTCTGGATACTGGAACTGTGTATAAATGTGTTAGTGGGCCTTTAGAAGGCCTAAGCCTAAGTTAAAACCCGGTAAAATATCAAGTTTGGATTTTAAGTGAATAGGAGACTTGGTTGAGTGGGATTTTAAGAAAAACTTCGTAAATTATGACACAAAAAGGAGCTTTGGCAAAGTGGCAAGGTGGCACCACTAAGTTCCTTAAAAAGTGGCGCCTGGGAAGGAATTAAAGGTCCAGGGTTCAAGTTGTAAGGTAAGCGTATAGTTACTTTTAATTTTTAGGCATGTGCCGGGCATGTGATTACTTAACTAGAATTGGCTAGGGCTTTAGGGAAGTTGGGTCGATTGCTCTGTTAGTAATTAGGGTTAGTTTCTTTTCGTTTTCTGTCAAGACAAATTAGGGTTAGCCACCTAAATTTATTTTTTTTCTCAACTTCACAAAAGTGACCGAAAACACAAGGTACCACTCATATGTGCCGATTTCTCTTGTCACTTCTCCTCTACCATTGTTTTCTTTTCCTTTTTGCTTTCTACGTTAGCCGAACACCCCTATTACTCAAATTCATCTTCTTTATCGATCCCATCCTCTACAAAACCACCATAGCCGATTGCCATAAAAGCCAAAGAACCCGAAAATATTACTTTTTGTGCCGATTTCTCCAGGCCAAAATTCCTCTATTCTTTTCATCCCTTTTGATTGATTTTCATCTTCTCTAAACCCCTGGTGCTTGTCAGCAACACCACTCCAAAACCATAACCCTCAAATCATCATCTTCTTCATCAGTCAAAAGTCGAAAATGCCATTCCTTTAGGAGCTTATAGCCTAAACTTAAGATCTCTAGGATTTGATCTCTGCGAGTGTTTAAGGGCTAGATCTACATCAGATCTAAGTAGAAACGGCAGAGAAATCAGTGGTAAGTGCTCATCACCTCAGACCTAGTCTTATTTTACGATTTAGAAAAAGCCGAAGTCCCTAGAGTTTAAGAAGGCTGTCGATTGGGGCTTAAGACCCTAAGGGGTTGTATTAATTGGTTTCTTTTGATGTTAGTGTGATTTAGAGACTACTGACGAAGGCTTGGATCTTTGGAACGACTAGATCTAGATCTAGTCATCGGTTTTCGGCAAAGGTAAGATTTTGAGAGCCTTAAGGGCATTGGCCGAATATGGTAAGTGAACATTGAGATTGGTTATACAGATTTGTAAACTAAAACTTGTGGTAGTCGATTGTAGGATATCGTGGGGGATCTCATTAGCAGTCGTTGCGAATCAGGTGTGTATCAAACACCCTCTCATAGTTCAATTTGGTAAAAGCCGAAATGCCGAAATTCCAACATTTCGTGGGCTTATGAGTGTGCGAATGCTCACAAGACGTTTAGAAATCATTAGATCTGAAATCGCAAAGTGGTAAGCTAGTCGCGTGTGGAATTTCGTATACTTCGGTAATTGGGCTTCGATGGGCTGCAAATGGGCCCAATGGGCTTACGGGCCCATATGGGTGAAAACGGGTAATTCAGGTGTACTGATAGATTGTAGGTTCAAAACTACCTACACTGATAAATTAATCTTAAAATCTGGACTAAATGGGTTTAAATAGCTAATAGGAACTGTAAGGCCCATTAGGGGTTTTAGGGCCCCATGGCTAAAAATTGTTAGAACGAATTAATTAAACTGCTGAGATGAAAATTGGGTTAATAATGACTGAAATCTATATAAAACCCTAGGACGCTGATAAAATTACTGAAATACTTTTATAGGTGGAAAGTTATTGTTTTACCCCTAGGGGCAAAATGACTGTTATACCCCTAGGGCTAAGTGTGACCAAAATACATGTTTTACAATTACTGTTTACTGCATGCCATGTCATTATTATCTGATGCATGGGACTGGGATATTGATGGAGGAAGTACTGAAAGTGGCTTAACCACGTACTGGAGGCTTTGCCTCAACTTACTGATATCTGAGCAGCCATGCTGCAACTGTGGAGTGTAAGGCTAGGTGGGTTGAGTTATTCCCCACATGGTGTGTAGGGCTGGTACGGGTGGAGTGTAGCGGTTGGATTTAGGTTGGGTTTGGGCTTGCATTCATATTTACTATCTGTTCTGTTCTGTAATGGGCCTATGGGCCATACTGTTATCTTAAAAGGGCTAAGGCCCAGATTACTGTATCTGAAAAAGGCTTTGGCCCAGTAACTGAGACTGGGTAGGGGTTAGGCCCAATGGGCTTGAGCTGACTTGGGCTTTGGATGGGCTTTCCATACACACTGAGTTTTCCAAACTCACTCCCTCTTTCTTCCATCCATGCAGGTGAGCCTTAGTTGGTTGGGCTTGGAGCTGGGAGGGATTCAGAGTGGCCAAAAAGATTAAATTTCTGGTTTTCAATTAAGTATTAATTTATTTTTTTATTTATTTAGATTATTTTTATTATGGTTTCTTGGTTGTAATAAGGCCGCTCTATTTATTTTATTTTGGGTTTTTAATTCTTTACTTATTTAATTTGTTTTAATTTAAGAATAATATTGTTTTAATTGCTTTTGAAATCAGATTTACTTGTTTTCAAAATAACATGATAAACGAACGTTTTCAAAACCAAATGCACTTTCCTAAAAGTATCGAAAGTCACGTTTTTAAATAAACCTCCCACGATCAGTAGTAAATAGGACATTTATTAAGCAAATTGGGAATTTCTCTTAAAATAACAAACACGGTTTTGGCAAAGCTCACCCTAATCTTAGTAACTAGGTAACATGGTTAGATGTAGGTGATGTGACACACTAGATTTGGCCATAACATCTGGGCCGGGTTTGGGGTGTTACATGTTATGCCATATAAACTGTTTAAACAACTAGGTCTTGGAAACCCTAAGAAAATCAAGATAAGCATTCAACTAGCTGACAAAACTATTAGGGCACCTAAGGGAATAATTGAAGATGTACTTGTCAAAATTGATAAATTTATATTCCCAGTCAACTTTGTTGTTTTAGACATTGATGAAGACAGCAATGTACCCCTAATTCTAGGGCGACCCTTTTTAGCAACCGCTAGGGCAAAAATTGATTTAGAAACAGGAGAACAGTCACCTTACAAGCTCAGAACTCGATTAAGATAGCAGATAATAATATAGCTACGAGTCCTTATAAAAACACTGAACTCACCACCCAATCTTGTGTACAGGATATACTCTACATAGAGGCAACCAACCAACAGACAAGTCCATCCGAGGGATATGCACTCGAAAAGCGAATACTTCAAATCGAGGAACTAGATGAGTGGCTGAACTATCAGGAAAAATCTAAAATATGCCACACCAACCTAAAGCTACACCAAGATGACCCTCAGAAGTAAACAAATCAGTTCAAGATAGGGGATAAGGTAATTTTAAGGGACGACAATCCTTGAACCTCAAACTCGGAAGAACATACAAATGATACACCATACTTCACGGTAATAAAAGTCTTTCTCTACGGCACCATTGAGGTAACTCACCCTAACCACGGTACTTTCAAGGTAAACGGCCATAGGCTTAAACACTATAGAGGTGAGAATTTCAAAAATAACAGGGAGGAGCTTTAGCTCCATAAATTCCCTCCGTGATACATCCAGGTAGAGTCGAGCTTAGACTTTAAATAAGCGCTTCTTGGGAGGCAACCCGAGCACTAACTTAGTAACTTTTCTTTTATTTTTGATTTTAGTAATTTTATGCATTAACTAACCCTTTTTAATGTAGAAATTTAAGACCACACGGCCATGCCCACGGGCGTGCCTAAGGCCGTGTGAACATTTAAAGCAGATACACGGTCGTGCATTCAGGCCGTGTGCAAACAGAGCACAATTTTCCCAAAAGCACAGGCTACCGACAAATCGCCACGGCCATGCAACATGGCCGTGGCAACCTTTCAACTTAGACACGGGCTTGCACAAAGCCATACGCCGGTGTCCCCAGACCGTGGCCAACACTATCGATTTAGACATGGCTGTGTGACTACCGACACGACCGTGTGCCTTAACACGCCCTCGCAACACGGGCGTATGTCTCGAGCCAGGCGCGCCAAAATCCCTGGGATTTTTGTTTTTCCATTTTATTTTATTTTTTCTTTTTCATTTTTTGAATTTTAGTATTCTCAGAACTAGTTTATGTTATTTCAGTTATTTTATATCGGTTATTTCCTAACGAGTAATTATTCTAATCCTGAAATACCTAAAATCCCTTAAGTGCTATCATAGTTTCAAAACCATGAACTTCAAGTATTCCTCCCTCCAAGACAACTTTTACAATTCAAGGGTTCCATCCAATATTCAGGGAGTTTTACTTCTCTCCCAAACTTATGATCTTGTGTTTCTTTTGCTATTAATGTTATATTTGTACACTGAGGGCAATGTACATCTTAAGTGTGGGGGGAGGAACCTTACTTTCAGACATTACATTCTCTTTGAAATCCTGAACTTTTTTCTAACTTGTTGCATTGTTCTCAAATCTACATTATCTTCAGTCTCCTAATAGGAATTAATTCTGATTGATTTATGATTTTTATTGATATGTGAGAATTAAGACATAGGTGCTTGTACTTTGATTATTCAAACTTTAAAACATTAGGGAATCAAGCATGATAAGTTGAAATTTTTGAGAACCCCATTTTTTTCATAAGTTATTTTCCTAAATTTTAAGTGTTATCTTGAGATTTGAAATTCGCAGGATTGACATCAAAAGCCATAATTCTGGTGAGATTTTTGAGCCTTTTGAGCATACATTCTTTCGTGCTCACTTTTATTATTGCTTTGAGTGAGTCAATACTGATTTGTTATGCTAGAACTTGCTTTGATTATACATGTCGAGACCACATCATTGATTTGATACACTGAAATGATAAAGGCACTTAGGATTTAACCCACTTACTCCATAAAAGCCTACCTCCACAAATTAACCGCTAGTGAACCTTATTGAGCCTAACAACCTATTCGTTGACTTACCTCTAATATTAACCTATAACCCATTTTTTGTTGAATTCCATTCAATTATTCTAACCCCTATTTTTGTCGAGATTTGAGTTGAATTTATTATCTAGCTTTATTCTCTTTTCAGATTGTAAAGTTTGTAAAATTTTACTTGAATTGTTCTTAAAAAAAAAAAGCATATGTATTAATTCAGTTGTAATCTGTAATAGTTAAATAGTTTTTGCATATTTCTATTTGAAGGCTACCAAGGCGGAAATGATGTTATCATATGAATTAGCTCGAGAAATATGTTTCAGTGATAGAGATTTTTCTAGCTAGAAAATTTTTCAGTTCAATCTCGATTCTAACCTTCTTTTGCAGCCTGTGACAACACCCCTAACCAAGCCTCATTACAACCATTGAAAGACCTTTTGATCGATGTATCATATCAATCTACAGTGGTGAAGATTTGATTTTCTAGCAAGCCTATGGTAATAACTTTTCAGGTTGACTAGAAAGTGCTTGATTTTTGAACCCTAAACACTTTGAGTGAATAGAGTGAATCATTAGTGAGGATGTCAACTTCTGCTAATTTTGATTGAAAGATAGTTACTTAGGAGTAGGGAAGAAAACTTATGTTTCAATGATAAAAGTCTCAACTTAAAGTAATTGAATCTTTAATGTTCTTCTGATTGAATTTTCATTATATGAATGCTTGTGAATTAGTTTGAAACATTATTGATAAAGATTGTAAGTTGAAAGGAATGATTCTTAATTAGGGATTGAGATTTTGCTTGAGGACAAGCAAAGGCTTAAGTGTGGGGGTATTTGATAAACGATAAATTATACATATTTTTACCTCATGTTTAGCCTAATTTCTGGATGAATTATCGTTAAATTTGTGAGAATTGGTGCTCTTAACTCTTCTATTTCATGTTGTATACTTAGAAGAGCATAGGGAAGAGAAAAGAATGAAAAACGGGCCGAAAACGAAGAAAATGGGCCAAAGTGTGAGAACGACACGGCCCAAGGAGTCACCATACGACCGTGGCACACGGCCGTGCCACATGAGGTCCAACACGGCCCAGCCCGGACAAGTTCGGCCAGGCCACACAGTCGTGCCACCCTCAATAGGCCCAAACACGGCCTCTTGTTGAAACCACACGGGTGTGGCACACGGGCGTGTCCCTGTCGTGAGGAAGTGTAATTTCACTCGGATTTGGATACTTAGAAGCTAAGAAAGGCATCCCAAAGCTCTATAGAAAGACCGTAGGAGGCAACTCTAAGGGTGTACTCTTTTCTCCCAAAAGGAGCACCATATTTCTGCCAACACAAGGAGTGAAAGCAAAGAATTACTCCAAGGGAAGTCGATTGATTCATCCCAGAAGCCAGAATTCTACATCAAGATAGAAGATCTCCCTAAATTCCTTCAGGGGTTTTTGGGTTCTTTATGTTTTGTTATCTTATTTCTTCTGAGATGTTTTCTTTATTAATTATGAACTAAACCCTCAAATACTTTAGGGGGATGAAACCTAAGACAGATCTTGTTATTATTCATTCTTGAATTATATGATAAATACTTGAATTGTTCTTAATTATGTGTTCTTAATTCTTGGTTTAATAATCCTAGGTATTAAGTCAAGAAATTGATGTGCTTAGGCAGAGGAGCAAAAGTCCCTTTTTTAAGAGTAGATCTACCATAACTAAGCAAAGTTGCATGCAACCCTAGACATAGGGCAACATAAATCTGTTGAATTAGGGTCAAACCTAATAGGGGGATCCATAGATCGAATTAATGCAACCTAGGGGTGTTAACTAGAAAGAAACCTTAGTTAAACAACCTAGGATTAGTTGTTCTTATCCTCGACGGAGGTATTAACATAGGTTAGGGATCTTTACAGATCAAGTCAAGTGAAGAAATCATCTAGTTCAAAAAGTTAATAACAAGTGAAGTCTAGGTGGATTCTCCCTTGAGTATTGCCCATATCAATTAGCTTTTCCCAAGAGTTTTTTTCCCAATTTACTTTTTGTGCATTCTTAGCTTAGTTTTAGAATTAGTTTCATACAAACCTCTTTTACTTTTAGGTTAGATAATAGAAAGGAAGTGAGTACTAGTACTTTTAGTTCCCTTGGGTACGATAACTTGGTCTTGCCACTAAACTATACTACTGTTCGATAGGTGCGCTTGCCTTAAAATCGTGATATTAGTTAGTTTTTGGTGTTATTAGTTTTTATAAATTTTATTACTACATATCACGCGATATCACTAGGCCATGTCCCCTACACAGCTGAGACACACGGCCGTGTCTCTACCCATGTGGCCAACCTTTAGGTTATTTTCCAAGCTATTTTCCACCCTAACACATCCGTAATTGATTATAACTTTAATGTCACTCTCCATGACATAACAAGGCTATCTAAAGCATACATCCTCTACTTAACAAGTCATAGTTTACCATTTATTCAACCATGAATTGAACTTTTCACAATTTATAACATAATGAATTTATTAGCCGTATATAATGGCATTATACAACAGTAACTCCAACTATCATAGGTCAATATTCTAGACTAACTCATGACCATATGTACCCATGACTTAAATTCCTATATGTGCCATACTCTTAAATATTAGAAGATCATCATTACCTAAAGTGTATGATCGATAGTGTGGTAGGTTCTCCAGCAGCTTCCAACCCGAGCTAACCTGAATACCATGCAAGCACCAAAGATAACGGAGTAAGCATTAAGCTTAGTAAGTTCATATGTAAATAAAAATAATAATATTTATCAAGTTATTAACTTGCTTCTAAGAAACCTCATGGCATGATTTAAAATGATATAATCATTTCCATACAATTTTCATTATTCACCTATGTTCATTTCAAGCAGTTTACCTGAGTCATAGTCACTAATTTATTTTTATCTGGAGCTACAGAACTCCAAATTTAGATCTGCTAATTTTCCCTGAAATTAAACTCACATATCTCTTTACCATAAAATTTCCAGAATTTTTGATTTAGCCAATTGATACAGTTTATTTATTAAAGTCTCCCCTGTTTCGACATCTGATAGTTACAACCACTCTTCACTAAAAATTTATTATCTCATTGTACAGAACTCGAATAAAGTTCTCATTTTTTTTGAAACTAGACTCAATAAGGAATCCAATAATATAAACTATACACCATAATTTTTTTTACAATTTTTCATGATTTTATAAAATTGGAAAAGGGGATTTCTGACACCATTCTGACCCTGTCTCACTATAATTTAAATATCTCACAATATACAATTCATTTGCTCACACCGTTTCTTTTATCTATAAATAGACTAATTGATATTTAATTTCATATCTCATTCAGCAAATAATTGATTTTCTACCATTTCTAGTGATTTTTCAAAGTCATCTAAATGTTGTTGTTTCAACTGTTTTATTGAAAATTTACTCTTCCATGTTTTCCTTGCATAACTTCTAATATATTCTCATATCACCCACATATTCAATATTAGCCATTCCAAGGGATAATCATCATCAATATATATGTATATTTACAAGTATCAATAATAGCATTCACACCATATCAACCTTACCACAAGTTCAATTACATACCAAGTACATCATTTACATATACCCAAATTTACATGCATCCATGCATCACATTTACACCTTACCAATATCCTCATGCATATCATGCACATTTCTCACACATATACATGTTCACACGCTTGTACTTATACAACACATGATCACCCTTAGCATCTCTTAGCAAGGTTTCCCAATGAACACTCCGTAATGGAGGCCAATGCTCGGTGGTTTTTAGCTCATAGCTCTACCAACACATAACTCGGCTCTCACGTTTGGGTGAGCATTCGATCAAATCGAATCTAATCGAATAAAAAATTTTCGAGTTAATCGAGTTTTTGAGTCTTATTTTATCATTCAAACTTTATTTGAAATTTTCTCAAATCGAGTCGAGTGAGATAGAATTCAAATCGAATCGAGTCAAATATATTTGTTCGAGTTAAATTTTAAAAAATAATTTTAGGTTCTTGTAACCACTATCACCCATCTAATAAAATTTTTCCACTATAATCAAATTTTTTTATTAACTTTCATCACCTCATAATTTATTTACTAATCTTTTATATATGGGTTAGCTTTTTTGTTTGCTTAATTGTTTCAGTTATCTTCAAATTCTTGTTACTATATATTTTGGAATTAAAAAATATATTAAATGTAATAATGTGACTTTTTAATAAAAGTTATTTTAAAGATAAAATGTGAAATTAATACCAATATAAAATTTTAACACGAATAATTTATGGCATCATTAATAATTCAATTTTAATATAAATATTCAATATGAATAAACAATTCAATAATATAAATGATATAAAATGTGAAATTTATTTTAATAATATAAATAGCAGATATAAATAAAATTATTACTATTTATGTTTATGGGTTTTTTTGGGGATAATTTTAAGTTTTTATTTAGGAGTAAATAGTGAGAAGTAAAAGTTTAGAGGGAAAATAAAAAGTTTTGGGATTAAAAGTTTGAGAGAAAGTAAATAGGGAGAGTAAATTTTGGAGGGAAAATATTAAAAAAAAATTGGGGAGATGAGTTTGGGGTAGATGGGGTGTGGGATGAAAAGGGAGTAAAAGTTTTAAGGGGAAAGTGGGAGGGAGTAAAAATTTTAGGGGAAAATAAAAAGTTTTAAGGGGTTTTGAGAGTAAAATTTTGAGGAAAAGTAAATAGGAGAGTAAAATTTTGGTGGGAAATGGATTTTGGGTAGATGGAGGGTTAGGATGGGAGGGGAGTAAAAGTTTTGGGGAGAAAGTAAGGAGTAAAAGTTTTGAGGAAAAAGTAAAAAGGTTTGGAAGTTTGGGGTAAAAATGTAAAATATTTTAGTTTGATATTTGAATTATTCGAATTATTCGAGTTATTCGAGTTATTCGAATTTAAAAACTCAACTCGATTCGAACTCGAAATTCGAAAAAAATTCGAGTTGACTCGAATAACTCGAGTAATTCGAATAACTCGATTCGTTTAACTCGAAATTCAAATTTTTTTCAATTTTTTCGAGTCGAATCGAGTTTTGCTCACCCCTACTCTCATGTACACATGATGAAGTTCACCTTATCACCCATGTGACCTAGCCATTAAGTCCCGTAACTATCATGTACACATGGTGAAGTTCACTTTATCACCCATGTGACATAGCCATTAAGTTCCGTAGCTCTCGGGTCTACATGGTGAAGCTCACTTTATCACACATGTGACCTAGCTACATATAATATAGTTATCGTGTACACATGGTGAAGTTCACTTTATCACCCATGTGACATAGCCATTTAATCCTGTAACTATCGGGTACACATGGTGAAGTTCACTTTATCACCCATGTGACATAGCCATTAAGTTCCGTAGCTTTCGAGTCTACATGTTGAAGCTCACTTTATCACACATGTGACTTAGCTACATTTTATTCGTATCTCTCGTTTTTTCGAAGGTTCAACTGGGAACTCTCATTTTTAACATTTTCAACGTAATAGAAAATTATTCAATATCACCCTTTCATAATATACATTAAATTTATTAATGTACAAATAAAATGGACATATTACTTACATATAAACTTACTGATCTCGTGATGTGATGAAGTAATAAATTGATCGTACCTAAAAGACTAACTATTATCACGATAAAAGGCAAGCGCACCTAACGAGTAATAGTATAGCTAGTGGCAAGACTGGAATATCGAATCCAAGGAACTAAAGTTACTAGTAATGGCTTCCTTCCTATTATCTAGCCTAAGAATAAAGAGGGGTTTGGTTGTAAACTATCTAAACTAAACTAAAAAAAACAACAAAGAGTAAACTAGGAGAGATTTCTTTGGGAAAACTAAATGATAAGGACAATACCTAAGGAAGAATCCACCTAGACTTCACTTGTTATCTAACGCTGAACTAGACGATTTCTTCATTCGACTTGATCCGTAGAGATCCCTAAATTATGTTAATATCTCCGTTGAGAATAAGAACAACTAATACTAGGTTGATTAATTGAAATCACTTTCTAATCAAAACCTCTAATCTTGCATTAACTCGTTCTATGGATCTCCATATTAGATTTGACTCTAATCTGACAGATTTTTGTTGTCCTATGTCTAAGATTGCGATCAACTCCGCTTAATTGTGTTGGATCTACTCTTAAACAGGGACTTTTGCTCCTCTGCCTAAGCACATTCGACTTAAATTAATATCCTGAAAATATCAATTCAAGAATTAAAAAACACAATTAAGAACAAGTCAAATATTTATCATATAGTTCAGATAACAATACAAGATTCATCTTAGGTTTCATCCCCCTTAGATATTTGGGGTTTTAGTTCATAATTATAAAAAGAAACATCTCAGAATAAATTAAATAACAAAACATAAGAAAACCCAAAACTCCTAAAAGGATTGAAGGGAGATCCTCTGTCTTGATGTAGATCCTGGCTTCTGAGATGGATCAATCGGCTTTCCTTCGAGTAATTTCCTGCCTTTAACTCTCCGTCTTGGTGAGAAGACTATACCCTTGGCGGGAATGATGCACACCTTTGTAGTTGCCTCCCAGGGTCTTTATATAGAGTTTTGAGAGTCTTTCTTAGCCCCTAAGTAGCTTTTTCCTCGTGAAATTGAACTTCCTCACAATAGGGACACGCCCGTGTTCCACGCCCGTGTGAGTCGATGCTAGGCCGTGTTCAAGCTTGTTAAAGTGGCATGGCTGTGTAAGTTGCCCATGTGAATCGAGTCTAGGCCGTGCTCGAGCCTATTTATGTGGCACGGCCATATGACACGCCCGTGTGGTGAACTCCAGTCCATGTTGATTCCTTGTTTTGGCCCATTTTCTCCATTTTCGACCCGTTTCTTGTTCTTTTCACTCCTCTAAGCTCACCTGAGTATAAAACATAAAATTAAAGGTTCAAGAGCATCAAATTCCACAAATCAAGGAATAATTCATCCATAAATGTGCTAAGCATGAGGTAAAAATATGTATAATTTACGGTTTTATCACTTACCTTGAACATGAAAAAATTTAATTTTCCAATTTGGTCTACAACTTCCATCCTTCCAGATCTAAGCCAGAAATTTCGTTTTCCATGATCTATAATGTCACAATTAGCTCATTTATTAGTCACATTACTTAATGTGATCCTAAAATCATATTATGGCAAATTTATATTTTTGCCCCTAAACTTTCACAATTTACACTTTTGCCCCAAGGTTCGTAAAATGATACTTATTCAATTTCCTTGTATTTTGGACTTAGCCGAATCATTTCATGACTATAGCAATCCATAATTTTCACTAAATCACATACTTATGACCAACTTACAACTTTTACAATTTAGCCCCTTTTTTCTCGGTTTCATCGAAAATCACCTAGTAAAACTCGTTCCTTTCATCATAAACATGCATAATCCACCATTAATCATCAAAATATACAATTATTCAACATGGGTAAATTTTTGAAATCAAACCCTCGCTCAAAATAAGGGTGGAAATAGCTAAACCGAGTTACTGGGATCTCAAAATGCAAAAAACATTAAAAACGGGGCTTAGGTGCACCTACTATTGAGCTTGGAAGCTTGAAAACCCTATCCATGGTGTCTCCCTTGCTATATTCGGCCAAATGAAGAAGATAGAAACCAATTTTGCTTGATTTTTCCCTTTTTAATTCTTTTAATTACTAAATGACCAAAATGCCCTTAAAGGCTTCTCTTTCAAATTTGTCCTATTCATGCCCATTTTTGTCCAAACAAAATATAATGGTCTAATTCCAGTTAAGGACCTCCACTTTAAAAACCCATTCCAATCAAGTACCTTTATGAATTAGAACACACATTTCTCACCTTTTACAATTTAGTCCTAAACACCAAATTAGGCACTCAATCGATAAAATTTCTTAACAAAAATTTCACACGATTATTCTATCACCCTATAAACTTTAAAACTTAATCACAATAAATTTTTCTACTTTAGATTTGTGGTTTTTGAAACCACTATCCCGTTTAGGCCCTAATTTGAGCTGTTACAACTCTCCCCCCTTTAGGGATTTTCGTCCTCAAAAACCTTACCAGAAAGAGATGCTTTCATCCTTAATAAAACACCTTTACTAGCTTTCTAGGATCACTAATCAACTAAACCTCATTTATCTCTTTCTCATAACTTCTAAACCTTAACGCACAGTGCCGAAACACCTCATTAGAACCTAAATTACTCACCACAGAATACATATATATATACTCAATCACAGGAACATTTACTCATATGACTGTACATTTTATTACCCATGGATGAACAAATGTGCTACTACTGAGCTTCGTACCAAAACTTCTTCATAAGTTCTGGATTTATCAATATGCATATACTATCTCGACCTATCTATAACAACAGGAATCATGTCCGACTCGGAATTCGACCTTAGAATTAAACTCACTCTAAACTCATTTAGATTATCTTTCGCTATTACATTTCTAAGTTTCTCAATTTTGCAAGGAAAATCCCGCCTTAACATTTAACATTGTCATAATTAGACCATCATCAAGTAACTGGTACCCACAATTATGAATAAAGAATTTCCATCCAAGTATTTGTGAATATAACTATTTCCTCGAAGATTGATCAAGAGTCTTCTCGAAATCTTTCATTATTTCTAATCCATTGATAAAGTCTTAATCTCCAGTTCTTTTTCTACAGCATTAAACACTTTCACCCATTAGAATCAGAAAGTATATGACATATTTCCATCGAACATACAAACCATCACCTTACATTTTGTACTAAACATATCCCAATCTGTTCCATAATACATCACTGACAAAAATCGCAAATTCTTTACTCACATTTTTAAACTGAGCTTAGAACTTGAGTTTCAGTTAATAGTACTCTCATATTTTTAGATCTTTGTAACCACGCATAGATCAGTTAGATTCTCGTAGTACGATAACTTTATAAATCAGTACACTTTTAACTCACAATAGCATCATTTGATTTTAAAAAAAAGGATACAGTAGGTATACATCTGGGTTCAAATTTCTAGAATTTAATCTCATTATTTAGGCTATCCATCAATATCTATACATACTCATGAGTGTACAAAATTTATTTTCTTGGCTGAGTACAGGCCTAAATGCATTTAACTATAACCACATCTCAATAACTAGCTTACTTTAATGAGAACAATTGGGTTGATTTCTACCATCGAATAGTAACATATCAAAACACTCTTTTCTTCATACTACTACCACAACCAAAATGCATACATTCATTCACAATTCACCCATATAAGACCTCATCACCCATTTCATCACGGTTAATATTAACCACATTGGATAGCCTTACATAGTGAAATACCTAATAGCATAGGCTCACACAACTCAACCCATTAATCATCAAAATGTTAGACTATGATGAAGCCATGAACATCTAATATTTTTAACATCAAAAATGCCAAAATGCAATCAACATTTCCACTATATAAATTGTATTAAGATTTTAAGAACACCACTCCAAAAAAAAAATGAATGCCTCAATGAGGTTTCAGGATAATTTCGGAAGAAAACATCACTCATCCATAACCATTACTCATTTCTATATTATTTCCTTTAGTTCTTATTCAAGCATATTATTTCTACTCATTCTAACTCATTTAACCATGATAATTTATTCTCATAATTTTGCATCTATGTCGTACATATTGTCAGCAACCATATAGATTCACCTATCTCATACACAGTTTCATCACACACTTAATGTCAACAAACTAGCCGAAAATATAAAATATCGTACACTTAGTGCCCATAATACAATAGCCATAGCTATTTCCATCCTTCACGCACTCAGTGCCTTATACGCTCAATCCACGTTCATGTATTCAACCAAGTAGATGATGCACATAACATCATATAAATGCCAAGCAAACATACATGTTCATCGTAGCATTAACTTGCATTTCGTTTCACCTTTCCATGTTAATTTCATACATCAATTATTGAACTTTTAGTATTAATTAACAATTATGTAATTTGCTAACACATCATGTCATGCATAATATTCCTTGAGTAAGATTATTCATTTGAGTTCAATTCATGTTCACTACAGTTTATCTTTTAAATTCTTACTTACTTTCACTTACCACGTTTAATCAAATTTTAAGGACATCTTACGAAATTGGGTCATTTGTTTCGCACAATGTCATAGTTAAATTATGACCTTTCACCCCTGCACACGATACACCGAAGCCATAGCCCAGCTATGGTATTATAGGGAAAATCATACAGTTTCATTCTTTACATATCGCCATAGTCAGCCTATGGTCTTTACCATCAATTCATCACATGTCTATAAACAAATGTACCCGTTTCCAACGTTCTACTCAATTTGCACATTCAATTCATTTTTCATGACTTTACAACATTTATAACATTTTATCCATTGCATGAAATCACCATAATTCATTACAACACAACATTCAACCGGGATAATGATATTGTACCCAAAATTCTCAAGTTATTGTCATTTCGCTTCATACACCATAGTATGCATATCATGAACTCTTATTCGTGCCTTACTACAATTTCAACTTATCGCAAACATATTTTTCAATTATCTCAATGTCATTTTCATCATTTTCAATATAGCTAGGTTGGAAAGCACCTTTGTCTCAACAAACAATTTCGTTAGAGCCGGGAGATATCACACTATCACGGTTCACATATGGCATGTATAGCTAGACACTTTCACACATGCTACGGTAGTCTGAAAACTGACTAAACCATAGCTTTGATACCACTAAATGTAAGACCCCTTACTCGTATCCGACGCTGGGACAGGCTACGAGGCATTTCCGAACGACAACAAAACCAACTGTACATTATCAAGCTATAAAATTCACTCCGATTTAAAACTTTTCAACTCCCACTTTATAGTCCCTTATATAGGCCTACGATGCCCAAAACATACTGTAGGAATGATTCGAGACTAAACCGAGGTCTTTGGAACAATTATAAAATTTTTCTTCAAAACAGTGCCACACGCCCGTGTGACTTGGGACATGCCCGTGTGGGCAGGCCGTGTGGTCACACACCCCCGTGTCCCAGCCCATGTTAAAAACACCGAGCATTCTGTTTATGACGTGAGCATAACCTTAAGAGCACACGCCAAGTCACACGCCTGTGTGCTAGGTCGTGTCCCCCACACAGATGAAACACATGGTCATGTCTCTGCCCGTGTAGCCAACCCTTAGGCTATTTTCCAAGCTATTTTCCACCCTAACACGTCCGTACTTGATTATAACTTTAATGTCACTTTCCATGACATAACAAGGCTATCTAAAGCATACATCCTCTACTTAACAAGTCATAGTTTACCATTTATTCAACCATGAATTGAACTTTTTGCAATTTATAACATAATGAATTTATTAGCCGTATAAAATGGCATTATACAATAGTAACTACAACTATCGTAGGTCAATATTCTAAACTAACTCATGACCATATGTACCCATGACTTAAATTCCTATATGTGCCATACTCTTAAATATTAGAAGATCATCATTACCTAAAGTGTACGATCGATAGTGTGATAGATTCTCCAATGGCTTCCAACTCGAGCTAACCTGAATACCATACAAGCACCAAAGATAACGGAGTAAGCACTAAGCTTAGTAAGTTCATATGTAAATAACAATAATAATATTTAGTAAGTTATTAACTTGCTTCTAACAAACCTCATGGCATGATTTAAAGTGATATCATCATTTTCATACAATTTTCATTATTCACCTATGTTCATTTCAAGCAGTTTACCCGAGTCAGAGTAACTAAATTATTTTTATCCGGAGCTACAGAAATCCAAATTTAGATCCGCTAATTTTCCATGAAACTAGACTCACATATATCTATACCATAAAATTTGTAGAATTTTTGGTTTAGCCAATTGATACAGTTTATTCATTAAATTCTCCCCGGTTTCGCCATCTGACAGTTACAACCACTCTTCACTAAAAATTTATTATCTCATTGTACAGAACTCGGATAAAGTTCTCGTTTGTTTCTTTTGAAATTAGACTCATTAAGGAATCCAATAATATAAACTATAAACCATAATTGTTTTTGTACAATTTTTAATGATTTTCTAAAGTTGGAAAAGTGGATTTCTGACACCATTCTGACCCTGTCTCACTATAATTTAAATATCTCACAATATACAATTCATTTGCTCACACCTTTTCGTTTATGTATAAATAGACTCATTGATATTTAATTTCATATCTTATTCAGCATATAATTCATTTTCTACCATTTTTAGTGATTTTTCAAAATCACGTAAATGATGTTGTTTCAACTGTTCAACCAATCGATACAGTTTATTCATTAAAGGCTCCCCTGTTTCGCCATTTGATAGTTACAACCACTCTTCACTAAAAATTTATTATCTCATTGCATAGAACTCAAATAAATTTCTAGTTTGTTTCTTTTGAAACTATACTCATTAAAGGAATCTGAACATATAAACTATAAACCATAATTGTTTTTGTACAATTTTTAATGATTTTCTAAATTTGGAACAGGGGATTTCTGACACCATTCTGACCCTGTCTCACTCTAATTTAAATATCTCACAATATACAATTAATTTGCTCACACCGTTTCTTTTATGTATAAATAGACTCATTGAGGTTTAATTTCATATCTTGTTCAACATCTAATTCATTTTCTACCATTTTTGGTGATTTTTCAAATTCACATAACTGTTGCTGTTTCAACTGTTTTATTGAAAATTTACTCTTCCATGTTTTCCTTGTATAACTTCCAATATATTCTCATATCACCCACAAATTAAATATTAGCCATTCCAAGAGATAATCATCATCAATATATATGTATATTTACAAGTATCAATAATAGCATTCACACCATATCAACCTTACCACAAGTTCAATTACATACCAAGTATATTATTTACATATACCCAAATTTACATGCATCCATTCATCAAATTTACACCTTACCAATATCCTCATGCATATCATGCACATTTCTCACACATATACATGTTCACACCCTTGTACTTACACAACACATGATCACCCTTAGCATCTTTTAGCAAGGTTTCCCAATGAACACTCCGTAATGGAGGCCAATGCTTGGTGGCTTTCAGCTTATAGCTCCACCAACACATAACTCGGCTCTCATGTACACATGGTGAAGTTCACCTTATCACCCATGTGACCTAGCCATTAAGTCCCGTAACTATCGTGTACACATGGTGAAGTTCACTTTACCAACCATGTGACATAACCATTAAGTTCCGTAACTCTCGGGTCTACATGGTGAAGCTAACTTTATTACACATGTGACCTAGCTACATATAATATAGTTCTCGTGTACACATGGTGAAGTTCACTTTATCACCCATGTGACATAGCCATTAAGTTCCGTAGCTCTCAGGTCTACATGGTGAAGCTCACTTTATCACACATGTGACCTAGCTACATTTTATTCGTATCTCCCGTTTTTCCGAAGGTTCAACCGGGAACTCGCATTTCTAACACTTTCAACGTCATAGAAAATTATTCAATATCACCCTTTCATAATATACATTAAATTTATTAATGTAAAAATAAAATGGACATATTACTTACATATAAACTTACCTTGAACATGAAAAAGGTTAATTTTCTATTTTGGTCCATAACTTCCATCCTTCCCGATCTAAGCCTGAATTTCATTTTCCATGATCTATAATGTCACAATTAGCTCATTTATTAGTCACATTACTTAATGTGATCCTAAAATCATATTATGGCAAATTTAAATTGTTGCCCCTAAACTTTTACATATTTACACTTTTGCCCCAAGGCTCGTAAATTGATTTTTTATTCAATTTCCTTGTATTTTGGACTTATCCAAATCATTTCATGACTATAGAAATCTATAATTTTCACTAAATCACATACTTATGACCAATTTACAACTTTTACAATTTAGCCCTTTTTTTCTCAGTTTCATCAAAAATCACCTAGTAAAACTCGTTCCTCTCATCATAAACATGCATAATCCACCATTAATCATCAAAATACACAATTATTCAACATGGTTAAATTTTTGAAATCAAACCCTAGCTCAAAATAGGGGTGGAAATCGCTAATCCGAGTCACCGGGATCTCAAAAATGTAAAGAACATTAAAAACGGGGCTTGGGTGCACTTACTATTAAGCTTGGAAGCTTGAAAACCCTAGCCATGGTGTCTCCCTTGCTATATTCGTCCAAATGAAGAAGATGGACACCAATTTTGTTTGATTTTTCCCTTTTTAATTCTTTTAATTACTAAATGACCAAAATGCCCTTAAAGGCTTTTCTTTCAAATTTGTCCTATTCATGCCCATTTTTGTCCAAACAAAATATAATGGTCTAATTGCCATTTAAGGACCTCCAATCTAAAAACTCATTCCAATCAATTACCTTTATGAATTAGAACACACATTTCTCACCTTTTACAATTTAGTCCTAAACACCAAATTAAGCACCCAATCGATAAAATTTCTTAACGAAAATTTCACACAATTATTCTATCACCCTACAAACTTTAAAACTTAATTGCAATAAATTTTTCTACTTCAAATTTGTGGTTTTCAAAACCACTATTCCGTTTAGGCCCTAATTCGGGTTGTTACAAAATCTATAGAGAATTCTACCTCCCTTTTCGGTGGCAACCCTGGTAATTCCTTTGGAAAAACATCACAAAATTCACACACAATTGGTACTGACTGAATCTTTGACTCTGACACTTTGGTATCCAATACATATGCAAGGTAAGCCTCACATCCTTTTCTAACATACCTCTATGCTGTCATGGCTGAAATCACATCTGTTAACCCTTCTATCTAATTAGATTTAACCCAAAGTAACTCATTATTCTAGCATGTTAATACAATATATTTCTGCTTGCAATTTACCACTGCATCATGCTGAGTTAGCCAATCTATACCCGATATCATATCAAATTCATCGAAAGGCAACAACATTAAATCAGCCGAGAAAGAATAGCATTTTACAATCAGTGGAGAATTTTTGCAAATTTTATCCACCATGACACTTTAGCCCAGAGGGTTTGAGACTTTAATCACCAATTTAGTAAATTCAGCATGCAAATTTTTGACAAATACAAGTTTCGTGCAAATGTATGAATGCGTAGAACCAAGATCAATTAAAGCAGTAACATCAATATCAAGTAAGGAAAATGTACCAATAATGACATCTGGTGCTGATGCATCTTCTTTAGCACGAATGGCATAAGTTCTTGCAGGTGCTCATGCTTTAGATCTAACTACAGTATCTTTTGTAGCTCCTCGGCTACTGCTAACATTTCCAGAAGGTCGAGGTCGTTTATCCCTAATTGTAGGATTACTCGGCTTCAATGTCTGGTCAGCCTCTTTTTCTATTTTTTTTGGACAATCTCTAACGAAATGGTCGATAGAACTGCATCTATAATAGGCCGCACTTTTCAATTGGCACTCCCCAAAGTCGACTTTATTATAGTACCTGCATCTTGATTTAGGATTTCCGACGCTACCCACACTAGTCACTGATGGGTAGAAGACCTCGGATTGGAGTGTTAGGAGCTTCGTTCTCTTTTCGAATACCTAGTGGCTGAGATAGATCGATCCTGATACTTCTTTGATTTCTTAAAAGCAGAAAACTGTGATTTCCCCATCAGTATCTTATTAAGGGTCTAAGCTTTCCTTTCGGATTGTTTTTTTTCTTTACTCAATTCTTTTGCTTTATAGGCTTTTTTAGCTAATACTGTAAATTCTCTTAACTCAAGAATTCCAATCAGTAATTTGATATCCTTATTTAGACCCTTTTCAAAACGTTTACACATTTTAGCTTCAGTTTGTACCCATTCTCTGGAATATTTACTCAGCCAAACAAATTCTCTTTCATATTTAGACACTGCCATATTACCTTGTTTAAGCTCAAGGAATTCTTTTCTTTTCTGATAAAAAAATCTTTGACTGATATATTTCTTTTTGAATTCCATTTGGAAAAATTCCCAAGTGACCTATTCTTTTGGTACAACAGAGATCTTTGTATTCCACCAGTGGTAGGCTGTATCTTTTAGCAAAGATACTGCACATTTCAGACATTCGGCTGGTGTACATGATAATTCATCTAAAACTCGGGTTGTATTTTCTAACCAGAATTTAGCCCGTTTCGAATCATCATCAACTAATGCTCTGAATTCTTCGGCCCCATATTTCTTAATTTTATCTACATGAGCTTTATCAATTCAGACATGTTCAGTACCTGTACCCTGTGGTGTCTCAAGAACCAGTGGAGGAGCAGGAGGGAGAATTTGTTGTGTTGTAGGGTTAGTCTTCACATATTGACTAAACCACTCATTCATCATTTCAAAGAAAGCTGTTTTAACTCCATCATCTTGGCCCTCAGATACAAGCCTTCCAGTACTAGATGTTTCTCTTTGGATTGAAGCCAGAGCATGGCTCTCAGCTTCCTCGGATTCAGCTCTAGCTTGGTCGAAAGACAATACTATAAGAAAATCACATTTAAAATGGTTAGGAGATATCGCACTATAAAAAATAATTAAATGGCATGTATAGCTAATCCCATACTTGCTATGTTAGTCCAAGAATCGGCTAAATTGTAGCTCTGATACCAACAAATGTAACACCTCCAACCCATGTTCGCCACCAGAACAGGGTTACGAGGTATTACTAGAGTTTACAAAACATTTTCCATTAAATCGGGTGAAGTACTATTCTTTTCTTGAGATTTTATGATAACATCCCTTTGGTGAGTCCTCGAGGCCCAAAACGTCCATTAAAATCTATCCGGGACCAAATCAGGATCATAGGGAACTTTTCACAAAATCCTAAAATTTTTCTCAAAATTAAGGTCACACGCCCCTGTGGAGGGTCACATGCTTGTGTGGCATGGCCATGTGGCTCACATGCCCATGTCTCTAGGGCGTGTAACTCTCTGACTTGCAACCCATATACAAAATGAAGTTACACGGCCTGGGCACAGGCCCGTGTTGTTAGGCCATGTGGTTAAATTAAATTTTGAATTTTAGGTGCAAGATTCACACGGCCGTATCACATGCTCGTGTCTTAAGGCCGTGTGCCTCACACGGGTAAGCACACGATCGTGTTTGAGCTCGTGTGCTCAATTCAGGGTATTCTATTTTGCAAATTTTGGTTACAGGGGACATACAGCCTGGCTACACACCCGTGTGTCTACCTGTATGGACAAAAACAAAGCTATATCCAAGCCTCCTTTCTCACCCGTTTTTAACCAATACTTGCACTAAACCATTTCAATACCAACCAACCAACTAAAGCATATATTTAATACCATTTTAAATATGAAACATGTCATATTCATGCATAGCCATAGTTAACCTAATAACAATTTCAAAACTAAGTTACCATTAGCCATTCCAATGGCTAATTGTTACATCCATTCATTCCTATACCAACTTTGATACAAGTAGCCTATACATGCCATTTCTACCAATTCAAAACATACTCTTTTATACCAAAAAGTGAAGGTTGATAGTGTGATACAACTCTGACTTATCCTCGACCTTCCAAGCTTCCGAGCACTATAAAACAAGGGAAATGAGACGGGGTAAGCACATAGTGCTTAGTAAGCTCATGTAACAAGAAATTAAACTTACCATATACAACCATTAATTCAATCAAATACACATGTAACCATACATTTAAATATCAACCTATCATGCACAAACTCAGCACTTAGGTTAGTCAAGTAATTTCATGTAAAATTTAAGTGTTGATGAGCTCATCAATTTACATATCTAAATATTTGTCATTTTCCATGTCACATATATCACACATGTTCCATTTCCTATTTTTATCCCGTTGAATTTCTCAGAATTTCAATGGATTTCCAGTAGTACACTTATAGTGTACAATCTCATTAATCGTCAATTCGTATATATCCTTTTCAGGGAGCACACTCCCACGAACCTCATTTCTTACAGCAGGATTACCAGTCAAGGCTAAATCCTTTAAATGAAAAAACTCTATATCACTTAATTTGGATTACCCGTCCGGGCTAAATCCATTTCACCACATATTCATCTGGAGGGCTTATAATAGGATTACCCATCCAGGCTAAATCCTTTTACTATTCATGCCGTAACCATTTCAGTAATCCATCAAAACCCTTTTATTCAACCGAGACTTATTTCCCTTTTTTTATCAAATATCATTATTCATTCAATAAATTTCCACACATTAACATTCAATAATCATTCAAATTGTAGAACATATAAATCAAGCATTTCAAGTATTAATTTTAAGTTACACGAACTTACCTCAAAGATTGTTCGTGTTTTGTAACCTACTTGTAACAACCCAGTTTAGACCCTAGTCAGAATAGGGGTTTCAGGACCAGAAATCTGAGTCAAAAAATAATTTAATATTAATTTTTGTGTTTAGAACATGTGAATTTATATCCATGAAATTTCTGTGATTTAATTTGCCCGTTTGAATGTTTAATTTACAAAAAGGACTAAATTGTAGAAAATACAAAAGTTATGTGCTATATGATATGTGTGTTGAATTATTGTGCATTATTAAATATAAGGTCCTTAAGATGTTAATGGACCATTGAATTCATGAATGGTCAAGATTGGACATAAGATAATGGTTTATTAAATGTTTTAATGCAAGGGTAAAATGGTAATAATAATTAAAAAAACCTAAAATGTGGTCATTTTATCCTCCTTATTACCAAAAATACAAAATAAAAAGAAGAAAGAACACAAGCTAGGGTTCGACTATCAATTTGAGTGATTAAAGTATGAGTTTTGATCCATTTTTTATGATTTTTGTGTTTTTGAGATCGTTGCTAGGTATTCTATTAAGCCCATGTCTCAATTTTTGATTTTGATGAAGATTTCAAGTGATACCATTGATGAATTTGGAAGCTTTGTGATGATTTTTGATGAATTATGAAAGATATGTGTTTGATAAATATGTTTTGTCTTTGGATTTTTGGTAAATTTAGCTATTTTGGGCTAAATTGAGAAAATGAGAAATTGGAGGACTAAAATTTGAAATAAATGTGATATATGGGCTTATATGAACACCATGAAAGTTCGACTAAGCTATAGTAAATTGAGATTTTGCATATTTTGTGATTTTGTGAAATTTGGGACTAAAATGTTAGAATGTGAAAATGTGAGGGATAATTTGTAAAATTCCCTAAATATGTGTTTTTGGATTGAATTGAATGATTTTTTGAATAAAAGGGTTAAATTTGAATGTGTTTAGATCAAGAACCAAAGAAAACAGAATTAGATCGGGGAAAATCGAAAGTAGTTGAATAGCCGATCAATACCGTCTGAATCCATATGAGGTAAGTTGATATACAAATAAATGTGTTTGAAATGTATTATTATTGTATACATGTGAATGAATTGTGATATATGGCTATTTGAGCTGAATATGTGAAATCCGAGAAAGTTCCGATAATGTAATGACGTCCGAAAAGCCCCGTACGAACCATAGGAATAGTTAGGATACATATGTCATGACATAGGTTTTCGATATGAGTTTTCGTGTAAGACCACGTTTGGGACGTTGGCATCGATCTGAGATTTACGTGTAAGACCATGTTTGGGACATCGGCATCGTATTTGATTTCGTGTAAGACCTTGTCTGGGATAGTGGCATCGATATTTGATTACATGTAAGACCATGTCAGGGACGTTGGCATTGTACGAGTTCTCCGAGCTATCCGTGTATCCTATTTGATTCCGAACGGTTCAACAGGCAATCCAAGAAATGAATGAATATACAAATGTGCATCCGATTCCGGTACGTATGAAATGAGTACTATGTTTGAGATTGAAAGGTAGTATATGTTCAATTGTGAACTTATGATATATGTATAGTGATATGAGAATAAGATGTGTTAAATGCAAGTGATATATGATCATGTGAGCAAATGAGTATTATGTGGTTCATAAATTGCCTATGTGAAATGGTTATGATTTTATGTGAATGAATTGGATTATACTTGATTCATGAGTTGGATTTATTTGTATATGGCTTACTAAGCTCTTTGTAGCTTATTTTGTGTGTGTTTGTATTGTTTTATAGATATCAAAGCTACCGAGAGCTCGAGGATCATCACCACACTATCAAACTCTATTTTGGTACCTTTTGAAAGTGTAAATGTTTAAGTATGGCATATATAGTCCAGATAATTTGATATATGATTTTGAGTTGTAAATATGTTATGCCATGTGATATGGCTAGTTTTGGTTGAAAACGTGATTGGTTTGATATGGTTTATATGTTTGGAAAATAAAATGGTTTGATGTCTATGAATGAACAAAAGAAATGGTCAATTTGATATATCCTTGAAGGTGAAATGGTAAGCTTTGTCATAAGATTAAATGTGGTATAAAATGAGTTATGTTTCATAAATGTTGGTATGAGTTTGGTTTGTGTTTTGGTATATTTTAGTATAGACATTGAGTATGAACTTTGGAAGAGGATTATATGTATGAATTGAACATGTTTTGGTTGTGAATTTGGCTAAAAATTTTAATATGAAAATGCTTTGGTTTTGGCTTGTAAGAATGACCCAAAATGGGTGGCAAAGTTGGCTTTTTGAATGGTCTATTTTTGTCCACACATGCAGAGACACGGGTGTGTGTCTCAGTCGTATGTGACATACAGTCATAGTACACGACTGTGTGTCCCCTGGGGTACCCTTTCGAATTAAGTCAGTATACCCTACAGTTTTGACACGGCCTGGACACACGGGCGTCTCTATTGGCCGTGGGTGGCACAAGGGCTGGCACATATGCGTGTGGTCGGCCGTGTGACCCAAGTCAATAACCTCCTTAAATTTCATAAGGCCTGGCACACGGGCGTGTCCTCGGCTGTGTGGTGCAAGTCAGAATGTATGCCTTATTTTACCACAGCCTAGACACACTGGTGTGTCTAATGCCGTGTGAGGCACACGACTTGCTTGTAATGGCCTAAATTGAAGGTTATCGGAACAGTGATTTTGTAACCACAAATCTGATTTAAAGAGGAAGTTATTTTAATATTTTTGCATGAATATTGATATGATAGGAAAATCGTATGAAAATATCGATAGAAAAATTTTACCGATTTAGTGGTTAGTTAGAAAAAAGAAATTATTGAAGAAATTGGGTAAAATAAGGTACTGAGACCTAGATCTCGTAAAACTGAGTCAGAAATATTTTTATAAATATTTATGAAATGTTAGCAATATGGTATTAAAATTTCGTTAGAAAATTTTATCGTTTGGGTAGTTAATTAAATAAAAAGGACTAAATCGAAATGGGTGTAAAAGTTACTAGAAGGATTAAATAGCTCAATTGTTAAATGAAGAGGGAACTAAAGTGCAAATAAGCCCAAAGGAGATATTTTAGGTAGCATAAGCTGAGAAAAATCAGGAGAATTGGTGAAATAAAGGTAAAATGGGAAAATAATTTACTAAAAAAATGGGACTAAATTGGGATATCTAGAATTCTCTTCTTATTTTCTTCATTTTCATCAGCAAAAAATGTCCTAAGGGTTTATTCAAGCTGGCATTTCATAATTTTTTTATCAAGTGAGTAAATTATTGCCTTTTTCTTGTAATTTTTGTGTTTTTAAGACTTTTACAACTAGGTCCTACTATTAAATTCATTAGTTTATGATTTCATGGATGAAATTGAAAGTTGCTATGAATGTGTGCTGGAAGTATAAGATGATTTAGCATGGAATTGAAGCTTTAATCTTATTATATGATGATTTTATTGAATGAAATGAATAGAAAACGGATATTTAGAACCTATTTGTAAAAGAGTGTGAAATTGAAGCCTAGTGCTGAAATTCTGATTTCCAAAGGCTATAAAGTAGTTTAAAGTGATAGAATCAAGTGGTAATTGAGAAAAATCAGCTCAGTTGAGAGGTTAATTGAGCAGGGATATCATTTATTAAAAGCTTAGGGGAAAAATGTTAATAAATATCTTGCACTAAAACAGTTTTGGATAGCAGCAGCATGCTAACATTGAAAAATCACCATAAATTGTGGAAATCGACTTAGAGGATGAAAAAAATATAGAACTAAATCCTATTGAGTCTAGTTTCCCATAGAAGAAACATTGTAAGCAATGGAATTGTAAATCATGAGATATAATAAATTTTGTGAGACAAGGTTAGAATGAAATCGGGTTCCCTTGTTCTGACTTGGGAAAATCATTAAAAATTGTAAACAAATAATTATGGGCTATAATTTATATGATTAAAATCCTTAATGAATCTATTTTTAAAATAAACAAATAGGAACATCATCCGAATCCCGTATGAGGAGATAATTAATTTTTAGTGAAGAGGGGTCAGAACTATCAGATAGTGAAATAGGGATGAATTTAATGAATAAACTGTACTTATTGGCTAAACTAAAAATTCTAAAAATTTTATGGTAAGAAGATATTTGATTCTAGTTTCAGGGAAAATTATAAAATATTAATTTGGAGTTTTGTAGCTCAAGATAAAAATAATTTAATGACTATGACTCATGTAGACAACTTTGAATGAACTATAAATAATAGTGGAATTGAAGAGAATGGTACATATGAACATGAAATGTTAAATTGATGATTAAATTTATTTATTTATTTAGATCCCAAAGACTCAAATACAAAGCTAGATCCATGAAAGGAAAAAGTTCGAGATTAGTAGATTTTTGTATACGAACAAGTATCGAGGTAAGTTCGTGTAACTTGAATTATATTCTTAAATGCTTGAAATGTATGTTATTGATGTGAATATGATTTGAATGTTCATTGTATGAAAATTGATGAAAGATTGATATATTTGATAAAAAGGGGAAAAATCCCGGTTGAATGAAAGGAAAATTCGATGGATCTCTGAAAAGGAATTGACTCGGACGGGTGATCCTATCTTGATATAGCCCTCTGAAGAATATGTGTAAAATGGATTTAGCTCGGACGGGCAATCCGAATTAGGGTCTGAATTTAGCCTGGACTGGTAATTCAGATCCAAGCTCATTAGAGTAATTGTCGTTGCAGAGGATTTAGCCTGGATTGGTAATCCCGACAATACTCTATGAGTTTATATTACAAGGGATTTAGCCTGGACTGGTAATCCCACTGTAAGGATGAGGTTCGTGGGAATGTGCTCTCTAAAATGAAAATGTGCTCACATCAATATGAATTGACGGACCTGAATTTGTTCACTAAAGTGTACCCCTGAAAATCCATCGAAATTCCAAGAAATTCAATGGGATAAATATGGAAAAAATAATAATGGAATGGAAATCATGGTATTGATGAGCTCATCAATCATGGTATACACTATTGATACATTGAAATTATTGGACTAACTTGAATGTTGAGTTTGTGCATGTTAGGGTAATAATGCATTGAATGGATGTATGAATGTTTATTGTATTGTATTGAAAATATTAGGTAAGTATAATTCTTGTTACATGAGCTTACTAAGCACAACGTGCTTACCCTGTTTCTTTTTTCCCTGTTTTGTAGTATTAAGAGCTCGGAGGTCAGATTCGGTCGGAGACACATCACACTATCAGTCAATGGCGAGCGAAAGGAGGATAGTAAAAGGAGATTAGATATTTCTTGTCGTATTAAAATTGGAAACAACTCAAAGCAAGCTTGAAGTGGCTGATCCTTATCGACTTGCGGGTAGCATCGCCCTGATATTTTTCAAAGGCATTTCTTACCAACATTGCTTTAAATTGATTTATATCAAGAAACTTTATTTTGGAAATCAATGGCATGTATAAGTTAATAAAGTAAATGTTAATGTAAAATGAATGTAAAGTTAGCCATTGGTATGGCTAACAAATCTTAGTTTTGGTATGTGATGAGGTTATTTTATGGATATGCATGATTCTATCTTGAAAATATATTGAATTGGATCGGTTTATTTGGATTGGTCTCGGTTTAAAATTGCAGGGAAGGTTAGATATCTATAAAGGGGTTATATTGAGTCTAAACAAAATTTGAGGTTTTGCGAAAAATTCCCTATGGTTTTGATTAAATCCTAGTTTGTTCCCGATGTATGTTTGGGTTCCGGAGACCCATCTAAAGGACATCATCACATTTTCGGTAAATAAATAGTATTTAACTCGTAATAATAGAAAAATTAATTCGGTAAACTCTGGTAATGCCTTGTACCCTATTCCAGCGACGAATACGGGTAGGGGGTGTTACATTGCTCACACGGGCGAGTGACTTCTGTACCTTTGAAAAATGTTAACTTTTGAAAAATTTTGTATGTGTTCGGTTTACTCTTGACCTTCTTCTAATGCATGTTTAAGGTCTCTTAGACCTTCTAAAGGGATTTATTGATGATATTCGACTACAATATGATGATGTTGTATAAATATTTGTGAAATGTCTGTAAATGTTCTGTTTTGTCCGGTAATGCCTCTTAACACTAGTTCGGCGATGGATACGGATTAGTGGTGTTACATTTGGTTGGTATCAGAGCTACGGTTCAGTCGATTCTAGGACTAAGTAGTGTATGTGAGTCTAGCTATACAAGTCATACATCTAAAATGTGATAGTGTGATGAATCCTGACAACTAAAATGTGTTTTTCGTATAGTAATAGATCCCGAACGAGCTGTAGTTGACGATGTTTAAAGTAACGCACCAGCTCCCGCTCAAGAGGCAGTGCCTTCTGATTCGAGAAACGTAACTAGTAACCACGAGGGAAAGGCAAAGCAAGCCTTCTTCCAAATGATGACTGAGGAGTTTATGGAGTTCGTTTGTACGGATCTGACTGCTCAACAACCTCCGCCCCCACCAAATCCCCCTCAGACTTTTGTTGTACCTCCGATTATGAATTCAATTCCGTTGAATAAGCCTCTAGTTGATAAAATCAAAAAATATGTGGCCGAAGAGTTCAGCGCCACTAATGCCAATTCAATTCATATACTCATGTTACCTATTTCACAAGCATACACTTTTTAGTCCATGTAATTTCATAACCATTCATGTATAAAATATAATATTCATGTACCATAAGCATAACTTCAATACTTATAACATGTAATTCATGTAAATCAATTCATATAATCCATGTAAATCTCTTATAACATGTAATACATATATCTCTAGAACTTCATGTAACCTGTATCGGTAATTGCCCGTTGAACCTTTAAGAACATCGAGGGATACTCGGGTGATACACACACAGTGTATATACGTATAACCTGTAATCCGTCAATGCATCATATATGCTCTTTCGAGCCTAAAACGGTAACCCCAAAGGCTGAACATGTAATCCATAGGATGATCGGTAAGCCCGTAGGCTGAACGGTAAGTCCGAAGACTGAACATGTAATCCCGAAGGATGAACATATAGCTCATGAGCTGTGGTGAGTCCGCAACAAATGCAGGAGCTCAAACCACCCTGTAGCCCTAGTGACATGTCACTCATATCCTACGACTTTCTACGGTTCAAACGGGACTTGGTACTCAGATAGTATTTGTAATTTTTTAAATATTTCCATGTCATTTCATATATGTATAACCAATATACAATTCAATCCAATAATCTCATACATCCACTTGACAATTAAGCAATAGTTATAAACATATTCAAATTCAATTCTAATTATACGAACTTACCTCGGTTTCCCGATGTCTATTCGTCTAACTTTCGTTTTCCCCGATCAAGTCCCGGGATTTGATTGTCTTTATCTATATTAATACAAATTTAGCTATTTAATCACTAACATATTCAATTTAATCCAAAAACATGTATTTTGACATATTTGCAATTTAGCCCCTATACTTCCAACTACTCTGCAATTTAGTCCTTTTAACACAAAATAGCAAATTACACATCAAAACCCTCAATTTATCAAAACCAAATATTCATATAGTCATTATAGGCACATAAATTTCATTTATTCACATCTCTAACCACATAATTTCTATTTCTTTACAAATAAATCCTTAAAACTCATTTTTATCAAAAATTACTTTATAAAACTTTTTTATTTCAAAACATCTATCAATAATTCACCATTTATCATCAAAATAACATGTATTCATCAATGGCATTTTTCAAAAACACAACCAATTTTAGAAATTGAGGTATGGGTCGGATAGTATATGAAGCAACGATCTCAAAAACGTAAAAATCATTAAAAACGGATCAAAAACCATACATTAATTGATGAATCAAAGCTTGACGAATTCAAAAGCTTAAAAACCTTATGTTTTTTTCATGAAACCGGTGGAAGAGAATGAAAATTAAAGCCATTGTGTGTTTTTAATTAACTAATATAACATATAAAATTAATTACTAATTTTACCCTTTAATAAAACCATTTTTATTTCATGTTATTATGGACATAAATGTCCACTACCATTTAAAATGGTAAAATAACCATTTAAGGACTCCCATTTTTAAAGCAATGATCAAATAAGTCATTTATGAAATAGAACTCCTATTTATCGCTTTATGCGATTTAATCCTTTTTATCAAATTAATCTATCAAACGATAAAATTTCTATACGAAACTTTCACACCATATATCTATCATGCTGTAAAACATATAAAAGCAGTTAAAACAATATCTTGACACGGTTAAGTGGTCTCGAAACCACTCGTTCCGATTAGGGTCTAAAATGGGTTATTACAATTCTAGAAATTAAGGAATTTGTTGTGCTTGTTGATCGAGCATGTAAAGCTAAAGAACTCAGGAAAGATAAAAGAAAAGTCGATTCTGAAGCTAGAGAAGTGAAAAAGATTTGCAAATAGATCATTTCAGTCTATGTCAAAGAAATTTCGTGATGATTATAGCCATTCGAAGGCTAATATGGGACATTCGAGCAGAGATCGTGCTAGATCGCATTCGAGCTTCAGGGCTCCTACTACATTTATTGCAAGTGTTGGGAATGTCCGGTCTGATCGACTTGAGTGTAGATACTATGGTAAAAGACATCCAGGAAGTTGCAGACTAAATGACCGAGCTTGTTTTAAATATGGATCATTAGATCACTTTATCCAGTACTGTCCCGAGTCTGTTAAACAAGAGATAGTGCAAAATCTAAGACCGAGCAATACCTCAGCTAGGGGCAGACCTCTCAAAAATACGAGAAATGTGAGTGGCAGTTAAAAAGTAACAAAAGATATAGCTGTTCGATCTGAGGCTAGAGCACCTACTAGAGCCTATGCCATCCGAGCTCCTGAAGAAGCTTCGTCTCCAGATATGATAACTAATACTTTTACTCTTTACAATACTTCTATGATTGCATTGATAGATCCAGGATCTACACATTCGTATATATGCATGAACTTAGTATGCAGTAAGACTTTGCCTGTAGAGTCTACTGAATTCGTAATTAGAGTATCGAATCCCTTAGGTAAAAGTGTCCTGGTTGATAAAGTTTTCAAGAACTATCCGTTGATGTTTTGAGATATCTGTTTTCTGGCTAATCTGATATTATTACCCTTTGATAAATTTTATATAATTTTGGGTATAGATTGGCTAACTTTGTATGATGCTGTGGTGAATTATAAATGGAAAATCATTGATTTGAGATGCAAGAATGATGAAATAGTCCAAATTGAGTCTAATGATCGTAATGGACTGCCAGTTGTGATATCTAAAATGAAAGCTCTAAAATATGTGAAAAAGGGGTGTAAAGCTTATTTCGCGTATGTGATTGATTCGAAAGTGACAGAAAAGAAAATTGAATCAGTGTTTATTGTTTGTGAGTTCCCTAATGTATTTCCTGAAGAATTACCGGGATTACCTTCGATTCGAGAAGTCGAATTTGGCATTAAATTAGTGCCAGGAACTACTCTGATTTCGATAACTCCGTATAGAATGGCTCCGACCGAATTAAAAGAATTAAAGTCTCAGTTGCAAGAATTGACCGATAGAGGGTTCGCTAGACTGAGTTTCTCACCTTGGGGAGCTTCTGTATTGTTTGTGAAAATGAAAAACGGAACGATGAGAATGTGCATTGATTATCGTTAGTTAAACAAAGTGACTATTAAGAATAAATATCTTATGCCTAGAATTGATGATTTATTTGATCAGTTGAAAGGAGTTACTGTGTTTTCGAAAATAGATTTGAGATCAAGCTATTATTAGTTGAGAGAAAAGATTCAGACATTCCGAAAATAGCTTTTCGAACAAGGTATGGACACTATGAGTTTTTAGTTATGCCTTTCGGATTAACGAATGCACTTGTTGTTTTTATGGACTTAATGAACAGAATTTTCAGACCGTATTTAGATTAATTTTTTGTCGTATTCATTGATGACATTTTGATTTATTCACGTGATGAAAGTGAACATACTGAGCATTTAAAAGTTGTATTACAGACTTTGCGTGATAAGCAACTATTCGCGAAATTCAGTAAATGTGAATTTTGGTTGAGTGAAGTTTGTTTTCTGGGCCACATTGTATCAGCATCTGGCATCCGAGTTGATCTAAACAAAATCTAAGCTATTCTAGATTGGAAGCCTCCGAGAAATGTTCATGAAGTCTGCAGTTTTCTGGGACTGGCTGGGTATTATCACCAATTTGTGAAAGGCTTCTCTATGATTGCGACTCCATTGACGAGATTACTTCAGAAAGATGTGAAATTTGAATGGTTTGAAAAGTTTCAGAAAAGCTTTGATCAGTTGAAAGCTTTATTAACTGAAGCTCTGGCACTTATACAGCCAGAATCGGGTAAAGAATTTGTTATTTACAGTGATGCTTCATTGAATGGCCTCGGTTGTGTTTTGTTGCAGGAAGGCAAGCTTATAGCCTATGCCTCGAGACAATTAAAGCCTCACGAAAAGAATTATCCGACACACAATCTTGAGTTAGCTGCTATTGTTTTTGCTTTGAAAACCTGGCGATATTATCTATTCGGTGAAAAATTTCACGTATTTTTCGATCATAAAAGTTTGAAATACTTGATGACTTAAAAAGATTTGAATTTACAAACAGAGAAGGTGGCTAGAATTGTTTAAAAACTACAAGCTTATTATTGATTATCATCCAAGAAAAGCGAATGTTGTTGCTGACGCTTTGTAACACCCCTAACCCCGTACCCGTCGCAGGAGGGTTATGAGGCATTACAGGACCATCGTTTAATTTGATACAACTCCATTCGCATAAATTATGCTCAACAATTTCACCTTGAATCCATTTTACACATAAAATGACATTTGGTAAAAAAATCAAAACTTATTCAATTTCCCTAAAAAAAATAAAATAAGCTCCACAAGCCGAAGGTGCATGTACATAAACATGTATGTCATTCGAGAAGTATCAGTTCACAAGATATTTCAAGTGCTTATCAAACATACTCTCATGCATCTTACACATCTACCTTTTTAACCTATTCGAAAGTTCACTACCCAATTTAAAAAGGTAACATCTCATTCATTCATGTCATTTATTGAAATAAGTAATACCAAATAACATCAACCAAGTACCAATTGTTCTCATAAATAAAATCATCTATACAACCTATAGTCCATTCGGTTCTACTCATGCTTCATATCCATATTATCAAGTTCAAAATTATAGTTTCTAATATGCACCATTCAATTCATACACACTTACTGCATGCTCACACTCATTCCAAACTTTCCACATTTAAACATTCTTGATCACATTCAACCCATACATGCTTTCATTACATAAACCTCAAAATGCACTATATATATATATATATATATATCTCAAGCATTTACAATCAAATGCACGTAACTTTCACATTCATCTACAACCAAAATTATCTAGCTTAAAATCCATATTCAAAAAAGAGATAACATAGCAAGCCATCTTCGCATGGCTATATATATATACACATCAAAACGATACTTGATTATCATCAAAAGTCAAGCCTATACATGCCATATTCAAAGTTTAACTACTATGTACCAAAAGAGCTTTGATAATATGGACGACTTTGATCTTGTGATTCCCGAAACTGTAGCTAACGAACTAGATCTATAAAATAGAAAATTTAGGGCAACAGAGTAAGCATTTCTTTGCTTAGTAAGTTTTAAGCAATGAATTTAATTGAAGTTAAAGCATAGTTCTATTAATGCAAAACCTCTTTACTTTGGCCGAATATAACCAGGACTAAAATACTACTATCTTTCTTCCACGACATTTCCACTTCCTTAAACATCAATTCATATCACATATATATATAATTTCATTGTATTCATCTAAATTCTCCTTTGGCCGAAAGCAGACATTGCAATTACAAAACTAAACTTAAGCTTATACACATGCTCACATATTCATGTAGCCTCACATTTTAAACCTAATATGCTCGTATACTAAAGATCCATCTTCATATAATTCCACTTTGATTGAAAATTCACGCATCATAAGCAAGTCTTAGACTTTCATGTAATCTTAAACATTAGCCAAAACATCACTATCCAAATGTATTCGTAATCCAAAGCGAATCAATTTCATAAGGAGTACGAAGTACATACCTGATAAACTTAGGGTGGTGAGCACATTTGTTTAAGTTTATTACAATATTAATCACGTATTTCCAGCATGAATGCCTTCGGGCTTAGCCCGGTTAAAACACTAGCACTAAGGCCCTTCGGGATTTAGCCTGGATATAACACCGGCAACGAATGCCCTTCGGGGCTTGGCCTGGATATAACACTGGCAACGAATGCCCTTCGGGACTTGGCCCAGATATAACACTGGTAACGAATGCCCTTCGGGACTTGGCCCGAATATAACACCGGTAACGAATGCCCTTCGGGACTTGGGTCGGATATAACACTGGCAACGAATGCCCTTCGGGACTTAGCCCGGATTTAGCTCACTGAACCTTTATGCATATGCAACCATCAGGTATACATTTCACAAAATCTATTACAATTGAAATTACTTACCTCATTCACATATTAGTACATAACGTAATAATTCCATTTAATATTAGGTCTATAGACACATACATGAACCACATATCAAGTCAATTATCATAGCTTATATTTCTAAGAAACTTCCGGCTATTTGCCATATTCACCATTCATTTTGCATCAACCATATTCAACAACGTCCATAGGCCAAAATCCATCAACTACATGTATATATATAGATATATACAGGTATATCATGTTTTATCAAGTCACATGTTAGGTTTCGTTACTCAAAACTTACCTCGTATTCTTCTAAACAAATTTCGGGTTGGCTATTCCGTGATCTTAGCTTTTCCCTTATCCGATGCTGCCCCTCTATGCTCTTGAGCTAGTTTAAGCAAATTCAATTTCATTAAACATTCATACACCTCATTCGATCAAGACAAGGGATACAAATATACTCTCTTTACCACACACACACACACACACACACACACATACATTCGGCCAAATGTATACTCGTCATCAATCACAACTAAATCATTGACTAGCCAAATATGCAAAATCTCAATTGAAGCCATTTGGCACTCACATATATATATATATATATAACTAAGAGTCATTTCTCACAATCATTACTTTCGGCATTTTTAAGCAATGAAATTAACATAGATAATAAGCCTTAAACCAAATATATTAAATCTATATCCGGTTCACAAGCAAAATCACTAATCTCACATAACCGAATGTGTCCCTAAATAATTTCACATGTATATTATTTAATCACATGATAAATACACTTATCAAAAGCACCTATTCCCTTATTTGCTTCATAAAACCCCATTCGGCCCTTTCCAAAACACATATAAAAACATTATCATAAAACCAAATACCATATATAAATCAAGACACACATATATCAATTTCTAAAAAAATTAAGCACAAATTTGTACCTTGCACCTCAATGGCCGAATGTACCTCACTTCCAAATTCACTTCTATTAATTTAACTAATCCTCACTCTCATACTATTATTTTCTAAAAACACCATCTAAACAATACCATTTAACAAATATATGCCAAGACCGAATGTTTATTTAAAAGAGACAACCAATTCAAGCTCACGTTTAAAATTTTAAACATCAAAATTGCTTAATCTATTCACAATTCAATTCAGTAAAAATTTGAGTAAAACTTACTTACACAATAGCCAATTTCAAACTATCTTTGAACCCACATAAAAACACATATGGTTAAGCTCCAACAACAACCAAACAGAAACCAAACTCCATTTCTAATCTAAACGTGTGAGACATATCCCTTTCATGGCCGAATGCAAATATGAGCTTAAACTTTCAATTTGTTACGTGGGTTATGCTAGATGTTTAGTAACCATCCCAAATTCATAAAGAATTATAAAATTTGAAATGAAAACTAACCTTAATCAAGGATGCATTGAGCCGAATATCACCCCATTTCCTTTATGTTTCGGCCAAGAAAAAAAAAGATGAACACTTGGTTCATTTTCTCTCCTTTCTTATTTTATTAAACTAATATTTTATAATATAAAATGCATATACACATGTAAAAACATAATCATGGCCGGCCACTATAGCAAAATGGTGATATTGACATGCAAGTCCATTTGTTTAATGTCTTAATTTATTTAATCACTTCAATTTGCCATCAAAATTTCAAAGTTTTTCGCCTAAGTCATTATCTTTAAAAACACATTCACATTGACAATCAAATCAACATTCAAAATTCCCACATGTATTTTCACATCAATTAGTCATAGAATTTGGTGTTTAATTATTTTTTTACAGCTCGGTTTAGTGGTTCCGAAACCACCTCTCGACTAGGGTCAAATTAAGGCTATCACACGCTTTAAATCGAAAATCATTGTTTGCATTACGAGTGATGAATACTCAGTTGCCTATATCTTATGATAATTCAGTTTTAGCCGAATTGAAAGTGAGACCGTTGTTTATTCAATAGATTTACGAAGCACAGAAAGTTGATAATGAGTTGTTAGCAAAACGAGCACTTTGTAGTTCCAATTCTGATTCTGAATTTTGAGTTGATTTTGATGATTGTTTGAGATTCTGAGATAGACTTTGTATTTTAAGAAATCCAGAGTTGATTCGTTTTGAGTGAAGCTCACAACAGTAGATTATCTGTTCATCCGGGTAGTACGAAAATGTATAATGACTTGAAACAACATTACTGGTGGTCTGGAATGAAAAGAGACATTTCTGACTTTGTTTCGAGATGTTTGATATGTTAGCAAGTTAAAGCTAAACATCAGGTACCCTCCAGTTTGTTAAACTTATTATGATTCCTGAGTGGAAATGGGATAGAGTAACGATGGATTTTGTTTTAGGATTGCCTCTATCTCTGAGAAAGAAAGATGCAATCTGGGTTGTAGTTGACAGATTGACGAAATCAGCTCACTTTATTTCGGTACGATCTAACTATTCACTTGATAAGTCAGCTGAGCTTTACATTTCAGATATTGTGACATTGCACGGGGTGCCATTGTCTATTGTGTCAGATAGAGATCCGAGATTTACTTCGCAGTTTTGGAAGAAATTGCAAGAGGCTTTAGGTAAGAAATTGCACTTCAGTACTGTTTTTCACCTACAGACAGATGGTTAATCCAAGTGGATCATTCAGATACTCGAGGATATGTTGAGATGTTGCATTCTTGAGTTTGAAAGTACGTGGGAACAGTATTTGCCATTAATTGAATTTGCTTATAATAATAGTATTCAATCGAGCATTAAAATGGCACCGTACGAATCCTTATATGGTAGAAAATGACATACACAACTGTATTGGTCAGAGCTTAGTGAAAATAAGATACACGGGGTTGATTTGATAAAAGAGACGGAACAGAAAGTGGAAATGATCCATAATAGTTTGAAAGCAGCTTCTGATCGTCAGAAATCATACACGGATTTGAAACGAAAAGAAATCGAATTTGAGATCGGTGACAAAGTATTCTTAAAAGTGTATCCGTGGAAGAAACTATTTCGATTCGGTACAAAAGGTAAATTGAGTCCGAGGTTTATCGGGCTGTATGAAATTATCGAACGTGTCAGGTCAGTTGCTTATATATTGCTATTGCCACCTAAGCTAGAAAAGATTCACAATGTATTTCATGTATCAATGCTTCGATAATAGAGATCGACCCTTCACATGTGATTATACCGTCAGAGATAGAGATTCAATCTGATATGACATATGAGGAAGAACCAATCTGTATCTTAGCTCGTGAGATAAAAGAATTACGAAATAAGAAAATTTCGTTAGTAAAAGTGTTATGGCCTTGACATGGAGTAAAAGAGACTACATAGGAGCCTGAGGATGCTATGATAGAGCAATATCCAAACCTATTTGCTGGTAAGATTTTTGGGGACGAAAATCCCTAGGGAAAGATTTATAATAACCCGGTTTAGACCCTAGTCAGAATAGTGGTTTCAGGACCACAAATCTGAGTCAGAAAAATAATTTAATATTATTTTTCATGTTTAGAACATGTAAATTTATATCCATGCAATTTCTGTGATTTAATTTGTCTGTTTGAATGTTTAATTTGCAAAAAAGACTAAATTGCAGAAAATACAAAAGTTATGTGCTATATGATATGTCTGCTGAATTGTTGTGCATTATTAAATATGAGGTCCTTAAGATGTTAATGGACCATTGAATTCATGTCATCGTGCTATATGAATGTTTAATTTATGTGTAAGACAATGTCTGGGACATCGACATCGTATTTGATTTCGTGTAAGACCCTGTCTGGGATAGTGGCATCGATATTTGATTACATGTAAGACCACGTCTGGGACGTTGGCATTGTACGAGTTCTCTAAGCTATCTGCGTATCTTATTTGATTCTGAAAGGTTCAACGGGCAATCCAAGAAATGAATGAATATACAAATGTGCATCCGATTCTGGTACGTATGAAATGAGTACTATGTTTGAGATTGAAAGGTAGTATATGTTCAATTGTGAACTTATGATATATGTATAGTGATATGAGAATAAGATGTGTTAAATGCAAGTGATATATGATCATGTGAGCAAATGAGTATTATGCGGTTCATAAACTGCCTATGTGAAATGGTTATGATTTTATGTGAATGAATCGGATTATACTTGATTCATGAGTTGAATTTATTTGTATATGGCTTACTAAGCTCTTTGTAGCTTACTTTGTGTGTGTTTGCATTGTTTTATAGATATTGAAGCTACCGAGAGCTCGAGGATTGTCGAGGATCATCACCATACTATCAAACTCTATTTTGGTACCTTTTGAAAGTGTAAATGTTTAAGTATGACATGTATAGTCTAGATAATTTGATATATGATTTTTAGTTGTAAATATGTTATGCCATGTGATATGGCTAACTTTTGGTTGAAAATGTGGTTGGTTTGATATGGTTTATATGTTTGGAAAATGAAATGGTTTGATGTTTATGAATGACCAAAAGAAATGGTCAATTTGATATATGCTTGAAGGTGAAATGGTAAGCTTTGCCATAAGATTAAATGTGGTATAAAATGAGTTATGTTTCATAAGTGTTGGTATGAGTTTAGTTTGTGTTTTGGCATATTTTAGTATAGACATTGAGTATGAATTTTGGAAGAGGATTATATGTATGAATTGAACATGTTTTGGTTGTGAATTTGGCTAAAAATTTTAGTATGAAAATACTTTGGTTTTGGCTTGTAAGAATGACTCAAAATGGGTGGCAAAGTTGGCTTTTTGAATGGCCTATTTTTGTCCACATAGGCAGAGACACGGGCGTGTGTCTCAGTCGTGTGTGACACACAGTCATAGTACACAGCTGTGTGTCCCTAAGGTACCCTTTTGAATTAAGTCAGTAACCATTCAGTTTTGACACGGCCTGGACACACGGGCATGTCTATATGTCGTGGGTGGCACACGAGCTGGCACATGGGCGTGTGGTCGGCCGTGTGACCCAAGTCAGTAACCTCCCTAAATTTCACACGACTTGGCACACGAGCGTGTCCTCGGCCGTGTGGTGCAAGTCAAAATGTATGCTCTACTTTGCCACGACCTAGACACATGGGTGTGTCTAATACCGTGTAAGGCACACGACCTGCTCACACGGGCGTGTGACCTCTGTACTTTTGAAAAATGTTAAGTGTCGAAAAAATTTCGTATGTGGTCGGTTTAGTCCTGACCTTATTTTAATCCATGTTTAAGGTCTCGTAGACCTTTTAAAGGGACTTAGTGATGATATTCGACTATGATATGATGATGTTGTATAAATATTTGTGAAATGTCTGTAAATGTTTTGTTTTGTCCGGTAATGCCTCTTAACCCTAGTCTGGCGACGGATATGGGTTAGAGTTGTTACACTACTAATCCGAGACATTTTCTTTGCCTTGATCTAGCCTCGTATTTCATTCGTCCGGATCTATATAAATGAATTTAATCATCAATTTGGTCCAATTCATACTCCAATACATTCAATTCATACTCTAGGCAAAATTACCATTTTGCCTTAAAACTTTTCATTAATTCCAATTTTATCCCTAGGTTCGGAAAATGAAAGACTAGCCGAATACCCTATGTACCATTTACAGCACTTATTTATCAGAAAAATTAGAATTTTTCCATTAATTTTACAAGTTTACAATTTAGTCATGTTTTCACAATTTCATGAAAAATCACTTTGTAAAAGTTGTTTACCTACTAACAACCTTTCATTTTCTACCGTAAATTTTCAATTTACAGCATATTCATCCATGGCATAAATTCTATACTTTGATAACATTTCAAATTAATCCCAAAAATAAAGAGAACAAGTTGTCCTGAGCTCAAAAATATAAAATTACTAAAAACGGGACATGGAAACTTACCCAATTAAGCTTGATTAGTTCTCTCCTTCTCTCCTAGGGTTTCTATGCAAAAAATTAGGGAAGATGATGACAATTAGATGATATTTCCTAATATCATATTTTAATTATTTTAATTTCTAATTTAGTCCTTGCCCTTCTTTAATTTTTCCATGGATGAATCACCATTGATATTTTTTAACCTATAATTGATGGTTAATTACCATTTAAGGACCAATAATTTTTAATTTCATGGCTATTTAATTCTTTTAGCTTCTAGCACTCAACTTTTACATTTTATATAATTACATCCTTTTTTCTAATAAATCACTAAATCGGTAAAATCTTCCTATCGATATTTTCAAACGACTTTTCTACCATATCATAATTCATGCAAAAATATTAAAAGAAAATTTTCTTGGCAAATAGTTCAACCACTGTTTAGCTTTGTTCCTTAGTGAAAAGGGAAATAACCAAAGGCAAATGGTATCATCAGAAACGCCATTTATTTTGAAGGTATCGCAGAATTTCAAAAAGTTCGCTAAATGTGTATTGGGGTCCTCGTCCTACAAACCATCAAACTGAACAAACTGTTGTATCATTTGAATAATATTAGGTTTTAGTTCAAAATTATTTGTTGCCATAGCAGGCCTAACAATACTCGATTCAGTACCAGCTAAATTAGGCTTAACATAATCATACATAGTACGAGGAGCGAGATTCTGATTCACAAGAGTTGCAGCTACCACAGAAGGTAGTGGATTATTCTGATTTGCCTCCATCTCTTTGGTAGTGTTGGCCACATCCTCTTGCTCTTCATCTATGTACTATAAACTTAGCCTTATTTCTCTTCAGTTTCTGCAAGCTGATGCTTCTATCCCATTATCGAATAATAAAGGTCCTGACAGATTCCTTCTAGTCATAAACTAGAGACACTTGTCAGAGACAAATAAAAAGAAAAATTTAGTAAATAAAACATGAAATAAAGACAAAAAGTAAATTGCAATAAAAATAAAAATGGCTAAAGTAATAAAAATTGAGTGTTCCTAATATTTCAGTTCCCTAGCAATGGTGCCAAACACTTGATGTGATATTTATGCGATCATACCTGTAAAACTAAACTATTATCACGAAAAAGGCAAGCGCACCTATCAAACAATAGTATAGCTTATGGCAAGACCAAGATGTCGAACCCACAGGGACTAAAAGTACTAGTATTAACTTTCTTTTTATTATCTAGCCTGAAAATAAAGGGGATTTGTTTTAAACTAATTAAATTAAATGAATTAGTTAACTAAGAACACGACAGAGAGTAAACTGAGAAAATACTTTAGAAACCTGATTGATTAAGACAATATCCAAGGAAGAATCCACCTAGGCTTCACTTATTATTTGACTTTGAATTAGACGATTTATTCACTTGAGTTGGTCAGTAGAAATCCCTAATTTATGTTAATATCTCTCTCAAGACTAAGAAAAACTAACCCTAGGTTGATTAATTGAAATTTCTTTCTAATTAAAACCCCTAGTGTTGCATTAACTCGATCTATGGATTTCCCTATTAGATTTGACTCTAATCTGGCAGATTTTCATCTTCCTATCTCTAGGATTGCAATCAACTCCGTTTAATTATGTTGGATCTACTCTTAGATAGGGACTTTTGCTCCACTGAATAAGCACATTTGACTTGAATTTATATCCTGAAATATTAACACAAGAATTAATAAACATAATTAACAACAAATCAAATATTTATCGTATAACTCAGAAAATAATAACAAGATCTGTCTTAGGTTTCATCCCCCTTAGGTATTTAGGGAAATTAGTTCATAATTATAAAAGAAAACATCTCAAAATTGGGAAACCAACAAAACATAAAGAAACCCAAAAACTCCTGAAGGAAATTGAAGGGAGATCTTCAGTCTTGATAGAGATCCTACTTCTGATATGAATCAATTGGCGTTCTTCGAGTAATTTCTTGCTTTCTGCTCTGCGTCCCCTCCTTTAATCCTCTTCTCGGGTGTTTAAATAGACTTTAGAATGCCCAAAATACCTAAAAATTAGCCTTTTCCTAGTAGAATTGAAACAGGGCTCGACAGCCTTACGGGCATATAGTGTACCCGTGTGGAAGTGTTCAGGCCATGTTGAATTCTGATTTTAGCCTATTTTGTCTATTTTTGGCCCGTTTCTCACTCTTTTCACTTTCCTATGCTCACCTAAGTATAAACATGAAATTAAAGGATTAGGAGCATCAAATTCATTAAATTATAAAGTAAATCATCCAAAAATATGCTAAGTATAAGTTTAAAATATGTTTCTTTTATGGTTTATCAAATACCCCCACACTTAAGCAATTGCTTGTCCTCAAGCAAAATCCTCAACTCACACTTAAAATTAACTCTTCTTAATTTATAATCCTTATCGATAATATTTCAAAATAATCCACAAGTAATTATACATTGAGAATTTCAACTAAAAGATCATCAAAGTCTCAATCAATCCTAGTTGAGCATTTTATCACAAAAGCATAGGTATCTCCCCTTATCTAAGTAATCATCTTTAATTCAAAATCACACAGAATTGACATCCTCACTAAAGATTCACTCAAATCATTCAAGGTGTTTAAGGTTCACAATAAAGCACTCAATAGTCAAACATGAAAAGTTATTACCATAAGCTTGCATGAGAATCAAACCTCCACCACTATGAATTAAAATGATACACCAATCAAAAGGCCTTTAGAGGGTTGTAACAGGGCTTTGGTTAGGGGTATAGTCACAAGCTAAAAAAGGAGGTTAGGATCGAGATTGATTTGAAAAATTACCTAACTAGAAAAATAACTAAAACTAAGGAATTACATTACTGAAAACATATTTCTAGAATTGAGTTTTTCCTCATGAATAACATCGTTCAAGTTCAAGCATTATATAACTTCATGATAATATGCTAAATGACAAATTGACAACTAAATTTTTTTTAAGAGCAAATCAAAAATTTAAATATGAGACTTTACTAACTGAATTGAAGGAAATAACTAGGCAATTTATTCAAATCAACTCTCGACAAAAATGGGGATCGAATTAGAATAGGGAAATTCTCAAAGAATCAAAAATAGGCTTATGGGTTAATCTTAAGGGAAAATCAATAAATAGTTTGTTAGGCTCAATGTGGTTCACTAAGGGTTAATTATCAGGGTAGGATTTTATGGAGTGAGTGTGTTAAAACCTAGATGCCTTTATCATCTCGGTATATCAAATCAATGGTGTGATGTCGACATGTATAATCGAAGCAAGTTCTAGAATAACTAATCAAAATTGACACACTCATAAGCAACAATAAAAGTGAGCAAGAAAGAATATATGCTCTAAAGGCTCAAGATCTCTCAAAAATTATGGCTTTTGATGTCAATCCTGTGAATTTTAAACTTCAAGATGATGCCTAAATTTGGGGGAAATAACCTAGCAAGTTTTTAATTCTCAAAAATCAACTTATCATGCTTGATTCTCTAATGTCTTAAAGTTTAAACAATCAATGCACAAATACCTATGATTTAATCTGAAACATATCAATAAAAATCATAGATCAATCAAAATTTCTTTCTAATAGTAATATGAAAAAGTTACTTGAGAATAAGACAAAATTCAGGGGTTTTCTGATAATGAAATTCATAACCTCCCCACACTTAAGATGTACATTTTCCTCAATGTACAAAGATAGATAGATCATAAGATTATAGGCATAATATCATAAGGTAGGGATAGAAATGAGACTTCCTGAATTTTGGATGAAATCCTTGGAATAGTGAAAGTGGAATTGGAGGAAGAGCTACTTGAAGTGCATGATTCTGAGCTATTTAAGAAAATAAACACAACTGTGGAGAGAATTAAAGTATTACTCGATAAGAACCATAAGGATAAACAAAGTTCAAAATAATAAGTTTTTAAAAGGAAAATGAAAAACATAAGAATTAAAGAAAAATAACAATAAATATAAATATAAATATAAATATAAATGGACTGAAAGGTCTTCATCATCAGATGCCTCGTGGGTCGGCGGTGCTGAAGGAGAGATGTGAAGGTGGTGGCATATCTGTCGAAGAGTGGCATCGATGCTGTCGAACCGCTCAAAACGCTGCTGCTCAAAGCGAGTCATTCGCTCAGATATGTCAGTCAATGTAGTAGCAGAATGAGTAGGTGGGCAACTCGGTGGTGGTGGAGGTGGGTCCTCATGAGGTGGAGGGACATCATCAGGAATGTCTTCGGGATCAACCTGGTCGTCAGATTGAACGAGCCTGTACTGAGGGGGGTCGAATCCACTGCGTCACTCGATCATCCGCATATCGATCATGCTCGAGATGCCCTGTGGTGACATCTGGCCTACTAGGGTCAATGTGGAGGACATCTCCAGTGTGTCGGAAAGTCTAAAGTGTTGAGCGAGGCGAGTCATGTAGGGACCCAAACAGATAGGGCCCCTCCTATGGCGGTTCATCTAACGGCAAAAGGCGAGCGCGATAAAATAAGCCAAGTCGAAGATGTGGCCCATCGCCATACTCCAAAGATAATACACATCAGTAGTGGACACAATGCCGGTGCTCTTTCTCCGTCCAGTCAGGGTATGAACAAAAATAGCGTGGATGTATCGAAGTGCTAGAGGAATAGCAGTCGCCTTCGAGCGACTCGAGTCATAGGGAACAATACTCGCCGTAAGGTCGATCCAACAGCATGAGGTCGAGTAGTGTATGTGATGATGAAGGTGAAGAAAATCCTCGGAGGCCATAAACTCCTCCGTATAGAGGCCTAGAGCAGCTCCAAGCTCCGGTACGCTCATGTGTCATACGAGTCCGTCGAGGTGAAAAGTGATAGTGTCAGCCTCATCGTGTGTATTCATCACGTGCTGCAAATAGAATGTCGTGCAAAACTTGAGGTTCAATTCCATGTAAGTAGGCTTGATAATGTTGAAGAATCGATTCTAAAGGGCAATGGCAAGATGGAATCGAACAAGGTGGGCAAGATGGACCTGCTCCAAGGTGGCCCAATCAATACAACGGCCTACTCCCAATGGTCATGCATGGAGGAGTTGGAATAAATCTTCCTGAGGGCCTCTAGAAAATTGGAGCAAAGGATGGCGAACTTCGACTGAGGCGCTCGAGGAAGTCGCGCCTGAGCCCTTCCATTTTTTCGAAGTGAGGACAACAACTTTAGATTTTTCACGTTAGTTCGTCATAGTGTTCCTGCAAATAAAATAGAAAATAGATCAAATGGATGAACCAAATAAATAAAATAAAAAAGATAAAAATATGCTAAGTGAAGATCAGTAATTTGGGTTAAGCGCAATAGTGAACTCAATCAAGAAGATGGACGTAATATACATCATGCAGTACTAAAGATAAATTAAAAATGAACAAAAATTTAACTAGCAGAAAGAAATTAACATAGCAGTAGACCCAAGTAAGAGTATACTGTAGCTAAACTAATAAAACTTAATCATGAAAATAGGAGTTATGTAATTTAACTATACCCAATAAGAAGTAATCAAAAGTATATCAGAATATCGATATGAGAACACTTAGTAATATGAAAATAGAATATGAGATAAAAAGTCTAAAAACAGGGATACCAATTCATTATCAAAGAACTATTAAATCAAGAATAAAGAAAAAGAATCATTAAAGAAGTAATAGCGGAAATAACAAAAAGAAATAGTAACTAAAAAAGGACTAACTAATGCACCAAATAACGATAGTAACAAGAATCCTATGATGACTAATCAATTAGACAGTATTACCAAAAGTGAACTAGAATTAATACTTAAAACAAAATGCAAGGTGTAGTATGGAAGAATGTTTATGAGGAATGCAATTCTATTTTAAACAGAGTAAGAAACAAAAGAAGTAGGCTTATGATGAGATAAATCTAAAACTAACAAACTAATAATGAATAGAAAATGTCAGAATCAAAATGAAAGAAAAGAAAATCAAAAAAATAGAACTGACGGTGGGCTATTGGTGGTGGCCGGATTGGTCGTGGGTCGGGGTTGTGGCGTGTTGGTGGTGTGCGGTTGAAGGGGTGTGGTGCGAAAGAGGGGGAAGCTGTGGCTTAGTTTGGTGGCGCAAGGGGGGAAAGGAAATAGGGGAAAGGGGAAGTGCGTGGGCTAGAGAGGGGGAGTGTGGTGCTTAGGGAGAGGGAGGAGCTCATCGGTGGTGGCTAAGGTGGCCGGAGTAGGGGGCGGGAAAAACAGGTGCGGCGGCTGGGCTTGGGGGAATTTGGAGAAGAAGGAGACGAAAAAAAATTAGGGTTTGAGGGGTTAAAAAGGGACACAGTCGTGTAACGGCCCATGTTGGGCCACACGGCCTGTCACACGCCCATGTGGCTCGGGTCTAGCCCGTGTTCGTCGAAGATTTTTAGCCCAATTCATCACATGGCCTCGGACACACCTGTGTGTCCAGGTCATGTGGTCCACATGGCCATGTTACACGGCCGTGTACTATGTTCTTCGCTTCTCCCATGCCCGTGTTACCTATCACACGCCCGTGAGGCTGGGCTGTGTCTCACATACGACCGTGTGCCTTGCCCGTGTGCGTCTCTGAATTGCTTAAAATTTGAAAAAATTTAGCTCCAGGTTTCACACAGACTAGGACATGCCCGTGTGGACCACACGGTCATGTTGCACGGTCGTGTGGCTTTATCGCCAGCTGTGTGTATGTCAATATTTGGGGATTTTTGCCCTGTTTCTACACGGCCAAGGACACGCCCATGTGTCCAGGCCGTATGGGTTAAAAACCTACACGAAAAATATGAAAAATAGATAAAAATAAGTTTTTTAGTGGTGTTAGTGCTCGGGTTACCTCCCAAGAAGCGCTTATTTATAGTCTAAGCTCGACTTAGCTTAATTTCTCATGGTCACATTGGTTTGAGAAGTTGAAACTCCTCTTTCCTTCTATCAGAGTAAGGTTTGAGTCGAGTACTATTTTCCTTGAAAGTGTCGAATTTGGAGTGTGTTACCACGACTATACCATAGGGAAAGATATGTAACACTGTGAAGGGAAGTGCAACACTTGTATTAAGCTCTGAAGTGGCAATTCGAGGGTCCTTTTCATCTAACAATACCTTGTCCCCGACCTTAAATTTCTTTTTTTTTATTTGTAGGCTTGTCATGGATTCGCTTTAGTTCTGCGTGGTGTATCCTAAGTTCCTCTTTGCCATAGGTCTGCCATTCGTCTAGTCCCTCGATCTGTAATCTTCGTTCCTCAAGAGTCGTTCTGTTCATGTTGCATGAACTTAATTGTGGCTCTATTATGTTATTACGAGAAATGTCCTGCAAATAAGGTTGAACCATGTGATTAGTCTCATTAACAGGTTTTAAAAAGTCATCTTCTTTACTCGATATCTTAATCGAATCACGAGCCTGAAGAGTAATCGTATCATCACCTACACGAAGTGTTAGTTTACCTGTGCCCACATCAATAATAGTCCTAGCAATTGCTAAAAAGGGGCGCCCTAAAATTAAGGGCACGTCACTATCCTCATCCATGTCTAGAATAACAAAGTCTACTGGAAATATGAATTTATCAATTTTAACTAGAACACTTCGATGATACCCCTAGGAAATCTAATGGTTTTGTCAATCAATTCAATGCTCATCCTAGTTTGTTTGGGTTTCCCAAGACCTAGTTGTTTAAACATTTTATAAGGCATTATACTAGCCCCTAAACCAGCTAATGCATTATCAACAGTTAAACTACCAATTAAACAAGGAATCATAAAACTCCCTGGATCTTTTAATTTGTTGGGTAGTTTGTTTTGCAAAATGGCCGAGCAAACTGCGTTCAGCTCCACATGCGACGACTCATCTATCTTCCGTTTGTTTGCTAAAAGCTCTTTTAGGAATTTAACAGCGTTTGGCATCTGCGAAAGAGCTTCAATAAACAGTAAGTTAATATGTAATTTTTTAAAAAGTTTAAGGAATTTACCAAATTGTTCGTCTGTGCGGTCTTTTCTTGTCTCATTTGGGTATGGCACACGAGGCTTATTGTAACGCCCCTAACCCGAATCCAACACCGGATTAGAGTTACGGAGCATTACTGGAGTTACTGACTTATTTATCAAATATTTTATTTCATCCAACATTTATATTTCGAACCGCTTAAAATTAGACATATTTTCCCCCAAACATATTTATTTTTCTCGACATATTTTATTTGGATTTATTATTCGTCTCAACATACTTAATTTCCTTGTATCAACGTCTTAAAGGTAATCACATATTTACATGTCATGATAAATGTCATTTTTCTTTCCATATTCCAGTCTCGTATTTGAGTCATCTGGATTTTTTTATAATAAATTTGGTCATCGTTTTCATTTATTTTATATTCTAATACATTCAATTAATGCTCTAGGCAAAATTACCATTTTGCCCCTAAACTTTTAATTAATGACGATTTTACCCTTAGGCTCAAAAAAATAAATTCTTGCAATTTAATCCTTATTTCCAACCGTTATCATCATACATATTGATAATAGCCCATAAATTCTATAAAATATCAAAATTTTCCATAATTTCAACACTTTTCAATTTAATCCCTAAAACATGTTTTTCCCCGCTCTTGAACTATATTAATAATTTCATACAATTTCATAATTTAAATAATAAAAGAATCCATTTCATGCGATTTCATCATTTTTGACATTTTTACAAAATTGCCCATAAATTTTTACCTTTATTCAATTTAGTCCTTGAGTCTACAGCTTGCAAATTAGTCATGCCAGCTAAATATTCATACATATTTTCCTCCTCCTCCACTCCATTCCACATCCTTAATTTATATAACATGCTTATAAGTAACATTATCAAAACTTTCACTATTTACTTATATGTATTTTCAAAATTGTCCATTTGAGTCATAGTCACTAAATTATTCATATCTTGAGCTACAAAACTCCAAATTAAGATCCTCTAATTTTCCCTAAAACTAGACTCACATATATTCTTACCATAAAATTTTTAGAATTTTTGGTTTAGCCAATTAGTACAGTTTATTCTTTAAATCACCCTTATTCTGCTATCTAACAGTTCTGACCCTTTTTCACTAAAATTAATTATCTCTTCATACAGGATTCAGATGATGTTTTTGTTTATTTCTATTGAAAATAGACTCATTAAAGAATCTAACCATATAAATTATGTCCCATAATCATTTTTATAAAATTTTTAATGATTTTTCCAAGTCAGAATAGAGGATCCCGAAATCATTCTGAACCAGTCTTACAAAAATATAAATATCTCAGAATACAGAATTCATTTAGTTGTTATGTTTCTTTTATATGAAAATAGACTCAATAAGTTTTAATTCCATATCTCACTCAACTTCTAATTCAGTTCCTACCATTTTTGGTGATTTTTCAAAGTTAACTTACTGCTGCTGTCCAAAACTGTTTTAGTGCAAGATATTAATTACTAAGTTTATAACACCCTTATTTCCTTTCTCTACAATATTCCCCATCATTTTCTCTTATTTCTCTTCATTAATATATCAAAAACATAGAACCATAAATAAGAAAACTCTACTTTAAAATCATTTCCATGCTTTTTCAATATTATCAAACTTAAAAATATATTGAAATCTTGATATACTTACCTTGTCTCATTGATTTCAATCTTTAACTTGATTTTTCTCTCTCCTCCAGCTTCTATTTCTTGAATCCAACTTGATATTCTAACTCCCCATAGTCTTCTTAACATTTTTCTCTTTGGTAGCTATGGAAATTCTCTTGATTTCTAGGTAAAATTGGTGAATTTTTGGTGCAAGGACCAAATTGTAAAGAAAGTAAAACTTTCTTTCTTTCTCTCTTCTTCTCACGTTGGTGCATGGAAAATGGTGGGTTGTTGTGTTTTTTTTTTCTCCCCTTCTTCCTTTCCATACACACATATATATACTAAATAAAATAATAAAATAATAATAAATATCTTATTAAAATAATATTTATCTAATTAAATAATTATAAAATATCACCAACATCATCATTACTTTCTAGATTTTTCTCTCTTCCAATTGACCATTTTGCCCTTCGTGATCTTTTAAAATTCCATCCTTGAGTCATCACTTAATTTGGTAAAATTACGATTTAGTCCTTCAAAATTCTTCACCTATTCAATTTGGTCCTAATTCATCCATTTTCCTTAGTTTCTAGATTATTCCTCTCTTAAAATATTTGCACTATTGGTCCTTTAACTTTTCCATATTTACACTTTAACCCCTAAAATTTTGAGTATTTACTCTTGGGCCACAAGACTTTTCTCACTTTTACGATTTAGTCCTTTCTTGGATTAATACATCATAATATACTTCCTACATAGATTTTGTTGACACAGCTCAAAATTTCTCTTTTTATCACTTTATTTCCTTACTTAACTATATCAAGGATAATATCTTACTTTCTTACTGTAGTAATTTTCGGAGTATTACACTTATACTCTTTACCTACTGGTTCTTTTTGGCTTACCTCAACCTTACATTTACTTGCCTCATTTTCTTGCCTCGGTTCTAATTCGTCTAACCTTCCTTCATCGAGTATAGTGATAGCATGGAGTTGCTCCCTTGGGTTAGCCCATGTGTTACTTGGCAAGCTACCTTGTGGTCGTTCTGAAATTATCTTGGCAAGTTGACCAATTTGATTTTCCAACCCTTGAATCGATGCTTTTTAATTTTTGAGTGCAGCTTCAGTGTTTTAAAAAAGAGCCTCTGACACCGATATGAATTTCGAAAGCATCTCCTCTAGGTTTGGCTTATTTTCCTACTGGTAAGGTGGTTGATGGAAGCCTGGAGGGGGTGGTGGCCTTTGATTTCCTTAACCACACCAAGAAAAATTGGGGTGGTCCTTTCAACCTGCATTATAAGTGTTACTATATGGATTATTTTGAGGTCTACAATTGTTACCCATATAGTTGACTTGTTCATCCTCTATACTATGATTGTAGGATGAAAAGTCTATGTTGTGCACCCCTCCTCCAATTGAATCATACCTCATCACTGGATGTACATTAAAAACACTAGTGGCTTTTGTCAGCTTTGTCCTCATGACTTGCCACTAATAGTTATTCAGTGACATCTCCTCTATAAACTCATAAGCTCCTCAGGTGTTTTGTTATTTATTGTTCCACCGGCAGCTGCATCGATCATTTGCCTCGTTGATGGGTCCAAACCATTATGAAGAGTTTGAACTTGTAGCCATAAAGGTAACCCATGGTGAAGGCACCTTTGCAACAAATCCTTATATCTCTCCCATGCGTCATCAAGAGTTTGTAGATCTATCTGCACAAAAGAAGAGATGTCATTCCTCAACTTTGCAGTTTTAGCCGGCGAAAAATATTTAAGTAAAAATTTCTCGGTCATTTGTTCCCAAGTAGTGATGGACCATCTTGGCAGAAAGTTCAACCCCTGTTTAGTTTTGTTCCTTAGTGAAAAGGGAAATAACTGAAGGCAAATGGCATCATCAGAAATGCCATTTATTTTGAAGGTATCGCAGAATTTCAAAAAGTTCGCTAAATGTGTATTAGGGTCCTCGTCCTGCAAACTATCAAATTGAACAAACTGTTGTATCATTTGAATAGTATTAGGTTTCAGTTCAAAATTATTTGCAGCCACGGTAGGCCTAACAATACTCGATTTAATACCAGCTAAATTAGGCTTAGCATAATCATACATAGTACGATGAGCGGGATTCTGATTCATAGGAGCTGTGGCTACCACAGGAGGTAGTGGATTATTCTGATTTGCCTCTATCTCTATGGGTAATGTTGGTCACATCCTTTTGCTCTTCCTCTATGTACTGTAAACTTCGCCTTATTTCTCTTCGGTTTCTGCAAGCTGATGCTTCTATCTCATTATCGAATAATAAAGGTCCTGACAGATTCCTTCTAGTCATAAACTGGAGACACCTATCAGAGACAAATAAAAAGAAAGATTTAGTAAATAAAACTTGAAATAAAAACAAAAAGTAAATTGCAATAAAAGTAAAAATGGCTAAAGTAATAAAAATCGAGTGTTCCTAATATTTCAGTTCCCTAACAATGGCGCCAAAAATTTGATGTGATATTTATGTGATCGTACCTGTAAAACTAAACTATTATCACGATAAAGGCAAGCGCACCTATTGAACAGTAGTATAGCTTATGGCAAGACCAAGATGTCAAACCCACAGGGACTAAAAGTACTAGTATTAACTTTCTTTTTATTATATAGCCTGAAAATAAAGGGGATTTGTTTTAAACTAATTAAACTAAACGAATTAATTAACTAAGGACACGACAGAGAGTAAACTGAGAAAATACTTTAGAAAACTGATTGATTAAGACAATACCCAAGGAAGAATCCACCTAGACTTCACTTATTATTTGACTCTGAATTAGACGATTTATTCACTTGACTTGGTCAGTAGAAATCCCTAAGTTATGTTAATATCTCGCTCAAGACTAAGAACAACTAACCCTAGGTTGATTAATTGGAATTTCTTTCTAATTAAAACCCCTAGTGTTGCATTAACTCGATCTATGGATTTTCCTATTAGATTTGACTCTAATCTAGCAGATTTTCGTCGTCCTATCTCCATTATTGCAATCAACTCCGCTTAATTTTGTTGGACCTACTCTTAGATAGGGACTTTTGCTCCACTGAATAAGCACATTTGATCGTGATGAGATGAAGTAATAAAATCGATCGTACCTGGAAACTAACTATTATCACGATAAAAAGGCAAGCACCCCTATCGAATAGTAGTATAGCTAGTGGCAAGACCGGAATATCGAATCCAAGGAACTAAAAGTACTAGTAATAACTTCCTTCCTATTATCTAGCTTAAAAATAAAGAGGTGGTTTGTGTAAACTAATTAACTCTAAACTAAATTGAAGAAATGACAAAGAGCAAATTGGGAGATTGCTTTTGGGAAAAACTGATTGATGAGGGCAATACCTAAGGAAGAATCCACCTAGACTTCATTTGTTATCTAACTCTAAACCAGATGATTTCTTCATTTAATTTGATCCGTAGAGATCCCTAAATTATGTTAATACCTCTGTCGAGGATAAGAACAACTAATCCTAGGTTGATTAACCGAAATCTCTTTCTAATTAAAACCCCTAGTCTTGCATTAACTCCATCTATGGCTCCCCATATTAGATTTGACTCTAATCTGGTAGATTTTTGTCATCCTATGTCTAGGATTGCTATCAACTCCGCTTAATTGTGTTGGATCTACTCCTATGCAGGGGCTTTTGCTCCTCTACATAAACACATTCGACTTAAATCAATATCCCGGAAATATCAATTTAAGAATTAAAAAACACAATTAAGAACAAATCAAATATTTATCACACAGTTCAGATAACAATAACAAGATCTGTCTTAAGTTTCATCCCTCTTAGATATTTGGGGTTTAGTTCATGTTTATAAAAAGAAACATCTCAAAATAAAGAAAATAGCAAAACATAAGAAAACCCAAAACTCCTGAAAGTATAGAAGGGAAATCCTCTGTCTTGATGTAGATATTGGCTTCTGAGATGGATCAATCAGCTTTCCTTCGAGTGATTCCTGCCTTTAACTTCCCGTCTTAGCGGGAATAATGTGCTCAGCACTCTCCTCTACTGTACATCCTTGTAGTTGCCTCCTAGGGTCTTTATATAGAGTTTAGAATGTCTTTATTAGCCCCTAAGTAGCCTTTTCCTAGTAAAATTGAACTTCATCACGATAGGGACACGCCCGTGTGCCACGCCCATGTGAGTCGACTTTGGGCCGTGCTCGAGCCTGTTAAAGTGGCACGGCCATATGACACGCCCGTATGGTGAACCTCCAGGCCGTGTTGTTTTCACACCTTGGCCAATTTTCTCAGTTTTCGGCCCGTTTCTTGTTCTTTTCACTCTCCTATGCTCTCCTAAGTATAAAACATGAAATTAAAGGATTAGGAGCATCAAATTCCACAAATTTAATGATAATTCATCCATAAATATGCTAAATGTGGGATAGAAAATATGTATAATTTACAATTTATACATTCGACTTGAATTAATATCCTGAAATATTAACACAAGAATTAATAAGCCTAATTAAGAACAAATCAAATATTTATCGTATAACTCAAAAAATAATAACAAGATATGTCTTAGGTTTCATCCCCCTTAGGTATTTAGGGGAATTAGTTCATAATTATAAAAGAAAACATCTCAAAATTGGGAAAACAACAAAACATAAAGAAACCCAAAAAGTCTTGAAGGAAATTGAAGGGAGATTTCAGTCTTGATGGAGATCCTGCTTCTGAGATGAATCAATCGGCGTTCTTCGAGTAATTTCTTGCTTTCTGCTCTGCGTCCCCTCCTTTAATCCTCTCCTCGGGTGTTTAAATAAACTTTAGAATTCCCAAAATACCTAAAAATTAGCCTTTTCTGAGTAGAATTGAAACAGGGCTTGTCAGCCTCACGGGCGTGTGGTGTACCCGTGTGGAAGTGTTCAGGCCGTGTTGAATTATGATTTTGGCCCATTTTGTCCGTTTTTGGCCCGTTTCTCGCTCTTTTCACTTTCCTATGCTCACCTAAGTATAAACATGAAATTAAAGGATTAGGAGCATCAAATTCATTAAATCATAAAGTAAATCATCCAAAAATATACTAAGTATGAGTTTAAAATATGTTTCTTTTACGGTTTATCAATACCTCTACTTGAATAGCTCACATGCAAAAGCTAGGATAAAGACTCACCTAAATTGTTCCTCGAATCTCCAAACTTGAACATCCTTCTCGAACCAGCTAAACATAAGCTCCAAGTTGAATGACCAAAATGTAAACTTACTTATAATTTATTGACTTTGAGTGTTGTTTACTTAAAAAAAAAAAAAAACTCATCTTTATTATGTAGTTTTGTCAAATAAAAGCCTTGTTGTGCCTTGCAAAATTTGTGGTTTGAAATTAGGGTTCCTTTCTTGTGCTTTATTCTTTAATTTTTAATTGCTTACATAATGTTTTCCTCCCAGCTCTCTCTAGAATAATTAGTATAGTTAGAAATTTTGTATTGAGGATTGATATAAAATTTTAAAAAAATTTAAAACTAAAACTTTATATTTAGTGTTAAAAATTTTAATTATACAAAATAAATAGGAGCTAACACCATGCCTTCGTGAATTCGCCCTTATAAATAGTAGTTATATTGTTAGTATCTATCCAAAATGAAATGGAGTAAAAACATACTAGAATCTCTTTATTTTATGAATTATATTTAATGTACCGTGTATGAGTCTCATGCACTATTGTTAAATTAAAATTTGTCACCTCATTAATTAACAAAGTCAATTACAATTTTCTATTCCTTCATTAGTCTCCCATGGCTTATTGGGTTATGATGAGAGAGAGTTCCTTAGTTTTGTTTTTTTAAAGCTATGATTTACCCAATCAACTTCCATCTTTAGAGAAAGAGCAGAAACTCAGTATGATGGAAATCCTTTTGAAAATGATAGAGTTGGATTTGAAAGAAGCCAATAACATACGCACTGGGTTCCTTAATTTTTCTAGGTATCAATTTAGTCTTATAAGGTATTTCCATTTGCAAAAATTGTACAAGTCTCAGATCGGGTAATTTGAACGAAAGAGGTTAGGTTTTCTGTTCATCTACCGTGGTTGTTGCCTCCATTTTGAATCGACTAATTTCCTTCAAAGGCAGTCGGTTTAGTAATCCAATCATTGTTGCCATAACTCTAATTCTTTAGCTTCAATTTAGGCTACCGCTTTGTTGCCAATTGCCCCGTCGTTCCCGTCCAAAGTTGTTGTTAGCCTCAAAATTTTATTGTTGCACCTTCAAATATAATCTAATTACTTCACATAGTTTGTTTCAAGTATTAATTATTAGTTGTTGAACTTAATTGTTGTCAATTGGTCTTCAAAGGTGTTGTACTTAATTTGTTCATGTTTCCTTTCCTATTGATGTCTTTGAATCGGAAAAATTAAAGTGAGTGATAGTTTAATTTTGTTTGAAGCCATCAGAGCGTAAATAAGAATTTATAAATTTTTTATTTTTTATTTTGAGAGAAAATACCGAGACACCTCTTGAATTAATAATAAAAACAAACCACACTAAATCTAAACACACGTGTTTGTCTACACATCCTTTGAAGACAAAACAATTAATAAAGCATACCCAATAAAGAGAATAAACATAAAAACTGCCTCGATGAGAGTAGAAAAAACGATCAAACCACAAAAAAAAAAAAAGTCTTTCATCTTCTCCTTTATGTATCAGTCATCCAAATTCAAAACTCATACATCAATAATACGTTAAATATAATCTCTTTTTATCTTATTTGTGCTATTAATTAAAGCTAAATTAATTGTACTTGGAAAACAATTAAATATATGGTTAGGAAAAAACTTAAATACTGCACCAACTAGTGAAATTTCACGTAAAACTCATATAATAAAACAAAAATAATATGTATACTTGTTTGGCCCACTTGGAAGAAAACCCACGATTCATTTTACCTTAAGTTGACATGCGAAAATCATGCAAAAGATACGAATATATGCATTTCAAATTTTTTCTCAACCATGTCAATGAAATCAACTTCAATACGACAATTATAAGACGTGTATTTTTATTTTTAATTATAAAGAGGGTTCGTAAACAAATTACCTACGAATAAAACGATTTTAAACATAGTTAATTGATATTAAATCTGTTAAATTAAAAATCAATTAATATATTGAATTTAATAAAAATATTAAATTAGTTAGATTACGAATTTTTTTTGAACTAGTTAAATCGAATCAAACTAATTAAGTCAAATTTTATAATTTTTAATAATTTTTTTTATAAAATTTCAACAATTCATTTATTTAAAATTAAATTGATAATTAAGGGTAAATTTAAAGAAAAGGGCAATTTTAAAAAATAACTATGGATTTAAGTTAATTTTTCTAATATTTAAGGAAATAGGTCGATTTTGGAGAGAGAAACATAAAACGCTTCTTGTAGGACACGTTTTTTGTTCTAAAAAATTGTTTTGTTGTTGTGTTAGGTGTTGAAAATTTGGGGAGAGAATTTTTTTTGTGTTTGTATTCGAGGTAGACATTATGATAATTTTAAAGTATGTTTGAGTTCATGGTAATGCGAGAACGTTTGGAGACTCACGTATTTCATTTGTCATGTGGGAATGCAACGATCACCTTAGAAGCCCATTGCATTGCAACTCAGGCTCCCAGTTCATGGTGGTTATACAGTCACGAGTTGAAGTATAATTAAGGCTTCCAGTTGATAGTGGTTATGCAATCACGAGTTGAAGTATAGTTTGGGCCCCTAGTTGACAGTGATTGTAACACCCCTAACTCGTCTCTGTCGCTGGATTAGGGTTACGGAGTATTACAGTACAATTAAAAACATTTAATTTCAAATAGAAACAATCATTCAAATATAATAATAACATTCAAAAACACATTTTATTTAAAGTAAAAATACACTTACTAGCCTTAAACCGAACCTACTGGGCGCTAAAAATAGTTTGAAAACGTTTGGGATCATTTTGAAACAAAACAAAAAAATTTAGAAAAATTTTAAAAAATAAAAATAGGGGTCACACAGCCGTAGAATACAATAACCAAAATTTTCATTGTTTCTTATATTTTGGTAAATTGTAAATATTGATATATTATTAATGCAGTTAAATTGTGTATGTATGTCTCTAAAATTTGATTTTCGGTCTGATTCTATAAACATAAAAAATGATAAAATTAATAATGTTAGCATATGCATAATTATCATTATAAAAATCAATTAAAATCAAACAAATTATGAAATATAAAATAAAAACAATAAGATTTTGAGAGAAATTGAATGAACTTTTGAGAACTAAATAGTTGAGAGAATTGAGAGATTAGATTTAAATGCAAAAGAAAGAAAATGACTTGGATTTATATAGCAAATAAACTAGTTGTTTTTAGCCGTTAGAAAAAATTTTACTGTTAGAAAAATTTACCGTTGGATGCTGAATGCGTTTTCAATTGAGGTGGCAACAAAGACAATGAAAGCGTGTCTTATAAGGCGCGTTTTTTATACGTTGTCTACTACCTTTGCTAAAAATGTATCTTACTGAATGCGTTTTTAATTTTTCTCTCCAAAATTAATCTATTTTCTTAAATATGATAAAAATCGACCTATTTTCCTCATTATCTTTTAAAATCGATATATTCTGCTAATTTACCCGGTAATTAACTCAATCAAAATAAAAATAAGTGATTTAACCTATCTAACTATCCATCCAATTCAAAAAATAAACGGAAAAATAATAAAGAGAGGGGGAAAGCGGGGACCCCAATCCTATGACATATTTAATATTATTGTAGGTTGAAAAGGATTGAGACACCCATGTGTGGTGGTGGGGTTTGTGGATAAGGAGGCGCACGTGGGCTTATGTCTTTTGACCACATTTCACCCCATCCCATTAGGCTTTTTGTCCTCCCCTCTCTCTAGCCCCTATACCTAATTACTTCCTATATAGTATTAATAATAAGAAGAAGTTAGTAGTGAGTGGCAGTTGAGTTTGAAAAAAATGGCACCTTGACCTTCCTAATCTCATCTTAGATGTGGCCGACAATAGAATATTAAAGCTTTGCTGCCTATGTGTTGCTGCTGCTGCCTGCTGTGCTGACTCCTCACCACCAAATTCCCTAACTTCTCCTCTTTTTTACCTCTTCACTTTCACCCACCCATCCGCATCCAACGTTTTATAAAAGACAAAACGGTGAGGGTGGACCGTCTCTACCCTTGGATCCCATTGGCGCACGTGAATGTGGGTTCTGAGTTGTGATCCAATAATTCACCTGCCCCCCAACTCAGCCCTTTCTCCATGCTTTTATTTTCAACTTATCATTAAATTGTTTAGTAGAGTTTACTAATCAACTATTAACTTTAGAGATTGAAACATGGGCTGATGCTGTTTGGTCCAAGACAAGGAAAATTAAAACAAGGATTATGATGGGGACCTCTTTAACTAATTTAGTTAGTTTACAGTATTTATAACCCTTGCTTACCACTAAGCTTGTTTTATGTTTATTGATAAAATATGGTCCTGGGTTTTGGGAAGTGAGTGCAAAGAACGAAAATAATTGCAGAATTAAACTAGTTTGCAATGCATTCTACCATCATTAGTTTTATTATCAGCTAGTCATGAATCATGATGCCCATAAATAGGGATCTAATCAAATATCTGCAACTCGTACCCATTTTTAGTTGCTTGCTTGTTTCCTACTTTATTACTCCGGCCCCTCCCCCTAAAATGCTACCTACATGGGACTGGTCAAAACTTTCATCATGTTCTTTAGTATAGTTTTGGGACTAAGGTACAAGATGATAAAACAAAACTCACTTTTTTTTTCTTTTACTCTTTTGATTTGTAATTTTCAATTATTACAACCATCATCCTAATTCCTAACTCAGAAACAATTTCAAATAAAACCCATAACAAAGAGTATGCTTATTTGCCAATTGAAGTGAGTAAAATTACAAGCAATCATCCTTGCTCAAGTTGTTTGGCGTTTCCATTTGTATGCATTAAACTTGTGCAACTGACCCCCGAGTCAAAACAACTTGGAGCAGTTCATGAAAAGCCAGTCCAAAAAGAATTGGCAAGTTGGGCAAAAGCTCTGGGGTATATCCTCCTCATGAATTTGTCCTCTAATGAAACTCATGAAGGCTGACTGCAACTCTTTTCCCAAAGCAACATATAATTTGAGTTGCATTCCAATTTTGAAATCCTCGATAGCTTAGGAATCCCTAATTCTACTTCATTTTATCCAAAAGAAAAAAGGATGGGAGTTGCTCTCTCAATCAATCTTCACATCACCAAATAGTAAGGAAAACATCATGGTCCAAGCATAACTAAAAGTGAACAATTCAACGAGAAATTGTTGGAATATAGTAGCGCTCAAAGTTAGGGTCACCTAATGACGTTGTTTATGGTAAGCCGGTGAACATATAAAGTAATTCATGACACAGAAAGCAGAAGATGTAAAAGAATAAACGCCCATATAATTTGTTAAGTAATTAACTATTATCAAAGCTTTAATTCAAGCTATCTAATTTACATCTAGGCCATAAGACCAATGCATACAAAATTTGTTCTTAACTCTCCGATAACATCCGCCGACCGCTGCCAGTATTTACACTCCACCAAATGAAGAAGAAAAGAAGAGGAGCCCCCAAGATCCTCCATGATCATTAGGATGGCTAGGAGTAGGAGTTTCAATCATGCCAGCAAAGGAGCATAACAACGCATCTTCGTATAATATAAAGCTTAGCCCTTTGCTCTCGGAGAACCCCTCCAAGGCCTCTGCTTGATAGCCTTCTCTTTGAGGCCCCCATGGTAGCAGAACTGCTCATCTTCATCTTTACCTCGTGTACGTGGTGTTGATGAGTTTTGGTGATTAATATGAATGGAGAGAAAATACTAAAAGAGAGCAAGTGTGGGTGATGAAGTGAAAGGGCAATGGTGGATGAGGGGTTTCTTATAGGAAGGAAGGGAAGGGGGGTGGTTGTGGTCCTGGCTTAACATTGGTCTAGTAAAGACCCAACGATGGGCATGAAAGGGCAGCGTGTAGTGCCCCCCCTAACCCACAGGACAACTCCTATTGGACCCTACCGGTCCCCTCTCGCGCTAGAGTCCTATATTATAATATCAATATCCAAATGTAGTTTATTGTTAAACTACTTAACTAATCACATCTTTATCTTCAAAAGAAAAGAAAAGAAAAAAACTAACCACATCATTATTTAATAAAATAATAGAAAACAATAACAAATATACTATAGAAGGCCAACCACTCAAGAAATTCAATTGAACAATTTACTAATAAACCAGTATTTACATATTACATGGAATTATGAATAACATAATTCCGTGACTCAAGGATTAAGAAACCCAAACTAGTCCTATATGTGGCCTCTCTCTCTTTCATTTTCATTGCCATGTCACATTTATATCCTAGCTTTTGTAGGTATCAGCCACCAGCACAATGGGTCGGTCATAATTTTCAATAAGCTAGCAAATTTGTCTTTGTTTACAATTATTTATGATTTTATGCTATTGCCTTCCAATTCGTGGATGACGAGGAGATTATTAATGGCTGATGAGGAGACCATATTGCTCTTTTTTGGTTGCTCTGTTTTGACCAACCATTTTTTAATAATTAATTCCCACTCATTTTAATATTAGAAACTTGAGGTTTGATAATGAGCATACCTCATCGTCTTTTTAGACTAATTTAACATCATCTATCTATTTAGGGACATGGGGCCATCAATCTAATTAACAATCATGCATCATGATAATTAACTTTAATGCAGACAATTAAATTTATAATATTGTAACTAGTTTGCTGAATGTGAGATGCCCAAAAGAAATATTTTAGAAAATCCCAGTGTCACAGAACATAAATAGGGTTGTCATTATATAGCATAATCTTTTTTGGCACAAACAATTAAAATAAAATAGAACAGAAAACTATATTCCTTTAAGCAGTTAATTACTCTCAAGGATATATATATATATGTATATAAAAGAGATAAAATATGTAAAGTTGAGAGGCGACCGAATAAGAATAAGACCCCACTGCACCCACATTTGTAATTCTTAAGATTTGCTAACCTCATTTGAAAGAAATCGGTTGAAATCCTGGTGAACTGTTTGACAGATCATTATTTATTTAATATGAAAATATTTATTGCATTTCCGAAACCCAATCATGATGTTAAAATTTTCCTCTAATTTGGTAAATCTAGCAATAAAATGGATGATCACAACAGTAGAGCAAAATTCTCCTAACCCTTCATGGAAGAAATAAAACTCAAGCCTCAAGGTTATGACCACAGCTTCCATTATAATAATAGTAAGGGAAGGGCTCAAAACCCAACTAAGTGGTCAATTTAAAAAAAAAAAAAAAAGCATAAAAGCAAAGCTAAGTAAGCACCACTTGCTTGCTCTCGTGTTTCTCCCAACCTCAACTTCCATTAACCCTAGCTTGTAATTAAATAATTACTCGAAAGATATTTTTAGGCTGTCATTATCGGTTTATGAGCTCTCCCATTCTTTTTATGACCCACTGGCACTGTACACAACGTTCTAATACTTGCCTCCCATCTCACTGGTTTTCATCAATTTGTAGTTAACCTTGTTTTCTTTCTTTAATTAAATTTTAGGATCAAAATTAATATTTTCTTCATACTTTTTACATTTTGGAATTATATTTTTATTTTTAGATGAAAAAGATTGTCTTCAAGTATTATTAATTTAATGATCTGTCTGGTTTATGATACACGAATATTAATTGTTTTGAAGTGATTATTTATTAGTTAGAAATTTTTTTCATTTTCTATATTATTATCTTCTTTTTTTCTCTATATTTTCATACTTAACTTTCCCTCGTTTACTAATTTTTTCATCCTTATTTATGATTAAAGATAATTAATAAATATGCTTTTAAGTAATCTTACAACTGGTCAATCAAATATAAAATCTTACATTTAACCCGTCGAACAAAAAAAAGAAACATACTCAATAATCTACTAAATAATTTTACATTATGTGAATCAAGTGCTCACTTAAAGAAAAAACTTTATTTGCATAAATAATTGTAGTCAATGGCATTATTTCTTTAGTTTACATTTTAAGTTGGAAGAATTTTAAATCAACCCATGATGTTTATCTAATCAAATTCTATATATGATCTTGTTGATGAAACGAGAAATAAAAAAAGAGAGAGAGAAAGTCGAGAAGAAAAATGTCAAAGGAGGTTCATATGGAGTTTAACATGTAAAGAGTATTAAAGGAGAGAAAAAGAGTAATATCTTTTCTCCTCGTAAGTAGGAGCATGTGTATGTTCATTTTGCCAGCACTCGAGAGATGAGTAATAAAATTTTTCTTATATGTGTGTTTGGATTCAATTCCTAAATTATGTGTCCCTTCATAAGGTCCTCTTAGTCTGTATAATGATAAATTGACATAATTTACAACCAACAAATGATACATGGTAGCATTTTTGTCATTGTCAAAGTGATAGGCCTTGGTGAGATAAACATCTAGCGTGGTTCTATTGAAGCAAGGTGGAGTGAGTTAAATTTAACTTTAAATTTTTAAATGAATTTATAACTAAAATTTGTGTGTACAATGTGCTTAGAATAAAAAATTCAGTTGGTTTTTTAAAAGAGTTCTTTTTCCTTTCTAAATCTTCTAATGTACTTTCGAGTTGGTGAAACATTTTATCTGGTTAAGAGAAATAATTTTAGGAAATATTTTGCTTTGTCTTGTTTGCTTTTGGATAGATAAAATTATAAGGTATTTTGGGTTTTAGAGTTTGTCATTTGGAGGCCATTTGTGCAATTTCTTATGGAGATAGGGTTGGGGTTTTGTAACTAGGTGTTAACTATGAAACTTTGTAGAGAAAATGGCTAGAGGAAAAAGGAGTGATAGTAGATAGGTTAGCAGGAAGTGTAAGGTTAGGAGAAATGTTATGAGGGAGAGGGAAGCCTTTAGCGAAGGGAATAGATGGGTGAAACACAGGGATGTTGATATCCCAGGAGATACATTTTACAATGTGATACCAATCATAATTTTATGAGGCATATATTGCTCATAAGGGGATTGAGACTAAAGAATCCAAAGTTTGTATTTATTATCCTAAATGGACCAAGGTCCTTAAGCAACACTAAAAAACTCGATTATGGAAAATTGATGTACTTGCCATTACATTTTCACTTGCCCTTCCGTTATATTTCTTTTTGGGAGGTCTAAAGGTTAACGGCCCAATTTTTAATAGTGTCGGAACAGTGATTCAAGATCACTAAATCCGACAAATAAGTTAGAATTTCTGATAAATAATAGATAAGTGTAGGGTTAATAATATAGTTGAAATTGTGAATTGTGGTTTAAAAGAGTTATTAGGCAAATTAAGTTAAACAAGGTATCGAGACCTCGAAACATAAAATTGAGTCATAAGTGTTTTTATAAAACTTATGGAGTGTTAATAATCTAGTATTAAAGTTTCGTTAAGAAATTTTAAGGTTTTGGTGGTCAATTGAATAAAAAGGACTAAATTGAATAAGGTGCAAAATTGTGGAAAGTATTAAATAGCTCAAATAATAAAGAAGAGGGACTTAAAGAGTAATTTGGCCCAAAACCAAATGGGCTGGACAGTTGGGTAGTGAATTGGCTGAGAAATAAGGTGAAACAAGGGTAAAATTGGAAAAGAGTAAAAATTAGTAGTTAAAAAGGTGGACTAAATTAGAAAAATCTAGATATTTTATTTTCTTTCATCTTCTCCAGCCAAAAACACCATAGAAGGATTTCATAAAGCTGGTTTTTATATTTTTTACTGTAAGTAAGTCCAATTCTTGATTATTTCTTGAAATTTTTGTGTTTTTGTAACTTTTACAACTAGGTCCACTTATTGAATTCATTAGTTTTTGATTTCATGAAAGAAATTTAAAATTTCTATGAATATGTGCTAGAAGTATATGATTATTTAGCATGGAATTAAAGCTTTAATTTGTTTATAAGTTGATTTTATTAAAAGAGTTGAATAGAAAGTGAATATTTGGGGACCTAATTATAAGAGAGCTTAAATTTAGGGTTTTATGTAAAAATTATAAATTTCAGTGGTTGTAAAGTAACATAAAATGTTTAGGGAAAGTGTTAATTGAGAAGAAAAGGGTTCTATTGATGGGTTAATTGGTCAAGGACTAAATTGAAAAAACTATAAAGTTTAGGATAAAAGTGTAATTTCAAGAATTTAAAGACATAAAGTGTGAGATAGAGTGAAAGTGAAATCAATGCTAATAAATGAATGATTTTGTAATTATAGATCAAGAAATTGAAGTGAATCGAGGAAATGAGAAAATAGTCGAATAATTCTCGAACTTCTACAACTTTTGCGAATTAGCCCAGGTAAGTTCATGTGGCTAAATTTGATAATTTGTTTTTTAAAATTTTATGAAAATCATGGTATGTGATTGTATATGTGAATGTTATTAAATTGAGACAAATGTAAATAAATGAATAATTGAGTAAAGATTTAATTAAGGGAAACATCGGATTCGAGTACTTTTGTTTAGTAACAAGATGAATTGATAGAAAAGACCGTGGCAACAAGTGATAAGTAATATCCGTATAAGACCATAGCTGGGCTATGGCATCGAAAAACAAGTGACAAGTGATTCTCGTATAAGACCATAGATGGGTTATGGCATCGGTGAGAAGTGCCAAGTGATTTCCATGTAAGACCATAGTTGGGCTATAACATTGGATTAAAGTGATATAAGTGACCCGTATAAGACCATAGCTGGGCTATTGTAACAGCCCACTTTATACCCTAGTCAGAACGGGTGGTTTCGGGACCACTTAACCGAGTCAAATTATTATTTTTATTGCTTTAATATGTTTTACAGCATGATAGAATTACCGTGTGAAAGTTTCGTTTAGAAATTTTATTGTTTGACTAGTTAATTTGATAAAAAGGATTAAATCGCGTAAAGCGATAAATTAGAGTTATATTTTATAAATGGCTTATTTGAGCATGGCTTTATAAAAGGAGGTACTTGTATGGCAATTATGCCATTTTTATTTGGAGTGGTTGGTGATGGACCATTATGTCCATATTTTATAAGGTTTTATAATATTTTTACAAAGGGTAAAATGGTCAAATGGCTTTATAATATGTTTTAATTAAATAAAACAAGAAAATGGCTTCATATTTCTTCTCTTCCACCGATTCTTCAAACAAAAATAAAGGGTTTAAAGGTTTCCTTCATTCGGCTACTATTTTGCTAAATTGAGGTATGTTTTGACTTCGGTTTTTAGTGATTTTTACGTTTTTGAGATCGTTGCTTCGTATATTAGTCGACCCGTACCTCAATTTCTGATTTTGAACATGTCTTTGAAAAATGCCATTGATGAATTCATGTTATTTTGATGGATTTTGATGAATTATTGATTATTATGTGGAAATATACAATAATTTGAAAGTGATTTTTGAAGAAAATGGGTTTTGAGGATTTGATTGTAAAAAGGTAGAATTTTTTAGGTTAAATTTGTGGTTAATTAAAAGATATATGCTTGTATAAGTCTCTTGAATATTCGACTATAGTGAATTGGGGGATCGATTGTGTAATTTGTCATTTTTGTGATGAGAGGACTAAATTGCAAAGTATTGAAAATATAGGGGCTAAATTGAAAATATGTCAAATTATATGTTTTTGGATTGAATTGAATATGTGAGTTAGTAAATAGCTGAATTTTGCATTAGTTTAGATAAAGACGATCTAATCCCGGAACTTGATCGGGGAAAACGAAAAATAGACGAGTAGATACAGGATTACAAGGTAAGTTCGTATAATGAAATTTAATGTGTTTATGTTTATAATTGTTGTTAATGGAATATATGACATATTAGTTGATTGAATAGCCTATTTGGATGTATACATATGAAATTGAAATGAAATTGTTACAAGTGAGAAATGAATACCGAGCCCCATTAGAACCGTAGAAGTCGATAGGATACAAGTGACATGTCACTAGGGCTACAGGGTGGTTCGAGCTCCTGCATTTGTTGTGGACTCACCATGTGCTCATGAGCTACAGGTTTATCCTTCGGGATCACATGTTTAGTCTTCGGACTCACCGTTAGCCTACGGGCTTACAGTTCATCCTTCGGGATCACATGTTCAGCCTTCGAGCATACCGATACAGGCTCGAAAGAGCATACATGATGAATTGACGGATTACAGGTTATATGTATATACACTGTGTGTGTATCACCCGAGTATCCCTCGATGTTCTTAAAGGTTTAACGGGCAATTACCGATACATGTTACATGAAGATTGAATGATATATGTATTACATGTTATATGAGACATGAGAATTACATGGATTATATGGTATAAGTTATATGAAATACATGTACAAGTATTTGAGCAATGATATGATACATGAATGTTGTGGTTGGTACATGAATGAATTTATATGTTACATGAACTAACAAGTGTATACTTGTGAAATAGGCAACTTGAGTATATGAATTGAATTGGCATTGTTGTTGTAATTATCGCATTGATTCGGTAAGGTTTAATTTCTATATTATACGGACTTACTAAGCTTTAGAAGCTTACTCTGTTCATTTCTTTCACTGTCTTATAGATTCGAAAGCTAGCTTGATAATCGGACGAGTCGGAGATCGCCATCATACTATCTATCAAACTTTGGTACTTTTAAACCTTTTGTAAATGAAATGGTCATGGCATGTATAGGCTAGATATTTGGTGAGCATGATATATTTTGGTAAATGATCAAGCTATGAGATGTGGCTTGAGTCATATATGAATATAATCAAGTACTTGAGTTGTCCTTTAGCTATATGTGCTTATAGAAAGATATGTGATTTTGATGAGATTATAAGCTTGCATAATTGATATGTATATATGTGTGGATGAGTGCATGGAAATGGTCATTTAGGCCTTTGAGTTGGTGTGCTTGATTTGTGAATGAATTAAGATGATTTTGGGTCCATTTTGTGCTTGAATTGGTATGTTTTAGATTAGTAGAATGGCATGAAATGTTGTTAGTTAATGGCTAGTAGAAATGACCCATATTGGGTGGCAAATTGGCTTAAACCAAGCCTATATTTGTGCCACATGGCCAGGGAACAGGGGCGTGTGTTTCGACCGTGTGTTCCCTGCACCTTGATGTTTTGGTCAGTTTTGGTACACGGCTTAGACACACGGGCGTGTCTGGTAATTTGTAGCCGTGTGAAATTTGGCAGTATAGTCACACGGCCTGCTCTGTTTTGTACACGGGCGTGTCAGGTAACCGTGTGATATTTGACAGTTTCGACCACGGGGTAAGGGCACGGGCGTACCTAGGCCGTGGGCGACACACGGCCTAACCTCATGGGCGTGTTGGACAGCCGTGTGGGATAAGTCAGATTCGACCACAGGCTGAAAGGTTTGGGCGTGTCTGGAGGGACACGGCCGTGTGTGAAGAACACGGGCAAGGGGCACGGCCGTGTGTCCCTAACTATGAAATTTTGCAAATGTTCTCCTATCTTTTAGCATGTTTCCAATTAGATTTCCAATAGTTATATGCATCATTTTATGATCAATTGAAGCATGCTCTAATGATAGATGATACGTGATGGTTCTTGATTAAAAAGTTTAAAATTTTACTGCTCCGGTATATGTTACAAGTCCGGTAATGCCCCTTACCTATTCCGGCGACGGTTACAGGATAGGGGTGTTACATTTGGTTGGTATCAGAGCCACGGTTTAGTCGATTCTAGGACTACCGTAGTGAGTATTAGTCTAGCTATACATACCATGTACATGAAATGTGATAGTGTGATATCTCCTGACATCCTCTGAAATCTGTTTTATATAGTAATGGATCCGAATCGAGCTTTAGCTGATGATGTTGAAAGTATTGCGCCAGCACCGGCTCAAGGGGCTGTGCCTTCTGAATCGGGCCCTGCTGTGGCCAATCAGGAAAAAATTAAACAAGCTTTCTTCCAAATGATGTCTGGATGGCTTAGTGAGTTTGTGCGAGCAAACCCGGCTGCTCTTCAACCTCCACCCCCTCCCGTCCCACAACCTAACCCTGATAATGTACGAGTTGTGGATCCTCTGAGATTGAACAGACCTCCTGTCGATAAGATACGAAAGTATGGTGCTGAGGAATTCCGAGCTTCAGCAGGTGATGATACTGAGAAGGCCGAATTTTGGCTTGAGAATACGATCAGAGTTTTTAACGAACTGGCTTGTACTCCTGATGAGTGCCTGAGATGTGCTATTTCTTTGCTTCGGGATTCAGCATATCAATGGTGGAATACATTAACCTCGGTTGTACCACGAGAACGAGTCGATTGGGATTTCTTCCAGACGGAATTCAGAAAGAAATACATTAGTCAGTGATTCATCGATCAGAAAAGAAAAGAGTTTTTAGAATTGAAACAGGGTCGAATGTCTGTAACTGAATATGAGAGAGATTTTGTACGACTCAGCAAATATGCTCGCGAATGTGTTTCTACCGAAGCAACAATGTGCAAAAGGTTCGAAGATGGGCTAAATGAAGAAATTCGACTATTAGTCGGAATACTTGAGCTGAGAGAGTTTGTAGTTCTCGTTGATTGGGCCTGTAAAGCCGAAGAGCTTGCTAAAGAAAAGAGAAAAGCTGATTCTGAATTCAGAAAAGCTAGAAAAAGATTTGCGGGTAAACCGTATCAGTCTGGATCCAAAAGATCAAAAAATTTTCATCCTCGTCCTGCTGCTTCTACGGGCACATCTATCCGAGAGAAAAGTGTTAAGACTTCTCATTCGAGACCCAGACGACTTCTGTAGCTAGTGCAGATAGTGTGAGAATTCTCGGATCAGAGTGCAAACATTGTAATAGAAGGCATTTTGGAGAGTGTCGACTGATGAGTGGGGCATGTTTTCGATGTGGATCGTTAGATCATTACTTGCGTGATTGTCCTGAAAGATCTGTACTTGATAGAGAACAGTCGACTAAGACAAATAATGTTACATCGAGAGGTAGACCGTCGCGAAGTGTTGGGAACCAAAGTGGAAATCGCAATGTGGCGAGAGATGCTAATGTGAGATCTGAGATGCGTACTCTTGCGAGAGCTTATACAATACGTGCACGCGAGGAAGCCTCGTCGCCTGATGTTATTACCAGTACTTTTTCTCTCTATAACACTGATATTGTTGCGTTGATAGATCCTGGATCAACTCATTCATATATCTGTATGAAATTAGTGTATGAAAAGAATTTAAGTGTTAAGTCTACGGAATATGTAGTTAAAGTATCGAATCCATTAGGAAACTCTGTGTTAGTTGATAAGATATGTAAGAAATATCCGTTGATGACTCGGGGATATTGTTTTCCGGCTGATCTGATGCTCCTCCCTTTTGACGAATTCGATGTAATACTGGGCATGGACTGGCTAAATACGCATGAGGCTATTGTGAATTGTCGAAGTAAGAGTGTAGAATTGAAATGTCAGAACGGTGAGATTCTTCGGATTGAATCAAATGATTCGAATGAATTACCGATAGTGATTTCTGCCATGAAGGCTCAGAAGTATGTCAGAAAAGGTTATGATGCGTATTTAGCGTATGTGATGAATTCTAGCAAGACAAAATTAAAAATTGAGTCTGTACCAGTTGTTTGTGAGTTTTCAGATATTTTTCGGAAGAATTACCGGGTTTACCGCCGATTAGAGAAGTTGAATTCGGTATTGAATTGTTACCGGCACTACTCCGATATCGATAGCTCTATACAGAATGGCACCGACGGAATTAAAAGAGTTGAAAGCACAGTTACAAGAATTGACGGATAGAGGTTTCGCGAGACCGAGCTTTTCACCTTGGGGTGCTCCCGTATTATTTGTGAAAAAGAAAGATGGAACGATGAGAATGTGTATTGATTACCGACAGTTGAACAAGGTAACAGTGAAGAATAAATACCCTCTTCCGCGGATTGATGATTTATTCGATCAGTTAAAAGGAGCTACTGTATTTTCAAATATTGATTTGAGATCGGGTTATTACCAATTGCGAGTTAAAGATTCAGATATACCGAAAACTGCTTTCAGAATACGATACGGACATTATGAGTTTCTGGTCATGCCTTTCGGGTTGACAAATGCACCTGCAGTGTTCATGGACTTGATGAACCGTGTATTCAAACCGTATTTAGATAGATTCGTTGTTGTGTTCATTGATGACATTCTGATCTATTCACGTGATGAGGTAGAGCATACTGAGCATCTGAGAATTGTGCTGCAAATTCTGAGAGATAAGCAGTTATTTGCCAAATTCAGCAAATGTGAATTTTGGCTTCGAGAAGTCAGATTTTTGGGTCATATTGTTTCTGCGGAAGGCATCAGAGTAGATCCGAGTAAAATATCTGCTATTATAGACTGGAAACCCCCGAGAAATGTATTTGAGATTAGAAGTTTTCTGGGATTAGCGGGATATTACCGAAGATTTGTTAAAGGATTCTCGATGATTACAGTGCCGTTGACTCGATTATTGCAGAAAGATGTAAAATTCGAGTGAACTGATAAATGTCAGCAGAATTTCGAACAGTTGAAAGCCTTGTTAACAGAAGCTCCGATTTTAGTTCAACCCGAATCGGGGAAAGAATTTGTTATATACAGTGATGCATCTATTATTGGACTGGGCTGTGTATTGATGCAAGACGGGAAAGTCATAGTTTATGCCTCCCGACAGTTAAAGCCGCATGAGAAGAATTACACGACGCATGATCTTGAGTTAGCTGCTATAGTATTTGCATTAAAGATTTGGCGTCATTACTTATATGGTGAGAAAAGTAGAATTTTTACCGATCATAAAAGTCTGAAGTATCTGATGTCACAGAAAGATTTAAATATGCGACAGCGGAGATGGCTCGAACTACTAAAAGACTATGAATTTGTAATTGATTATCATCCAGGGAAAGCTAATGTTGTAGCTGATGCGTTAAGTCGAAAGTCTCTATTTGCTTTGCGAGCTCTGAATGCTCAAATGACGTTATCTGATGATGGATCTGTTTTAGCTGAGCTAAAGGCTAAACCATTGATTCTGCAGCAAATTTTCGAAGCCCAAAGGACTGATCCCGATCTGCAAGCTAAACGACTTCACTGTGAGTCTAATTCTGATTCTGACTTTTCTATAGGGAATGATGATTGTTTAATGTTTCGAAATAGAATATGTATACCGAGAAATAGTGAACTCATTCAGAAAGTTCTACACGAGGCACATGACAGTCGATTTTTAGTTCATCCGGGTAGCACTAAGATGTATAACGATTTGAAACAGCAATACTGGTGGTTAGGAATGAAACGTGACATATCAGAATTCGTATCGAAATGTTTGATCTGTCAGCAAGTTAAAGCTGAACATCATGTACCGTCAGGTTTATTACAGCCTATTATGATTCCGGAATGGAAATGGGACAGAGTCACTATGGATTTTGTATCTGGATTACCTCTGACTCTGAAGAAGAAAAATGCAATCTGGGTTATCGTTGACAGATTGACGAAATCTGCACATTTTATACCGGTACGTACTGATTATTCTCTGGATAAATTAGTGGAACTATATGTATCTGAAATTGTACGATTACATGGCATACAGTTATCCATTGTGTCTGATAGAGATCCGAGGTTTACCTCGAGATTCTGGAAGAAGTTTCAAGAGGCTTTGGGAACGAAATTGAGTTTCAGTACAGTATTTCATCCCCAGACCGACGGTCAGTCTGAAAGAGTTATTCAGATTCTGGAAGACATGTTACGGTGTTGTATTCTTGAATTCGAAAGTAATTGGGAGAAATACTTACCTCTGATAGAGTTTGCATACAATAACAGTTTTCAGACGAGTTTAAAGATGGCTCCATATGAAGCATTATATGGTCGTAAATGTCGAACACCGCTATACTGGACGGAATTGAGTGAGAGAAAGTTACACGGGGTTGATCTAATCTAAGATACAGAAGAAAAAGTAAAAGTAATACGCGATAATTTAAAAGCAGCTTCAGATAGACAGAAATCATACACAGATTTGAAACGGAAAGAAATAGAGTTTCAGGTCGAAGACAGAGTATTTCTGAAAGTATCACCATGGAAGAAAATTCTTCGTTTTGGCAGAAAAGGAAAGTTAAATCTTCGTTTTATCGGGCCGTATGAAATTGTGGAACGAATTGGACCTGTAGCTTACCGGTTATCGTTACCGTCTGAGCTTGAAAAGATTCACGACGTATTTCACGTTTCAATGCTTCGATGATACCGATCTGATCCATCTCATGTCATTTCTCCCATAGATGTGGAATTACAGTCCGATCTATCGTACAGCGAAGAACCAATTAGAATTTTGGCCCGAAAAATGAAAGAGTTGAGAAATAAGCGTATAGCACTTGTAAAAGTTCTCTAGTGTAAACACGGAATAGAAGAAGCTACATGGGAACTCGAGGAAACTATGCGAAAACAATACCCTAACTTGTTCACTGGTAAGATTTTCGGGGACGAAAATCCCTAAAGGGGGGAGAATTGTAACAGCCCACTTTATACCCTAGTCGGAACGGGTGGTTTCAGGACCACTTAACCAAGTCGAATTATTATTTTTATTGCTTTAATATGTTTTACAGCATGATAGAATTACCGTGTGAAAGTTTCGTTTAGAAATTTTATTGTTTGACTAGTTAATTTGATAAAAAGGATTAAATCGCGTAAAGTGATAAATTAGAGTTATATTTTATAAATGGCTTATTTGAGCATGGCTTTATAAAAGGAGGTACTTGCATGGCAATTATGCCATTTTTATTTGGAGTTGTTGGTGATGGACCATTATGTCCATATTTTATAAGGTTTTATAATATTTTACAAAGGGTAAAATGGTCAAATGGCTTTATAATATGTTTTAATTAAATAAAACAAGAAAATGGCTTCATATTTCTTTTCTTCCACCGATTCTTCAAACAAAAATAAAGGGTTTAAAGGTTTCCTTCATTCGGCTACTATTTTGCTAAATTGAGGTATGTTTTGACTTCGGTTTTTAGTGATTTTTACGTTTTTGAGATCGTTGCTTCGTATATTAGTCGACCCGTACCTCAATTTCTGATTTTGAACATGTCTTTGAAAAATGCCATTGATGAATTCATGTTATTTTGATGGATTTTGATGAATTATTGATTATTATGTGGAAATATACAATAATTTGAAAGTGATTTTTGAAGAAAATGGGTTTTGAGGATTTGATTGTAAAAAGGTAAAATTTTTTAGGTTAAATTTGTGATTAATTAAAAGATATATGCTTGTATAAGTCCCTTGAATATTCGACTATAGTGAATTGGGGGATCGATTGTGTAATTTGTCATTTTTGTGATGAGAGGACTAAATTGCAAAGTATTGAAAATATAGGGGCTAAATTGAAAATATGTCAAATTATATGTTTTTGCATTGAATTGAATATGTGAGTTAGTAAATAGCTGAATTTTGCATTAATTTAGATAAAGACGATCTAATCCCGGAACTTGATCAGGGAAAACGGAAAATAGACGAGTAGATACAGGATTACGAGGTAAGTTCGTATAATGAAATTTAATGTATTTATGTTTATAATTGTTGTTAATGGAATATATGACATATTAGTTGATTGAATAGCCTATTTGGATGTATACATATGAAATTGAAATAAAATTGTTACAAGTGAGAAATAAATACCGAGCCCCGTTAGAACCGTAGAAGTCGATAGGATACAAGTGACATGTCACTAAGGCTACAGGGTGGTTTGAGCTCCTGCATTTGTTGCGGACTCACCACGTGCTCATGAGCTACAGGTTTATCCTTCGGGATCACATGTTTAGTCTTCGGACTCACCGTTAGCCTACGGGCTTACAGTTCATCCTTCGGGATCACATGTTCAGCCTTCGGGCATACCGATACAGGCTCGAAAGAGCATACATGATGCATTGACGGATTACAGGTTATATGTATATACACTGTGTGTGTATCACCCGAGTATCCCTCGATGTTCTTAAAGGTTTAACGGGCAATTACCGATACATGTTACATGAAGATTGAATGATATATGTATTACATGTTATATGAGACATGAGAATTACATGGATTATATGGTATAAGTTATATGAAATACATGTACAAGTATTTGAGCAATGATATGATACATGAATGTTGTGGTTGGTACATGAATAAATTTATATGTTACATGAACTAACAAGTGTATACTTGTGAAATAGGCAACTTGAGTATATGAATTGAATTGGCATTGTTGTTGTAATTATCGCATTGATTCGGTAAGGTTTAATTTCTATATTATACGGACTTACTAAGCTTTAGAAGCTTACTCTGTTCATTTCTTTCATTGTCTTATAGATTCGGAAGCTAGCTCGATAATCGGACGAGTCGGAGATCGCCATCACACTATCTATCAAACTTTGGTACTTTTAAACCTTTTGTAAATGAAATGGTCATAGCATGTATAGGCTAGATATTTGGTGAGCATGATATATTTTGGTAAATGATCAAGCTATGAGATGTGGCTTGGGTCATATATGAATATAATCAAGTACTTGAGTTGTCCTTTAGCTATATGTGCTTGTGGAAAGATATGTGATTTTGATGAGATTATAAGCTTGCATAATTGATATGTATATATGTGTGGATGAGTGCATGGAAATGGTCATTTAGGCCTTTGAGTTGGTGTGCTTGATTTGTGAATGAATTGAGATGATTTTGGGTCCATTTTGTGCTTGAATTGGTATGTTTTAGGTTGGTAGAATGGCATGAAATGTTGTTAGTTAATGGCTAGTAGAAATGACCCATATTGGGTGGCAAATTGGCTTAAACCAAGCCTATATTTGTGCCACACGGCCAGGGAACACGGGCATGTGTTTCGACTGTGTGTTCCCTGCACCTTGATGTTTTGGTCAGTTTTGGTACACGGCCTAGACACACGAGCGTGTCTGGTAATTTGTAGCCGTGTGAAATTTGGCAGTATAATCACACGGCCTGCTCTGTTTTGTACACGGGCGTGTCAGGTAACCGTGTGATATTTGACGGTTTCGACCACGGGGTAAGGGCACGGGCGTGCCTAGGCCATGGGCGACACACGGCCTAACCCCATGGGTGTGTTGGACAGCCGTGTGGGATAAGTCAGATTCGACCACGGGCTGAAAGGTTTGGGCGTGTCTGGAGGGACACGGCCGTGTGTGAAGAACACGGGCAAGGTGCACGGCCGTGTGTCCCTAACTATGAAATTTTGCAAATGTTCTCATATCTTTTAGCATGTTTCCAATTAGATTTCCAATAGTTATATGCATCATTTTATGATCAATTGAAGCATGCTCTAATGATAGATGATACGTGATGGTTCTTGATTAAAAAGTTTAAAATTTTACTGCTCCGGTATATGTTACAAGTCCGGTAATACCCCTTACCTATTCCGGCGACGGTTACAGGATAGGGGTGTTACAGCTATGGCATCGGAGAAAAGTGATAAGTGCTTCCGTGTAAAACCATATCTAGGATATGGCATCGGTATGATATGTGACTCGTGTAAGACCATGGCTAGGCCATGGATTTGGAAAGTAAAACGTGATCATGTGCAAGTCCATAGTCCTACTATGGCAAAATGAAGATGAAGTACTCAATTCCGTATAGTTTCCCAATTTGAATAAGAGTGGTAAGTGGAAAAAGGACCCAAGAAAGTGAAATTCATATTACGAATGATAATGAACAATGTTAAACGAGCTTAGCTTTGATTTGTGAATGACAGGAGAAATTAGTGAATTTATATGTTATATGAATGCATTACCATATTTGGTAAGTTTACTTTTCAAGCCTATGAACTTACTAAGCTTTCACAAGCTTACTTGAATATGTTTGATGTGTCTTGTAGATTAACGTGGACACGGAGGATCAGATCATCACTGAAAATCACATTATCTAGACATTCTCCTGTAGTTTTGGTTATTAACTTTCGGATTATATGGCATGTATAGGTAATGGTTGATAATGGAATAGTTTAGGCTAAACTATAGGTATGAAATGACAAAGGAGCAAGTTAACTTAATAATATGTATATGTTACTTTATGTCCTCATTAAGTCCATGTTTTGGTCTAAAATGGTTGTTTGATTGGTTGGAATTAGTATAAAATGTTGTTTAAGTGCAAGTAGGATTAAAAGGGTGAGAAAATAGACTTTATAAGGCCTATTTTCGTCCACACTGGTAGAAACACGGGCGTGTGTCTAGATTGTGTGTGACACACGATCAACCCCACAGGCGTGTGTAGTGGCCGTGTGTCTCATGTGTCTTAAAAATGTGAATCGGGATAGCACATGGGCTAAGACATGGCCATGTGTCTTGGCTGTGTGAAGGGCACAAATTCTAACATGGCCATGTGACATGGCCATGTGAAAATAGCTCTAAATTGTGGAAAAATCAGGTTACCACACAGCCTAGCAACATGGGCATATGCCCAGGCCGTGTGGCCCTCTATTTCTTATTAAATTGCAAGTCACGCTGCCACACACCCTGAAGACATGGCCATGTGAGCCACACGGGCATGTCCCAAGCCACATGGGCGTGTGCCCCTATCTTCAAGAAATTTTTTTTAGAGTTTTCCAAAGTTTCCAGTTTAGTCCCGAACCATTTCCAAAGTATGTTTTGGGCCTCGTAAGCCCATATTAGGGACTTTATGATGAAATTTGAAAAGTTTTTATTTAGAATGCAAATTTATGACTCGATTTTGTACAAATACTAGTGTTTAAGTCCGGTAATGCCTCGTACCCTATTCCGATAACGGATACGGGTTAGGGGTGTTACAGCTTAGGTATTGTGTTGCAACATTTGAAGCCAAAGGGTTATTTGAGGAAAGTGTTTATTCTACATCATCTAATTTTGCAAGTTGTGGTGCTTCTTGATTTTTGAGAACTTCCATTTGATTTTCAAAGGATGTAGGCAATGTTTGTGGTAAAATTGGAGGATTATCCATAGGACTTTCTTGGTGATGGCTAAGACATCATGAGTTTGCTTTTTCATTTGTTTGGGGTGTTTGATTTTGGGGAGACCTCGAGTCGCTTTCAATTCTTGCACAAGTGTTTTGTTGGTTGATTTTGTTCCTGTTGTCATTGCAGTTGTTTTTGCATCATTTTCATTTGCTCTTGGAACCCGAAAAGTTGTAGAATAAATTAGGTTGGGTGTGGTATGATCATTAAACATAATGTAAGGTTGAATTTTTGGTGGTGGTAGGTAGGATATTTGGGAAGGGGTCGTAGTATTTCCTCTAGGTATGGCATTTTTCTAATCCTATGGATGTGATGGATTGTAATGTTGGTGGTTAGTTGGGGGATAGTTAGTAGCTAGGGGTTTCTTGGTTTAGAGATTGATAGTTAGGGATAGTTTCATTAGGATCAGCCATTTAATTTGAAGATTTGAACGTCATGGGAGTAAGCACACCAATTGTTGGTGCAGGATTGAAGAAAATGAAAAACAAATCTGAGAAAATAAATGTCAAAGGAAGTTCACACGGAATTTGATGTACAAAGAATCTAAAAGGAGAGAAAAAGGGCATTTCCCTTTCTCCTAATAAGTAGGAGCATATATACATATTCCTTGAATCAGTATTTCTCTATCAATACTCGAGAGACGAGTCATAAGTATGTGTATTGAGATTTGGCTCCTAAATCACGTGTTTCTTCTCAAGACTTTCTTACTTTATATGATAATGGATTAATGTACTTTGCAAGTGGAAAATATACATGACGAAATTTACGTTGTTAACGAGATGACAGACCTTAGTGGAATGAAGGTCTGGCGCGGTTCCATTAAAGCGAGACGAAGCGGGATCTGTATTCACCTTGTGCGTGTGTAAGGTAAGGTTTCTTATATAAAATATAAATTATTGATGTTGAAAGCTGTACTTAGTTCCAATAAAGGGGTATTTCTCAGTGGTCAAATTCAGCAGTAGTTTCCTAGTAGAATATCAAAATGGTTATTATATATGGAGTGTTTAGACACCCAAAGCTTTGGGAATTACAACTAGATTAGAGACAACGTACATAATATAATCTGTCAAGCGTACTGTGATCAAAGTTTAACAGGGTTTGGATAAAAGTGATGGCTCCTGCAGCATTGCTACAGCTGCGACAGCACATTTATAATAAAAATGGTTTGGCTTGGTTGTATTGTACTGAACAAGAAGGTCAGAGTTGCACGTGAAGTTATCGTGATTTGCAAATGGCATTGCCTCTAATAGGCTCAACATTATAAATATAATTTATATTCATTTCATATTCTATATATGATTTTGAATCACGAAGCACCCCATCAATTTGTTTATTCATTAGTCCCATCACCTGCTTCTTTATTATGTTGCAACTTCCTTTACCACATGTGGTGATCCCACCTCCCTTGAAATTGCAGTTAAAATTTACACTTCAATCATTCAAATCCAACGGCTAATAGTTTCAAATTAACATATACATCAAAATACTATCTAAGAAAATGAGAGATTATTAGAAGGGGAAAAAAATAATTCTGGTTCCACTTTAATTTTTGCCTTTGATCAGCACTAAAGCTACAGTTGTCTAATGAGTTAATTACAACTGACTTTGCTTAATTAGGAAGAAGCTTGCATGAGAATTCATTTAATCTAGTAATAAAATAATCATATGCGGATCAGGGCGAAGCCAAAACAATTTTTTAGGGGCGGATGAAATTTTAATTTTTTATAATTTATTTCTTTATAATTTGTAAAGAATTAAATTGAATTTTTATAATTTTAAGGGGGCAAAGTGTAATATTAACTTTACTAATTTAAAATTTTTAAAAACTCTTAAGGGCCAAAATAACAATTTTATATTTTAGAGGGGGCGGGCCATCCTGCCACCCCCGGGCTTCGCCCCTGGTACGGATGGATGTGTTTTAGATGATCGTGGTGTCATTGCTGGTCATTGTACAATGGTAGGTTTGAGCACATCACCTGAATTAATTTCCCGTATGACCATTTCCGATTCAATGCAAATGGGTCATTTTCATATACATGGAAAATTCATTCAAATCTAGGTTTCTTGAATGGTAAGTGTGAGAGCAGGATGTTTCACTAACTGCTTCGAAAAACTCTTGGCAGCTGGCTTATTATCTTCAGAATTTAATGCAAAGGACACAGCAAGCTTCATAGCAATTTCGGTTGATTCAGAACTATATAGACTTCAACTAATTATATCATTCACAGAATACTCCTATAGTATTCCAGCTACGTTCCTTATCATCAGAATGGTCAGTTAACAGAAAGGGAAAAAAATTATGTACATATACAAACTCTATTCCTCTTTGGGGATCCACCTGCTCCACCATAGGCTTTTACTGCGTCTGCTAAGCTCATCCATGCTCTCATTCAATGTTCTAACAATCTTCCTTTGAAGTTTAAGAGCTGAAGCAAGAGCATTTCTTTGTGGACTCGCCTTCTTCTTAGGCTCTATATCCTACACCATGAGGAGAAAAATCAGTTTAAAGGGTTATCCAGTTAATGATGTTTGAAAAAAAATGCTTTTCTAATTAACTATAGTTTGATACAGACTCTGAGATCCTGAAGCTGTGCTTCTGTGAGACCACCCTCTTTCTCTGTTCCAGATTTTGCCATTAAATTTATTATCCACTTGGCAGCTTCCCCATAATCTTGCTGTGTAGCCCTAAAGACTTGCAACTTCAGATTCTGTACGAAGGACAAAGCTAATAGCCCTTCCCTGTCAAAGTAAGGGTGAGCCAGTGCTGCTTTTGCACTGATTCTTTGTCTTGCTTTGTAGCGGACCATTGATGTCAGAAGTTCCCATCCTATCCCATTATCTAAATCCAGCAGCTCAAACCCCTTGCGGAGGTCGGGGCTTGCACGAGGCTCGACGGTGTTCCTCCATGCAACCAAGTCGTAATCACACCTCTTTAGCTGACGGTTGAATTGAATCAATGCGCTGTCCGTCCTTAAAGATGGAAATGCCTGTTTCAAGAAAACTGTTAAATGCATTTTGATTGCAACCTCGGTGTCTTATAACACAACAGTCTTACTATTTACGAATGTCACAACTAGAAATTATACATTTGCCAGAAGTAGCATGCATTATGGATTCTTCTACTTTAGAAGGTTACTAAACCAAAGATGTTAAAAAGTTTAACTATCTACATTGGAAGCTATAGATTCTTGATGGTGCATAACTACTTCCTATAAAAGAATTTTTTTGTTCCTCAAGTAAGCACAATTTGAGCATATCATCTTCACACTTCTCACATGTTCTGTATGTGATTTTCATTCACTAATGAAATTTTGAGATTTCCTTTTTTTTAATTTTGACCATGTTTCCCATTGATACAGCAGAACTCAACTTAAAACCAGACTACAATCGCAGTACAGAACTTGACTTGGAGAAATCCATTCATTTCTTGAAGTTTACCAGCACAAATCCACCAATGCTGCTTTTTGCAAACTATCTCTTTGATTTGTCACTTAAAAATTTAATATAAAAAGTGATGTTAATTTTGATAAGATTGACTTCTAACTGCTTTCATCATCTTTTGCATCAATTTAGCAAAAAGCGTTAAAAAGGGTTTCAAGAAGAAAACAAAACAATAACAAAGATGACTACTTGAGCATTATCTGCCACTCACCATTTGAAGGAAAATGAGACCAGCACTGTAGATGTCAAATCGATCCGGCAGATTCATCTGTTAGCAAATAACAACAACAGAAATCTGTGTCAATGAAAGCAAAAGGTGAAAATAGACTTGGGAGAATCTACTGGGGGCAAACCTGCCACAAAACAGGGGAAAGTGCAGTTGCCACTGGAGCAGAAGGTGCAGAAGGAGTTTGTGTACTCATGATATATTGCTCTGGTGCAGCATATCTAAGAAAACACAGAAAATTGAATCCCTAAAGAAGAAATTTTATGGAATTGGATACTATGTTTTGAAGTATCAATCAGATGTCAATTTAAAGAGTTTCTTGTAGAAAACTGCAATACTCCAACAGAAATTGGTCTCAGCTCACTCACTCCAAACACAAAACCATAGACTCTTTGCCCTTTCACCCCCATTGCACCTATCTGCAGTTAATTTCTGCTTCAGTGTTGGTCAACCATTGCTTTAGAACCAAGTAATACAGATAATTAATTATTACTGAGAAAGAGCTATCGAGAGAAATTGTCATCAGAGTTGTTAACCTTTCTATGCAAATGCGAAATAGAGGAGTAATCCTGTCAACTTTTAGCTTAAAATCTGTTGACACGAACTTAAGGTCCATGATCTGATAATAGTGCAATATCGCATTGTTTGATTTGTATTCACATATCATTTGGGTGTTGATTTACTGGTGCCAGGGCAAATGAATCAATATCAAATGAAAACAAATGCTTTACAATAATGTTATACCGACAAACAAGAACAAAGGATGGAACTGTGGAGGGTTTGTGCATTATGTGATGGTTATAATTGATTTTTTTTTCTTTACTTCGTTGCCTTGAAATGTTTGGATTTTGAGCCTAAAACATGAAGACTTTTAAAGAATGAAGTTCTTGAACTGTTGAGTTCTCTGTACTGTTGAATAACCCGCCTATATATATAGTAAATGAAACCAGGGTTAAAGCATGAAATGTTGAAGTAGTGTAATAGGGAGGGAAGCTTATAAAGGATGCACTTCATAAGTTTGTATTCCACAATATCTTTTGCAGCATGCCATGGATCAAATCCTATTCTTAGGTTAAAGCCCTAACTGCCTTGCATTACAACGACAACCATTCTGGATAATATCTATGTTGCTTATAGATAGGGAATTTACCTTGGATCCAAAAGAAATTCCTTTGGAATGTAGTTGATGCCCACTCTCAAATCTGCTGCAGCTCCTAGATCAATGATTTTAAATGTACGAGACCCTACTCAAGTTCCAAAACAGCAAATAATTAATCTAGTAATTCTTGCATTAGAAAAATCTTCATCAACCAAGTCAAGCTTACTACTATTACCTTCAGAGAAAATAATATTTTGTGGCTTAATATCCCTGTGCACAATTCCAGTTGAATGAAGACCATCCAAGGCAAATAAGATCTGTCTCATGATAGTCTGGATGATTTGATTTTCCCTTTCCAATCCCTTGGGCAAGTTCTGAACCTCCCCAAGTATCATTGTCTCTACCTGATATTATACAAAAGGAGTTGGCAATTAAAAAGCTTAAATTGAACTAAGATAAAGTGCTGATTTTTGGAAGTCAAAAGTATTAAATTCCTAAGCCAGTCCATAGCAAGAAAAGCAGTTAACATTCAATGGCATCTAATAATATAACTATCCACCTACAGCATTACACCACAAAGGCAGAGAAGGGACAAAATTCACTGAGGATTAACATGTTATTTGATAAACAAGTTTCCCAAGGAAAAAAAAAGCTAATGAGAGAAAGTAGGAACATTGTAAGGGAACTCTTTGCTCAGCATCAAATCTGAAAGTGTGGCCTCCCCCTCATATCGCCATACAAGCCAATACTCTCCTCCTTTCTTTGAGGAACCCTACAAGAGGTTTAAGGGTAACAGTTTCAGTATGAAGAGAAAAAGGCTTAAATGATTCTACCCTCAGAAATCAAACTAAACTTTATCGATTGAGAGTAGTCATAAGGATTAAGACCTCAAGAAAACCGTATAGAAAATCAGCACAACTGTTTGCACAAGCTCTTCGAACACGCTCATTCATCCAGATCTCCACCGCACCATATTCTGTAGCTTTTTTCACCACCAAGTCACCCTCTTTCTGACAATGAACAAAACCCTTAAATTTGTTAACTACTGACATCCCATATTCAGTTCCAATATTTCAAACATACAAAGAGCCTATTCAATTGCCTAGGAGTGGCCATGCAAGCCTAAGTAAACATACACCAATTCCTTTTGTTTGCAAAATCAAATATCTGAAACTACTTTCTAATTAACGCAACCAAATTCAACAGCTTAACATCCCAATTCAGATAGTAGATTGATAATTAATTGTCACATGCAAGTAAAGATAAAGGAATTATAAAAGGAACACAGTTGTTGACACAGTGGATTTCTCAAACACGCAGCCTAACCTTTGAATTAGGCTTCTTATTAGCCAATGAAACTTTATAGACGACACCAAAAGCACCCTCGCCCAGCTTCTTTCCCAAAACAAAATCATCCTGCAAAACCAGAAACAACGCTTTTTGACCATAAATCAAATCCTCATTGAGAAATATGAACCCACAAAAACTAGATATCAATTCACTCACCTTCTTGAAAGTTGGTCTAAACAACCTCTCAAGAAAAGCAAGAACAAACATGTCGAAAAACCCAGGAGCGACACCTGGAGTGGCCCAGAGGTAAGACAGAGCACCCACAGCCAAAATAGCACCGGGCACAGTTAGGGTTAGCCCATCGGGCTTCGGCAAAGTGCTTCTATATATGATATCACCACACTCCATGACGGTGCATGGCAACCCCACCCCCACTCCCACAAAGAGATCACGAACTGTATCAATGAGTTGAGCTTTCAAGGACAAAACTCCAGACGTTTTAGGAATGGAGGGGCTGCCTTTGGAAGAAAGCTTGAGTTTGAACTTGGTGCCAAGAAATGGAGATGGATGTTTTATTAGTTGCTGGGAGTTGCAAGGATTGATAAGGCCGATGGAAGCTCCACCGGATGCAACCGTTGCCATGCCTATAGAAGAGAGAGAAGTAAGCTAATTTAGGAAGCCTTACCGAAAGAGTAGAAACTCAGAGAAAGAGACACAGCAGTTTACATGAATCGGGTTCAAATTTAGACCACTAGTTGCTTTGTCTTTTAGTTTACGATTTTTTTTTTTATATTTGATTTCAATTTTGGGCTTGTTCTTCTTACAGTGACAGTTATTTCAGGTACTTTTTGTGGAAGAGAGGGGGCTTAACAGGATTGAAGAGTCGCGCGCACCACATATTACACGCTCACAGAATTCACTCAACCAAGCTGATTTTATTTGGAAACTATATCCATTATCCATTTATTATTAGGTTAAATATAAAATGGGTACCTGAACGTTTCTACTTTTTCCATATTGGTACTTAAAGTTTTTTTTTTATCTCGAATTGGTACCTGAATTTTTTTCTCAACTAAATCGATAGTGAATCTAACCTCATTAGTTTTTTATGAGGTGACAATGCTGGCCAATCGTATGGTGCCATGTGACATCCTGTTTAGCAAGTACAGTCAACGATTTTTTCTTTCTTTCTCGACCTTAAAACCTTCTCTTCAATTTATTTTAGTTTTCTGTTTGTTTCTCGAGTAAAAAAAAACCTCAGTTCACCTCGCTTCCTCAACCAAACCCTTCTTCTTCACAACCAACTTTGCTGAAAAAAAAAAAAAACTTATCGCCATTCAACAATGTATCCGGCAACCTCACGAACTTCATCTCCTAGATACTTTGGACCACATGTAGACAACAAAGAAGCAAAACTGTGCAAAAAGAACCACATGAACAACATGGTTTGACCCATGCTTGATTATACTCTTGTTCAATTCCATGATGTTGTTCTTCACCCCCGCTTGTGCTTTAATCATGACCATTTGTTGTCATAAATTGAGATTATATGTTCAGGAAGCGGGAAACCAAAAAGAAAACATTTTTTCAAATATAGATCGCAAAGCACTTCGTAATGCTGTGCTATCTTCAACTATCTGCAACCGACAATCATCGTTCATGACAAGAAACTGATAGAAATTATTAGCAGGTATGATAAAAGGCAGAGAATCACTACAGATAATAGTTTTCTTTTGCATCAATGCTTAGCAACCACGAACTTGATACTATCATAACTTCAGTTCCTTGTCTACCATAAAATTCAAAGATATGAAGAAAAATAATGACAAGATTAATCGTAGAACCACGGGGTGCATTATGCTCAACCATAATAAAAATTTTCTTAAATAATACAGCATATGAACTGAGAGGATAAAGAAAAGGACATTTCCTACCATATAAGTTCCGATAACTTTAGCGACAAATGAAGATTCTCCATGTTAAGTGCAGATAAGCAATGATTATTATTTCTTAATACCATGTTAAGTGCATTTAAGCAATGATTATTATTTCTTTTTTTTTTTTCAGGTTATTTTCCATTATTACAATGGTTCAAAGAATTCAGAAATAAACCTTCCTCAACGAAACATTAATGCCCAATCTTCACCTCCCTTTTCTATCTCCATTAAACCCTCAAACCCCAACACCAAAATCCCCCCCAATAGCTTCCATTACAGCACCCTGAAACAACCCTCAAACTCAAACTCAGTTCCCACTCAACGATTCAACTCGAACCCTCAAAACCCTTTTTGAAACAAGTTCCATGTTTGCCCGAAACAAAACCTATCCTCATTCTCTATAAACCCAAAATGCCCCTTTTCCAAACATATATTGAAAAGGGTGTTGATTAAACAAAAAGAAAAAACAGAGAAGCTTTTGATTAAAAAATTGAAAATTTTTTAGATTTGAGAAAAAGATAAATGAAAGATATTTGAAAAGTCTGAGGAAGGAAGGAGACGAAGTTGGAGAAGAAAAAAAAAATCGTTGACTGTCACTGCCAAATAGGACGCCACGTGCCAATTGGAAAAAAATTTCAAGTACCAATCTAGTATAAAAAAGCTTTAAGTACCAATATGAGAAAAGTGGTTAAATTTAGGGATCGATTTTATATTTAACCCTTTATTCTTGTATTACTTTTCGACCCCATCAGGCTCTCTTTACGGTTTACAATAAAAAAGAAATCCAATAACCTCAATGCTTGTTGAAACCCGACCGGCATACTGATCCGGAGAAAGGAGTAGAATCGATCTGAATCGTGAATCGTGAATCGTGAATCGTGAATCGTGACCGGAAAAACCAGTAAAAAACCGGTTCATTTTGGCTAAACTTTTCTGGTCCAAAAAAAATCCAATCCCACAAGCCGATTCAAATCCCTTAAAAACCGACATGAACCAGAAACCGAAAATTGAACAAAAACAAAAGGTAGTAAAATGGAAAAAGTAAAAAATATGTTCTTAGTTTTGATCATGAAGCAGGAGGAACTAGTCTGATGGAAGACAGAATGTTACTTTCTTGGCTCACTATACCTTGCATGAAATCCTCGTATCCAACAAAGAGGGCACTCAATGTTGTTTCATCTGGGCATACAACAAAATTCTTGATAAAGAGAAGCAAGCTTCTACTAAGAAGCTTCAAAGACATGGCATTAAACAAGCTTCAGCTAACAAGCTTGCAACTTCACTAGCAAGAAGTGAAGCTTGCAACTAAAGGGTTTTTTTTTTTTATCTGGTGAAACTAATAAGAGGAGGCCTTTTGTTAGCTTTCATAAAAAAAGGTTTGAAACATTAAAAATAAAAACAAATAAAGCTGATTTATGTTTATGAGAGACTCGTGTAACTAGAACAATAATAATAATAATAATAATATTTTTTTAAAATTTGGTATAACATAAGGTATCCTCGTCGGTTTTACAATTTGAGCATAGTCATTTTCGGGCCGGGATGGTATTTAGGTAATACCTTTTGAACAATGTTGACTTCAAGATTCAAACATCAGAAAGAATAAAGTTGTTTTACAGCTTTAATAAAGACTTTATGACTAACTTATTTCTTAAATAAGAACAAACAACTTTCCAATTTAATAAGTATATATCAACAAGTTATATTTGAATCGATTGATCAATTGTCAACTTCAGGTCAGATTTTTAAAACATTACCAGACAACTTTGTCATCTCTCACACAGCCAAAAATTAAAGCTGATAGACTATTACTCTACAGTACACCAATCACTTGAAATTGAGTTCATTTAGTAGTCTGTAGACATGGCTATATCTTGATTTGTTACGGGAATAGCCGGCACATGTTATTCAGAAGCTTTTAACAAGATATGCCCATTACTACTTTAAGTAATTTAAAGGTAAACGCGTGTTAAGAATGATCAGATGAAAAATAAAAGAGATGTTGATTAATTAAGTAGAGATAACAAGGGATGAGAATTGGATAGCTATGATAAACAATTGGTTGTGTGGAAGCCTACCAGATTTTCAACCACCATCGACTCACTATATAATGATTCTTCCCTCTCCCTTCTTACAATCAAGTTAAACCTAACGTTTCAATCACAAACAGGTCATTTGTTTGCTCTAAACAAAATTTTTTTCTATTTCTTTAATCTTTGACTAAATTTGATGTTTATTAGACAAGTGTTACCAACTCTGTCCATAAAATCACAAATTTGAAATGTAATGTATCAATCATTTAAAATATCATTTTCTCCAAGAACAAAAATCTACTGCGTTAAAAAATTACCACTTCGTATAATAACTGTAAACTTATTACATATACATTTTCACCCATTTTATTTTTAAAAACTATTAATTTTTACTTGAGTCCAATTCTAGTAATAGCTAAATACGTAACAGATAGTAGATGAAGATGCCTAGTGGTTGGAAGTTCATGCAGGCCTGGGACTGGGATTTAATACATGAACTATCTTATATACACAGTTTTACTAGCAAATGTAAGAGATTTTAGGGGGAAGGAATTTGCAATGGTTCACCAGGTGTGGGCTCTAAAGTCTTTGCATCCGGTAGTTCCTTCGACAAAAGCTCCTGTATTTCAAATGGAAAAAACACTTGTCTCAGCCACTTGAATATCTACCACATCGAAATAACAATATTTACTGAGTGATACATAATGGAAAATAAGTTGGACTAAGTCCTGAAGATGAACACCACAGGAGGTGGATATGTGAGTTTAGGTCCCAATACTAGAAAAAAGTGTTTGCCAATGACCCTAAAACCATTTCTGGATGAATATATCAAATGGGCGCCAGCCAATGGAGATACCATGGTTCATTTATTTTCAAGAAAGGGGAAAGGAATTGACCTTGAATGATTCAATTGTTCCTTCACCCTGGACTATGCTGGCAAGAAACCCTTTGCTATCAAGATCTCCATTTTTCATTGGCACAATGAACCTAAAAAAGAATCAAGGAAAGGTCATATGCATGGGAACAGTAAAACGTTGATTAGGCATAGATTCAAGGACTAGTTCAGGTAATGTACTTGGCATGGAGCAGTTTAGCTAATTGCACTGCATCTTCTTGTCCAGAAACCAGCGTAAAATTTGGAAGAAGCTGCTTGATCACTGGGGTGATAACAATGTCAGCATGCTCCTTCTCAAGAAAATCCTTATTGTATACGCAATGAGGCTCATAATAGAGAGTCAATTGGCCCTGTGGAGAAATGACTAGATACCTGAAACACATAATTCCAAGACAGTGGGGCAAGAAACATAACATGTGAAGATAGAACTCTAGAAGGGACACTGATAAGATACCAATGGTTAGTAACAGAGGATGCAAAGTCAAATTGACAAGTTGAAGCTTGGAAAGCTTTACCCATTCTCAGGTCGTTGCCATGGAGGACCCAGAACTGGCCCAGCAGTAGCTTGAATTCTGACTTTGGAACCATTCGCTGCTTCAACTTCCGACTCCTGACCAGGTTCTAGATATGTAACCTGAAAATTTCTAAAGCTAAGGTAAACTAGGTGTAAAATCATAAGCTTGAAAATTAGTTTAGAACCAGGAGTTCTACTACAAAATAGCTTAATGAAATGACAAGTTCTGTCCTAACTTGTCTTCATTTAACACTAGCATCTATTTATGATGATATATTCCATGAATGAAACCACAAAAATGCAGTGGAGGCTGAAGTGCAAACAGATGCCTACAAAGAAGCAGCTCTGAAAACTAAATTAAACTTTTGAACTCACATTTCTGAAAAGAGGATCCAGCAAAGGCTTGGCATTTGGAGTAGCAATGACTCTGAGATTTGGGGACATCTCGGAGAGCGGTTTTAAGGTTTTTAAATGGCAGTGATCATCAAGACTTTGTGTTATGAGTAAGCAATCAACTTGAGGAAGGTCAGTAAGCTGCACAAAGAAAGTTAGATTCCAATTATAACAAACACTCACAGAGTAGAACGCTAAAGATGATTAACCACAAATAAATAAATAAAGAAGTCCTACAAAGATCAGAAACATGGATACTAAAGAAGAAGAAAAAACCTCGAAATTCTTCAAAAATTTCTTGGCAGCATCATAGAGCCATGGAATACCAAAATCCAAGTTACCCACCAATATTGGATCAACCAAAACTCTCACCCCACTTATATCCCAGAGCCAACTATTCCCCTATACACCAACAATTTAAACCATGTTGTCAACAACTCTTTTTTCAAAAAAAAAAAAAAACAGTTTCAATATAACTGAATTTACAATAATAATAATAATAATAAAACCCACTTCTAGGTAAGTGAGGTTGAATACATCGGTCCCAGAAGAGCTTGACCCAACTGCACTTTCTTCAGAAACAACAGCAGAAGCCACCTTATCCCACCTGCAAAACCAATCCAAATCGAAAATTAATTAAAAAAGAAAGCATGCACTTAACCAAACAGAAAGAATGACACTTCTTGGTTAAGTTGATATATATACCTGCAAGTTGAGAGCTTTAATCTATCTGGATGGAAGCTAAATGGGGGTTGAAGAAGTGAGAAGAGACGGGTGGGTAAGAGTGCGGATAAGGGTGTGGGGTCTCTGTTTCTCCAGGCTTTGCAAGAAAAGGGAGCGGAATTGCAATAAACTGCCATGCCGATGCTGCTTTGCTTCTTCCGTGTAAAGCTTTGGCCAACTGGGTGTGGGATTTATTTAAGCCATTTGTAGCGTCATGGCCCTTCTTTAACCAATCCAGACACCTGCGTATCAACGATAGGCTAATTTGGGAAGCCTCACTGAAAGAGTAGAACCCAGAAAGTGAGGGAAAGGCATGAATCGGCTTCAAATTTGGACCACTAGTTGCTTTGTTTTTTAGTTTATGGTCTTTTCTTCCTGGGCTTGTTCACCATTATTTCAGCTTTTTTTCCCTTTTTTGTGGAAGAGAGGGGGCTTAACAGGATTGAAGAGTCCATTGAACAAAAAGAAGTCCCGCGCACCACATATCATGCGCTGACAGAAATGAGTCAACGAAGTTTATGGGCTTTACGACCCCATCAGGCTCCCTTTCTTTATGAACTTAAGTCATGGTCCACAAGAGATGTTCACAGCATGGGTTGAAACTGTCCAAACAAAGTTACAATAAAAGAAGAAGTCCAATAACCTGACAACTTTGAACTGCTTTGTCATCTCCCACTTACACAGCCCAAAATTAGAGCTGATGGACTACTACAGCAACCACATGAAATGGAGCTCATTTAGCAGAAACAGGGGAGTATGTAGACATGATTTGTCTCTTAATTTGTTACAGGGAATGGGCCTGGCTATGTTCTTCAGAAGATGCCCATTTTCCGCTAATGTTTTGTCATAAAACGGTTAATGGCTTGAGCAGTGCTGTCATACATTCCTATAATATAAAATCATCAGCATTTCCGGACTATTCATTGTGTATGATGAAACCACAAATCTGATTGTCTGAAATTGCTAGGACTCTTCTGTTTTCATTGTAAACTTCAATTCCCACTTTAGTTTTAACGTTAAAAGAGGTGCAGGAATCATAATTAGCATCCTTCTCCAATTGAAAGGGAGAGTACAGTTTTCGATACTTGTCCACTAACCACCAAGAGGGCATAGAGGGGGGGACCATGGATGCAATTATAGGGTATATACTATATACCATAAAAGATAATCAATTGCACTACTGCTTCATAAACAGAGAGTTCCCAAGCATTTGGCTGCTTTTCAACAATTTGAACCAAATGGGGTCTTAGAAAGTTGCCTTCTCTGGTAAAATGCAATGTATCTCTCTTTTTTGTCACTGATTAACAAATGGATAAGATCACCGATGTAGCATAAACCGTTGTGTGACATTTGGCCAGCATATATCATAAATCCACTCTTAAATCATGTAAATGACACCACTAATGTGTAGCAAGAGGTCCCAGGTTTGATATCAATGCCTGATCAACTTTTAGCTCATTCCTGTAACAATACTATCACTACAAGTACAAACCAGTAAAAAATATTTAGCACAGCTTTTAAGAGGTCCGAGGTTTAAAGAAATCCAATGGCAGTAGTAATGTTGTCACGTTCAAGATAAGACAGATTAAGAGATAATCGAGGGAAGAGAATCTGCGATTGTTTCACATTTGATTCCCAGCCAAAAAAAGTCAAACAAAACCCAAAAGCAAGCGATGGAGGACTTTGAGTTCCTTGGGATACTTTTATAACTACTTTAAGGGGTAAATGGGCACCTTCTGCTTGTTAAGCGGTATATATATATATATATCCATAAGCCAACTTGGTCGTCGTTTGTTGACTTACTGCGCTCCCTTTCTGAACATTGACAAGTCTAAGTTTGTCTTTCTTCCAATCTTGATTTTTTATTTTAAAATAAAGGTAGATCTACGTATGGTGCTTTCATGGATGGAGTTTGTGTTTAAAGGTCTTTGGTTATAATTAATTACATGAATAGAAATTCATAATTTCACTCTGTCAATTTCACGTCACATAGAAAATGCAGCCATTGACCCCTACATACAAACCATTAAACCCCGTCGAGTTGACTATTGTTTATTGCAGAATTCTGAGTATGTATTTCGATTTAATGTTTCATTACCATAACATAGAATATTATCAATAATGGTTAAGTATAAGCTTAGGATGAGAATCGTTAGAGTATTGAAGTTAGAGTTAGTTGTTAGTTGTTAGGTTGTTATTTAGAACTGTCAAAACTACCATGCAATTAAGCACCACTTATCAAAATAGAATTAGTTAATACATTCTATAAATACCTCAGTTGTATCATTCAAGAAGTAGAATAATAGTACAAACGTTTCTTCAATTCTATATTTTTCAATTCCATAAAGCTTAGTTTACATAGGGTTTCAACATGGCATCAGTCACTTAAATTTTTTGGGCGTTCTTCTTGATGCCGATCCATGGCCAACTCTGATGACTCTACTACGGCTGATCGCGGTTGTGCCACTCTTGCTAAATCTCGGTTAGTCCATACGTTTCCTCGTCCCGATACTATGAAGTTGGACGATGGAAACTTCCTGCAATGGCAACAGTATATACTCTTAATAATAGAAGGATATGAGTTGCTTGGCTATCTCGAAGGTACGTTACCTATTCCCTCTCGTTTTATCGCTTCTCCTGATGGTACTCTTATGCCGAATCGTGAGGCCTCCCTGTTTCTTTAGCAAGACAAGCTTCTTGCTTCGTGGTTACTGTCTACCATAAGCTCCTCGCTGTTGCCATCTTTCACTTATGCCAAATCAGCTTGTAAAATTTGAAGCACGGCCAAACGCCTCTTTGCCGTCGCCTCTCGAGCAAAGCTGTCTTGAATACGGTACGATCTCTATTCCATAAAAGATGGTGAGTTATCGATTAAAGAATACGTGGCCAATGTTCAGAATACTTTTTCATTGCTTGCAGCATCAGGATGTGTGGTTTCGGAGGCCGAGAGAGTGGAGATAATTTTGGCCGGACTCTTCTCGGACTAAGACGCTGTTCTAATGCTGGCTTCATTTTCAACTGAGTCTTTTTATCTCCAAAGGCTTATCGATGTGCTCTTGGAGTTTGAGCAACATCAAATGCGCACGATGATTGACGCTTCTCTTCAAGCGAATCTGGTTGAGGCAGCCTCGTTGGTACCGATGACGAAATCCGTCGTGTGCCCTGTGTAACACCCCCAACCCCTATCCGTCGCCAAAATAGGGTTACAAGGCATTACCAGAGTTTACGGAACATTTATCGCTCAATCTAGTCAAATACTATTCAAATCCTGAAATTCATCATAACATCCCTTAAATGGGTCATCGGGGCCCAACATATGTATTAGAAATGATTTGAGACTAAATCGAGATGATAGGGAATTTTTCACAAAATTCCAAAATTTTTCTCAGTATTAAGGGTCGTATGCCCATGTACCAGACCGTGTGTCACACACGGCCTAGCCCCACGCTCATCTGTCTTTTCATGTGGACAAAAACAAGACTATATCCAAGCCTCGTTTCTCACCCGTTTTCATCCAGTACCTGCACCAAACCGTTCCAATACCAACCAAGCAAATTTCAATATAATTTCAAACCATTTTAAACATTCAACAATATGTGTTTATGCATAATCATAGTTTGACTTATCAGCATTTCAAGACCAAGTTCATACTAGCCATACCAATAGCTAGGTTTACAACCATACACTTCAACATTAACATTTGTATTTTTTTTTTAGCCTATACATGCCATTAACTCAAAATGAAACATTTTTACATACCAAAATGTGGTGGTTGATAGTGCGATGTGGCTCCGACCTATCTCTGACCTCCTGAGCTTCCGAACACTATAAAATACGGAAAAATGAAATGGGGTAAGCACTTAGTGCTTCGTAAGTTCATGTAACAAGAATTAAACTTATCATATATTTCCATGAAAATTAAATCAAACATGCACATGTCCATAACAATAGAACATTTGCCTAACACATACAAACTCATCCCATGAATTAGTCAAATAACATCATATAATTTCAATACATAGATGAATGATGAGCTCATCAATTCCATGATTCCATCTACTTACCATTTTCTATATTTATCCCGTTGAATTTCTCAGAATTTCGATGGATTTCCAGTAGTACACTTATAGTGTACAAGTTCAAGTCTGTCAACTCATATTTATTATTTTTAGAGAGCACACTCTCGAGTCTCATTTCACACAGCGAGATTAGCAGTCCAGGCTAAATCCCCTGTAACATATGCTCAAAGAGTATTTGTCAAGATTATCAGTCCAGGCTAAATCCTTTCAGTGACAAATACTCTATTAAGCTCGATCTGGATTACCCGTCCGGGCTAAATCGATTCAATGATACATATATTTTCGGGAGGGCTATATTAGGATTACCCGTCCGGGCTAAATCCATTTATTTTCCCATGCAACATCCTTTTTCATTGATCTATCGAATTTTTTTCAATTGGGATTATTTTTTCTTTTTATCAAGTATGTTCAATCATTTCATCATTTACCATACATTAAACATTCAAATCACATTCATGTCACATAAACATAAAATTCAAACATTAAAGAATTCAATTCAAGTTACAGGAACTTACCTTCAAGTTCATTTGTTAATAAAGTCTACTAATCTGAGACTTTTTCCTTGCCTCGATCTAACCTCGTATTTGAGTCGTCCGAATCTATATAAATAAATTTAATCATTAATTTCATTCAATTTATATTCTATTGAGTTCAATTTACACTTTTTAGAAAAAATTACCATTTTGCCCCTAAATTTTTCATTAATTCTAATTTCATCCCCAGGCTCGAAAAAAAATGAAACTCATGCAATCTAAACATTTACTCAATTCTAACTTGAAATTCTATCAATTCAACACCTAATTCATCAATTAATTCAACATAAACCATGTCTAAAAATCTACTAACATTCAAATTTTCAACATATACTAAGTAGTATTTTGTTCTAGGATCATAAAAACTCAAAAATGATAAGAAAATGAGTTAAATAGACTTACCAATTTGAGTTTGAACCTTAAAAACCCTTATTTCCTTCTTTTTCTTTCCTTTTTTCCATTCTTTTTCTTTCCTTTCTGTTTTCGATTCTAATTCTGTTCTTTCTTTTCTTTCATATGTTTATATAATAATATAATATATATAATATAATAATATAATATTATATTTTATAATTAATAACTATTATATATATGTTTTAAACTTAGAAAAAATCTAACATTTTTCATACTTAAACCGCCTCAACATTTAAAAATGGCATAATTACTTTTTTAGTCCCTTTAGTTTTTCTTTAATGTATAATTAAGTTTTACCCTTATTACAATTTAATCCTTTTTTTCCTAATTTCTCTTATTTTAAGCTAATTAACCTAACCAAACCTAATTAAACTCACAACTAACTTCGTAAATATTTATTAAAAATATTTACGAATCCGATTTACCGAAACGGAGTCCCAGGAATGCATTTTGTTTTTTTAGTCCTTTCTCTAATTAACCACATAATCAATAAAATTTTCTTATCAAAATTTTTATGCAACCTTCCTATCATAATATAGACCATGCCATAATATTAAAATAATTTTTTGCCTCCTCCGGTTCCCTTATGGCTTCTTCAACACCATGTCGTTGCTAAATGACTTTCAGTATATTTATCTTTTTGTTTCTGAGTTCCTTCGTCTCTCGTGCTAAAATCTTAACCAGCTCTTCACTATAAGTCATGTCAGGTTTAATCTCAATTTCTACCGGTGATATAACATGTGAAGGATTTGACATGTATCGCCATAACATAGAAAAATGAAAAACATTATGAATTCTATCAAGCTCTTGCAGTAATGCTAACCGATAAGCAACCGATCCAATCCGTTCTGTTACTTCATATGGCCCGATGAACCGTGGACTCAATTTACCTTTACGACCAAATCGGACAACTTTCTTCCAAGGCGACACTTTCAGAAATACTTTATCGCCAACCTGAAATTCAATCTCTTTTCGTTTAAGATCAGCATAAGACTTCTGACAATCTGAGACTGCTTTTAGACTATCCTGAATGACTCTCAAATTTTCTTCAGTTTCACGAATCAAGTCAACTCCGTGTATCTTTTTCTCACTGAGTTCTGTCTAATGCAATGAAGTTCTACATTTTCAGCCATATAAAGCCTTATACGGTGTAACAGCCCAATTTTTGATAAAATCAGAACAGTGGTTTTGGGACCATTGATCCGAGTCCGGAAAGAAAAATATTTTAGTAATATTTTAGGATCTAAAATATGATAATAATATTGTGTGAAAATTTCTTAAAGAAATTTTGTCGATTACATGATTAATTTGATAAAGGACCAAATTGCACAAAGTGCAAAAGTTGAGTTCAATAGCTAAAGGGATTAAATAGTAATAGAAATTTAAATTGGAGGTCCTTATATGGTAATTAGGCCATAAAAAATTCTTAGTCATTAAGGATGATGATTCATCTATGAAAAATAAAATTAAAGAAAAGGACAAAATTGGAAGAATAAAAAAATAAATCTAATAAATAGTAAAAGATGAAAATATCATCATTTATCATCATCTTCCCCAAATATTTTGCATGAAAACCCTAGGAAAGATAAATCAAGCTTTCTTGGTCAAATTAGGTAAGTATTTAAGCCCCACTTTTAGTAATTTCTATATTTTTGAAACCAGGATAGTATAATCTATCTATTTGGGGGACTAATTTGAAAAGTTATCAAAGTATAAAATTTTTACCATGGATGAATATGCTAAAATTATGAAATTTATGGTAGAATATGAAAGGTTATTGATAGATAAACAACTTTTACAAAGTGAATTTTGATGAAAACTTGATTTAGGGACTAAATTGTAAAAATGAGAAATCCATGGAAAAATTTTGATTTTTTTGAAATATATGGGCTGTAACTATTACATGAAAATTTTGGTTAGGCTCGGAACAAGGATTAAATTGCATGGATTTTATTTTTCGGGTCTAGGGATGAAGTCGTCATTAATTAAAAGTTTAGGGGCAAAATGGTAATTCTGCATAAAGTGTAAATTGGACTAAATTGAGTATGAATTACACTAAATTGATGTTAAATTTACTCGTATAGATCTGGATAGACCAAATTACGAGTTAGAATGAGGAAAAGAGGAAAATGTCAGACTAGTATGTTTTACATACACGAACATTTTTCGAGGTAAGTTTGTGTAACTAAATTGTGTATATTTATATGCTTGAATTGTATGTTGTGTTTTTAAATTGTATAAATTCCATAAATATGTGAAATTATCATGTATTTATTAAAGCCTGATAAATGACAGTGCCTAAAATAAATGATAATGTAACACCCCTAACCCGTAATCCATCTCCTGATTAGGGTTACGAGGTATTGCAAACAACCGGAATAATTCACATCATTTATACAATTATAAATCATACATCATTATTCCATCATCAATCCCATACAATATGTCCCTTTAAAAGGTCTACGAGACCTAAATTATACTTAAGAAAGGGGTCAGGACCAAATAGAAAACATTTGAAAAGTTTAACATACATATAAAAAATTTTCCTTTGAAACAGGGCATATGCCCGTGTGGCTACGCCGTGTACCTTGCACGGCCGTGCCATGCACCTTACCTCAGTCTGTGTGCAACACTGACTAGGGTCACACGGTCTCTGGACACGCCCGTGTGTCCGACCCGTGTACCATCCTGAGTTCATTACACGATCATCAGACATATCCGTGTGTCTATCCCGTGTGCTATACTGACCCATATGACTATAAAATAAGGCTCACACGGTCACCAGAAACAGCCGTGTGTCTAGCCCGTGTGCAAAACTACCCAAAAATTGCCTTATACCTACATGAAACAATTTGCAACAATTTCAATCCAATTTCATCCAATTTGTAGTTTCAACACAATCACCAATATGACCAATTCAATGAAAACCAACTCATGCATAAAATCCATTCCAAAACATATCAATTTACAAGGTATAAACATTGTTATACATTTGCTACATAAACCATTTAGGTATTAAGTCAATTCATGCTCATTACTACCAAACATCTACCATTTACTTCATACCAAAATGACCATTTCCAAATTGGCCATTTATGCACAAATAAACATATCAAATTTGCATCATAAACACATGCCAAGTCCAAACATATTCACAAACTATTAGCTAGCCAAATCACTTTGCATAACATATATATTCAACCCAAAATATAACAAAACTTCCCTAGCCTTTACATGCCATACTTAGCTATCCACAAACTCAAAAGGGTACCAAAATAAGTTCAGATAGTGCGATGAAGATCCTCGACGATTCCTGAGCCTTCGGTAGCTTCGATGATCTATAAAATAGAATAAACAAAACAAGTAAGCTTTTAAAGCTTAGTAAGTCATAAGCAAGTAATTGAACACATAATCTCAACAATAATACAACCATTTCATCAATTTGAACCATTAACAAATAATACAAACTTTATCCATGTCTTGCCACATGGTTACTCATTCAATTGGATTAATCCTTCTTCGATCCAATTCATCTCATCTCACATATGTACTTCATCTCAACAACTAAACACATCATACATAACTGTCCATTTTCATCCCACTTCTTTTATATGCATTATCGTAGCTCATTCGTTGAACCATCCGGTTTAAGAGTCGAACATTTGAACATAACATACGATAAGTACCTATAACATGGCCCATAGCCAAATCAAGGTAACTTATCTCAGAGCACCTATACCATGACCCGTTGCTAAATCAAGATGCTTATCACACCCATAGTGATGATATCATGGCCCAAAGCCAACATTTTACCCTAGTGACATGTCACTACCTTCCGAAACTAATCCTATGGTTAAATCGAGCTTTCTCTATATCGATTTCTTTAGTAAACATCTGTAACATCAATTTCAATATCTTCACCTCCTCTGAGGTTTTATTCATTACAATTCATATCATATTTATGCAATTTACAGCATTTATAACTAAATTAGTACTTATGAACTTACCTCAAGTGTGTTTGTCGGTTTAGTCAATTACTCGACAACTTTTGATTTCCCATGGTCCAAGTCTGGATTTTGTTTTTCTTGATCTATACGTATTAAAAATAACTCATTCAATCTCACACTCAAACAATTCCATTCAAGAACACATATTGAGGGCATTTTGTAAATTAGCCCTCATATTTTCACCTTTTGACATTTAAGTCCTTATTTCTCAAATTCATCAAAGACACCAAGTTCAATTTAATCAAGCATAGTCAAATTTTTATCTAGTCCATTCAAGCCCACACAATGCATAAATCTCCCATTTTAGTCCCTCTATAAATTCATTTTCACAAATTAGCCTAAATTTGCTAATTCCATCAAACATTCACTATAAATATATCAATCCAATTCATATCTTTCATTTACTACTAACAAACTTCACAAAACTCATATTTTCATCAATGGTACATCTCATAAAATCAACAATTTCTCAAATTACAACATGGGCTTGATAGTAGACTAAGCAACAATCTCAAAAACATAAAATTCATCAAAAACTGAAACCAAAACATAACTTAATTGAGCTAAATTATAGCCGAACCCTAGCTTGACTCTTTTCTTTCTTTTTCCTTGGTATTTTCGACCAATAATGAACATAAAAAACTTATTTTCATGCCTTTATTTTATTAAACCATCATTTTATTAATGAATGTTATGTTTTTACCTTTAATGACTTCATTTAAAAAGCACTAACCAATGTCTAACTTTGTCCATTCAAGAATTAAATGGTCTATTTATATTTTAAGAACCTCATAATTAGAAAGCCATAGCAATTAAACACTTAAATAAATAGAAAGCTACTTTTGCATTTTCTGTGATTTAACCCATTTTTCATAATTAAGCACACAAATGACTAAATTTTTATACGAGACTCTCACAAATGCTAATTCACATATTATAAGCACGAAAAATAATAATAAAATATTTTTTTTGACTCAGATATGTGGTCCTAAAACCACTATTCCGACTAGGGTTTAAACCGGGATGTTACAGATAATACCCGATAAATGATAAATGGTAAAAATGTTATTTTCATGCTTGAGTTGAATGTGAGCTTTGGAATTTCATAAATGTATAAATATATGAGATTGATCACATACCCGGCAATTGTTTGATAAATGTCAAATTCTGTTTGAATAAATGAAAAATCGATGGATACGTGATTTCTAGAAATGAATGAGGCTCTACATTTGTTGCTGACGGGATTTAGCTTGGACGAGTAATCCGAGTGACCTCACTACAGATAGGATTTAGCCTGGATGGGTAATCTTGATATAAACCCTCTCGAGCATATGATACAGACTGGATTTCACCCGAACTGGTAATCCAGATCAAGCTCTTTAGAGCATATGTTATAGAAAGGACTTAACCTGGACTGGTAATCTTGTTGTATAATATATGGCTCAAGAGTGTGTTTTTTGATTATGTGCCCTAATGGGTACCCCTGAATATGAATTGACGGATTTATTGATTTGTACACTTTGTGTGTACTACTTGAATATCTATCGATATTTTCAATAATTCAACGGGTAAAACCCTGACATGAAAAGAAATGGGTTTTTAGATGTATCTACTTGAAGTACATGAAAATGATGTTCTATGAAACATGGAAGTATGAAATTATGATATATGGACATGGAAATTTGTTTGATGAACGTATTCATCCACGAGGATAGATTTGTACACCTCAAGTGCACTACCTATGTATCCATCAATATTCCAAACAAATTCAACGGATAAAAATCAAGACATGAAAAGATACAAATAATAAAATAAGTTATTACACGTATCTGCCCGAAATACATGAAAAGGATGATACATGATAATTGATACATGGAAATATGATATGATGATATTTGTAAATGGAATTTATTTAATGAATATGCTCATCCTTAATTATAGATTTGTACACTTTGAGTGTACTACTTGTGTGGTATTGATATTTTGAATTATATGTATATGAGTAAGGTTCTGACATGAAATAATCTAAATTCGAGATGAATTATGATGAAACTATACATGTGATATAAAGATATGATTTATACATATTAAATGAGTTCATGATGTGGAAAATATATGTGCCTAGAAACCTGATTATTGTTGAGCCTGAATATGTTTCTTGGTGTTATTATGGAAATATATTACTAACAAGGGCAATGAGGATATGTGTAGGGATTGAGATCAATTGATTGAATATGCCTTACATGTTTATATTGAAATAGAAAATGTTATACAAACTTACTAAGCATTATATGCTTACTTAGTTTTATTTCACTATTTTATAGTAAATTAGAAGCTCGTTGGATTGGAAGCGTGGCGGAGATCACTCACACTATCCATCAGATTATTTTGGTACATACGGTAAATTAGTTATGGTTATAATGACATGTATAGGTTAACTGGCCATATTGGCATGTAAATGGTTGATAGTAATGTAGCCATTTGAAATGGCTAGTAAAGATTTGTTTTGATAAAGTTATAAATTTATATCATGATAAATATTCATGTATTAGCGTGGTTGATATTGGTCAGTTTTAGTACAGTTGAATAGTGAATTTGGGTGAGAAATAAGGCTTAGAAATAGAATTATTTTGTCCACACGACTAGACACATAGTCATGATATGGGTGTGTAACCTGACCGTATGTCCCCTGCATCCTAAAAAAATTGAGGAGCAAAATGCTCTGAATTAAGCACACGGGTAGAGACATGGGTGTGTCTCTCAGCTGTGTGAAGCACACGGCCTAGCACACGGGCGTATGACTTGGCTGTGTGAATTTAATTTCTATAAGAGTAACAAGTCAGAGAGTTACACGAGTTGCGGACACGAGTGTGTGAAATACCCCGTAGCATAAGAAGAACGGTCTTGATACTTCTTTGATTTCTTTGAAGCAGTGAACTGTGATTTTCCCATAGGTCTTTTACTAAGAACCCGAGCTTCTCTTTCATCCTGTTTCTTCTCTTTACTCAATTCTTCAGCTTTGTAGGCTCTTTCAACTAGAACTGCAAATTCCCGTAATTCAAGGATTCCAATCAACAATTTGATGTCTTCATTCAGCCCCTCTTTAAATCGCTTTCACATTTCAGCTTCAGTTTGGACCCATTCTCTGGCAAATTTGCTCAACTTGACAAATTCTCTTTCATACTCAGACACTGTCATATTTCTCTGTTTGAGCTCAAGAAATTCTTTCCTTTTCTAATCAAGGAATCCCTGACTGATGTATTTCTTTCTGAACTCTGTTTGGAAGAATTCCCAAGTAACCTCTTCTTTCAGTACCACAGAAATTTTAGTGTTCCACCAGTGGTAAGCTATATCCTTTAACAATGACACAACACATTTCAAACATCCAGTTAGTGTACAAGATAATTCATCTAAAACCTGGATAGTATTGTCTAGCCAGAACTCAGGTCGTTCAGGATCATCTTCAACTGATGCTCTAAATTCCTCTGCCCCATATTTACGGATTTGTCTATTAGAGCTTTAGCTGTTCTGGCAGATTCAATACTTACACTCTGCAGTATCTTGGGAATCGACGGAGGAGCAGGAGGGGAAGCTTATTGTTAGATTAAATGGGAATATTTTCTGTGAAAAAAACAAAAGAAACTCACTCAATAACACTTTATGAATTGTATATAAAAGACTCAATGAAAAACAAGAACTCAAGACACTTTTTATTCACTGATATACATCCTTGATATAAGCTGAAACTACAACAACTTTAGCTAAAAATAGGATAACTTAGAAGCAAAATCATAAACAAATATTAAACCATGATTTTAGCTAACCATTTAACAATTTTATTGAAACTAATTTGAAGATTTCATCTGCCAATATACCCAAGATTTTAGGCCACTAATTGAGTTGGTGGTGAATTTTAACACTCCCCCTCAACGCCAACTCCAAACCTTTTCACAATCCCAAGTTGTGAGAAAAAATTTTCCAACTTAGTTACTCAAGCCTTTCGTGAACAAGTTTGTTACCTGGTTATCAGTCTTGACACAGGACAACTCAATTTCTCCTTGTAACACCTTCTCTCTAACAAAATGGTAGTGCACCTCCACATATTTGGTCCTTGCATGAAACATAGGATTTTCTACTAAATGAATAGCTGCCTGATTGTCACAATAGAGGGGTATTGCATAATCAACTTTTTGATGCAAATCTTCCACGAGTTGCACTAACCATGTACTTTCTTGGGCTGTCATAGCTGCTGCTCTATATTCTGCCTCTATGTCGATAAGGACACAGTTGGTTGCATTTTACTACACCAAGAAATTATCCCTGAACTAAACTTGAATACATGGCTAGTGGTTGATCGATGAGTATTGTGATCCCCTGCATAGTCAGCATCACAATAACCAACTAGTTTGCAATCCTCACCTTTCTTATATAGAAAACCTTAATCTATAGTACCCTTCACATATCTTAGAACTCGTCGATTTGCTTCCAAGTGTTGTTTCTTGGGGTTCTGCATATATCGACTCGCTACCCCCATAATATAAGAAATATCAGGTCAAGTCAAAGTTAGGTAAATGAGACTACCTACAAGTTACTGATACATCAACCTATCTTCTAAGTCTTTCCCTTCATGAGCACAAAACTTGGTGTTTGGTTCCACTAGTACAGTGATGGTCTTGCAATTGAGCATTCCAAATTTATACAACAAATCTTTTGCATATTTCTCTTGACAAAGAAACATGTTTTCTTTTGTATGATCAAATTTCTAGCCCCAAGAAGTGTTTAAGTTGGCCAAGTTCCTTCATTTGAAAGTGAACTGACAAGTTTTGTCGAACTTGGAGGATTTTTTCATTATCATCTACAGTGATTATCAAATCATCCACATACACTAACATTATTCCCAACATCTATTCACTAACTTTGAAAAACAAACAAGAATCTGCATGAACCATAACATAACCAGCTTGAGCTAAAAATTCAACAATCTTACCATGCCATGCTCTCGATGATTGCTTTAACCCATACAATGCCTTTTTTAACTTGCAAACATAACTAGGATGACTTCCACTCTTAAATCCAATAGGCTGATTGATAACGGCTATCGCGATATTAAGTAATAAAATTTATAAAACTGATCACACCAAAACTAACTAATATCACGACCTTAAAGGCAAGCGCACCTGTCGAACAATAGTATAGTTTAGTGGCAAGACCAAGTTATCGTACCCAAGGGAACCAAAAGTACTAGTACTTACTTCCTTTCTATTATTTAGCCTAAAAATAAAGAGAGTTGATTTAAACTAATTCTAAAACTAACTAAAAGTGCATAAAAAGTAAATTGAGGAAAAACTTTCAGGAAAACTGATTGATACGAGCAATACTCAAAGGAGAATCCACCTAGACTTCACTTGTTATTGACTTCTTGAACTATATAATTGATTACTTGCCTTAATCCGTAGAGATCCCTAACTTATGCTAAACCATCCATCGAGGCATAGAGCAACTAGGCCTAGGTTATTAATTAAAGTTCCTTTATTAATTAACTCCCTAGATTGTATTAATTTGATTTCTGGATCCCCATATTAGGTTTGACCCTAATCCGGCATATTTATGTCACCCTATGTCTAGAGTTGCATGTAACTCCGCTTAATTATGGTAGATCTACTCTTATTACAGGGACTTTTGCTCCTCTGCTCTAAGCACATCAATTTCTTGAAGTAATACCTAGGATTATTAATTCAAGAATGAAGAACACATAATTAAGAACAATTCAAGCAATTATCATATAACTTCAATAATTAATAGCAAGATCTGTCTTAGGTTTCATCCCCCTCAAGTATTTGGAGGGTTTAGTTCATAATTAAGAAAAGAAACATCTCAGAAGATAATAAATAACAAAACATAAAGAAACCAAAAACCCCTGAAGGAATTTTAGGGAGATCTTCTGTCTTGATGTATGATTCCGGCTTCTGGGGTGAATCAATCAGCTTCCCTTGAAGTAATTCCTTACTTCCACTCCTTGTGTTGGCTGAAAGATGGCACTCCTTTTTGGGAGAAAAGAGTACATTCTTAGAGTTGCCTCATAGGGCCTTTATATAGAGCTTTGGGGAGCCTTTCTTAGCCTCTAAGCATCCAAATCCGAGTGAAATTCCTCTTCCTCACGACTAGAACACGCCCGTGTGCCACGCCAGTGTACTTCGACAAGAGGCCGTGTGAGATTCTGTCAATTGGGGCACGGCCGTGTGGCCTGGCCGTGCTTGTTAGGGTTGAACCGTATGGTCTTCGTGTGGCACGACCGTGTGCCACGGTCGTGTGATGATTTCTTGGGCCGTGCGTTTTCACATTTTTGCTCATTTTCTCTAGTTTTTGGTCCATTTTCTATTCTTTTCACTTCCCTATGCTCTCCTGAGTATAAAATATGAAAAATAAAGATTAAGAGCACCAATTCTCACTAAATTGATAATAATTCATCCAAAATATAGGCTAAACATGAGGTAAAAATATGTATAATTTAGCGTTTCTCAAATACACCTACACTCAAGCCTTTGCTTGTCCTCAAGCAAAATCTCAATCCCTAAATAAGAATCATTCTTCTCAACTCAAAATCTTTATCAATAATGTTTCAAATTAATCCACAGGTAAGCATACAATGAAAATTCAATCAAAAGAACATTAAAGACTCAATTACTTTAAGTTGAGAATTTTATCATTGAAACATAAGTTTTCTCCATTCTCCTAAGTAATTATCTCTTAATCTTAATTAACAGAGGTTGACACCCTCACTAAAGATTCACTCTATCCACTCGAAGTGTTTAGGGTTCAAAAATTAAGTACTCTCTAGTCAACCTGAAAAGTTATTACCATAGGCTTGCAAGAAAATCACATCTTCACCACTATAGATTGACATGATACATCGATCAAAAGGTCTTTTAGTGGTTGTAATGGGGCTTGGTTAGGGGTGTTGTCACAGGCTGCAAAAGAGGGTTAGAATCGAGATTAAATTGAAAATTTATCTAGCTAGAAAAATCTCTATCACTGGAACATATTTCACAGCTGATTCTTATGATATTATCATTTCTGGCTTGGTAGCCTTAAAATAGAAATATGCAAAAACTTATTCAACTATTACAAGTTCCAATTGAATTTCACTGTATGTACACATTTTTGTTTTTTTAAGAACAATTCAAGTAATACAGTAAATTGAATAAAACTTTACAATCTGGAAAAGAGAATAAAGCTAGATGAAAAATTCAACTCAAATCTCGACAAAAATAGGGGTCAAAATAATTGAATGAAATTCAACAAAAATGGGCTATTGGTTAATAATTAGAGGGTGAGTCAAGGAAAAGGTTGTTAGGCTCAATGGGGTTCACTAGGGGTTAATTTATGGAGGTAGGCTTTTGTGGAGTAAGTGGGTTAAATCCTAGGTGCCTTTATCATTTCGGTATATCAAATCAATGATGTGGTCTCAACATGTATAATCAAAGCAAGTTCTAGAATAACAAATCAGTGTTGACTCACTCAAAGCAATAATAAAAGTGAGCACGAAAGAATGTATGCTCAAAAGGCTCAAAAATCTCACCAGAATTATGGCCTTTGATGTCACTCCTACGAATTTCAAATCTCAAGATAATACTTAGAATTAAGGAAAATAACTTATGAAAAAAATTGGGGTTCTCAAAAATTTCAACTTATCATGCTTGATTCCCTAATGTTTTAAAGTTTGAATAATCAAAGTACAAGCACCTATGTCTTAATTTTCACATATCAATAAAAACTATAAATCAATCAAAATAAATTCCTAACTAGGAGACTGAAGATGATGCTATTGAGAACAATGCAACAAGGTAGAAAAAAATTCAGGGATTTCAAAGAGAATGTAATGACTGAAAGTAAGTTTCCCCCCACACTTAAGATGTACATTGCCCTCAATGTACAAAGATAACATTAGTAGCAATAGAAGCACAAGATCATAAGGTAGAGAAGTGTATGAAACTCCTTGAATTTTGGATGAATTTGTAAGACAGAGATTTGACTTGGAAGAGCCGGCAATTGTGGAACGGTGTTCCCATTTTCGTAAAGATTTGAGCTGTAGAGCTCCTTTGAAACTACGAATGGATTTATTGGTCGTGGGGAATTTGGATCAATAGAAATTACTTGTTAGGGGTTGGCCGTTATGAAAAATAAATAAAACAAAACGAAATATTAAAAATACTAATATTCAAAAAATGAAAAAGATGAAATGAAAGAAAATATAAATAAATTAAAAAAGAAAAACAAAGTTAGTAGAAAAGATAAAAATAAAGATTAGTGTTCAAATCTAAGTGAAGATAAAATAACAAGAAAAAGAAAATAAACGTAAGAGGATCTAGTCCTCGGATGGATCACGCGGTGGCGGGGTGATGCTCAAGTGCTGGCATATCTGCGCCAAAGTGGCATCGATATAATCGAGGCGCCGGAAGTATTGCTACTCAAATCGATCTAGGCGCTCGTGTATGTCAGCATATGGGGCGTGGTGGCTCGGCGGGCTCATCCGCCTCCGGTGGTGTTGGTGGGACATCATCAGCAATGTCCTCTAGGTCTTCGCCCTCCTGTACAAGGCGGAAGTGGAAGTGGCCGCCACCTGGCCGTCGCTCTACCATCCTCATGTGCAGCATGCTCTGGATGCCCTGTCATAACGTCTCGCGTGATATTAAGTAATAAAATTTATAAAACTGATCACACCAAAACTAACTAATATCACGACCTTAAAGGCAAGCGCACCTATCGAACAATAGTATAGTTTAGTGGTAAGACCGAGTTATCGTACCCAAGGGAACCAAAAGCACTAGTACTTACTTCCTTTCTATTATCTAGCCTAAAAATAAAGAGAGTTGATTTAAACTAATTCTAAAACTAACTAAAAGTGCACAAAAAGTAAATTAAGGAAAAACTTTCGGGAAAACTGATTGATACGAGCAATACTCAAGGGAGAACCCACCTAGACTTCACTTGTTATTGACTTCTTGAACTATATAATTGATTACTTGCCTTAATCCGTAGAGATCCCTAACTTATGCTAAACCCTCCGCCGAGGCATAGAGCAACTAGGCCTAGGTTATTAATTAAAGTTCCTTTATTAATTAACTCCCTAGGTTGCATTAATTTGATTTATGGATCCCCATATTAGGTTTGACCCTAATCCGGCAGATTTATGTCACCCTATGTTTAGAGTTGCATGCAGCTTCGCTTAATTATGGTAGATCTACTCTTATTACAGGGACTTTTGCTCCTCTGCTCTAAGCACATCAATTTCTTGAAGTAATACCTAGGATTATTAATTCAAGAATGAAGAACACATAATTAAGAACAATTCAAGCAATTATCATATAACTTCAATAATTAATAGCAAGATCTGTCTTAGGTTTCATCCCCCTCAAGTATTTGGGTGGTTTAGTTCATAATTAAGAAAAGAAACATCTCAGAAGATAATAAATAACAAAACATAAAGAAACCAAAAACCCCTGAAGGAATTTTAGGGAGATCTTCTGTCTTGATGTATGATTCCGGCTTCTGGGGTGAATCAATCGGCTTCCCTTGAAGTAATTCCTTACTTCCACTCCTTGTATTGGCTGAAAGATGGCACTCCTTTTTGGGAGAAAAGAGTACATCCTTAGAGTTGCCTCCTAGGGCCTTTATATAGAGCTTTGGGGAGCCTTTCTTAGCCTCTAAGCATCCAAATCCGAGTGAAATTCCTCTTCCTCACGACTAGAACACGCTCGTGTGCCACGCCCGTGTACTTCGACAGAAGGCCGTGTAAGATTCTGTCAATTAGGGCACGGCCGTGTGGCCTAGCCGTGCTTGTCGGGGTTGGACCGTGTAGTCTTCGTGTGGCATGGTCGTGTGCCACGGTCGTGTGGTGACTTCTTGGGCCGTGCGTTTTCACATTTTTGATCGTTTTCTCCAGTTTTTGGTCCATTTTCTGTTCTTTTCTCTTCCCTATGCTCTCCTGAGTATAAGATATGAAAAAGAAAGATTAAGAGCACCAATTCTCACTAAATTGATAATAATTCATCCAAAATATAGGCTAAACGTGAGGTAAAAATATGTATAATTTAGCGTTTATCAAATACCCCTACACTTAAGCCTTTGCTTGTCCTCAAGCAAAATCTCAATCCCTAAATAAGAATCATTCTTCTCAACTCACAATCTTTATCAATAATGTTTCAAATTAATCCACAGGTAAGCATACAATGAAAATTCAATCAAAAGAACATTAAAGAATCAATTACTTTAAGTTGAGAATTTTATCATTGAAACATAAGTTTTCTCCATTCTCCTAAGTAATTATCTCTTAATCTTAATTAACAGAAGTTGACACCCTCAGTAAAGATTCACTCTATCCACTCGAAGTGTTTAGGGTTCAAAAATTAAGTACTCTCTAGTCAACCTAAAAAGTTATTACCATAGGCTTGCAAGAAAATCACATCTCCACCACTATAGATTGACATGATACATCGATCAAAAGGTCTTTTAGTGGTTGTAATAGGGCTTGGTTAGGGGTGTTGTCAAAGGCTGCAAAAGAGGGTTAGAATCGAGATTAAATTGAAAATTTATCTAGCTAGAAAAATCTCTATCACTGGAACATATTTCACAGCTGATTCTTATGATACTATCATTTCTGCCTTAGTAGCCTTAAAATAGAAATACGCAAAAACTTATTCAACTATTACAAGTTACAATTAAATTTCACTGTATGTACACATTTTTGTTTTTTTTAAGAACAATTCAAGTAATACAGTAAATTGAATAAAACTTTACAATCTGGAAAAGAGAATAAAGCTAGATGAAAAATTCAACTTAAATCTCGACAAAAATAAGGGTCAAAATAATTGAATGAAATTCAACAAAAATGGGTTACTGGTTAATAATTAGAGGATGAGTCAAGGAAAAGGTTGTTAGGCTCAATAGGGTTCACTAGGGGTTAATTTATGGAGGTAGGCTTTTGTGGAGTAAGTGGGTTAAATCCTAGGTGCCTTTATCATTTCGGTATATCAAATCAATGATGTGGTCTCAACATGTATAATCGAAGCATGTTCTAGAATAACAAATCAGTGTTGACTCACTCAAAGCAATAATAAAAGTGAGCACGAAAGAATGTATGCTCAAAAGGCTTAAAAATCTCACCAGAATTATGGCTTTTGATGTCACTCCTACGAATTTCAAATCTCAAGATAATACTTAGAATTAAGGAAAATAACTTATGAAAAAAATTGGGGTTCTCAAAAATTTCAACTTATCATGCTTGATTCCCTAATGTTTTAAAGTTTGAATAATCAAAGTACAAGCACCTATGTCTTAATTTTCACATATCAATAAAAACTATAAATCAATCAAAATAAATTCCTAACTAGGAGACTGAAGATGATGCTATTGAGAACAATGCAACAAGTTAGAAAGAAAAAAATTCAGGGATTTTAAAGAGAATGTAATGACTGAAAGTAAGTTCCTCCACATACTTAAGATGTACATTGCTCTCAATGTACAAAGATAACGTTAGTAGCAATAGAAGCACAAGATCATAAAGTAGAGAAGGTTGTGAAACTCCTTGAATTTTGGATGAATTTGTAAGACAGAGATTTGACTTGTAAGAGCCGGTAATTGTGGCACGGTGTTCCCATTTTCGTAAAGATTTAAGCTATAGAGCTCCTTTGAAACTGCGAATGGATTTATTAGTCGTGAGGAATTTGGACCAATAGAAATTACTTGTTAGGGGTTGGCCGTTATGAAAAATAAATAAAACAAAACGAAATATTAAAAATACTAATATTCAAAAAATGAAAAAGATGAAACGAAAGAAAATATAAATAAATTGAAAAAGAAAAACAAAGTTAGTAGAAAAGATAAAAATAAAGATTAGTGTTCAAATCTAAGTAAAGATAAAATAACAAGAAAAAGAAAATAAACGTAAGAGGATCTAGTCCTCGGATGGATCACGCGGTGGCGGGGTGATGCTCAAGTGCTGGCATATCTGCGCCAAAGTGGCGTCGATATAATCGAGGCGACGGAAGTATTGCTGCTCAAATCGATCTAGGCGCTCGTGTAAGTCAGCATGTGGGGCCGCCGTCTGGGTGGGTCATTTGGGGCGTGGTGTCTCGGCGGGCTCATCCTCCTCCGGTGGTGGTGGTGGGACATCATCAGCGATGTCCTCTGGATCCTCGCCCTCCTGTACAAGGCGAAAGTGGAAGTGGCCACCACCTGGCTGTCGCTCTACCATCTTCATGTGTAGCATGCTCTGGATGCCCTGAGCGGACATCTGGCCAATCGGGGTGTAGGAGGATGTCTGAGCTATATTGTTGAGGAGTCCGAAGTAACGAGCTAGGCGTGTGATGTAGGGCCCCATCGATAAGACACCTCTGCGGTGCTTCTCTGTCTGATGTTGCATGGCAGTGCGATGAAGTATGCTAAGTCAATGACGCGCCCGTTTGCCATGCACCACAGGAAGTAGACGTCGTGAGTGTTGACGACGCCGGTACTCTCTCCTCTACCTGTCAAAGTGTGAGCAAGAAGAGCATGAATGTACCTCAGAGAAGGCACGAGGGCGATGGCCTTGCTGACCCTGGAGTTAGAGGTTTGACGTCCTGAGGCGATCTCATTCTAGCAGTCGACAGGCCGAATGTGGATGCGACAAGAAAGGGTGGGGAAGTCCTCGTCCATCATAAATTGCTCTGTGTAGAGCCCAAGTACTGTGCCGAACTCTGGCACGCTGAGGTATTGCACGAGTCCTCCCAAATGGAACTAGACCGTGCCTTGATTGTTGAATCTATTCATCATGGTCTGTAGGTGAAATGTGGAGCAGAACTCGAAGGTGAGTTCTAAATATGTCGGCTCTATGATCTGGAAGAATTGCTCTCATGGCTCAGTCATCAGTACGGCCCAGACGTCATCTACTAACTGTATCTGTGCGAAGGCGTCCCAGTCTATGTAGCAGCCCGTGTAGATAGTGCGGGTCCGAAGTAGTTGATAGCGTTCCTCCTGGAAGGCTTGCGAGAAGGTGATGAACGGGTGGCATTCCTCAGATATGGGCTTGTATGTGGAACTTCTTGGTCCCTTTCGTTTCTTGGAGACGGGGACGGCGGTTTTCCTACTACGTGACGATGACATCGTATCTGAAATAAAATATAAGCATTAGTCTAAATTATTGAAATTAAACTAGATATATAATAAGTAAAATATAGATTAAAATGACAATGTTCTGAAAAATAAAAATGAGGATTAACCTAAATAGTAGAATCTAATCATACTGACTTGTAACAAAATTAAAAACTATGGGTGTGTATATATACTAATTTTATGACAAAATGGCTTACAAATATGAGTTTAAATGGCAAATGAAATTGAGTTCTAAGTGGCAAGCAAAAATTGAAATTAAGTGGCATGCAATCCTAATATATTCTATACTATTTTAGATTATTCATCCTATTTTTCCTAATTCCATGCTTGAATTATCAGAAAGAATGAAGCAAAATTAAAAATATATATAATGAAAATGTGATATAAACAAATAAATGAGAAAAATTGAGAGAATAGAACCAAAATTGAGGGTGCACGGTCGTGGGTTGAGTTTACACGGGCGTGGGTTGGCTGAGTTCGGGTATGGTGGTTTTTTAAGGGCTATGGCTGCGCTAGTGGTGCTTTGGGGGGAGTTTGGATGAGAGAATCTAGGGTTTAAGTGAAAGGGAAGGTGAATAGTGGCCCCTTATTTATAGTTTTTGGGTCACACGGGGATGTCACACGCCCGTGTGAGTCATGTTTTGCCCGTGTCTTTTGAAAATTGATGGTTATGGCACGCCTGGTTTCGATGAGCACGCCTGTGTGAATGTTGTACATGGACGTGGAAGATTAGTTCTTCGTCACTCATACGGTCGTGTGATGGGATACATTACCGTGTGCGATCATGTTCGTGTCTCATACGGTCGTGTGATAGGTTCCACGGCCATGTGAAATTTGACAGTGTCTTCCATGGTTTGGGGACACTGGCGTGCGGAGTTGTGTGAGCCCGTGTTGATACTGCAGGGTTGCCACGGCCATGTCGCACAGCTGTGGGGTGTTGTTGGTAGCCCGTGTTGAAGTCGAAAGGTTGCCACGGCCATCTCGCACGGCCATAGGGTGATATCGGTGGCCCGTGTTTTGGGAAAATTTGTGCTCTGTTTGTACACGGCCTCAGTACACGACCGTGTCTCTGTTTAAAGGGTTCACACGGCCTGGGACACGCCCCGTGGGCATGACCGTGTGGTCCTAAATCTCTGCAACAAAAAGGGTTAGTGTAATGCATGAAAAAATATTAAAAATAAAATAGATGAAAAATTACTAAGTTAGTGCTCAGGTTACCTCCTGAGAAGTGCTTATTTAGAGTCTAAGCTCGACTCTGCTTGGATGTATCATGGAGGGATTTCGTGGAGCCGAACCCCTCCTTGTTTTCTGTAAAATTCTCACCTCTATAATGTTTAAGCCTATGACCGTTTACTTTGAACGTACTGTAGTTAGGGTGAGTTACCTCAATGGTGCCGTATGGGAAAACATTTAGAACAGTGAATGGACCTGACCACCTTGATTTGAGTTTTCCAGGGAATAGTTTCAGCCTTGAGTTGTAGAGTAAGACGAGATCTCCTGTTTTGAACTGCTTAGGTTGTTTCAGCCTTTTATCATGGTGTCGCTTCATGGCTTCTTTATACAGTCGTGAGTTCTCGTAAGCATTGTAGTGCCATTCGTCTAGTTCATTTAACTGCATTAATCTTTCTCACCTGCGAGCTTGAAATCAAAGTTTAAAAATTTTATAGCCTAGAATGCTTTGTGTTCAAGTTTAGATGGTAGATGACAACTTTTTCCATAGACGAGTTTATAGGGAGATGTACCTATGGGTGTTTTAAAAGCAGTTATTTTTCTTGACCAATCTTTTCTATTTGTTTCTATTGTTTTTTCTAGAATGCGTTTTAATTCCCTATTTGTTACTTCGACTTGACCACTGGTTTGTAAGTGATAAAGGGTAGCTGTCCTATGGTGCACTCCATACCTTTTTAAAACTTTTTCAAACTGGGCATTGCAAAAATGAGTACCCCTATCACTAATAATTATCCTAGGTGTTCCAAATCGAGAGAAAAGTTTCTTTAAAAATCGTACTACCATTCTAGCATCATTAGTAGGCAAGGCTTGGGCTTCCACCCATTTTGACATGTAATCTACTGCTACTAATATGAACTTATTCCCAAATGAAGTAGGGAATGGACCCATGAAATCAATACCCCATACATCGAATATTTCACATTAGAGTATATAGTTCTGAGGCATTTCATTATGTCGAGAGATGTTACCTGTTCGTTGACATTTATCACAAGAGGTCACATACCTGGTGGCATCTCTGAAAAGTGTAGGCCAATAAAAGCCAGATTCGAGTACCTTATGAGCAGTTCTAGCTCCACTGTGATGTCCTCCTGTGGGTTCTGAATGGCAGTGATTTAGAATCTGGTATGCTTCTGTTTCATTAACGCATCTCCGAATAACCTGGTCTACACAAATTCGAAAAAAAAAGGATCCTCCCAAAAGTAGTTTTTCACATTAGCGAAGAATCGCTTCTTCTGCTGATGTGTCAACCCTTTTAGGGTTATGTTAGCTACTAAATAATTTGCAAAATCGGCAAACCAAGGCACTGTTGTATCTGCTAAAGGTAGGAGTTGTTCTTCAGGGAACAAGTCGTTTATCTTATTGAGATACGTGAGCTGCATGTTTTCCAATCTTGAAAGGTGATCTGCTGCTAAATTTTCAGCTCCTTTCTTGTCCTTTATCTCTAAATTGAATTCCTGTAGCAATAGAATCCATCTTATTAGTCGAGGTTTTGCATCGGTTTTGGCTAAAAGATAGCGAAGAATAGAATGGTCAGTATAAACAATAACTTTTGACAAAATCAGATAAGATCTAAATTTATCAAATGCAAAAATAATAGCTAGCAACTCTTTTTTTATGGTAGTATAATTTGCTTGGGTAGCTGTTAGAGTTCTGCTAGCATAGTAGATCGGTTGAAAGTGCTTGTCTCTTCGCTGTCCCAAAACTGCACCTACTACAAAATCACTTGCATCGCACATTAGCTCAAAAGGTAAGTTCCAATCGGGTGAAATCATGATTGGTGCATTGATTAATTTTTCCTTAAGAGTATTGAAGGATTCTAAGCATTCTTGGTCAAAATTGAAAGGTACGTCTTTTTCTAGTAATTTTGTTAAAGGCTTGGCCATTTTAGAAAAATCTGTAATAAATCTGCGATAAAAACCGGCATGTCCTAAAAAGGTTCTTATAGCCTTTACTGAATTGCGGGGAGGTAATTTTTCAATGGTTTCGATTTTTGCTTTATCTTCCTCTATCCCTTTACTAGAAATTTTATGTCCTAAAACAATAACCTTTTGAACCATAAAGTGGCATTTTTCCCAGTTTAGCACTAAATTTGTCTCTTCACATCTTATCAAAACACGTTTTAGATTATTAAGACAAAGTTCGAAAGAATTATCGAAAACTGAGAAATCATCCATAAATACCTACATGATGTCTTCCACGAATTCATTGAAGATAGCTAGCATGCATCGCTGAAAAGTAGCAGGAGCATTACATAAACCAAAAGGCATTCTGCGAGAAGCAAACGCACCGTAAGGACATGTGAATGTCATTTTCTCCTGATCTTCTGAAGCTATCGGGATCTGGAAGTAACCAGAGAGGCCGTCTAGGAAACAATAATACATGTGACCTGACAATCTTTCTAACATCTGATCAATAAACGGTAAAGGAAAATGATCTTTTCGAGTGGCATCGTTCAGCTTCCTGTAATCAATACAAACTCTCCATCCTGTGACTGTTCTTGTAGGTATTAACTCTTCCTTGCCATTAGACATCACGGTCAATCCACCTTTCTTAGGAATAACCTGCACAGGGCTTACCCAAGAACTGTCAGAAATAGGATAAATAATACCTGCATCTAGAAGTTTAATTACATCTACCTTTACAACTTCCTTCATGTTGGGATTCAATCGTCTCTGAGCTTGCACTGATGGTTTGAATTCGTCCTCCATTAAAATTTTGTGGGTTCAGAAAGAAGGATTTATTCCCTTGATATCTGAAATTTTCCAAGCTATAGCACGTCTATGTTCTCTTAACACATGGAGTAGTTCCTCTTTTTCTGCAATGCTTAAATCTAATGCGATAATGACTGGTAAAGTTCATTCTTCCCCTAAAAAGGCATATTCTAAATGATCTGGCAGTTGTTTTAACTCTAATTTAGAGGGTTAAGCAATGGAAGGTTTCTGTCTCAACTCATCACTGATCTTTTTATTTTCATAACTTATGTGTCTAGTGATGATTTTATTAGAATCCAACTCCTTCCTTATTTCATCAATTTCAGTGGTGGTTTCATCTTCCCCCCACCTTGAACAAGACACAGTTCTAACGTGTCTGTGAGAGAAAGTTCCTGAAAATTATCTTGAACAAAATAGTCAATAATATCAACAAAATAACAAGAATCATCTTGTTCTTTAGAGAATCTCATGGCATCATAGATTTAAAGACAACTTCTTCCTCACCAACTCGAAGTACTAATTTACCATCTCCTACATCAATAACAGCTCTAGCAGTGGCTAAAAATGGACGTCCCAATATTAAAGGTACTTAAATATCCTCATCCATCTCGAGTACAACAAAATCAACAGGGAATATAAATTTATCTACCTTTACTAGCACATCTTCAATGATTCCCCTAGGATATTTAACAGATCTATCGGCTAATTGAATACTCATCCTAGTGGGCTTAGGTTCCCCTAGACCTAGTTGTTTGAACATTTTGTAAGGCATGAGATTAATGCTAGCACCTAAATCGGCTAAGGCTTTATTAATAAGTAGATTACCAATCAGACAAGGAATAGTAAAACTCTCTGGATCTTTTAGTTTTACCGGCAGTTTATTTTGGAGAATAGCGGAGCATTCCTCGTTGAGTTCTACTATGGCCAATTCTTCCAACTTCCTTTTATTTATCAGAAGTTCTTTAAGGAACTTCACATACTTCGGCATCTGTGAAATTGCTTCAACAAAAGGTAAGTTAATGTGTAATTGTTTAAAAAGTTCAAGGAACTTACCGAATTGAGCGTCTGTATAGTCTTTCTTCAATTTTGCCGGATATGGATGTGCGGTTTGTATTCCTTGAGTGGTGGTGGAGTGTTTTCCTTGAGTTCCTCTGCCTTGTCTTCTGAAGGTTCTGGAATAGTCTTCTTTTCTGGCTCGGCTAGGACCTTTCCATCTCTTAAAGTAATCGCTTTGACATGTTCTCTGGGATTTGGCTCAGTGTTACTTGGTAATCCACCTTGTGGTCTTTCTAAAATCAATTTTGCAAATTGACCGATTTGGTTCTCTAGCCCTTGAAGTGACGCTTGTTGGTTTTTCAGTCTCGTTTCAGTGCTTTGAAAATGGGTTTCTGATGCGGCCATAAATTTGGTGAACATCTCTTCAAGATTCGGCTTTTTCTCTTGTTGCGGTGGTGGCTGCTGAAATCCTGGAGGAGGCTGTTGTCTTTGATTTCCTTGTCCTCTACATGAAAAATTTGGGTGATTTCTCCAACCTGCATTGTAAGTATTACTATAAGGGTTATTTTGAGATCTAGAATTGTTACCCATATAGTTGGCTTGTTCAGTTTCCATGCTGTGTCCATAGGATGCGAAATCTGGATTGAACGTGTGTCCTTGAGTCGCGTCGCATTGCATCACTGGTTGTGCCTGCGTAAAACTAACAAAATTATCAAACTTTTTATTTAGAAGTTTTACTTGGTTAGTAAGCATAGTAACAGCATCAATGTTAAAAACTCCTCCAGCTTTCGTCGGCTTTGTCCTCATGACTTGCCACTAATAGTTATTCAGTGACATCTCTTCGATAAATTCATAAGCTGCTTCAGGTGTTTTGTTGTTGATTGTTCCTCCTGCGGCTGCATCGATCATTTGTCTGGTTGATGGGTTCAAACCGTTGTGGAAGGTTTGAACTTGTAGCCACGAAGGTAGACCATGATGAGGGCACCTCCTTAAAAGATCTTTGTATCTCTCCCCGGTATCATAAAGGGTTTCTAAATCCATCTGCACAAAGGAAGAAATATCGTTTCGTAATTTGGCTGTTTTAGCTGGAGGAAAAATTTTAAGTAAAAATTTTTCGGTCATCTGCTCCCATGTGGTGATTGAACCTCGTGGTAAAGAATTTAACCACTGTTTGGCTTTATTTCTCAAAGAGAATGGAAATAGCCTCAAGCGAATGGCATCGTCAGAAACGCCAATTATTTTAAAAGTATCACAAAATTCCAAGAAATTTGCTAAATGCGAATTGGGATCTTCATCCTGCAAACCATCAAACTGCACAAACTGCTGAATCATCAGAATAGTGTTAGGTTTTAATTCAAAATTATTAGCAGCAATAGCAGGTCTAATAATGCTAGTTTGGGTACCAACCAAACTAGGTTTAGCATAATCATACATAGTACGAGGAGCTTATTCCTGATTTGCTGGTGGCGCGACTATTCCGAGAGGTGGTGGAACGTTTTGATTTGCTTCCATCTCTTCTGTAGGTTGTAGCTCTTGTTGTTCTGGATATTGTAGACTTCGTCTGATTTCTCTGCGAGTTCTGCGAACTGTTGCTTCTAAATCTTCGTCAAAAAGTAATGGTCCTGCTGGGTTGTTTCTAGTCATAAACTAGAAATACCTAGAAGGAAAAAGCAAAGAAAATCTAAAATTAAATAAATAAAAAATAAAAACTGAAAATAAAAATAAAAGAAAAATAAATAAATAAATATAAATATAGTAATGGCTAAAGTAATAGAAATCGAGTTTTCTTAATATTTTAGTTCCCCGGCAACGGCTCCAAAAACTTGATAACGGCTATCGCGATATTAAGTAATAAAATTTATAAAACTGATCACACCAAAACTAACTAATATCACGACCTTAAAGACAAGCACACCTGTCGAACAATAGTATAGTTTAGTGGTAAGACCGAGTTATCGTACCCAAGGGAACCAAAAGTACTAGTACTTACTTCTTTTTTATTATCTAGCCTAAAAATAAAGACAGTTGATTTAAACTAATTTTAAAACTAACTAAAAGTGCACAAAAAGTAAATTGAGGAAAAATTTTCGGGAAAACTGATTGATACGAGCAATACTCAAGGGATAATCCACCTAGACTTCACTTGTTATTGACTTCTTGAACTATATAATTGATTACTTGCCTTGATTCGTAGAGATCCCTAACTTATGCTAAACCCTCTGTCGAGGCATAGAGCAACTAGGCCTAGGTTATTAATTAAAGTTCATTTATTAATTAACTCCCTAGGTTGCATTAATTTGATTTATGGATCCCCATATTAGGTTTGACCCTAATTCGGTAGATTTATGTCGCCCTATGTCTAGGGTTGCATGCAGCTCTGCTTAATTATGGTAGATCTACTCTGATTACAGGGACTTTTGCTCCTCTGCTCTAAGCATATCAATTTCTTGAAGTAATACCTAGGATTATTAATTCAAGAATGAAAAACACATAATTAAGAACAATTCAAGCAATTATCATATAACTTCAATAAATAATAGCAAGATCTGTCTTAAGTTTCATCCCCCTCAAGTATTTGGGGGGTTTAGTTCATAATTAAGAAAAGAAACATCTCAGAAGATAATAAATAACAAAACATAAAGAAACCAAAAACCCCTGAAGGAATTTAGGGAGATTTTCTGTCTTGATGTATGATTCCGGGTTCTGGGGTGAATCAATCGGCTTCTCTTAGAGTAATTCCTTGCTTCCACTCCTTGTGTTGGCTGAAAGATGGCGCTCCTTTTTAGGAGAAAAGAGTACATCCTTAGAGTTGCCTCCTAGGGTCTTTATATAGAGCTTTGGGGAGCCTTTCTTAGCCTCTAAGCATCCAAATCCGAGTGAAATTCCTCTTCCTCACGACTAGAACACGCCCGTGTGCCACGCCCGTATACTTCGACAAGAGGCCGTGTGAGATTCTGTCGATTAGGGCACGGCCGTGTAGCCTGGCCGTGCTTGTCGGGGCTGGACCGTGTGATCTTTGTGTGGCACGACCGTGTGCCACGGCTGTGTGGTGACTTCTTGGGCCGTGCGTTTTCATATTTTAGCCCATTTTCTCTGGTTTTTTGTCCATTTTTCGTTCTTTTCTCTTCCCTATGCCCTCCTGAGTTGTTCTTAATTGTGTTATTAATTCTTGTGTTAATATTTCAATGTATTAATATAAGTTGAATATGCTTATTCAGCACAGCAAAAGTCCCTGTCTGAGAGTAGATCCACATAATTAAGCGGAGTTGATCGCAATCCTAGACATAAAATGACGAAAATCTATCGGATTAGAGTCAAATCTAATAAGGGAATCTATAGATCGAGTTAATGCAACACTAGGGGTTTTAATTAGAAAGAAATTTCAAATAATCAACCTAGGGTTAGCTGTTTTTAGTCTTGAAAGAGATATTAACATAATTTAGGGATTTCTTCGGATCAAGTTAAGTGAATAAATCGTCTAGTTCAGAGTCTAATAACAAGTGAAGTCTAGATGGATTCTTCCTTGGGTATTGTCTTAATGAATCAGTTTTCCCAAAAGCAATTTCCCCAATTTACTCTCTGTCGTGTTCTTAGTTTTAGTTTAGTTAGATTTTAGTTTAAAACAATTCCCTTTATTTCTAAGCTAGATAATAGAAAGAAAGTTATTACTAGTACTTTTAGTTCCTGTGGGTTCGACATTCTGGTATTGCCACTAAACTATACTACTGTTCGATAGGTACATTTACCTTTATTGTGATAATAGTTAGTTTTTAGGTACGATCATATTACTTTATCATCACACACATGATAGATCAATTAACATACTTTGGATTTTGCCTACAAAATCTGGTTGCTTTTCTAAGTTGTGGCTGCGAAGCCGTTTAGATTTATTTTAGCCTCCTGCCTTTGTTTAACACCATTTCTCCAAGGATTTGTTGTTGTCTTAAGAACTTTATTGTCTCCAATTTCTTCATTAGCTACAGGACTTGGTTGTTTCTCAAGAAACTACTCCTCTATTTTCCCTTGGGGTTGATCTTTTTTTACTTTAGAATCTGGAAACTTCACTTGTTGTGGAGTCCACCTAGAAGAAGTTTCATCAAACACTACATTGCGTGATGTGTAGCATTTGTCAGTCACAATGTCACAACACCTCCATCCTTTCCTTTGGTTATCATACCAACGAGGATACACCGGATTGTTTTTTTATCGAACTTACTCCTTAAATGACTTGGAACAAATATATAGCAAATACACTCAAAAACTCGAAAATGACCAGTAGCAAGTTTTGTATCCCATAGTACCTCAAAGGGTGAGATGAAACCAAGCTTTGGTGTTAGAATTTATTAATGACATGAGCAGCGGTCTTCATACATTCTGCCCAAAATCTTCTAGGTATATTTTTTGCCTGAAGCATACTCCAGCACGTCTCAACAAGATGTCGATTCCTCCTCTTGATAACTTCATTTTGTTGTGGCGTGTTGGCACAAGTGAATTGATGATGAATCTTGTTATTTTTTACATAAGAAGAAAACTCATCTGATATATATTCCTCGCTATTATTTGTGTGTAAGCATTGAATTTTTCTACCAACCTCTATTTCAGCTACTTCTTTAAATTCTTTACACTTGGCAAATGTCTCTAATTTTTCTTTCATAAAGAAAACCCACACATACCTTGAGAAATCATCAATAAAAATCACCATATAGCGCATCCCACTAATTGAAGGTTGCTCGATACGCCCAAATACATCAAAATGAACTAGCTCTAATAGAGCCTTTACTTTGTATTTAGATTCTTCATATGGCAGCTGATACGCCTTACCGAATTGACATCCTACACAAATAGTATCATCTCGTACTTCAAGTTGAGGAAGACCCTTTAGCATTGACTTCTTCATCATAACTTTCAGCTTGTGATAGCTGACATGTCCAAGCCTTGCATACCATAAATCTATCGTCTCATTCTTCTTTGTTTTGTTCACATAAGTAGTTTCTGTCGACATCACATAGACAGATTCCATTCTCTTTCCTTCCATGGTTGGTGTTCCTGAGACTTTAACATTTTTGAATACCTTTACACCCTGTGGACTAAACCAAACATGGTGGCCTGCAGATGTTAATTGTGCCACAAATAGCAAATTTTTCTTCATGCCATGCATATGATAAACACCTTGAATTGATATTGGATCATAACTAAATCAAGGTGCGATAGTCGTCTTAGCAACATGGATGATAGGTAACCTTGAGTTGTTAGTCGTTACCACAACACGATTTCCTTTGTATGCTGCAACATCTTGATGCTTTTCTCTAGCACCAGTCATGTGATTAGAACAACTAGAGTCAACAATCCAATTGCTCTTCTAGTCAATCTTCTGGGACGTTGTTACCGCGAGCGCCAAGTCTTCTTCTTCCACAGCAAAGGATACTTCAGCATCCCACTCATCATTACTCTGAACATTTTCTTTAGATGTTATTGCATTATGTAACACCCTTATCTCGTAACCGTCGCCAGAATAGGTAAAGAGGCATTACCAAATCTTTTAAACAATTCAGAATATTTAAACATTCATATGCATAGCATGCTTAATTTGAACATCTAACACTTAATACATATGATTAGGATTGAATTGGTAACATTTGAAAACTTTGAGAAAACTTAGAAAAAAATTTCAAGTAATGGTCACACGGCCATGTGCCCAAGCCATGTGCCTCACACGGTAATTAGACACGCCCATGTGTCCAGATCGTGTGAAAACAGGGCATACATACTGACTTATCCACATGAACACCAGACACACCTTTGTGACTAGCCATGTGAAAATTAGGCGGTATACTAACTTGGCCACACGACCGACCGCACGCCCGTGTGCCAGCCCGTGTGCCATACACGGCCAATAGACACGCCCGTGTGTCTAAGTCGTGTAACTTACTGACTTGTTTCAACTAATAATGTGCAAGGGTCACATGGTCGAGACACACGCCTGTGTGCTTAGACCATGTGGCATTAAAATAGGCTTAGATTAAGCCACTTTTCACACCAAATTTGCATGTACCTATAAGCATTAAAATGATACCAAAACCACAATCAAATAGGCAACCAATTCAGCCAAAAAAATGCACATTTTGTACCATTTCATAACCAACCAAATCCTTTCTCAATTCAACATTATTTATGCTACCAAATACATATCAATATGACATATTCCATATGCTATATTACATCTATATAACAAATCTATAATTCCTCCATTTGAACATATAACATCATTCAAACCAACATCATCAAAGCCAAAATATCATTCATCAAATTTGTCACAATATAGACATATCATATAATGTAAATATATCAAACTAACCACTGCCAACCCAAGCCATATCACATAGCTTGGTCATGTACCAAAATCTTTAACACAAGTGACCATACATTAAACTTATAAACTAGCTTATACATGTTATATTTACATATTTTTCTTAAGTTCCAAAAGTACCAAAAAGTCGTTTGCATAGTGTGATACCAAATCTCTGACTTTTTCTGAATCGAGCACGCTTATGTAATCTATAAAACATAGGAAATAAACAGAGTAAGCTTAAAAGCTTAATAAGCCCGTATAAAATAGACTTAAACTTACCAATATGCCATTAAGCATTAAAGCAATTTAAAACCAACTCATTTGCCCCAAAATGCCTATTCACAACATTCATTCACAAGTTAGTCATTTGACAACAACATATTCATCCACTTACAAGGTTGAAACCAAACATGTAATATCTAAATAACATCCAATTCTTCTCTCATTTCAAATATACATTTTATAGAAACCATGTCACATTTCATCTCTATAATTCATATAAATCATTTATCATTTCCTCAATATAAATCATATATCTCATGTAACATATCATCATTATAATTCATGTACTCATGTATCATATAATCCATATGATTCGTGTAACTCATGTACATATAATCTTTATAATTCATGTTAGTATAATGCCCGTTGAACCTAATGAAATATCGAGGGATACTTGGGTGATACACACTAAGTGTATAAATCAGTATCCGTCAATTCATCATCATTTCTGCTCTTTCGAGCCATGATCGGTAAGCTCCTCCTGATCTCGTAAACGGTAAGCTCTGTTGAGCTGAAAAGTAAGTTTCGTAGAGCTGAAACGGTAAGCCCCGAAGAGCTAAACGGTAAGCTCATAAGAGCTGAATCAGTAAGCTCACACGAGCTTTGGTGAGTTCGCAACAAATGCAAGACCTCGACCAAACGGTAACCCTAGTGACATGTCACTTGTATCCTACGACTTTCTATGGTTCAAGCGAGACTCAGTATTTCACAGTAAGCATCAATATAGGCATTCAAGTTTCATTAATTAAATATATTCAATTCATGTTCATCCATTTCAAATAAATACCATTAATTTAAATTTCGATTCTAATTATACAAACTTACCTCGTATTTACTCAGATAACCGTCGTCTATTCGTCCACCTTTTGTTCCCCTCGATCTAATTTCGATAATTCTTTCTCTTGATCTAGATATTAACAAATTCAGTACTTACAATAACTATTCAGTTCAATTCAATCCATAATTCACATATTTGGAAAATTACATATTTGCCCCTATACTTTTGCTTACTTTGCAATTTAGTCCTTTTCACACAAAATGGCAAATTTATGCAATTTACCCTTAACCCATGTATAGCCGAATTTCATATAGCATCATAGCAGCCCATATTTTCATTTTATTCAATTTCTAACCATAACATTTTAAAATTTTACAATTTAACCCATTTTGACATTTTAGTCAAAAATCACTTAACAAAACTTGTATATCTAACATTAAACATTAATAATCTACCATTAATAATCTAAAAAACCAAGCATTCAACAATGGCATAACTCAAAATCATCAATAATTTCAAAAATTAGGGCATGGGCTAGCTAGATTGAGCTGCAACTAGCTCAAAAACTTAGAAATCATTAAAAATAGATTAAAATTTCATACCTAAATGAGCTCACCAAGCTTGGCTGAATGCCCTAGCATGCTTTCATGGTTTATTTCTCAAATTTTTTATGGAAAAATAATAGAGAGAAAGATGATGGCTTTAGCACTTTTATTATTATTAACCTTAATTATTAAATACCAAAATTAACCTTTAATTAAACAACCGAAAATCACTTTAAAGATGTCCATAAATGTCCATTATGACTACTAATGGTCTAATTATCAATTAGGGACTCTCCCAATTTAAATTAGTAGCCATGTGATGCTTTTAACTAATAGCACACAAGTTTAACGCTTTACGCGATTTAGTTCTTTTTACCGAATAAACCATTTAATCGGTAAAATTTCTTTACGAAATTTTCACACAGTAATTCTATCATGCCATAAACGTTAATAAAATGATAAAATAATTATTTTGAATCGATTAAGTGGTCTCGAAACTACTGTTTCGACTACGGTCTAAACCAGGCTATTACAACATTACTGTCAACAACTTTCTTCTTGGACCAACAGTCTTTGGCCATGTAACCCTTTTTCCCACAATTATAGCAATCACCATCAAATTTCTTCCTCTGGTTGAATCGATTGTTGTAGTTGCTACGCTTTTGAGTTTTCCCAAATTGAGAACTCCCATGACGGCTTTCTGATTTGCCATCATCTTTTCTTAGTCTGCTTTTGACATTATACCAGGGTTTTTCTTTGCTCTTTCCACTAAAAAGTGCAACATACTCAGTTTTGACTGAGACTCCACCCATTTGTTTTGCCAAAGCCTCCTGAACTATCAACAGATCCTCAACATCTGCAAGTGATGGTTGTGTTCGCTATCCTTGAATTGTAGCAACAAAACTCCTGTACTCCATTCTCAATCCATGAATGATGATTCTTCTTATTTTAGAATCCGCAATACGAGAACTAGAATCAAGTTCAGAAATCTCACGGCATAAAATTTTTACCTTAGTGAAGTACTGGTTGATTGCCAAATCTTCTTTCTTCATTGATAACAATTCATTCTCTAAGAGTTGCAGCCTTGTGTCATTTTTTCGTGAGAAAAGTTCTTCTAACGTGTCCCATGCCTGTTTTGGTATGTCAGCGTATTTGATATCCTCTAACATTTCTTCCTATACAGTGGTTTTAATTACAAACATAGCCTTGCCTACACTGGCTTTCCACTTCTTTAAGCTGTTAGCTTTTGAGGCAATGGTGAAGGCTCATCTTCGCTAACAATGTCCCACACATCTTGAGCCTGCAAGTAAAACTTCATACATACTGCTCATGTGTTGTAATTTTGGTTATTAAGCTTTTTTACTATTCCAACAACTGAAAAATCAACCATGATTATCTTCACGAACCTGGCTCGGATACCATACTATTTGATTAAATAGGAAGATTTGCTGTGAGAAAAAAAACAAAAGAAAGTCACTCAATATCACTTTATGAATTGTATATAAAAGACTCAATGAAAAACAAGAACTCAAGACACTTTTTATTCACTGATTTACATCCTTTATATAAGCTTAAACTACAACAAATTTAGCTAAAAATAGGATAACTCAGAAGCAAAATCACAATCAAATATTAAACCATGATTTAACAACTTTATTGAAACTAACTTCAAGATTTCATCTGCTGATATGCCCAAGATTTTAGGCCACTAATTGAGTGGGTGGTGAATTTTAACACTTCTTGCACTGCAGGGCTAGTTCTCAGGTATTGATTAAACCATTCATTCATTATTTGAAAGAAGGCTATTTTTGCCTCCTCCCCTCCGTCCTCTATCTCTGGCTTTCTACTGCTAGTTTTGTAACAGCCCGATTTTCAGTGGCATCAGGAAAGTGAATTATCGAGTTTCCGTTTTAGTAAAAGGATTTGTAAATATTTATTAAAAAAACATTTATGAAGTATGTTTTATGGCCAATTAGGTTTTGGTTAAAAGAATTTGGTTGAATTAAGGTTAATTAAGTATTAGGACTAAATTGGATTAGATGTGAAAGCTTAATTATAGAATAGAGAAAATTCAAGGGACTAAATTAGCAAATAAACCAAATAGAGACAAATGTATGGTAATAATGATGTACATGTGTAATAAGTTATACACATACATTTGTATATTTATAATTGATTTACTTAAATAAGAAGTAAAAGATATTTTAGTAAAATATTATTATATTATATTATATTATTATAAAATGAAATAAAGAAAGAAAAGAGACAAAATAGCAAAGAAGCAAACGGAATAGAAGAAAAGAGAGAAAGAAAAAGAAAGAAGGAGAAATTAGGGTTTTAAGGTCTCAAGCTTTAATTGGAAAGTCAATTTAGTCTCGTTTCTTGTAATTCTTGCATTATTGTAATCCTAAATTAAAATACTATTGGATTTATGTTGAAATTTTGAAAGTTATTAGATTTTTAGACATAGTTTATATTAAGTAAATTGATGAATTAGGGTTTTATTTGATAGAATTTCAAATTAGAATTGGGAAAATGATTAAATTGTGAAATAAGTTTTAAGTTTTATGAAATAGGGACTAAATTTTCATAAATTTAAAATTAGGGTTTCATGGAGAAAGGAAATAGGGTGTTATAAACTTGGTAATTAATATCTTGCACTAAAACAGTTTTAGACAGTAGTAGTAAGCTAACTTTGAAAAATTAGAAAAAACTATGAAAATTGAATTAGAGGATGAATAAAATATTAAATTAAACCTTATTGAGTCTAGTTTTTCATAGAAGAAGCGGTGTAAGCAATGGAATTGTAAATTATGAGTAATAATAAGTTTTGTGAGAAAAGGTTAGAATGATTTCGGGATCCCCTATTCTGACTTTGGAAAATCATCAAAATTTTTTAAAAAAAAATAACTAGGGGCTCAAATTTATGTGTTTAAATCCTTAATGAATCTATTTTCAAGAGAAACAAATGGAAACATCATCCAAAATCCGTACTAAGAGATAAATAATTTTTAATAAGGAAAGGTCGAAATTGTTAAATAGTAGAATAGGGGTAAGTTTGAAGATTTTACTGTACTTATTGGCTAAACTATAAATTCTAAAAATTTTATGGTAGAAAGATATTTGAGTCTAGTTTCAAAAACATCAAGCAGATCTTAATTTGAAATTCTGTAACTCAAGATATAAATAATTTAGTAACAATGACTGAAGTAGACAGCTTTGAATGAACATATAAGTAAATAGTAGAATTATATATATATTAAGGATGTGGAATGGAAAGGAGAGTAGAAAACTATCTATGAATATTTAGTTAGCATGGGTTACATTAAAAATGGTTAATTTGCAAGTTTTACGCTCAGGAACTAAATTGAATAAAAGTAAAACTTTAGGGGTAATTTTGTAAAAATGTAAAAAATGACCAAATTACATGAAATGAATCGTTTTGTCTAAATTAATATATTGAAAAAATTATCAATATCAAGTGGATTTAGATCTTTAATTTTGTTGCATTATGATATTATAAAGTGATTTTGTTAAATATTGTTGTTAGTATCAATTTGTGAAAATTTTGAAATTTATGGATTCAAGTGAAAATAAAGTATAAATTGTGATAAAATGAAGTTAAATTTTAGTTAGGGATTAAATTGAAATTAAGGTAAAAGTTGAATAGAAAATTAAAGTAATTGATGTAAATAGATATTTTATTGATGATTGTAAATTTAATTTAATTTTCGTAGCTAATATCGTGTTGGAGACATCGGCCAAAAAGGGAAAAGAGAGAGTGGATGAGGATTGACTAAAGAACTACGGTTTGTTTTGCTATAATTCAAATCTAATTATTAATAATTATTGTGTTTTAATTGAAATGCATTGTAAATAAATAAGGTAAGAAATTTGGTATGATATTATTGTTTTGAATGGAGTTGATTTCAAGTCAATATGATTATTAAAATTGAGTATTGATATTAAACTGAATAAAATTAAATTGAATTGTGATTATATGTGAGTAATTGAGATGCATATAGAATTGAGAAAGTAAAATTGAAATGTGATCATTCAATGGAAATTTGAATGGATTGAATTGAATTATTGAATTATTATGGTATTGGATTGAAAATTTGAGAAAGTGGAAACTGATGTGTGATACTTTTGTTGGAAGTTAAATTGTTTATCGAAATTGAATGAAATATCATGTAACACCCCCTAACCCACATCCATCACCGGAATAGGGTTACAAGATGTTACCGAAGTTTACATAATAATTACACATAAATTCCATTATTTACTTATATTCACATCAAAGTTATCCATCTGTATCATAGTCACTAAATTTTTTTTTTATCTTAAGCTACAGAACTCCAAATTAAGATCCACTAATTTTCCCTCAAACTAGACTCAAGTATCTTCTTACCATAAAATTTTCAAAATTTTTGGTTTGGCCAATAAGTACAGTTTATTCTTCAAATTTACCCTTGTTTACTTGTTTGACAATTCCAACCCCTCCTCACTACAAATTAATTATCTCATTGTATAGAATTTGGATGATGTTTTTGTTTATTTCTCTTGAAAGTAGACTCATTAAGGAATTTAAGAATATAAATTATATCCCACAAATATGTTTTTACAATTTTTAATGATTTTTCAAATTCAAAACATGGGTGCTCGAAATCACTCTGACCTTGTCTCACAAAAATTCAAATATTTCCAAATATGAAAATGTTTTGCTTACACCGTTTCTTCTATCTGAAACTAGATTAAATAGGCTTTAATTTCATATTTTATTCAACCTATAATTCGATTTTCATAATTTATGGTGATTTTTCAAAGTCGACCTACTGCTACTAACTAAAAACTGTTTTAGTACAAAATATTGTTAACTAGTTTATAACATCTTTACCACATTTCATTTAAACTCTATACATGCCAAATAAATCCTTAAACATAAAACAAAAGCTACTGGAATTGATCTGGGTAGTGAGCTTTGTTGTGATGATCCGATCTACCAACTTCCCTTTAATTCAATCTACATAAAAATATCAAACACACACAAGTAAGCTTATTGAAGCTTAGTAAGTTCATAGGTTTAAAAGTAATGCTTACCAAATATAATATTTCCTAACAATAACAAAACATTTACTAAAGTTCCCTGCCATTCACAACCACTGTTATAATACTTCATATAGTTGAGCTCAACATTAGCAACTACACGATCCCTTTTCATTTTAGTTCACACCTCATATATTACTTATTATCAAATTAGGAAACGTCTTACGAAATTGAGTACGTCATTGCTCAGTGCCACGATTCACAACTCTGTATGGTTTTCCTCATTGAAATACCATACCTACATTTTACAACTCAGTATGGAAAATGCCATACCTACGTTTCTTAACTCAGTATGGATAATACCATACCTACGTTTCACAACTGAGTATAGTTAATACCATATCTACGTTTCACAACTCAGTATGGATAATACCATGCCTATGTTTCACACTTTTCCATGGACCAACCATGGTCTTATCCGTCAATTCATCACATGTCACGATATAAACGTACTCAATCCTGCATTTCTTCCTAATTTGAATTTCCACATTTATTCTTTCATTTTATAAAATTTTCACAATCCCACAGAAAATTCATATTTAATAACACATTATAGCATTCAATCATTCACAAATAAACATGTAAATTCAACCATATGAAATTACCTGACTGATTTGTAGAAGATAATGAAATTTAAGGACTATTCCGCAACTTTTTCTTTTCCTCGTTCTTTGGATTCTTGATCAATAATGTAAAATGTTTTCACTCATTAGCATTTATTTCATTTCTATTTAACTTCATAATTTATACTCTAAAATTTTTTAAATTGCACTTTTACCCCAAAATTTAGCATTTTTACAATTTAGTCCCTACTCAATTCACCCATCAATTGAACTAACTTTTCTCAATTAACACTTTATTCTATCATTATAAACTATTTCACAACCTTTGATATTTTTAATTTCAACACCAACATCTAATTCACAACTTTTTCACAATTAGGTCCTAAATAACATTTTCTATCAAAATCACTTAATAAAACCACTTTAATAAGAAATTAGAACTTAAATTTCATAATAACTCATCATAAACTTCCCTTAATCAACCAGGGTAACTTCCAATTTCACCCACCAAATCAAAAACTAAAGAATTCTATAAGTGGACCTAATTGTAAAAGTCATGAAAACATAAAAATTATTAAGAAAAAGCTAATTTGTCCTTATTTTATATGTTAAAATTGTAAAATTTCCAATTTTTCCCTTATTTCTCTTATTTTTCTGCTGATTTTCTTTCCCTTGCCGCCCAACCTATTCACTTTTAGGCTTAATTGCCCTTTAAATCCTCTTTCTTTTAACACTTGAGCTATTTAATCCTTCTAAAAAATTTTACATTTGTTACAATTTAGTTCTTTTTATTTAATTGACTGCCCAAACGTTAAAATTTCTCAACCAAACTTTAATACTAACTTAATGATTCTCCATAAATATTTCTAAAAATATTTATGGCTAGATTTTCAAATTTGAGGTCTTGATACCTTGTTTTTGACCCGTTTGACCATATAAATTTTTTTCATTCACCAAATTCACCAGTTCAGAATTTCTTCTAAATTCTTACTTGACTTGTAACGCCCGAATTTTGGGCTTAGAATTATTGGGCCTTGGTTAAGTTTTGAATCCTGGTTAGTATTTTTAGGAGTTTAATTTTGGCCTTCTAGAAGGTTGGAAGTGGCATGAAGATGGACTCTAAGGAGAGTGATCAGAAGAGAAAATATAGGAAGAGATTAGGAGAGCTTATCGTGGAGAAAAATTAGGAGATGAGATGTGGATGAAGTTGAGCCAATTGAGACTTTAGGGGTTCGGCTTTTGCTATTTAAGGAGTGCCGAATTTCATAGTAGGGTCTTCCTTACTTTCATATAGTTTCTTTTCTCTCCTCCTCTTGCTGAATTCTTTTTCTCCCCTTTGTTCCATCTTTGCCGAAGTTTCCCTTTGCCTTTTAGCCATCTATTGTTTTGCCGAATATTCATAGTTTTCTCCCTTTGCTGATTTCTTTCCTTAATCTCTTAAAAGCCGAATACCCATATCCCCTTTGTCGATTTCTTTTGATTTCCTTCATCATAGATCTGTTTTGTTATTTGTAACCCTTAATCGAGTTTTTAAAAGCCGAGGGCACACTTAGTAGATATCTAGGCACGAGATCGGAGACTAGTTTCCGTGAGTACTTAGTTAACTATCTTTTAGTGCGTTTTGATAAAAGCCGAAGGGCTATCTAATTCTCTCTTTTCTTGTCGATTAACCCTGTTAAACTAGGAGTAGGGTTCTAGGATTCCAAGCGTGGAAAGGACCTCTAGCGGATGATCTAAGAATATTCGGGAATATTTGCTAAGGAAAGGTTAGGAAAGCTGAAGGTACACGGTAAGGTTACGGTAAGGCTTCGGGATTTGATTAAGTTGTAGTTTAAGGTATAGAATTGATTCGAAAGTGGTTTTGATTGTAGGTTGAGGCTGAGAATAGTGTAGTGTGGGTCGTCAATCAGGTGTGTACATACACTACACACACATTAAATCGGCAAAAGCCGAAAATCCCAAAATCCCGAATGGGCCTACCGAATTTGTGGGCCCAAATTGACAAAATTCTGATATGAAATCTTATGATGGATTGACATGCATGATTGTATGATTGAATTATGATTGGGCCTAATGGGCTACATAAGCATGCTTGGGGCTTAATGGGTTTTATAAATATGATTGGGCCTAGTGGGCCTTATGGGATTGTAGAAATGCATACTAGGGTTTATAATGGACTTTAGGCCTAGTTCTGATCTCTCAAATTTTACATAAGACTTCATTAAATAATTAAACATGTTCGTGGTCAAGTTGTTAGACTAAGGTGTGGCAATGGATGTGTGCATGTCTAGGATCGGATCTAGGAAGAGCTTAGTACTTAAGCGGTCCGAGTGACCCACCTCCTCTTCTCTTGAATCCTACCTGGTGCATAGTGTCCGCTCATCTTAGCCGCGAGGACTTGTTGATGGGCCAAAATTCATAACTAAAATCTGTATCATTAGGAAATTACGAAAATACCCTCTAAGGTAGAATTACTATAATGCCCTGTAGGGTAGAATTACTAAAACACCCTCATAGGGTAGGAGTACTGAAACACCCTTGTAGGGTAGAAAATCACCGAAATACCCCTGGGTAGTGAAATGACTGAAATACCCCTAAATGTTTAATGTATGGAAAAACTTGTATGTGCACTCGTAAAATGTTGCATGTGCATTCATAATATGTATGTTGCATTTAGGGGGGATAAATTGAACGGAGGAAGATATGAGGATCGCTAGTGGCTTGACGACCGTGGATCCACCGGTGGCTTTAAGCCCATTATATAGCAGCCCCGCTGCAACGATTTAGTAGTGCCGCAACTAGTGTTACCTTTGGAGTGTAAGGATGGGTGGGTTGATATTTATATCCCCACAGGAGTGTAGGGTTGGTACGGGTGGAGTGCAGGGTTGGATTCGGGGTGGGAGCATTGCATATATGTAACTCTGATATGATGTGATATAATATGATATGATTCATTGTGGGTTAAGGCCCAGACCACCGGTATTGTTAGGGCTTAGGCCCAATGTGATATGTATATATTGAATTGATTTGTTTGCTAAGGGTCGTACACACTGAGTTTCGAAACTCATGCCCTTAAATTAAATGTTCCAGGTAACCCTTAGTAGGCGGCTCGACGTGGGAGAGGACTCGGAGATAGCCACACTACAAGTTACTTAGGAATTTTTTTTAAATATAGATTTATTAAGTGATTTATGATAATTTTTTTTTTACCTTCATTGTGATGTAATAAGGCTATGTAACTCCAGTTTCACTATTTACTTGGGATTTATTTAGTTACTGTTATATTTAATAAACATGAGTTTTTTTTCTAATTATTTGTTTAATTAAATTCTTCTATTTTTAACTAAGTAAATTCTTTTCAAGTATATTTCGTTCGAACTAAGTTCTAACTAAACCGTTTTAAAAGCAACTCTTCAACGTGACATCGCCAGATTCGGGCCTAACTTTTAGGCCAGGTTTGGGGTGTTACATGACTCATAAATATTAAATTACTATCATGTTCAATCTTACTTGTCGGATTTAGTTTTCTCATATCACCGTTTCCGACACCACTGAAAATTAGGCTGCTACATATCGATTGAAATGTGAATTGATTGGAAACGTGAATCAAATGGAAATATGAAATATTGTGATTGGAATGGCATGGATTGAAATTGAATTGAGGAAATATATTGAATACCCTATTAACTAGTCGGGCTAAGTCGGACAGAGTTGGCATGCCATAGGATTAGAAGTGTTTAGGGATATTCGACCTCGAGTCGATTAGGCACTATATGTGTCGTATTAGGCACCATGGGTGTCATATTTTTGTTTCTGATATATTGATTAGGTACTGAGTACCCGTTGCTTCGGCAACACCGATTAGGCACAATGTGTCATACTGGTGCGTTTGGTTGGATCCGTGCATCCGTCAAAATCCGAGTTATGTTAATAGGGAAAATAAAAGAATTAAGGTAAGAACTAATATTGAATTATGAATTATGTGAATATTTGAAGGTATAATGATTGGAAATTAAAAGTGATTTGAATTGTATTAAATTGAATAGAAATGAGATATTGAATTGAAATGTGAAAAAGATGTAATACCCCGAAAATTTCTATCCTTGATATTATAAAATAAGGAAATAAAGAAATAAAAAGAGAAATTTTGAACTATGTCAACAAAATCTATTTAGGAAGTATATTATGATGTATCAATCCAAGAAATGACTAAATCATAAATTTGAGAAAAGTCTTGTGGCCCAAGAGTACATACTCAATATTTAAGGGGTTAAAGTGTAAATATGGAAAAGTTGAAGGACCAATAGTGCAAATATTTTAAGGATGGAATGATCTAGAAACTAAGAAAAATGGATGAATTAAGACCAAATTGAACATGTGAAGAATTATGAGGGACTAAATTGTAGTTTTACCAAATTAAGTGATGACTCAAGAATGGAATTTTAAATGATCACAAAGGGCAAAATGGTCAATTGGAAGAGAGAGAAATCTAGAAAGTAATGATGATGTTGGTGATATTTTATAATTATTTAATTAGATAATTATTATTTATATAATATTTTAATAAGATATTTTATTATTTTATTATTTTATTTAGTCTATATATATGTATGTGAGTGGAAAAGAAAAAGGAGGAAGAAACCACCACCTTTTCCATGCAATTCACGTTAGGAGAGAAGAAGGGAGAAAGAAAGTTTTCCTTTCTTTACAATTTGGTCCTTCCATCAAAAATTCACCATTTTCACCTAGAAATCAAAAGAATTTCGATAGCTACCAAAAGAGAAAATGGTAAGGAGACTATGGGGAGTTAGGATGTCAAGTTGGACTCGAGAAATAGATGCTGGAAGAGAGCGAATATCAAGTTAAAGATTGAAACCAAGGGGAAAAGGTAAGAACATCAAGATTTTCATATATTTTCAAGTTTGATATTATTGAAAAAGCATGGAAATGATGTTAATGTAGAGTTTTCTTATATATGGTTCTATGTTTTTGATATGTTAGTGAAGAGAAAATAAGAGAAAGTGATGGGAAATATTGTAGAGAAGGGAAATAAGAGTGTTATAAACTTGATAATCAACATTTTGCACTAAAACTGTTTTGGACAGCAGCAGTAGGTCAATTTTGAAAAATCACCAAAACTGGTAGAAATTTAATTACAAGTTGAATGAGATATGAAATTAAAGCTTACTGAGCCTATTTTCATACAAAAGAAACATAACAAGTAAAGGAATTCTGTATTCTGAGATACTTATATTTTTGTGAGACTGATTTAGAATAATTTCGGGATCCTCTATTTTGACTTGGAAAAATCATTAAAAATTGTATAAAAATAATTATGGGACATAATTTATATGTTTAGATTCTTTAATGAGTCTATTTTTATAATAAACAAAAAAAAACATCATTTGAATTCTGTAAGGAAATATAATTAAATTTTACCGATGAGTGGTCAGAACTGTCAAATAGCAAAACAAGGGAGAGTTTAATGAATAAACTGTACTAATTGGATAAACCAAAAATTCTGAAAATTGTATGGTAAGAAGATATTTGAGTCTAGTTTCAGGGAAAATTAGCGGATCTTAATTTGGAGTTCTGGAGATCAATATATAAATAATTTAGTGAATATGACTCAAATGGATAACTTTGAATATACACATAAGTAAATAGTGAAATTATTGATAATGTTACTTATAAGCATGTTATGTAAATTCAGGATCTGGAATGTAGAGGAGGAGGAGGAAAATATGTATGAATATTTAGTTAGCATGGCTAATTTGCATGTTTTAGGCTCAGGGACTAAAGTGAATAAAAGAAAAACTTTATGGGCACTTTTGTAAAAATGTTAGAAATGATCAAATTACATGAAAAGGATTATTTTATTATTTAAATTGCAAAATTTAAATGAAATTATTAATTTAGTTCAAGATCGGGGGAAAACATGTTTTAGGGATTAAATTGAAAAGTGTTGAAATTGTAAAAAATTCTAATATTTTACAGAATTTATGGGCTGTTATCAATATATATGATAATAAAAGCTAGAAATAAGGATTAAATTGCAAGAATTTTATTTTTTTGAGCCTAAGGGTAAATCGTTATTAATTAAAAATTTAGGGGCAAAATGGTAATTTTGCCTAGAGCATTAATTGAATGTTTTAGAATATGGAATGAATGAAAACAATGGTCAAATTTATTTATAAAGATCCGAACGACTCAAATGCGAGACTTGAACGCGGAAAAGAAAAGATATCAGATTAATGAATTTATAAACACGAACAAGCAATGAGGTTTGTTCGTGTAACTTGAATTATATTTTTAAATGCTTGAAATATATGGTTATGTGATGAAAATATGAGTTGAATGATCAATGCATAATAATTGATGAAATATTGATAATACTCGATATAAAGGGAAAATAAATCTCGGTTGAATAGAATGAAATTCGATGGATCATTGAAAAAGGAATTGACAGTAAAAAAAAGATCTAGCTCGGACGGGTGATTGATAAACGATAAACTATACATATTTTTACCTCATGTTTAGCATAATTTCTGGATGAATTCTTATCAATTTTGTGAGAATTGGTGCTCTTAACCCTTCTATTTCATGTTGTATACTCAGGAGAGCATAAGGAAGAGAAAGGAATGAAAAAAAGACCGAAAACGAAGAAAATGGGCCAAAGTGTGAAAACAACACGGCCCAAGAAGTCACCACACGGCCGTGCCACATGAGGTCCAACACGGCCCAGCCCTGACAAGCACGGCCAGACCACACGGCCGTGCCACCCTCAACAGGCCTGTTGATAAATGCTAATTTATACATATTTTTACCTCATGTTTAGCCTATATTCTGGATGAATTACTATCAATTTTGTGAGAACTGGTGCTCTTAACCCCTCTTTTTCATATCTTATACTCAGGAGAGCATAGGGAAGATGAAAGAACAGAAAACGGGCCTAAAACGGTGAAAAATAAACCTAAAAGCACGAACCACACGGGCCAAGAGATGCCACACGGCCGTGGCACACGGGCGTGCTTCACGAAGATCACACGGACAAAGCCCCGACAAGCACGGCCACTACACACGGCCGTGCCAAATCACACGGTCTCTATCGAACCCACACGGGCATGGCACACGGGCGTGTTCTAGTCGTAGGAAAGACGAATTTCACTCGAATTGGAATACTTAGAGGCTAAGAAAGGCTCTCCAAAGCTCTATATAAAGACCCTAGGAGGCAACTCTAGGGGGCTTATTTTCCCCACAAAGGGAAGCATTCTTTGCTGCCAACACAGAGAGTGGAAGTAGGGATTACTCGCAGGGAAGCTGATTGATTCATCCCAGAAGCGGGAATTCTGCAGCAATATAGAGGATCTCCCTAAATTCCTTCAGGGGTTTTCGGGTTCTTTTATGTTTTGTTATTTTATATCTTCTGAGATGTTTTCTTTCTTTATTATGAACTAAACCCCTCAAATACTTGAGGGGGATGAAACCTAAGATAGATCTTGTTATTTATTCTTGATTTATATGATAAATACTTGAATTGTTCTTAATTATGTGTTCTTCATTCTTGATTTAATAGTCCTAGGTATTATTTCAAGAATTGGATGTGCTTAGAGCAGAGGAGCAAAAGTCCCTGTGATAAGAATAGATCTACCATAATGAAGCGGAGTTGCATGCAACCCTAGACATAGGGCGACATAAATCTGCCGGATTAGGGTCAAACCTAATATGGGGAACCATAGATCGAATTAATGCAACCTAGGGAGTTAATTAATAAGGGAACTTTAATTAACAACTTAGGCCTAGTTGCTCTACACCTCGACGGAGGGTTTAGCATAGATTAGGGATCTCTACGGATCAAGTCAAGTAAACAAATCATATAATTCAAGAAAACAATAACAAGTGAAGTTTAGGTGGATTCTCCCTTAAGTATTGTCCATATCAATCAGCTTTTCCCTAAAAGTTTTCCCAATTTTACTCTTTGTGCTTTTCTTAGTTAGTTTTAGAATTAGTTTAAACAAACCCCTCTTTTATTCTTAGGCTAGATAATAGAAAGGAAGTAAGTAATAGTGCTTTTGGTTCCCTTGGGTACGATAACTCGGTCTTGCCACTAAGCTATACTACTGTTCGATAGGTGCACTTGCCTTAAACGTCGTGATATTAGTTAGTTTTAGTGTGATCAAGTTCTTTATAAATTTTATTACTTCATATCACGGATATCACCTGTACACGGCCTCTTGTCGATCTACACGGGAGTGGCACACGGGCGTGTCCCTGTCGTAAGGAAGTGCAATTTCACTTTGGATGCTTAGAGGCTAAGAAAGGCATCCAAAAGCTCTATATAAAGACCCTAACAGGCAACCCTATGGGTGTACTCTTTTCTCCCAAAAGGAGCGCCATATTTCTGCCAACACAAGGAGTGAAAGCAAGGAATTACTCCAAGGGAAGCCTATTGATTCATCCCAGAAGCCGGAATTCTACATCAAGACAGAGGATCTCCCTAAATTCTTTCAGGGGTTTTTGGGTTTTTTATGTTTTGTTATCTTATTTCTTCTGAGATGTTTTCTTTATTAATTATGAACTAAACCCCTCAAATACTTAAGGGGGATGAAACCTAAGACAAATCTTGTTATTATTCATTCTTGAATTATATGATAAATACTTGAATTGTTCTTAATTATGTGTGCTTAATTCTTGGTTTAATAATCCTAGGTATTAAGTCAAGAAGATGATGTGCTTAGGCAGAGGAGCAAAAGTCCCTGTTTTAAGAGTAGATCTACCATAATTAAGCGGAGTTGCATGCAACCCTAGACATAGGGCGACATAAATCTGCCGGATTAGGGTCAAACCTAATAGGGGGATCCATAGATCGAATTAATGCAACCTAGGGGTGTTAACTAGAAAGAAACCTTAGTTAAACAACCTAGGATTAGTTGTTCTTATCCTCGACGGAGGTATTAACATAGGTTAGGGATCTCTACGGATCAAGTCAAGTGACAAAATCGTCTAGTTCAAGAAGTTAATAACAAGTGAAGTCTAGGTGGATTCTCCCTTAAGTATTGCCCATATCAATTAGCTTTCCAGAGAGTTTTTTCCCCAATTTACTTTTTTGTGCATTCTTAGTTTAGTTTTAGAATTAGTTTCATACAAACCTCTTTTACTTTTAGGTTAGATAATAGAAAGGAAGTGAGCACTAGTACTTTTGGTTCCCTTGGGTACGATAACTCGGTCTTACCACTAAACTATACTACTGTTCGATAGGTGCGTTTGCCTTAAAATCGTGATATTAGTTAGTTTTTGGTGTGATCAGTTTTTATAAATTTTATTACTACATATCACGCGATATCAAGTTTTTGGCGCCGTTGCTGGGGAACTAAAATATTACGAAAACTGGATTTCTATTACTTTAGCCATTACTATTTTTATTTATTTTCAGCTTTTATTTTTATTTTTTTATTTTATTTCATTTAATTTTCTTTGCTTTTTCCTTCTAGGTATTTCTAGTTTATGACTAGAAACAACCCGGCAGGACCATTACTTTTTGACGAAGATTTAGAAGCGACAGTTTGGAGAACTCGCAAAGAGATCGGGCGAAGCCTACATTATCTAGAACAAGATCAAGAACAAGAGCCAGAACTTATAGAAGAGGTGGAAGCAAATGAAAATATTCAACCACCTCCAGCACTACCCACAGAACAAGATGAAGCTCCTCGTACTATGTATGATTATGCTAAACCTAGTTTGGCTGGTACTCAAACTAGCATTATTAGACCTGCCATTGCTGCTAATAACCAATAATTTTGAATTAAAATCTAACACTATTGAGATGATTCAGCAATTTATGCAGTTTGATGGTTTACAAGATGAAGATCCCAACTCAAATTTAGCCAACTTTTTGGAATTCTGCGATACGTTTAAAATTAATGGCGTT